>CM076579.1:690713509-692203326 GCA_034641835.2 Pinus albicaulis | reverse complement strand
GTAGGCTAAAATTAGGGTTGCAACAAGGATTGAATCTGATGCTTACATAGGCCCAAAATTAGGGTTGCAACAAGGGTTGAATGTAAGGCCTACATAGGCCGAAATTAGGGATGCATCAGGGGCCAAATCTAAGGTTACACAAGCCGGAATTAGGGTTGAAATAAGGATTGAATCTAAGGCTTTACACAAGCCCGAAATTAGGGTTGTAATAGGGGATGGATCTAAGGCTTAGATAGGTTAAATTATGGCTACAATAAGGGTTGAATTAAAGTGTAACTCAAAGATTTGAACTAGGTCAAATGAGGGTTGAATATTTGTCCCACAAATTCTCCACCAAAATATTGGTTTACATTAGGGGTTGCTTCTAACTTCAAGGCATCCTTAACCATTATTTTGACATCAATGAAAATACCTCAACAATATGGTTGTACTAGTCTTATGTTCATAAATGAAAGATCTTGGCATATTCTCATTTTTTCATCTACATCAATGAATAAAATTTTAAATACTAACTAGGTTGCATCTCTAAATCTGTGTTTATCTTTTCGAATTTACCTAGTATAATTATGGAATTTCCATGCAAATTATTAAATAAAAAATTGCACCATGTAAGTACAAGTTTACATTTTCACATTTACCTAATACAATCAAAATGAAGAATTGTATTAATTATTAAATACTATGACACAAAAATAAAATGCATCATTAAAATTACACTTATCCATCCAAAATTATATTTATACTTTTTCTTAAAAATGAGAATATATATATATATATATATATATATATATATATATATAATCCTTAAAAGCTATATTATATATTAAAATTGTGTGAAAACAATTTTTATTAAATATTTTCAAGTTTACTTGAAAATAACACTTATAAAAGTTATTTGATGAAAGAATTCTATATAATAGATAGTATATTGGTTATATAATAGATAGTGTATTGGTTAAACGCCTTTTAAAAACATTATTTCATTGCACACCATTTGCCCAAATATATGACCCAAAATTTTATTGTAAAGGGCTACGAGCATTTCACACCATTCGAAGCAAAGAGAGTTTGATAGGAATTTATTTTATATCTTGATTTTTTATAAATTATAATTTTATTATTATTGATTTGGATTCATCTAAATTTTAGATTTTGGTAGGGTTTAGAGGAAGAGCTTTATAGATGAACAAATTTGATTCTTGCTTTTGTAGATTTAAAATTAACATAAGTTTAAGCTGATTTAATTTTTTCTAATAAGCTATTTTTCACAAAAAAATACTATAAATCAATACCACAAATTCTTAATATCTTAAATCAATACTATAAACCAATTTTATTTTATTTTTATAAAATTATTTTCATTATTTTATTTTAATTAATATGAGTGCGTTCTTCTTTTCGAAAATTAACCCACCCCCAAGATATCTGAAAAGATTTGATTATCTTCTGTCAATACTGCACTATCTCGTTTATTCAAACTTCAATCAGAAAAGAAGTGTTTTTGGATTTAATTAATGTGAGTGCGCTCTTCTTTTTTCGGAAAATTAACCGTTTGGCATCATTGTTTGAATGTGTCAGTATCCTTTATTCCAACTTCAAACAGAAAACCACCGAATTAAGCTACCACAATATGTTTAAAATATTTCTCCATTTTGTCTTTGTAGTGGGCCTTGCATATGAGATGGAAAAACTTTGGAAGAATCTTTATGGGTCGTCTTCAATCACATCTAAAATAGAATGTGTCTGTAGAATTGGAAGTCTGAGTGGGTGTCGGTGTTTAAATTAATAACTAGAATAACTAGTGTGATTGTTTGGATTTTTTTAATGATGTTAGAAGTAGAAAAAATTGAATTGAAATTTTAATTTGTGTTATTTAAATTAGTTTTTTTATTGTATATATAAATAAATTAATCTTTTAATTTATTTAAATATTTAATTTTAGACATCCACCCATACATAGTAATTCCATGCGAGCTGGTGGCAATTATCATAACTAGCAATTGCACCATATGCTACAAAAGAAACGTCGTAAGGAAATAGCATATAAGAAATAAGAAGGAAATAGCATAGGAAAGAATAGCCTAGAAGAAACAAGATGTTGTAGAGAACAAGTCATCGTGAAGGAATGAAAGGAAAATTTTGCTTCCATGGAAGCAAGTCATGGAGGTTTCAAAGATATTGATGGTGAGAGTTATCAACCAAAAACTTTTGTTATAGATTTTGAAATAGGCAATTGGGGGTGAAAACATATATGTAAACTAACATAATATGTTCACATATATAAAAATTTATTTATAGATATTAAAATAGGAAATTGGGGATGAAAATCCTTTGGTGATTAATAACACAGCAGGTAACTCAAATAATATATTTTAAATACATTCAAGTACAATATATCTAGCACAGATGTCAATAAAGAGAATTTTTATTAACAAAAATAGAGTTTACTTCAAGTTCATCTACATATCTGAGGGGCAATTGCATGCTTATCAAAAATTGTATATGAAGAACAATAGTCTTGGTATACAAGAAAGTGAATATCATTTTAATATGGACACATTTTTGGAAGGAGATATTTTTCTTTATGTTATGGTTTATTTTTTTAACTCCAAACTTGGTTTATTCTTTCTCTATATACATAAGAAAAAAAATACAAAGTAAATTCACAAATTTAAGTTATAGTTTTATATTTCATAATTACAAATCTAGTTTCTTATTAAAATATTTTACACATCCTAGGTTATTCTAAATTGATCAAGAATATAGAATTATTAGGGTGATGTTCTATGTGCACTAAAATTCCCATGAGGTCCATCACAATTTATGGGGTTCATTGCAACCTTGGATATATTCTGTGAGTTGTTGTGATTTTTTGTTTGTGGCTACAACTTAGTTTTGGTTTTCACCTAGTTATCATGATTCAAAACTTTGTTATCATCTTAGATCCTTATAGCATTATATATATTATGTGAGTTAATGTGATGTTTTGTTTGTCACAATGATTCAAAAATCAGTTATTATACCACAATATTGACTTTCTTGTTGTCTGTTTTGTTTATCTTATTAAAATATTTTACACATCCTAGGTTATTCTAAATTGATCAAGAGTATAGAATTATTAGGGTGGTGTTATATGTGCACTAAAATTCCCATGAGGTCCATCACAATGTATGGGGTTCATTGCAACCTTGGATATATTCTGTGAGTTGTTGTGATTTTTTGCTTGTGGCTACAACTTAGTTTTGGTTTTCACCTAGTTATGATGATTCAAAACTTTGTTATCATCTTAGATCCTTATAGCATTATATATATTATGTGAGCTAATTTGATGTTTTGTTTGTCACAATGATTTAAAAATCTATTATTATACCACAATATTGACTTTCGTGTTGCCTGTTTTGTTTATGAACCCCTTAAAAAAACCAGAGGAACATTTGATTTTATAGTGTGATCTCCCCAGCATGGGTGGGGGTTTCAAAAATTGGAGAGTAAATTGAGTGGTTATTGTTAGAAATTGTTGTATAAGATGGGAAATTTAGATGGTTTGTAGACAATATGGATGTCATAACATATATCTTTTTTGAATTTTTTAGTGTCTCTGGCCACCATGCATCTAATAGGATCCATTTCAACTAATAATGTCAATACATCACTGTGCGAATGATAACTTGGGACATCCCTAGCCATTTTCTTTTATTATGGATCAAGTTATAAACTAATAACTTGTGAAATCCCTAGCCATTTTCTTTGATTGTGGATCAAGTTATAAACTAAACTATACTTTCTCTTCAAAAGACTCTACATTATATATTGGATGGAAGGAAAGGTTATGATAAAAAATGTACAAAAAACCCCTTAACGTTGTCTCAACTTACTCTATTGTTAATCACATAGTGTCAATTTTGTAAAAATATAATCTATAATAAGGACTGAGTGGGTTTTTTTGTTTGTAAGTTTTGTTTGGAATTGAATATATATATATATATATATATATATGCTAAAAGCTAAAATTATGTAGTGAGAAAAATTGTTTAAAATTTCATAATAAAAAGTTGAGTAAGTTTGACATCATATAATATGAAAAATTATAAAAGCTAAAATTAGGTAATTAAAGATATGTATATAGTTTTTTTGAACGGAAGGAAGAGTATGTATGTAGTTACAAACTGTTATGTAGTTACAAACTATTACAATTAAGTAATTAAAGGTAAATTTAGTGTTATTTAAGAAATGAGAATTACGAACATTCATCATTATTGCTCAATATAAATCATGTGGTGTGAAATAATTTGGAAATTTAAAAAGATCACATATTTTAAAAAATTTCATTATTAATTTAATTTTTTATATATTAAGAAATACTACTCATGAATAATAAAACAATTGTAACATAAATAATATATAACAAAAAAACCATGTATTTTTGGAATAATAAAATAGTTGTAATAAAAATAATATAGAACAAGAAAAACTATGTATATTTGGATGTATGAAATTTAGATACATTTTATTAAGTGAAATTTTAAAAGAATAATGGTTATAAACATTTAAAAATAAATTTATTAAATAATTAGTTTAGATCTATATTATTGATGAGAGGGATCAATGAGGTTTGCATATCAAGACATTTGATCCCTCTTGGCTCTTGGTAGATCTAGAGTTAGGCCATCTTAATTTCCCCCTTTAGATAAACCACATTTCACATGAATACCATGAGTCAATACCATGGGTTGTTTTTATAGTTTAGTAAATAATTTTATTAAATAATTAGTTTAGATCTATATTATTGATGAGAGGGATCAATGAGGTTTGCATATCAAGACATTTGATCCCTCTTGGCTCTTGTAGATCCAAAGTTAGGCCATCTTAATTTCCCCCTTTACATAAACCACATTCCACATGCATACTATGAGTCAATACCATGGGTTGTTTTTATAGTTTAGTATTATTTTTATTTTTTATTTGACCTAGTTAAAATGTTCATTACAATATGTCAATATTTTTATTTAATTTACTTTTATTTTTATTTTTGTGTAATTTGACAAAGTCACCAAAACCTAAATTCAATCACTTATTAAAAAAAAAACGAACATTATAAAAAACATATATAAAACTTTAACTTGTGAATCTAATGGCCTAAAAATTTTCAATCGTCTAACATTTGATCCATTGGCTCAGACATTGACACATTGGCACCTAGGGGAGTTGTTTTCAAATAAAAACATCTTACGACGTAATTATAGATCTATATTATTGATGAGAGGGATCAATGAGGTTTTCATATCAAGACATTTGATCCCTATTGGCTCTTGGTAGATCCAGAGTTAGGCCATCTTAATTCCCCCCTTTAGATAAACCACATTCCACATGAATACCATGAGTCAATACCATGGGTTGTTTTTATAGTTTAGTAAATAATTTTATTAAATTATTAGTTTAAATCTATATTATTGATGAGAAGGATCAATGATGTTTTCATATCAAGACATTTGATCCCTCTTGGCTCTTGGTAGATCTAGAGTTAGGCTATCTTAATTTCCCCCTTTACATAAACCACATTCCACATGCATACCATGAGTCAATACCATGGGTTGTTTTTATAGTTTAGTATTATTTTTATTTTTTATTTGACCTAGTTAAAATGTTCATTACAATATGTCAATATTTTTAAATAATTTACTTTTATTTTTATTTTTGTGTAATTTGACAAAGTCACCAAAACCTAAATTCAATCACTTATTTAAAAAAAAACGAACATTATAAAAAACATATATAAAACTTTAACTTGTGAATCTAATGGCCTAAAAATTTTCAATCGTCTAACATTTGATCCATTGGCTCATACATTGACACAGACATTGACACATTGGCACCTAGGGGAGTTGTTTTCAAATAAAAACGTCTTACGACATAATTATAGATCTATATTATTGATGAGAGGGATCAATGAGGTTTTCATATCAAGACATTTGATCCCTCTTGGCTCTTGGTAGATCTAGAGTTAGGCCATCTTAATTCCCCCCTTTAGATAAACCACATTCCACATGAATACCATGAGTCAATACCATGGGTTGTTTTTATAGTTTAGTAAATAATTTTATTAAATTATTAGTTTAGATCTATATTATTGATGAGAAGGATCAATGATGTTTTCATATCAAGACATTTGATCCCTCTTGGCTCTTGGTAGATCTAGAGTTAGGCCATCTTAATTTCCCCCTTTACATAAACCACATTCCACATGCATACCATGAGTCAATACCATGGGTTGTTTTTATAGTTTAGTATTATTTTTACTTTTTATTTGACCTAGTTAAAATGTTCATTACAATATGTCAATATTTTTATTTAATTTACTTTTATTTTTATTTTTGTGTAATTTGACAAAGTCACCAAAACCTAAATTCAATCACTTATTAAAAAATAAAAAATAAAAAATAAAAAACATATATAAAACTTTAACTTGTGAATCTAATGGCCTAAAAATTTTCAATCGTCTAACATTTGATCCATTGGCTCAGACATTGACACATTGGCACCTAGGGGAGTTGTTTTCAAATAAAAATGTCTTACGACGTAATTATAGAACTATATTATTGATGAGAGGGATCAATGAGGTTTTCATATCAAGACATTTGATCCCTCTTGGCTCTTGGTAGATCCAGAGTTAGACCATCTTAATTCCCCCTTTAGATAAACCACATTCCACATGAATACCATGAGTCAATACCATGGGTTGTTTTTATAGTTTAGTAAATAATTTTATTAAATTATTAGTTTAGATCTATATTATTGATGAGAATGATCAATGATGTTTTCATATCAAGACATTTGATCCCTCTTGGCTCTTGGTAGATCTAGAGTTAAGCCATCTTAATTTCCCCCTTTACATAAACCACATTCCACATGCATACCATGAGTCAATACCATGGGTTGTTTTTATAGTTTAGTATTATTTTTATTTTTTATTTGACCTAGTTAAAATGTTCATTACAATATGTCAATATTTTTATTTAATTTACTTTTATTTTTATTTTTGTGTAATTTGACAAAGTCACCAAAACCTAAATTCAATCACTTATTAAAAAAAAAAACGAACATTATAAAAAACATATATAAAACTTTAACTTGTGAATCTAATGGCCTAAAAATTTTCAATCATCTAACATTTGATCCATTGGCTCAGACATTGACACATTGGCACCTAGGGGAGTTGTTTTCAAATAAAAACGTCTTACGACGTAATTATATTTTTTATTTTATTTTTTAACATAAGAAGTAAAGTGAGACTATATTATTGATGTTTTATAATCATTCTAATTAAAACTAACCTAATGTTTGTATTCATTTATTATAGTGTGACATTTTTTTTATTTAGACTTATTTAATTTTTATTTTAAGAGGGACACATATCAAATTAAGGTTGAACAAGAAAATAATGATACATTTACCTCGTAATAGGTTGTAGAATGCATCTTTGGTTGTAGCTAGAACAATAGTAATTGACATCATTTTCCAAGTTTTAAAATTAATGCCATTGATTGGCTTATAAAAGGTGGAAAATTATCCTAATTTGCATACATAACTCACTTTCTTAATGTGGTTGTGCTAGTTGATAACTAATGTGAGTGGGGAGGATATATAAACCATGGTTGACCATGGATCACCATGGTTAAACATAATTAACCATTTTTATTATTATTGAACAAATATTTGACCTTGGTGGAAAATGTTTTGTTGACCATGTTCTCTATTGTTGACTATGCTTGATAAATCATGGTCATTCCTATCATTGACCTTCATTTACTGAGGTGAAATATAGTAAATTTGTTATTGAGAAGGGTGGATTATGGTCAACAAAATGGTTGATTTGGGTGAGTGTGGTTGTCTACATTAAACTAAAGTTGTTTATGACAAATTATAATTGACTATGGTTGATCATGGTAAACCATATTTCTTATTGTTGATTTTGGCTAAACATGGTTCACCATGTTGAGTCGGGGTGAAAATTATTAACCATGTTTTGACCATGGTTGGGATCAACTTAGTTAACTATAATTAACTATGGAAAAGTTATGGTTGAACATGGTTGTAGTTATTTAACTATAATTGACTATGATTGATTATGGTTGAATGTGAATGAGCATGTTGACCAAAGAGATCATGTTTGATGATGTTTAACTAGAGGGACAATGGTTGAACATAGGTGGTCATGTAATCTATGTTGAACATAGTTTTCCATGGGTTGACAACATTGACCATATTTCGTGATGGTTCATGGTGGTTTTCCATGTTGTCCATGGCCTACTATGGTTGATTATGGTCTACCCTTGATGAACATGGTTGACTATAGATGAGCTTATTTGACCATGTTTGAACATGGTTGACCATGGTTGGACATGTTGACATTTTTTACCATGGTTGAACTATTTACTATGTTTGACCTTGCTTGAGATTATTTAACCAAGGGTGATTATGGTCAACATATGATTGAAAATGGGTAAATGGGTGTAAATGATTGACTATGGATGTACATGGTTGACAATGGTTACCAATCTTTACCTATAGACAATTGTGGTCAAATGTGGATAACTACCATTTCCATGTTGACTGTGATTGACTATGTTTAATTATGTTTGACCATATTAGCCATGATTGTATATGGTTTACCATAATTAATCATGTCAACCATGTAGACCATTATTAGGCATGATTTGACCTTGCCTGAGTTATGTTGACCATATAAACCATTATTAAGCATGGTTTGAATTGGTTTGAGTTTTGTTGACCATAGTTCGCCATGTTGCACATGGTTGTCCATATTATCTATGATTGAGTACACTTGATTGACATTGGATTCACTTGGCATTGGATGATCATAGTTCAGTGTGTTTGACCATCGTCAACCAAATGCCAGCCATATATTCATTTTCTTATTTGTTTATCGAAGTTTGATTTAATACAGAAATTTCGATTTCAAGATGATCCCTTAGATTTCCATGCGCATCTCATCAATACCAGACTGTGTGTGGATGATTTTGAATTAATATGAAGTGTTTATTGGAGGAATTATATGATAACGATACTTGATATTCGAGTGATTGAGGAACGTGACATTGTTGACCTAGAGTCATCAACATCCATACTGCCGACATTCCTCCTCGGGTTTAATTGTCGACTGTCACTTCTTATCGAAGCACGAGGTGTTATACCTCTCAAATTTGGGCGGTATCTTCTACATTCAGAGGAGTCCCGTGAATAATCTCTCTCATGCTCTTGAACTTGTCTCTTTGTTTTCTTTTTTTACCTTTTTATTTCTCACAAACCATTAGGTCCCCATCCCCAACCTGATGCACATTTCGTCGACGAGGGTGAATCCGAAGAACGTTTTTATTTGCTTAAAAACTACTCTAACGCCTCTTTTGTGTTTCTACACAAGTGTCAAGGAATTTTTTCCTCTCATCGTGTTGCTTACTTTGATCGGATTTTAATGGCATTTGTAGGGGCGGTGGATATTTGACTAAATGTCCAACTCCTCTATGGAGGAGAAATTTATGTAATAAAGCAGGTCTAATGTAAAAGAAATTGTCGCGGATATCATTAAAAAATAATGCCGTAATTCTTTCAATAGAGCTTCGTTCTTCCATCGCTTGTTCCTCGCAGAAGTCTAATATATTTTCGACTCACTAGTGCAACTTTGTTCTTCGTATATTTGTCAATTTCAGAGTCAAGGTATTTTTTTATTTTAGTAGTTAATTCAATAATTTTTTCACGTGCTTCCGTGAAGAAAGAAATGTGCTCTAGTTTCTACGATGGATAGTATGTTTTTTCTTGCTTAATTCTTCATGTAGTTACTGATTTTCATCAACCACCACTTTTGTATCTCTTTTAGTGTTAACATTTATGCATGTATTTTGTGTATACTAACATTCAACACTATTAGCAATAGAATCAATGTTGTAATCCAGGTAAAAATATGCATTGATCAATGTTGTAATAACGAGTAGGAAGGACAAAATTAAACTACATAATCCTATGCAATATAAGAAAGAGTAAAAAGACACAAAATAGTGGTGAGCCAAAAAAAAAATTATATTATATATCATCAAAAATAAATTTCAACAAGTACATGGAGTCAAGTACATTCATATATATCATGAATAAGCAATTAAGGTAGTTTAATTGTTTGAACACACTTTACCAAACCAACTAGTCATTGACTATTGAGGAGTCCAGTGACATACAATACATCCTTGAGTGTGTGGACTTGATTGGGTTATTCGACTAGCCCCCTCTCTAAGAGTTAGTAAACATGGATAGGCATCAAAGCACCTATCTTGTTATACATATGATACACATTACTAAGTTTTTTAAAAATTTGAATATTAGCAAAATATAAATTTTTTATTATTATTATGAATTGTAAAAATAATTAATATACGAGTTAAAATATAGTTAAAAAAATATGTATCCACCCCACTTTACCATTAATATTATGATAGACTTTGTTACAATACTATGGGTCAATAACATGACTTACTACTACCATAATATCAGATCTCAAAAAACCACAACTCACATTCATATGATACATATTCATAATGCACATGATATCTTTTTTAATTAATAAATTTATTTAAAAAGAAAAAAAAAACATAAATGATCCATGTTGACATCACATTTTCTTAGTTAATAAATTTAATTAAAAAGGAAAAAAAATTGAAATATATCTCCACCTTTAACCTATTACTCATACTACGAATATTTTAAAATATTAATACGAGATTCAAAATGCAATCCAAGTCCATCGTGTTTTTTTTTTCAGGGAGAAAAAACACTATTTGATTATATTATGGGATCAATACATAGTTCAGATTGTCAAACAGTGACAATACATACAATTTAACCAATAGGAAAACCATTGACACAAACATCGGAATGGAATAGCATCGCACACAGATATTCAGATGTTGCCCAAAACAAAAACTAGGAGAAAGTCCTGATAGAATACCGCAGAGCAAGAGAAGAGTTAGGTAGGAACAATCCAGCCAAAATGTACAGGGCCCAAAATGCCATGTGTCACAGCAAAATATGTAATACAAAGCACACATTAACGTGGTAGTTTTTCTTTAGAGAACAAGAAGATCACATACATCATAACAATATATCATTGAATCAAAAACAGAAATAGTGACATAGAAATTCCAGCAAAAAAAATTTCACAGTTAGATGCCATATGAGGGGAGCAACAGGAAGGCCACCAAGTTAAAAATGTGCATGCCCCTAAGGAAGCAAAAAATTTGTGGATGAGAGAATTCACCCATCCCTGAACTGTTGGACCCCGATCAGACCAAACTGGAGGGTGAGTCCCTTCTTAGAAAGAGATTCCACTTTAGTGTTTGCTTCTCGGAAGATATGGAGGATAGGAGGATTATGTAACCGAAGGTGGAGGTATTGAGCCCTGTTGAACTAGGTACGAAGTGTCGGGGACTGGAAGTTGTTGTGCCCCATAATTCCATCAATCACCGATTTAGAATCACCGTAAATGTGTAGGTCTAGGACTTGTATATTTTATGCCACCCAAAGAAGCCCCTAGAGTGCAAGGACTTTTTCCCTTATGTTAGTACCAGGGCCTCCATTCCAACTGATGCAATAGTTTTCTTTGTGACCCAGTTTGATCCATGCCCCACATCTGTAGATACCCTATTGTTGTTCTTCGTCAAAGTAACCCACAGGAATGGAAACATTATGGGGATGGATTCGAGTGGAGAGGTCACGATTCTTGTGAGACTGCCAGGGGAAAGTGTCTAGTCACTTGAGAATGGAAAATTAGATTTTGTGCATAAAGAACTAGTGACCATCAAATAAGTACCTATTTCTGGCAAGTCACACTTCCCAAAATAGGAAGAAAGGTAAATATCGTGCCCCAGATGCCAAACATCACCATGTTTCAATACTTTTGTGGATGGAAAGAGGCCTCCAATCCTGTACCTGTAGGTGACTTAAAAACATAGACCAAATATCCAAAACGAAAGGATAATGAAGGAACAAATGCAGATATGCTTCTGACTGGAGCCTACAAAAAGAGAAAAAACCAGGTCCGTGAAAACCCCTCTTGGTCAAGTTTTCCCATGTGAGGACCCTATTGTGCATGGCCAGCCACATGAATAGTGTGATATTGATGGGAATGTTATGGTGCAAGAATTTCCTATAAAAAAGGGAGTCCTCCAAAGGGAAATATTCATTCTAAATATTGTTATAAACATATTTAACCATAGGGGATGACCGAATCATCTGCCCATACCAAGATATACAATCACCCTCCTGCCGATGAGAGAAACCCCCCGACTTGAGAAAAGGAAGTACAACATACAATTCCTCTATTTCTCGATCCCACAGGTTCAGTTGTCGAGATGTTTTCCAAATGGGGCAACGATGTTTCCAACATGAAATGAATTGTGAAATCATAAATAGAACCATATGAGGCAAAACGTGCTGGAGATGGGGATGTAGTGAGAACTCCGTCGATGTGCCATGGATCCACCTGGAACCCATGAATATAATTTGTCCATTGTCGAATTCCCAGACTAGCAAACTTGCGAAAATACCAAACACCCTCCTAAAACTTTGCCAAATAATAGAACCACTATCAGCAAGAAGGGATCGCGATATGAAGAGCGCAATACGGTCTCGACTAATTTTGTATTTGGCCCGAAGTAGAACAGGCCACATTCCCATAACCCTGGCCGCCCTCCATAGAGATTTGATGAGGAGAACCTGTGAGAATGTGAAGATATGTAAAATTCCTCATCCACCCATGAATTTTGGTCACATGATCAAATCCATCTTACAGAGTGGGAATTTTCTTGTTCCCCTTGCTCCAGACCAGAGAAAATTGGAGATTATAGTTGTGATAGAATCTACAACACCCATTGGGGTGTGCAAGAGATGAGCGCAATATACCAGGAGTTGTTGTAAGACAACATGCACCAAGATGTATCGGCCTCTAAGGGAGAGCCATTTATGCGTCTATGTATTCATCTTCTTCTTATATTTTTCCAAAAGCCTTAACGAGTCCTTGGAACAATATCCACATGGCTTAAGGCGAAAGCCAAGGCATTTAAATCCATTGGTGATAGGAGCTATATTGACATGGAAGAGGCTGACAATGATATTCAGATCTGTCGAGTTCAGGGATTTCAAGATTAAAATGGTTTTCTGAATGTTCATAAGCAGTCCTGAGGCCGTGCTAAAATGAAGGAAAATATAGTTGAAAAATGGAACCAAATCCTAAAATGTTGTCAACAAAGGGGTGGGTGATAGAAATACCTGTAGACATGAATATCCCATCAAAAGTGCGGCGTTTGTGGGCCTCTTCGATATGTAGATAGATACCATCCGTGACCAATATGAAAACAAGTAGCGACAGTGATTAGCCTTGTCTGAAGCCATGGCCAGCTCTAAAGAATTCAGAAGGCACACCATTAATCAATACAAAAAACTAAATGGGGGAGATACATGCCATGATCCACTGTAAATTATGAGGAGAAAGTCCAATCTTATATAAAAAAATACGAATGAAGGACCAATCAATGAATTCATATTCTTTATACAGATATATCTTCATAATGGCAACATCCAACTTTTTGGAATGAATGGAATGCATGACTTCTTGGGCGGTGGCTACTGCATCATAAATAAGCCTATTAGGAAGAAACAAAGACTATTTACAAGATATATGTAGGGAGAGAGTGGCTGATATGCGATGGGAGATAATTTTGGAGATGACCCTATATACCACATTACATAGAGATATAGGTTGAAAATCCTTGAAGTCGGCCGAGTGATAGGATTTTGGAATAAGTGCAATAAAGGTGGAGTTCATGTCCCGAGGGATCCATCCCCGAATTTTAGATTCCTCCACAACCCTGAGTAAGTTTTTCGCCATCAGTTCAAAAAAATGAATATATATCTCGAAAGGCCAACCATCCAGACTAGGGCTTTTTTCCTTCATGAAAGTCTCGAGAACCAATAGAAGCTCATCCTTAGTGATAGGTTTATACAATACCCCATTTTTCTAATCATTGAACATATAGGGGTACTAATCCATTACCAAAAGCTGATCCATTATGTCCACACCGGTCTTGCACCTATACAGACCGGAGAAATAAGTTATGGCTTCCCTATAAATATCAGCCTATGAATGGAGCGTATGTCCCTCTCAAGTTTGGGTTTTCCAAATCACATTATGATTTTTCATCGAATTGGCAAAGTGATGAAAATAATTAGTGTTGTGGTCCCCTCTCGTAACCATACAGACCTACTTTTTAGTTTCCAAGAGACTTCTTGGATTCTAAAATCTTTATTTTCCTATTCTGCAAAGCAGCCAGTGTTACTAGTACTTGGCCATCTGAGTTGCGAGAGCTCATGGAAGAATGAATCACCTCAATCTAATGAGTGATATTGCAGAGCTCTTCCACCAGTTTATGTTTTTTCTGCCTTTCCTAATTACGGGTGTAGTGATTGAGCATTCTCATATTCTGGGAGAAAAGTGAGAAAGCCGAAGAATCCTGAGAGTCATCATCCTTTGACCAAAAATTTGTGACCAATTCCTGATAATCAAGATTCTCGAGAAATATCCTATTGAATTTGAAGAGAAGTCCATGGCGAGTGCCTTCCAATCACAATGTCAAAGTGACGTGCCGATGATAAGACCAAGAGTCCATTATGATTGTTGATTTGAGATTACCAAGGAGTTCCAGTACACTTTCATGTACGAAGAAGTTTTCCAACATTTTCCCCACAAATGCATCCCCTGTTCTTAGATTGGTCCATGTTGTGGAAAGGGGGTAAGGTGCAACATCAACCAGATGATGATCTGAAAAAACCCGAGACAATCTTTCAGTGAGAGGGTCAATGCGACTGTTAGAACCCCAAATTTCAATAGTGGACAGAGAAACATTCAGGTCACCAGTGAGGATGGGATTTCGAATGTTGAGGATCTCAGAAGAGTTGACACAAGACCAGAAAGTGGAGCATTCTTGATAGGGAGCATACATATTGATGATATGAAAATGGTATGAATAACCCTGGAATCAACTAGACAGTAAAATCCCGGCAAAGAAACAAAATGTGTGGAATCTGGGAAAATGGGGGTTCCACATGACAATGAGACCCCCCGAAAGCCGCACAAGATTGACCCCCATGATGTGCCAACTACATTGAATGGACCGAAAGTAAGGAATGGCCTTGGTTACCAGACACATAGTTTCCTAAAATATAGCAATAGACATAGAGATAGTAGTAAAGAGGTTCCTGATGCAAGGAGACTTAGAGTGATCTCCAATTCCCCAAATATTAAGGGAAAGAATTTGATTCATGGGATAGGAGGAGCAGGTTTTCTTTCTCTAAGCACATGATTATAGAAGGAGGAAATAACAGGGATATCTCGAAGACCATTAGGATTATCCAAAAAGTGGGATTTATGTTTAGACTTTCCCTTCAAATGTCTATTGTCATGTTTACCTTTCTTCTGGAGAGTAATGTTTTGTGCCGAAGAGGGGGATATAGAAGGGCCAGGTATTCGGCCTTTGTGGACAGTAAGTGCAACCAAGTCCAATCTCGGGTTTAACAACAAGAAATCGATGTTACTCCCAATCGAATTCCGGGAGAGTCCATCAAAGAACCACAATGCGAATTAGTTAAAACTCCTGTCTTTGGGACAATATCCGAAGCAATTGGAGGGGATGCAGTTTCAAAGGAAAGCATCGAAGGGGAGGGTACAGTAGGTTCGGAGGGAAGTGTGGAAGTGCAAGGAGGGGATGGCACCGAACTGTGTGGCAACACTGGGGTCAAGGAAATGAATATCGACAGCTGTTGGCATCTCCACCTAGGGTGACGTGAGGTAATTTCAGGGGCAAGGAGGCAAGCCGAGGGTCAGAAGGTAACAGACGTGCAGACATTGGCATAGATGGAGAATGGAAATATCCGAATTATCCGAAGTACCTCTGGCATAGCTGTGTGAAGTATCCAAATTACCTCCAACAGTCGAAGGGGAATTCACAACCATTACATTTCCAGCAGCACCATGTTGCGCCAATGCATTTAAGTATGTATTGTACCCCGCGGGGCCTAAGGAAACTTTTGCAAGAAATGAATAGTCTGATGGAAAAATAATCATCGAAATTTAAGGCCTTAGAAGTCAATCCGTTGCCTATGTTGAGTTCCTTCCCACTCCAAGTCAATATTCCCCGACAGACCTCCAGATAATTTGACCTCGACCAGTATCCAAGCGATACTCTTGTCCCAAGCACCCAAACAACCCTGGTCGATATAATTCATCCTCCTAATTGAATTTCCAATGGCAGAGAGAGGAGACAGAGAGGAAGACCAGGGATTTTGGCCCAAACAAGGTTATTCTTTGGATTCTCCGAAATCGAGTTGAAGCCCAGGTACCACTCATGCAATTGAAGGAAACTTCTACCATGAACCTAGGTTTTATTAACAATTGTGGCCGCATCATCTGTGTGGAGAAAATGGATAAAATACCAATTATTCATCAATCTGCTGACTTTCGGTGGGTAGCCCACCACTGGG
Organism: Pinus albicaulis; assembly: GCA_034641835.2. Taxonomy (NCBI): domain Eukaryota; kingdom Viridiplantae; phylum Streptophyta; class Pinopsida; order Pinales; family Pinaceae; genus Pinus; species Pinus albicaulis. The sequence continues at coordinate 692,186,730 of CM076579.1, read as the reverse complement.
CTCCAGGTTTGCTTAACCCAATTCCACATTTCAATATCTTCCATATCGGTAAATACCCAATGGCTGACCAGGGCCTGGCATTGAAGGTTGGTTACCCGTCCCCTGTGCCAGGTAAATAATTCTTCTTGCATGACTGTTATTCCTACCAGGATTCCTTCGACCATCGAGAGCAGACCTGTTATGATGAAACCTTTTGTCATTGATCGAATGTGCGGAGGTGTTATCACTGCAAGAGTGGGAATACTTCCTGATTACAGACGGCCCCACACCATGTGCCATCTCAGTTGCAAGTGTAGCTTGTATTAACACCTCGTGGGCCGACGTGTCTGTCCAAAATGGATCCATGTCCCCAACTTCAATGAGGTGATGCAGGGACGGGATTAAGAGTTAATTTTAAAAAGCCCCACCAACTTACTGTTCCAAAGAATGTACTAGGATCAGGAAGAGATTAGGCGAATCTGTGAGTAAGGGACAGATGTTTTATCTTCCACCTATGGATATGTAAATACAAATGCTGACACAAAGGAATTAGGTGTCTTGGGAAGGGCGACAAGAATATAATATTGTTCGAAAGGGGCAAGTGTGGAAGTGCATGAGATGGGGAATAAATTTCCCAAAGTGGGAGGTGGCAGTGAGAACAGAGAATGTACCTTGGTTATGGTGATTGGAGAGATATACACTTGGAGAACCGATCACCCAAATCTAGTGTGGGTATAGGTACGATAGAGGAGGAATGTCAATGCATGGCAGCAATAAAATCAAGGGAATTTCAGAGTCCAATTAGTTGACGAAAAAAAGGGAATTTTGAAAAATACAGTAGAGAGTTCGACGAAAAACAGGGTGGAAACGACGAGTAAACAGTCAGAAAATGCAGGGAGGGAAAACATGCGGTGTTGTAAAAAAACGGTGTTCAGATGTGGCAACAGTAGTAGCAACAACATCCGACAATGGTGTTCAAATGTGGCAACAACAGCAGCAACGACACCCGACGCACTGCCACCATCGGTTACAACAACAAAAACTGAAACCCTTACATCATGTAGAGATGATGAATGAGGCAAGCCATTTTTTCCGGGACTAGAGCAAGTAAATGGAAACCAGAACGAGGATAAGTATCTGACATGAGGCCGCCTTGTGTGGGTATGTCTGTGGGTGTTGACAATGGAGCAGAGCAGGTAAATGGAAAGCAAAATGAAGATAAGTATGTGAAGTATTTATGGGTTATAATATAGTAACATTATGAGCATAGGAGTGCTGCACACTTAGCCCAATTTCAACACCAGAAAACCACGCCTCCATAGTTTTGGCACCACCAAAGATTTCCCTCGATAATACTAAAATCAAGGCGTAAAGTTACAGTTTGTTGTTGAATTTTTAAATTCAACTCCTGCTCTGCGCAATGGAGAAAAAGGTACAGCATATCTGCAATTTTTGAGTTTTTGTTTTTGGTTGAGTGCACACCATCATGCATTTAAAGCTGGTTTTAAATGAGCCTGCAAATTCATGGTTTTTGATTGATGGCCTTAGCCATTGTTCTACGTTCACAATTTAAGTTTGCATGGGTCTTACCACGTAACCACAGTTGCATTCAACTCTGCCATGTCATGCTTTAAAACCTTCACCAACCACAAATTTTTTATTCACACAGCAAAGTTTTTGATTTGAATGGGCCATGTCATAGTGAACCCCATTTTCCAGCACAACAACCGCGCCACCTTCAGCCAACCAATAGAAAGCTATCATGCTCGTTTAGAGCCGCTACACCATAGAAAGAAGTTAGTCCCACTGCTAGTGCACCGGAGACACGTGGACCAATCACGTTTTATCGCATAGAAATTACAATGATGTCACGGAGGCCAAATGGTACACGATAATTTTATTAAATCTAGCTCATATTTTGTTTGACATTCGGTGGGCCCCAGCATCGACCAATTACAGGTTGATCGCGCGAAAATGGAGCTTGCTGACGTAGAGGCAAATTGGTATGCGAAATCCAAATATAATATGGCTTAATCTTCATTTGAAGTCTGAGCCAAGGTTTCGAAACTTTGGTTAAAATGTTTATATGTAGCAGATAGTATAAGGTTTACAAACCTTATAATAAAGTCTTATGTTATGTTTTATTTCAACACCCACAGAATGAAAGTCTTTCGACTTTGGTCATATATATATTTATACGGGTAGTATGTATATATATATTATAAACTTTTTCCAAAAGTTTAAAATATATATTTTCAACAGTTTTAATTTAAGAAAAATACGCTGCGCCTTATAAAAAGAAAAGCTAGTAGGCTTAGTTGAAAAAGCAGAGGACAGAAACAAAAAGACAGTGTATGTATTTTTTGACTGTGTGCCCGAAGGCAAATACACATTGAAGTAAAACCAAAGCAGTGAGACATTGTGTGAGTGGAGTTTGTAAGAGACAGAGAGTGTTTTGTAGGACACTGAGTGTGAAGTAGTTCTACACCTTTTTTGTAAATCTCATTTTAGTGGTTAAAATATTTTGTAATAGCTTTTCATGTTAATGAAATAGATGAAATAGTTTCAGGTTGTGAATTAAATGAATTCTCTGTGTTAGAAGGCGATTTTATTCTCTGTGTCCTGGAATACTGAGAAATTCTAACATTTGTTAAACCCTAGAGATCGGAACAGAGTGCACACTTAGCTCAGTTCCAACACCTAAAAACCACACACCCGAATTTTGGCACCACCAAAGATTTCCCACGATAATACTAAAAGCAAGGCGAAAAGTTGCAGTTTGTTAGAAACCCGTGAGTTCGGAACACGGTGCTTGAGAGCAATGGACGAGGGTTAATACCAGCCGTGACTTCACCTGGCCCAAAAACTAAAAACTGAAAACAGCAGTCTAAGACCTAAGACCTCTTTCATATCGCTACAGTACTAAAGATATTACCAAGACCACCGGCCATAGTCCCAAACCGGAGCGGTATTTTGTTAACACAGTGAAGAGCCCCATAGTAAACTCACCCGTAAGTTCACAGTCCATGTATGGTTCTCAACGTTGCCGTAGGTAACCAGGAGCCTCTGGAGACCTCCTCCAAGTCCATCGTGTTCACTCCTCCGGTCCCTCAGCGCCTACACATTAAACCATCAAACGCACGAGAATTAAAGTCAAACACGATTCTATTGAGCATTAATTACACATGTTAATACATGAACTCTTTAAAAAATTCCAAATTCAGCCCCGAACAGACGTGTCATTGTGTTTAAAAATCCAATATCAATCATCAGAGGACGTGTAATGAGGTGACAATCTTCTGCGTTGAATTTAAAATCTTAATATTTTAACTTGCTTGAAAGTTTGGTGGATCTTTTAAATGTAGCCCAGTCTAACTAGATTGTTTTTTATCTTTGAAAATTATGAAAATTCTGGTAAGATTTTAAGAAAATTTGGCAAGGATTTTTGTAAATCCACATTATAATTATCAAACTCTAATTTTTTGAGTGCCTTAGAAGTTTTTGATGGTGCTGAATCCATTTCCACCATCAAAATCATGATTCAAACATTGTTATTATAAATTTTCTTAAAAATTTTTGGCAAAAATTCAACCCAATTTTGAACGTCGAGACAATTCGTCTCATTAAACAACTCCTTAGATATATAAGTAAAAATCCAATGTCAACAATGAGAGGACGTGTAATGAGGTGACAATCTTCAGTGCTGAATTTAAAATCTTAAGAATTTTAACTTGCTTGAAAGTTTGGTGTATATCTTAAATATGTAAGTTCAATTAAAATGGACAAAACACAAGATATAATTTCAACGTAAAACTTGGATTATAATAAAAATATTGATCATATTGGCGATCAAACCGAAAAAAAATACTTGAAAAAGAAATCTATTAAATATCAATTCACATACTGTGACAAGGAATTGCATTTTCTCCAAATACGCTCACTATGGGAACGTGATGAAAGCATGGAGCATTATCCCTGTGATAGAGAAATCCCAATCTCTATGTGATTGCCGTTTTCAAGGAATAGAAAAGCATTGTCTGAGGTGCGTGTGTTCACATCGACGCAGTCACAGAAACGTCACCAAGAATCGTTTGGTAACCACTTATCCCTGCGATCGTGTCATATTAGATATCCCAAACACTTTGCGGTTCTGCTGTCTGGCCCGCATTTTAAGTAAAAGCGTATATCTATCGCTTAGCGTATTTGCCCTCTCATAGACTATTATATTCAGATCGCCGTCATTGGCAGCATTGTATAAATTGATTTTCTTCTGAAAAAGCATTGTATAAATTGATCGCTGTACCGTTAGGTTGGTAAAGGATACAACTTTTGGGCTTCCATAAAGGCGTGTCTTCCTATTTCAAACGTTGGAAATTTTTAGGTTATATGTTTCAATCCTGATATAAAATTTGAAGAAAAATTATTAAATAACGAGTCTTTTTGCTATGGAAATGATTAATGAGAATTATTAAAATCGAAGGGGTTGGCAGCTTCGCTCTTGGATAAATGTCAACGTTCCACGTCTTGAAGCTACCCGATAACCCATTGTGGATTGTTGTATATTCACCGCAAGATGTTGACGTTGCTTTATCTTGGCCAAGCGGCGGCGTCGATAACAGCCTGGCAGTACGATAAAATAAGAATGGCTTATCGCTTTCCACTTCTCCTCTGCACTCCTTTTATTCCGATTGATACTACACGGTTCGTCATCTCAGATTGTGTTATCAGTATTGTTCTTGCACAAGTTCAGATTATCACTCCCTTGTCCCTCGAAGTGTTTCAGTGTTTAATCATTAGCAATCTGTGATATAGATTCAACTCATACAAATGGAAGGACTGATACCTTACATTTACAGAGCCGTTATCCGAGACAGAAGTCAGCAGATAGGGCGCAGCAGCAGTAGCAGAAAGAATCTCTTATTATCATCAGCTGATTCTTCGACTAGTGGAAGATCAACTGGGAGGGACCATGTGAAGCACTGCGACATAGTAGCAAAGGGCGAATGCTCGGGGAAGCTTGAAAATAATACACTGCACGACATTCACTTCAAGCCGGCCGATCTTTATCCTTCGAGTTAATCTCTCTTGCAGAGGCAGGCGGTCTCGTCTTGTTTATTTAACAGCTGAGATGACCGATTCCCCGGGAAACGGGCCAAAGGACTAAATTTTCCAGCACAGTTTCGCCATCCCAATTCCTTCAATTACTATGGATAATTTTAGAGCTTTTTAAGTCCTATTTCACATTCCTGGATAATTTTTTAGGGCTTTTTTTTAAAGTCTATTACAAATTCCTGAAATATTTAGGGATTTGATAATGGTGAAGTTAATTATTTGACTTCGCACATGTTTATAGCATACCTAAATATTCTCAATTAACTTAGTTTTAGGATAATTTTTATGTAATTTTTTATTATTGTTATTGAGTTGCATTCATATCATTTTAGCTTAAAAAACCACCCATAAATCCACCAAAAATACTCTTTATATCATTCCAAGGCAACTATAAGGTTTCAGTACCTGCCTGTTTACAAGAAAATGTTGGAAATTATATAATGGTAAATATCATAATGTTGGAAGTTATACAATGGTAAATATCATGATGTTTGTTGTATGGAAGTTATTATATTTTTTTTAACTTTTGCAAATGGTTTTGGACTCAATATTTATTGAAAGGAAATTTTCGGTTGAAGGAATCCAGTGTTCTATCATTAAATTCTTTATTTACCAACAAATAAATTCAAAACAAATGTACCAAGACGCATATTCGCTATTGATTGCAAATAAATAAGGTTTCTGTTTGGTCTGAAATCCTTTATTAAATTTGTAAGTTGAGTTTTGTGTAAACATTGTAAAGATATTGGAGCTTTTATATACTACTGTTTGGCTGCTGGAATCTAAATATTATATTGGTTGGTAAATGTCAATCCGTATTAATTTATATCAAATAACTCTTTTTATTAAATTAATTTATATTAATTTTTTTTTTAATAATAAATTTAATTATATTATAATTTTATTTTAAATTATTAATATTATTAATTTTTGGATGCGGATGGTATTCAAGAGAGATGGGACGTCCGTCTCTTGGCGACTCCCGATGGAGCTCGCGTGGGGTGGCTATATGGCCACCTGCAATTTCATTAACGCGGCATTTAATCCCTCCAACTTGCATGCCATTATCATTTTTACCCGGCTTTTACACCACTTCGCTCTGCTCGCCTCGTATCCTATGGCATCTATGCATTGTCCTCTGACTTGCTCATGTGACATTTGCAGCTCTCCTCCTCCGTTGTGCAGTGCTTGCCCTCGTGCAGCTGAGTGCCCGCACTCAAACTAGGCACCCCTGCATGCTTCTTTGTTGCGTCGAGACGCTGCCAGGTCACCATTTTTCCCATAATGTTTTCGCTGCTTGAATTCTCATTACTGTGCTCAGTAAGTCGAGTCTTTCTTGTCACCTCTGCATCCCGCTTGCCCTCCTCTCCTTCGGCCTTGCCCATCTGCCTTTGCGACCATGCCACGACTTCGTCATAGAATGAGGTACCGATGTGGTAGTAGCAGGGGTCGTGCGACCTGCTCTCAACCTTCTACTAGCTCTGATTCCTCCTCTGAGGACATCTCCTAGGGTCACTTTCCGGAAACCCGCAGTCGTAGAGGCAGAGCCCGTCAAGCAGGGCATGTGCACTTTGCCCAGGCTGCCCCGCCTCCTCACGTTGAGACTCCCCTGCATCCTGACCCCCTCCCCGTCGTTTCCCTGTCTCCCAAGCGTCGGCTCGTCTGCCCCTTCATCAATCCTCCTAAAGAGCAGAATTCCGCTTCGAATGCTCCCTTGACAAGCTCATCACCACTGCTTTTGTTACAGTCACCCTCAGAGAGGAAACGATTAACCCAATCGCCTCCCCTTCCCCTTGCCCTCATCCCACTCCGGTTAAGGACGAAGCGATGAACTCTGGGGTGCCGATGGAGACTGTGCGTGTTGACCAGAGGAAGGAACACATGCAGGTGGATGTTGTCAACAAGGCTAGCGCGTCCACTGAAGAAAATGATGGCAGAGGTGACGAGTTCTGGTGTAGGATAGTGGAGGAACCTCCATCTCCAGCTCATGACTAGTGAACTTTGCGACCCTCGGCCCACATCGGTATTGATGCTCAATCATCTTGGGAGATTTTTTGTTTTTCTGTTATACTCTCTTTTGCTGAAAGAGATGAATGCTATTTTCGTATGTTTATTTTTGTTTCTGTTAAACTGTATGGAAAATATGCCGGTTTCCCTTGCAAAGGCGGCAAGACTCATTCCTAAAGGACTCGTTTCCCACTCAGGACACTCCAGAGTTTTTTTTATCATGGCTACCAAGCCTAGCTTTCAAACTTACACAGCTGAAGCTTAAGTAGTTTTGTACCATTATGTTATATAAATAGAATTAGCATTATTCAAAAATTTTATTATTATTATTATTATTAAATCTAGTTTAGTTTACATTAAAATTAGACGTGAAGAATTTATATTTTCATGAATGTTTAGGATTTGAAATCAAGGAAATATTCTTAATGTTAAAGCTAAGTGATCCCATACACAATATAAAATGATAAATAATATAAAAAGTTTACCAATAATTTATAATTTTCTTAGGTCTACTTCTCTTTACTTTATTAATAAGTAATTTATTGAATATAGCTGTCGTTTGGTGTCCCTCAGTTTCATTTGGTGTGGCTATTGAGGCCAGAATAAGAAATTAAATCTAATTATTATTATTGAGGCCAGAATAAGAAATTAAATCTAATTATTATTTGTTTGGCCTGTGGCAAATTGTGTAAATAAATCGTTCCGTTTCAATCAACCGTTTTCATTTTCAATAGACAATATTCACTTGAAGCATCAAACCGCATGCATTTATGTACTCCTCCGTTAAGCACAGGTTTCCATGAAATTAGTGGTGTTATTGTGAAGTGAAGAGTGTGCTGTTGGATATTAAATATGCAAGCTCAAGGGGTTTACGTAAAACTAGGGTTTCCGATTTTTTTTTTTTCATTAGAATGGGTGAATTTAACAGTTTGGTATTTAAATTTTGATGAGAGCTAACATATATTTGGTCATTGCAGAGAGAATTTTGAGAAATATTCACTTGTATCAATAGACGGAACCCAAAGTTTCTAGTGATCAGTTCCTGTTCTCTTCAGTTTTCTGTGGGAGTTAAGAAAATTACCTTATGATGCATAGGTAATCTCTGGAGGATGGTAGTTTGGTTTTCTATTGTTTCCCAGGGACGAATTATGAGATCTGATTCCAGTTGAAGCTATTTTGTCGACAGAAATGTTTTTATATCGGAGTGATTTATTTTTGTTGGGCATTGTAAAGTTTTGCTTGGCCAGATAATTTTATGTATAGTATCTTTTGTTCTTTGGCTTCTATGACTAAGAAGGATTGGGTTACCTGAAGACATTTTCGTGTCTCCTCCTTAATCAATCAGCAGAGAGAATACGGTGATTGTGATAGACGTTCGATTTGGGAAAGCCAAATGCTATTTATCCCTGGTGATGTCGTTATATCTTTATTGCCATGAAACCCTCTTCAGACATATTAATTTTAAATGATTTCTTATGATTTTAGCTTATATTAATTTTAAATGATTTCTTATGATTGTAGCTTATATTACTTGATTCTATTGTTGAGCCTGCGTATTTGGTGATTGTGATGAACTAGTTCAATGTAGGAAAACAGAAAACCAAATGCTATTTATCCCTGCTGATGGTGATGCCATTCTATCTTTATTTCCATGAAACCCTTTTCCTTACCATTTAATTTGAAATGATTTCTTCTGATTTAAACTTATATTACTTGAATCCTTTCTGAAGTCTGCCTATTTTTATCCATGATTCTGAGGACTACTCGGATGCCTCTTTCCACGACCAAATGCTCTGTTGATGGGATTCTCTTAATTATGGCTACCAAAAAATCATTAAAGTCTTCCTTGGGTTATAGAAACCACCTGCTGAAAGCATCCTGGATTTTTTGTTTTATATTCACAAAAATCAAATAGAAAGTCCATGTATGCTAGTGGAACCAGCACTGAAGACCGCAGACATTATTGTGGCATTGAAGGTGCAAAAACTTGTAGACTCTCTTGGGTAAATAAGGATGCAAAGTGCTTATATTTAGATCTATGTGCTCTATAATTCAAAAAATAGTTTTAACTAGATTTTAAATAGATGTGCTATGCAGAAGGAAGCGTTGCCATGGATGATTACGCTATGGGTATGTCTCTAGCTCTAGTTTCCGAGAAAAAATTTAGTGTTTCAGAAATCACCATTAATAAGCATGGCAAATCCTTTCGTCACATTGCATATACTTCATTCTTTAAATTAGGTTTAAGTTCAATTCTTCATGGGCTTCGATTTTTGCATATATGCTTCATATGCGAATCATTTTTAAATTAGGTTTAGCTATTAGGTTTAAAATATTAGTTTTTATAATAGTAAGTTTATAATGAGGGTTAATATTTTATTTAATATTTAGCTATTTAAGTTTTAATAAATAGAGTTTGAATATTAAGGTTTATAAATTTTCATTATACATTTAATAATTGTTAATAATTGTTAATATGGTTTATATGTGTTTATTGACTTATTGACTTATGTTTATTAAAAATGATGAGAGAGAAGAAACTCACAGGAATAACATACAATAATAATTTCTATATATTCAATCACACTAATACATTACAATATTTATAGTGTTGCTGAGATCCAACTAATTCCATTCTTGGAGGGAGTAGTTGAGAGAATCTTTCAACATCCTCCAACACACCAAACCAATCCCCAAACTGTAGTATGCATCATAAATGAGGCATTATCTCAACACCCCCCCTTAATGCCTACATTACAGAAATGGAGAACACACTAAATTAATACAAATATTTGTCTGCCCTGGTCTTCATTAACATTTGTACCCACTCTGAGATCTCATAGACAACGCTCTTTTCTCCACCATTTTCGAGCTACCATTCAACCCATTTAAAATACATTTGTTTCTGACCAACAATAATGAACTTTGTAAGATCAACAGTATTGACAACTCGGCTCGTCGGGGCTTCCGTGATAGAGCTGACAAGTGATGAACCATCCTATGGACCAATCACCATCTGTCAGATATTTCGCTTTCGGCTATCCATCAGTGGCTAGGCAAATGGTTTGAATACTGAATGTGTTCAAGAGCTAATCTAACAACTTGACCTGCTTCACACAAATGGATCTCACACTGTAACCTGTAACTGATGCTCCTTGGCCCGTAGCACAACAAGATCAACATATAACAAATTCACACAATCAAATTAGCCAATTGTTCTCTCGTCCCTGTAGAACGTAGAGAACGACTAATTTAAATAATGCTAAATTTTTCATAGTTGGTTCTGCACTATACAAATCTCACAACAAATGTCACATAATATATATCTAACAAGCAGCTTTAATTTCTATAGCAGTATAGCACTTTTCTCCGAAAAATTTCTAGCAATTGCAGCCTCCGTCTTTCGTAAAAAGATTTGAATAAAACTAGACAACTACAGAACGTTTTGCAGAGTGTAAATGACTTGTAGTTATAATGCGAGTGCATTTCATTGAATGTAAATGATTTGCTCAAATTCTATGTCCATGTTATGATTTTATGTACAATTATCAATGATTTGCTCATCATGTTATGTATTTAGGCATGGTAACTGATTAATGACATTATGTGATAATGCACTTAAGCATATTGAGTTGAACTGAATACGTTTTGTTCGCAGTAGTATCCGGTGAAACTCAGTGGAAACAACATGAACTTTGGCGGCAACAATAACATGGTCAACCGCAGGTGCAATAGCAGCAACATGAATGTGATCGGCCCCAACACTCGGATCGACGGAAATCCGATCGTGGGCAACAACAGTGGCAAAATAGCGGCAACGAAATCAACAGCGGCAAGCTTCGATCCGAATCAAAGCAGTTCCATGCTGCTGCCGAATTGCTTGTTCCAAATGGGCAGCACCGCCATTTTGTTATCCAACGAACGCAAAGAACAAAGACGCGTAGGCTCATTCATGCAGTTCGAACTCACAAAGGCGCAGATGATAAAGCGTATCGGTGCATTTATCAAGAAGAAGACGTGCAGGGAAAAGTCTTCGCTTTCGAGAGATCTGATGGTGATCACCAGCAACGCGTTGAAGGCCAATATAACGACCCTCGGCCCTCTAGTTTTGCCGGTTTCGAATCTCCTCAAACAATGATCTGCAATATGATTAGACTAGATTGACAACGACTATGTAGATAAACAATGAACACACAACATTCTCACAAACAAAAGAATTCAACACTCCTAATCTACGTATGTACATAGAACCTCTCCCAAACTATTTCATCTTCCTGGGCACTCCCGTGAGGGATTAAGCCTAGCTAGGCTCTCATACCAGCTTAAAAATGACGAGAGAGCAAAAACTCACAGGAATAACACACAATAATAATTTCTATATATTCAATCACACTAATACATTACAATATTTATAGTGCTGCTGAGATCCAACTAATTCCATTCTTGGAGGGAGTAGTTGAGAGAATCTCTCAACATCCTCCAACACACCAAACCAATCCCTAAACTGTAGTATGCATCATAAATGAGGCATTATCTCAACATTTAGTAATGTGGTTGTGTTAGTTATAAAAAGAATTAATATATGTTAAAATATATATACATTTTTGTTTACTTTCACAAGGAGATTCTTATACAATATCATGGCTTATAAATATCATATAAGTCATTTCATATGACAATTGTTCATCAGTTTTTCAATTAATCAATTTGATTAAAAGAGCAAAAATGGCAGCAAACATGACATAACTACTTTGTAGATGAATATCAAACTTTGATTTGTCTATAGTCCTAAGAATATTCTAGAATATTCTATGGATATTAAATATGAACCATAGAGCTAATAAGTATTCATAATCAAATTTAAATTATGAAAATGTTATTCCAAAGTAAGAATTCCTATAGAAATAACTAAATCCATTATATAAAAGTGGCTAGAACTTAATTGTAGGAAGTGGTCACTGAAGGAGCCAAAAGAAAGCATTAATTATCTTATGGTTTTGAAACATTTTCTTATTTGAATTTATTGATTTCTCTTTTAACTTAAAACTATTAGTGGATTGAGCTATGAAAGTTATGCTTCTAACTTATGGATGTAGAATAATTAATATAGATCCATCTTAACCATAAGTCTCTTTTAAAATGAAAAGCACTAAAAAAAGTTTGCATCTGAAGCTGTTTAACCCTCTCAACACTTGTAAATTTGTGGTTAATATGTCTCTCTCTCTCTCTCTCTCTCTCTCTATAGAAACACACACACTAATTATGTGTAATTTTTTATTATTAAAATTTCATTTTTGAATGCATAAAATGATACAATACCTTGAAAATACTCTTAGGTACTTGCATTGTTTAGACTATACAACTTAACTATGTCATTCCAACAAATTTTTGCTAGTTTTTAGAGAAAATTGTCAAATAAATAAATAAATACCTGAAAAAAAAAACACCAAAATTTTTCTAGTTTTTAGAGGGAATTTTCAAAAAAAATATACTTGAAAAAAAATACCAAAAATTAAAGAAATGTAAGATATCTGTGTTAAGATTTTTTTAAGCATAATAATTTATTTTCCTTTAAACCATTTATATAATATATATACTCTGATTGCTTTAAATTCTTTATACAATATATACATATATGCATAGTTTTCATTGTAATGTATTATTTAACATGAGCATTGAAATATGTTACCATATTCTCATTTTTTAACACAAGTGAATATTACCTCTTATTAGATATTGAAATATTTTAATCTCTCTATATGTTATTTCTATATATACATATTTAATTAATAACTGAATAAATTACACATATATCAGCTTCATATTGAAACATAAATATAAATATATACAAATACAAATATATATTTATATTGGTAGTTTAGACTAATCTTAATCTTTCCATTTTTTCCTCCTCCCATCCCACCCACGGGTTTCGAACCAGTGACCTTGCATACGGAGTGCCTTAACAAGGCACCCCATCACCGACTACTCTACACCATGTGGGTCATATTGAAATATATTACTTAACATGTATATACAAATTTTTTATACACCCTTATATATATATGTGTGTGTGTGTGTGTGTGTGTGTGTGTGTGTGTGTGTTTTTAACCCAACATGTAGAGTGAGACTAGATTATTGATATTTTATAATGATTTTAATTAAAAGTAATAAAATATGTATATTCATTTTTTTTTTATTATAGACAACATTTTTTTTTTAGTTATTTTATTTTTATTTAAAAAGGGATATGTATCAAATTAAGGTTAAAAACAAAATAAATTACTCATCTTAAGGTTGAAGATGAAAGGAAAATTACTCATCTACCTTATAATGCATCAAAGAATGAGTCTATCACTTTAAGTAACACAATTACATTACGAATTGACATCATTTTCCACCTTTTAAATCACATGACGAATGATTTCACCCCGCCTAGGCTACGTGTCCTTGGTCCAGCTTCAATTGGCTTGGACCTCTTTTGTTATTCTCAAAAGTGTGATTCCATGTGTTTAGAATGCTCAAAAGCTCTGAAACTTATTCCATCAGCTCCAACATACCCAAAAATGTGTGTGTAGGTTCTTTCTGCCTCACATTTCACCAAAAAATGAAATCTTTATGACTTCGCCATGTTCTTGCACTATTCGCTCCATATTTTCCACAAAATTCGGCACCATCCTACAAATCCACCTGGAATTTAGTTAACTGAGCGCTAATTCCGCCAAAAACATGGCAAAATTATCGTAGTGATTAAATTCCCAGTAACTCTTATAAGTTAGATTTCAAATCACATAGTTGTATGGTTGTTAAAAAAATATTATATATAAAAAACTGTCGGTTAAAAACACCATCAGATTTCACTGCTTGGGTGGTCATATTGGTGATTAATACAAATGTTGTCGGTTCGGGCTCCGGTGGTTAAAATAAACTATGGTCTTTGCTCCCAAGTCACATTGCATATCTTTGTCATGGTTAAGATTTATGTTATTTTTATGGGGCGTGGCGTGGAGCTAGCCTCCCGCCCATGGTCCCCGCCCTCGGTGTGGTGAGTAGGGCTGGGGCTAGACCCCGACCCCCTCCCCGCATGGAAAAACCCATATCACCATAATACAAACCCAAAACCATTACATATTAAGAATTAACATGATGGCAAAGTCTCTATGCTCGTAGCTTGGAGGTCGCGTGTTCGATCCCCACCCACTACGCTCAAACTCAACCGAAAATTTCAATGGCCCTCGGGCTGCCATGTGGTGGCCCCTAGATGGTCCACTTGGTAGCATGTGATTGGCCACCATGAAAAAAAATAAGTGATCTAAATATGGGAAAAATAGTTTAGGTGTGCTAGCTCCATTATCAAGTAAATAAATGTGTATAGGATTATCTCAAATTAGCCAGTTGTGAAGGGGTTTTTGTGTCTTTTATGAGCAATTTATGAAGTAAATTAGCTGTTAAAAACACATGTACAAAAAATAAATTGCAGATAAATAAAACATAGAAAACACATTGCAGAATAGATGATAATGAATTTCAGCACTCCCGGGCTACATCTCCATGGACCTCCTTCAACAAGCTAGGCCCTCTTTGGATTAATGGTCATCTCTCTAATTACATGAACCTACAGTGCTCCAATAGATTTGCAACCTACTACATTGAATTCATAATACCTAAAAACCTCAAAATAGACTCTTCAAGCTTTGGAAATGGTCTTGAGCTGAACTGGGCATGACCTCCCCCCGTGGTGGCCCATGCTTTCTTTAATCTTCAAAGTGGAAATATTGCTTACAGAAGTTCTTCAACTCCTTTGGAACCTTCACCATCATGCTTAGCACATCAAAATCATCTAGGAATGACTCTTCTTGAGCCAAAATTGGTCGAAATATGCCAAATTTATGGCTTCCTCAATATTTCCTTTAAAAACTCCACCAAAAGTGGAACATCTCAAGTCAACTCGGCCAATTTTGGTAGTGGAACCAAAAATAGAGGACCTGCCAGTTTTTTCACCCAACATAATCTGCGGTTAACATTGGTTTAATTATCATTTAAGTGATGTTTAGTGGTGGTTTAGCGCATTAAGCACAAGAATTCGCCACATAAAAGAAATAACAACATGCCACTTGGAACCATCCCATATGCTAGAGGAAAAAACCTTTGACTGAACAAGCTGCCACGTAGGCATGCCCAGTCAACTGTACAAACTGCTAACTTGGATGTCCTACATTTTGTTAAAAATAATTTTCTTATTTGACAAAGTGGACAAAACGTGTTTCTGGGAGCATACTGTGTCAATTTTTCAAAAAACGTGTTGCATCGGATTGATAATGGTGAGATCTATGTGGTCTTTCAGGTTCTACACCATTTTGAAAACTTTCATTTTTAGCATAATTTTGAGCACCTAATCACTTCTCCCCACTGTAAGCCTTTGGACCCCAAAATATCACTTTCAATTGTTTAACAGATGAGGGTGCAGGTCCTTGACCTTTCCAATCTTAATCCATTTGGCCTTAGAAGGATTTTCACATTTGAGCCCCACATGAAAGTACTCTACACTCCCTCAATTTGATGTCCTTGTTCTTCTGTCAAGGACGGTGTCATGCTGAAGCTCATCAAATTATTATGGAGAAAAACTCACAATAGAAGGAATCTAAACATTCTCCCCTTCTTCTTCACTTTGAAGCCTCTCCATCATCGACTTTGTGCTTGCGATCAATAGAATACTTGTATTTTACTTTTCTCTTTTCAAAATGATCTTGCACTATTTTGTATACCATTTGGAGTCATTCAATGAAATTCTTGGGTTTGTCCATGTCGCCATAAAAAACAACATACGTCTTACCAAGATGACACAAAAAATTATGATGCAAATGGTAAACCAATCCCAATACTTGGTTTAGTTGACTCAAGCTTGAATGTACATCTTCATAGTATGCATATTTCTCAACATAACTTTCATGCAAAACATAATTATGCTTGATTAAAGTAGTTGCACTAATAATATGCATATAAATCATATCAACAACCTCGTCATAAATACCTTTCTTATACCTAATGACCAAGTGGCATTGTTGTAGGAAACCCATCAATTGAAAGTGCCTTGATTTGTGCAACTTAATTTGTGATTGCAAGTATTGCGATGGTTGGTGGTCGATGTGTATGATAGTTTCCTTTCCCATCAATTAGTGTTTCCACTTTTTCACACTTTGAACCAACGCATAAATCTCCTTGTCATAAGTAGGATAGTTAATCACTATGCCATTTAAAGTTTCTGAATGAAATTCCATGGCCTTACCATATTGCATAAGGATGCACCCATGGTATAGTCGCTTGTATCATTTTTAATCTGAAATGGCTATCTCAAATCTAGTAATTCAAATACTAGGGCTGAACTAAACTTCTCATTCAAAGCATTGAATTATTTTTGTGGCTCTCCTCCCCACTGGAAGACCATTTTCACAATATTCAATGCATGTAAAGGAGAGGCAATAGAAGAGATGTTAGCAATAAACTTCCTCCAATATTGGGTTGCTCCCAAAAATAATTCTTACCTTCGTGAATGTCTTGGGCTTTTTCCAATTCAAAATGACCTCAACCTTAAAGGGGTCTATCCTCAACTCCCCTACTCCAACAATATGCCCTAAGTATGCCAAAGAAGTTTTACCAAACTCATAGTTTGACATCTTCAAAAAAAATTGTTCTTTCCATAAGACATCAAGTAATTTTCTTACATGCATGACATGTTCATCAATTGATTTACTAAAAGTTAAGATATTATCTAAGTAGACGATGACAAACTCATCAAGAAATGGCCTTAAATCATCTTTCATCACACACATGAAGGTAGCAAGAGCATTACATAAACCAGAAGACATAACAAGCCATTCAAACAAACCTTACTTTGTTTTGAATCATATCTTCCATTAGAGGAAATTTCAGCGTAAAGTGCCACCTAAGGAAAATAATAAATAATAGTAAAAATAATAAAATTAGAGTTATGAAATTTGGAGGGAAAAGAGGAAAAATATTTTTTTTAATTGTATTTTCGGCTTATCTTCTTATAGGTTTACTCAAATTTCATGTTTAGACACTCACTAGATGCAGAATTAAATTTCACATTCAACGAGTACCCATTATGCATACTTTTGATAAGACATACATTGAAAAAAATTGCATATACATTAAAAAACGTGTTGAAACACATTTTTTTAATGTATCTACAATTTTTATCAAGGTGGGTCTTCTCAAAAGTATGTATAATGGGTACTCGTTGGATGTTGAATTTAATTTTGCATCCAACGAGTGTCTACACTTGAAACTTGAGTAAGACTACAAGGAGATAAGTAAAAAATACAATTAAAAATGTATTTTTCTCTGCTTTTCCCTCCAAAATATTTACATGTGCCTCTTTTTAAATTTAAAGCATTTTTATTGGTTTACATATTATGCCATGGAGATTACACGCAAATTTCATGGGCACTTTTAGGCTTAAATTTCCTCTAATGCAAATGTCACCTTCAGAAAGTCTAATTTGATGGTAGCCACTCAAGTCCAACTTAGTAAAATACTTTGCATCTTTCAATTGATCAAGTAAATATTATATTCTAGGAAGTGGATAACAGTTCTTTACCATAATCTTGTTCAATGAATGGAAATACACACACATGTGCCATTTTCCATCTTTCCTTGGCATCAATACAATAGGTGACCCACATGGGGAAGTACTTTGTCGGATGATCCCTTTTTCCAACAACTCTTGATTTATTTTTTTCAGCACTCTCCGTCACCAACATCCTATACATGCCAATGTTAGGAAGATGACGATATTGTTGCAATTTTATTTCATGTTGGATTCCCCTCTTGGGAGGAAACCCCTTTGGCTCTTGAAACATCTTTGGTTAATTAAAGACTTAAATCAAATCATATTTCAACTTTGGATCGCAACCTTGAAATGGTTCTTAATCAACATCATTCTTTGGTTTAATCATAATAAGCACAAAATTCTTGTTTGAATTCACTAGTCTTTTCATTTTCCCTGCATTAACTAATGAAAGGTTTAGTTTTTTGTGATGAGCTCTAACAATATACTCCAGACCATTTTTGAACAAGTGGTACTTGTTTTCATGGCGATAGAAGATGGATTTTCTATCATAGAGGTAAGTATTTCTGAAAAAAATTCCTAAAATATCAAGCAATACAACATCTAATTCATCTTCGTCAATGAAGTTTGTTGTGCCTGAAAACTAAAGAATACACTTTCTTGTAACGTGTAAATTTGTGTTCTTGCAGATCCAACCCAATGGATATGGTTTGTGATGAGGAATGGCTTCAATATTAAGTTTCTTGAATAAGTCTTCAGATATCAAATTGGCTTGAGACCCACTATCAAATAGTTTTTCAATTTTTGTTTCCTTTCAAATAACCCTCACATGAAATAATTCAATCCTTGTTTCTTCATTTGGAGTGCTAGTGTGAAAATTTGATGAACTAGTGTTAGCAATAGATTATTTTCCTTTCCTACCAGTGGATGTAATTTTAGTTTCATGACCCGAGTCGGATCCAAACTCATGTTGAGTGGTTGCAACTAATTTTTTTTCCCCTTGTTGTTGAATTTCTTGGGCCTCATCTCTAGATGAAGCTTCCAACAATGGTCTTCATCATGAACCTCTTTGGAACATTGTTAACATGTCATTTTCTCTTCTTCCTTTATAACATATGAATTTTTCTTTCCCTTTCCTTTCTCTCCACCCTGAAATGGGTTATTTTTACACTCTTCTGGAATATTTTCCCCTCTTTCCTCAGGGTGAGTGGCTTGCACACAAACCTCATCTAGACTAGTCGGATTGAACATAAGGATAGTGTGCCTAAGGTAGCTATGTAAACCCCCTATATACTTCAACAATGTTTCTTGTTAATGAAAATCAACACCTAACATAAGATCTCTTTTTCTAAATTCTTGGGTCCAATCTCGCACACTTTGACCTTTAAGTTGTCTAAAGTTCTGCCAATTCATGATTGATTTTTTCATGTATGCTAGAGTTTAAAATTTTCTTTTACTTGCAGAAATGAAATTAGACAAAGAGAGTGAGATGTTACCATGTTTTTTATTCTCATCATGTGTCTTGGCTTCCCACCATACTAGTGCTACACCCTTCAGTGTCAAGGAAGCTAGTTGAATCTTTGTGTCATCATCTTGAAAGTTTTGAATCCTGTAGTAGACCTCCAACTGATGAACCCAATTATCTAGCTTATTTGTATTCTCCTCACCATTATTAATTGGTAGATCAAATTTAATATTAAGTTTTTACAAGGGTTTTTTACCAATTCCTTTTGAGGTAGGTTGATGAGTATCATTAAGGGTTATAGTTGTGGAAAAGGATGAAGATGAAGGTGAATATGGCAATGAGGATGATGGTGGAGTAGATGGTGGCTTATCACTATTTCCATTACCTCCTCCTCTTGTAGAACCCTCTCCTCTTGGAGGCCTCTAGATTTCACCCTGCAACCTTGTGTTCCTCTATTCATAAATAACCTTCACCATCTGTGTCATGTCAAAGAAAGCCTTCCTAAACGCCCTCTCATCCTCTGACATGTTATCATTTCCTCCATCATGAGACATGCTTATTGAAGCTTCTACTACCATTAGAGGTGAATCTTGTGGTGGAGATTGTGGCAACTGTGCCCTCCTTCTCCTGCTCCAACTGGAGAAATTGCACCCACAATCTTTCCTTATTCTCTCTTGAACTTCAACCTTGTAAGAATTTAAATACTTGAAAAATAATTAAATCCTCCTTTCACAAGTAAGCCTAGTGTTATGATAACAACTTGATCTGAATGGAAATATTAGTGTTCATTGTGCTAAGATCCAATTTAGAATTTAAAGAAAGTGCTTGAGGATGATGAGGTTAATTGCAAGTTTAACATGAGGCTTTATCTGCTTTTATGTGAATTTCATGAGAAAATTAACATAAAAAAAACACTAAACCACAACATCTAATAGACATAAACATCACCATAAATAGTATTACAATAGCACATCATGAAGGAGTTCAGCCCACCTGGGATACGTCTCCTTGATCCAAATTATAATGGCTTGGCCCTCTTCTGTTATTCTCAAAAGTGTGATTACATGTGTTTACAATGCTCAAATAGCTCTAAAACCTATTCCATCAGCTCCAGAATGCCCAAACATTCTTGAGTATCCTCTTTATGTCTCAAATTTGGCCAAAAAATGACTTAGTTATGACTTCCCCAAGTTCCTGCACTATTCGCTCCACATTTGCACCAAAATTCAACACCATCCTACAAATATGCTTGGAATTCAGTGAACTGAATGCCAATTTTGCCAAAAACTCGGCGAAATTGTTGGAGCGCTTAAATTCCCAAAAATTATTAGAAGTCGTATTTAAAACCATATAGTTATATGGTTAATAAAAAAAAATTATGTATAAAACCCCATCGATTAAGTTAACCATCAAATTTCGCTACTTGGGTGGTCATATTGGTGGTCAATATAAATGATGGCAGTTCCAACTCCTACAATTATGATAAACTGCAGTTTTCGCTCCCCAGTCACATTGCATATCTCCACTGTGGTTAAGTTTTATGTTACGGTTATCATGGGGGAGGCATGGGGCTAGCCTCCTGCCGATGGCCCCGCCCTTGGTGTGGTGACCAGGGAAGGGGTTAGACCTCATCCCCCTCCACTCATGGTGGAACCCATATCACCATAATACTAACCTAAAACCATTAAATATTAAGAATCAATGTGATGGCATGGTGGAAAATTCTCCCTACTGATAGCTTGGAGGTCGCGAGTTCGACCCTTGCCTGCTCCGCTTGGGCTGAACCCAAAATTTTGGTGGCCCTCATGTTGCCATGTGGTGGTCACTGGTTGGGCCACGTGCTAGTTTATGATTGGACACCATGAAAACCAATAAGAATTCACCAAATCAAACAAATAACAACGTGTTGCTTGGAACCATCCCATACGCTGGAATAAAACCCCTTTGACTGGTCAAACTACCCCATAGGCATGCTTAGTCAGCTTTACAGACTACTCACTGGGTTGTTTTGCATTTTGTTTTTTTAAATTTGTTTGTTTGAAAAAGTGGACAAAATGTGTTTCTGGGAGCATACGGTGTAAGTTTTTTGCAAAACAAGTTGTGCCAGATTTAGAACAATGAGATCTATGCGGTTGTTCAGGTCCCACACCATTCCGAAAAAGTTCATTTTTGAGCATAATTTTGAGCACCTGATCACTATTTAAGTATATTTGAGAATGATTGATTATGGTGGAATGTGAATGAGCATGTTGACTAGAGAGATCATGTTTGATGATGTTTGACTAGAAAGACCATGCTTGACCATATGTGGCCATGTAATCCATGTTGAACATAGAAGTTTATGGGTTGACCATGTTGACCATGCTTTAACATGGTTAACCATATTTGGTGATGGTTCATGGTGTTTCCCCATGTTGTCCATGGCTTACTATGGTTGATTAGGATTGACCATAGATGACCTTATTTGACCATGTTTGAACAAGGTTGACCATGGCTAGACATGTTGACATTGTTTAATTGTGGTTGAGCTTATCCACCATGTTTGCCCATGTTTGAGATTATTTAATGAAAGTTGGATATGGTCAACATATGTTTGATAATGGGTGTAAATGACTGACTATCAATGTAGATGGTTGACAATAATTACCAATATTTACCTATAGATGATTGTGGTTGACCATGGCTACTCATGACACCAATTTTAACTATTATTTACTATATTTGACCATATTGATCATGGTTGTACATGGTTTACTACAAATAAGAATGTTGACCATATAGAACATTATTGGACATGGTTTGACATTGTTTGAGTTTGGTTGACCATGGTTGGCCATTGTGAACATAGTTTTCCATATTGTCTATGGTTGAGTATGCTTGAGAATGGATGGCCATGGTTGAATTTTCTTGACTATGGTCAACCAAATGTAAGCCATTATTCATTTTATTGATTTTCTATTCAATTTTGGTTTACTACAGGAATTTCAATTTTAATTTGATCTCTAAAATTTCCATACTCATCTCTTCCACACTAGACTGTGTAGGGTTCTAAATTAATATGAAGTATTTTTTTGAAGAATTGTATAATTATGTGACTTGACATTTGATTGACCAAGAAACATGACATTTCTAATCCAAATTCATCAACTTCCACTCTGTCTACACGACTCCAAGTGCTTAATCATAGATTTTCACTTCTTCTCATAGCAGGAGGTGATATGGCTCACAAATCTGAGTGTTATCTTCTACCTTTAAAGGAGTCACATGCATCATCACTCTCACACTCTCTAAATTCTATATTTGTTTTATTTTTTTATTTTTTTATTTATCACATACCATTAGCCCCCAAATTGCTAACTTGAATTACTCTTGGTCATTGAGGGTGAATTTGACAAATATTTTTATTTTCCTAAAAAGTGATCCCACACCTCTTTTGTGTTTATAAACCAAGTTTCATGGAATTTGTTCCTATCAACTATCTATTTACTTCAATCAAAGTTTATTGGCATCTGCACAAGTTACAGGTGATTTTTTCACATCCAATCAAATGCCCTGAAAACCAAATCAGTAAACAACCTTAACAAATTTTCATTATCCATTTACAAATACCTAGGAATTACCTCTGCAAAAGTACTGATTCTCTTAATAAATCAACTCAAAAATATGTTTTTGGCTCTAGTGCACCCTACACTTTAGTATACCTGCAATGGTTTCAAGTTGCATAAATAAGCACGTGCAGTGACTAGAACATGTTTCCTTATTTATAGGTGTGTTCGTTCAAGAATTTTGGGGAAAACATAATTTTTTTTTGAATATTCTCCCTCCAGAATATTCTAAGGTGGTTTTAACCATTTACCATTGACATAAATCTAAAATTCCTACTCTAAAGGTATTATCTCTTACCCCTAGAGATTACCCTCCATATGTGGATATAAGCCCTAAATTCGTAAATCCTAAACAGACCCATTTATCGTATAAATTCATTTCCTCCCATAGATTCTAGGTTGGATTTTCGAGGTTACTCATTCCCTCATGTTGCTACTTTGAGCTTAAGGAATCATAATCCATTTATGCATTAGGGTTGAGGTTGAAGGGTTTATTTTTGGCAAGGAAGGACAAGTTAATTGTGGACACATGTATAAATTCAAACATCTATAAATGTTTGTAACTCTCTCCATTTATTAATAAAAAAAACACTATGTTTTCCTATACTTATGTCATGGTGATGCTTATGTATTTCAATTCCTTTTGACTCATTGATAAGAGACATTAGTCTTTTCTATGTCAATATTGTAGTTCTCTTGCTTTTTTTAGTCATTTTATAGGTTCCATTTATAGCACTTGGAGGTAGAGTTGTAGCTTACAAGCAAGGAGAAGAGGGGGGCTTACTATATATTCCAGTTAGGTCTCTCTTCCATATTATAATTTCTCTAAGGAAAAAATAGATATTTTTTCCCCTATTTTTCTAGATCAGGCCACTAAATCTAGGCAGTTCACTTTCGTCCGTAGAAGAGAATTTTCCACATAAAAAATTGGAAACCGTAATAGGGATATATCAAGGCCCTCCTGTGATGTGTTGCTTCGTGTTGTAATCATCTCATTATCTAGGAATTTAATTTAAAAACTCCCTCTAGTGCCTTTGATCTTTCATACCTGAATGGAAAGTTTCCTAGCCTTAAACGATAGGTTTTTCTCATTGAAATTTGACAGGAGGATTTTGTGTGATTTTTGACTTTAGCTCATTCATTCACATCACATAGATCGTACTATAGTACCTTGAGAGCCATTATCATTATGGATGGTTCCTCTCGTGTATGTTTGGGGTTGACATCATTGGTCGGTAATCAGATGGTGTCTTCCATGTTTGAATCCAACTTAGTTATTCACACAATTTGACACATACTATCAAGTGATGAAGTAGAAGAACCAAGATCTGGTTCCGTCCATCTAATATCTGCTTTCAGGATTCATACCAGATAAAAAATTATGATCGCTATGATCATTCAAAAAATCATCTGAGTATGAGTAGAACATTTTTCTTTAGTGGGCATGGATTTTTTATCATTGTACATGTAATATTGGCTTATAGGCTGAGTGTCTTAAGTGGCCTCCTAAGGAAAAATAATAAAATAATAGTTAAAATAATAAAATAAGAGTTATGAATTTTGGAGGGAAAACAAAAATCTACTTTTTTTAAATTGTATTTTCGACTTATATCCTTATCCGTTTACTCAAATTTCAAGTTTAGACACTCATTAGATGCAGAATAAAATTCTACATCTAATGATTACCCATTATGCATACTTGTGAGAAGACCCACCTTGGTAAAAATTGTAGATACATTAAAAAAATTGTTTTAACAATTTTTTTTAATGTATTTGCTTTTTTACCAAGGCAAGTCTTCTCAAAATTATGCATAATGGGTACTAGCTAGATGTAGAATTTAATTATGCATCTAAAGAGTGTCTAAACTTGAAATTTTAGTAAACCTGTAAGGAAACAGGCCAAGAATACAATTACACAAAATAATTTTTCTTCTTTTCCCTCCAAAATGTTTACATGTACCTCTTTTAAAATTTAAAGCATATTGATTGGTTTAAACATTATGACATGGAAATTACATAAAAATTCCATGGGCACTTTTAGGCTGAAATTTCCTCTAATGAAGGAAAATGTAGCTCTTTTTACCCTTGTTATTTCTAGACTAGACCACTAGATATAAATAGTTCATTTTTGTCTGTAGAAGTTGTCTAATATACTTTTGTCCCACCTGTGAAAGTTATTTCTTTTTATATTTTTTAATTATATATTATTTCTACCATTAGGTTTTGTTTTTCACATTAGTGACATCGTCAAGGTATCTCTTTATTTCAACAATAGTTTCTTCAATAAATAATTTATGCACTTACATAAAGAAATGTGCTCTATTTTCTGCAATGGATAATATGTTGCTCCTTATGTAATTCTTCATGTAGCTATTTATTTTCATCTTCCACCGCTCGTGTATCTCTTCTAGAGTTAATATTTATGCATGCATATTGCGTATACTTAGGTCTAACACTACCGAAAATGGAACCAATGTTGTAATCTAGAAAAACGTATACATTGGTTACAAGTAGGAATGAACAACATGTAAAATACATAACCATATGAAATGTAATGAAGAGTAAAGAGACACAAAGTGGTGGAGAGCCAACAAATTAAAAATTTTATTATATATTCTAAAAAATCAATGTAAAATAGTACATAGAGTCAAGTATACCTTGTCTAAAAAAATTTCGACGATTGTGCAAATAACATAATTGGGTTTACATCAGCATAATCAAAATAAAGAAATAAAAGAAAGAATGTTATTTTCCTAACGACAGACTGATAGAAAGAGTTGGCATTGTTCGAAATGTCGTGGGAGAGAGCAACACTTATTACAAGCATCACTGTGACAGAAAATCACAAGAAAAGGAAGATAAAAAAAAATGGGTATGCAATGTTCCATTCAAACTTAGATTTACATCTATATTTATACCTAGTTCTTGACAATAGTTTCCATAATCTAAAGATGAAATAAGAGATAAAATAAAGTACCAAGCACAACAATAATAGATTCCCCATGAAAATTAAAACCAAATAGACAACCTCATGTTTATCTAAACTGTAGTCTTTACTTAGGATTTTTTTATTTTTGGTATGGTATGGTATGTTCACTTATATTGCTTTGCATGATTTTAGTCACAGGGAAATCCTTGTTTGGTAGGTATTATAGAAACTAGGATGAGAAACCAAAGATTTTTACTATTGAAACTACCATTAGAAACTGACATTGATCCTAGTAGGCTCCAAGACAAGTGGAAAAACAAATTAATGAATAAATTCAATTGAAAATGAAAAGATGGAAACAATTTGTTTCTAAATAAATGATATTTCATTTAATTTGTCATTTTTTTGTTTGAAACTGAAAATATGTTGATTTTTTTTTGAGTCGAGAGGGTCATTTTGCAACCTAGTATGAGAGATGTGTAAATATGTTTGTGTTCATTGAGTCTAGAGGCTAATTTTACAATGCACTATGAGATATGTGTAAGTATGTCAATGTTCAATTTTGAGTTGACAAGTGTCATTTCTAAGTAAAAAAATATATCTGTAAATAAAAAAGGGTAGATATAACAAAAAAATAAAAAATAAAATATTGTTTTTGGTTTGTTTAATTAAAAGTATTATAAAACATAAAGAATCTCACTCTCACTGATTATACTAAGGAGAAGTAGTAAAAATATTTCACTAGCTCTCAACCATAAATAAAAAATTTCACTTCAGATATAATAAAAAAGTTGTAAAACAATTTCACTCACTCTCAACCATAAATATAAAAATTCACATTAGATATAATAATGGTGAGTTGAGCAATGAAAGCATAACTTGAAAATAAATTTAAATCGTAGAAAATAATGGTATATAAAGAATATAATAAAATAATCAAAAATAAATATTGACACAACGTTTAACGTGGTAAAACCCTCCTTGTGAGGGAAAAATCCATGGGGCAATGGTAATCAATATTCAGTATGTGTTTTATGTGTTCTTATTGCCTATATAGGATTACATGGATAAAAGAAACCTATCATATTTTTTTATAAATGTGTCCACAAATTTTAATGTAGTTACATAAGAAACCTTTTACATAAAACAAAAAAATTCATTATATATGTTTTTTCCAAAAACATAGATTAGAAAAAACAAACCAAACCAAATGAACCAATATTAGCTATTATCCCAAGAATATATGGAAATAGTTAAAACTTCTAACAACCTCCACCTTGAAAATAATTTATCTAATAGATCATGCCCAAAATGTTCACCACCTTCCTTGCAAGCGAAGAAAATCCACCGAAGAAAATCTAGGGAACATTTTAGCTTCTTTGACAAGACTAGTTTTATGAACATGTCTACACAATTTTGCTTTGTATGGACTGTTTCCAGAGCCACCACTCCACTTTCATTAATAACATGTCTTACAAAATGGTATTTAAAAGATATATGTTTTGTCTTACAATGATAAGCTGTCGCCAAATGAATAGCACTTTGACTATCACAAAATAGTTTCATCTTGTCCTGCATCCTTCCAAACTCACCTAGTAAAGATTTTAACAATTTTTCCTCTTTATAAGTAGGTGACACAGCTATGTATTCTACCTTAGTAGTGGATAAAGTAACTATGTTCCTAAGCTTTGGAATCCAACTAAAAACTACATTTACAAGAGTAAAAACATATCCAAAAGTTGATCTCGACTTGTCCAAGTCATGTGCAAAATCAGAATCAACATAACAAAAGATTGAATCACTACTATCATTATAGATGATACAATAATTAATTGTTCCCCTCAGATAAGGAAGCACCCATTTCACTGTTGCCCAATGTTATTTACCTTGATTTTCCATGTATCTACTTTCAACACCAATTTCATGTGAAATATTTTTCCTTATACTGACCATTAGATACATTAAGAATTATATTGGATTAGCATATGGCACATGAGACATATACTCCTTTTCTTCATCATTACTAGTATACAAATGTGAAGAAATATTCAAATTTGAAGCTAAAGGGACTTCAACATGTTTCACATTATTCATACCGAATATTCGAGGTATTTTATATACATAATTGTGTTGTGATTGTAGGAATTTACAGGGTAAGTTCCTTTGATAAAACACCAAATATCATCACTTAAAAATAGATCACAGATTAGTGCAACTGTATTTGATGTGTTTAAAACCATCAAAGAGGGAAATAGTCCACGAACTGAGCCAACTCGAACACTTCAGGAAATTTATTAATATAAAGAAAGAAAATTTGCATAAGCTTCTCTCATAAATGGTCACCAGACAAATGACCCTCCATGCTCTTTAAATAGAGATCATGGACCAATCAGGTGTTAAGCCACAGATCAAGTGTCATTAATACCGAGGAGAGAATGAATAGTCAATTCATTACATATCATTACCGTTGGATTATAATTTAAAAAAGTACATACTAAAGAAACACACTTTACCGAACTCTACGCTAGACCAATTTATACTTAACTATTTTCTATGTCGTAATATCCTAACATACCCCCTTAATAAAAACTTGGGAGAGGATTGAAGGCTTTACAAAGGTGAAAAAATAGGAGAAGTAAGGATGCATTGGAGCCTATCCCCCTTTAATGATAACTTTCCTGAACTCCAAGCATAGATCGAAGTTTGGTAAACTTCGCTTCTTTGAGAGCCTTTGTAAATATATCAACAACTTGATCATTGGTTGAGCAATAATGCACTTCAATAACACGATCATGAAATTTATTTCTGATGAAGTGTATGTGTAGCTCAATGTGTTTCATGTACTGATGTTGAACTAGATCTCTCCATATTTGAATGGAACTCTTATTATCACACCAAAGTGTAGTTGGATCTTTCTGATGAATACAAAATTCGAACAGGATCTGAAGAAGCTACATGGTTTCCTTTTTGGCTTCAACAACACAATGATTCTATTATTTTGTCAAAGAAAGAGAGATTGCACATTGTTTATTACAATAAAATGTAATAGGTCTTGAACCAAGAGTGAATACATAACCTGCAATAGACTTTCGATCATCAGGGTCACTAGCCCAATCAGAATTAGTGAAACCAATATAAAATGGAGATGCTCGTACACTGTAATGAATACCGAAATTAATTGTACCTAGAATATATCAAAGTATTCTTTTAGTTTCTTTCCAGTGACTTTCATGAGGTTTGTGCATAAAATAAGAAACAAGGCCAACGACATATGAAAGGTGAGGACAGGTATGAGTTAGATACATAAGTTTACTAACAAGTTCATGGTATAAGGTAGCGTCAACTTCAGGGGAAGTACTAAAATCTTTACTCCAGACTGAAAGGGAGAATGGGATAGCTTACAGTCTTCCATTTGAAATTAGTGTAGAATATCACAAGAATAATTGGAGTGAGAAAGGGTAATACCTTCTTTGGACTACAAGACTTGAAGACCAAGGAAATAATGCAAAGTGTCCTAATTCTTTCATTTCAAACTTATTTTTGATGCTAGAATTCACATGGTTCATATGGTTTAGATCACTACCAATAAGGATAAGATCATCAACATAAATAACAAGTATTATAAAGGACTTACCCACTTTCTTGGTGTAGACAGTGTTGTCAGAATGAAATCTAGAAAATCCATTATCTTAGGGAAAGCTATCCACTTTGGCATACCAAGATCAAGGTGCTTATTTGAGACCACAAAAATATTTCTTAAGGTGGAAAATAAGGCTAGAGTCATTCTGGATAAAGCCAGGGGGTTGTTCCATGTATATTTCTTCATCCAAGTCCCCATGTAAGAAGGCAGATTTAACATCCATTTGTTGGAATTCCCATTTAAATGAGTAAGAAAGGGAAATAACGAGGATAGAATTCATTTTTAAAATAGGGGATAAGGTTTTAGAATAGTAAACTTCGAAATTTGAAACTACTTTAGCAACAAGACAAGCTTTATTTTTATCTACTTTTCCATTTGGTCCAAACTTTGTTCTGTAAACCCATTTGTATATGACAACTTTCTTCCGTTTGGAAGAGGAATAAGATCCCAAGTATCATTTGCCAATAAGGAATGATATTATTATTTCATAGCTACATCCCAATATCAATGAAATGAAGCTTCTTCAAAGGTATCTAGATCATGATTTTTTGGAACTTGAGTGAATAAGGAAAAGGCTCTATCGAATGGAGAACATGTACGATGTTAATCTGTAGGGTCACCTGCAAGAGAACCTACTTTATCCTGAGTAAATTGGACCCATTTTGGAATTTTTTGAGCTAAAGGAAGATCCTGAGGAGGTGGGGGATGATTTTCATCCTCGCCATCATCGTCTGAAGTAGAAGGAATGTTGTCAAAATTAGAAGAGATAGGGAGAGGTGGCACATATGCCAAATCAGTCTCGCAGGCCAAAGGTGAAAAACCCACCAAACTAGTCACATAGGACGATGCATTTTCATCAAATTTTACATCTCTTCTAATGATTACATTTTTGGATATGGTTTGAATAATTTCTTATCCTTCAGCATCTTCTGAATATCCAACAAAAAATCATTTTTCACTCCTAGGTTCTAACACTTTATGTTTCTCATTCAGAATATGGGCCCAAGCTTCACTTCCAAAAACACAAAAGTGAGTTACATCTGGTTGGTTTGAGCTCCAACCTTCTTCTGGAGTGATATTCCTTGAAACCTTAGTAGGAGTGTGATTTACTATTTAATTTGCACAGTTAATTCTTTTGCCCAAAAATTAAGATCAAGTCCCTTAGATTGAAGCATAAAATTAGCCATTTATTTTAGAGTGTGATTCTTCATTTTAGCTACAAATTTGTTTTGTGGATTATATAGAAAAATATGTTGCAATTGAATTCCATGCATAGTGCAAAAGTTGATAAATTTGTTGTTAACATATTATCATCCATTGCCATATCTTAACTTAAGAATTTGATGTCCAGATTTTTAATAAGTAGACCCAAGTGCCTCTGGAAAAATCATCAATTAAATTGAAGAAGTACTTGTAACCATATAAAGAAACAACTAGAAGTGGACCACATAATTCATTGTGCACAAGCTACAAAGGGGTTGAAGCATGCCAAAAGGCACATTTGTCAAAACTATCTCGATAATGTTTTCCGAGTACACAGCCAGAACAAACAACATCTTGGTGACATACCATGGGAAGAAATGTCACCATATTTTATTTACATAGAGTTTGAAGAGAGCGATAGTTTAAGTGAAAAAATCTCTCATGCCAAATTTTTCTCACTTTGTCATTATGAGCAACAAAAATGAAGGGAAGACATTATGACCTAAAGTTGTCAAACTTGTACAACCTTATGGAATCATCAACAATTCCAGTAGCTAAAATATGTCTAGGATATATTAGGTCCTTACAACATCATGAGGTGCGAATTCTACGGTTTTCCCTTCACCTGAATGAGTTATCTGATAAACAGATAAAAGGTTGCAGGACAAGGTAGGAACACATAATACATCACTAAACTAACCATTATCTAGATGAATGGTTCCAGAACTTGCAACAATAAGAGATCTATCATCACCAACCTAATTATTTTTGGTGTTACAATCATTTAAAGCAGAAAACATGGCTTTATTTTTAGCCATGTGGTAAGAGGCTCCAGAATCAATGGGCCACTCATGAGAATGAGAAGAAGAAGATACATTCAATTCATAACCATATCTTGATGCTTGACAACCACATGTAGAAAGTTTCATTCCCGAAGATGAAGTTGAAGAGTTCTCACAATGGATGTTTTGTTTGTTCATTGTTGCTTCCAAGTCTTCCATCTTCTTAAAACATTTTGACTCTATGTGGCCAACACAATTACAAAATTTTCAATGGCTATCTATATTATTCCTTTTTTTTTCCTTATCAGCTTGTTGAGTTTCTTTTTCAGTTTGCGGCTGAAATTTCTTAAGATCCTTATTTGGTTTAGGACCATTCTTTTTAGGATGCTACTTCTTAGGATTCTTTGGATTTCATTGTTACTGGCCTACTAAGTGTTTCTTAGAAGTGTTCCCAGTATTAATAAGAACAGGGTGTAAGATTTTTTATTCTTCTCTTATTAAATAATCACAAAAGGCTTAGATATAGGGGGACTTCTAGGGTGTTCCTTGAGAAATGAGGGATACTCAGTGGAATGGAAGGTGGAAACAAATGTAGAGTATGGAAGGTTTAGCTTAGAAATAATGGAATAGATAAGACTACCATCTTCCTTTTTGACCTTACAACATTTTAAGAGAAGTCTAAGGGTCTTCAATTTTGACAAAAAATCTTCAATAGAGGAGAAATTAGTGTGGTCCAAAGTAAACAACTCAATTTCAAGCCGATGGGCTCTGATTTCATTTTGAATGCCAAAAAAAATATTTATCTTTTTCATAGCTTCATTAGGGGAGTCAATTTCTTAGATATAAAATCTAAGATCTTGAGCAATGGACATTCCTATCAACCCTCGTGATTTATCTTGTTTATTTTCCCATTTTGCATGTTTAACTTCATCGATAGGTTTAGATTCTAGTCCTGAGGTTGTTCTATAAATCCATTTAATTCTAAGTAAGTCTAATATGTAGGATAGCCATTGCAAATAATTGGTGTTGTTAAGAATAATGTGGCATATACTTTCAATTTTTAAAACATGAAGTTGCAAAGGTTGAAACTAACTGATCTAATGAAAAGAGCTCGAAAAAGTAGGTTGTTTAAAAAGAAACCACTATGAAAATGGCTTCCGGATGAAGAAGTTACATCTTTTTTAAGAAAAGTTGTAGTAGATGTCGAGTAGTCACGTCATATGTTGAAGGCTGATGATGAAGTTGTACATTTTTTTTTAAATCCCCCCATTTCCAAACTTAATATAATAAGCTCACTTTTTTTAAAAAATACAACTTTATCTGACCCAGTTTTATAAAGAAGTGAGAGTCACTTTTGCAATGTTACTTCAAGTAGAATGTAACTTAAATAAGAGATAAAGTGACTTTAGATTGTAAGTGACTCACTTTTTATAGTGGGTAGGAAACACTATTACATAAAGTAACTTTAAAGAATAAGTTATATGTGTTTTATTTTTAAATAACTTGACAACCCCCCCCCCCCCTTTTTTAAAGTAACTTGAAAAATAGCTTTTTAGAAAAATAAACTTGACAAAAATATTTTTATAAAAAGTAACTTGACAAGAAGACTTCACCCCAAGACCTCTATTCTCATAAAGTAATGTTAGACCAAGTGAGCTAGTAAAAATATTTAGTAATTGTTGGAAAGGGGGCAAGGTTTTTTTTTTTTTTTTTTTTTTTTTTTTTTTTTTTTGGGTGCACGCTCTTTTTCCTCCAAAAAAACAACCACACAAACAAAAAAATAGAGAAAAAATCAGCCCTTCCGGCTTCCTGTTAGATTTATGGTTAGTCTGTCCGACAACTAAATATTTTTCTCGTTATTTCTGATTTCCTGAGATCGCACAAAGTTGTCGGGGAAGAGCATACATAGGAGAAAAATATCGTGCCTTTTTTTCTGCAAAAATCAATGAAAATATATAGGCCTTATGGTAGAATGTTATATTTCTGGTTAGTCCGTGCAAAAAATAAATATTTTTTCTTGCTACTACTAATTTCCCAAGATCGTATAAAGTCGCGGCGAAAAACCATATATAGGAGAAAAATCTTGTCTTCTTGTTTCTAGTTTTCTAGATCGCAGAGAGGGCAGAGAAAAGAGCATATGCAAAGAAGAGGATATAGATCGGGTAGTAAAAAAATGATTATAAACTAATATAAAATAGAGAGATAAATAAATATAACTGCAAAAAAAACTTTATACCTTTAGATCTAAAATGACATAGCTTGGGCAACCAGAAACCTTTTCACATGAAATGAAAGGTGTTCCTCACTGGAACAGAGGCTCTGGAGACAAAATATTAGTTCTCTAGGCCCGAAAGTGATTAGAAACAATATATCTAGAAAATTACAAACAATCAAACCAGCTTTGGATTTGGATCAACAATGGATGCGGCCCTCAAAATAGCTTTGATACCATGTAGGAATTTACAAGGTAAGTTCCTTAGATCAAACACCAAAGGTCACCTCTCAAAAACAGGTCACAAATCAGTACACCATTATTTCACGTGGTTAAAACCCTTAAAGAGAGAAACAGTCCATGGCCTAAGCTAACATGGCCACTTCAAGCAATTTATTAATATAAAAAAAGAAAAATTACAGAAGCTTCTCTCATGAGTGGTCACTGGAAAAATGACCCTCGTTTTTTAAATAGAGATCATGGACCAATCGGGTGTTAATCCCCAAATCAAGTGTCGGTAATACTGAGGAGAGAAGGAATATTTAGATCACTACATAACGTGATCGTCAGATTATAAGTTACAAAAGTACATACTAACAAAACACACTTTAGCTAACTCTACGCTAGACCAAGTTAAACTTAACTATTTCCTATGTGTTTGAATATCCTAACAATGATAACCACAACTTAACCTTTTTTAGGTCTCTGTGTATCTCCATGCCCAATATTTATTTTATTTCTCAAAGATCCGTCATTTGAATTCCCTAGCCAACTAAGCCTTTAACCTGTTGATCTCAACCATGCTTTTTCTTGCTGCAAGAATATCATCAATATATAATACCAAAGCAATGAATATTCTATTTTCCAACTTGTTAAAGTAAACACAATTATCATTCTTGTTGGTTTTCTCTCCAAGTGAAACCCTAAGTCATAGGTGGCTTATAGGGCATGACATTTCTCCAATCCTAGGAGTTAGGAAGAAGTCATGAAGTCTGTGTATATTAGGTAAATAACCTAAAAAACCCTAGATTGTTATATATATATATATATATATATATATATATATATATATATATATATATATATATATATAACTTGTTGAGGACCACTTTCAATATTTCTAACCTAATTTATGGATGTCTCATAGGTACATTTATGTTTGTGAGCACTCTTAGCAAGATTAGCTCACATCTTGCTATTTATCGATTTTTTACTTTGCAAAATCAATATTTTCTACATTCTTACAAAATCACGTTTGAATGATCATTAGCTTCTAGGGTAGGAAAATAAATTTACCATTAGGGTCGTTTATGTAATTTCAAATTATCTCAAATTCATGATACTGTTCCTACCTCTGTCGTATTTTTTTTCTTTCTCCAAGCTATTTCCATCTGCAGAGCATGTGGTGTGAGTTTGTTAACATAATCTTCTACCAATAGTTTCAGCAAGGGTCAGGATCATCTTGCATTTGTATTCCTTCCTCATACGTGTAACAATGTTAATGCATACACCAACACTGACATACACACAAACACATAAGACTAACAAATCCATAACATTATAAATAAATTTTCAGAAAATATAACTCATATTTCATTATGTGTATTTATAATATCAATGTTTATGAAATTTCAAACATACTCAATCAACCTAAAGTTCAAGAAAACGAAATACTTCTCTAAACTTTCTGGAAGTTTATTAAGGGCCTTCACATTTCCTCCCAACCTCGCACTAGCTTTTACAACTGGCTCCCCTGGTGCTCCAGTCCTTTTTGTTAGAAAATAGTCAAAGGGTCTCTCGCAACATTAACCTATTGAACCCTTGTAGTAGAATCTTTCCCAATTCATTGGTCCTGTTAGGGTCCTATAACTCATATCGTCACAAGGTGATTGGATATTTTCTCTCAATCATATGAAATTTCTAAATAATATTGCATTTTGCAAATGATTTCCACAAAAAAAACATATAAATTAAAGTAAAAAATGAAAAGAGGGTATATGAAAATAAAAATAGAATAAAAAATAAATTAGTATAAAAATAGTATAAAATAATAAAAAATGATGATGAAAGAACCCCATGGAAAAAAAGAAAAACAAGTGTGAATGTGATGCAAATTCAAATTTCACTAGAAGAAAAATATTTTGTTTTGAAAATTAACGTAGGATGTTGTGTGCAGCTCGTTTTAAATGCCGAAACCATGAACCCTTATTTAGATCATGTTAGAGTCGGTATCTTCATCCCTCCGTCAGAGATCAAATTTCTCTTGTTGCATTTCATTTTAGGTGTCTCATTCAGTTCAGTCAACTGCATTCCATTAGGAGCATGGATCATCTGACGAAAGGGTCCTTTCTCTCATATCCCTCATGTCATGTACGTGCTGGTTCGTGTCTGTTCATCGAAATCATTTTAAAATCCTTTACAGTCATGTTTGGTCCCTTGGTCAAACAAAGAGTAATTTTAGGGTTTTGGTCTCATTAAGTCTAGGGTTTTGTTAATTTAGTCTTCAAAATGGCTAATAATGTCAGTAGGCACATGAGGGAGGTTCGAAATAAGTTTTCATCACAAAAATTTCATCATCATAATGCTTGATAATGATTTTTCTTCAAAACTCTGTTTTGAAGAAAAATTGTCTATTTTATCATTTTGTAATAAATGCAATGTAATTTTCAAAGTTTTTCAGTTGTGAATTTCTTCAGGCGCAGCCCTCGTCGGCTTTGCCAAAATCCCATGCCTACTATCCCTGCAAAGAACAGAAAAGAAATTCATCATTCAGCTAAAAAAGCAAAGGAAACAAAAACAGAGTTTATTTTAAAAAGTGCCAAAGTCTACAAAATTAGAAAGTGGGTTTGCTAAAGGAAAAATCAATTTTTTTTTTTTAATATATATAAGATCTTTCCAAATTCCAAACTTCATTTGCACACAAGAGTCATCAAAGAGCAAAGAGAAAATCGTGGAGGAAGCAAAAGCCAACGTTGGAGGTCGGACTGTGTGTGAAATCCTCTGTCATGGCGCATTGGGTGAAGGTCGCGGCACACTGGCTTGTCACGGTGTATAGGGCCGCTCACCACTATGCAATTTTGAACTGGCGTGGCGCACATAGAGAGCGTGGCGCACTGGGCCTCTATCGCAGCGCTCAGGGCCGAAACACTTTATTTGTTGCTATCTCTATCAAATTTCAAAACGAATCCGCCTCCTATGTTTCAAGTAAGTTTGTAAGACTTTTCAATTGTGATTGATCAGTGTTTGGTGTTGTTTGGAAGAAGGAATATAAGAGTTTGAAAGCCAAAATTATAAACCCTATCCTCTTGTTAAAAATTGTTCCCTTAGGGTTTTAAAATTGGTGTTTTAAAAATAGTTTTGTGCCAAACTTGTTCATTCCTCACTGTTCATCCCTCACTCTCACTGTTATACTATCAAATACAAGCCCATTTCCCTATCCCTAAGTCAGTTCATTTCTCATCATTATCCCTTTCCCATTTCACTTGTAAAAAATTCCCAAACCTCAAGTTCCCCAAACAGTCAAGTGACTGTCCATTGTTCCTACATTTGTCAAAATTCCAAAAGGCAAATTATCACTTGACAACACTCCATTGTCCCCACTATCCTATTTCTCCCACAGTCCCTTCCCTTTGGCACATATTTGGCAGTTGAAACAAAGCACCGAATTCTCATTCTTCATCTCATTCAAGCCAACACATACCTTGCATTAACCTTGAGTACCATGGAGACAGGCACTGATACATCATATGATAGAGATAGTGATTCTACCACTGAGCTTCATGCACCGAGAAGGCCTCGTAAAGGTGGAAAACATGTGAGAGAAGAGCCCACCTCATTGCCTCAATTACAGGCTTGCCCACTTGCCATGGCATGTTTTCAAGAGCATTCATGCTATCAGTATTGTGAGATGATTGCTAGGATTCATCATCATCAAGAGTTGGCTCGTCTATTTGTATTGCATTTGCATGATGGTCAGGTAACTCTTGCTGGTGTAAATTTCACTTTGACACCAGAAACCATCTCTCAAGCAACTAGAATACCGAATGTGGGTGATCAGTGGAACAAAAGACAACAGGTGGACAGAGTGCATTATGAACCATACATCAGGCCTAGCTATGTGAGACAGCTCAGCAGGGTGTTCCCATTCCGGTTCCTACAGGAATCCTATGCGCATTTGATGAAACTTATTATCAGATACTTCAGTTGTGAGGGCCGGTTCTCACGCCTCTATGCCTACCACATCAGGTTATTGATGCATTTCACGAGAGTGATGATGATGAACATACCTTATTTCATGTGT
Source organism: Pinus albicaulis (assembly GCA_034641835.2). Lineage (NCBI taxonomy): Eukaryota > Viridiplantae > Streptophyta > Pinopsida > Pinales > Pinaceae > Pinus > Pinus albicaulis. Next base: position 692,148,905 of record CM076579.1, on the reverse strand, counting down.
CTTAATATCGAGAGGATGACCATGCTTGTGCAGAAGAAAACTCCTGAGCAGCAGTACACCAGTATTTATCACTATGCACTCATCAAGATCGTGGTTGTACATCAGCTTGGATTGCAGGGAATTTCATGGGAGGATTTCATTTCCCATGATTTCTTCAGAGTTCCTCAGGTTCCTCCGGAGGTGGTTCATGAGCCAAGTGAACCTTCACATCAGCCTAAAGGTCACGAGACAGAGCCTATCGGTGTGCCAGTATATGTCGCTTATCAGAGAGGCACCAAAGTATTATTTGCAGCAACCCGACGAGTACTATCTCCACCCGGGGTGGAAGGGGTCTTGTTGCCGTCATCAGCAGCACAGGTATAGGTACAAGACAGAGGAAAGAGGCCTATGCAGGATGAAGGCCCTTCAAGAGGTCAGGATACTGATTTCATATTGATTGATGAGGATTTGAGCTCTCCAAGCTCAAAGTTGAGAGAGATCATTCAGGATCAGAAGGCAGAGATTGACACCTTTACTGACAAGTTGCAGAGAGCCCAATTGATTATATACTACCTAAAGCAGTGAAACAAACATTTGGAGGATCAGCAGACAATCATGGAGTTGCAAAACATCCGTGAGAACCGGCAAGCTGCCCGAAGAAGCCAAACCGAGATGACACCCATTGAGTAGGAGATTGAGGCTGATAGGGAGACTTGGCTTGAGAGGGTCAATATTCATCTTGAGAAACTGTTGGAGAAGGCGAACAAGGAAAATAACATGCTCAGGCACATGAAGAACCATTATTAGGCACAAAATCACGTTTGCAAAGCAAGGATCAAAATCATAAAGGCAAGGCTAAGGAGGGCACTAAAGCATCGTAAAAGGCATGATAGACTCAAAATTTTGGCCAAAGATTCTTTGGCCCACCATAGTGCTTGATGGTGGACATAAAATTTTGTCAATTTTAAATTTTTTGGCCTAAAAACAGATTTTCCTGCCCGACGCGTAGCGCTACTTGCCGCGCGCTTATAATTGGAAGCTCTTCCGGAGGAAATATTTGCATTTCTGGATTTTTGATAAAAATTTATGCATTCCTATGGATTACCTAAGGATTTCATCAAGTTCTGGGAGATTTGATTTTTGGAGGGGCAAATGGAAACCAAATCCAGAAATTCCACTTGGGTTGGAAAGTAGACAGGCATGGATTTCCAACGAGATATCCTACACTAAATTTGGACTTTGGGAAGGTCCTCAAAGTAAACCTCAAATTTTTGCTACGCATAGAGATTTCAGGCGTGGCGGATAGGGAAATTTGGCCTAGTTTTCAATCAGCAGCTCAGATTTTCGCCTAGTTTTGGCTAGTTTGAATTTTTCGTGTAACTCTTGATGTAAATTGATGTAATTTCATGACCATGATGTAATTTTGGTACATTTTTACTCATATTAGTGGATTCATTCACCAAAAAGTGAAATGTAAGTGAATGAATCAGTTTTCTATCATATAGAGGCAAGTTGTTTCATTGTCTATTTTCCAGTTCCTAGTTTAGATATGGTTGAAACAACTCCTAGAATGATGAGCTCGACCCCTAGAGGCATGGGAATGAGTTAGGATTGTATATATCTTGTAGTTCTTCAGTCATTTTCAGGGTTGGACACTTGGGATTGCTTGGCACTTCATTATACATTTCATTTCTGCAATTTTGGCAAAGGAATAGACCAGGGTTTGCAGCACTCTTTGGGATCCATGTGGCTTTGTGTTTTGATGGTGTTTTTCTCTATGTAATTGTAATTTCACTGATGTTTATGTGTATCATTTCCCTTCTCCTTTCTTCTTAAATTAAACAAACAAGTTATAAAGGTGGAATTCATTAGATTGCTTTGCTCTGCCTTCAGTTTGTTTAATTTTCGATGTTTTCATTTGTTTGAAGAGGATTCATGAAAGCCTCTTGCCCTATTTAGCTCCTCACAGGTATTAAATATCCATTCATTCAATCCAAAGCATCAAAATAATTTCCTTCCTTGCCCCATTCAGAACTCTGCAAAAACTAGGCCTCATCCCCGAACCCAAAACTACCTTTCCCTTTGTTTCCAAAAAAACCCCCAAAATAAAACTTAAATTATTTTATCTATATACCTAGCCTAAAATCATCTTTTATTTCAAGTCATCTCAAGCCCCTTCGATTATTTTTGTTGAGATTGACCAGGAGAGAGCCCTCTCCTGTTCTGGTAGGGCTAGCTACCAGACTGAGCATGGTTTGATGTTACCCTAAACTATGCCTTCTTTCAGCCTGAGGTAGATTTAGGTAATAACATAGTGGCGACCATACTGGGGAAAAAATGGTTTGCTTGTTAGTGTTATTTGTTTTATAAGCTACAGACGGAGCCTGAAGTTATGCCAGGTAGCCTTCGAAATGCTCTTGCTTTGCATTAGCAAAAGTAGATAAACGCTGCTTCAGTCAATCTCCGGTCTAGTTTGTAAATGTGACACTTGAATTGTAAATTTCCCCCAGTACATCAGATCGTTCTAGACTTTTGGGTGATGAGTCTAGAATTTGATAGGCTAAACAAGTTGGTTTTGTCCATTTGATTTTTGAAAATAATTTAACACAATGGCTTCCAGAAGACATACCAGAGAAAATCCAGATCTCGATCCACCTCCAGTGTATGAAAATTCCAATCTGATTTCAATAATTCTTCGTCGAGAAACCCCTGTGATTCCTCTATTCAAATCTCATTCATGTCCTACTGTGTTTGAATATCTTGAAGATCTTGAATTTGACGAACAATTTGAGTTTTCGTTGTTTGAGACTAAGTCTGAAAGTGCTATTGGTTCTACTGTCATAAATCCCGAGTTTATCAAGTATCTTGAAATTGAAAAGGCTAATAGATCCATCGACAGTTACATTTTGAATATTCAAAATTCCATTGTGGAAAAAAATATTCCTAAGTTTATAGAATCTGCATCTGAAACTCTTGGGCCATCAGCTATTACTTCTGATTCACAAGTTCATACCCAGCCTCGTTTCATTCCTATTATTCCCATGCAGCCATCTATCCCTGATCAAAAATCTGCAATATTTTCACCTCCATCCACACCTCATACATCTACTGCTCCTACTCCTCGCATATTTCCAAATCCGATTGCAAATCCACCAAGAGAAATGGCTGCTCGATTTTCACCTCTCGTATTACCTCAGAACTTAGGTGACATGCCCGCTGATTATCAAAGTAAGATTCCATTGTTTGATGGCACTCCTCAAAGTGTTCCTGATCAGCAGCATGTTGATAAGATTGTGAATTTCTTTGACCTTCATGAAATTGATGCAAATAATGTGACCATGAGATTATTTGTGCAAACTTTTGGAGGAGAAGTGAGAAAATGGTTCAGAGCTTTGTAGCCTAGGAGTATTGCTACATTAGCTAAGCTTCAGAGACAATTCTTGGATCGGTGGGAAGTAAAGAAAGATCCTCTTCAGATCACTTCTGAATATACCAAGATCAAATGCAACGTTGGTGAGTCTATCCAAGATTATTGTATTAGATTTAATGCGGTTTACAATGAAATTAATGATGATTTAAGGCCATCTAGGAGGTCATCTTCGCTTAAGTTTCTGGATGGTTTTGATCCGGACATGGCCTATCAATTACGAGAAAGAGATCCCACCACCTTGGAAGACATGCAGAAAATCACAGTGAGTGTTGAAGCAAATTTGAATGACAAGAGAGCTAGATTGAGAGTTGAAAAGAAAGTTGCAATAAAGGAAGAGGCTTCTACTTGAGATCAAGTACTTCGCAAGGTGGAAAAGATGATTGAAATATTGACACTATATAAGCCCGAACCGCAGATCATAAATCCTAACTTCCGTGGCCAGCAGCAACCACAATTCAGGATCAAACAACGAGAGCAGCGAGCACAAAAACCACCAACAGTACAATAGTAGGTAAAGACTCCTTTACAACAGAATTTTTTTGGTCCAGAATCAGATGATGAAGATAATGTAATAGGGGAGGAGAATCACTTCTTTACACCTGATGATATGCCAAACTTTATTACTGAAGATGAGGAGTATGCAGAAAATTCAGATGTACAAAAAGACGAGGATTTCATCTTGGCAAATGAGGCGGCTCTTGAAGAAGAGTTAGATGAGTATCAGAGAGGTTATATGAATGCTTTGTCCACCCAGCAGCGTCAATATTCACTTAGAAATAGAGATGTGCCTATCAACCCAATCCAAAAGAGAAAGGAAGTTTCAGCACCGAATAATGATGCACCCACTGCACAGAAGAAGGGAAAAGAGATAGTTGATCCTACTACTAGCAAATCCCCATCAACAAATGAAAGATCTAATCAACCAATTGTATCAAGGGAGAAAGCTGAAAAGAAGGATGTTCCAGTCAAAGAGGTAGAAAAAGCTTTAGTCTTTAACTTAGAGAGTGAAATATCTAAGTTAAAGGTTTCCATTCCTTTGACTGAATTGATGAAAAATAGCAGTTATAAGGGTCAGGTGTCTAAAATTCTGAATTTTGATCCAATGTCTGATATGGTGAATGTGGAAGATGATCAACCTAAATTGATATTTGGACCAACATTGGATGGTGAGTCTCCCGATAGTGATGTGCCCCCTTTTTATATCAGTCTTAGATTACATGATTTTGTCTTGCATAATGCCATGTTTGATTCTGGAGCTTCTCATAATCTCATGCCGAGAGCGATCATGGAGAAATTGGGATTGTACATCACAAGGAAATATCATGATCTTTATTCTTTTGATTCCATTAGAGTAAGATGCATTGGGATTATCAAATATTTGGTGGTTAGTTTAGATTAGATTCCGACCAAGAATGTTTTGATGGATGTGGTTGTGGCGGATATTCCTCCTAGATTTGGCATGCTTCTTTCCAGATCTTGGGGAGCGAAACTGAAGGGAACATTGCAGCTTGATTTATCCTATTCTACCATTCCCATGTTTGGTCAGATGAGAAGATTGCATCGGGAGCAAAAGATGAAGTATATGATCACCAAAAAGGAGAAACCGGTAAATCATCCTATTAATTATGTACATATAGATTTAGAGTCTTTTGTTTTGTATTCAGATAGTTTCAATGATGTAGATAGTCATTTAGTTGAAGTAGAGGACATTCCAGAAATCACTGAGAATTTTAGAGAGGTTTTGAAGAAAGAGAGACAAGAACTTGAGAGTTCCACTGAGCAATTAGCCTTCAGACAACAGCAGAAAGTTGATGGACAACGAGCAGAAATAATAGAGAAAACAGAATTTCAGCACTTGGAAGAAGATGAAGATGGTTTGTGGACCATGGATTTTGATGGTGCAGTAGGGAGTGATGGTGCTGGAATTGGTATTTGTGTACGTAGCTCTTTTTCTGCCCCAAACAAGGTACCAAGTAATGTAAGGGTTTGATCTTATAAATTAGCTTTTGATTGTTCTAATAATGAGGCAGAATACGAAGCTTTGATTGCTGGTCTGAAAATTCATACAAAGTTGAATGCTAAGAGGATTGTAGTCTATGGAGACTCTGAGTTGGTAATTAAGAAAGTGAAAGGTGAATACCAAGCTAAGCATCCTCGAATGTGGGATTATCAAAATGCTGTTCTTGATATCTTGAAAGTGTTTTCAGACTATACTTTGACTTGTGTCCCTCGTATTCAGAATCGTATTGCAGATGAGCTTGCAAAGGCAGCAAGTAATTTGAAGATTCTGATGAACTCAAGTAGAAAATTTTAAATTCATGTGAAGCATCGTCTGACTGTCCCGGACAATCAAAGGTATTGGCAAGTATTCCAAAATGATGATGAGATTGATGAATTTCTGTAAAACAAAGGTAAGTTCAAAGATACTTCAATTGATATGGAGCATGATGATGGTGAGACTGATGTGCAAGTAAATCAGATGGAAGTTTTGCAGCTGAAGGATAATGTCATTCCTAAAGGCTTGATACCTTTAGAGGAGCTTTTCGATCAAGATGACGTAGCTAAAAAACCAACCTTGCATCCTACCAAAAAGGGAGTTGAAGATGTGAACATTGGATTAGCTAAGAATCCAACGATGGTGAAATTGTCCAAAGCGTTGTCACTAGAGGTAAAAGAAAAATATGTTAGTTTATTGTCTTCTTTTGTTGATGTATTTGCTTGGGACTATTCAGATTTGAAGACATATGATACCAATATAATTCAGCACACCATTCCAATTAAGCCAAATCAAAAGCCCTTCAGGTAGAAATTGAGAAGGATAAATCCAAATTTGTTGCCTTCAATTGAAAAGGAACGAAATAGATTGTACAAGGCTGGTATCATTGTTCCTATAAGATTTTCAGATTGGATTTCCAATTTGGTGCCCGTCCAGAAGAAAACATGTGAGATTCGTTTGTGCATTGATTTTAGGAATCTGAATAAGGTTTCCTTGAAAGATAATTATCCATTGCCCAAAATGGATCACATACTTTAGCGATTAGTTGTAGCATCTCGTATGTCGCTACTCGATGGTTATTTCGGGTATAACCAAATTCTGGTCCATGAGGATGATAAAGACAAAATAGTGTTCACCACTCCGTGGGGAACTTTCCATTATGCTAAAATGCCTTTCAGTTTGAAGAATGCTGGTGCCATATTTCAGCGCGCAATGGATATGGCATTTTCAAATGAGAAAGATGTTTTTCTAGTTGTGTATCTTGATGATCTGACAGTCTTTTCTAATGTTGATGAAGAGCACCTTTACCATCTGAAGATTGTTTTTCAGCGATGTAGAAAGTATGGTGTGTCACTCAATCCGAAGAAGAGTTTGTTTGCCATGGATGAGGGCAAACTTCTTGGTCATATTATCTCAAAGGATGGCATCCGCATTGACCCAGCTCGAGTTGAAGCTATTCAACAAATTTATCTTCCCCGGAACAAAAAGGAGATTCAGAACTTCAATGGTAAGAGGAATTTCTTACGTCGCTTTGTGCCTAATCTTGCTGAACATCTAAGAGAGATTACAAACATGCTTAAGAAAGACAACGTAGTGGAGTGGACCGAGGAGGCGGTAAAGTCTTTCAATTTAGTGAAGTTGGTTCTTTATTCATCTCTGGTTTTGATCAGCCCGGATTATACTCAGGATTTCATTTTGTTTTCATTTGCTTCGGAGCATACTATGGCAGCAGTATTAATGCAGAAAAGAGATCAGCATGAAAAATCAATTTCTTTTTTTAGTCGTACTATACGAGATGCAGCCTTGAATTATAACATCATTGAAAATCAAGCTCTCACTTTAGTGAAAGCGTTGAAATATTTTCGGGTATATATTCTGCATTCTCATATTCTTGCTTATGTTCCTAACGCTGCTGTTAAGGATGTTTTAGTGCAAACGGATCCGGAAGGGAGACGAGGCAAATGGTTTGCTGCCTTGTTGGAGTATGATGTGGAGATAAAGCCTACAAAGTTTATCAAAGGAAAAGGGATGGCTAAGCTAATGGTTGAGTCGAATTTGCAGGCCTTGGACATTAATCTCATTGCTTCTATGTCTGAGGAAAATGAGGAAAGTTCATTAGTTCAGGTATCAGAAATATTTTTTCTTTCTCCTTGGTATTCAGACATTGTATATGTGCTTCAAAATTTGTCACCATCGCCAGGCATGGCTAGAAAAAAAAGTAGAACTCTGAAATTGAAGGGTGCTAAGTTTTTTATTTTGAATAATTTACTCTATTGGAAAGATCCCGGTGGTGTTTTGTTGAATTGTTCGGTTGAAGAAGAAGCAAAGTAGGTTATGGAGGATTTTCATAGGGGAGATTGTGGGGGTCACCTTTTTTGGAAAACAATGGCCAACAAGATTTTGAGAGTGGGATATTATTGGCCGACACTTTTTGCTGATGTGTATAATACTGTCAAAAGTTGTCATGAATGTCAGATTTTTGAAGGGAGGCAGAAATTGCAGCCTTTGCCACTTAAGCCCATTGAGGTAAGTGCTCCTTTTTAGCAATGGGGTTTGGATTTCATTGGCGAAATCCATCCCACTTCTTCAGCTCAGCAGAGGTGGATCCTAACAGCGAAAAATTATTTCACGAAATGGATTGAAGCGATTCCCACCAGGCAAGCTACAAATTCGGTAATAATTTCGTTCCTTGAGAATAATATTTTGTCTCGTTTTGGTTGCCCGAATAAGTTAATCACTGATAACGCAGTATCTTTTAAGTCAAAAAGGATGATTGAGTTTTGTGACAAGTATCATATCATTTTGGGACACTCAACCGCTTATCATCTAGAAGGCAATGGATTGGCGGAGTCTTCCAACAAATATTTGGTTAACATCATTAAAAACTTGCTGGAAATAAACAAGAAAAGTTGGCATAAGAAGTTGGTCAATGCACTTTGGGCGGATCGAGTGAGTCAGAAGAAATCCATTGGTATGTGCCCTTTTGAGTTAGTATATGGAGTTGACATGGTGTTTCCTACCTCTCTCACAGTTCCAGTGGTCAAACTTCTATAGGAAGCTGGCAGTGAAGAAGATCATATACAAAGAAGAATAAATCAAATGATCCATTTGCAGCAGACGAGAGAAGAAGTTTTTCAAAACACATTCAAGCTGCAAGAGATAATTAAGAAAATACATGATAGAAAAGCCAAAGCAAACAAGTTTCAATTGGAAGAAGTGGTGCTGAAATGGGCTAAAAGAAATGAGGAAAAGGGTAAGCATGGTAAGTTCGAAAATATCTGAAAAGGACCCTCTAAAATTGCTGCATATCGGGGTGAGAATGCTTTTCTTATGAAAGAGATGAACAGGGAAGATTGTCCAGGAGGGCCAGTCAATGGTCGGCTGCTCAAGCGGTATCATTTCTGAAATGTTTTCTGCTATTTACATTGTCACTGTACATACCGTTTATTTCAGTCTCATTGCAAGTGTGTGCTGTGATCTTTTCTTCAGTTTGGGGCCCAAAGTGAAGGCTATAATTCTAAAGGTTAATTTCAGCTTTGGTTTGAGTTTTTCGAGTCAGGTTTTTCAGTCATTTTAGTTTCAAAATTGAGTCAGTTTCAGTCAAGTTTCAGTCAATAAATTTGAGTCAAGAGTCTTGCGTTGATTTGTCGAAGTTATGGACTCCATAGCTCAATGGAAGAAGGCACTACCTACTCTCCCAGAAATCTGTAGTTCTTCGCACCTCCAAGGAGCTACCATCCCCATTGGAGCCAATGTTAGAGTTAGTATCTTCATCCCTCCGCCAGAGATCAAATTTCTCTTGTTGCATTTCATTTTAGGTGTCTCATTCAGGTCAGTCAGCTGCATTCCATTAGGAGCATGGATCATCTGATGGAAGGGTCTTTTCTATCATATCCCTCATGTCATGTACCTGCTGGTCTGTGTCTACTCATCGGAATCATTTTATTATCATTTACAGTCATGTTTGGTCCCTTGGTCAAACAAAGAGTCATTTTAGGGTTTCAGTCTCATTAAGTCTAGGGTTTAGTTAATTTAGTCTTCAAAATGGCTAATAATGTAAGCAGGCACATGAGGGAGGTTCAAAGTAACTTTTCATCGCAAAAATTTCATCGTCATAATGCTTGATAATGATTTTTCTTCAAAACTCTGTTTTGAAGAAAAATTGTCTATTTTATCCTTTTGTAATAAATGCAATGTAATTTTCAAATATTTTCAGTTGTGAAGTTCTTCAGGCGTAGCCCTGGTTGCCTTTGCCAAATCCCATGCCAGCTATCCCTGCAACGAACAGAAAATAAATTCATCATTCAGCTAAAAAAACAAAGGAAACAAAAACAGAGTTTATTTTAAAAAGTGCCAAAGTTTGCAACATTAGAAAGTGGGTTTGCTAAAGGAAAAATCATTTTTTTTTTTAATATATATAGGATCTTTCCAAATGCCAAACTTCATTTGCACACAAGAGTCATCAAAGAGCAAAGAGAAAATCGTGGAGGAAGCAAAAGCCAACGTTGGAGGTTGGACTGTGTGTGAAATCCTCTATCGCGGCGCATAGGGCCGCTCACCACTATGCAATTTTGAACTGGTGTGGCACACATAGAGAGCGCGGCACACTGGGCCTCTGTCGCGGCGCTCAGGGCCGAAACACTTGATCTGTTGCTATCTCTCTCAAATTTCAAAACGAATCCACCTCCTATGTTTCAAGTAAGTTTGTAAGACTTTGCAATTGCCATTGATCAGTGTTTGGTGTTGTTTGGAAGAAGGAATATAAGAGTTTGAAAGCCAAAATTATAAACCCTATCCTCTTGTTAAAAATTGTTCCCTTAGGGTTTTAAAATTGGTGTTTTAAAAATAGTTTTGTGCCAAACTTGTTCATTCCTCACTGTTCATCCCTCCCTCTCACTGTTATACTATCAAATACAAGCCCATTTCCCTATCCCTAAGTCAGTTCATTTCTCATCATTATCCCTTTCCCATTTCACTTGTAAAAAATTCCCAAACCCCAAGTTCCCCAAACAGTCAAGTTACTGTCCATTATTCCTACATTTTTCAAAATTCCAAAAGGAAAATTATCACTTGACAAGAGCCCATTGTCCCCACTGTCCTATTTCTCCCACAGTCCCTTCCCTTTGGCACATATTTGGCAGTTGAAACAAAGCACTAAATTCTCATTCTTCATCTCATTCAAGCCAACACGGACCTTGCATTAACCTTGAGTACCATGGAGATAGGCACTGATACATCATATGACAGAGATAGTGATTCTACCACTGAGCTTCATGCACCGAGAAGGCCTCGTAAAGGTGGCAAACATGTGAGAGAAGATCGCACTTCATTGACTCAATTGCAGGCTTGCCCACTTGCCATGGCATGTTTTTGAGAGCATTCATGCTATCAGTATTGTGAGATGATTGCTAGGATTCATCATCATCAAGATTTGGCTCGTCTGTTTGTATTGCATTTGCATGATGGTCAGGTAACTCTTGCTGGGGTAAATTTCACTTTGACACCGGAAACCATCTCTCAAGCAACTGGAATACCGAATGTGGGTGAACAGTGGAACAAAATACAACAGGTGGACAGAGTGCATTATGAACCATACATTAGGCCTAGCTATGTGAGACAGCTCAGCAGGGTGTTCCCATTCCGGTTCCTAAAGGAATCCTATGCGCCTTTGATGAAACTTATTATCGATAAAAGCCAGCTAGAGGGATCACTGCACAATCATGGAGTTGCAAAACATCCGTGAGAACCGACAAGCTGCCTGAAGAAGCCCATCCGAGATGACACCCATTGAGCGTGAGATTGAGGCTGATAGAGAGACTTGGCTTGAGAGGGTCAAAATTCATCTTGAGAAGATGTTGGAGAAGGAAATCAAGGAGAAGAACATACTCAGGCACATGAAGAACCACTATTGGGTGCACAATCATGTTTGCAAAGCAAGGATCAAAATCCTGAAAGCAAGGCTAAGGAGAGCACTGAAGCATCGCAAAAGGCATGATAGGCTCCAAATTTTGGCCGAAGCTTATTTGGATGAGCATAGCACTTGATTAGGGACCTTCAGCCCAAATTTCAAGATATTTGGGAAAATTTTTGTCAATTTTGAATTTTTGGGCCTAAACACAGATTTTCCTGCCCGACGCGTAGCGCCACTTGGCGCGCGCTTATAATTGGCAGCTCTTCTGGAGGAAAAATTTGCATTTCTGGATTTTTCATCAAAATTTATGCATTCCTATGGATTACCTAAGGATTTCATCAAGTTCTGGGTTGCCTAAAGGGTCAAAAACACCTTAAAAATGGCCTTTCTGCCACTTTTTGCACACACAGGAAGCAGTGTTGGGAGATTTGAGTTTTGGAGGGGAAAATGGAAACAAAATTCAGAAATTCCACTTGGGTTGGAAAGTAGAAAGGTAGGGCTTTCCAACGAGCTATCCTACACTCAATTTGGACTTTGGGAAGGCCCTCAAAATCAGCCTCAAACTTGTGCTACGCATAGAGATTTCAGGCGCGACGCATAGGGAAATTTGGCCTATTTTTCACTCAGCAGCTCAGAATTTCGCCTAGTTTTGGCTAGTTTGACTTTTTCATGTAACTCTTGATGTAACTTGATGTAATTTCATGAATTTGATGTAATTTTGGCACATTTTTACTCATATTAGTAGATTCATTCACCAAAAAGTGAAATGTAAGTGAATGAATCAGTTTCCTATCATATAGAGGCAAGTTGTTTCATTGCCTATTTTTCAGTTCTTAGTTTAGATATGGTTGAAACAGCTCCTAGAATGATGAGCTCGACCCCTAGAGGCATGGGAATGAGTTAGGCTTGTCTATATCTTGTATTTCTTCAGTCATTTTCAGAGGTTGGACACTTGGGATTGCTTGGCACTTCATTGTACATTTCATCTCTGCAATTTTGGCAAAGGAATAGACCAGGGTTTGCAGCACTCTTTGGGATCCATGTGGCTCTGTGTTTTGATGGTGTTTTTCTCCATGTGATTGTAAGTTCACTGATGTTTACGTGTGTCATTTCCCTTCTCCTTTCTTCTTAAATTAAACAAATGAGTGATAAAGGTGGAATTCATTAGATTTCTTTGCTCTGCCTTGAGTTTTGTTTAATTTTCCATGTTTTCATCTGTTTGAAGAGGATTCTTGAAAGCCTCTTGCCCTCTTCAGCTCCTCACTGGTCTGAACTATCCATTCATTCAATCCAAAGCATCAAAACAATTGCCTTCCTTTCCCCATTCAGAACTCTGCAAAAACTAGGCCTCATCCCCGAACCCAAAACTGCCTTTCCCTTTGTTTCCAACAAAACCCCCAAAATCAAAATCAAACTCCTTTACTTATATACCTAGCCTAAAATCAACTTTTATTTCAAGTCATCTCAAGCCCCATCGCTTATTTTTGCTGAGATTGACCCGGAGAGAGCCCTCTCCTGATCTGGTAGGGCTAGCTACCAGACTGAGCGTGGTTTGATGTTACCCTAGACTCTGCCTTCCTTCAGCCTGAGGTATATTTAGGAAATAACAAGCTATCAAACCATAAAAGTAGCTACGGAAACAACAATTAGCTACAGAATAGGTTGCATTCTGTAGCTCAGTTACAAAAATCCACTCACATAACAAGAACATCAGAATATAACATAGAAATCATTCAAATTCTTTCTCTGAGATGAAGCGTGACATTTATCATTGATTGGAGTGTATGAATTTATGAATAGGTAAGGAAAAATAATGAGAAAGGATGTCAGAGAAAGGAAAATTCTGAGGTTCAACATAAGGTGAGGTATTTTAGCCTAGGGAATCCTTGGTTTCTTTGTTTGATTTTGAGTCCCACATTCATGCTTGGAATATGGAATGGGGGTGATTGGCTGAAGAGAGATTTGGTTCATCCAATCTATGGTCGGTGGAACGTGGAAGTCCCAAACCTGGTTGGCTTTTGCATTCATTAATAGGAGTTCCTTTCCTTTGTATTTTATGTGTAAATGTACTGGTTCATATGTGGCATTTATGGCTGTTGTATCCTTACTATTTATGTTTTTTATATGTTGGTTATGAGTATGTTTTATAAAAATAATGATATATGTATCTCATCATTTTTTGATTTATAAATGAATTAATAATGAATATATGCCCTAATAGATGATAATGCATCTAATGTGATAAGGCATCAATTCTTCTTAGAAATTCTCAGACAAGTATGAGACCGTTATGCTCAGATACGTTATTATTACCTGTAGAATGCATATTTGTGACATCTTTTACGAAATGTATGTCATGTAGTAGGGGTCTAGTCAAGTATTTATTCAAGTGTTTGTATTTTTATTATTGTTTCTATGTTACTTTTCATTTCTGGAGGTTTCATGAGTATCAGGGCAGTGACTGGGTTCTAGCCCTGGAAAAAAACCTTGAATCTTGCATTCACTGGTATAACAATAACAAAAAAGGGCTAGAATCACACTTAGGCATGCTCATGGGAGCGACTGGGGCTCTCAGTCGCTTGGAGGGTTTGATAAGGGAGTGGCTAGGGCTCTAGATCAGTTAAATGTTGAGTTCCTCAGGGGTTGGCCACCTGAAAAGGTGAGTTGGCTCCTAAAGATTCTATAGTAGGTGTAGAAGGTCATATTAGTTGTGTTGTGTCGGTTCCACTTCCTTAATTGTACATGGGGAGTTTAATCATATCATAGTAGCCTCTCGTCACATGCTTACCCCAATAGACTAGTTAACTTGGGTAAATGTGGGAGGAGGTTGTTACCAACTCTAACATAATGGCTATTTCATTGGATAATTATGTCTTAGATTGGATTTTGTCCCATTAAGTATTTTTACCATATATTCATGAATATATAACCATGAACATAAATTAAAAACATCATAAGAAAGTCACAAGTCAACACCAACATAACATCCATTATATATATATATATATATATATATATATATAGTGTATTTTTACATCACATAGTTTGGGTACATCAAAATAAAATTGGGACATGTTAGACATAGGCTCTTAAGACATTATTTACACATAAATGATCATCATAGGAAGAGATATATTTTGAAGCTAATCATCCCCGTGGAAATGATAACAAAACTTGGCACATACTATGCGCCGAAGGAGGCCTCGAAAGCAAGAGGATTTGACCCCCACGACGTGTCTCTATAGATGTGGGGGGATGTCATCAATAAATAATTGTTGTACAACCTTAGTTAGTCCTTCCACATTGCATGTGAATTCACACAAATATCATGATCTCCTCCTTCCTCCTCCTTAGAGGATTCTTCTCTTTCCTGTGCAATTGTTGTTCCTTTGTGATTTAATGGTGATTCACCCTCAGCTTGGGTAGGTGCCACATATATGTACACAAATCCATCAAGAGTTAGTAATTACATAAGATTTTATTTATTTATTTATTATTTTTTATAAATAATATTTGAAAAACCCAAAACCATTTAAAAAATACATAAAATCAGAATTTTATTCTTACCAAAGGAACACCAATGAGTGCCCGGGGGAAAGGCCAAGTCGAGGTTGTTTATAAAACTGGTTCCTTCATAAGCATAATAATAAATGACAATGATTTTTTCCCCATACCAGGAGAAGAATCCTTGATCAAACTTCGTTATGAGTGCCCCTCCTCTAATCTACCCATAAATTTAGTACATCTCATCATGCATGGATCCGAGGAAAAAGGCAATGGTGCCAACATTATCGGTTGTGTCATAGGAAATCTCTATAAGAATAATGAGACCAATATACTACCATGCAAAAATCTTATTTGTCATCCTATCTTGCATCTAGTTAGTTTGTATTTCATGTCAACCAATAGTCCCTCTCACCAATTGATGATAGCGAAATCTATGCATCTAACCGCTATGTCCATCTACACGTTGGAGGAAAAATGAGGCCCCATAGACCTTGCTACATGGGTGATGGTTTCAAGGATGGTGCGTAAACTTAGGTCCATAACCTATCTTATCATGAGTTGGATGAGGGTTAAAAATTTTAGAAGTTTCCTAACTTCTCTTTTTTCTGAGTGTCTAGATACATCCTCTAAGATCTAGGAAATGACTATTTAGTGAGACCCTGTCAAGGGCGAGGAGAAGAATAAAAGAGATAACTCAATAATACTATTAAAATTACATTAGGAAACTGTTCTCTTGCATCTCAAATGAGCCCAATTTGTCTGCAAGTTGAGGAAAGAGGAGGAATAAGGGATCAAAGGAAAGCTCATATGTCAATCAAGGTATAACTTCTTCATGTATTGCTTCTATTCTATGAATGTCCAAGTTATTTCCTTCTCCATTTAATGTTTGCATATGTGAGAAATATGGTTTATTTACTATATTATTTTATGGTGCATGATAACTAACCTACTACATAGGAAAATATTATCTTATTCATTTGTGCATGTGTGTAGGGGTTCAGATCGAGGAGTTGGAGATGGATCTCTAGGTGGGATCAATATTTCCAACTGTTAAGAAGGTTCTACAATCTACACCAGCCTACGAGGATTCTAAGGGATCTTTGTTGAGGATATGGACACTCGTGAGTAATGAGGAAATGTTGGGTAAAAGATAAGATGAACATGCATAATTTTTTTAAACTAACCTAGAGTAAAATTCCTAGGTTATTCCTAAAGGAAATCATCCATATTTTTAAATATAAGAAATAATTTACGACTAAATTTACCTCAAATAGATGGTATATCAATTAATTTATGTTTAGTGCCTAGTGGGAATATCTTTTAAATCCATGGACACAAGGTAGTACCCATAATTGAGAAATTATTTTTTTATGTTCATATGAGATTGTATTTAACACTAAGTATGAATATGTCTTATGGGGAAATAATTGACAAAGATAACTTCTTCACCTAGTGTGTTTCTAATTGTTGATGCCTTCATTTTTTAAAAAATGAAGGGTTCCCTATTAAATTTTGGATTTTATTTCCTATCCAATTGATTCGAGGTATCTACTATACATAATTTTTTTTTTCTTTATACTTTATTCATCTAATGTTGTATTCACCATTTGGTTTTAATATTATGTTTGATTGTTCTATGGTTTTTAGGAAATCTAGCAATATGTCCTTTAAGTGGATTGAAACTTGCTTCATTGGCTTGTTTTAATGCTATGGTTTAATTATATGTATTTTCATTTGTAATTTTTAGGGATTCATGAGATCTCATCCTTTGTAACTTATCCTTTTGCAAGTACTTTTATGCTAGAACACCAAATTTGGTCCTTTATAACAAAATCAAATGATATTTTAATTTTGGATTTTGAATAATTTATCAGTATTGTTCCAAATTCCCCTCATAATTTAAACCTTTGATTGCATTTTGTTGAGCCTATATCATGGTTCAAGAATATGGCCTACATATTGATGCCAAGATACTGGGTTAAATCAGATCCTAGCATGTAAGAAAAACTCATGTGCTCCCAATCAAAATTAAAATTCTTGTTAAAACCACAACATATTCAGTTCAAACAATCCATATGAAGGAAAGAGAGTCATACAAATAAAATACTGATATAAAACATAAAAACTCTTTGGCCAAATATTACAATGGGTGGCCTGTTGGCTCTCAACCCTTCAAACCATTTCCTTTACTCTTTGTATTCCTCACTTCCTCACTTCCTCGCTTGCCCTTTCACACTCTCACAAGCTAGATATTTATACATAAATATGAATTTATTCCTCTCCATAATTTCCTCCACACAAATCTCAACTTAAAATCTAAATTAGATTTATGTTTTTTTGGACTCAACTAAGTCTCGTTTATGGAATTCCTAATCCCTAGATTATCTACCTAATTCAACTCCACTCATATCCTTAACTATTTAAGGAATATTTACAATAATCCTCACATTTATATTTTCTCTCATAATTGATTAAAAATGAGCAAATTAATTAATAAAATAATTAAAAATCATCACCCCCCTAATTACATAATTGAATAATGAAAATTTATCTTTGATGCTCCTGCATCAGACTCCCCATGTAGAGAAGTTTCCATAGACTCCTGTCTATGAGGTATGTCACTTTTTTGTAACAATGCGACAACTGCAAGTCCTGATGACTTGCTCCCTCCAAGATTCCAAACTCTGTTATGTCGCTGGTCCTTTGAAGTATCATCTCGATTTGGTAACTCATCATTCACTCGGTTAATCAGATTCCATCGGCTTCTCCAACACTTTCTTTTGCCAATTCCTCGGAGTAATTCCTCTTTGACGAATTCTTTTGCCTCCAATTGAGCTGAACACTCAATTTTCTGCAATGAAGAATAATCAAGAACTCCTTCTTAATTACAACTATAGTCTTCGGTTGCTTTTATAGTAAAATATTTCTCGTCCGGTGTTGTACCTGCATTCACCAATAAACTGTTAGTTTTAAAAAGATAAGACCTTTCGGTCTCTTTTGATGCTTCAAGCACCAATCTTCCATCATCGACTTTCTGGACTTTAGTAGATCCTGTTTTGAACTGTTGGCTGCTTGCCTCTTCATCCTGCTGATTCAATATTTCTGTCTCCTTTGTGTATCTACAAACATAATTTTCTTGTTGTTTCTGATATTTCATCCCAATGCCAAATAATTTTTGCTCAATTTCTCTAAGTTCGACATCATATCTGTTAATTTCTTTTTCTGTACCTAGAGTTACATCATTATCTGAAAAGTTATAACATTCATTCAACTCTATAAATGTTAAAAACATTTCATTCCTATCATGCATAGTAACTGCAATTTCTTCTGGATCATGTTCTGCAGTCTTTAGTTCTCCCTCAGGTTCCTTAAGCCATCATTCCAAGAACTCGATTTCCATGTGAAATATTTCTAGCACTTCATCACAACCTTCATTCCCAACTTCATTCTTCTTCTGGTAATCTTCCTGAGTGGTCCTAGTTTCAACATCATCACATTGTAAACTTCTGTCAGCAAATTCAATAAACAAATACATCTTTTTACCTCCTTGGAATATCTCTTCGGCATTTCCATTTTGCTTCTGATCCATAACAGCTTTAACTAACTGTCTTACGCCAACCAAGAATTCATTTATGATTTCTTCCTGCTGCAACAAATCAATACCTTCCTCCTCTGAAAGGCATTCTCCATCAGACTCCACCTCAAGAGTTTCATTCTCCTCTGTGACAGTTTCACCAGACTGTTCACAATCTTTTGCACATCTTGCAAACATATATAAACTATGAGATTAAAAAATGTAAGGCTTCATAGCCTCATCTGCTTCTCTTGACAACGCATCTTCAGACTCTTCTGAACTATCCCAATAGTTCATTAGATCTTCCTCATTGATCTCTTCACCCAGAATTTCACCCTGTTTTGGGTCACAAATGGAAACATCCATTTTTAACTCAGCCTCTCTGAGTTCTTCACACCTCAACATGTGCTCGAGCTTCCTCAGCACTTCTGCCAACTGTATGTTTACCTACTTTTCCCTCTTTGCGTGTAGTCTCTGCCACTTTACCTTCTTTCTCATGGTCGAACCATGTGTCTGGTCTTTCAAATGTTTTTGCAACAATTCCATTAACAATTCAAGGTGAACTGTTATCTCAGCCTTCTCCTGCTCGTACTCTTCATCCGTCAACTGCTCACATATGCTACTTACCTTGGAATTTTCCTTCTTCTTCCTTCTACTGTGGTTTTCATCAGATCTTTGGAAATGACTATCAACAGTCATCTTACCCTCCTTTGGGAACTTCATCTGTTCATGTGTGGATTTCATTAAATCCTCCTTTTAGAAATCCTTCACACTTGTCACTTATGAAAAAATGTAAGTTCTCCTCCTGCGCTTGGCTTCTTTTGGTTCTCTATCTTGGAACCAATATTTGGAAACTCCCTTGCTTCTCTCCGTTGCAAAATAACAACTGCAGTAATTCATGGGTTACAATGACCAACTCTTTGGGTGTCAGGCTCTTACGATCATGCACCCAATTACATTTAGACCCTTGACTTAGCTTACGACTCTTTGACTTCAGAATTACATCAATTCTTCATCTTGAATGAAAATACTCAATCTTAAATCAAAATATCCAAACTTTCTTTTGACTCTAACATCTGTTTTGACTTCAAGACTCGACCCAATAATTATTATAGTGGATATTTTGACTTAATTCAAGTTATACAATTTTCCAACGAACATACACCCCTAATACATTTTTAGGATGTAAAATCTTCCCTCTCTCTCATACTTCATTCTTATGAAAAAAATCATCAGTTTCCCATTATCATTTCACATGATACTGAAGTCTTTAGTTGAAATGCAGTCCATGGTTTCCAAGATTTATTTTTAAGGTGAAAATAAATAAACCATTCACTTTTCAACAGTCAAAAATACCTTTTTGGATTACCATACCTTATGCTCCCTTCAAGGTTATTAACAAACCTTCTCTTCGCAATATCAATTCTCTGGATTCCATTCTTTCGTGCCATATTTGTCACTATAAATACTTGCATGTCCTTCATACCATAAGCTCGTCATTTTAATGCCAACATTTTTTCCCGCACTTTATGTACCATATGTTTGGTCAATTTAGTGTTCCAATGCTGTATTTAATTTGTCAATCCTAGGAATCGTAAGTTGATGAAGTGCGTGCCAGTGACTATACAAAAGATAATTTATTTTTGTACCTTGGTCGTTTTTGGTTTTTCTAAGGTGAAATGGAAATTCTAAGATGAAACAAGTTTGGTTATGTTTGTTCAAGGAAGTGATATCCCTATAATGATTTACCAACTTGTAAATTTAAAAAGCAATTTGAAATTTACAATGACAAGACTTGAAAGAGAATGAAAATGTAATTACTAAAATGAAAGGAAGCTTGTTAATCTAATAAATCAAAACAATAAAAACTAGTGAGCATGAAAACCAAAACTATTCTGCTGCCGACTAAACACAAAAGAAACTATGCTTAAGGAAATTCAAAATTGCAACAAAATAAATCTAAATCGACACACCATCAATTTATCTTCCGACCCTTCATCATTAAATCTTAGCCTATGATTTTCTAAGTAATCATAAACAACTCGAGAATCGATATTTAATTTAAAGTAAACTAATACTAAACCATACACTCATGATTCAATCCTCACCATCATCCAACTGTGGCTTTCTGAGGCAACCGGAGATGTCATGCAGGTGATTTAATATATCTAAATTTAAAAGAAACTAATAATAAACTACACATTTCATAATGCAATTCTCACCATCACCCAAATTATGGGTTTTTAGGCAAACTAAGATGCCATGAGCACCTTAATATATCTAAATTTGCGTAAAAGAAACTAATACTAAACTACACATTTCATAATGCAATCCCTCACCATCACCAAATTGGCTTGGCGGCAAATCAAGATGTTATGAGTGTATTAGTATATTAAATTTAAACTATTGAAGCAAGTAAAAACAAACCTAAATGTACGTAACAATACCTCAAGTTAAACAAAAGCTATGAAAAGAAAACTAGCAAGCAGAACAATGTTAGTTCCATGTCATTAGTCAAAAAGCTATGAAAATGCCCAAATGCTCTATCTAAAACTCCGAAAACATAAACACCGTATCAACATTAACAATCATAAACAATAAAGACAATGAAATGGAAATTATGGAAATGTATAAACAAATGAACAACTGCAAAGTATGAACATATGAATGGATTATGATACAATGATTTTTAAAGAAACGAAATGAGAAATATATGTTATCTACTACACAAAACCTTAATGAGCAGGGCCCTCTATACGCTCTTTGGTGACCCGGCCCTCAAATACAATTGCAAGTTGAAAACAGTTTTCTCATTAAAAGTACTTATTACGTAATAGTAATGTTACTAAGACAAGTGCCAGAATCACTACAAGAGCAAAAGATAACAGTAGACCGATATTCACTAATAACGACTAACTTCATATGCGTATGCAAACACACAATATATATATAACAAACTATAACTGCTCTCTAAAATTCATGCTAAGAAGAGCACGGAGACCACTACGTCCACGGATATAGGAGTATGGCTTTCATGAAAAGTAGATCTACGAGGTGATGCTTGAATTCACTCCAACTTACGATGTCTATTTAACCTCTCATAGGCTAGAAACGCCGATGGGTCTTCATGACACGGGCCGCAGTCCTACGACATGAAACTCATGGTTGATTTCCATGTGGATGCCTTTGACCGTGCGCTTCTTTGGATGAGTTTACTTGAACCAATAGGACACAAACCATGTCCACGTCATTCCCGACCCGCCCATGTGGCTCAAGCCTCCTCAGAGACACCGTAGCATGTAGCTCTCACAAAATAGTTGGCAAAACAGCAAGAACAAGCAAAGTGGCAAGATTCCGCGCCTGAATGAACAAAAACTAGATCAAATAGCAAACACAAAAATATAATTAAAAACCATGTTAAATGCTCTTTGCACATGATATCGATAATTTGGGAGGTTTAGGGAGAGTGAAAAAGGTATGGAAAAGTGTAAGTGAAAGATGCAATTTTGGGACTCAACATACTCCCCATCAGAAGGTGTTGTATGTCCTCATGCAACCAAAATTTTGATACTCTTTCTTCAATTCATGTGCCCTTGATACTTCAGCTAAGACATCCAATCCTCTTCTCTTTTCCTTGGTAATCGCCATCATTCCGGGTTTCTTCATTAAGCACCTAAATTTGATATTTACAAGTGCCCCGCCACTTTCATACTTTTCAATTTCTTATTCTTCTTTAAGTATATTCCTAAATGTAACATAGTATTATCATGGATGATCTTGTCCATTTTTATTTCTGCTCTTTCAATGTTTCATTTTCATTTTTGATGTGCCTATTTAAAAGTCTGTATCAAAATTTCTTGTTTTAATGATTGAACTAAATCATCCCCGCAATGTATGAGGGCCGAATAGAAGAAGTACTTGGACCTCGTGGGTCATTTTTCCAAAGATTCTATATAGTCATATACCTCTCCTGGGCCGTTTGGGGTCTATTTCTGTGTGTCATTTTTGTATTGGGTCGTCCCCAAAATGTCATGGAAGGAGAGTTATGTTCAAAAATCCGGCCGAGGGGGGCTTACATCAATATTTTTGCTAAGAATAAGATGGAGTATGTTTGTTTTTCTGATTAGGAATGGAATGAATCAGGTTCATTTGAACCGAGACCGAGATGGATCATGGTCGGGGCTTGGGGACTGCTCAGATGTCTCTCACCCAAATCAATGAAATGAGGACCCTTAATTTGCGTTTTTCTCAATTTCCCTTTAAGTCCTGGCCGCTTCTCCTCACATCACTGTGGTACACTATCCTTTTGCTTTGTTTTCCTCATTTTCTGGGCATGATGACTGTTTTTGAAGATAAACTAATCTTTCGTAGAGCATTTGATGATCTTCTTCTTTCAAGAAGAAGGAGTTTTATGTACAAAATTCTCAATAATTTTCTTTCTTTGCACATACTTCTTACCTTTGATATCCTTCTTTCTTTTTACCAATCTCTTCCCTAGGCTTTTTCCATAGTAATAGTAGGAGTGTTTTGATTTCCTTAATTGTTCTTTTCTCCTCCTACTTCTTCTTGCCGTGCTAGCTGCGGGAATCTCCTGAGCTGGTGAGTAATTTGGGCTTCAACATTTATTCTTTTTCTTCTGCCCTTCTTAGTTGAACTACCTTCTCAGAATTTCCCGAGAAATCTCCTCAAAGAAATTTTCAACTAGAAATTGTTCCATGTGTCTTTTCTTTTCCTTTAGCTCTTCAATCAGAATTATAAGGCCGTGGTGATAGATGAGGCTCATCCTCCAAGTGTTTTTGAACATGCCCATTTCCTTTCAAGCTATTGAATAGAAAATATGGGAGATTGAGAGTTTGGTTTTCTAGAAAATTCATCAATAACCCGGCATGGTACATGTACATGGACCCAAAACGGTCTTTCACATGTAATGAATTTCTGAACAATTAGCAGTAAAGTGGCCCATTCTTCTTTTAATGCATGCACAGGAATTCTCTTAAAACAAATATGTCCACACTTGGTTTCGTAAGATTGTTCTCCATGCCTCATCGATGCTTTTATTTGAACCAACGCTCTCCCTCCCGGCTAAGAAGTTCTCAGGCTGTTGCTATAGTTGCTTCATTGACTGCAAACTTGAGGTCTCCAATCTCTCGCTTCCGAGCCATCAAACGACCTTGCAAATGCTTTCAGAATCTCTTTGTGGTAACCTCCGAATTTCCTAATAAATGTTCATTTTGCTTTCTTCAATATCTCCTTTATTGCGGATATCCCTCTATAAACTTCGCCCTTTTCCTGCTCGCCCTTAGCAATTTACCCATTTCACTTCCTTTTCACAAATTTGCCTTCGTGAGGGTTTCAAATGGAAGAATGGCTGAATGCTCGTGAACGAGTACAATGGCTTGGGATGTAATTGGGCAAAATGGGAATGCATGAGACCGGTGGGTAGATATCCCGGGAGTGAGAATGAGCAAAAGGAACGTAAACGGAATGAAATGTAATAAGAGTGGGGTTTCGGAAACATAACAAAGATAGGACCGGTAGATTGATAGAATATAACACATCTTCAACACATTTTGAATTTTGTGGGACATGAAATAAATGTGAAGACGTTTCAACTGGTCTCGCTGTACTCTAATGCGGCCGTAAGAGTCTCCAGTCGTCCAAATACGCTTTCATTATCACTCGTGGGATATTGGATCATGAGTGAAAATCTTGTGGGTTTAATAATGAAACCGTTTAGAATAAATGCAAGAGGATAATATGGAGATCGTGAAAGGTTACGAATCACAATATAATCATTTGCGCGTAATGGATAGAGCTCATGGTTCAAATCTTATATCAAAATGTGTTTTTTAATACTATTTGAAATAAATTTTATTCATACCTTTTGGAATCTTTGCCTTTGCCCTCGGGTCTTCAACCGATCGATCTCCATTGGTGTCTCTGGATGCCCATCGATCCTCTCTCCCCGCATTTTATTTCATAATTATGAAAATAACATCTGATCAGACATTCTCTTTGAAAACAGAAATAGTAGTCGCGAATCGTCCTGGTCGCTAAACTAGAGTCACCATAAATGATGTCACCGCGAAACTCACACAACGTATTACTTGGATGAATGGAAATGAACAAATGACAAATGACCAGATGGAAATGGTCATGAAAAAGATTTTTATTGATGGAATGGAATGAAATGAAGTGAATGAAGTGGAATGAGATGAAATGAAATGGAATGGCGGAATGAAGTGGAGTGGGTGGTAACAAAGCTTGTGAAATGAAGGAGAGATTTTTTTGGAAATATAGAGTGTCAGGGTTTCGATTTTCACCTATATTTTCTTCGTATAAGACTGCCAATCAATGATTTGTTTTGTGTTTATACCATTATTATTATTATTATTATTAATATTATATATATATATATATATATATTTTTTTTTTTTTTTAAAAACCGAAAATAAAAGCTAGCCGGTGGAAGAAGAAGAATTCTTCTGTACCAGCCTGATTGCAGAACTTTCTTGAAACATTTTGACAAAACCCTCTTTTGAGAGTGGCTTATGATAAACTTTCAATCTATGGCCATTCACAATAAGAGGATTTTGAAACTCATCAATGGTCTTGATTCTTACCGCTCCATTGCTAAAGATCTTGTCAATCTCATATGGCCCAAGCCAATGAGTCTGAAATTTTCCTTTGAAATATTTAAACTTGGAATCAAATAACAATGCCCAATCTCCTTCTTGAAACTTCTTCTCTTTGATGTACTTGTCATGCCATTTAGCTCTTTGATATTGAACTAGACCAGTTCTTAAAATTGCTTCTTGTCTGATCTCATCTAGCTCATTCAACTGCTCCATTCTATGCTTTTGGGCTTCTGATAAGTCCATCCCCAACTGAACTGCTATCTTGAAGGTCTTGACTGGGAACTCAATGGGGAGCAAGACTTCTTTCCCATAAACAAGTTCATAGGGAGAATGTCCTGTTGTATTTCTCCATGTAGTTCTGTAGGCCCACAAGGCTTCAGGAAGCCTTTCTGCCCAATCTCTTCTATGTAGATGAACAGTTTTGGTGATGATACTTTCAAGAACTTTGTTTGTGGACTCCACTCGACCATTTGCTTGCGGATGGTAAGGAGTAGATCTTTTGTGCTTGATTTTGTATTCTTCCATCAACTTCTCCACCAAATTGGATGTGAATTGGCTCCCCTGATCTGTCACAATTTCTCTTGGAACACCAAAGCGAGTAAAAATATCCTCATAAAGAAAATGAACAATTGAATTTTCAGTAGCAGATACTAATGCTTTGGCTTCTACCCATTTAGTAACATAATCAGTGCAAACCAATATATACTTCTTTTGCTTAGATGGTGGATTAATAGGTCCAATGAAATCTAAAGCCCATTTTTCAAAGGGTTCAATGAGTACCTGTGTTTGCAATGGCATTTCATTTGAAAGGGTAGGTTTCCCCTACTCTTTGGCAGCTATCACACCTTTTGACATATTGTTTTGCATCTTTGAAGAGGGAAGGCCAATAATATCCCAAAGAAAGGATTTTATAGGCCATCCTTTTGTCTGCAAAGTGTCCGCCGCATGGTTCATCATGACATGCCTTGAGAATATCAGGCATTTCATCTTCCCTGACACATCTTCTGATCACAAGATCTGGCCCTGTTTTAAACAATTCGTTAGAAATCCATGAATATTTTGAACTCTCCTGAATAATTTTTTGTTTTTCATTTGGAAATAAATGTGAAGGCAGTTTCCCTGTAACCAAATAGTTAGCAATATCTGCATACCAAGGAGTCTTAATAGTTACTGCAAACAAGTATTCATCAGAAAACTTATCCTCTACAGGAGAATCTTCTTTAGTATTCTGAATCCTAGACAAGAAATCAGCTACTGTATTTTGTTTCCCTGGTCTATCCAACACAGTAATATTGAATTCTTGTAAAAGTAAGAGCCATCTTGTCACTCTGCCATTAGTAACAGGTTTGTTCATCAAATATCTAATTGCAGAATGGTCAGTATGAATAAAAGTTTCATAGCCTGTTATGTAATGTCTAAACTTATTAATTGCATGAACAACAACTAAAAACTCTTTTTCAGTCACAGTATAGTTCAACTCTGTGGGAGTTAAATTTTTACTGGTATAATAAATGGCATAAGGAACTAAATCTTTTTGACCCAACACAACTCCTAGAGCTGTATCTGAAGCATCCGTAGAAATATGAAAAGGGAGTTTCAAATTTGGTCCTCTCAAGATAGGTGCTTCAGATATTCTTGTTTTCAAAGTTTCAAAAGCTGATTGACAATCAGGATCCCATTTGAATTCACAGTATTTTGTAACCAATTTGAAGAGTGGAGATGCTATTTTAGTGAAGTTTTCTATAAATCTTCTATAGTAACCAGTAAATCCTAGAAAAATTCTAACATCTCTTTGACAATTTGGAATAGGCAACTTGGAGATGACTTCAACTTTTGATCTATCAACCTTAATCCCATCTCCCGAAATATGATGTCCTAAAAAAATCCCTTCAGTAAACATCATAAAGCATTTTTCATGGCTTAATGAAAGGTTTGTTTCTTTACATCTTATAAGAACTTTTTCCAAATTTTCTAATGCCTCTTCAAATGAATTACCATAAACCGTAAAATCATCCATATAAACCTCTACACAATCATGGATTAGATCAGAAAAAATTCCTAGTACTGCTCTTTGGAATGTTGCTGGTGCATTACATAACCCAAAAGGAAGCACTCGGTAGGCAAAAGTTCCCTATGGACAAGTAAATGTGGTCTTATCTTGATCTTCAGGTGCTACCTGAATTTGATTATAGCCACTAAAACCATCCAAAAATGAAAAGTACTTTTTACCTGCTAATGTGTCTAATACCCGATCGATAAAAGGCAAAGGAAAGTGATCCTTCAAAGTTGCTTTGTTCAATTCCCTGTAATCAATGCATACCCTCCATTTACCATTCTTTTTAGGTACTATAACCAAAGGAGAAACCCATCGGCTATCCGAAATTGGATAAATGAAGTTTACATTGAGAAGTTTTTGGAGCTCTTCTTTCACTATCTCCCTAAGATTTGGATTCATCCTTCTTTGAGGTTGTCTGATTGGTCTACCGTTTTCCTCAATATAGATATGATGGATGCAAGTCTTAGGATCAATACCTTTCATGTCAGTATACTCCCATGCAAATGCAGTAGAATGTTTTTGCAAGATTTTGGTTAGTTTTTCTTGTTGTGATTCTTCCAAAAGTTTGTTGATATTCAGTGTTTTTCCTGGAAAAATCTCAATAGTAGAATTACCAAACTCTTCCATAGAGTAAAGAGACATTTGTCTTGATGATAAATATTCTATGTCAGATTCCAACTGAAATTGTGTGGGGTCATATTCTGAGGATGTCTCAAAATTTTCTAATGTGTTCAGAATTTGACTATCCTCACTGATTTCAGAAATGGTAAAGACAGGTTGTATAGTGTCCTCATCATCAACCCATTCATTGTCTCCTACTTCTGTGATTGCTCTCGCTGGAGGATACAAATTGAATTTCTTTGTCGAATTACCATTAGAAATGTACATGTCCCCAGATCTACAACTAATAAAAGCATCAGCTGTGGCTAGCCAAGGTCTTCCTAAAATAAGTGGGTGCCCTCCTAGATTACTTTTGGGAGTCAAAATCATAAAATCTACCGGATATTCCCAAGAATATAAGGAGACTGAAATATCTTCTAATACACCATCTGGTTTAATAATGGATCGATCTGCAAGTTGCAGTAAAGTAGGTGTAAAAAGAAGGTTAGGAAGTTTTAGCTGGTCCATAGTCTGTCTACTCATAATGTTGATAGAAGCCCCTAAGTCAATCAATGTGTTTGGAATTTCTATCCCATTTATATGTGTCTTGACAATTGGACTTCCTGGATCTACATACTTCTGCATGGTAATTTTTCCCATCATAATATCTGCAATCTTTCCTACCAGGTGGATTCTTCTTGTGTCTTTTAGTTTCCTTCCTGGTCTTTTGAAACTCAACTCCTTTATGGTTTTTGCTAGAATATTAATATCTCGAATGGCTTGTAGCAAGGGAATCTTGATACCAACATTCTTCAATTCATCTAGAAAGTCATAGTTAGGCAACAAGATTTGTTTTTCCACCCCCTTGTCAATTTGTAATCTTTCAGGAAAAGGAGGTGTAGATGAAGATGTTGGTTGCTCAACTATAGGAGTTGTGGGTGTTAACTTTTATTTTTCTTTTTGCATGCTTGGATTTTGAAGAGATTCTTCCTCAGAACCTTTATTGACTTCAAGAGAATCCTCCTCGGAGGTATCTTGCTCTTGAATATCTATAGAAGGTTTTTCTAAAACTCTACCAGATCTGAGTTGTACATCGTTGAGAGGAACAATCATATAGGTAGGAAATTGTTGTCCTTCTACCATGTAAGTATTTTGAGGATTCTTATTGTTAGGATTTGGCAATGGCTGAGCTGGAAGTTGATTTGTCTTTTGTTGGTATGGGAGCATGAGTTGAGGATTTGGATTTTGTTGAGAAGTTTGTTGTTGTGGAAATGGCAATGAAAGTTGTGGATTTGGGTTTGGAAGTTGTGGAGCTTGTTGATTTTGAAAAGATGGAGGATATTGATAAAATTGAGCAAATCTCCCATAAGGATTTTACATCCCTTGTACCCATGGCTGATATGAATTTTGATGTTGGGGCCAAGGTTGTTGCCAAGGATTCCAACTTGGTTGGGTTTGAAAATTCATAGGGTTGTTAAACCCTTGAGTTTGTTGTCCCTGCCAAGGTCTCCTTGCAACAAAACAGAGAGATTCTACTGAATTTGGGTCTTCTTGAAAGACAGCTTTGAGTCCAGGAATTGAAGGACAATCCTTGATATCATGATTCTCTGAGCAAATCATACATGTTTCTACAACTTTTGCATCCAAGGACATTCCCTTAAAGCATGTTTCTTCCTACATTTCGGACAAAAGATGGCTAAAGCATCTGTTTCTGTTTTCTGCTTGTTTTGGATTTTAAGGGTGTCCAGTTGTTCACTAAGGCTCCCTAAGATATCAGTTTTGAACTCATCAAGCATGTTACCAATCTCTGCCCTACTTACTGATCCAGTTGCAGATTTTTTAGCCCTAATAAGAGAAGGATCCCTAGGCCCTTTTCCTGTTTTAGATTTTCCTCTTGAGAGATGGACACATAGTTCTGTTATGTCACGAAGTGGAAGTTGAGAAATGTCTCCCTTCCCCATCATGTTTAAAATATCTATCCATTCATCTCTAATGGCTTTTAATATGAGGGCTTTCAAGGTTTCATCATCTAAGTTTCTCATCTTTGCTCTTTTCAAATTGTATTGAAATCTTTCAAGTAAGTCTTCCAAATTTTCATCTTCTTTTTGCATCATTTTGAATACCTCATCCTTGTGATTGGTGGGCATACAATAGTCCAAATATCTATCCAAAAATGTTTGTTTCATATCATTCCAAGTCCTAATAGATTGGGTGGCTAATCCCATGAACCATTTCAAAGCAGCTCCCTTCAATTTTGAAGGAAACAGTTTGAGTTTTTGAGAGTCTTCCATATAGTCATAAGTTTGGCACACAACTTCAAACTCAAACAGAAATGTTTCAGGATCCTCACTTCGCAATCCATAAAAGTTAGGGAGGACAGATGGTGAGATATTTTTCATTGTTGCATGAGTTTTCTCATCAACTATAGGGAATCCAAACAAGTTGTCTCCTTCCCTATTTCTACCATTATTTCCTTCACCATTGTTGTCTCCATTGTTTCCTCCTCTTCTACCTCTACCTCTACCTCCATCTATTACTTCCTCTGCCATGATAGTTTCTTTAGAGTCCTTAGAGTCCTCTAGTTTTTCTACCAAGGGAGGGTGAGAGAGAGTCTCTTTGTTTTCTAAATGGGATTTAGTAGATGGTATAGAAGAATCCTCTAATTCAGCTGCTCCTTGAGTTCCAAAAATATTAAGGCTAGGGGTAGATGGTGGTGAATCTGGTCTATGCCTTGAAGAAGATGGAGTTGTGAAAATCGAACTCTTGGCTTTAGCTATAAACCTTCCCCTAGAATCTCTTGCTCTATGCATGTCATTTTTTATTTAATTTTTAAAAGTTGGGCTAATAATTCTCTTTCTGATCTTCCAGGTCACACTAAGTACAAGAAGAGAGCATACTTAAGAAATTACTAAACCAATAACTCTCTTTTCTGATCCTCCAGATCACACTAGGTGCAAGAGGAGAGCATACTTCAAGAAGTTATCAAGTTTTCCCTTCTTTTATGATTTTGTGTTTTTTTTTTTTAAGAAATTGGCTACCTAGTTACACTTCCCCCGGCAACGGTGCCAAAATTTTTGGTCAATTTAGTGTGTCCTAAATTGCTGCGTTTAATTTTTCAATCCGGGATTCGTAAGCTGATGAAGTGCGGCGCACTATATGTGCAAGATAACCTATCTCTTAACTTTTTGTCGTTTTTGGTTTTCTAAGATGAAATGGAAATTCTAAAATGAAAACAAGTGTGGTTATGTTTGTTCAAGGAAATTATATCCTCTATAATGATTTACCAACTTGAAACTTAAAAAGGAATTTGAAAATTACAATGACAAAACTTGAAAGGAAATGAAAATATGCTGCTGAAATGAAAAGATGTTGCTAGTCTAATGAATCAAAACAGTGAACTAGTGAGCATGAAACCAAACTATTCTTGCTGCTGTCTAAACACAAAATAAATTATGCTGAAAGAAATCCAAAAGTTGCAATAAAGTAAATCTAAATCAATTTACATCAACTTGTCTTCCGATCCCTCATCATTAGTCCAGCTATGATTTTCGGAAGTAACCATAAACAACTTGAGTAACTGATATCTAACTTGCAGAAAGTAAACTAATATCAAACCATACATTCATAATTCAATCCCTCACCATCAGTCCAGCTGTGGCTTTCGGAGGCAACTGAAGATGTCATGCACAATTTAATATATCTAAATTTGCATAAATGAAACTAATACCAAACTACACATTTCATAATACAATCCCTCACCATCAGTCCAGCTGTGGCTTTCGGAGGCAACTGAAGATGTTATGAGCAGTTTAATATATCTAAATTTGCAGAAAGGAAACTAATATCAAACTACACATTTCATAATACAATCCCTCACTATCAGTCCAGCTGTGGCTTTCGGAGGCAACTGAAGATGTTATGAGCAGTTTAATATATCTAAATTTGCAGAAAGGAAACTAATATCAAACTACACATTTCATAATACAATCCCTCACCATCAGTCCAGCTGTGGCTTTCGGAGGCAACTGAAGATGTTATGAGAAGTTTAATATATCTAAATTTAACTACTGAAGCAAATAAGCAAAACTGAATTAAACAAAGCAGTACTGAAATTAAACAGAAACTAAGAAAAACAAATTAGCAGCAGAACAATGTTAATTCCATGTCATTAGTCAAAAAGCTATGAAAATGCCCGGGCTGCCTATCTATAACCTGAAACAAGAGCACTGATCAGTGACTAACAACATAAAACATGAAAGACAGAAGTGAAATGGAAAGCATGAAAGTTTATAAACAGAAATGAAGCATATGTATCATGAAAAATGAAATGTATAAACATGTGAATGGATTATGGCACAATGAGCTTTAAAGAAATTAAATAAGAACTATACACTAATGCACAAAACCTTAGCTGAGCAGGGGCCCTCTACACCAGCCTTGGCAACGATCTTCAAGTACGAATTAAGTTGGAAAACAGAGTCTTCTTATATTAAAATGCAGTCATAACAATATGGTAGTATTACGGCTCAAAGGCAGCGTAATTACATTACAGAGCAGACTAATAAAAGATGACAGAGACTAATCAGATTAACTCTATATGCGTATGCAAACGTATATATAACAAAGTAATATAATCAAGCCCTAAAGTTTATTGTGGAGAACATTTAGATTCATTACGTCTAATGGATCTAGATCATGGCCGCAGCAGTAAAAAAATCTATGGAGAAGTGGATTTCAATTCGACTATGGAGCCATGTACAGATGTCGACTTGTCCTCCGCAAGCTCAGAAATGGCCATATGAACCTTTACGTGACACGGAACAGAGTCCTGTCACCGTAAGACTCTATGGTTGACTTCCATGTGGATGCCTTTGACCGCGGCTTCTTTAGATGAGTTTGCTCGAACCAATAGGACACGAACCATGTCCACATCATTCCTGACTTGCCCATGTGGCTCGTTTTCCCTGTAGACACCTGTAACATAGAGTTTCACAAAATAGTTGCGGAAAGTTGCAGTAGCTGCGGAAAGTGGCAAGATTCCGCAGCTGAATGAACAAAATCTAAATCAAATAGCAAACACAAAAATATAATTAAAAACCATGTTAGATGCTCTTTTGCAAATGATATTGACAACTTGGGAGGTTCAGGTGAGTGAAAAAGGTATAGAAAAGTGTATGGAAAAGATGCAGAATTGAGACTAAATGTTGTATCTCGGGCATCCGTAGTCATGGAAAGGGAGTTTCCAATTTTGTCCTCTCAAGATAGGTGCTTCAGATATTCTTGTTTTCAAAGTTTCAAAGGCCGATTGACAATCAGGATCCCATTTAAATTCACAGTCTTTTGTAAGCAATTTGAAGAGTGGAGATGCTATTTTAGTGAAGTTTTCTATAAATCTTCTATAGTAACCAGTAAATCCTAGAAAACTTCTAACATCTCTTTGACAATTTGGAATAGGTAACTTGGAGATGATTTCAACTTTTGATCTATCAACCTTAATCCTATCTCCTGAAATATGATGTCCTAAAACAATACCTTCAGTAAACATCATAAAGCATTTTTCATGGCTTAATGAAAGGTTTGTTTCTTTACATCTTATAAGGACTTTTTCCAAATTTTCTAATTCCTCTTCAAATGAATTACCATAAACTGTAAAATCATCCATATAAACTTCTACACAATCATGGATTAGATCAGAAAAAATTCCTAGTACTACTCTTTGGAATGTTGCGGGTGCATTACATAACCCAAAAGGAAGCACTCGGTAGGCAAAAGTTCCCCATGGACAAGTAAATGTGGTCTTATCTTGATCTTCAGGTGCTACCTGAATTTGATTACAGCCACTAAAACCATCCAAAAATGAAAAGTACTTTTTACCTGCTAATGTATCTAATACCTGATCAATAAAAGGCAAAGGAAAGTGATCCTTCAAAGTTGCTTTGTTCAACTCCCTGTAATCAATGCATACTCTCCATTTACCATTCTTTTTAGGTACTATAACCAAAGGAGAAACCCATCGGCCATCTGAAATTGGATAAATGAAGTTTACATTGAGAAGTTTTTGGAGCTCTTCTTTCACTATCTCCCTAAGATTTGGATTCATCCTTCTTTGAGGTTGTCTGATTGGTCTATTGTTTTCCTCAATATAGATATGATGGATGCAAGTCTTAGGATCAATACCTTTCATGTCAATATACTCCCATGCAAATGCAGTAGAATGTTTTTGCAAGATTTTGGTTAGTTCTTCTTGTTGTGACTTTTCCAAATGTTTGTTGATATTCAATGTTTTTCCGGGAAAAATCTCAATAGTAGAACTACCAAACTCTTCCATAGAGTAAAGAGACATTTGTCTTGATGATAAATATTCTATGTCAGATTCCAACTGAAATTGTGTGAGGTCATATTTTGAAGATGTCTCAAAATTTTCTAATGTGTTCAGAATTTGACTATCCTCACTGATTTTAGAAATGGTAAAGACAGGTTGTATAATGTCCTCATCATCAACCCATTCATTGTCTCCTACTTCTGTGATTTCTCTTGCTGGAGGATACAAATTGAATTTCTTTGTCGAATTACCATTAGAAATGTACATGTCCCCAGATCTACAACTAATAAAAGCATCAGCTGTGGCTAGCCAAGGTCTTCCTAAGATAAGTGGGTGTCCTCCTAGATTACTCTTGGGAGTCAAAATCATAAAATCTACTGGATATTCCCAAGAATCTAAGGAGACCGAAATATCTTCTAATACACCATCTGGTTTAATAATTGATCGATCTGCAAGTTGCAGTAAAGTAGGTGTAAAAAGAAGGTTAGGAAGTTTTAGCTGGTCCATAGTCTGTCTACTCATAATGTTGATAGCAGCCCCTAAGTCAATCAATGTGTTTTGAATTTCTATCCCATATGAAGATATCTCAAAATTTTCTAATGTGTTCAAAATTTGACTATCCTCACTGATTTCAGAAATGGTAAAGATAGGTTGTATAGTGTCCTCATCATCGACCCATTCATTGTCTCCTACTTTTGTGATTTCTTTTGCTGGAGGATACAAATTGAATTTCTTTGTCGAATTACCATTAGAAATGTACATATCCCTAGATCTACAACTAATGAAAGCATCAGCTGTGGCTAGCCAAGGTCTTCCTAAGATAAGTGGGTGCCCTCCTAGATTACTCTTGGGAGTCAAAATCATAAAATCTACCGGATATTCCCAAGAATCTAAGGAGACTGAAATATCTTCTAATACACCATCTGGTTTAATAATTGATCGATCTGCAAGTTGCAGTAAAGTAGGTGTAAAAAGAAGGTTAGAAAGTTTTAGCTGGTCCATAGTCTGTCTACTCATAATGTTAATAGCAGCCCCTAAGTCAATCAATGTGTTTGGAATTTCTATCCCATTTATATGTGTCTTGACAATTGGACTTCCTGGATCTACATACTTCTGCATGGTAATTTTTCTCATCATGATATCTGCAATTTTTCCTACCAGGTGGATTCTTCTTGTATCTTTTAGTTTCCTTCCTGGTCTTTTGAAACTCAACTCCTTTATTGTTTTTGCTAGAATAGGAATCTCTCGAATGGCTTGTAGCAAGGGAATATTGATACAAACATTCTTCAATTCATCTAGAAAATCATAGTTAGACAACAAGATTTTTTTTTCCACCCCCTTGTCAATTTGTAGTCTTTCAGGAAAAGGAGGTGTAGATGAAGATGCAGGTTTCTCACCTATAGGAGTTGTGGGTGTTAAATTTTCTTTTTCTTTTTGAATGTTTGAATTTTTAAGAGATGCTTCCTCAGAACCCTCATTGACTTTAAGAGAGTCCTCCTCAGAGGTATCTTGCTCTTCAATATCTATAGAAGGTTTTTCTAAAACTCTACCAGATATGAGTTGTACATCTTTGAGAGGAACAATCATATAGGTAGGAAATTGGTGTCCTTCTACCATGTAAGTATTCTGAGGATTTTTATTGTTAGGATTTGGCAATGGCTGAGCTAGAAGTTGATTTGTCTTTTGTTGGTATGGGAGCATGAGTTGAGGATTTGGATTTTGTTGAGAAGGTTGTTGTTGTGAAAATGGCAATGAAAGTTGTGGATTTAGGTTTGGAAATTGTGGAGCTTGTTGATTTTGAAAAGATGGAGGATATTGATAAAATTGAGCAAATATCCCATAAGGATTTTGCATCCCTTGTACCCATGGCTGATATGGATTTTGATGTTTGGGCC
This sequence comes from Pinus albicaulis, assembly GCA_034641835.2. NCBI lineage: Eukaryota > Viridiplantae > Streptophyta > Pinopsida > Pinales > Pinaceae > Pinus > Pinus albicaulis. Next base: position 692,112,997 of record CM076579.1, on the reverse strand, counting down.
AAGGTTGTTGCCAAGGATTCCAATTTGGTGGGGTTTGAAGATTCATAGGGTTGTTAAACCCTTGAGTTTGTTGTCCCTGCCAAGGTCTTCTTGCAACAAAACAGAGAGATTCTATTGAATTTGGGTCTTCTTGAAAGACAGCTTTGAGTCCAGGAATTGAAGGACAATCCTTGATATCCATGATTCTCTGAGAAAATTATACATGTTTCTACAACTTTTGCATCCAAGGGACATTCCCTTAAAGCATGTTTCTTCCTACATTTCGGACAAAAGATGGCTAGAGCATCTGTTTCTGCTTTTTGCTTGTTTTGGATTTTAAGGGTGTCTAGTTGTTCACTAAGGCTCCCTAAGATATAAGTTTTAAACTCATCAAGCATATTACCAATCTCTGCCCTACTTACTGATCCAGTTGCAGATTTGTTAGCCCTAATAAGAGAAGGATCCCTAGGCCCTTTTCTTGTTTTAGATTTTCCTCTTGAGAGATGGACACATAGTTCTGTTATGTCACAAAGTGGAAGTTGAGAAATGTCTCCTTTCCCCATCATGTTTAAAATATCTATCCATTCATCTGTAATGGCTTTTAATATGAGGGCTTTCAAGGTTTCATCATCTAAGTTTCTCATCTTTGCTCTTCTTAAGTTGTATTGAAATATTTCAAGTAAATCTTCCAAGCTTTCATCTTCTTTTTGCATCATTTTGAATACCTCATCCTTGTGATTGGTGGGCATACAATAGTCCAAGTATCTATCCAAAAATGTTTTTTTCATATCATTCCAAGTCCTAATAGATTGAGTGGCTAATCCCATGAACCATTTCAAAGCAGCTCCCTTCAATGTTGAAGGAAACAGTTTGAGTTTTTGAGAGTCTTCCATATAGTCATAGGTTCGGCATACGACTTCAAACTCAAACAGAAATGTTTCAGGATCCTCACTTCACAATCCATAAAAGTTGGGGAGGACAGATGGTGAGATATTTTTCATTGTTGTATGAGTTTCCTCATCAACTATAGGGAATCCAAACAAGTTGTCTCCTTTCCTATTTCTTCCATTATTACCTTCACCATTGTTGTCTCCATTGTTTCCTCCTCCTCTACCTCTACCTCTAAATCCATCTATTATTTCCTCTGCCATGATAGTTTCTTTAGAGTCCTTAAAGTCCTATAGTTCTTCTATCAAGGGAGGATGAGAGGGAGTCTCTTCCTTTTCTAAATGAGATTTAGTAGGTGGTATAGGAGAATCCTCTAATTCAGCTGCTCCTTGAATTCCAAAAATCTTAAGGCTAGGGGTAGATGGTGGTGAATCTTATCTATGCCTTGAAGAAGATGGAGTTGTGAAAATCGAACTCTTGGCTTTAGCTATAAACCTTCCCCTAGAATCTCTTGCTCTATGCATTTCATTTTTTATTCTTTTTTTTAAAAAGTTGGGCTAATAATTCTCTTTCTGATCTTCCAGATCACACTAGGTGCAAGAAGAGAGCATACTTAAGAAATTACTAAACCAATAACTCTCTTTTCTGATCCTCCAGATCACACTAGGTGCAAGAGGAGAGCATACTTCAAGAAGTTATCAAGTTTTCCCTTCTTTTATTATTATTATTTTTTTTTTAAGAAATTGGCTACCTAGTTACACTTCCCCGGCAACGGCGCCAAAATGTTTGGTCAATTTAGTGTGTCCTAAATTGCTACATTAATTTATCAATCCGGGATTCGTAAGCTGGTGAAGTGTGGCGCACTATATGTGCAAGATAACCTATCTCTTACTTTTTGTCGTTTTTGGATTTTTATGAAATTCTAAAAGACAAGTATGGAGACAAATATTCAAGACAATGATGTCCTTCTAATGATTTTCCAAACTTCAAAAGAATTTTTTAAAACACACAATGACAAAATTAATTCTTCAAAGAAAATGAAATTGCATCACTATTCTAGTCAAACAACAGTGAACTACTGATCATGAAACTCGTTATCCTTGCTGTTGTCCAAATACAAAAGAAACTATGCTTAAAGAAATCCAAGAATTGCAACAAAGTAAATCTAAATCAAATTACATCAACTTATATTTTGATCCCTCGCCATTAGTCCAGCTATGGCTTTTGGAGGTAACCATAAACAACTTGAGCAATCTGATATCTAATTTGCAGAAAAAGAAACTAATATCAAACTACACACTCATACTTCAATCCCTCACCATTAGTCCAGCTATGGCTTTCGGAGGTAACTGAAAATGACATGAGCAATTTAATATTTCTAACTTGCAGAAAGTAAACTAATATCGAACTACACACTCATACTTCAATCCCTCACCATTAGTCCAGCTATGGCTTTTGGAGGTAACTGAAAATGACATGAGCAATTTAATATTTCTAACTTGCATAAAGTAAACTAATATCAAACTACACACTCATACTTCAATCCCTCACCATTAGTCCAGCTATGGTTTTCGGAGGTAACTGAAAATGACATGAGAAATTTAATATATCTAAATCTAACTACTGAAGAAAATGTGCAAGACTGAAATAAACAAACAGTGCTTGAATTAAACAAAAACTAAGAAAAGTAAATTAGCAGAAGGACAATATTGATTCCATGTCATTAGTCATTATAAAAAGATGTGCAAGTGCCCGGGCTGCCTATTGTAATCTGAAACAAGAACACTGATCAGTTAACCACAACATAAAACATGAAAGTTATGGAAAAAAGTAAAATGTAAAGCATGAAAGATTATGAACAAAGATGAAGCATAAATACCATGAAAGATGCAATGTATAAACACGTGAATGACTTATGGCATAATGAACTTAAAGAAACAAAACAAGAAACTATAGAGTAATGCACAAAACCTCAGCGTGTGCAGGGGCCCTATGCACCAGCCTCGGGCAACAGCCTTCAAATACGAATTACGCTTGGAAACAGAGTCTTCTTATATATTAAAATGTAGTCATAACAGAGAAATGATATTACAGCACAGTGGCAACACAATTACATTACAGAGCTATATGGAGGCTAGCTATTATGCGTATGAAAACACGTTATTTATAACAAAGGTGATATAACTAATTCCCTAAAGTTTGTGCTGATAGAGACACGTGAACCATCACGTCCAGAGATCCAGCATCATGGTCGCGGTGAGGAGTAAATCTATGAAGAGTGGATGTTGGATTCGGCTTATGGAGTCGTGTACAGGTGTTGATGTGTCTCCCGTAAATTAGAAACGGTCATACAAATATTCACGTGACGAGAAACAGAGTCCTGTCACCGTGGGACTCTACGGTTGAATTCCACTTGGCCACCTTTGACCACAGCCTCCTTAGGTGAATTTGCCCGAGCCAATAGGACATGATCCATGTCCACATCATTTCTGACTTGCCCATGTGGCTCGAATTTCCTAAAGACACCTGCAACATAGACTTTCACAAAATGGCTGCGGAAAGTTGCAACAGCTGCAGAAAGTGGCAAGATTCCACAGCTAAATGAGCAAAAATCTAAATCAAACAGCAGACACAAAACATAGTTAAAAACCATTTTAGATGCTCTTTTACAATTGATATGCAATGATATTGACAACTTAGAAGGTTCAGGTGAATGAAAAAGGTCTAGAAAGGTGTATAGGAAAGATGCAGATTTGAGACTCAATAGTTTCCATTCACACCGTTCGCGGCTTGGCCTGTACATTTATAGGCAGCACCACAAACGGTGCGAGCCAAACGACTCTAATGCTTCGTGCAGGAAAAAAATTTATTTTTGAAAAAAACAAGAAATTCTAAGAAAAATTAATCCTCTAAAATCTTAATTTTGTGAGAAACATGTACATTACCTACACATTTTCACGTCGAGGATGTATCTTTCCGATGGAGTACTAAAAACCAAATTTTCCCATTGTTTTGAAAAAATTAAAGTCTGCGCACTTAACAACGGACAAAAACAATGTGGGGAATGGGAGCACCAATGGCAAGGCGCCTTAGAGAAGCAAAGGTCAGACTAGTGCTTGAGAGCTCTACAACATTGTAACAAGTAAAGATGAATTTTTACAGTCGGTAATTTTTTTTTAAATTAACCCTTTTTTGGTGCACTCCAGAATGAGACGCATCGGCTGGTTGTATCAATGGTGCACCACACTTCTTTACAATGCGTTGGATTAATGAGACGCACCGGGTTGGTTTGTATGGAGTGCACAATGCTTCTTTTGAATAAAAAACCTATTTCGGTGACTCGTTATACCTAAACTGCACCAGGTCGTCTTCGTTATTAAATAGCACCAAAATGTTGAAAATGCACCGAGTTGCCGATATACGACCAACATCGGGCGTGTTATATAAAAATAACCATATATTTTCATTAAATAGAAACACTATGTCAGGGCTTCGTATCACCATAAACGCATCGGGGTTTCGTTGTTAGAGTATAGCACCGCAATTGTTATATAGTGAGTGTCTCGGTGTACCATTTGATAGTACGCACTGGTGCACTTTATATAAAACGCACCGGTGTGTTGTATGTATGAAGTGCACCGTTGTTTTCGTAGTACTTAAAAATAAATCTAAAACTCTTCTTTAGCCTCTTCTATGCACCGGTGCGCCATATATATATCAAGAACACCAGTGCACCATATATATATCGAGAACACCAGTGTGTGTTATGATTATAAACGCACCGCAAAAAAACATCTGAAAAAACATCTACCCGCCAACCTCCTCTAGTGACCTCCACTACAAACAGATATCTGGGCTATTTTTATAAGGGATTCCTTAAAAAAATCCACTAGAGGTTCTTTTCCTTGTAGTGTAAGAATGGATCGTCAACATATAGAACCAGAATCATTGGAAAACCTTGGACAACCTTGAAATAGAGGTTGGGATCATAATTGCTTATTGTGAAACCCAATTTCATTAGATAACTATCAATGTGATCATACCAAGCTCGGGGAGCTTGCTTCAATCCATACAATTCTTTCTTCAACCTGAAAACATGTGTTCTGTGATCTTCCACTTCAAATCCCTATGGTTTTTCAACATACACTTCTTCCTGTAACATAACATGGAGGAAATTTTTCTTTACATCCATCTAATGAAGGTCCATCCTTGACTAGCAACAAGGGAAACTATTAAACTGATAATTGTATATCGAGTCACATGTGCAAATATGTCATCATAATATTCTCCCTCTTTATGAGAGAAAACTCGAGCTACGAACCTTGCTTTCTATTTCTCAATTTTTCCATCAATTCCATGCGTTATCTTAAATAACCATTTCAAAGTCACAACAAACTTCCCATGCAGTTCGGCACAACATCCCATACATCATTTTTGCAATAGATTTGTATTCATCGGCCATATCATCCTTCCAAACTTTTTCTTTAACTACTTCTTTGAATGAGGATAGTTCAGAATGAATCATAGTTCTCATAGCAGCTATATATCCCTGATACCTGCAAGGTTCCTTCCTTTCTTTGAAGGATTGACGAATGGGAATACTTCTTTCACTATCCTATAGAGTGTCACGAAGCCAAAGTAGTATTTTCTTTGTAGGAGTGTCACTGGGAGGTGGATCTAATGGATCCATAGGCTCCATGGGAGTATCAATATCATCTGACTCAAGCATAGAAGGACCATCTAGAATATATTTGTCATCATCATCTTACTTTGGAGGCGGAGGAAGATCTCTTGCTTTATGAAGTGTTGCATTTTCTTCGAAGGGCACATTCCTTCTAATTTCAACCTTACTTTGACCAGGAATATATATTCTATATGCCTTATAGTTTTCACAGTAACCCATAAACATACCTTTTCTACCTAAATCTTCCAACTTTTTTCTTTTGTCTTTCATCACATGAAAGAATATGCGACATCCAAATATACGAAGATGATTAATGTCAGGTTTGTTACCTGTAAATATTTCTTCTAGAGTCTTGTTTCTCAATGCTTGATGAGGTACATTTTTTGAAAATATAAAACAACATGTGTGGCTTCAGCCCACAGAAAATTTGGTAATTTCTGATCATGAAGCATGGCACGAGCAGCTTCCATTATCAACTATTTCTTCCTTTCAGCTAGTCATTCTTCTCAAGTGTATAAGGCACAATGGTTTCCTTCTTGATCCCTTATTTCTTGTAGAATGATATGAATTATTTTGACATTAATTCTCCTTCGTTTTCAGACATGAAAACTTTGATTATTTTCCCTGGTTCATTTTCGACCAATGCTTTGAATTCTTGGAACCTTTAGAAGGCTTCATCCTTGTGCTTGAGGCAGTACAAACATTTCTTTCTTGAGAAAATGTCAATGTAGGTGATGTAATAGAGATGACCACCAATAGAGTGCATGGGAATCAGACCACATATATTTGAATGAGTGAGATGGAGGATGTCAGTTGTTTTGTTATTACTGGAGGGAAATGGTCCCCTTGTTTTCTTTCCACTTGCACAACCTGGAAAAACTCCTTCATGTTAAGCTTGAACATCAAGAATAACTGAGACTAGTCTCTTTAATTTCGGAAGAGCATGATACTGTATATAGGCTAGCATGTGGTGCCATAATTCACTGATACAATTGGTGTTATGAACCAATGATAGAAGTGGCCTTCGTGTGACTCTTTAGTTTCCCCCAGATATCAGACCTAATGTGAATGCATCTTTCATATGTGAATCAACAGGCCAAGATAAAACCTTTTCATTGATGAAGTCAAACCTCATCCCTTTATTTTCTAATGCAAATATAGAAATAAAATTCTTCATTAGACCTAGCACATACATAACATCATGTAGCAATACAAATTCCCTAGAGTTCAACCGAAAATTAACATATCCAAATCCGTTTACGGGATGAGTGGAGTTATCCCCAAGAATTATTTTCAACTTAGTCTCCATCTCTACAAGATTAGAGAGGACTTCTTTGTATCCAGCGAAGTGATGAGTGTCCCCAATGGAAACTAACCAACTTTCCCATGAATCCGGTGGAGAAGAAATATTAAGTGCAGGAATGAGAATATATTCAGATTTATTTGTAGCATTACTTTCATACCCAGGAGCCTTTGACTTCTTTTTAGAATGATGTTATTCTTCACGGTTGCTTGAAGAATCTATTCTCCTTTCATATTTTATGTCGCAGTTGTACCTTTGATTGTCTCTTCTTCTTTTATCATTGTTGTTACTTCTGGTGTTGTATCATGGCCTCTTTCTCTTCTCGAGACAATCACAAGCATAGTGACCTTTCTTATGGAAGTTGCAACATTCGATATGAGATATTGATTTTGTATTCCTTCCTTTTGAGCTTTGAGGAGGAGGTATTCTTGAAGGGCCTCCTTTTTATCTCTTTCTTTTGTTATGAGTGACATATGCAGCAGGCTCTCCTTCTTCATGCTTATGAATTTTACCTCTTGCGATCATCCTTGGTTCTGCTTGATTAAGCTTCCTAGAAATTTCATCAAATGATGGGGGAACGTTGTTGTTTCTAATTGTAGTGATGAATGTTTCCCAAATAAAATGGATACCTCTAAGAGTCATGAAAACCAACTCTCTGTCAGGAAAATTCTCTCCAACACTCTACAGTTGATCTCTAAAACGAGAGATCCTCATAAAGTAAGGCTGAACAATTTCACCTTTGTTAATCTTCACTTCCTTGAGTTCATCTTTCAAGGTGATGATCTCATTTAGATTTTTGACTTCATACATTGTGGATATCATGTCATACATTTCTTTAGACTTTCTTAAATTCGCAACATATGCAAGTAAATGATATTTTAAACTGTCACCTATAATTCACGTTGTTTTGGACTCACCTTTCTTGTATTTTTTCTTGATGACGATGGAGGACTTTTATGGAGGCTTGGGCATCCTTCCTTGAATGTATTCCAGCACATCATTTTTGTCAGCTATGACCTCCAATTTGACTTTCCATGCAGCAAAGTTAGATGCATCACACAATTTATCATGCTCCTTGAAGGTAGAGGAAGAGATATTGACCTTAGATTGTAGATTTTATTTATAATAATGATGGATTCATTGCTTGTCTTCTCTTGGGCTTGTCCTTCACCTGAGCTCTGATACCATGTTAATTTTTCATATTTTTCTATGTTGTGTCAATTACTTTATCACAATTTCCTTTTCATTAACAATGCATTCAAATATAAGTAATGTAAACAACCATAAACAGTAACTGAATATAGAACAATGCATGCAGTGACAAAGAAGACAATAGCACAACCATAAGAGACAGAAAATTGGTCCAAGACTGGGGAAAGCCCCCACTATGGGGGAAACCCTCTCAAATCTTCTTCTTCAATAGACCGTCATAAAAAGTTTTCAGTAGATATTACAATGAGGCCAATACATATATGCAGTGAAAACAAGTATATCAGATCTTCAAATCTGCAGATCTACAACATAAAAAACATGGATCCAATGAATCACAAAAACCAAGTGATCTCAACTGCCAAGACCTAGATGTAAATCCAAAAAATTTCCATGACTGTTTTGAAGCGACTATGAATGAGCAATGGATGAATGAAGACATTGCGCAAGAAACTAACTGTGATCCAAACTAGATCTACCCATAAAATTCCTTAGCCACAACTTTAACACTATCATCCCACGGTTATAGAAATCGTGACCATGACCTAAGCACTATGTGCCCACGGATGAGGTCCAGATTAGCCCGATCTAACTTAGAAACCCTAGTCAAATATTGAACTAGGTCTTCCCGTGGTTATATGAGCTCAACCACAACCTTAACATGGTTTTCCCACAGCTCTGGCTCGAAACCTTCAATATTGTGCATGCGGCTCCAGGCCATAAGACCCATATCTATGTGAGCCACTCATTTGAAATCCTAAACCTTTGCGCGAACTTCCCCTAATGAACCTGTGTGATCCAAAACAGAATATATGAAAAAATACCAAAATATCATGAAGAAAATCTCATGAGCGAATGTGTAAAAATGATCTTGGGTCGCTTCTATTTGTAACTTTTTGAGGGACCGCTTCGGGATTTGACTGAATCCACATTTGTTGAGGTCGACCCAAAAATATAATAAAATAACTCATAACTTAAATCTTCTTAACCAGTTGGGGCGATCTATAGGTCGATTTTGGTCCTCTCGAAAGAGGAATCTAATGAAATTATAATATTAACCATCTGAGATATCCAATGTGGAATTTGACTCTATTTGAAAAAATTAACACTCCTCTTCACAATCTATGTAAAATAATTTCTTCTCGTCGCACTTATGACCTTTAGTGTATTTTATATCACAACTATAAAAAATCCATTTTTCTCTTTTTTCCTCCAATTGTTGTGGTGTCAACCTTGTAGGTTGTGGAAGGAAAGGAGCAGAAAAAAAATTCCTTCTTTATAGTTGAGATTGGTAGGCTTCCTTGTTGCCATAATTTTGCTTTCAAATTTTGATGCCACCCTAAATGCTTCTCCAATGAATCAGGTTCCCAAAGGTGAACCTCGTGTTGGATTTTATCCTTTAAAATCCATATGAAGACATCAATCCTATTCTCCTCTAGAATATATGCTACTCTAATATTCAATTTTTGGAAGTCCTCAATGTGCTCTACCATTGAACCCTTTTGTTTGAGATTTATCAATTGGCTAAATAAGGTGTTTCTCTTTGTATCCTCATAATGTACTATCATTTCCTCCATAAAAATTGACCAAGTGACAACTGGTTTATGACAACAAGCCATCGATACCATACAAATTGATTGGGCTCTAGATATAAAGTTGCAATGTGTGCCTTTTGTGAGTGTCGCACATCATGGAGATCAAAATATTGCTCCATTTGTAGTATCCATGTTACCGTATCCTTTCCAGAAAATTTCCTCATATCTATCTTTGGAATGTGGTCGTTCTTAAACCCAAAATTGGATTTTCTAAAATCACAATTCATATTCCTTTTATCCTCATCATGCTTTTCATGGATTACCTTGTCACCATCGGGAAGCCTTTCTTGCAACAACTTTGTCAAACCTTCCTTCAAACCTTCCATGTTTGCTTTCAAACCATCCATCTTAGATTCAATGTCTGATTTTAAACCATCCATGTCTGCATTTAATCCATCCTTAAAATCTTCTATTTTTTCTTCTATTTCATTTTTTGTTACTCTTTGCAAGAGCAAAATTTGTTGCACTTGGTCTCGTGATTTTGATATATTATGTTTCAATCCTTCCTCTTCGTGTGTCATAGTAGAGCTTTATGAGGGCTTAATGGGTGTGGAATTCTTTTTGGGAGGAATTTTAGAACCCAATATTGATATCTATGGTTCAATATTCCCTTAGAATCACTTCAAACTGATATTTCAAACACAAGTTCTGCAATTTAAAATAAAAATAAAAACTTATTACTTTTGAGGATCTCGGTATTGAACCTAATGTATCTCTGTGATTTTGGATCCCCAAGCTTTGAACTTCGGTGATAGTATCCCTCTAAGTCTTCTTTCCAATGCCATAGGTCAAACCTAATTTGGATTATTCAAGAGATATTTATGTCTGATCTCCCATGATTTCCTTATTATAGACTGGTTCAATAGAGTTAACTTGTACGGAGTGCCATGTCCCATTGTTTCTACCCTCAGCCCTGAAATTTCTCCACGAAAAACTACAATCTTTATATTTTCTTCCACTTTATACAGAATTCAAATCCGATGCATGTAAAGAAAGTTATGACGACTTTACCTAGGTCACCTGTTTGAGACTGAATTTTTGATCTTGCAAAAACCCTAACTTCCCCAGATCATATCTCTGAAAATATGGCGAACCAAGATCTGAAATTTGGCAAGAAGTTCGCTAAGATTTTGACTCCACGTGGTTTCAATTTTTTCTTCTGACGCTTTGTAGAAAAAATGTTATAGATAAAATTCCAAGATGGTATGTTTTAAGAAGTGAAACCCTAAAATCCAAAGATTTAATACCAAATGTTATGAAACCAGCTCACAAAATGGAGGAAAATATAGATCAATGACTTAGAAATCAGCCTCTTCGAGGGGGGAACCTTCTTTACATTACATAAATGAAAAATTCTTGGATGATTCAAATGAAAAAACCTCCTTTCTATATATAGGAGTATAAGGGGTCACAATATAATCAGAGACGACATAACAATAATAATGTAAGGGAACAACAATAATAATAGTGGGATTATATGGGGCACAATAATAACACTATGGGGACTACATGGGTACAACAATAACAACAAGGGGGGTACACTAACGATAACAATAAGGGGATACACTAGTCTTATAGGGACCTAACAGAGAGATCCAGAATGACGTTCATTTTCCTAATGGTGAAAAATGATGTGTAACACCTAGATTAATCTGTGGAGTTCTCTTCTAAATAAATATCTCCCCCTCATGAATTTCCAGCCACTTATTCCTATCAAGAAGGTACTTTGAGTGATTTGATTGAGAGGATTGGAAGGTTAAATCTTGATGCAACCCCATCTTAGTCAATAGAGTATCCCAAACCATCTCAAAAGGGTCCTTCAAAATGGCTCACTAAAATACTTGAAAGTGTTCATTTGGATGAGTTTGGAAAGACAAAAATTATAAGTTCTTGCACCACAAAAAATGGAGGTGATGTAGATGATTTTGATTTATTCGATGATATGGTTGTTTCTTATGATTTTTAATTAATTTGTCTACTAATTTTGAATCAAATTCCTTTAAAGAAGACGCTTCTCATGACGAATGTAAAGAAGAAATGCAGAAAGAGTATGATGCTCTCATAACGAATGGAACCAGGAAGTTGGTGGACCCTCCAATTGGATCCAAACCAATTGGCTGCAAGCGGGTCTTCAAGAACAAGTATAAATCAGATGGCTCACTTGAAAATCACAAAGCAAGTATCATGGAAAAAGGATTTGTGCAAAAATAAGGGTTCGATTATGAGGAGGCCTTTTCCCTAATGGAAAAATCGGCCACCATTCGAGCTCTCTTTTCCTTAGCAGCTCAAAATAGATGGAAATTCCATCAAATGGATGTAAAATTTGTCTTCTTGAATGGATACTTGAAATAAAATGTTTTTATGTCTCAATTAGAAGGTTTTTTTGTGAAAGGACAAGAATAGAAACTATGTAAAGTCATAAAATCCTATTATCACATAAAACAAGAACCACGAGCCCGATATGAAAAATTGGCTGAGAATTTTCTAAAATTAAATTTCAAACATTTTAATCTTGATGGTGCAACTTTATTTGTCAACAAAATTTGTAAAATTTTGTCTATCTAGTGGTATATGTAGGTGATCTATTGATGATATGGAATAATGAAAATTATATTGTGTCCATATATAAAGAATTGACGAAATTATTTGGGATGACAGATTTGGGGCATCTTCACTACTATTTGGGCATTGAAGTGACCCAACATATGAAATATATATTCCTCTCTCAAAAGTACATTGGAGAATTATCGAACAAGTTTTTTCATGGCTAAATGCAATCCTTTTTCAACTCTAATGGAACAAAATTTAAATCTCACATCTAAATAAGGAAATGAATTTAAGGATGCAACTAAGTATAGACAACTTGTAGGAAGTCTTATCTACCTCACCACTACTAGACCAAATACTTATTTTTTTTGTTGGAATCCTTTCCAATTTTATGCAAAATCCTTATGAGGGACATTGGTATGCTACAAAAATATTTCTAAAGTACTTGAAAGGAACTCAAGACTTTGGACTCAAATATACACAAGTGGATGACTTCAACTTGATTGGATATTCTGATTCAGACTTTGATGGAGATAGGGAAAATGGAGTATCTACTTTAGGTTATGTTATGAGTCTTGTATCATGAGTTGTCTCTTGTAGGTCACACAAACAGTCAGTTCCAACATATTCCACAACAAAGGAAACCAAAGAGATTGTGTACCTCAAGAAAATTATTGAAGACTTATTGTTAGTTCCCTGTATTACTAGTGTAGTCCCTTATTGTTATTAGTGTATCCCCCTTATTTTTATTGTTGTACCCTTGTCACCCCCATATTGTTATTATTGTTCCCTTACATTATTATTTTTAGGTCAAATAAGATTATATTTTGACCCCACGGACTCCTATATATAGGAGGTTCTGTGATTTGTATCATCCAAGAATTTTTCATTTATGTAATGTATTGGAGGTTTCCCCCTCGAAGTGGTTGATTTATAAGGCGTTGATCTCCCTTTTCTTCTCTTTTTTGGAGCTGGTTTCATAACATTTGGTATCAGAGCTTTGGATTCTAGGGTTTCATTGCTCCAAACAAGGCATCATGGAATTTTCACTATAGATTTGTTTATACGAAGGTTTAGAAGCTAAAATGTTTACAGAGCGAAGCCGAAATCCTGAGGAACGTTGTGTAAAATTTTAGATCCTGGTTCGCAATATTTTCGACGATATGATCTGTGGAATTTAGGATCTTTTCAGGCTATCGAATTTCACCTAAATAGGTCATCATGGAAATTTTGCTATAACTTGTTTATACAAAGGTTCAAAAGCTAAAATTTCTACAGAGCGAATCTGAAATCATGAGGAACTTTGTGTAAATATTTCAAATCTTGGTTCGCAATAGTTTCAGAGATATGATCTGTGGAAGGTAGGGTTTTTTCACGCTACCAAATTTCATCTCAAAGAGGTGACCTTGGGAAAATCGTCATAACTCTCTCTCTGAGCATCGGATTGGAATTTTGTAAACAATGGCCGCAAGAAAACGAACTTTCATTTCCTGCATATCAATTTCAGATCCGAAGGAGGAAACAAGGAGACGTGGCATGCCGTACAAGTGCATTCTACTGAACTAGTCCATAATTAGGTCATTGTGGGAGATTCGACATAACTTTGCCTTGAAGTATCCAAATTAGGTCAGACCTATGGGATTCGAAAGAAGATGTAGAGGGCTACTACAGGACCGAATTTTAGATATTGAAGATCTACAATTACATAGATATTTCAGTTTCAATATCGATCTCCTGAAAAGCAAGAAAAATGTGTGTATATTTTTTCAAATTGCATGAGTCTTGTTTGAAAAATAAGTTTTAAGTGATTCCAAGGGAATATTGAGCATAGATATTAGTATTGGGTTCTAAAATGCCCCCTAAAAAGAATTCAACACCCATTAAGCCCTCATAATACTCTACTATGACTCATGAATATGAAGAATTACAACATGATCTATCAAAATTACAAGAGCAAGTGCACCAAATTTCGCTCTCGTAAAGAGCAACAAAAAATGAAATGGAAGTTTTGAAGAAAGACATGGAAGCGAAGATGGATGGTTTGAAGAATAATATGGATGGTTTGAAGAAAGGCGTGGAAGCTAAGATGGATGTCATGGAAGATGGCATGGAAGCTAAGATGTATTACATGGAAGAAAAAATGAAAGACAACATGGAAAACATGAAGAATGATCTAAAAGCAGACATGGAAGGTTTGATAAAGTTGATACAAGAAATTTTTCGTAATGGAAAAAAGATAGTAGAGGAAAATCATGATGAGAAAAAAATAAATGTTAATTGCGATTTCATAAACTCTAATGTTGGGTGCAAGAACCAACATATTCCAAAGATGGATATGAGGAAGTTTGATGGCAAGAATCCTGTAACATGGATACTACAGATGGAGAAATATTTTGATCTCAATAATGTGCAAAAAACACAAAAGGTACGCATTGCAACTTTACATTTAGAACAAAATACATTTGTATGGTATCGATGGCTTTTCTCCTGTAAAACAAAATTCACTTGGTCAATTTTTACGGAGGAAATGATAGCACATTATGAGGATACAAAGAGAAACACCTTCTTTAGCCAATTGATAAATCTCAAACAAAAGGGTTCAGTGGTGGAGCACATTGAGGACTTCCAAAAATTGAATACAAGGGTAACTGATATTCTAGAGGAACACATGATTGATGTCTTCATAGGGACTTTAAAGGATAACATCCAACATGAAGTTCGTGTTTGGGAATCATTGGAGAAGGCATTCAGGTTGGCAAAAAAAATTGAATGTAAAATTATGGAGACAAGGAGGCCTACCACTCACATCTATAAAGATGGAAGTGTTGCTACTCCTAGACTTCCACAACCTACAAGGTTGACACCACAAAAATTGGAAGAAAAAAGAGAAAAAGGGATTTGCTACAGTTGTGATAGAAAATACACTAAAGGTCATAAGTATGCTGGGAAGAAATTATTTTACATAGATTGTGAAGAGGAGGAAGAAAATGAACAATAAACTTCAGAAGAAAAGGATATACACCAGGAACTAACCCTAGAAGAAGAATAAATGAGTCTGACCATATCATGTAATGCATTGGCAGGAATTACCACTCCTCAAACTCTTAATATAGAAGGACATATCAAGAAGAAAAAGGTAATAGAGTTGATTGATTTGGGTAGTACCCATAATTTTATTCATTGTAAGGTAGCTAAGGAATTTAATTGTTTCCTATACCCAGCACCAAAATGTCAAGTGATGGTTGCAAATGGAGGAACTATAAATTGCTCTATAAAATTCCATAATATCAAGCTAACCATGTGGGAATATATATTGAATAGTCCAATGCTATCCATTCCAATGGGAGGTGTGTTTGGTCAATTTAGTGTGTCCTAAATTGCTACATTAATTTGTCAATCCGGGATTCGTAAGCTGACGAAGTGTGGCGCACTATATGTGCAAGATAACCTATCTCTTACTTTTTGTCGTTTTTGGTTTTTTTTCTTTTTATCTTGGTTGGTTTCCTAATGTGAGATGGAAATTCTAAAAGACAAGTATGGATATAAATGTTCAAGGAAATGATGTCCTTTATAATGATTTCCCAAACTTCAAACTTAAAAAGGATTTTAAAATATGCAATGACAAAATTAATTTCTAAAAGAAAATGAAAATGTGCCACTATTCTAGTTAAACAAACAGTGAACTATTGATCATGAAAACCATTACCCTTGCTGCTGTCTAAACACAAAATAAATTGTACTCAAAGAAAAGATTGCAAGTAAGGTAAAACTAAAATCAAATTACATCAAATCATATTTTGACCCCTCACCATTAGTCTCGCTATGGCTTTCGGGGTAATCATAAACAACTTAAGCAATCTGATATCTAATTTGCAGAAAAATAAACTAATATCAAATTACACACTCATACTTCAATCCCTCACCATTAGTCTTGCTATGGATTTCAGAGGTAACTGATAATGACATGAGAAATTTAATATCTAACTTGCAGAAAAATAAACTAATATCAAACTACACACTCATACTTCAATCCCTCACCATTAGTCTCCCTATGGCTTTCGGAGGTAACCGATAATGACATGAGCAGTTTAATATCTAACTTGCAGAAAAATAAACTAATATCAAACTACACACTGATACTTCAATCCCTCACCATTAGTCTCGATATGGCTTCCAGAGGTAACTGATAATGACATGAGGAGTTTAATATCTAATCTAACTAGTAAAGCAAATGTACAAAACTGAAACGAATAAAACAGTGCTGGAATTAAAAACTAAGAAAAAGAAATCAGCAGAAGGACAAGATTGATTCCATTCCATTAGTCATTATAAAATGATGTGCAAATGCCCGGGCTGCCTATTGTAATCTGGAACAAAAACACTGATTAGTTAACAAAAATATAAAGCATGAAAGATTATGGACAGAAGTAAAACGTAAAGCATGAAAGATGTAATATATATACACGTGAATGACTATGGCACAATGAACGTAAGGAAATGAAGCTTGAAACTATACAGTAATACACAAAACCTTGGCGTGTGCAGGGGCCCTCTACACAATCCTCGGGAAGCAACTATCAAACACGAATTGTGCTTATGAACAGAGTCTTCTTATATATTCAAAATGTGGTCATAATAGAGAAATAATGTCACAGCACAGTGGCAACGCAATTACATTACAGAGCTAACTATTATGCGTATGAGAACACATTATTTATAACAGAGGGTGATATAACTAATTCCCTAAAGTCCGCGCTGATAGAAGACACGTGAACAACCACGTCCAGAAATCTAGCATCATGGCTACCATGAAGATTAAATCTATGGAAAGTGGCTGCTGGATTCGGCTTATGGAGCCGTTTACAGGTGTTGATATGTCTCCCGTGATTTAGAAACAACCACGCAAGTCTTCACGTGATGAAAAACAAAGTTCTGTCACCGTGGGACTTTACGGTTGACCACCACTTGGCTACCTTTGACCACAGCCTTCTTAGGTGAATTCGACTGAGCCAATAGGACTCGATCCATGTCCATGTCATTTCCAACTTGCCCATGTGGCTCGATTTGCCTGAAGACACCTGCAATATAGATTTTAACAAAATGGCTGCGGAAAGTTGCAGCAGCTGCGGAAAGTGACAAGATTCCACAGCTCAATGAGCAAAAATCTAATTCAAACAGCAAACACAAAACATAGTTAAAAACCACTTTAAATTCTATTTTATGATTAATATGCAATGATATTGATGACTTAGAAGGTCCAGGTGAATGGAAAAGGTCTAGAAAGGTGTATAAGAAAGATGCAAATTTGGGACTCAACATACCCCCACTGTGAAGGTGTTGCATGTCCTCATGCAACCAAAATTTTGATAATCCTTCTTCAATTCATATGCCTTGATACCTCTGCCAGTACATCCAGTCCTCTTCTCCTCTTCCTTGGTGCTGCTAACATCCTGGGCTTCTTCATTAAGCATCTGAATTTAAGATTAATCAGTGCTCTACTTATCTTCTGGCATTTCTTCTTCAATTTCCTGTTCTTCTTCTGCCACAGTCCCAGATGTAGCATGGTATTGTCATGAATGATCTTGTCCAATTTTCTTTGTTCCTTTAATGCCTCATTTTCATTTTTAATGTGTCTAGTTAAAACCTCCAACTCAAAGACTTCTTGTTTCAATGATTGGACTAGATCTTCTTGTGTTGTGTGAGGCTGAGTGGATGAGGGGTTGGGGCCCGTGGCTGTCCTTTCGAAGGATTCTATGTAATCGTACACCTCTTGCTGCTTTGGATCTATCTCAGGTGTCGTTTTCCTTGGGCTGTCCCCAAAATGCTGTGGAGGAGAATTGTCTTCAAAATCTGGCTGAAAAGGGCTCATGTCAACGTCTTGAGGACTAGCTTCAACATTTGACTGAGAATTAGGTGGACTATGCTCAACGTCTAGCTGAGAATGAGATGGACTATGGCCAGCTGGAGTTTGTTCGGGTGTTACTTCTCCCAAATCAATAAAATGAGGTCCTTTTGTCTGTGTTTTCTTCCACTTTCCTTTAAGCCTGGAACTTCTTCTTACATACTGTGGACTACTGTCTTTTTCCTTTTGTTTTTCTTTTCCCCTCTTTTTGGCCATAGATGACTGTTCCTGAAGGTGAACTAGTCTCTCAGATAACACTTGATGATATTCTTCTGAGGAAGGGGTTTGATGCACAGCCTCAATGCTTTTTCTCTCTTCAGTCTTTTCCTTCTTCCTTTTAGACAGTCTTTCCTCTCTACTAGTTCTTTCAACTGTGTTAGTAGGAGTACTTTGAGTTTTATCACTTGTTCTCCTTATTTTTGGTGTACTACCTTCAGGAGTTTCTTGGGGTTCTTCAAAGAAATTCCTAATTAAAAATTGTTCCCATGTGTCCTTTTTCTCTTTTAACTATTTTTCAATCAAAATTTTCACAAGACCATGGTGATACAAATGTGGTTCTACGTCCCCTAGATGCTTCTGGACGGTTACAAACATCTTCTTCAAACTGTTTAATAAAAAGTATGGCAGATTGAGGGCCTGGTTGTCTAGGAAATTCATCAACAGTCGGGTATGATACATATACATTGATCCAAAACGTCCCTCACAGGTGATAAATTTTTGAATAACTAACAGTAAACTGGCCCACTCTTCTTTTAAAGCATGAACAGGAATTCCCCTTTTAAAAATGGTAACATCCATACCTGGGTTATGTAGGATCACTCTCCAGGCTTCATCACTAATGTTCTTGTTCTTGAACCAGCGTTCACCTTCTTGAGGGAGTCCTGTAGCAGCTACTATGGATGCCTCATTCACCGTAAATTTGAGGTCCCCAATTTCTACCTCTAGACCATTGAAAGACCTTTCAAAAGCTTTTGTCACCTCTTTATCGTAGCCTCTAAACTTTTGAATAAACTGAAGCCACTTTTCCTTTTTCAATATATCTCTGACTTGCGGGTATCCTTCCATAAATTTGGGTCCCTCTGGTTCTGTTCTCAACAACTGACCCATCATTTCTTCTGTACTTTAAAACTTGTCTGCGTGAAGAGGGTTTTAACGGAGGTAAAACGGCAGAAATGATCAGGGTTTGTGAAGGAGGCCAATGACTGTAAGCGGATATCAGAGAATAGGTACATAGAATGAAGCGGAACAGAGAATAAAATGGGGTGAAAGCTTATGTGAGCACGATGGAAATGCAGCCGTGAGATCAATAGAACAGTAGGGGGAGTAAAACGCATTCGGCAATATTTAAAATTGGGTGGCTGCAGAGTAGATGCAAGCACGTTTATGCAATGGCTACGGATTTTGTGCGGCTAAGAGAAGCCGTAGTCAAATCAACTATGTTTCTTAACTACAGGTGGAGTATCAACGTATAGCTGAACACTAATGAAGACCGGAGGCTTGATTATGAGGCCGTTTAGAAATGAATGCAAGGATTGTGGGGGAATCGTATAGAGATCGTGGGATGGCTACAGAGTTATCAACGCAATCATTGCATATAATGGAGCTATGGTTTATAACTATGTAAAAATGTGCTTGAATGCCATTTGAAATAATTTTTTACTCATACCTTGGAATTCTTGCCATTTTTCATTGGTCTTCAATCAGTTGCTCCTCATTGATGTCTTTGAATGCCCCATGTCTTCATAATATGTCTTCATACCTGCATTTGATTTCATGATTGTGGAAATAACATCTGACTGTAATTTTTTGAAAAACAGAGTGGTGGCTGCAGAAACTGCTTCTGGCCGCGGAAACTGGTGTCAACTGCGGAAACTGACACAACAATTATTTGGGTGAATGGAGATGGATAGATGATAACTGTCTGAATGAAAATGGTCATGAAAGAAAATTTTATTGATGAAATGAAATGAAATAGATGAAATGGAGTAAAGTGAAATGAAGTGGAGTGTAATGAAGTGGAATGAATTGGAATGAAATGGAATGAAATGGAGTGGGTTGTCATAAAACTTGTGAAATAAGAGAGAGAGAGATTTTTTTTTTGGAAAATATAGGGTGTCAGGTGTTCCTGATTTTCACCCTACATTTTCTGTATAAGACTGCCAATCAGTGATTGGTTTTCAGGCTTATACTTTTTTACTTTTTTTTTTACTTGAAACTGAAAAGAACAAAGGCTAGGCTGATGGAGAAGAAGGATTCTTCTTCACTAGCCTTATTGCAGAATTATCTTGAAACATTTTGACAAATTCTTCTTTTGAGAGTGGCTTATGATAGATCTTTAATCTGTGGCCATTAACAATAAGAGGAGTTTGAAATTCATCAATGGTCTTGATTCTTACCGCTCCATTGCTAAAGATCTTGTCAATCTCATCTGGCCCAAGCCAATGAGTCTGAAATTTTCCTTTAAAATCTTTAAACTTGGAGTCAAATAGCAATGCCCAATCTCCTTCTTGAAACTTCTTCTCTTTGATATATTTGTCATGCCATTTAGCTCTTTGATATTGAACTAGATCAGTTCTTAGAATTTCCTCTTGCCTGATCTCATCTAGCTCATTCAACTACTCCATTCTATGCTTTTGGGCTTCTGATAGATCCATCCCCAACTGAACTGCTATCTTGAAGGTTTTGACTTGGAACTCAATGGGGAGCAGGATTTCTTTCCCATAAACAAGTTCATAGGGAGAATGTCCTGTTGTATTTCTCCATGTAGTTCTGTAGGCCCACAAGGCTTCAGGAAGCCTTTCTGCCCAATCTCTTCTGTGTAGATGAACAGTTTTGGTGATGATACTTTCAAGAACTTTGTTTGTAGACTCCACTTGAACATTTGCTTGCGGATGGTAAGGAGTAGATCTTCTGTGCTTGATTTTGTATTCTTCCATCAGCTTCTCCACCAAGTTGGATGTGAATTGGCTTCCCTATTTCTCCATGTAGTTATGTAGGCCCACAAGGCTTCAGGAAGCCTTTCTGCCCAATCTCTTCTATGTAGATGAACAGTTTTGGTGATGATACTTTCAAGAACTTTGTTTGTAGACTCCACTTGACCATTTTCTTGCGGATGGTAAGGAGTAGATCTTCTGTGCTTGATTTTGTATTCTTCCATCAACTTCTCCACCAAGTTGGATGTGAATTGGCTTCCCTGATCTGTCACAATTTCTCTTGGAACACCAAAGCGAGTAAAAATATCCCCATAAAGAAAATGAACAACTGAATTTTCAGTAGCAGATACTAATGCTTTGGCTTCTACCCATTTAGTAACATAATTAGTACAAACCAATATATACTTCTTTTGCTTAGATGGTGGATTAATAGGTCCAATGAAATCTAAAGCCCATTTTTCAAAGGGTTCAATGAGTACCTGTGTTTGCAATGGCATTTCATTTGAAAGGGTAGGTTTCCCTACTCTTTGGCATCTATCACACCTTTTGACATATTGTTTTGCATCTTTGAAGAGAGAAGGCCAATAATATCCCAAGGAAAGGATTTTATAGGCCGTCCTTTTGTCCGCAAAGTGCCCGCCGCATGGTTCATCATGACATGCCTTAAGAATATCAGGCATTTCATCTTCCCTGACACATCTTCTGATCACAAGATCTGGCCCTGTTTTAAACAATTCGTTAGAAATCCATGAATATTTTGAACTCTCCTGAATAATCTTTCTTTTTTCACTTGGAAATAAATGTGGAGGCAGTTTCCCTGTAACCAAATAGTTAGCAATATCTGCATACCAAGGAGTCTTAATAGTTACCGCAAACAAGTATTCATCAGGAAACTTATCCTCTACAGGAGAATCTTCTTTAGTATTCTGAATCCTAGACAAGAAATCAGCTACTGTATTTTGTTTCCCTGGTCTATCCAACACAGTAATATTGAATTCCTGCAAAAGTAGGAGCCATCTTGTCACTCTGCCATTAGTAACAAGTTTTTTCATTAGATATCTAATCGCAGAATGATCAGTATGAATAAAAGTTTCATAGCCTGTTATATAATGTCTAAACTTATTGATTGCATGAACAACAGCTAAAAAATCTTTTTCAGTTACAGTATAGTTCAACTCAGTGGGAGTCAAATTTTTACTGGTATAGTAAATGGCATATGGGACTAAATCCTTTTGACCCAACACAGCTCCTAGAGCTGTATCTGAAGCATCTGTAGAAATATGGAAAGGGAGTTTCCAATTTGGTCCTCTCAAGATAGGTGCTTCATATATTCTTGTTTTCAAAGTTTCAAAGGCTGATTGACAATCAGGATCCCATTTGAATTCACAATCTTTTGTAAGCAATTTGAAGAGTGGAGATGCTATTTTAGTGAAGTTTTCTATAAATCTTCTATAGTAACCAGTAAATCCTAGAAAACTTCTAACATCTCTTTGACATTTTGGAATAGGCAACTTGGAGATGACTTCAACTTTTGATCTATCAACCTTAATTCCATCTCCTGAAATATGATGTCCTAAAACAATCCCTTCAGTAAACATCATAAAGCATTTTTCATGGCTTAATGAAAGGTTTGTTTCTTTACATCTTACAAGAACTTTTTCCAAATTTTCTAATGCCTCTTCAAATGAATTACCATAAACTGTAAAATCATCCATATAAACCTCTACACAATCATGGATTAGATCAGAAAAAATTCCTAGTACTACTCTTTGGAATGTTGCGGGTGCATTACATAACCCAAAAGGAAGCACTCGGTAGGCAAAAGTTCCCCATGGACAAGTAAATGTGGTCTTATCTTGATCTTCAGGTGCTACCTGAATTTGACTATAGCCACTAAAACCATCCAAAAATGAAAAGTACTTTTTACCTGCTAATGTATCTAATACCTGATCAATAAAAGGCAAAGGAAAGTGATCCTTCAAAGTCGCTTTGTTCAATTCCCTGTAATCAATGCATACCCTCCATTTACCATTCTTTTTAGGTACTATAACCAAAGGAGAAACCCATCGGCTATCTGAAATTGGATAAATGAAGTTTTCATTGAGTAGTTTTTGGAGCTCTTCTTTCACTATCTCCCTAAGATTTGGATTCATCCTTCTTTGAGGTTGTCTGATTGGTCTACTGTTTTCCTCAATATAGATATGATGGATGCAAGTCTTAGGATCAATACCCTTCATGTCAGTATACTCCCATGCAAATGCAGTAGAATGTTTTTGCAAGATTCTGGTTATTTCTTCTTGTTGTGACTTCTCCAAATGTTTGTTGATATTCAATGTTTTTTCTGGAAAAATCTCAATAGCAGAATTACCAAACTCTTCCATAGAGTAAAGAGACATTTGTCTAGATGATAAATATTCTATGTCAGATTCCAACTGAAATTGTGTGGGGTCATATTCTCAAGATGTCTCAAAATTTTCTAATGTGTTCAGAATTTGACTATCCTCACTGATTTCAGAAATGGTAAAGACAGGTTGTATAGTGTCCTCATCATCAACCCATTCATTGTCTCCTACTTCTGTGATTGCTTTTGCTGGGGGATACAAATTGAATTTCTTTGTCGAATTACCATTATAAATGTACATATCCCCAGATCTACAACTAATAAAAGCATCAGCTATGGCTAGCCAAGGTCTTCCTAAGATAAGTGGGTGCCCTCCTAGATTACTCTTGGGAGTCAAAATCATAAAATCTACTGGATATTCCCAAGAATCTAAGGAGACTGAAATATCTTCTAATACACCATTTGGTTTAATAATTGATCGATCTGCAAGTTGCAGTAAAGTAGGTGTAAAAAGAAGGTTAGGAAGTTTTAGCTGGTCCATAGTCTGTCTACTCATAATGTTGATAGCAACCCCTAAGTCAATCAATGTATTTGGAATTTCCATCCCATTTATATGTGTCTTAACAATTGGACTACCTGGATCTACATACTTCTGCATGGTAATTTTTCCCATCATAATATCTGCAATTTTTCCTACCAGGTGGATTCTTCTTGTGTCTTTTAGTTTCCTTCCTGGTCTTTTGAAACTCAACTCCTTTATTGTTTTTGCTAGAATAGGAATATCTCGAATGGCTTGTAGCAAGGGAATCTTGATACAAACATTCTTTAATTCATCTAGAAAATCATAGTTAGGCAACAAGATTTGTTTTTCCACCCCTTTATCAATTTGTAATCTTTCAGGGAAAGGAGGTGTGGATGAAGATGCAGGTTGCTCAACTATAGGAGTTGTGGGTGTTAACTTTTCTTTCTCTTTTTGAATTTTCGAGTTTTGAAGAGATGTTTCCTCAAAACCCTTATTGGCTTTAAGAGAGTCCTCCTCAGAGGTATCTTGCTCTTGGACATCTATAGAAGGTTTTTCTAAAACTCTACCAGACCTGAGTTGTACATCATTGAGAGGAACAATCATATAGGTAGGAAATTGTTGTCTTTCTATCATGTAAGTATTCTGAGGATTTTTATTGTTAGGATTTGGCAATGGCTGAGCTGGAAGTTGATTTGTCTTTTGTTGGAATGGAAGCATGAGTTGAGGATTTGGATTTTGTTGAGAAGATTGTTGTTGTGGAAATGGAAATGGAAGTTGTAGATTTGGGTTTGGAAGTTGTGGAGCTTGTTGATTTTGAAAAGATGGAGGATATTGATAAAATTGAGCAAATCTCCCATAAGGATTTTGCATACCTTGTACCCATGGCTGATATAAATTTTGAGGTTGGGGCCAAGGTTGTTGCCAAGGATTCCAATTTGGTGGGGTTTGAAGATTCATAGGGTTGCTAAACCCTTGATTTTGCTGTCCCTGCCAAGGTCTTCTTGCAACAAAACAGAGAGATTCTACTGAATTTGGGTCTTCTTGAAAGACAGCTTTGAGTCCAGGAATTGAAGGACAATCCTTGGTCTCATGATTCTCTTAGAAAATCATACATGTTTCTACAACTTTTGCATCCAAGGGACATTCCCTCAAAGCATGTTTCTTCCTACATTTCGGACAAAAGATGGCTAGAGCATCTGTTTCTGCATTCTGCTTGTTTTGAATTTTAAGGGTGTCTAGTTGTTCAATAAGGCTCCCTAGGATATCAGTTTTGAATTCATCAAGCATATTTCCAATCTCTGCCCTACTTACTGATCCAGTTGCAGATTTTTTAGCCCTGATAAGAGAAGGATCTCTAGGCCCTTTTCCCGTTTTAGATTTTCCCCTTTAGAGATGGACACATAGTTCTGTTATGTCACGAAGTGGAAGTTGAGAAATGTCTCCTTTCCCCATCATGTTTAAAATATCTATCCATTCATCTCTGATCGATTTTAATATAAGGGCTTTCAAAGTTTCTTCATCTAAGTTTCTCATCTTTGCTCTTTTTAAGTTGTATTGAAATCTTTCAAGTAAATCTTCCAAATTTTCATCTTCTTTTTGCACCATTTTGAATATCTCATCCTTGTGATTAGTGGGCATGCAATAGTCCAGGTATCTATCCAAACATGTTTGTTTCATATCATTCCAGGTCCTAATAGATTGGGTGGCTAATCCCATGAACCATTTCAAAGCGACTCCCTTCAATGTTGAAGGAAACAGTTTGAGTTTTTAAGAGTCTTCCATATAGTCATAGGTTCGGCACACGACTTCAAACTCAAACAGAAATGTTTCAGGATCCTCACTTCGCAATCCATAGAAGTTGGGGAGGACAGATGGTGAGATGTTTTTCATCGTTGTATGAGTTTCCTCATCAACTATAAGGAATCCAAACAAGTTGTCTCCTTCCCTATTTCTTCCATTATTACCTTCACCATTGTTGTCTCCATTGTTTCCTCCTCCTCTACCTCTACCTCTACCTCCAAATCCATCTATTATTTCCTCTGCCATGATAGTTTATTTAGAGTCCTCAAAGTCCTTTGGTTCTTCTATCAAGGGAGGATAAGAGGGAGTTTCTTCCTTTTCTTCTTTAGGTGTTTCTACTTCTTTGATTACAATATACTCTCCTGTGGAAGTAAAGAAAGGGTCCTTTTCTAAGTGAGATTTGGTAGATGGTGTAGGAGAATCCTCTAATTCAGCTGCTCCTTGAATTTCAAGAATCTTAAGGCTAGGGGTAGATGGTGGTGAATCTTGTCTATGCCTTGAAGAAGATGGAGTTGTGAAAATCGAACTCTTGGCTTTAGCTATAAACCTTCCCCTAGAATCTCTTGCTCTATGCATGTCATTTTTATTATTTCTTTTTTAAGTTGGGCTAATAATTCTCTTTCTGATCTTCCAGGTCACACTAGGTGCAAGAAGAGAGCATACTTAAGAAATTATTGAACCAATAACTCTCTTTTCTGATCCCCCAGATCACATTAGGTGCAAGAGGAGAGCATACTTCAAGAATTTATCAAGTTTTCCCTTCTTTTTATTGTTTTTTTTTTAAAGAAATTGGCTACCTAGTTACACTTCCCCGGCAACGGCACCAAAATATTTGGTCAATTTAGTGTGTCCTAAATTGCTACATTAATTTGTCAATCCGGGATTCGTAAGCTGACGAAGTGTGGCGCACTATATGTGCAAGATAACCTATCTCTTAATTTTTGTCGTTTTTGGGTTTTTTCTTTATCTTGGTTGGTTTCCTAATGTGAAATGTAAATTCTAAAAGACAAGTATGGATATAAATGTTCAAGGAAATGATGTCCTTTATAATGATTTCCCAAACTTCAAACTTAAAAAGGATTTTAAAATATGCAATGACAAAATTAAAAAAAAATGATAATGTGCCACTATACTAGTCAAACAAACAGTGAACTATTGACCATGAAACCCATTACCCTTGCTGCTGTCTAACAAAAAAGAAACTGTACTCAAATAAATCCAAAGATTTGCAAGTAAAGTAAAGCTAAAATCAAATTACATCAATTCATATTCTGACCCCTCACCATTAGTCTCGCTATGGCTTTCGGAGGTAATCATAAACAACTTGAGAAATCTGATATCTAATTTGCAGAAAAATAAACTAATATCAAATTACACACTCATACTTCAATCCCTCACCATTAGTCTCGCTATGGCTTTCGGAGGTAACTAATAATGACATGAGCAATTTAATATCTAACTTGTAGAAAAATAAACTAATATCAAACTACACACTCATACTTCAATCCCTCACCATTAGTCTCGCTATGGCTTTCGGAGGTAACTGATAATGACATGAGCAATTTAATATCTAATCTAACTAGTAAAGCAAATGTACAAAACTGAAATGAATAAAACAGTGCTGGAATTAAAAACTAAGAAAAAGAAATCAGCAGAAGGACAAGATTGATTCCATGTCATTAGTCATTGTAAAGTATGTGCAAATGCTCGGGCTGCCTATTGTAATCTGGAACAAAAACACTGATCAGTTAACAACAATATAAAGCATGAAAGATTATGGACAGAAGTAAAACGTAAAGCATGAAAGATTATGGACAAAGATGAAACGTAAATACCATGAAAGATGTAATATATATACACGTGAATGACTATGGCACAATGAACGTAAGGAAATGAAGCATGAAACTATACAGTAATACACAAAACCTCGGCGTGTGCAGGGGCCCTCTGCACAATCCTCGGGAAGCAGCTATCAAACACGAATTGTGCTTATGAACAGAGTCTTCTTATATATTCAAAATGCGGTCATAACAGAGAAATAATGTTACAGCACAGTGGCAACGCAATTACATTACAGAGCTAACTATTATGCGTATGAGAACGCATTATTTATAACAGAGGGTGATATAACTAATTCCCTAAAGTCTGCGCTGATAGAAGACACGTGAACCACCACGTCCAGAAATCTAGCATCATGGCTGTCGTGAAGATTAAATCTATGGAAAGTGGTTGTTGGATTCGGCTTATGGAGCTGTTTACAGGTGTTGATATGTCTCCCGTGATTTAGAAACTGCCACGCAACTCTTCACGTGATGAAAAACAGAGTTCTGTCACCGTGGGACTCTGCGGTTGACCACCACTTGGCTACCTTTGACCACAGCCTTCTTAGGTGAATTCGACTGAGCCAATAGGACTCGATCCATGTCCATGTCATTTCCAACTTGCCCATGTGGCTTGATTTGCCTGAAGACACCTACAATATAGACTTTAACAAAATGGCTGCGGAAAGTTGCAACAGCTGCGGAAAGTGACAAGATTCCGCAGCTAAATGAGCAAAAATCTAATTCAAACAACAGACACAAAACATAGTTAAAAACCACTTTAAATGCTCTTTTATGATTAATATGCAATGATATTGATAGCTTAGGAGGTCCAGGTAAATGGAAAAAGTCTAGAAAGGTGTATAAGAAAGATGCAGATTTGAGACTCAACAGTCACCATTTCTTTAGTGCATGTAGTATTGCCAACATTTCATTCTCATAAATAGGTTTTTGTAAATAATTTCCTTTGATTGGATGAGTTTCAAAATAAATGGGTCTTCCTTCTTACATTATAACAACACCAAGTCCATTTCTTGAGGCATCACATTCCACAATAAAGGTTTTTGTGAAGTCTAACGTAGCTAAGACTAGTGCTTGGCACATTACCTCTTTAAGATTTTCAAAGGACTTAGTTTCTTTTGGAGTCCAAGAAAATTCATATTACTTCATTAATTTTTTTAATGGCATTGCAATTATCCCATAATTCTTAAAAAACTTGTGATAATACCCTGTCAACTCAAGAAATCATCGCAGATGCTTTATGGTTGTGGGGATTTTCCATTCCTTAATGGATTTAATTTTGTTATGGTATACCTTAACACCCTCATGACATACAATATGACCCAAATATTACACTTCCTATACTCTAAAGAAACATTTGGAGGTTTTTGAATATAATTTTTTCTCCTGCAATAGTTTGAGCACCTTGTCAACATGTTGAACATGATCCTTCCAATACTTGTTTTAATTATTATATCATCAAAAAATACTAACATATATTTTCTAAGGAAGGGCCCTGAAAATGGAATTCATCAAACCTTGAAATGTGGAAGGTGCATTAGTAAGCCCAAAAGTCATGACCAAAAATTCATAATGGCCTTCATGAGTTTTGAAAAAAAAAATTCAGAATGTCTTGAGCCTTTCTTCTAATTTGATGATATCCTGAACGAAGATCTATCTTGTTGAAGTAAATTTCTCCATGTAATTCATCCAATAATTCATCAATGACATGAATGGGAAATTTATCATTAATAGTGAGCCTTTTGAGGTCCCTATAATCTAGAAACATATGCCATGATCCATCCTTCTTGTGCACCAACACTACTAGAGCAAAGAAAGAAATTTCACTTGGTTGAATTATACCAACCTCTAGAATTTATGAAACCATATGTTCAATTTCACTCTTTTGGGCATAGGGATATTTGTGATGCCTGATTTTTGGAGGAACACTTCCCGAAATCAATTGAATAGAATTATCATAATCACGAATTGGTTGGAGTCCTTTAGGAGTATCAAACAACTTGGAATGATTTTCCAAATCTTTTTCGAGATCTGGAGAAATGAATTATTTCGATGTTTGAACCTCTAGTGAGCATAATTGTGCAATTACACCTCATTTTTATTAATTAAAAATATTTGTCATGTTTCTAGAGTTGATTAGCTTCCCTAGGTTCATTACAATACCCTTTAATTCAATTTATTTTCCTTCCCAAAAAAAATTCAAGAAAAGTTATTGAAAATTAAAAGCTATCATCCCCAAATATTGTAACCATTGGACTCCTAGTACAATATGAGCACCACCCATTGGAATGGAAACAATTGTACTATTCAATATATGTTTTGCTTACTCTTTGAGAGAGTGAAATTTGTTGCACTTGGTCTAGTAATTTTGATATATCCTGTTGGATTTCTTCCTCTTCTTCATGTGTCATAGAAGAGATTTCTGGTTGCTTACTAGGTGTTTCCATTTTTTCTGTGTCAAGGAATTTTGGAATAAAAAAATGATATATATTTTTCACTATTCCCTTTGAATCACTTCAAACTTATTTTTTAAACAAAATTTATGCAAAATTTTAAATTGTTTTAAAAAATGCACACCATTTACTTTCTTTTTAGGAGCTTGATATTGAAACTGGTGTATCTTTATAATTTCATATCTCCAAGGTATAAACTTTCTTCCTGTTGTATCCCTCTAAGTCTTCTTTCGAACCCCACAATTCAGACCAAGAATGGATTCTTCAAGAAAGATTTATATCCAATCTCCCATAATGACCTGATTATAGACTGGTTCAGTAGATTGAACTTGTATGGAGTTCCATGTGTCACTTTTTCGACCTTCGGACCTGAAAATGATACATGAAAAACCAAATTCCATTCACTTTCAGTTAGTTTTTATGAAATTCAAATACGATTCTTGGAGATATATTTATGACGATTTTCCCTAGGTCAATTGTTTGAGATGGAATTCTAGAGCCTGCAAAAACCCTAAATTCCTCTGATCATATCTCCGAAAATATAGCGAACCAATATCTAAAAATTCTACATGAAATTCACCTATATTTGGATCCATACGGGTTCAATTTTAGCTTATAAATCCTCGCAAAAAATAACATTATAGATAAAATTACAAGATGTCCTATTTAAAGAAGAGAAACCCTAGAATCCAAAGCTTTGAGACCAAATGTTATGCAACTAGCTCATGAAAAATATAGATCAACAACTTACAAATTATCCTCTTCAAGGGAGAAATCTCCTTTACATTACATAAATTAAAAATTCTTGAACTATTCAAATGACAAGACCTCCTTGGTATATATAGGAGTCTAAGGGTTCATAATATAATCAGAGGCTATATAACACTAATAATGTAGGGGCACAACAATAATAATAGTGTGCTTCTATGGGGCACAATATTAACAATATGGGGGCTACATGGGCACACCAATAAAAATATGGGGCTACACTAAGAATAACAGTAAGGGGGAAACACTAGTATTATAAGGACCTAACACGATCCTTTGATAACTTTCTAACTCTTGACACCAACCATCATGTCCAATTTCTAGTCCCATTCAATTAGTGTTAAAATTGGAAACTAGGGATAAATTCCACCTTGGGATAACTTATTTGATGGAGATGATGACTTCATTAAAGTCCTCTTTTCGAGAGGAAAAAAATTGATATAAATATCATCCAAATTGGACAAGCATAAGTGCATTTTTAAATTTATGCCCATACATGTGCAAATTGTTTAAGTTGGCCACATCATCATGTATGCTCATGAAGCTCAATGTATGTGACTCTTCACCCTCATTGACTTGTATAAATACAAGTGATCTCTCACGTCATTTTGCATCATCATCACTCACATTATTCTCTCCCCTTATCTCATTGTTCGTACAACATTGGGCATTTTCTCTCACACGTGTATCACAAGGAGGTCGAATTTCAAGATAGAATTGGAGGGCTGAAAAGTTCAGAAATTTTTGCAGTTTGACCAACATTGACTTTTAATTTCTAGGCATCCTTTGACTTCAATTTTTAGGGTGAATTTTTTTCTCAGTAAGCTGCATTTTTGGGCATATGAACCGAGGAAAATTTAGTATTTTGACTTGCATTCAAACAGGTTGACCAAGTTTTGACCGCATATTTATGACTATTTTGGGAAGACTTTGACCGCTGCTAGAGGTCAATTTTGAATACCTTTGACCAAGTTTAAAAGGATAAGGTTGAATGTTGTATTGAACATATTTGAATTTCTAGTTAGGGCTAAAGTTTTACTGCAATTGACTGCATAAATTGACAAGGCTATTGTGAGTATGATTTGGAAATCAAATCTACTTTTGTACTCTCTCTCTCTTGAAAATTTGATATAATATTAAGAAGAATTGATGAAAGGGTTTCCCCCACATTGTGGTTTTTCCCTGGCATTCACCAAATCTAGTGTCCTCTTCTCTTGTCTTGTCTTATGCATTTTATTTTATGTTCTATCTACATTTACTATCAATGTGATTAATGGTTTATGTGATTGTTATTGGAAAACTAAATTGGAAATTTTCATTGGGCTACTAAAGGAACATTGAAGTAATTGTGCTAAGAATAGAACATACCATTGTTAAATAAAATTAACATGGTATCAGATTTGAGTTGAAGAAAAATCCCAAGTAAGAGAGAGAAAATAAATCACTAAGAAATATTTGTTGGACAAGATCATTAGACTAGCCTCAATGGCTACAACATCTTAATTCAAATATGAGGATAAGTTCAAGAAAAAATTTGACTATCATGCATGGAAGTTGACTTTGGACTTGACTTTGGAAGAGGATGATGCCATGGAATATGTGGAGGGAAAAGTGGTGGAACCTCCTTTAAGTGCACCTATTGTTGCAAAGACAAAGTACAAAAAATGCGAGGTCAAAGCTAAACAAATTTTCATAAACTCCATTCAAAAGAATTTGGTTGCCTATATTTATGATTTTGGAACATCTAAGGATATTTATGATAAGATGATTGGGTTTTTCAAAGTAAACAATGCAAATCAAATTCTCTTTCTCAAAAAAAAAGTTGAAGGACATTAAGATGGACAAAGGGGAGTCTATCTAATCCTACTTCATGAGAATCTTACTATTAAAGAATGGTCATCTATGTATTGGAGAAGTGTTTGTTGATAGGGAGCTCACTCTCATCGCTCTTGGAGGTCTAACATGAGCATGGGATGTGCTTAACACTACCAGTATAAACAATGGCAAGATTCCTAGTTTTGATGAATTATTGGCTAGATGCAGTCAAGAAGAGACGAGGATGATGGAGAGAGAAAAGTATTCAAATGAAAATTAACCTACTGCTTTCTTCGCTCATGCAAAGAGGAAGGATAATGTTGGTCCAAAGAGACAAGGTCAAGGATTCAATCAGGGATTCAAAGAAGGAAGAAAATGAAGGTGTTGTAATTGCAACAAGTTTGGCCACTATACTAGAGAGTATCCTCATAATAAGGATACCCCAAGGTATGATGGCAAAAACAAACACAACGATTAAAAAAGAAATGGAAATCAAAGGAACAAATAGTTCAATAATAAAGGAAATATAAATGATCTCTTTTCTCAATATGGAAATGGTATACCTCCCAAAATGACGAGAAACTCCAGGTATGAGGAAAGTAACGTTGTAGAAAAAAATGAGTTTTATCTTATTTCTGCTATATCTTCTACGTCTCCTTTAGATGCTTTGGATCTTTGGATGTGTGATAGTGTAGCCTCAAGACACGTCACTCGGTACAAGGAGGCCCTCTCAAATTTGATTAAAAATAAGAATAATTTGGAGATCATACTTGGAGAAAATGCTACCTACCCTGAGAAAGGGATAGGGACTGTCACTCTTCACTTAAATCAAGGTCAAACCATTCATCTACAAGAAATATTGTATGTACCTGATTTGAAGAAGAACCTGGTGTCTATTTATCCGATGAAAGATAAGGCTTCAAGGTAGCATTCATTGATGTAAAGGTACGTATTTTACAAAGAAACCCTAAAGATGTATTTACACTTGTGTTTAGGGTTAATGGTCTTTATCAAATTGGAGGAAGTCCTTTGAGAGTGTTTACTTGTGATACTTCTCTTCAATCTAAATTATGGCATCGAAGATTTTCCCACCTTCATTACAAAGCCTTACCTAGGGTGACAAATATGGTCACATGTATGCCCAATTTCAACATGAATCATGAATTTGTTTGTGAGGGTTATGCATCTAGGAAACTTACAAGGGGACCATTCCCTTCAAGTGAAATTAAAACTACCGACATTCCTCAATTGGTCGATTTTGATATATATGGTATGTTTCCTGTAACATCATTAGGAGGATACTTATACTATGCAATCTTTTTGGATGACTTCTTGATATGAATGGAGGATGTTAGTAATGCTAAGCTAATTCCTATTTCAGATTTTATAAACAATTTTCATATGTGTGTAAGGGTTCAAGGTTTCTTGCAAATTATCAAGTCTCATGTGTGTTTTTCATGTCAATTTAGTGAGCAATTTAACATAAAAACAAGAGTTGAACAACAAAAAATAAAGTACATAATATCACCATACATAAAAATAACACATGTATTTGATGAAGGAGTTTACCCCTCCTGGGCTACATCTCCTTGGTCCAGCTTCCATGGGTTTGGCCTCTATATTATGCTCAAATTTTCAAATTTACCTATTTACAATGCTCCTTTGCTCTTGTAACCTACTCCAATGAGTCCAGAATGGCTCAAAATGGTCAGCTAACCTCTTTCTGAGCCTAAATTAATCGAAAATTGCAAAAGTTATGGCCTCTTCATTTTTTCCCACTAAATCTGGCCCTAAAAAAGTTAACTACCACTAAAACTGGCAGTTTCTGCCAAATCTGGAGGTCCTCCAACTAATTCGCAATTAGTGTTAAGTGGGGATTAGCGCTAGTTAAGCATAGTTAACACGCTAATCCCGCACTTAAATAAATCTGAATTGAATTATGGTTTAGCAAATTTAAACATGTATTAAGGTTAATATAATCATGGGTTAAGGCTTGTTAATATTTGTACTAATTGAGCTTCCACTAGTGGTTTAGGCGTGTACTCATGTGGATTGAGGTTGGCCCTTCGGGGCTGGACCCTCTTTTCCCCCGCCTTAATACATTGGTTAACATAAATATAAATGGGGCACATAGATTATTAAGAACCATTGTAGGTGGGTCAGTAGGGCATGTGACTGTTTGGTGGGAGGTCATGAGGTTGAACCCTTGGGCCTCCACGTAGACCTTGACCGAAAATTTTATACCACCATACAAATTGGGGGGGCACGTAGCGCCCAATGAGGAGCCACATGTTCTCTTCCCATTGGACCATCACCAACCCAATCATAAATCACCAAGCAACTGTTAGGGTCCTGTAAATATAGGATTCATAATTTTTTAATTGACTTTGATAGTCTTGTAAATATGTACATACCTTGCTTTCTGCAAGTTGTTTTCCCATATTTGAAAATAATAAAAAATTAAAAAAGAGGGTAAAAGTCCTTAAACGAAAGATCAAATGACTTAGAAAAATATATACCCCAAAATAAAAAGAGATAAAATAAGACCTGAAAGTGAGCAAATCCAAATGCCACTACTTTTAATTTTACTGCAAGAATCATGATTATGTGCAGTGTCAACAAATGCCATAATCCATGATCAGTTAAACAGTTTAATCTTAACTTTTCATGCTTTCAATTTCATGTTTTAGATAGAGAATAAAGATTTGTCAAATAGTTTAAACTTGACAAATCAGTAGATAGGTAGAGAATAATGAGGAGCTCAATAGTTTAATCTGAGCCCTCAGATGAAATAAGGTAGATTTAGATAGTTTTATGCTTTTAAAGAAAAATGTTTTAAGGTTGCAAGCCTAAATGCATCTACAAAATGAAGAAAAAATGTTAGAAATAAAGTTGGGTAGGTAGAAATCAATTGAGAAATCACGTAATAAAGCATCATTGGGAAAAATTACTAATTTCCCTTCCCCTACAAGTATTCAGTTTTCTAAACTATCAGTCAAAAAGGCTCAGAGCATTTCTTTGAATTTTGTTGGGACCGGACCCAAGGCTCAATGACTGGTTAGTTAAAATATTGAATTCCTACATTAAACCCTCATTTATCATCATTTACCCCTCATTCATACATCAAAACCCCTTTTTTCTAAGTAAAGGCACATTCTTACTTGGTAAAATTGTAACCCTAAAATAATTAACTTCATTCTTTTCAAAATCATTCATAAAACCCTCAAAATTACATTTATCCTAAGTATTTGTGAAGTAATATAAAAGATGAACTATGCTTTATTTTTCACACTTTACTTAGAGATAACATGTGTTTTTCCATTTCACTATCCTTTTCATATTAACTTTTAACCTATTTTTATTAAATCCCTAATTTACCCTCTCGTAGATATTAATTCCCTTATATCTAAATAACCCCCAAAAAACCCACTATTTTATGTTTAGACCAAAGTAATATATCCCCATGTGCACAAATAAAACCTGCCCTACAAACCCCTTGGTCTAAAATTATCCCTATTGAAATATTCCCACCCCCTATAGTTTTTACAAATTCCAAAACGTTTGGAAAACTATATATTATAAAGCGCCCATATATGTATTATTAAAACATTTCATAAAAAATGTTTTAAATACATGTTATATAAACCCCTCTGCCCCTTTTCATAAAGCCTAAAGGCTTAAACTGTTATTAAAAACACACTTGATAAAGCTTAAAGTCATTTTCCGCTGCATATAACTAAGCCGGGCCCCACCTCCCAGTTCAGTGCATCTCCCGAACTAATCTGGACCATTCGCGTTCAACTCTCAGATCCTATGGTTGACATCCCAAATCACGTGGAAAATATGTGTGTTAATCCAACCACCAAACCTATGTGAAATGGATGGTTTCACTATTCTCTCTCTCCTCCATGTGCCATTCAATCATTGGATCGCTTTCAATTGCCCCAAAACTGCTTACCACCATAAGGGCGTGTGATAACCACTTACTGTTTTAAACCTGTAAGCCTGAAAACCGCCCATTTTTTGTGACATGACTGCCATTAATTACCATTTCCCATTAACCCTAATTTGCCTAATAAACCCTGAAATCGCACCATTCTATCCCTTTTACTGCATTTTTCAACTGTATTCTTCCTCCAGACTAATAAGAATGAAGCCTGTGCATTGTTTCAAAACCCAGATCCTACAAAAAATCGTATTTGCTGTCAAAAGATTTCAGAAAGCTTCCAGAAACCCTGCAGCCAAGACTCAACCCATAGATTTCTATTTCCCTAGATCCCATTTACATCCTTGCAAACCTGGTTTTAAGTAATTCTTGCTTTTATTTTTTGCAGGTAATCGAACATAACTTGGATAAAACAATCTAAATACTAGTTAAAGATCTGTTTTACTCCAAGAAATTACAAGGAAATAAATTCAAAGGATTTTCCTTAAAAGATTCCACACATCAGAGTTAAAGAATAGTCATCCTGTGAAAGATAAAAGAGCATTTTAATGTAAAGATTAAAACAGGGCATTCATAATAGTCAGGGTAAAAGGAAGAACTCACAGTAAAGGTTAAATTTCAAAGTAAAGTAATAATTCACAGTGACAGTGAAAATAGAACAGTCAAAGAGCATCAAAGTTGAAGTGTATCAGATGAAAGTTAGAGTGAAGGTTAAAACAAAGTTACAGAGTAGTCAAGGTAAAACAGTAAATGTAAAAACAGAGGCAATAATGGTTAAATAGAGATGAAAATACTTTCACCAACAATGAAATTTATCTAAAGTAAAAGAAAAACAGTTAAAAGAACAAAAAGGTTAAAAAATTAAAACAAAGCAAGAAGGGACATTTTTGCAGAAATTTCCTATTTAAGTCATAGTTTTGCAGAAAATATTGTGTCTAATCCAAGATGAATTTTTCAAAACTGAAGGAATTTTATGTTCCTATGCTATCCATCTACAAAACCTTGTCTCACGTTTCTAACAGCCATTATGGATTTTGAAATATTAAACAATACGTGAAAGCCCTTTTTACAAAAAATTCCTGTTAAGTAATCATTTTGCAGAGAATATTGTGGCCAATCAGAAATACATATTACAAAATGGAATGAGGTTTTCGTTCTTAAGAGAACCATTGACAAAAACCTATCTCACTTTTTTCACAGGTATTACAGAATGAGAAATACATGCACATCTTTACAACCTATTTTTCAGACTCTGCAAAACTCTGTTTTACACATCTTTTCACAGAGCCTATTGTGACCAGTGGAGCAGATTTTTAAGGAACTGAGAGAGGTTATCTCAAAAACATATTTATCTACAATAACCTCTTTCATTTTTTACATATCTATTTCAGATTGAGAAATACAAAGGTATCATTGGACCGCAAGTTTGCAGAACTGTTGGAGCAGAATGCACAAAGAAAGGAGATAGTTAGTGACTTGGATGCCTCATCATCAACTAAGAGCTGAGATCAAATTCAAATTATCCTCTTTGTCATCACCTATCCATAAAAAATAGTGCCAAATAGATGCATTAGTTTTGAGTGTCCTTTACTTAAGTTCTATTTATGTAAAACAGTTGGAGATATTTGTAAACCAATCTTGATTTTTTTTTTTAAATATTCTAGTTTAGAATTTGTATAAATACTTCACTCTTTGAACTATTTTGGTGGAATAAAATTGTTGGAATTGTTATAGTCATTTCTTCTTGGACTTTAAAGCTTGTGTGTCAAAAATTCAAGTAGCAGGTTGGATCAATGCAAATTGGCATCATACTTGAGGATTCCTGTGATGAGCTATTTGGAGTGAAGTATTTTATTCACTTGTCATTACTTCTTTTATCTACTACATGCATCCATTTATGTTTATGCTAAATTTGAATGTATAAATATAAGTAATACTACAGGATATTTAATAGCACCCTATTTTTAACTAGTTATCATTTATATTTTTTCCTCTAATTTCCAGTGTAGGGAACACTTAATTGATCCCTCATTTGTTTGACCTCTCCTACTACTTCCCTTTTCCAGATTTAAGGATTCTTGATTGCCCTTTATCCTGATCATACCACCTCACAAAAATAACTTTCCAAGATCTCCATGGGTTATCTATCTTGCACTGAAGACATTTGACCTTTTTTTCCCTTGATCCTAGCCCTGCTAGCTTGATTTTGACTCCATAGCCCAATGGAAAAATAGATTTCCCACTATCCATCCTTTCAAGTGATTTTTTCCCACCAAATATATCAAAACCAAACTAAAGCTACACTTTGATAACTAGCCTAATATTTAAAAATCAAACAAAGTTGAATTTTAAAGAGAGAGCCCTCTCTGAACCCTAGGAAGGCTAGATCCTAGAGTTTGAAGTAGGTTTGTGGTTACCTTGGTGATTTCTCTCTTGAACCTGGAGAAATTACTGAGTGATAACATTAATGGAGACCATACTGGGGAAGACTAACATTTTCTTCAAAAATATTTTACAGGTTCAGATCTGATCTATGATGGTGGACAGTGATGAGACACACAAAGGTTAAAATCATCCACCTGGCGACTCCAACTCCAAATAAATTAAAAAAAAATAAAATCTAAGACTCCACTGGTAAAAGGACCTATCTTGGTTGTATAGATACAATGGCCCTTCTTTATGACTAATTTACAAGATGACCCAAGAATGAAACGCAGGTATGCTCCCATGAGCAAAGATCACATGCCTGGATTTATACACAAACTACCAAAGGTAAATTGGAATAAAAATCTTCCTATGTCTCAAGATGAGAATATTGATGATCCTTTGTTACATCTCATTAAATTTCATATACACTCATGGAGATTGAAGGGTGATTGGAAAGAGGATTGCCTCATGAAGCTATTCATGGCAACCTTAGAAGGACAAGAAATGGAATGCTATGAAGCTCTCAAACCTGCTAGTTTCTTTTATTTAAAGGATTTTCACAAGGTATTTTGTGAGCATTACAAAGAAGATTTTCCATATTTATCCTTAGCTGAAAATTGTTGTGATCAAGCTGAAGATCTCATACATTACCTTGAAAATATTGATGAAGCTTTAGGAAATTGGCATCCTGAAGATTTATTAGAACTG
Organism: Pinus albicaulis; assembly: GCA_034641835.2. NCBI lineage: Eukaryota > Viridiplantae > Streptophyta > Pinopsida > Pinales > Pinaceae > Pinus > Pinus albicaulis. The sequence continues at coordinate 692,073,335 of CM076579.1, read as the reverse complement.
GTCCATAAATTTCATTCTCAAGTTAGTTGTCATGATAATCAAGAGGAGTTAATCAAAGATGAGATATATCGGGAGATGAATCAAGATCCACAAAGCCCCTCTATAGTAACAAATGATGTTTCATATAATTTTTTGAATGAAGTTAAAGAAAATGTTCAACCTCATGATCAATTTTTACATAAGATAAAAAACAATTGTTATTCAAATGTAATAATTCAAAGATTCCCACCCCCCCTCACCGAAGAAGAAATCAATTTTCTTCTAAACATGCAACCATCCTCAAAATATTTACATAATGAAGGAATTAATTCTACTTATTCTAATGCTGATGTATGCACTAAAGTTTTTATCCATGAAGAAACATAAGAACAGGTTGATGTTGATGTTGTTCTACCTTCCCAAAAAAGCCCATTTCCTGATAGCACTCCTATTGATCAAAATTATGACCTTCAAATGGAATGCAACCAATCTAATCAAGATATATCAGGATTATTGGAAAATCAATCTGCTGATCTAATGTGTATAATTTTTTACATTCCTTCTTCTAAAGATTTTCTTAAGTATGATCAATATGATGATAATTATGTTCTCCAAATTCAAGATAACTTCACAGAGAAATCACTAGCTAGTTTTTGGATGAGGAAGTTCAATTTTAGCAGCTCAAATACAGTAATCAAACAATACACATCAAATATGGGAGTAAAGAGGAAAGTTCAAAAATTTTGAAAGAAAGTTCTATACGATTATGCTCTAAAGCATTTCAATTTTTAAAGGATGAACAACTCCTAGAAATCTATGAAGTTCCATTAAAACCCATATATAAATTGCAGCAATCTTTCAAATCTTTTCATGATCCAATAGCAGATATGTTGGATAATGAATGCATTCAAATTATTTCTTCATTTATTAACTATGAGCTTCAAGATCAAGGTGATAAAAATTTCCTCAAACAAACATTTTCATCAGTACAAATATCATCACAAAGCTTATCTGAAAATATGAAAGTATCTTAGAACAATCATAGGTTGATTTTGCAAGGGAATAAAGTTAAAAATGAAAATTTAGTCTCATGGCATGGAGGTCATCCAGAAAAGATTTACAGTTATTTAGATCAGTTAAACATTGGTGTATATACCTTGGAAGACCCCTTTGAAAAGTTTCTAGAGTCAACAAAGGAAATCAAGTATTTCCTTATTCTCTCATTTGTTGACAAGTTTCTAATAGGTTGCATAATTACAGTTTTGACAATCAACAAGCACATGCAACAAAATCTATCAAAGTACATAATGCTTGAATGGTTGCATTGGATATTTCATTTTACCTAACCAGTAGTTGGATAGTTGATTAGAGTAAGTAGGTAGGATTTCAGCTTATTTCAGTTTTCAGTTTTCAGCCAAGGAAAAGGCCCTACGATATTAATGATTTAGCAGTTTGGTTTGAAGATTGTAGCACCTTTTTTTTAGTCTCAGATCAGATTTCAGTTTGCAGAAAAGGGTGTAAATTCAGTCCAAGAGTTTCAGTCACAGAGATTTTATAACAAAGCAAATGCATGTTTGGGATTGGCTCAAAGGATCAGGCTACTAGTCAATGATGTTCTCGACATCTCACAAGGATATGCCATCCCCATGTAGCCGTTGTTAGGGTCCTATAAAAATAAGGTTCATAATTTTTGCAAGTTGTTTTCCCATATTTGAAAATAATAAAAAATGAAAAAAGATGGTAAAAGTCCTAAAAAGAAAAATCAAAGGACTTAGAAAAATATAAACCCCAAAAGAAAAGAAATAAGACCTAAAAGTGAGCAAGTAAATGCCACTACTTTTATTTTTTACCGCAAGAATAATGAATATGTGCAGAGTGTCAATAAATGCCATAATCCATGATTTGTTAAAAAGTTTAATCTTAGCTTCTTATGTTTTCAATTTCATGTTCTAGATAGTGAATAAAGATTTGTCAAATAGTTTAAACTTGACAAATCAGTAGATAGGTAGAGAATAGTGAAGAGCTCAACATTTAATCTGAGCTCTTGGATGAAATAAGGTAGATCTAGATAGTTTTATGCTTTGAAAGAATTATTTTTAAGGTTGCAAGCCTAAATGCACCTATAAAAATGAAGAAAAAATGTTAGAAATAAAGATGGGTACGTAGAAAGCAGTGGTGCAATCATGTAAATAAGACATCATCAGGAAAAATCACTAATTTCCCCTCCCCTATAGGTATTCAGTATTCTAAACTTTCAGTCAAAAAGGCTCAGAGCATTTCTCTGACTTTTGTTGGGGCCGGACCCAAGGCTTGATGACTGATAAGTTAAAAATATTGAATTCTTACCTTAAACCCTCATTCATAAAAATTTACCCTTCATTCATACATTGAAACTCCTTTTTCCTAAGTAAAGGAACATTCTTACTTAGTAAAATTGTAACCCTAAAATAATTAACTTCATTCTTTTCAAAAGAATTCATAAAACCCCAAAAATACAATTTTTCCTAAGTTAAAGTGTAAAATATTAAAAATACAACACTCCTTTGCCTTGTCTATCATATACACTTTACTTGGAGATAAAATGTGTTTATATTACATTTCACTACCCTTTCATATTAACTTTTAACATATTTTTGTTAAATCCTTAAGAAGTACACTCCCGTAGATATTAATTCCCCTATATCTAAATAACCCCCAAAAAACCCACTATTTTACGTTTAGACCAAAGTAATATATCCCCATGTGTGCAAATAAAACCTACCCTACAAACCCCTTGGTCTAAACTTATCCCTATTGAAATATTCCTACCCCCTATAGTTTTTACAAACGCCAAAACATTTGGAAAACTATATATTATAACAGCGCCCATATATGTATTATTAAAACATTTCATAAAAAACGTTTTAAATAAATGTTATATAAACCCCTTCACCCATTTTAATAAAGCCTAAAGGCTTAAAAATTTATTAAAAACACACTTGATAAAGATTAAAGTCCTTTTCTGCTGCATATAACTAAGCCCGGCCCCACCTCCCAGTTTTGCGCATCTCCCGAACTAATTTGAACCGTTCTCATTCAACTCTCAGATCCTACGGTTGACATCCCAAATTGCATGGAAAATATGCGTGTTAATCCAACCACCAAACCTGCGCGAAATGAATGGTTTCACTATTCTCTCTCTCCTCCACGTGCCATTCAATCATTGGATCGTGTTCAATTGCCCCAAAAATGCTTACCACCATAAGGGTGCGCGATAACCACTTACTGTTTTAAACCTGTAAGCCCGAAAACTGCCCATTTTTTGTGACATGACTGCCATTAATTACCATTTCCCATTAACCCTAATTTTCCTAATAAACCCTGAAATCGCACCATTTTATCCCTTTTATTGCTTTTTTCGACTGTATTCTTCCACCAGACTAATAAGAATGAAGCATGTGCATTGTTTCAAAACTCAGATCCTGAAAAAAACCGTATTTGCTGTCAAAATATTTTAGAAAGCTTCCAGAAACCCTACAGCTAAGACTCAACCCGCAGATTTCTATTTCCTTGGATCCCATTTACATCCCTGCAGACCTGGTTTTCAGTAATTATTGTTTTTATTTTTTGCAGGTAATCAAACATAACTTGGCTAAAACAATCTAAATACTAGTTAAAGATCTGTTTTACTCCAAAATTTCACAAAGAAATGAATTTTAAAGGATTTTCCTTCAAATATTCCAGGCATCAGAGTTAAAGGACAGTCATCCTGTGAAAGATAAAAGAGCATTTTAATGTAAATATTAAAATAGGGCATTCATAACAGTCAGGGTAAAAGGAAGAACTCACAGTAAAGGTTAAAGTTCAAACTAAAGTAAGAATTCATAGTGACAGTGAAAATAGAGCAGTCAAAGAGCATCAAAGTTAAAGTGTATCAGATGAAAGTCAGAGTGAAGGTTCAAACAAAGTTACAGAGCAGTCAAGGTAAAATAGTAAAAGTAAATACAGAGGCAGGAAATGGTAAATAAAGATGAAAATACTTTCAACAACAAGGAATATTATCCAAAGTGAAAGAAAAAACAGTTGAAAGACCAGTAAGGTTAAACGATGAAAATAGAGCAAGAAGGGAAATTTTTGCAGAAATTTTCTATTTAAAGTCATTATTTTGCAGAAACTATTGTGAACAATCCAAGATGAATTTTAAAAACCTGAAGACGGCTTATGTTCCTAAGATCTCCAACTACAAAAACCTCTCTCACTTTTCTAACAGCCATTATGGATTTGGAAATATTAAACAATATGTGAAAGCATGTTTTAAAGAAAATTCATTTCAGTCATCATTTTGCAGAGAATATTGTGGCCAATCAGAAATACCTTTTACAAAATGGAAGGAGGTTTGTGTTCCTAAGAGACCTATAGACAAAAAAACTATCTCAATTTTTTCACAGGTATTACATAATGAGAGATACATGCACATATTTACAGCCTATATTTCAGACTGTGGAAAACTCTGTTTTACACATCTTTTTGCAGAGCCTATTGTGAACAACTGGAGCATAATTTTAGGGAACTGAGAAATTTTTTTCTCAAAAACATCTGCGCCTACAATAACCTCTTTCAATTTTTACATATCTATTTCGGATTGAGAAATACAAAGGTATCATTGAACCCCAAGTTTGAAGAATTGCTGGAGTAGAATCCACAAAGGAAGGAGATAGTTAGTGACTTGGATGCCTCATCATCAACTAAGAGTTGATATCAAATTTCAATTCTCCTCTTTGTCATCACCTATCCATAAAAATTAGTGCCAAATATATGCATTAGTTTTGAGTGTCCTTTACTTAAGTTCTATTTATGTAAAACAGTTGGAGATATTTGTAAACCAATCTTGATATTTTTTCAAGATATTCTACTTTAGAATTTGTATAAATAATTCACTCTTTGAAGTATTTTGGTGGAATAAAATTGTTGGGATTGTTATAGTCATTTATTCTTGGACTTAAAATCTTTTGTGTGTCAAAACTTCGAGTAGTAGGCTGGATCAAAGAAAATTAGCATCATACTTCAGGATCCCTATGATGAGCTATTTGGAGTGAAGTATTTTCTTCACTCGTCATTTTTTCTTTTCTCTGTTACATGCATCCATTTATGTTTATTGTAAATCTGAATGTATAACTAGGAGTATTAATATAGGATATGTTAATAGCACCCTGTTTTTAACTAGTTATCATTTATATTTTTTCCTCTGATTTCCAGTGTAGGGAACCCTTAATTGCTCCCTCATTTGTTTCACCTCTCCTACTACTTCTCTTTTCTGGATTTAAGGATTCTTAAGTGCCCTTTACCCTGATCATACCACCTCACAAAAACAACTTTCCAATATCTCCAAGGGTTGTCTATCTTTCCCTGAATACATTTGGCATTTTTGCCCATGATCCTAGTCTTGTTTACTTGCTTTTGACTCCATAGCCCAATGGACAAATAGGTTTCCCACTATCCATTCTTTCAAGTGATTTTTTCCCACCAAATCCAACAAAACCAAACCAAATCTGCACTTTCATAACTAGCCTAATATTCACAAATCAAAACAAAGTTAAATTTTAAAGAGAGAGCCCTCTCTGAACCCTAGGAAGGCTAGATCCTAGAGTTTGAAGTTAGTTTTTGGTTACCTCGGTGAGTTCTCTCTTGAACCTGGAGAAATTACTGAGTGATAACATATATCATAGGTTATAGGTTCACGACCAGTTCTAGGGTCTGGGGTTTCAAACATGGACCCTGAACTAACAATGCTCCTGGTTCATACTACTAGTAAATACCTCTGTCTATGTTTAACTTGATAGTATAGATACTATTCACACTACTCTTTCTTGTGAAAATTGGTAATAATTTCATATTTATATTCGTTCCACAGTACACATATTAATAACAAATATACTGTAATTTTTTGGACTATTTTACAACACATTCAGATATTATTTATCTTCAACATTCACAGTGTAAACATCTCGTTTCATAATTTCAAGAAACATTTTCTGTATTTAAAAAGATTCTGCTATAAACACCAAATTCCAGTCTTCTTACTATTTCTGTAGTTTATATATTTATCTTGCTCCAGAGTGTGTTGATGATGTCCTCCCTACCATGAGAGAGGAAATTGCGTCCTCATCTCCCCCCATGCTCCACACCTAAGATGAGTAGGTAGACAGATATTTCAGAAGAGACCTTGAGACCCTATGTCCAGAACTCTTCTTTCCAGGATTCAAGAATGTTGAGTGTTTCCACTGGTCACAACCAGCTCAAGAATTCTCACTCCCTTCCTCTTCTCCTTAGTCACAGAACAACACCCCTTTTCCTCATTGGGATGTACTTTTTATCCCCACAGGAAAGGTAACTATATTTGATTATTTTCTATTCAACCACTCTCAACTCTTGGAATACTTTTATCAGCAGTCATTTTTTTTAAACTTTGTATGGAAACACTATTGCATAATTAAATTTTATTTAAAAAAAGAAACATAATTAATTTATGTTCATCATTCATAACCTGTTCTCAACAAAATGAATGTTTAGTCTCTTTTAAAATAAAATAACATAATAATTAGTTTTCACTTAAGCTAGTTGTCACAGGAGAGGTATTTTCTTAGATTAAATTCCCTAACAACTTGTAATAGATCAATATCATTTTACTAGAATTGTAATATTTTTAGAACATAAATTTCTTGTAGGAATGTAGGAATTGAATAGAGGTAATTATTACTTAGAAAAGAGTTCTAATGAAGGATTTCTCTATGAATATAAAAAGTATAGAAATAAGTATATATTTCAAAAGAATGAACATAGTAACTTGCTTGTATAAAAGGAAAATGTAATTTGTATATAAAAAAGGAGAATTTTCCTTGGTTACACGGCATGGTTTCCTGTAAGATATTATTGAGAATAATTATATTTGGGAACTAGGTCAGATCCTTAGCTTTCAAGAAGAAATATCAGTCTTGGTTCCATACAAATCATACTAGAGAAAGCGTTGAAGGATATATGACAGGTCTTAGTGGAATTTCAAGTCCTGCGTATCCTCGGTGACACCAATAATAAAACAAACAATTACAGAAAATAATAATTATATCTAGACCATGCGAAGTACAAATTCTAGTCAGAATCTCTTAAATAAAGGAAATCTATGGTTTCTATTAATAGTCATTATATATCGGAATAAGAAAGTTGAAACTAACCCTCAACTACCATATATATATATATATATATATATATATATATATATAATGATGTTAACACATCGTTCGATGGGATTTAATGCATACATATTAAAGTAAATAGTATTTGGATTAATGCAATAAGTAGAAGAAAACAATATTTAAAAAAAAAAAACCAACAAACTCAACAAAAAAGTACACCCGAAGAGTTAGGGCATAAATATTATGAGCATGAAGCATAAATATATAAATACAAACAGAACATGTGAAGAATTAGTTCAAAGAAACTTTTATATGTTATATTCAGTACAAAGTTAAGTACAAGTATAACTGTATAAAAAAAATACCATAATTTTGTAACGCCATATTAAGGGGTTGCATAGAGTTTAACTATAACATTAATACCAAGCTCTATTCTCAAGAAGTCCAAGCCTCCGCTAAACAATTAATGTATAATAAAGGTTGTACCATAAAAGAACCAAAATACCTAGAAATTATAGGTAAGAAACCAAGTAATGACCATTCACTTTCTTAAAAATCTTAGTAGTACATTAAGAATTAGAAATTTGTTGAGGAACTCCTTCCCATATTACAAATGATGATTCCAAAGTTACAATTAAGAATGCATACTGAGGTTCTCATTTTAAATTGCATGAGAGTTGAAACCCTTAACCGACATTAAATAATATACAAGAGCTTAAAGCCCAAATGATAGTTCTAGAATTCATGAAGTACAACCTTATTCAATAAGATGAATCTAGTAAGGACGAGAGGGAGATTAGTAACATTTTAACCAAATTGAATTTGCATCTGAAGAAATCCATATCCATGTGCCCAATTGACAAAAGAGGGGTCAAACCATCACTTTCCACATCAAATATTCAGGTTGAGTTAACGACTACGTTCAAGGTGTAAAAGGAAGAACTAAGGAGACAAAGGAAGGGTTGTTTATCGAAGGAAATTTATACTGGTGGCCCACTGTGGTTACCCTGAAACATATGAAAGGTATAACTAGAAGATGAGTCAAACCCTAACTAGAAGCTCAACTAATCAGAGAGAATGAACGACACACCCAAAATTTTGTTACCTTGAAAGGTGAAAATCAGAGGCATCGTAAGGACGTAAACTCTGCATAGCTCCAAACAGGCCTCCAAACCTATGCAAAGAATCGCCGAAGTTAATTTATGAAAAAAAAATCCAAGCTTAACAAGGCATTATGGAAAGGAAGTTTACCACTGACTGTTGTTAGTATGAAATTTCTTGGAAGGTTACCAAAATGATCTCACTTAAGTCACAAGTCACTAGTGACCTGAACAAAAATCGTGCTTACTTATACTTTAGATCTACAATAACAATGTGAGAGAAACATGTAGAAAAATATATGTATGTGATCTAAAAGAACAAAAAACAAAAATGAATATGATGTGATAACCCAATTATGGAAAATCTTTGAAAGAATGAATATTTTAATTATAACACCTGGTGAATGAGATTTACAAAAGGTTCGTAAATCGCCCTCTAGGAGATGGGTCCTTTGATGTCCTTGTCACTTCAGTATTCAAATCTTCCTCTCTCAATGTGTGAAAACCCAAACAATGTGTATCTCTAATGGGAGCTCAAATGTATGAGACAATAATGGTGATGATGATAATGATCATGGTCATATATGAATGAAAAAACCTCTTATTTATAGCAAATTATTAGGTTGATTTCGAAAATGGACAATAAAAAAATATTATTGACCAATATCTAGATCTAACTGTTAGGAATACTTTATTATATTTTTGGAGAGGGAGAAGATATAAATGGTCAAATATCTTTATTTAGAAATAATTAAAAAATAAAATGATTTCTTAATTATTTCGTGAATAATAAGAAAAGTGTGATGAAATAATTATTAAATACTGATTTAACAATTATTCCAAGAATAGAGTTAAGGAAAAATAAATAAATAATGATTTATTGGATTATTCCTAGGTGATTTAGTCAAATGTGACAAGGAATAATTATCAAACAATGATTTAATAATTATTCCTAGTGAAGATTAAATAAATAATGGTTTATTTAATTACTCTCAAGGGTTTTAATCAGAAATAAATTAGAAAAAAGTGGTTTATTAAATTATTTTCTACAATGAAAGTGATTTTACTATAGTAAAATTAAACTTACATGGTATATTTCGATCCACCTAGTTAAAAATGGTAGGTGATCATTTTTTGGTGATAAAAAATGTCATACCTATGTCAAATCTGTATCATTTTTTCCAGAAAACCCTAAGTCGTTGTCGATCCATATCAGTCGTAGAGAGAATGAGAATGCGAAAACGAGGGTAAGGTTGGGGGTCTTTACCCCTTAATGACCTCCCAGACATGTGTATCGTCGGATTAGATGTCATTTATCCAAAGATGGAAAATGTTCCAAATGCCATGCACTGGAAGGAAATGGGGTTGCCATTGTGCTATACAGTTGTCTTCGAGAAAATTTGAAGATCATGTAGGCATTATTAAGCCCTCCAACAGGTCGTATGACCTCATGGGAACACGCAGGCAGAGAATAGCAGAACACCAACATTTATTTCACATATAATTAACATAATTCTAAGGTTCATTGACCACCGATGTAGACTATAATTACATATCAGATATTTAGGTAAACATTTTAAGAAAGGAAATTTTGAATAGTAAAAGAGGCTCATTACTTTATGTCATCTGTGTCAATAAAAAACTTGCCAACATACATCCACTATGTACTTGGGTCAGCAAATGCGAAAATTTTATGGTAATAGGTAAAAAAAAACTATTTTATTTGATTAGTTAAAGTGGGATGTTACAAGTGGTATAAGAGTTGAAGGGTTCAACATTGTGGCATGCTTAAGGGCATAAGGAATATATTCTATTACGCGAGTTAAGCTACCAAAAAACAAATTATGATATAAGATTGTTGTTTATTAACATTTCATAGGATAATGTAGGTCAATGATTGAAGTGACCTGCTAAATGAATGAAGTAAAAGATACGTTGAGAACTGATGAGGTAGTTTCAAAAAATCAAAACATATTAACATGGTTAATGTGAGGCAGATAATATATATACAAACACAAAAGAGAGAGACTCTATGATTGTACCTAGAAGTAAAATGGCATACAACTTAAGCATAAATAGAAACAAATAGTGTTATGTTTTAAAGTAAAGAATATATGTTTCCTGAAATAACACAACAGAGTGGAAGTTAAAAAATATTAATTAAGAAAATGGGAATGAACAATAAATAAGAAATCAAGTAAAATTTATGGGTTACGCATCCAAGGAAATGAAGAACTATGTCATGGTTACATTGAAAAGAATTATGTCGTGTAAGTTAAGTTATCAAATATTGATTGGATTATTGTTAAAAGTCCCTTACCCACCAAAATTAATACGTTAGGGACTTAGGAGAGAAAACAAATGTTTGGACGATTTAAGTATCAACACATATCAAATCATATCTTGTGACAATGGAATAAAGAATGGATAGGATTTATAATGACAAGGAAGAATATGGATAGCCAAATTAGGGGACAGATATGTGTACAAATGAAGCATTAAATCCCATATTATTACATAATGGTGAAGTATCGAGATGGTATGTCTAATCACCGTAAAATGTTTAGGGCTATGCACATGATGATCACATGTTTCGAGTTGTAAGCCTCTTTTGTTAAAAAAAGAAAGAAAAAAAGAAAGAGAGAATTATGTTTCGATACATAGTTTATGAGGTTAATAATCATAAGGATGTTTTAAATTAAAACCTAGAATGTCGATTTTTGAAAAAGAGACAAGTATAAATAACAAAGGATACTATTGGAAAATAATAGTCACAATAATAAGTACAATGTATGTTTTTAACAGAAACATTCTAAGCCCTATGAGTCAAAAAATTACAAAAACAAAAATAGAAAACAAGATTGTGTGCACATAATAAGTATGTATAAGAATTAGGAAAGGAATGGAAAGGATTGGAAATACTGTAATACCTAAGAAAAGGTTTGTGGTATTGGTATACCCGAGGAATCCACCTCGATATACTTAGTGATAGTTGTTGGAAAAGAATAGAATGAAGATCTAAAATACCTACAAATACAAAATGCATTTATGAACATGAATCAATTGGATTTTCCCTAGGTAATTGATGAATATAGATGGCATTTGTTTTTACACCCAGCTGAGTATTATCAAATTATGTGGCAGGAATAGATGATAATGATAAATTTGAATGGTAAAACTTAGATTTCAACAGTATAACTTAGGAATAAATGAGTTTAATGTAATAATAATAATTGGCTGATACATATTTCATGACAGTGAAAACAAATAGATAAGAGTAATAATAACTTTCTCCTTCCAAGGTCTCTTCATGAAAAAATCATAGCATGAAGGATTTCAAAATTCAATTAATGAAGAGTGGTGATAGAGTTCCCAGATAAAATAATTTTTTAAAAACCAACAAAATAGAAGTAAGCTAGGATAAGCCATCATAATAATTTGTGATGGAAAGGAGACTAGTCTCGGAAATGGTGAATTGAGTGGAATACATGACACTTGTAAGTTGGAAGTGGCGTGGTAACATTAATTGGGTTAAAAAAGACACTAAATAAGAACATAAGCATATCATAACAATGATGTTGATATTTGGAGAAAAAAAAATCAAAATTTCACCAATTTAGTATGTAAATTGAGGACAAAATAAGAATCAATTCCAAGGATGTAGAATTTAATGGGAAAGAGTATGTAATGACCCTTAAAGGAAATTTTTGTAGCTTTTTAGTTTCATGTACCTGATGGACGTAGGGGGTAACTCAAGATGGTGTGATTCATATATTTGTAAAATGAATCATGGAGTGTGTTGTACCTTAAGAGACAATCCCTTAGTTGTGATAAGGACTTAGTGCTTAAGCCATTTATATGATTATGTCACAAAATTATTTGTCTCTGTTTAATGAACCTCAAGTATTTATCATTAAACCCTAAAATATCAAATATAATGAACATCTCACAATGCTTTATTTTGCTTATGTTGAATGAAATGACCAGAAGAAAACGAAAGAAGGAAGTCCAAAATGATATGTTGTTAAACAAAATATATCATCTCAAACCCCAGAAGAATTATATGAAAGAAATAGTTAAAACAAAGGAGCGCCAATTAAGGATTCTAACTCTTGCTTACATAGGTAAAAAGAGACATGCTGCTCATTACTTCGTTTTATTCAAAGATAGAAAACACAGAACGAAAACTTGAACACAAATCAACATAAACATATTCCAGAAACTTGCTTCTCATTTATTAATATTTGAAAAATATGAGTACAAAAATTATAGTCTGAAGGTCCAAAACTCGGAACCTTCCTTCATCTAAATTATTACATTAAATACAATAAAAAGGAGTTCAAAACTGCTACAACTGATCCTAACTACCTCAACTCCTAAGGATTTTTGAAGACTATCTTTCACATACTCCCAAAAAGTCTTATTACATTTACATCATCTCTGAAAGATTATAATAACATAAAAATTAACACCCTAATATATGTGTTGAATGTGAACAGCTAACAATGGTGCTGCATTTCCCAGATCAACTTCTAATTTGTCTTTCTTCGAAGTTGATGGATCCTTTGGAAAGTCTATTGTCTAGGCTCTGCACTTATTCCATATCTCCACTCTTGTCCTGGGTGAGTGTATCAGATTGTGATACTCTAACCTAAAAGTAGTAATTCGGTTGTAAGTTGGTATTTTTGTAAATAGAGTTTTTACCAGCCACAACAACGGAAAATGTCTCTGAAGAAAGTTGATCATCATTTCCCCCTTGAGTACATGAGTCTTTTCATGTGTATTATCAACTTTTATTTTTTTTAATACCAGTAAGTTTTCATAAGAATCCCATGACAATAGACCTCCTCCTATTTCCTAGCATGAAGGAAAACCTGCTCTTGTTAATTTGTCCAATGATTTATCAAACTGACTTACTGCTTCTTTGATTCAATCTACCTCTTTTCTATGGTTTTCCTGTAATCATTCTTGACAATCATCTTATTAATCTCTACTGCATATAAGATTCTATCCTTAATCTCATTTTCCTCCAATTCTTGGTCTGTTTTGGAGTTAATGAAATCAATGAAACTTTTTGCCCAAATAGCCCTATTGATTGTCTTATGTATATCTGCCATTACTTGTTCTTCAAATTCTCTGATAAGACTCCTTTCTTCTACAAACACCATCAAGAAGTCCCAAATTGACTTCATTTTAGAAATGATATCATTCCAAATGATATCTTTTGCATGTATTAAATATATGTTCCCTTTCAATTTCTATTTAAGGCTTTTGATCTCAACATTGGCATTCTGACAGTCCATTTTATATTTACTAGCTTCATTTTCTGCAGCTTGAATAATCCTCGATGAAGTCTCTAGGTCTGCTTGAGCCTTCTTCCAATCTCTTTTCGCCATTTGAAATTTAGTATTATACTGAGAAATATTTGGTTTAGGATCTTCGTTACCTAAAGGGAAAACAAAAGTATAAGTATGAATATCAATATGATTTTGTAGTGATATTACAGTATTTTTATTTTGGAGATTTCCTCCTTTTGCATCAGTTGTTGTAGCAGCTTTTATTTCTCGTTCTCTAACTCTGCAACCTCTGTAGCCATTGAATGCTCCCCTGTAGGTAATTTTAGCTTCTTCTTCAAAGTAGATATCTCTGCTTCAGCACTTTGTAGAAGCTTCTGCACTGCAGTCCTATCATTAGGGTCCACCCCAATCTTTACTATGATCTTCTTTAGTTCCTCATTCTGAATAGTTAAAACCCTAGAGTTGGCTTTTTCTAACTTCAACTGTTTAATGACTTTCCCAAGCATATTCTCTACTTTCATTGCCATTGCATTAGTCTTTTTTAGGTCATTTACAATCAATTGACCTGTCTGCATATGTAAGTTCATCTTATCCAACAATGGGATTTTCTTCACATCTACAGTTATATTTACAGTATTGAAATTACTAGATGAACCAATTGACATGTCAGTAGGATGTGACAAGGAAATTCTAAATTGATCTTTCTCAAGATCCGTGGTAGTAAAAATCCTTGTTTGATCTGGAGCAATCTGATATTCAGCTTGGGCTTCCATGGTGACTTTCATCTTTTGACTCCTTTCTACAATTTGGGCAAACATATGTTTGATCAGAGGTAATTGTTCATGAGAAGTCTCATGTCTTTTGGGTGAAGCAGGAACATTATGTTCCTCTCCCAGCTGTAGAGAGTAACTAGGTTGATTATATGCATGTTCTTGATTGAACTTTTTCCTTTTCTCAGCTCCTTGTTCCTCATCCTCTAAGTCAATTACTGTTTCTTTACTTCTTTTATTAGACTTTTCTGAAATGATAGGAGTTTGGATATTTGAACCTGTTGAACTCACCACACCTCTGCTAGTTATCTTTTCTAAATCTGGCGTGCTTTCATGAATGAAAGTTGAATACCCATTCTCAATTATTCTATTGGAAATTAAATTGTGTGGGTCATAAGCCCAGCTTTCCCCTAGCAGCTAATGCATCTCATCTAGCATTTTAGTAACTTCTTTAAATATTGTGAAACCAGCTCCAAAAATAGAAGAAAAGAGACATCAACGCCTTAGAAATAAGCCACTTCAAGGGGGAAACCTCCAATACATTACATGAATGAACATTTCTTGGATGATTCAAATGACAAAACCTCCTTTCATGGGGCCACAATGTAATCCTAGCCGACCCACCATTAATAATGTAAGGGCACAATAATAATAATAATATGGGGGTTACAGGGGTACAACAATAACAATAAGGGGGGCTACACTAACATAATAAGGGACTATACTAGTAATATAGGGACCTAACATGCCCCTCTCCTTCAAAAAGGTGGTGTCCTCAACGCTTGAGTAGCTTTGGGTGATTCTGTATAAAATTATCATCCTCCCATCTAGAATCTTCAGTGGGTAAGTTCTTCTACTTAATGAGATACTCTGAAATTGATTGATTCCATAGCTGTCGAGTTCTGGTTTCTATGATCGCTTCAGGTTCCAATATGATTTTTCCTTCCTCATCAAGTTTTGGTAATATTGATTGAACTGGAAGATTTTCACCTATAACCTTCTTTAAGCATGAAACATGGAAAATTGGATGCATTCGTGAAGAAGCATGAAGCTCCAATTTGTATGCCATAGTACCAATTGAGTACCCAAACAAGAAAATGACTCCGTCCAAAAATTTCCAGTAAAAATGGGATCTCTGTCACTCACAATAATCCTTGGGTTTACATGTAGCTTTTGAATTGTGTCCATAAATGTAGTAGCAAATGTACTTGCTTTAAATGGATGAGATAATGCACAAAAGTGTGCATACTTGGTAAGTTTATCAACTACCACCATGATGACAGTCTTTCCTTCCGACTTAGGTAAACCTGTGATAAAATCCATTGAAATCTCCTCCCAACGTTGACTTCGAATCGATAAAGGTTGAAGAAGACCCGGGGTCTTAATTGTCTCAACTTTATTCTGTTGGCAAACCAAACATTTCGCCACAAACTTTTGAATATCATATTTAAGGCCATCCCAAAAAAATTCTTTCTTCACCCTGTGGTAAGTTTTTAAAAATCCAGAGTGTCCTACTAAAGGAGAAGTGTGCAATTCCAAAAGAATCTTTTGTTTTAGTTTGGAATTATTACAAAGATATAAGCAATCTTTGTACCATAAGGAATCATTTTTCCAACTAAATTTATCAGATGTACTAGGATCTTGTTGAAATTTTTTAATGAGTGTCCACACTTCTTCGTCCTTCTTCCATTCATCTATTGCTTCGGTTATCCAATTTGGTTGGATAAAAGAAATGGCACAAAGCAATGCTTCCACCTCTTCATTCTTTCTTGAGAGTGCATCTGCAACAACATTTAGCTTCCCTTTTTTGTATATTATTTCAAAGTCATCATAACCCAACATCTTTGTGACCCATTTTTGTCGCTTCAAGATACTCTTATTCCAAAAAAAGTGTTTAAGACTATCATGATCGCTACTCTTGCAAAATGTCTTCCCATTAGGTGTCTTCCATTTCTTTAGTGCATGCAGTATTTCTAACATTTCCTTCTCATAAATAGGTTTTTGTAAATACTTTCCTTTGATTGGACGACTTTCAAAAGCAATGGGTCTTCCTTCTTGCATTAAAACAACACCAATTCCATTTCTTGAGGCATCACATTCCACAATAAAGGTTTTTGTGAAGTCTGGTGTAGTGAAGACCGGTGCTAGGCACATTGCCTCTTTAAGATGTTCAAAGGCCTTAATTACTTCAAGAGTCCATGAAAATGCATCTTTCTTCAATAATGTTGTTATAGGTGCTACTATTATCCCATAATTCTTAACAAACTTGCGATAATACCCTGTTAACCTGAGAAATCCTCGCAACTACTTTATGGTTGTGGGGACTTTCCATTCCTTAATGGCTTTAATTTTGTTAGGGTCTACCTTAACACCCTCATGAGATATAATATGACTTAGATATTCCACCTCTTGTACTCCAAAGAAACATTTGGATGTTTTTTCATATAATTGTTTCTCTTGCAATAGTTTGAGCACCGTGTCAACATGTTCAACATGATCCCTCCAAGAACTGTTGTAGATTATTATATCAAAAAAAAAAATACTAGCACAAATTTTCTAAGAAAGGGTTTGAAAATGGAATTCATCAACCCTTGAAATGTAGAAGGTGCATTGGTAAGGCCGAAAGGAATGACCAAAAATTCATAATGACCCTCATGAGTTCGAAATGTTGTTTTCGGAATATCTTTAGTCTTCATTCTAATTTGATGATATCCTCAACAAAGATCCAACTTGGTAAAATAAATTACTCCATGTAATTCATCCAATAATTCATCAATCACAGGAATGGGAAATTTATCTTTAATGGTGAGCTTATTGAGCTCCCTATAATTGGGACACATGCACCATGATCGATCATTCTTGTTTACCAATACTATAGGAGCAGAGAAAGAACTTTGACTAGGTTGAATTATAGCCGCCTCTAACATTTTTGCAACCATACGTTCAATTTTTCTCTTTTGGACATAGGGATATCTATAAGGCCTAATGTTTGGAGGAACAATTCCTGGAATCAAATGAATAGCATGATCATGATCACGAATAGGTGGGAGTCTTTTGGGAGTTTCAAAAACCTTGGAATGATTGTCCAAGACTTTTTGGAGATCTGCAGAAATAGATGATTTTGATGTTGGAACTTCTAGTGAGCATAATTGTGCAATTATGCCTCGTTGTTCTTTCTTTAGAAGCTTTTTCATGACATTATAGCTTATTATCTTTCCCGGCTTCCCTGCAATACCTCGTAATTCGACTTCCTTCCATTCTGAAAAAAATTTCAAGAAAAGTTCTTGAAAATTAAAATCTACCGTCCCCAAAGATTGTAACCATTGTACTCCTAGTACAACATCAGCACCTCCCATAGGAATAAAAAGCATTGGAGTATTCAATATATATTCCCACATGTTTAGCTTGATATTATGGCATTATCTAGAGCAATTTATAGTTACTCCATTTGCAACCATCACTTGACATTATGGTGTTGGGTATAGGAAACAATTCAATTTCTTGGCTACCTTACAATGAATAAAATTATGGGTACTACCTGAATCAATCAACACTATTGCCTTTTTCTTCTTGATATGTCCTTTCATCTTGAGAGTTTTAGGAGCATTAATTCCTACCAATGCATTACACGATATGGTCAGACTCATTTCTTCTTCTTCTAGGGTTGGTTCCTGGTGTATATCCTCTTCTTTTGAAGTTTCTTGTTCATTTTCTTCCTCCTCTTCAGAATCTATGTAAAATAATTTATTCTCAGCACACTTATGACCTTTAGTGTATTTTCTATCACAACTATAGCAAAGCCCTTTCGCTCTTTTTTCTTCCAATTTTTGTGGTGTCAACCTTGTAGGTTGTGGAAATCTAGGAGTAGTAACACTTCCCTCTTATAGAAGTGAGTGGTAGGCTTCCTTGTTGCCATAATTTTACATTCAAATTTTCTTGCCAACCTGAATGCCTTCTCTAATGAATCGGGTTCCAAAACACGAACTTCATTTTGGATGTTATCCTTTAAAGTAACTATGAAGAGATCAATCCTATGTTCCTCTGGAATATCAGTTACCCTTATATTCAATTTTTGGAAGTCCTCAATGTGCTCCCCCACTAAACCCTTTTGTTTGAGGTTTATCAATTGGCTAAAGAAGGTGTTGCTCTTCGTATCCTCATAATGCACTATCATTTCTCCGTGTAATCATCCCAAGTGACAATTTTTTTATGGGAGCAAAGCCACTTATTGGTTTCACACAAATGCATTTTGTTCTAATGAAGAATGTGTAATTTTTGTTTTCACATTATTGAGATCAAAATATTGCTCCATCTGTAGTATCCATGTTACAGGATCCTTTCCATCAAACTTCCTCATATCCATTTTTGGAATAGGGTGGTTCTTCCCGCCAACATTAGAGTTGATGAAATCACAATTAGCATTTATTTTGTTCTCATCATGAGTTTCCTATACTATCTTTCCACCATTAGGAAACATTTTTTGTATCAACTTTGTCAAACCTTCCATGTCTGCTTTCAGATCATTCTTCATGTTTTCCATTTTTTCATCAATCTTAGCTTCCATGTCATCCATCTTAGAGTCCATGCCAAATTCCATGCCATCTATCTTAGCTTCCATGCCATCTATCTTGGCTTCCATGACATTCTTCAAACCATCCATATTATATTCCACACCTTTCTTCAAACCATCCATCTTAGTTTCCACGCCTTTCTTCAAAACTTCCATGTAATTTTTTGTTGCTCTTTCCAAGAGAAAAATTTGTTGCACTTTCCCTTGTAAATTTGATATGTCATGTTGCATTTCTTCGTCTTCATGAGTCATAGTAGAGCCTTCTAAAGGCTTAATGGGTGTTGAATTATTTTTAGGGGCCATTTTAGAATCTAATATATATTCTACAATATGCCCTTGGAATCAATTCAACTTGATTCTTCAAACAAGACTTATGCAATTCGAGAAAAAAAATATACACACCTTTTACTTGCTTTTGAGGAGCTCTATATTGAAATTGAATTATATCTGTAATTATAGATCCTCAATATCTGAAATTCAGCCTTGTAGTATCCCTGTGAAGCTTCTTTCAAATGTCACAGGTCTGACCTAATTTGGATTCTTCAAGTCAACGTTATGTCCAATCTCCCACAATGACCCAATTATGGACTATTTCAGTAGAGCGAACTTGTATGACTTTCCACGTGTCACTGTTTCCTCCTTTAGCTCTAAAATTGATAGAGAAGAAACTAAATTTTGTGTACTTGTGGACACTTTTTACAGCATTCCAATCCGATCTTCAAAGAGATATTTATAAATATTTTCCCTCGATAACATCTTTGAGATGAAATTTGGGAGCCTTAAAAAGACCTAACTTCCACAGATCATATCTCCGAATATATTGTGAACCAAGCTCTGGAATTTTTCACCGATATTCCTTAGGATTTTAGCTTCGCTCTCTAAAAATTTCAGCTTTTGAAACTTCATATAACAAACGTTATAGCGCAAATTCCGCAATGACCTGTTTAGGTTAAATTCAAAAGCCTGCAAAAAGACCTAACTTCCACAGATCATATCTCTGAAAATATTGTGAACCAAGCTCTGAAATTTTGCGATGATGTTCCTCAGGACTTTGGCTTCGCACTCTAAAAATTTTAGCTTCTGAAACTTCGTAGAAAAACATTATAGAGGAAATTCCACGATGACTTGTTTGGAGTAGCAAAACCCTAGAATCCAAAGCTCTGATACCAAATGTTGTGAAACCAGCTCCAAAAAATAGAAGAAAAGAGATATCAACGCCCTAGAAATAAGCCACTTCAAGGGGGAAACCTCCAATACATTATATGAGTGAACAATTATTGGATTATTCAAATGAAAAAACCTCCTTTCTATATATAGGAGTCCATGGGGCCACAATGTAATCCTAGCCGACCTAACAATAATAATGTAAGGGCACAATAATAACAATATGGGGGTTACATGGGTACAACAATAAAAATAAGGGGGCCTACACTAACATAATAAGGGACTATACTAGTAATATAGGGACCTAACATCAAATGTCTATCTCATATTAACAATGAAAGGGCCTACAGTCATGGGTATTTTAAACATATGTCCCTTTTTCATGGGCACAAAATGAACTTGATCAACATTCAGACTTTGTCGAATGAAATCCAAGGCAAATAGCCTCATGGGAACAAATACTGGAAGTCTATAAGGCTCAACCCCTGCTCCATATAACCTAATCTCTGAATAATCCTCAAACACAAACCAATCTCCAAACTTACAGTTTGCTCCTAATGCAAGAATTATTGAGCTTTGGGTAAAAAACAAGGGGGAGAAACTCCATTCAAAATCTTAAATGCACTTGACATGAAATAATTGGCAAAATCAAATAGTCCATTTTCATTTTGTTCTCTCCTTACTATATCTATCTAGAAAACTACAAATTGTCTCTTCTTTTTCATGTCCATGATATTCAGATCTAGATGCATAAATTCCTCCACATTTTGATATAAGAACAAGTAAATGATTAATGAAGGAAATCTGAAAGAATCTGTTAATGATAGACTCATCAGCTGTGAATTTACTTCTTCCTTCCAATAGGATGGAATATCCAGAACCATTCCTGGCTTCATCATCATGGCAAACATCCCTAACATCGTTTTATCCACCATACTGCCATCATCATTTCCCATAATTTTAGCAATGCTGCTCAGTACTGGCTGAATCTCAGTATCAAAAACCTCAATAGTAAAATCCTTGTTGTCAGGCTGAAATTGCTACGTGTTGGGCTTTAGAAAATAAACAAGCCAATTAAATTCTTCACCTACAACATTATCATAATATGCTACCAAGGATTCATTGGAAAATTGAACACACAACTCTAAATCAGGGTGACGAAGGGCTTGGCAGATTAACAGGGCAAACACTTGTACTCTAAATCAGGGTGACGAAGGGCTTGGCAGATTAACAGGGCAAACACTTGTAGAACATTCTCTCCCTGAAAATTCATCACATAACATTCGCCAGGATACATAAAGGAAACCATCCAGGATATCAATTCAAGAAAAAGATGAGTTTTAGGGATACATGTAGACAGAAAACCAAACTTGACCATGGCAGCATACACTGGAGAAGCTTTGTCATTCAAGAGGACTTTTTGGTAAAATGGAAGATGGACCATGGAAAAATTAGTGTCTTGGATATCCCTATCGGTATCCATGAGAGGGATATGACTAGCAGAACCAGACAGAGATGAACGTTTGGCCATAATTCAAGACTGTGACAACCAACAACTCGCAAGGTGGCTAAATTTTAACAGGGTGGCAGAAAATTGAACAGGATGTAGCACAAATTACTCTCAAACATTAAATTAATCTGAAATGACTTCGAGAAAATGAAAATTTTGCTTAAATAGGTGGCGCGGCCTTTTAAATTAACTGCTGGCATGATGCGCCAATGAACCATTGAATTCTTCTGACGTGGAGGACAGATGTGAACAACTCAGTGCCTTTCGTCACTACGGGGGTTCTTCGGGGTACGGAGAAATATTTTGGCTTGTCCCCCCCACATTCAATCTCCACCGCACATCTGTGTTTCCCCTGCAGTCAACCCAGTCAACTGCGGAGGCACCATTATTTTTAATCAGTGCGCTAGTTGTGCCCGTGGGTTGAGTCCTTCGATCGAAGTTCGAGTTTTCATCACATCCCGCCTAATATAATGATCGACCTTTAATATTTAAGTCGGGGACCCAATTCAGAAGGGTCAAAATGTCTAAAATTTTGACTTTAATACAAGGAAAATAATTATTTTTATGCCAAAGTATAAATATTTAATACTTTAACATATTTTTGACAATTTTTATTTTTATATTTTCAGAGTCGAAAATAAAAGGACATTGCAAATGATACACAACATCCTGGGGACAGTGTTTTTTTCCACGAAACACTAGGAACCTGTAGATTAGTGCCTTCACTTCGGGCATGGAGTCGAATGATGCTTGATGAAAAATTTACAATGAGGAAAACCAAATATGTACAAATGATGAACTTGTTATCTTTAGTGCTGGAAATAATGTTTCAAATACCGGTCGTTTACAGGTTGTTCTGCTACTTCCCCATCAAGATTTTCCAGCATAAAAGTGTTATTTGATCTAAATTCAGTGATTTTATAAGGACCATACCATAGAGGATCAAATTTACCATGTTTTCGCTTTTGCTCTCTCATGGTATCCCATCTTAGTACCAGATCTCCATTTTGGAACATAATCTCCTTTGCCTTTTTGTCAAAAATGGACTTCATTTTCTCTTGATATGTGAACAAATTGTCTTTGAATTTATTTCTTCTTTCACTCAATTCTATTACCTTATTCAACCTTCTTATCAATGCATTAGGTTCTTCTTATGCTTCTTGAAGAAAATAAATTCTTGGTTTTGTTAACTGAGTGGGAAAAAAAGCTTGAGTACCATATACTAACTCATAAGGGGACTTACCAGTGGATCTTCTAGTAGTCATTCTTACTGACTAGAGAGCAAATATCAACTTTGTGTCCCAATTTTTTCTGGTTCTCATTAATTGTCTTCTTCAGGATCTTGACCAATGTCTTATTTGATGACTCTACTAATCCATTCCCTTGTGAATGATATGTAGTGGAATGAGACAATATCACATTATAAGTTTGATAGAAAATTATAAATATTACTGAGTTGAATACTTGAGCATTGTCTGTGACGATTTTCACTGGACATCCAAACTTGCTGAAAATATTCTCTTCCAAAAACTTCATTACTACCAATTCATTTGTTTTCCTAGTAGGAATTGCCTCTACCCATTTTTTAAAATAATCAGTGGCAGTCAGAATCCACTTAAACTTCCCACTTGATGGTGGATTAATTTCCCCAATAAAATCTAATCCCCATTGTCTGAAGGGTTCTTCAATAAAAACAGGAAGAAGAGGTAAAGGAGCTAACCTTTTCTTTTCTACAAATAATTGGCATTTCTGACAACTTCTAACAACTCTGTATACATCAACTAATAAAGAAGGCCAATAGAAACCTGATTTAAGAATCTTATGAGTGGTTACTTTCCAACTGTAATGTCCTCCACAAAAACATTCATGATACTCCTTGATCACTTCCATTGATTCTCCTTTTGTCAAACACAGCAACGAGACACCAGCAGGATCTTTCCAATATAATTTAGCATCAATTATAACATAAGGTTGAGATTTAAGTTTTAGGGCTTTGTATTTTGATCTATTGATTGAGGGAGGGCAAGAGAAAAAACACAAACAGTGAATAATATCTTTATACCAATCTGAGCAGAGAAATTTGTATTTGATTGCTGACTTTGTTTTAATCTGATTGGTCTCCTCAACCACTTCATCTAATGGTGCAAGAAAATTAATTCCCAGAATTTGGAAATTAGATTTTGTTAGCAAGTTAGCTAATCCTTGTCCTTTGACTAACTTAGTAGGCTTAATGTCCAAATCATATTATTGGATTTTGGCAATCCATTTTCCTCTTTTTCCCTCTATATCACTCTGAATCAAAACATATTTTACAATAGAATTAGATACATATGCTACTATTTGAGAATGAAGTACATATGTCCTAAAAGATTTCAATGACTTTACTAAGGCATATACCTACTTTTCCAAGATGTTATATTTGAGCTCTGCGTCTCTGAGTAATTTACTGAAAAATGCCACTGGCTACTCCTTTCCTTCTTCATTCTTCTGTAACAACACAACAACAATAGTGGAAGGTGATGCAAATGAAAAAAGTTGAAAAGGTTTCAAATAATTTGGACTAATCAAAACTAGAGCTTCTTGAAGAGCCTCTTTAATTCTGGAAAAGGATTCTCTTGCATCTTTGTCCCATTTTACTTCAGCATTTTTCTTCAACATATTTGTTATTTTTCTTACAATCTCAACATAATTTGGAACAAATCTTCTCAAAAATTTTATTTTCCCTAGGAATATTTGAATATATTTCTTACTTCTAGGTAAAGGAATTGTTTGTATAGCCTCAACCCTTGTTGGATCAACTTTCACACCTAGGTTTGAAACTATATGTACCAGAAACTTACCTTCCTCTAGAGCAAACAGGGATTTCTTAGGATTCAATGATAACCCAAATTTTTTGCACTTCAAGAAAGCCTTCTGCAGGTGCTCCAAATGTTCATCATCAGACCCTGAAAAAATAGTCACATCATCCAAATATATGACTACAAATTTATCACCTACAAAAGCTATATCCATTGCCTCTCGAAAGTAGTTCCTGCATTCATGAGACCAAATGGCATCCTAGCATACATGAATGTTCCCCAGGGTGTAGTGAAATTTGTTTTCTTCTAATCCTCTTTCTCAACTGCTACTTGGTTGTACCCAGAAAAACCATCAACCATGGATAACCTATAAGCTACAGTTACTTTCTGCAGGGCATAGTCCATCTTTGGCAAAGGATAATTATCCTTCAAGGAGGCTTTGTTTATATTTCTAAAATCTACACACAATCTTATCTCTCCATTTTTCTTCCTAACTGGAACTATATTTGAAACTCACTTTGAGTATCTGAGCGGAACTATGATTTTTTCTTGCAAAAGTTTCTTCACCTCTTTCTCAATAGGGGCTAATAACAATGAATTGATCTGTCTAAGCTTATGCCTGTGTGGCTTAACCCCATCCTTCAGAGGTATTTATGTTGAATAATATCTAAATAATAAGTCTTCAAATCTTCATATGACCATGCAAACACATCTATGAATTTTTTGAAAATATCTGCATACCTTTCTTTATAATCTTTAGG
This sequence comes from Pinus albicaulis, assembly GCA_034641835.2. NCBI lineage: Eukaryota > Viridiplantae > Streptophyta > Pinopsida > Pinales > Pinaceae > Pinus > Pinus albicaulis. The sequence goes on along the minus strand of CM076579.1, from coordinate 692,048,217 downwards.
AACTCCTTTGAACAACTTGACTATTTTGGGTTCCTGTTGAGTTCCTAAATTATAATCCTCCATCTCTCCATCCTGAGATGCCTTCTTCTGATTCACTGCTACATTTTTAGCATAAAACAATCTTTCAAGAGGAACCAGGCCTGTGGGCAATGTATTATCTTTCAACTAAATTATTTTTTGGTCACCAATTGTTTGCTTCAAGTTTCTAGGCGCATCAATTTGATCAGCTTGATCAGTTTCTTGATCAATTTGATTGTCCTCAAAATTTCCAATCATTGTTAAAAATTAATTAATATGCTCATCATCTTCAAAAACCTACCAGTGCTTTACATTATCAGGGATTGAAGGCCTGTGTCTGATCTCAATTTCATATCTCAGTCTTGGATTAATAGGTGGCTTAAATGTGCTGGCTGCAATTGCCAATGAGTCTACCATTCTATTTTCTTCTCTTGGAATAAATTGAATATTAAAGGCTTCAAAATAATTTTCAATTAGATCCCACACCTCATTTCTATAGGATCTCAATCTAGGATGCTTAGTCTGACACCAATTCTTAATCTATATTATTACTAACTCAAAATCACCAAAAATGGAAACAGATTATATTCCCATTTGTTTAGCTATTTGCAAGCTCAAAATCAATGCTTCATACTCTACCACATTATTAGTTGATTTAAATTCTAGTTTGAAGGAAAAAGGTAAAAGATTACCTTTAGGAGATATAAAGATGAACCTAGCTCATGTACCTTCTTTAGAATATGCTCCATCAAAATAAAACTTCCAAATTTTATTTGAATGCATCTCCTTATGTACAATTGCTAAAGAGAGCTACTTCTGTGAGTCTTCAAAAAATTCTACATCTTCATGCAGCATAAAACAAGAGATATCTTCCTTCTCTTGACCATAAATGGGAGAATTACCTGCCTTTTTCTTGGTGGCAGTTTTCATGAATTTGGTTTCTCTATATAACCTCCTTTCTTCTCCATTGAAAACAGGGATGATGGCATATGTAAAATCCAAATTTAAAACACCTCCAAGCTTTGCTCCCCAGGATCTAGACAACAACATAGAAAATCTAGCATGAATATCTGCAACTACTATGCCCATCATGATACTCTTGGCTAGAATTTGGGCCAAGGAAACAACCATATCTTTGATAAGACCTACACACTTCACTCTCTTTGAATCAAAGGAATAAAGGCCTCTATATGGCTTAGTGATTTGTAAATTTAGCTCTTTCATCACAGATAATGGCATAAGATTATGTGATGCACCAGAATCAAGCATGCAATTATGTAGAATGAAGTCATGCAAAAGAATTGATATATAAAAAGGTGGAATAGAAGAGTCTACCTCTTCAACATGAGGGCCGAAAGTAACCACTGGTTTCTCTTCTTGCAAATTCATAATATCACCCACCTCATCAGATTGAGATAAATTAATAAACTCTGCAATTTCTTTCTTATAACCAGGTGTTTTAGCTAACTCAAGAAGAGGTACTTGAATTTTAACTTTTTCTAACTCTTTAGACAAACTAAAAGTTTTGTTTTGTTTAATCAACTTTTCAGGTTCTTCTTGATTTCTTTTGAATTTGCATGTTGTTTAGGAACAGTAACAATCTTCTCCAAAATATTTGAGTCATTAGACTTGTTTTGGGAAGGCTCAGCTTGTTGCTTCTCTTTTTATTTTACTGCATTCATGGGTTGCTTCCCCTTGTCTGATTGTTTTATTGAATTTTTTTGCTGTGGAGTTGCCATTGGAGAAGGGACTGACTCTGATTCTTTTTCTTCATCATCCTGAGTTCTCAACCTCTTCTTAGATCTCAAGTCATACTTTTTATGCAATTCAGCTTGTACAAAATCAGTAAATTGTTTGCAATATTCATCCATCTCTTCCTGATCAAATGAAATATCAACTTCTTTACACTCTTCTTCACATTCTCTTTCACATTCTTCTTCTGCATCACCTTCCATGTAGATGGAAGAAATTTGCTCTTCATCTTCTTTCTGATCATCATCAACAGAATAGGAAGGTGCTACTTCTATGTATAAGGGTGCTTGAACTTGATCCTGATCTCTTCTTTCCCTCTGCAAAATCTGCAGGTGTTTCTTTCTGAATTGGGGATTAAAAACCCCTCTGTTTTGTTGTGTAGGTTTCTTGTTATCCAATTCCAACTTTACTAATTTGTTTGACAAATTTTTAATGACCTTGGTCATGTCATCAATCCTTTGATCTTGAATTGACTCTTCCTTAGCTTTACCTTTATCTTGAACTGACTGCTTTTCTTGAGATTTTCTAGTAGCAATCATATTTTCTTCAATCTCCAACGCATCTGTTTGGATTTGTTAAAGAGTAGGAGACCTTATTTCTCTCAAATTAAAACTAAAATATGATACAAATGCCCCAGAAAAAACAACTCTTGCTACAATGGCAGGAGGTTTCATTTCTGCAAGCAAACTATTGTACAATTTATTGAATCTTTTAAAAAAATCAGTGATATTTTCATCAGGTTTTTTTTTAATAGCATTAAAGTCCATCAAATAATAACCATGGTCTCTCTTTTCACCCCATCTTTGGATGAATCATCTTTCTAACTCATCCCAATCATTAATTGAACCATTTGGTAACCCTTTAAACCATTTTATTTCCTCTCCATTTAGGGACTATACAAAAAATCTCATTACTACATCTAGCTGTTCAACATTGAAATTCTCAGCAAAAGTGCAAAACAAAGGAAAGTATTGTTCTGAAGTTATTTCATCTTCACCAGTAAACCTAGGAAGCAACTTAAGATATTCTTGAGGAATTGCATTCATTGGTTGAGGAATATTTAATGGTGCATATATGTTCATCAAGAAAACAGGGGCTGCCATGTTTATGCCCTGATTAACTGCTCCTTGAGTAGTGGGAATCTGTGTACCAGTTGTAGGTGTGGATGAATGGGGTGAAACAACTGATAAAGGAAGGGGTTGATAAAATAAAGCAGAAGAACTAACAACTGTATTAGGCTGAGTTTCTGTAAATGTAAAAAATATAGATTCGAAAGATTGCTCTTCTAACCTTAGTTCTTGGAAGTGAATGGATGAAGACAAGGATTCTTGTTTCGAGAAAGTGAGTTTCCAGGAAATATCCTTGGATGAAAGAGTATGAGAATTAATGACAGGTGTAGGCAGTGTGGCATCAAGTGTAGAAAGGGTTTTTTATTTCTGGCTTTTTTTAGAAACCAACTTCTTGGATTTGAAAGGGTAGGAACATTCTGCTGAGAGGTATTCGTATGTGGCCTCTTATAATCCAGAATTAGAAAATGAAACACAAATTTTAATATTTCCTCCTCTCTGAACAACCGAAGGAAATACAAATAAAAACCAAGGAAAAGACTTCATTTATTTGTTTCCCAGCAACAGTGCCAAAAAATGTTGTACCTTAAGAGACAATCCCTTAGCTATGATAAGGAATCAGTGCTTAAGCCATTTATATGATTATGTCACAAAATTATTTGTCTCTCTTTAGTGACCCTCAAGTATTTATCATTAAACCCTCAAATATCAAATATAATGAACGTCTCACAATGTTGTCTTTTGATTATGTTGAATGAAATGACTAGAAGAATATGAAAGAAGGAAGTCCAAACTGATATGTTGTTAAACAGAATATATTATCTCAAACCCCAGAAGAATTATTTGAAAGAAATAGTTAAAATGAAGGAGCACCAATTAAGGATTTTAACTCTTTCTTACATAGGTAAAAAGAGACCTATTGCTCATTACTTCGTTTTATTCAAAGATAGAAAACACAGAACGAAAACTTGAACACAGATCAACATAAACATATTTCAGAAACTTGCTTCTCATTCATTAATCTTTGAAAACTTTGAGTACAAAAATTATAGTCTGAAGGTCCAAAACTCATAACCTTCCTTCTTTTGAATTATTACATTAAATACAATAAAAATCAGTTCGAAACTGCTACAACTGATCCTAACTACCTCAACTCCTGAGGATTTTTGAAGACTATCTTTTTTCATACTCCCAAAAAGTCTTATTACATTTACAACATCTCTAAAAGTTTATAATAACATAAAAATTAACACCCTAATCTATGTGTTGAATGTGAAAAACTGATGATGTTGCTGCATTTCCCAGATCAACTTCTGATTTGTCTTTCTTCGAAGTTGATGGATCCTTTGGCAAGTCTATTGTCCAGGCTCTCCACTTCTTCCATATCTCTACTCTTGTCCTGGGTGAGTGTATCAGATTGTGATACTCTAACCTGAAAGAAGTAATTCGGTTGTAAGTCGGTTTTTATGTAAATAGAGTTTTTACCAGCCACAATAGCTGAAAATGTCTCTGAAGAAAGTTGATCATCGTTTCCCCCTTGAGTACATGAGTCTTTTCATGTTTATTATCAACTTTTCTTTTTGTTAATACCAGTAAGTTTTCATAAGAATCCCATGACAATAGACCTTCTCCTATTGCCCAGCATGAAGGTAAACCTGCTCTTGTTAATTTGTCCAATGATTTATCAAACTAACTTATTGCTTCTTTGATTTCAATCAACCTCTTTTCTATGGCTTTCCTATAATCATTCTTGACAATCATCTTATTAATATCTACTGCATATAATATTATATCCTTAATCTCATTTTCCTCCAATTCTTGGTCTGTTTTGGAGTTAATGAAATCAATGAACCTTTTTGCCCAAATAGCCCTATTGATTGTCTTCTGTCTAACTGCCATTACTTGTTCTTCAAATTCTCTGATAAGACTCATTTCTTCTGCAACCACCATCAAGAAGTCCCAAATTGACTTCATTTCAGAAATGATATCATTCCAAATGATATCTTTTGCCTGTATTAAATATATGTTCCTTTTCAATTTCTCTTTTAAGGCTTTTGATCTCAGCATTGGCATTCTGACAGTCCATTTTATATTTACTAGCTTCATTTTCTGCAGCTTGAATAATCTTCGATGCAGTCTCTAGGTTTGCTTGAGCCTTCTTCCGGTCTCTTTCTGCCATCTACAATTCAGTATTCAACTGATCAATATGTGCTTGAGGATATTTGTTACCTGAAGGGAAAAAAAAAGTACAAGTATGACTATCAATATGATTTTGTAGTGATATTGCAGTTTGTTTTATTTTGGAGATTTCCTCCTCCTTTTGCATCAGTTGCTGTAGCAGATTTTCTTTCTCATTCTCTACCTCTGCAACCTATGCAGCCATTTAATTCTCCCCTGTAGGTAATTTTAGCCTCTTCTTCAAAGTAGATATCTCTTCTTTATCACTTTGTAGAAGCTTCTGCACTGCAATCCTATAATTAGGGTCCACCCCAACCTTTACTATGATTTTCTTTAGTTCCTCATTCTGAATAGTTAAAGCCCTAGAGTTGGATTTTTCTAAATTCAATTGTTTAATGACTCTCCCAAGCATATTCTCTTCTTTCATTGCCATTGCATTAGTCTTTTTTAGGTCATTTACAATCGACCTGTCTGCATATGTAAGTTCATCTTATCCAACAATGGGATTTTCTTCACATCTACAGTTATATTTACAATATTGAAATTACTAGATGAACCAATTGACATGTCAATAGGATGTGACAAGGCAATTATAAATCTATCTTTCTCAAGATCCATGGCAGTCAAAATCCTTGTTTGATCTAGAGAAATCTGATATTCAGCTTGGGATTTCATGCTGACTTTCATCTTCTGATTCCTTTCTCAATTTGGGCAAACATCTGTTTGATCAGAGGTACTTTTTCATGGGAAGTCTCATGTCTTTTGGGTGAAGAAAGAACATTTTGTTCCTCTCCCAACTGTAGAGAGTAACCAAGCTGATTATATGCATGTTCTTGATTAAACTTTGTCCTTTTCTCAGCTCCTTGTTCCTCATCCTCTAAGTCAATTACTGTTTCTTTACTTCTTTTATTAGACTTTTTTGAAATGATAGGAGTCTGAATATTTGAACCTGTTGAACTCACTACACCTCTGCTAGCTATATTTTCTAAATCTGGCCTGCTTTCATGAATGAAAGTTGAATACCCATTCTCAATTCTTCTATTGGAAATTACACTGTGTGGGTCATAAGCCCAACTTTCCCCTAGCAGCAAATGCATCTCATCTAGAATTTTAGTAACTTCTTCAAATGCCTATCTCATATTAACAATGAAAGGACCTACAGTCATGGGTAGTTTAAACATATGTCCCTTTTTCATGGGCACAAAATGAACTTGATCAAAATTCAGACCTTATCGAATGAACTCCAAGGCAAATAGCCTCATGGGACAAATACTGGAAGTATATAAGGCTCAACCCCTGCTCCATATAACCTAATCTCTGAATAATCCTCAAACACAAATCAATTTCCAAAATTACAGTTTTCTCCTAAATGCAAGAATTCTTGAGCTTTGGGTAAAAAACAAGGGGGAGAAACTCCATTCAAAATCTTAAATGCACTTGACATGAAATAACTGACAAAATCAAATAGTCCATTTTCATTTTGTTCTCTCCTTACTATATTTGTCCAAAAAACTATAGATTGTCTCTTCTTATTCATGTCTATGATGTTCAGACCTAGATGCATAAATTCCTCCACATTTTGATATAAGAACAAGTAAATGATTAATGAAGGAAATCTGAAAGAACCTGTTAATGATAGAATCATTAGCTATGAATTTACTGCTTCCTGCCAATAGGGTGGAATATCCAGCACCATTCCTGGCTTCATCATCATGGAAAACATCCCTAACATCGTTTTATCCACCATACTGTCATCATCTTTACCCATAATTTTAGCAATGCTGCTTAGTACTGGCTAAATCTCATCATCAAAAACCTCCATAGGTAAATCCTTGTTGTCAAGCTAAAATTGTTGTGTGTTGGGCTTTAGAAAATATATAATTTGATTGAAGTCTTCACCGACAACATTATCATAATATGCTACCAAGGATTCAACGGAAAATTGAACACAGGACTCTAACTCAGGGTAACAAAGGGCTTGGCGGATTAACAGGGCAGACACTTGTAGAACATTCTCTCCCTGAAAATTCATCACATAAAATTTGCTAGGATACATAACAGAAACCATCCAGGATATCAATTCAGGAAAAAGATGAGTTGTAAGGATACATGCATATAGCAAACCAGAGTTGACCATGGCGGCATACACTGGAGAAGCTTTGTCATTCAAGAGGACTTGTTGGTAAAATGGAAGATGGTCCAGGGAACAATTAGTGTCTTGGATATCCCTCTCGGTATCCATGAGAGGGATATGACTAGCAGAAACAGAAAGAAATGAATGTTTGGCCATAATTCAAGACTACAACAACCAACAACTTGCAAGGTGGCTAAATTTTAATAGGGTGACGAAAAACTGAATAGGACGCAGCACAAATTACTCTCAAACATTAACTTAATCCGAAATGACTTCGGCAAAATGAAAATTTTTCTTAAATAGGTGGCGCGACCTTTTAAATTAAATGCTGACATGATGCTCCAACGAACCGTTGAATTCTCCTTATGTGGAGGAAAGGGAAAATTTTAACGGTGGAAGTTTATCTTAAAGTTTAGAAACCTTGGCGAATCTTACTAGTCCCCAATATGTAAATTGTAAAAAAATTGATGATATTTTTGAAAAATATTTAGGTTTCTAAATATTTTATATTATTATATATAAAATTTTGGTGATTTTTAGGGTAAAATAATTTTATACTATAATATTTGGGCAAATAAATTTTTGAAAAAATGGAAATTAACGAACCCTTTTTTTGGAAAAAGCATGAAAAATTAGCCCACTTGCGAATATTAGCCCCTAAAATTTTCCATGGTGGAGGACAACTGTGAACAACTCAGCGCCTTTCTTCACTACAGGGGGTCTCGGGGTATGGAGAAATATCTTGGCTTGTCTCCCCACATTCAATCTCCACCGCACATCTATGTTTTCCCCACAGTCAACCCGGTCAACTGCGGAGGCACCCTTGTTTTTAATTAGTGCATTAGTTGTGCCCATGGGTTGAGTCCTTCGATCGGGGTTCGAACTTTCATCACATCCCGCCTGATATAATGATCGACCTTTAAGCTTTAAGTCGGGGACCCACTTCATAAGGGTCAAAATTTCTAAACTTTTGATTTTAATACAACGAAAAGAAATATTTTTATGCCAAAGTATAAATAGTATAATACTTTAACATATTTTTGACAATTTTCTATTTTTATATTTTCAGAGTCGAAAATAAAAGGATATTGAAAATGATCCACAACAGAGTGATTCACTATTTGGTTTATTTTATCACTTCCTCACAATTTGAAAGATTAAGTATGATAAAATTTAATATGACAAGAAAATTTGATTAATTGAAATGATTGTTGGTGCAATAAGATGAATACAAGTAGATGCAAGTGAGATTCCCTGGGAAATATAGTAGGATAGTAGCAAATAGTATCTATAATAAGAAAAAATGATATAATCACAAATTACAAGGAATATATATATATATATATATATATATATATATATGGAAAATATTATATGGTGGGAAAGGACATCCTGAGAAAACATATATGTGTATTGTACACATGAAAATGAATGTGTGTATTAATATCCTAAGGGATTTGTCGTCCTAACATGACCTAAAGGATTTATAATGGACATAGAATGATGTGAGAAGAAAATAGGTGAACAATCAAGTAAGTTAATCAAAGATAAATGTAGCAGATTAAAAAAAAATTAAAAATCAATGGTGAAGAAAATTGTTTGTATCTATGCTTGTCGTATAATGTGAAGTGCATCATGCCACTAGTCAATGGTACCCCATATAAGTACCTTAAAGAACTTCAAATGGCTCTATAGACACCATATGCTTACACAATCATTATATAAAGATAGCCACACTAACATAGTGTGTTAAAGCAGCTGACAGGCACTGAGATCCAAGGAGGGGAAGACCCTATAGCTAGGTTATACTTCAACAACAAGGGGAAGTACATACGACTTCCAGACACCATGATCAATAAGTTTCAAAATAGAGTTGGATGCAAACCCCAAGAAAAGTTTTAAGAAAACTCGTAGGTGAGGCATGTTAGAAAAAAACAACGGTAATATTTGGTAATGTAATTTTTGGTTATCTTTAAGCATGATTGTGCCCTTGAGTTGTCATAGATGATTCTTTAAATATTACCTTGCATTTTTGGCCTCAATGGTCTATTGAGGAAGGAACGAAAGGAAAAGAATAAAATATAAAAAATATAAAACTTTGATTTTGTATGAAACCACCAGCAGTTAGGTAGCATGGACATTATGGGGTCCACTTGCACAAAGGACAAGATAATATTTGCCGTGAAAATGGTACGTTGAAGTAATTACCCTGGAACTTGGTAATATTGTTGTTTCATGTCATAAATTATGATGGTGCTAAATGAATAGATCATTGATTGCAATCCATCATGGAAATAAAGCGATAAAATATTCCTTGTGACAATAAAAAAAATGGATATTGTGTGAGAGTATAATAATCTAACCAATTACTCGCAGGTTGGAATATAATTAATGTCTCTTAATATTCCATCACACCTTACACGTCAAACATATTAAAAATTTGTGTTGTCAAAGGAAGTGGATGTGTTCTAAATTAAAACGAAAGAGCTATATTATAATAATATGGTGAGTATGAGATAATCAATACGTATGCGAGCATAAGAGGGATAAATCATAAACCCCATGGTTGTATTCAGAATAAAACTTGTGTATAGCTCAGATTAATAATCTGTAATATAAGATCAAAGGTGGGAAAAAATTAAAATATGGTAAAGTTGACCCTTGGTTGGTGGTAAATAAAATTGAAATGTAGACCAAGGAGGGCATAAATAGGTAGATAAAAATATGGCCTTCATGAAAAGAAAAAAAATCCAAGCCGTAGTCATGAATAACTAATGTGTATATAAGATTTGAATTAAGATAAAGGTATAGTGCTACTATATATTACATAAATTCAATAGTTTCAATCATGAATAACTAATGTGTATATAATATTTGAATTAAGATAAAGGTATAGTGCTACTATATAGTACGGAAATTCACTAGTTGCAATCTCTCATAAAGGATAAGGATAGAAAATAGCTTCTGAACACATTATTATTGTTAAGAAAATTGTACAAATATAATTGATACCTCTATGGACTGAAACTTGTAGTGGAACCATGTGATGGAGTCTTGGTCAATTGGTATGGCCATTAGATCAGTAAAATAATTTACAATGATGTTGCTAACCCTTATTAAATGCATGATAGTGACTTTTGATGGGTTGTGAGGCATGATGATGACCTTTGTTATGTATATGAATAATAGTGATAATGTTTGTAATTAAAAAAAAATGAAAACAATATTTATAGGATATTACATTATAATTGATGGAAAATAATGACCACAAATATTTTTAATGTTGGTCAACCGGAAAAAGTGATCCTGGTTGAACATATTTACATTCACAATTAGAGGAAAAATTATGCTAAAAAAACAAGCGTTCACCTAGGAGAGACTACCTGGGAATATGAAAATAAATATTTTATGTGAAAGGTATATTCCAACCTACTTTGGAGGCCACTAAACATCGAGGATGATGTTTCACTCGAAGGGGGGAAGATGTAACACCCCTCGGTAAAAAGTGAATATTTAATTTACTTTTACTAAAAAGACAGGCTAAATATGGATGGTGTGGAAAACCTAGTAGGAAACTTTAATGTCTAAAGTCACATTTTAATTTTATATAAAATAAAAGTTATGGCAAGTCTTGGAATTCATGGGAACATACCCAAGAGGAAAAAATTCATTTTCCAGACAGTTGAGACAGTTTCTTCCTTCTTCCCTAAGAGATAAAAAATCTCAATAGAGACAAGAAGCCATGGAAGGTAGGGAGCATAAGCTGGATACATCTCGAATTAAAGAGCATAGAAATTGGTACCTTGAATATGAATTTTTTAAGGTTGGTAAATACACTACCAATTAGAGTGTTCTTGAGCTGGACTAAGGGTTAGTGGGACCCTTAAGAGAAAACTTGTGACTCTACAAGTTTTCGACTGGAAAGGCGTGATCTTCATGTTTGAGAACATACCACTACAAGTCGTTGTCTATAAATTGTTCCAAAAATTGAAAAGGATCGAGGGAGAATTGAATTTAATTTCCAATCTTAGTGGTTAGGGGGAGAAGTATTTTCCTAGATTGACTTACCTAACAACTTGTAACAGATAAGTATCATTTCCCTAGAATTCTAATATTTTTAGAACATAAAGTTTCTGTAGGAATGTAGGAATTGAACATAGGTACTGATTACTATGAAAAGATTTGTGATGAAGGATTTCTTTGTGAATATAAAAATTATATATTCCAATGCTTGTACATAGTAACTTGGTTGTATAAAAGGAAAATGTAATCTGTATAAAAAAAAAAATTAGGTGAATTTTCCTTGGTTGCACAGAATGGTTTCCTATAAGATATTATTGAGAATAATTATATTCAGGAACTAGGTTAGACCCCTATATTTTAGGAAGAAATATTAGTCTTGGTTCCATGCAAAGCATACTATAGAAACCCTTAGACAGGTGACAGGTGCTAATGGAATGTTAGGTCCCGCTTGTCCTTAGTGACACTAGTAATGAAACAAACAATTACAGAAAATAATCACTTTATCTATACCATGAGAAGTAAAAATTCTAGTGAGAATTTATTAAAGAAATAAAATAGATGGTTTCTATTAATAGCCATTATATATCAAAACAGGAAAGTTGAAGCTAAACATTACTGAACCCTTCAATACTAGAAAATAAAACAAAAAATATAGCGATGCTAACACAACATTCGATGGGAATGAATGCATAAATATTAAAGTAAATTGAATTTGGAGTAATGCAGTAAGTAGAAGAAAACAATATTAAAATGAAAATAAAAAACAACAAAATCAATGGAAAATTACACCCCAAGCATCATGGTGTAACTGTTCTGAGCATGAAGCATAAATATATAAATATGAACATAATACATGAAGAATTAGTTAAAAGTGGATTTTATATGTTATGTTAACTTGGTACAAGTATAACTGTATAAACAAAATACCATAATATTATAACTCCATATCAAGTGGTTGCATAGAGTTTAACTGTAACATTAATACCAAGCTCTGTTCTCAAGAAGTCCAGGCCTTCATTAAAAAATGAATGTGGAATAAAGGTCATACCATAAAAGAACCAAAATACACATAAATTATATGTAAGAAACCAAGTAATGACCATTCACATTCTTACAAATCTCAGGAGTACATTAACAATTAGAACTTTGTTGAGGAACTCCTTCCAAGATTACAATTGATAATTCCAAGGTGATAAATAAGAATGCGTACTGAGGTTCTTAGTTTAAAGTGCATGAGAGTCGAAACCCTTAACCGATACCAAACAATATACAAGATCTTAAAAACCAAATGATAATTATATAATTTTTGAAGTAGATACTCAGTCAAGAAAATAAACCTGGTAAAAATGAGAGACAATTTGGTAATATTTTAACCAAACAACATATGCATTTGAGGAAAACAAGATCCACATGCCCAATTGACAAAATATGGGTCAATCCCTCACCTACAACATAAAATATTCAGGTTGAGTTAACGTCTAAGCTCAAAGTGTAAAAGGAAGTACTAAGGAGATAGAAGAAGGGTCGTTTACCTTAGGTAAATGCTACTGGTGGCCCAGAGTGGTTGTCCTAAAACCTGAGAAAGATATAATTAGAAGATGAGTCAAACCCTAATCGAAAGCTTAGCTAATCAGAAGGAATAAAAGACACACCCAAAATTTTGTTACCTAGAAAGGTGTGAAATGGATGCATCGTAAGGATGTAGACTCTGCATAGCTGTAAACGAGACTCCAAACCTACGCAAATAATCACCCAAGTTAATTGATGAAAAAAAATAATAAATAAATAAAATAATTCTAAGCTTAACCATATGCCATGGGAAGGACACTGATCATTGAATTCCATATCTATGCAGGATCTATATCATTTTTCTAGAAAACCCTAGGTCGTCACCAATCCATATCAGTTACAAAGAGAATGAGAATGTGACGACGGGGTCAATGTATCTACCCCTTCAGCACCTCCCATAAATTTGTATCGTCTAATTAGATACTCGTTCATCCAATGATGGAAAATGTTCCAAATGTCATGCGCTAGCAAGACACGAGGTTTCCATTGTGCCAGACAGCTGGCTTCGAGAAAATTTGAAGCTCATGTTGTTAAAAGATAATGGAGAATCCCTAATTTATGAGAGTTGGTTCACAAAACCTTAGGATAGGAATTAGTTTCTATTTCTTAGGGTATGGTTCTAACTTCCCTAAATCTATGTATGTTATATATTTTTTGAGTTGTATTGAGAATGTGGAGCATTCCGCAAAGTCAGACTCTCCTGGTTCAGTCTCTCCATTGTAGAGCTAACCAAATTTTTATTTATTAATTCAATAAAACATATTTTATCATGGTATCAGAGCTCCAGGGTAGAATCATAGCCAGAGTGATGTGATCCTTGTGAGTATCCAGGTGGCAGAGGAGAAGCCCCTGATGACTAAGTGGAATTTTTTTTTCTCTCAGGTGTTGATCAGATCATCGCAATTTTTTGAGGAACAGTCACGTCGATCAGTGTGGTGTTTGGAGGAATAGTCGCACTGATAAGCATGAATATGAGCAGAATAAACGCACTAAGGATCCATAACCTTAATCAGTTTCGTTCCCGGCATGATCAGCGTGGAATTTGTGTTGGTAAGTGTGCCGATGTGAGAAAGAGAGGAGATCTGAGCATATTTGTGCCAGTGCTCGCCCACTGATGCAAAGAAGAGATCTGAGATCTATTTCCAGTAAAAAATTTCGGATGAGGGAAGAGATCTATCACAGATCTACTATCGGTGAAAGCTCATCGATGAATGAAGAGATTTGAAGCAGATATACTGCTTGTATCAACTCGCCGATGAAGAAAGAGATCTGGAGAAGATTGGTTGTCAGTGTATGCCTGGTGCAGAGGAGCTAGAGAGATCTTAATGAGAAACAGAAGAGGCCATGGCAAAGGATCTGAGAGCCTGTGGCACAGCGCGCAAAGCAACTTGCTACATTGATCACAGATCAGGTGTATCTATATCATGATATTTCTTTCTGTGAGGATCTAGGGTATATTCGTCATTATTTTTTTTCTCCTGTCAATTACTCGAATTTTTTTTTTTTGAATCGTCAAGATGAACAATCAAATAATTGAATCATAATTGAATGAGAGAAACAAGCTTGATGGTTAAAATTACTCTAATTGGAAGTTCAAGATGCAGACTGTGCTAGAAGCACAAATTTCATAGATGATTGCAAATGGGGATGAGCCAAAGTCAACAGCAAGAGCCACAACGACTCAAGACTGAGAGAAGAGAAAGATTAGGGCAAAGACGACATTGAAGATGGCAGTGAAAGACTATATCATACTACATATCAGAGATTGCAAATCTGAAAGTGAATTTTGGACAGTGTTGAAGGATCTATATGAGATTAGGAATACAAATCGCCTCCTATTCTTGAAGAGCAAGATCCTCTCCATAAAGATGGAGGAGAATTAAATAGTTGTTGCTTTCATATAGCAGATCAAATATCTAAAGAACAAATTGGCAGATATTGGTGAGATAGTTGCAGACACATTATTTGGTCATTATTACTATGAATGGTATGATTGACGATTACCAAATGTTCATCACTGAGATAAGTGTGAGGGAGAAAGCCCCAAATTTTGAAGAACTGACATGAATATTAATGAAAGAAGAAGAAAGAAGATTGACTCTAAAACCCTAGAGTTCAGACCTTACGTTAATGGAAAAGAAGAAATTCTTCAGAACAAAAGGAAATACATCACAGGAAAATGGAGGAAACCCACAGAAAAGACCGAATCAATCTCAAGGTATGTATCCGAATAGAAACTACTCTGTATTAAAATGTTTCTATTACAGAGAAATTAGTCATATGGCTAAGCATTGAGGGAAAAATAAATTTGACAAAGCACAATAGAGACATAAAAGACATGCAGGTCATTTCACAGTTGATGACCATGTTTAGGATTTTAGACTGTTCATGGCTAACAATGATGAAAATTTCGAAGCAGATATCTGGTATGTGGATTCGGGAGAATCCACACACATGACAGGTAACAAACAATGGTTCGAAGATTTTAAAGAAATCAATAAAGGAGCACAAATATACCTTGGCGATGATAGAGGTTATCAAATCAAAGGGTACGGGAACATTCCTGTTATTTTTCCTGATGGTAATATCATACATATTCAAAATGTAATGTATGTACCCAGAGTTACAAATAATATGATTTATGTATCCATGATTATAGATTAGAATATAAAGGTAGAATTATTTAAATCCAATTGTTATATTAAATATTTGTTGGATGGTATGAATACTATTGCTTCAGGGATTCGAACAGGACGTCTATACAAATTAAATGTGATTTCAACACCAGATCGAGCTTTGACAGCATCAAGTTTGACTACATAAGAGATATGGTACCAGAGACTTGGTCACATCAACTTCAACAATCTGCTATTACTTCAGAAAAAGGAAATGATAAGAGGTATTCCTACTTTAAAACAAGTTCATAATCATTGTGAAGCTTGTGCATTAGGAAGGATGTATAGAGAATAATTCCCTGTTCGAGTAGAGAAGAAAAAGAGAGATATACTTGAATTAGTGCACACTGACCTATGTGGACCCATAAAAACAAAGTCATTAGGAGTTGCACTATATTTTTTACTGTTTTTTAATGAGTGCACAAATTTTTCTTGGTTATATTTTCTGAGTCAGAAAAGCCACACATTTGAATGCTTTAAGCAGTTCATAACTATGATTGAAAAGAAAACAAGGAAGTACATAAAATTCTCCGCTCCAATCAAGGGGGAGAATACAGGAAGTCTAAACTTACCAGGTATTGTAAATACCATGAAATATTGAAGCAATTCACAGTATCCCATACTCCTCAGCAGAACAGAGTAGCAGAAAGGAAGAAAAGAACATTGGTGGAGTCTACTCGGAGCATGCTGAAAGGTAAGGATCTTTCAAATGGTTTTTGGGCTGCAGAATTGAATATTGCGGTTTATTTGAAAAATAGGAGTCCTACAAAAAGTCTCGAGTTCAAAACTCATTTTGAAGCATTATATGGATTCAAGCCTGTAGTAAAACATTTGAGAGTATTTGGGTCTAAAGTCTTTGCCCATATTCCAAAGGAAGACAGAATAAAATTAGATTCAAAAGCCATTAGTTGCACCTTTGTAGGGTATTTTTCACAATATAAAGCTTATAGATTGTTTAATCCCTCTACTCGCAAGATTTTTGGTATTAGAGATGTCATGTTCCATGAGAAGGTTTATGATGAAACTGATAAAAGAAATGAGGGATGAGATATTCCTTTTTTGGTGGAAGCAAGTGAAGAAGCAGGTAACAGCCGTGAGAAGCAGAAAAAGGCAGAAGCTAAAATTTCACATACAACAATCAAGCCGAGTCCTTCAAAGGAAATTAAAAACAGGTTGGAAGCCACACCAACGCTCAGAAGATCAGGTAGGCAGACTCAATTTCCTACTAGATATAGGGAAAATGCCTTTATAACTAGTATGATGAATGTTTTTGAACCTTCTAGTTATAGAGAAGCAAATCAATGTAGTGAATCGAAAGAAGCTATGGAACAGGAATATGAATGTATTCTCAAAAACAAAAATTGGGAGCTAGTTGAACTTTCCGAAGGGAAACAAACCATAGGTTGTAAATGGTTGTATAAACCAAATATTAATGCAAGAAGAAGCATAGATAAATTGAAATCTAGATTGGTAGCAAAGGGGTATTCAAGAAAAGAAGGTATTGATTATGAGGAAACCTTCACCCCCGTAGCTAAACTAAATACTATCATAATGATGATTTCTTTAGCTACTAGAAAACACTGGATGATTCACCAACTAGATGTAAAGTCTGCATTTTTAAATGGGGAGTTGAAAGAGGAGATTTACTTAGAGCAACCTGAGGGGTTTTCCAGAAAGGGAAATAAAATTTAGTCTACAGATTGAAGAAAGATTTATATGGACTAAAACAAGCACCCAGGTCATGGTATGAAAAGATAGATTCATTTTTTATGCAACACAGTTACAATAGAAGTAAAAGCGACCCTAATCTGTATACTGTGAATGATGAAAATGGGCTTATAGTGTTGATTTATTTGTATGTAAATGATCTTATTATTACAGGTGCTGATTTTGATCTAATCAGAGAAATCAAGTAGCAAATGTCACAAATGTTAGAAATGAAAGACCTCTGTGAATTAAGATACTATTTGGGTCTTGAGATCTAGAGATATTTAGGACAAAATTTTCTATCCTAGGGTAAGTATGTTAGGGGTCTACTGGAAATATTTAGGATGGATCAGTGTAAGGTTGCAGCAGTACCATTACAGTAGAACATTAAACTTTAGATTGAGGATGGCTCTAAAGAGGCAGTTGTGACACCCTATCGATAGTTGGTTGGGAGTTTAATATACTTAACCACTATGAGACCAGACTTGGCTTATGGAGTTAGTGTGTTAAGTCAATTTATGTCCAAGCCACTTGAGTGTCACTGGATTGAAGCCAAAGGCATTCTAAGGTATCTATATGGAATTGCAGATTATGGTATTATTTATACTGATTCTTTTGATGTTAGATTGACAGGGTTTACAGATTCTGACTGGGCAGGAAATGTAGACAACTGAAGAAACCAGGTAATTACCATTCACATTCTTACAAATCCCAGTAGTACATTAACATTTAGAACTTTTTTTAGGAACTCCCTTCAAGATTACAATTGAGAATTCCAAGGTGATAACTAAGAATTTGTACTAAGGTTCTCATTTTAAAGTGAATGAGAGTCAAAACCCTTAACCGATATTAAACAATATACAAGAGCTTAAAACCCAAATGATAATTCTGTAATTTGTGAAGTATATACTCAGTTAACAAAATGAACTTGGTAAAGTCGAGAGCCAATTTGGTAATATTTTAACCAAACAACATATGCATATGAGGAAAACAAGATCCACGTGCCCAATTGACAAAATATGGGTCAATCCCTCACCTGCCACATAAAATATTCAAGTTGAGTTAACATCTAAGCTCAAAGTGTAAAAGGAAGAACTAGGGAGATATAGGAAGGGTCGTTTACCTTAGGTATCTAATACTAGTGGCCCATAGTGGTTGTCCTAAAACCTGATAAAGCTAAACTAGAAGATGAGTCAAACCCTAATCGAAAGCTCAGCTAATAAGATGGAATAAAAGATGCACCCAAAATTTTGTTACCTTGAAAGGTGTGAAATGGAGGCATTGTAAGGATGTAGACTCTACATAGTTGCAAACGAGACTCCAAACCTACAAAAATAATCACCCAAGTTAATTTATGAAAGAAAATAATATATAAATAAAGTAATTCCAAGCTTAACCAAATGCCATGGGAAGGACACTGATCACTGACTTCCATATCTATGCAGGATCTATATCATTTTTCTAGAAAACCCTAGGTTGTCACCGATCCATATCATTTAGAAAGAGAATGAGAATGTGACGACGAGGGTAGGGTCACGGGTATCTACCCCTTCACCACCTCCCAGAAATTTTTACCGTTGAATTAGATACTCGTTCATCTAATGATGGAAAATGTTCTAAATGTCATGCACTGGAAAGATAGGAGGTTGCCATTTTGCTAGACAGTTCGCTTTGAGAAAATTCGAAGCTCATGTAGGCATTCTTAAGCCATCCATTAGGTCATATGACCTAATGGGAAACCACAGGCAGAGCATGGTGGAACACCAATGTTGATTTCACATATAATTAACATAATGTTAAGATTCCTTAACCACCGGTGCAGACTAAATCACATATCATATGCTTAAGGTAAAAGTTTTAAGAAAGAAGGAAATCCGAATAATAAAAAGGGATCATTACTTTATTCCATTCACATCGCAACTAAGGAGAATTCAATAAATAACCTACCAAGATACATCCATGATGTACTTGGGTCAGAAAATATGATAATTTTATGGTAATAGGTAACTTGTTTTAGTTTTATGTGACTAGTTAAAGGGGGATGTTACATTCCAATTCAGATCTACATGAACGCGACATCTATTTAGTTGTATATGCACATAATTTAAATGTGATTCGAACAAGTCATACCAAAGTTATTACTTGGTAATTGAATTACAATATTTTATTTTTTTTAGGGGTGGGGGGGAATATAAATTTTCAAACTTTGTCATATAAATATGAATATAATTGTGCTTTGTAAAACAATTTCATAGAATAATCATTTTTTGTTAGCTTATATATATGAAAATATATATTAATATTATCCATATTATACTAATGTGAGATTAAATATTTCATAGTATGTTTTATATAAATCATGCTAGTAGCTTCAATATACAAATTTTGTAGCATAATCCTTAACCTCAATGGCAGGGACTACGCTTCCCTGCAACACTTGTTTTTATTAGGAAGTACTTGATCAATTTTATTTTATTTTTTAACATTCAATTAATTTTTTCTTGGACATTGAATATATTATTAGATACAAACATTAAAATATTTATTAAATATGTTATTTCTATATATATATATATATATATATATATATATATGTATATATACGTAGTTGTTATCGATATAAATTACTTAACATGGATCTTCAAATAGTTTATTTAAATTTTGTGCTCAAATACTTTTGAAAAGTAGAAGGTTTAAACATCTTAATCACATTTTTTTCACTTCTAATTACTTTATCTCTTTTGATATGAAATCATATTATGTCATGTGGAAATTGAAATATTTTATCTATGACTGAGAGTGAGTAAAATAGTTTTACCACATTGGGTTGTAATATCAACAACAAATCTAGTGACGATAGTGAGGTTGGAATTATCGATCTTTTATAGTGCTTTCAATTAAAAATAGCTAAATGTGGATAATAATTTTTTTGAATGATAGAAGATACTTTATTTTTATTTTAAGAGGGATATGTGTCAACTCCACATTGATAATGGAAAAAATTAGACATCGCCCTCATATTGGGTTGTTGAATGTGCCTCCTAGTGCAATCAGTATGAAGGAAATGAAAAAATATTTCATCCTTACTCTGAACCATAAATTAAATTTTTTCTTGTCCATGTGAAGTAACATAATTTCATAATTTTTTCCCCAAGGAAAAATCATAACTTTCATTTTATTATGAAAATTACATATTGTAGATGTTGTGAAGCATATGCAATAAAAAGGTGACTGAAGTCACGAGTCAAAAATAAACTATCCAGAGAGGTCCCTTACATGGAGAGTTAATAAATACGATCATATAGAATGTACTACTATAAAAAATATATACAGATAAGTGTTAAATATAATATCCAAAAAAATGATGTTGTATAATGAATGATAACAAATCAGGGCCTTTCACCCCCCTGCAATTGATCTATATATGGCCTGTGATAGTATTGTAAAAATTCATGTCCCATCTGCTCCTCAATCAACCAAAGACCCTAAGGTTGGTTCATGGCCTCCTTGAATAGAGTGTCAAAAATCTGATTTTTCTCCCTGTAAATATGATGACAAGTGATAGAATCAAATGACATTTAAAATGCCAGGTCTCCTCCAAAATATTCCACAGTGTGTGCACATGAAATTTTGATATCTAATTGAACCAACTGATGATGATCTTAGAATTTCCAAAAATATGTAAGTGATTGCAACCATTTTCAATGGAAAAATAAATGAGGTGCCTTAGAGTAATAAGCTCAACAAACTTATTTGTTCCATTTCCCAAGCCCATCTTAATTTTAAAATAATGATCATCATTTAGGTACAACATAAACCCCCCCCCTCGCAACCAATCTATTGAGTCGATCCATCAAAGTATTCCCAAAGATGAAGGACGTCAATTACTTTAGGAGTGATTGTTCTAGGAGGACGAGATTGATCATCGTCTGGGAGGCAGTTATATAAGGATATGATCTGGGCCGAAGTCAGGTTCCAAGTTGGGGCAGAGCTTTTGAAAATAGATTTATTCCACAAGAACTAGATGCCCCAAAAGATTAGGAGAGGGAGGTTCCGGATTTTATGAGGGAGCACAAAACTCCACCAAGACTTCCAGGCCCCATTTACATTTCGGCCAAACCATCTGGTATAAATATGAAAATTGGAGTGGATCAAATTCCAGAAAGAGATGGTGGAGGGGCATAAAAGGAAGATATGTTCAATGGATTCAAAATCCTACTTACACAAGATTCACCAAGTGGGTCCATGATAGGAGCGGTTAAGGATATTATCACCCATTAGAGCCTTTTTTTGTAGTACACACCACATAAATAATTTTTATTGAGGAGGTGATTTTAATTTCTAGAGACTGCTCCACCACCAGATAGCATCATGTGGCATATGATAAGAGTATATAATAGGATATCCTCCTTGGGGGAGTAGATATCGTGCCTAGCATGTGACCAGATAATATCGTCATCACCATCAGTGACATGGATGTGAGATTTAGAGAGGGCGGATATGTATGATTTCCAAGCTGGTATCCAAGGATCGGGAATGTTAAATTTCTTAGCTGATTTCCAGCCTTGAAGAAAAATAGATGAGTTATCCGGGTCAGCAATCTGTGCTATATGATGGATACCCAATGAATATAGGAAATGAATGAGATCAGGAGTTATCAGATGATAATTTCCACAGCCCGACCATGGATCCAATCCAACGCGTGCCAGATTTCCAGATCTGATCTTCCAAGTTAGACCATCTTTGATCAAAGGTAGGTAATTTAGGACAACTTTTCAGATAGAGGAGATGTGTGCCCTGTTCCAAGATGGTCTGTGAATCCAATCCAAGAGGTGTAGAGGCATGATGTATTTCTGTGTGACCACAAAAGACCAAAGATTCTATGAGGTGAGAACCTACCAACCCATGTTTTCCGCAAGTGCTTTAGCAAAAGCATCAATATTTTTCATGCCCCAACCACCCCATTTCTTTGGCAATGCGATGTTATCCCATTGGACGCAGGCGAAAGTGTTGCCTTCCTGATTAACTTTCCATAAGAAACGACAACATAACTACTGAATTCTAGATATGATTCCCTTTGATATTTAGGCCCCAGACATCCAGTATACCAGAATGTCTTCTATCACAGATTTTATTAGAATTAGATGCCTAGCCCAATAAAGCCACCAGTGATACCAGACATTTATTATTTTTTCAATTTTTGCAATCAACCATGTCTAGTCTGCAATTCTATAGTCAACTGGTTTTAACCAAAACCTAAGATACTTAATTCCATCCTTCAGTTCCAAAAGTGAAAAAGGAAATATATGATGTGCATATATAGATTCATGATTTGAACAACCAATAGAAGTTAAGGTCGGTTTATGGTTATTACTCTCCATAAGAGTAGCCAGGCTGAAATATTGTAGGACAAATAAAAAATCAGATGAGTCCCCAATGGATCCATTCATAAAAATTAATACATCATCCAAAAATAAGAGATGATATATCATGCATCTATCAACAATTTTGATTCCCTGGAGTCTACCCAAACATCGCTCCTCTGAGATAAGATGACTCAAAGCTTCCATAATCAGTAAAAAAATAAGAGGAGATAGAGGGTAGCCCGTCTTGAGTCCTCCCTCCGAATAAAAGAATGGAGAGGTTGATCCATTGATGAGAAAATTGAGCAAGAAATTAGTTATACAACACATAATCCAATTAATGAAAGCAATGGGGAAACCCAAAATTTGTTAAGAACATACAGATGTATAACCAATTTACGGGGTCAAAGGCCTTGGAGAGATCAATATTAAGGATAAGAACTGTGATATCGTTTTTCTTGATGAAGTGTAGGAACTCTTGAGCAATGCCTATGGCCTTGTGGATCTAATGATGGTTGAGAAAAGAAAAATTTCAAGCGAGATATGCTCAGATAAAATGGGCTTAAGTTTTTTGATAATAATTTTAGCAATGATTTTGTTTATACAATTACAAAGAGATATTGGCCTGAAATCATTGAAGCTGCGGGGGGAATCCTAATTGGGGATGAGGGAAATAAAGGTCAACCAAATGATGATCTTTTAAGAGAGCCCAAATAGTCTCCAAGATAGGGTCAATTTGAGCAGAGTGGCCCCAAGATTCAGCATGCCCAATAGAGAAATTTGTGTCTCCTCCCAATATGATATTTTCTGCTTGAATAAAGGATAGATTTACAAGGTGTGCCCAGAAATTTGCCCTATTTTCAAAGGGACAATATACATTCATAATACGAAAATCCCTACCCAGTTCATATGAGAAAATATTCACACCAATGAAACCTTCACCCCCCAGATATTATTTAACTTAACAGATCGAGGGTAGATTCCCAAGGCTATTCCCCTATATTTCCCCCTGACATCGAGGGCATGGAAGGTCCATCTAGGTCAAAGAGATTGTAGGGAAGATACAATAAGATCAGTAATACCAAGTTTTTCTTGTAAAAAATTCACATCCACCATCTCATGTTCAAATAACCTCCTCAGAGCTAGTTTTTTGTCATGGCTAGCCAACCCATGACAATTGAAGGAAAACCACTTCATTGGGAAACATCAGATAGGGTGGTCAATGCTCTAAGGACCTTCTCAAGTGTAAGTTTTCATCCCTCAGCCACATCCAGCCTGGGTTGTATAATGGCCTTAGAGATAAAGGAGTGTCTTCCATGAGATTATTTGGGGGGGGCAGCGGAGGAGGGGGGATAATTCCCAAACCGTCAACAGAGATAGTTGATAAATTGACTTTGGAATGAAGATTTTATTAATTATTCTACCCGGAATCTGATGAGATATCAGATGCAGAGAGAGTGGAATGGATATCAAGGATGGATGGGGGGGTATCAGAAATAATGGGGGGCGAGGTGACGGTTGGCAAGGGATAAAAGGGATGAACAAATGCTGGGCTGAGGGACAAGAAGAAGTGATACCAGCAAAAGGTGCAATAGATGAAAAAGAGGATACAGTTGGATGAGAAGGAGGATTACCCGGAATTAGCCCCACAGCAGCCACACATGATCGTGTGATCCGGGGAGATGGAGGGTGAACTAGATCCGAGTTGGTGCCAACGGTTAAATAAGTTGCTTTATGTGGGCATCTAGCTTATTTGGAAGCCCGAGCTATCTTCAGATCCATAGATATATTAGTCCCAGTAGATGCATCCATTGAATTGGCCTTAGGAGGATTGGTGTGAAGATGGAATTATTTGAAAAGTAGACCCACCTTGTGACATCGACAACATCTAAAGGGCATGCCTTCATAATCCAATATTTGATGTCGAGAGAAATGTTTCCACTGAATGTTAATAGATTCCCTCAATCCCTTTCTAGTATCAAGGTGAACCAATATAATGCGTGCTAAGGTCATATTTTCAGAGACAATATATTATTTGTCATAGTCCAGATAGGTTCTGAGTGCATTACCAATGCACTTGAAGACTTCTTCCAACCAAAAATGAAGTGGTAAGCGAGGAAGACGAACCCATATTGGCCCCTCCCCCAATTTTTCGTGCTCTGGATCGAAAAGGGGACTCCATCATTTGAGAAGCACCCGAGCTGTCTCAAGATGCCAATAACAAGAGAGAACCCATTAAACATAATCAGGGCACTAGAAGTTGAGGGCAAACCATCCTCTAGGAAGCGTAACAACCACTGGTAGCGCCTCTAGGATATGACCCCAAATATCCATGATCCATTTCCTTATTCGAGCGGTATTGTAAGTGAGGTCACGAACTCTCCCCACTAGCACCCAATCTACAGTCTCCAACACATCCCCCATCTAAATTTCATCCCCAAGGGTAAGATAGATATTCTTATGCTTGACCTTTACACACTTAGATTTTTTGGAGGATCATGATGATTTTCTTGGATGAGGTGTGTTCGAGCCCCCTAAAGAAAAACCTTGTTCGATAGTTTCCCTGGATTCTTCTAGCTGCTGGATGTCTGGTTGAGGACCCCCAAAATACCCTGAAGAAGGAGGGCAGGAGGTTGGAAGAGAGGTCGGGAGGTAAGCAGAAGACTAAGGAAGATAGGATAGATCTCTAGTCGCTTGAGGGAGCGAGTGACCATGGGTTGCATCCAGATGGGTACCCAGATCCAGAGGAGGAGGATAAGAGGATACACCCAAATAGGTAGAGATGAAATTAATGGAAGTCGGAGAAAGGGGAGTGGAGTTGGATGGTGGGTAACTACTAGGGAGAATAGGAAAATCCTCGATAAACAGTGAAGAAGGAGGGGATTCTGACAGTAACGGATAGACCTTAGACGGGGAGCCATGAAATGGAGAAAATATAACCACCGGAACCATAGGCACACCTACCAGAGAGGATGGAACCTGCATGATCAGTGAAGAAGACGGAGGAGACAGGTGCAAAGGGGATTTCGTCCAGATCGACACTGACTCAAAAGGATCGAGGGAATAATCTAGTAGATCAACCTCCATCTCAGCTGACCGAATGGGATGGGCAGTAACAGAAAGAAACAGGTGAATAATAGATGATGACAACTCCCGACGATGATTGAAGACGGGCACGAGAATCCCAGGTATGTAGGAGGCAGTCGCCAGTCAATGGATCTCATGTGGCACTATCCCCAAACCTAGCCAAAATCAGAAACCCTAACTGTATGCAGTCGAGGTTTCCTAAACGGAGACTGCAGTGCCATTATCATATTCAATTTAACATAATTTCATAAGTAAAAATAATATTAATTAATTAAAATTAAGGAGAGAAGATAAATTCACTAGTACAAATGGGAAAAAATCCAATAACTATTGACTGATAAAAGGTGCCTTTTAAACTCCTAATTATCCTCACATTAATTATCGATCCGAGCAAGTCCTTCTATTTCAAGAGTGTACACAGTATGTGGCTGCTATTTAAATTAGAGAGTAATGCTTCATAGATTCCAGTATAGATCTTTTAATACAAGAGTAAACAGATGCAGCAAGTAAATTCTAATTACAATTCAAAGAAAACTCAATCCTCTAATGAAATCAAATCCTACAACAATTCAAGTAACAAAAATATCAGTGAAGAGTACTGTAGTGATAACTCTTCTCTTCAAAATTGATTGAATCTAAACCAAACGCATTCTTCAGTAAAACAACAATGATACCAATTTGAGAGCCTAACAACAGTAGTTAATAATCGTTATAGTTGATTACATTGAGCAGAATATTTATCTAAGAAACTCAATATGAAACGAAAGTAAACTGAATAAACAAAAATACTATAAATTATATAAAACAGATCTATTTGATTAACAAAGGAAAATAATGAACAACAAAGGAGATAAAAATCACAGAAAGAAATAATACTGTCAAACTATCACACTTGCAATAATTGGAAATGTATGACACAAATGAAGCAGGGAATTCTACTAGAGGTCGGGCCCTTAGCCACCAGCAGGCATCGCTAGATTACTTCAAATAATGCGAATGAAAACAACAACTTCAATTATTCATCAAACTTGATTAGCATTACAATGTAATTGCGCTCTCCAACGACGCAGTCTATAATTAAGTTTAAAAATTGCAAAATAATAGTGATTCCCATTTCTTCCCACAATCATTTCCTTTTATAATCAGAAAGGGTAAAGAGTAAATAGTAAATGCGATTTGCAACCAATTTCTAACTTTAATACATCTTTTCTATTCTGTGCTGATCCTTTTGATTCGTTCTTAGCCTTGTCTGAAACCAACTCGTTCCTTCCTTTACTTGTCAGATTCAGATGTGCCAATAGCAGGGAACATCAATCGTTCCTTTTATTTCTTTCCTGCATAAAGAAGGATAAGAATTAGTTAAATCGTAGTTGAAAATAATTCCTCATTTCTTACCATAATTCCTTAATATATTAGTGCATTAAGACATGAAAAATATAAGAATTAAGGATAATGAGGATGAACTTACTAGCAAATACATACCCATTTCGCAACCCAACATACTCCCCTACTTGCTCTGTTTCATGTCCTCATGAAAATAAGTAATTCTGATGGAGTGTAGTTAAAGAGTAGGCTGGAGAAGGGGCATCAAAAATTGGTCTGAAACTATGATGTTGAGCTAACAGTTCAAAAGCGGTCCTTTCCTCTCCTTCAAGAAATTCATAGGTGGCCCGGTAACCTTCGGGAGGATACCAAATGATAGGGCTACGAAACCGACAGCCTAACCAATAATGTCCCTCTCTTAAGATGAGGTTGCTATAGGTGATAAAACGGGCCGCAGTTGCTTTAAAATTTATATAATAAAATGCTTCTCTATCCTGCACACTACCAGCAGAGACCACCCACCTAAGCTTGGATTAAATCATAGAACTTTCTAGAATGGATTGAAAATATGACACTCCATTTTGTACAATCCCTTTATGAATAGGCCCTAAGACTTGAATTACCCCTTTCCGTTTCATCAGAATCTTTTGGTTGGCAAGCATTTGCAAAGGATTCTTGGGTTCACTTCTTACCATAGGATCCAACCCATGCTCTTGTTTTTGGAAGGCGTTATGAGCTTTGAACCATTTAATTTGATTACCTACAAACGAAATAAAGGCCAGGAACTAAATATCTCCCACGAAAGAGTTGGGGTTCTTTTCCACTTCATCTGCTAATACAAGATTGTGCAAGTAGAATTTGCAAAGCAACCTTTGAACCTTTACACCATACAGTTTGCAACAACATATAAAATCTTCGACTGTGTTTAATTCAATTGGTCTTCCAGCTCTTACGGCTTTAATTTTCAACAACAAGTATCGTTCTAGTAGAAACAAAGCATAGTTAGTGGTGGGAGCCCCACATGCCAAGACATATGTTTATAATGAGCAGATGGTGTCTGCACAAGCTAGGACCTTATCCAATCTAAGCTTGATTTTTTTAATTTTCTCTTCTGCCTTTTTGTATCTGTCAAAGGTCTCGTTCTCTGTCTCATTCATTTCCCGAATCTGCTTCTGCAATGCTTGGTACTTTTGTTGGGGAATAGTTTCTTGTTCAAGCCATTCTAACGTGAGTCGAGCCTGTGCTAATTCTTCCCGGAGATTCAGAATAGTGGGGTCATTGTGTGTCGTGTTGTCTTTAGCTGGTATGTTTGTCCGAGTCTCTTTTTCATGAGAGGTCCATTCCTCTGTCTGAGTAGCTATATCTGCAAAAATTTAATTATATTATTCTTTGATGATGACTGGTTGAGTGGATATGAGCTCAGTTTGAGCTTCGTTTGTTGTCTCTGGGGTTTTGTTCAGGACCTTCCCCACTATAATTTCATTTATTTTTCTTCTGAGCTTCTTTATTTTTTTGCACAAATTTTTTCATTCCTTCCTAAGATTTTTCAATTTGGCTCTATAGTTTTTTGGAGGAGCTACCATTCTGCTGACAGTCTCATTAATATTTTCTGCCTCTAGAGAGCCTGGTTACTCATCATGGCTCTGTCCTAATAGAACCGTGTCTCAGAATTGAGTATCAGCTTCCTGAAGTATCTCTAACTCTACTTCTTCTCCTTGGCCTATGTTTTCTGTGCTTAGGCCTACCTGGCTATTTTCCACTAGAAGCGTGTCACCGGATTGGTGCTCTGCTTCTCGAATGGTTTCTACATGCTTTTGCTTCACAACTTGCACCTCTCAATGGAGATAAACATTCGGTGTTGCCAGCATTCTCAGGATATTGGGTTGCTTCTACGTTAAAATTGAGTGGGCTTTCAGGCTACATGTAATTACTCATGTTGTCCAGGACCTGGGAAAGTTCGAAATAGTATAACAAATCACCTTGGGGGCCCATGCTTAGTGTTGAGGGGAGTCCTGATTCATTTCTTTGTTCATCTGAATGCTCTACTTCTTCCTCATGGTTTGATTCAGGAATACCTTGGTCTTGCAATTTTGGTTGTAAGCATTATTCTCTTACCGGGCTAGATAATTCTATAGGTTGACTGGTACTGCCTTGAGGTTTTTCGGCCACTACTGATCTTGACCTCAACCTTGTGGACCGTCTGCGATTTTGAGGTATGTTCCTTGAAAGGGTAGTCCTCTTCCTTTTTTTAACCGAGTTAGGTGTAGGCAGGGCTAAACCTCCTTCCGGAGCTGATATTAAATCATCCCAGCTTGATTTCTATTGGGCGAGGTTATGGCTAACTATTAGCCAAATCAGATAGTGGTGGCTTACTACGGTTTCTACGTGTTGGGACTGTCTTAGCCTCTCGGCAGTTTCATGCAGTAAATAGTTTAATAACGCAGGTAAATTAACAGATAATTTTTGTTTTAAAACTGCTAAAAGTTTCAGTTAACGTGGCCTTACCACATCTTTTCACCCGTCGCATGTAATGTAGTTTTGCATGATTCTTTCTAGCTCTCCCCATGGTTCTCCAAGAGAGGATTTCCAAACGCCCTTGCCCTTTTTTACTAGCTCTTGTCCTTCGTCTCTGAAAACTTTGATAGTGTCCTGTAGCTTCAACCGCTTACCAGACCACACTGGTCCCTCTGCTGGTAACACGCACGCTTCTGCTATCACTATGTATGATACTGTGATTTTCCTTCCCATTACCATAGAATTTCCATTCTATAAATTTTGTAAAAACTCGATGGAAGTTTCCTCGCTGGGTGGTTGAAATCTTGCAAAGAACATTATCCACCCAGCCTGAGCTAAGATTTCCTTGGCTGCATCAGAGACAGCCAATATCAATGGTTCTCTGCGTACTGATCTTCCTCCCATAGTGTTGTAACTCTGCAAACGATAAGTGTAGTAGCAAAACACAACGACACACAGAGATGAGTAATGGAACAACAAATGGTTATGTGATGTTTTATAAGTATAAATACTGTTATTGAGGCTGTTATCATACCACATGCGCTGCAATCATGGAATGTTGTATTATTCGGCACAATCAAATGAGAGAACGACAATGCACTCATAAGTACACTGGGGGTCCCCGCCTCCCTTCAAAATGATAGGTCATCCTCGTCCGAATGAAATGAAAAGGGTAAGGCGCTGGGGCAGGGTACATGAGTAATGGATTGGTAAGGAATGCGCATTAATGACAAGATCATAAAGAGTCTCAGCGCAGTGAAATCAAGGCTTGTACCATGAATTATAAATAAATAATAAGTTGTCGTGATGTGATATAATAAAGAAAAAGGGAACAACATGCAAAAACACAAGAAATAATACGTTTAGTGCCATTATTCCACTTAAACCATTGTGATTGAATTTTAAAAATATTCATGCATATAGGTTCAATGGGATATTAGGACCATAATCTCTCCATAGAAAATATTATAAGAAGAGGGTATTATAATAATTATTGATGTAAAATAAAGCTTCAATACCATCAGCAAAGCTTCTGCTGCCCGCAGGCGTCCATAGCCTCGACAGAGTTGCCTTTTAACCCTTGAGAACCATGGTCCTCTATGTATAATTGGGGAAATGTCTTATGATGTTCCATAGTAGAGACCAATGTGTTGGCTTGGTGACCAAGTGAACACATTGCCATTCACTGGGAAGTAGCAAGAGTGGTCAGGCCAGCTCGTGATGAGACCTCCTATTTCCAAGGACTTCGTTTGTTTATACATCCATTGGATCATATCCTTGGTGTGGTGGCCATAGTGGGAATGCCACTTCGCTTCTTCCTTATGATCATGGTAGGCTGGCTCGTGATGAGACCCCCTATCCTCCATCTGTGGAAAAAAATCATAAAATAACTAGTAAATATATATATATATATATATATATATATATATATATATATATATATATATATATATATATATATATATATATATATATATATATATATATATGTATATATATATTCCTTTTCTTTTATTTTATATTCTTTATTTTTATTTTTTTAATCCCCATTTTATACATAGAAGGTGGCTCATCACTCCTTAAGAGTAGGGATGGCGGAAGAAGTTTGACATATCAATATAAAATAAGAATATACCCATAATCTTATTAATAATATATAGAGAGAGTTATACAGACAAGGGAGAACTAGCATGATACAGATAATCAATCAGTTTAATTTATAATGGAAATGAGGACAGTCAAGTGAGATAGATAATTGTGTCTTTTTCTTTTTATGGATCATCACAAAGAAATCTTGTTAAAGATGATAATATTCACAGTATTTTCCTGTTCCAATAAACCTCCATACATATTGTACTTTTCATGTCATTAAGAGGATCATACAAAGTGAAACTGGGGTGGTTTATGGATAAATCTGGGAGAAATAGGATTTTCTTCAAAAATATTTACAAAGTGTTGTTCTTTGAAAGAAAATGGTAAAAGAAACATTAACAAAAAAATGTTGTTCCTTAAAGGGAACAACAAATGTTCCCTGCAAGGAACATCAAAACAAGCTATACTAGAAGAAATTGTTGTTCCATAGAGGGAATAGCAGTTGTTCCCTGTAGGGAATAGCAAAACAAAATTCACATGAAAAAAATTGTTGTTCCTTAGAGGGAATAGCATTTGTTCCCTGTAGGGAACAACAAAGCGAAATGCACACAAAATTTGTTGTTCCTTATAGGGAACAACAGCTTTTCCCTGAACAAGTATCATTTTTTTAAATATGGTATTGAGTACATTGTTAGAGCACATCGTAAGAAAGTAAATCTATCTCTTGTGAATGTTGGAAAAATGAAGAGGCTTGTTAATTCTAGCAATAATTTTGTACGTTTGATGATAAACCCAAGAATGATGTTGAGAATGAAGCCTTCTAAGGTTTGGATGCAAGTTTAAAATTTGATTTGGTTGAGGTTTTTAATACGTATGATGAGATGTTGCAGGAGCCTAAAGGATTGCCTCCTAAAATAGGGATCCAACATGTAATCTGGGTGAAGCAATATTGTCATTTTCTAAATATTGGCATGTATAGGATGTCAATGATCGAAATTGCAGAAATTAAGAAACAAATCCAAGAGTTTCTCGATAAAGGGGTCATCAAACCAAGCACATCACCAAGTGGGTCACCTATTGTTTTAGTGCCAAAGAAGGATGGTACATGGCACATGTGTGTGGACTTCAGAGCATTGAAGAAAATTACGGTAAAGAACCCTTACCCTCTTCCTAGAATCGATGATTTAATTGATTAATTGAAAGATGTTGTTTATTTCACTAAGTTGGACTTGAGGAGTCATTATCATCGTATTAAGATTGCAGAAGGAGGCATTTGGAAGACAACCTTCAAGATAAGGCAAGGTTTGTTTGAATGGTTTGTTATGACCTTTGGGCTTTGTAATTCTCCCGCAACATTCATGTGGGTTATGAATGATATTTTAAGGCCTTTTCTTCATGAATTTTGGTAGTCTACTTAGATGACATATTTATTTTCAGAAAGTCTCTTGAATAACATATCATGCATGTGACGCAAGTACTAGATGTCTTAAAGAACAAAAAGTGGTTTTTAAAGATGTCTAAATTTGAATTTGGAAAAAATGCTTTAGTCTACTTGGGTCATATTGTTGGAGGGGGTGACTTCAAGATAGATCCCTCAAAGGTCAGAGTCATTTTTAATTGGCCAAAACCCAA
Source organism: Pinus albicaulis (assembly GCA_034641835.2). Taxonomy (NCBI): domain Eukaryota; kingdom Viridiplantae; phylum Streptophyta; class Pinopsida; order Pinales; family Pinaceae; genus Pinus; species Pinus albicaulis. The sequence continues at coordinate 692,015,582 of CM076579.1, read as the reverse complement.
GACTGTGATAGAGGTTAGAAGTTTCTTGGGAGCAACCCAATATTGGAGAAAGTTTGTTTCTAACTTTTCTTCCATTGCAGCTCCACTACATGCATTGGAAAGTGTGAAACAGGTTTTTCAGTGGGGAGGTAAACAAAAAATGACCTTTGATGCAACATGGTAAGCCCATCTATTTTCATTATGAAACTTTTAATGGTGCAGTGATTAACTATACTACATATGACAAATAATTGTATGCCTTGGTTCAAAGTGTGAAAAAGTGGAAACATTACTTGATGGGTGAGGAAACTATAATTCACACTATTCATCAACCATTGCAATACTTGCAATCACAAAAAAATATAGAACAAGCGAGGCAATTAAGATGGATGGTTTTCTTACAACCATTCCACTTGGTGATAATATATAAGAAATGTATCTATAACAAGGTTGTTGATATGCTTTCTAGACCAATTGTGAGTGCATCCATGTTCTTAAGCATAATTCTATCATTCATGAGATCTATGTTGATAAATATGCTTTAGATGAGGATTTGAAGAAGGTGTATGCAACTTTGTGTCAAGGTAACCAAGTAGAGGAATTGGATTATCATGTGCATGATAACTTGTTGTATCATCCTGGAAAGTTATGTATTCCATAGGGAGAAGGAGTCAACATCATAAGGGTAGTGCATACTTCTCTTATTATTGGTCATTTCGGTCTAGAAAAGACAATGGCACAATTACAAAGGTATTTTTACTGGCCTTGTATGCTTGAACATGTGTCACGATATGTAAGACAATGTCCCTTATGTGATGTTAGTAAGCCTAGGAATATAAATTTGGGATTGGGTACTCCACTTCTTGTACCTTCCCATCCTTGGGAAATTGGATTTAGTAGGAGGTCTATATATGTTTAGGAGAGGTCATGATAATATTTATGCAGTTGTGGATAGGTTCATAAAAATGTGTATTTTTATGCCTTGTAAGAAGCAGGTTACAGTTGAACATACTGCACAATTTTTCTTCCAAAATGTATGGGTACATTTTGAGTTTCCCACATCCATTTTTAGTGATCGATATTCTCGCTTTGTCAGGAAATTTTGGTGAAGATTGTGGGGACTCATGGACACCAAATTGAAAAAGAACACAACATTCCATTTGCAAACAAATGGCCAAATAGAAGACTTGGTGAAAAAAATGGTGATACATATTCTTCGTGGTTATTGTAGCAAGCATCCTAATTTGTGGGATGAAAATTTTCACTACATTCAGCATACTTACAACCGGTCCAAGCATTCATCGAATCAAACATCGCCATTTGAGGCATACTTGGGATACTTACCAAAATCTCCTTTAGATTTTATCTTTAGGAACGATTTTTCTATTGATGGACATAGTGACATAGATAAGGAAAAAATATTCATTGAGCAAGTTCAATTGGTGCATCAGAAATTTCAAGGAGAGTTGGAAAAGAGTCAAGCCAAGTATAAGACAAGACATGATAAGCATCAAGTGGATTATAGTTTCCAACTGGGAGATGAATTTTGGATTCACATTAGTAAGGAAAGACTCCAAGGAGAAGGTAAAAAATGGAAACCAATCAGATATGCTCCATTCAAGATTTTGGAAAAGATTGATAATAATGCCTTCATATTAGATTTTACTCCATCTATGCAAATATATGCAATTGTTAATGTTAAGAATTTGAGATTGTATGAGACTTATTTGATTGAAGGTCAAGGAGAGAATGTTCAGATTCCTTCAATTGAAGATTTATCTCATCAGTATCTTGAATAATTATAGCAAGACACCATCCTTGACAAGAAAACAAGAACTTAAAGATGAGGGAACATGGAGTACCTCGTGTGGGGCTCAAAGAGACAAAACCAAGAAGAGAAAAATGGATTTAGATTAGAAGGGTGAGGGAATTGTACCCTCATCTATTTTTTTTACTGAAAAATGATCTTTTGGAGGTCCAAAAGCTTCCAGTTCTAATGAATGATCCAGTGGATCAGTAAAGTGCTCCAAATTCAAAGTGTTAAAAAGTGCTTGAAACTGGTGCGAAAACGTAGATCTCATCATCTTGAATCCAAAACAACTTGAATCGCTCAAAATTGATATCATATTCTCTTGATATCGAGTTCTAATAATTTTTCTAATCAACTAAAAAATGTTTTCAGGTTGGTCAGGTACACTGACTGGGCAGGGTGACTATGTTTTTAGGACCAATGGTATCTCCCCAAGTGTCCTTGTCTTATTGGTTAAATTTATGTTGTGATTTGATTGGTTGTGGTTATTATTTCATGGTCCAATGAATGGAGGCCACGTGGGCCAATGTATGGCCACCACGTGGTCTCCCAAAAATGTATTAAAATTATTGTTATCGACCAAACAAACCTCACAAGGGTCGAACACAGAACCTCACGTCGAGCAACACAAAGTCTTACCACTCTGCCACCGGTGGATCTTAACCTATATGAGTGGCATGTCCTGTTTAAGGTTTATGTTATGGAAGGTTGGGGGGACAAGGTCGGGGTTAGGCCCTAGTCCCCAGTCACCCCATACCCACGAGATTGCAAGTCGGGCACCTGAGGCTACGACCTAACCTCAGCCCAAGCCATTGTTAAAACAATAATCCACAGGTCAAAGGCAGTTAGAACCTGCTGGTGGTGGAGTGGTAAGAATCTGTGTTTATCGATGATATTTTATGTGTTTGACCACCATGAGGTCCATTCAACTAATAAAAATAATTTTAATACATTCTTGGGAGGCCATGTGGCGACCATCCATTGGCCCATGTGACCTCCATTCACTAGACCAAAAAACAATAACCACAACAAATCAAATTGCAACTTAAATTTTACCAATAAGACAGGGACACTTGGTGAGATACAATTGGTCCAAGAAACAAAGTCAACCTACCCAGCCACCCTATCCAGTCAACATACAGACTTCCCAGCTAGCGTACATGGCCAACATGCAATTTTTTTTTTAGTTGTTTAGAAAAACGATTAGAACGTGATATAGGGAGCATACGATATCGTTTTTGAGTGATTCAAGTTGTTTTGGATTCAGGGCGATGAGATCTATGTTTTGGAACCAATTTAGAGAACTTTTAAACACTTTGAATTTTGAGCACATTATTGACCCACTAGATCATTTGGTATAGACAAACAAAGGGAGTGAAGATTCAAGTCTTCATAGATGCATATTGGGTGAATAGTACATTAGATCAGAAGAGCACTTTAGGAGGAAGTTTCACTATTGGGTCAGTAGCAATTTATTGGTATTGCAGGAAGCAGAGATCAGTTGCACTCAGTTTAGTAGAAGAAAATTACATGGTTGATATTCAAGCAGCTTGTGAATTTATCTGGATGAGGAAAATTCTTGTTGGATTATTGGTTAGATGATAGATCCCACTGTAATTTACTGTGACAATCATAGTTGTATCCACCTCTCTAAAAATCCATTTTTTCATGATCAATCCAAGCATGTCCATATCTAGTATCACCATCTACATGATTGTGTGCAAAGATGGATTACGTTGTTGGAATGGATTCCTACATAGGAATATAGTGCAAATATTTTGATAAAGGAATTTTCAAGAGGAAAATTCGATTTCCATAGAGACATGATTGGGGTATCTGATAATCCATTTCATGTTGAGAGGGAGTGTTGAAAATGAAACAAGAAAATTCTGATTTAATTTTCCCTTGAATTAAATTAGGAGAATAATGTAATTCCACATCACAAGACAACTCGTACATGTTAATTAAGTTAGTTTCACTTAGTTAGCTCAGTTAATTTGAGTGGAGGGCCTAAATTGAATTGTGTAGAGTGATTCCTAATTTTAGGAGCCTAGGTGGAGTTTAATTTGAGTTGTAATAATTTAATTAAGTGAAACTGAGTTAAAGTCAGCTAAACTAGTTCAATTGTTTGAGGAACTAGTAGGAGGTCTAGCAGTGGGGTAAAATTCAATTTTAAGCTAGTTAACTGATTAATAAATCATAATTAACTGATGCATGCATGAAATACGAGTTACCTAGTGGAGATTGGAGTTCAATGGTAGTGTATTATTAGTTGTATAAGTATCCAAGTTGTACAGGTGGTGCATCCAGTCAGAGAAGGACCTATAGAGATTGTGCATTTATGGATGAGGAATTTCCCTAAATAATAGGGGCTAATGTTGGAAATATGATTCTTATGTCTTAATATGTTGTCCTTGATGGAAAATATATAACAAATAATGGAGTATATGTCTTCTGGAGAAGCTCAGTAGTTTGCAGAAGGTTTAACAAAAGAAATGTGTAATGCCCAGCAGAAGTTGGTTAATATTCATAATTGAAGGTTCTATACACATATTAGTACAAGCCAAGTCACGTATACACGTAGATAAGATCGATCCAAGTCGCATATGCCTTTTGCGCTCTAAAATTATAATACCAGGGGGCATTACCATGTTTTTAGCCCATAATATTGAGCATTGTGTCATCTATTTGATTCCTTCCAAGACTACCATCGGCACTTGTGTGGTTTTGGCTCATGTTATTGGTAAAGGATAAAACTATATGAGGAAAGGAAGATATTAGTGCAAAGTGTGCATGGTTAGGTGTTGTACTGAATACTTATCTCTGAAGTATACCTGCATGGGATGAACTCTGTTTTATTGGTAGATCTAAATATATGATGCACCCTTGGATATAATGATGGATCAAGGTCTCTATACCTTAAATGACTATGTATTAAATCTATTGAAGAGATGATTAGATCTATGACCTGGTGCATGTTTGTTGAAGTGAAGTGAAGAAATCTGGCGGGTTTGAGGGTTGAAGCCTTCTGTATGGAAGTAGAAGCTTTCTGCGAGTTGAATCTGGTGTTCTAAGAAAAGGGTTGTAGCTCCCTTCTAGTAGAAGCTGGTAAATGAGATCAGGGGGTTGGATCTCCCTCCAGTAGTAGCTGGAGAATGAGAGAAGGTTGCAGCCTTCTGTAGGTAGATGCCTACGTACTGATATGATTCTACATCAGTATAATATTGTAAGCAATTTTCCATATAATAAATATTGAAGACATAGACGACAACAATGGTGGTTTTCTCCCGAATTGGGTATCCACCTTATAAATTGGTGTTCATGTGCGATGCTCTCATGTGATGATTTATTCTGTTATTACTGCACTTATTTACTGGATAACTGTCTGATGCATAACTGAAGTTCCGGGTTAAATATTGCTTTTGAATGTTTTCTAAAGAGTAAATATATATGTGAATACGCTGGTTGTGCCAATATCGTATAGAAATCAATAAAGGGAAAATTAATTATTGTGATTATTGCAAATACTGATTCACACCCCCCCCCACTCTCATTATTTTTCCCAACAATCTGTATCAAAGCAGGTCCTTCTGAAGAAGCTTAATTGCTAAAAGGAAGATCATCTAAGATGAGCAATCAATATGGGACAACATCTATCAGGCCTCCTCTCTTCAACGGAAACAATTTAATCTTTTAGAAGACAAGGAAAATATCTTATCTTCATTCTCTTGGAGCTGATGTTTGGGTTATATTTGAAGGAGGTTATCAATCTCTAGCCTCAGTTCTAGCGAATCCAACAGCAAGAAGCAACTATGAAACCAATGCAAAGGTGGTCAATGAATTATTGGGAAGTCTGACTGAATCGGAATTTTTCAAAGTCATGAAGTTGAATACAACAAAGGAGATATGGGGATAAATAATTCTGAGCTATTAAGGTGATGCTAAGGTAAAAAGTGCTAAACTCCAAACTCTCAAAATTCAATATGAAAAACTCAAAATTCATAATGAGAAAAGCATTGATAGTTTCTTTTTACATCTAGATGATATTGTAAATCGTATGAGAAATCTGGGTGAAACCATAACTGACACTACTCTAGTAGAAAAGGTTTTAAGATTTGTAACTCCCAAATTCGAGTCAAAAGTTTATGCTATTGAAGAGAAGAGGGATCTACAAATTCTTACTATTCATGTTCGACTTCATGGGATTCTGAGTGCATGTGAAATGAGGAAAGGAGGTTCATCTAAAGTCAAAGAAGTTGTCTTTGGAGCTGCCGCAAAAGGTAAAGAAGTAGAGGAACAAGAAGGATCATGGTATGTTTTAGAAGAAGATGAGATAAATTTTGTAAAGAAGCTACAACTTGGCACTGGAAAGTTTAGAGGTAAGCTTCCTTTTAAATGTTTTTCTTGTGAAAGATTTGGTCATTATGCTGCTAAATGTCCCCATAAAGATAACCATGACAAGGGAAAGGAAGTGGCAAAAGGAAATAAGAAATGGTTTATCAATATAAAAATATATTGTACTCATGAAGATAGTGATGGTCTATCAAATAGTGAAGAAGGAGAATTTGATCAAGATATTATACTGCTCATGGATTTTGAAAAATACTCTAGTGAGGCTAAAGATATTTTTATGGATGGATTAGAAGAAAAATATTTTCTTGAAGAAATAAATCAACTCAAAATATGTTTGGAAGAAAACAAAATTTCCATAGATACTTTAAAGAATCATCTTATAGAAAAGGAGAAGCAGAATGAGAAATTAGAATGTGAAATAGTAAGTCTAAGAACGGAAATTGAGAAAGTGAAAACCTTAAATCTTAGATTTTCTAAAGGATTTGAAACCTTAGATGAAATTATCAAGGTTCAACGCTCTCCTCTTATAAAGGCGGGTCTTGGATATATCGAAGAATCCTTTCTGTCTTCAGCACCAAGCTATCTAAATGCAGCTAAATCCAGCCAACATCATTTTGTAACTCAGCAAAAGAACAAAGAGACTACCCAGGTAAAACATGACCACTTCAATTCAAGGATGAAAAATAATAGAAGTATCAATCAGTAGGTAAAAATCAATATAAGGTTTCACGATTGCATAAATTTCTTATTAAAGGGACAATGTTTCTGATGTCATAACTTTGCTCATAAAGCTGCTCAATGTGTTGCATACAAAACCATCATGTCTAGAGAATCAAGAAAGAAAAGAAATGAGGCTAGAATAAAGAATAATACTTATAAAAAAATTTCTCCTCTTCAAAACGAAATTGAATGTTCTTATTGCACTAAATTTGGACATGAAGAATTTTAATGCGGGAGCAAACATTAGCTAAAAGAGAATATACCCTCAAACTCCAAGGTATGGAGAAAGAAGGACTTACAGGTTGAAAGGTGTGGCATAGCTTTATTTGCAGAAGGGGAAGAAAATCAATAGTACATTGATAGTGGATGCTCAAAACACATGACAGGTGATAAAAATAAACTCCTTTCATACAATGCATTAGAGAAGGAAAATAATGTTACTTTTGGAAATGCATGCCCTGCAGTCATTAAAGGAAAAGGTCTTTTTTTTTTTATATAAAGGAAAAGGTGAAAGCTAACAATGTTATGTATGTGGATGGATTAAAGCATAACTTTTTGAGTGTGAGTCAAATGTGTGATCAAGGAAATGAAGTTGTCTTTAGTTCAAAAAAATGTGTAGTACGTGGACTTGACACAGGAAAAACAATAATAAAAGGAACTAGAACACCAAGAAATATGTATATATTTAAAGGTTTCCAAGAGAAATGCTACTTAGGTAAATATTTAGAAAATTAGCTATGGCACAGAATATTGGGACGTTTGTTCTTCTCTCAAATAAGAAAATCTAGCAGACTCAAAGTTGTTCATGATCTTCCCAGCATCACTTTTCCAGAAAGTACCATATGCAAATGATGCCAATTTGGTAAGCAAACCAAGGTGCAATTCAATGCCAAAGAAGGATCAGCAAGTAAGCCTCTTGAACTAATACATATTGATCTATGTGGTCCTGTAAGGAAAAATTCAGCTCATGGAGGACAATACTATATTATATTTATTGATGACCTCTCTAGAATGTGTTGGATCATTTTACTAAAACATAAAGATGAAGCATTTGAAAAATTTAAGATCTTCAAAGATCTGGTTGAAAATTAATTAGATCTAAAACTAAAATGTCTTAGATCTGACCGAGGAGGAGAATATATATCATATGAATTCTTTGATTTATATGAACATCATGGCATAAAGAAATAGTTTTCTATAGTTGGAACTCCACAACAAAATGGCGTGGCAGAAAGAATGAATAGAACAGTTCAACGGATGGCTCATGCTATGCTTGATGAATCTAAGACTCCTGATACAATTTGGGGAGAATCAACACATACTGTAGTAAATATTCTCAACAAGGCTCATGTTCGTGTGAACAATGATAAAACTCCTTATGAACTCTCGTATGTTAGTCTTCCCACTATGAATCACTTTAGAGTTTTTGGAAGCAAATGTCTTATCAAGAACAATGATGAAAAACTTGGTAAGTTTGAGCCTAGAGCATATGAAGGAATATTTATTGGTTACTCTTCTATTATTAAAGAATATAAATGTTAGAATAAAATACTTTAGAAGATTGTTGAATGTATTGATGTTGTAATTGATGAGTCTCTCACAGCTCCTAAAAGGGAAATAATAACAACAAATGAAGATGATGAAGATATATATCTCCCCTCATAAAATAGCAACAGTATAGAAGGAGAACCAAATGAAGCACCGGAAGAAGATATATCAGAAAAGGCTCCATCCAAGTATGTTCAAAAGAATCATCCAGAATCTCAAATTCTGGGAGAAAAGGGATCAAGTATCCAAACAAGAAGAACTCTTGTAGGATCCCCTAGTAATTTGGCATTCTTATCTTCTATTGAACCTCAGAATGTAAATCAAGCTAGTAAAGTTGAATTTTGGATTCAAGCTGTTATCACCCAAAAAAAAAAATTCAAAACAACATTTTGACAAGGTTACAAAATTTCATGAACCAAAATTGGGTTTTAGGAGTCAATTTAGGTTTGATCAAGCGTAGGTTTTAGAAATTTTATAGTTTAAAGCTCATCCTAAGGTTCAAATAAAGCCTTCTTTAATGTTCTTTCATGTCAAATATTTATCATTTTCCATTTGTAGGTCATTTCCCAAAGTTTCGTGTCAAAACTGTTCAATTAGCCAAAAAACCACGTTTTTCGTAGCACCACTCGTTGAAAAAATTCATTTTGCACTAAGAAATAATTGATAGTTTCATAGCGCAAACATGAAAAATTACACTACAGGTGCTATGAAAGCACGGATTTGTAACTGTCTTGTCAGTTGAGTTGGTAGATGTCAGAAACCGTTGGGAAAGGGTAGGATAGTGGCATGTCGAGTCATGTAATGATGAAATTCGATGTACACACCCATGTTTGCAGTCATCATTTATAGGTTATGAATGAGGCATAATTCAGTTATGAGAGAACATTTTAAATTTAAAAATATTTCCTAATTATTCATTCTCATTACCTTCTTCCTCCATTCGAAATGTCTGAGCTCTGAGTATCAAGCCAAACTTGTGGTTGGTTCACATAAAGGTCTTAATACACCAATATCAAACGAGGCTGATAGTTTCTCAAGCGATGCATTTCAAGCGAGGCTGAAAGAGTTGTTCAAGAACATGGCAGAGGAAAAGAAAATTCATAGAGGAGGACACTGCTTAAGGCATGAACCTGAAGACATGAAAGCAATAATTGAAGACCCAGCAGTGATGGAAGCATTCAGAAGAGTAGGTTGGCTACGGTTTTGTGAGAATTTGCAGGGCTATCACACCAAGGTATCCAAAAAAAATTCCATGAATATCAATGGGACAACCACTAAGTTCGGGATGCTATGTGTGTCTATTACACCAGAGGTCATTTCTACCATTACTGAGATACCAAGAGATCAAGAAACCTGGTTGAAAAGTTTCAAATTTGATGTGGAGCAGTGTAAAGAGTTCATGAAGCCTAAGTACACAGACATGGACCTTAATAATGCTATCCCTAGAATCTGCATCAAAGATAACTACTCAAAGCTGCTGCTCAACATTCAGAAATATTTTACCCGTGAAGGCAGATATCACAAGGTTTATTCATATCATTTCAAACTGCTTCTACACTTCACTGGTAATATTTCACTTGATTTACCTTTTTATCTGCATAGAAGTCTTGCAAAGATGGCTGATAAGGTGCAAGAAAAGTCTGAAGGGAGTGAAACATCCTTATTTCGTCATGGTTTAATGAAGTTATTAATTTTAGATGAACTTCAGAAGATAGGTAGAGATTGGTCATCTTTCTTATTTATAAATGTTTTTTGAGTTGGAAACCCTAACTCCTGCAAGAAACCCTAAAGCTAAAGGAGCTCTATCACCACCAGCAGCAGAACCAAGTCAACCTATGGCTACAAAACCAAAAGAAACTACAGGAGTGAAGTCAAGAAAGAAAACTGAGAAAGGGCCAGAGAAAATGCAAATGCTTAATACTCTAACTCTCCCACCTGCAAAATAGAGATCAAAGGTTGTCAAAGATGCAAAACAGAAACAAGATGTCAGCAAGGGGACCAAAAGAGTAATTAGAAGCCAAGAAGTGGCATTAAAGGGAAAGACAGTTGCTATAGAGGAAAACCCAGTAATAAAAGGGAATATATAGGATATTATTCATGCCATTGACATAGAAGAGACACCCATTGTCCAAGTTGAGTTCATTGGGGAAGAGGAGCATAAATTGAAAAAGGCCAATTCTGCAAAGAATCTAGAGTTTGAGGGGGAAGATGTAGGTTTCATATTTCAAGCAAGAAATCCTATTACTAGGCATGCTAGGAAATTGATGGAAGGCAGCAAAGAAGTTCAAACACCCATTGAGATAGCTGAATCCCCTAAATAAATTGTTGATCTTTCATCACCTACAGTGAAGCATACAATCAGCAGAACAAAAAGGGGAAAAGAGAAAATGACAAAGAAAACAGAGTTTTAGTGTCTTGAGGAGATATTAAGTTTGGAAAACTAGGAAATTTTTGTCATGAGAAAGAGAGCTATAAATTACAGTGTCTATAAAGTACATTTTAAAATAATGAAGGCACTGTGGGAAGTACAAACTAATTCTATTTCTAAAACTCCAAGTAGTACAGAGCAATTTTTCAAGTGGAAAGTTCCAGCAATACAGGAAGCTAAGTTTGTCAAAATAATAAATACTCATTTGAGAGCTACCAACAAAAGACTTAAAGACCATGTGAGAGATTTAGAGAAGTAGCTGGATTTGATTCATGATGAGTTAAAGAGAAGAGGTATTAAAATGACAGTCATAGAAGAATCAATAGCTCAACAAAGTGTAAATGAAGAAGGGACCTCAAGAAAGCCTGAATGACTTTGTTTTTACAGTTGATATGGTTTTTAAATGATGGAGACAGGTATATTTTTAGTTTTTGGCATAACTACAGTTTTCACTTGGAAATTTTTTTACAAAACTACATACTCAGCAGTTTTGTAGCACATTCAGTGTAAAAAAGTAGAAAAACACTACGAAACTGCTGTAGCAGCTTTTCTTGCTTATTTTGATCAGTTTTTGGAGGGTTAAAGAATGAATCAAGAATTAAAATTATTGTGGGAGATGTATTAAAGGGTAATTAAAATAATCCTGGAGGAAAGAAGTCAAATATTTGAAGAATAAAGGTTGAAATGGCAGCACTACAAAAGGCGCTATGAAACTGTTGTGTTTTCATAGTGCAGAACATTACAGCATTTTGAGCAGTGTTTAAAGTGGTTTTAGAAAGTTGGAGGCTATGGAAGCATTATGGGACATGTTATGACAACTTCCAACAGCCAAGTACCATGAAATGAAGGATACATGATGGTCAGAATGTTCAAAGAATGCAAAATATCTTATGCCTAAAAAGCAGGAATCTGTTTCCTATTTTGATGGAGGTCAGCAATATGGTCATAAAGAAATGAAGCCCATCATCCAGATTCGACCATGTGATGATACACTTGGAAATGATGTAAATTTAAATAGATAAGGTTGTTATAGATAGCATTAAGCAGTTTGAGTCCTTTTTGGAATATGACTGTTTAAGTAGATTAGTTGTCTTTTTGTAATAAATTCCATGTCTTATGGTTATGCAAGGTGTCAGTAGTTAGAAATTAGATGTATCTAGCCTAGAGGTAGATCATCTCATGTTTTATGAGGTATATTAAAGGCCAAGAGGTCGAATTTGTAAAGGGTTGGAAATTTTTGGCAAAAACTATGCTTATTGTGAATTGACTAGTTTTTAGCTAATACAAAGATTTTCTACTTGACAACCTTGAGATTCAGAAGGAGTTTTAGTGTTTTCCTATTCTATTTTCATCTCTTATATTATCTCATTGCAGTGATGTTCACCTATATTATTCAGAATTCATCTTTTAGGTGCTCTGACTTCCTATATAAGTGAATCGACTGTGTTTTTACAGTTTCATGTGTGTGTTTCTCATGACTAAAACTCTGATATGCCTCAACTTCCATGTTAAGTAGATTCAATGGATTACTGAATTGTTTTGACTCCATAAGCTCAATGTATACATGATAATTTGATTCTCAACCTACATCTATCATTTATTTGTTTGTTACCTAAATAGAGTTAGCCATTTATATTTTTATCCAAATCATTAACCTTGAGAGAAACCTCTTAGGCTGAGGAGGCTAAGCCTCAGTCAAAATATTAGGTTTGAAATAGTCACATGAAGTTGACAGATCAAGTAGCCTATCATATCCAATTTTTTGATAACACAGGCCATGAATGAAGAACTGGATCAATTTGAAAAGAATCAAACTTGGGAATTGGTTCCAATACCTCATGATAAAAATGTTATTGCAACAAAATGAATATTAAAAAACAAGTTAAATGAAAATGGATATGTTATTAGAAACAAGTCTAGACTTGTTTGTAAAGGGTATGCTCAATAAGAAGGTATAGACTTTGAAGAAATATTTTCTCCTGTAGCCAGACTTGAAGCCATAAGAATGTTTCTTGTTTTTTCAAGTTTTCAACAATTCAAAGTTTATCAAATGGATGTGAAATTTGCTTTCCTCAATGGTGATCTAGAAGAAGAAGTTTATATAGAAAAACCAAAAGGATTCATTTTGGGAAATGATGAAACACTTTTTTGCAAAATTAAAAAGGCTTTATATGGTCTCAAACAGGCTCCTTGGGCATGGTACTATCGTCTTGACAAATTTCTTCAACAACAAGGTTTCACAAAGGGATCTGCTGACAGTAACTTATACACAAAAATTGAGAAGGATAAACTATTGATTATTTTTTTGTATGTTGATGACATCATTTTTGGAAGTAATGAAGAGTCCATGAGTCAGAAATTTTCTTCTGTCATGCAGCAAGAATTTGAAATTTCATTACTTGGGGAACTAACATACTTTTTTGGCTTACAAGTGCAACAAACAACAGATGGAATATTTCTATCACAAGCAAAATATCTCAAGAAAATTCTAAAGAAGTATGGGATGGAAGACTACAAACATGTGAGTAATCCAATGGTAGGTGGATGTAACCTCAGTTCTCATGATAATTCTCCCATGGTGAATCAACTAGAGTATAGATCTATGATTAGAAGCCTCCCTTATCTAACTGGGACAAGACCAGACATTATGCATGCAGTCGGGATTGTTGGATGATTCCAAGCTAATCCAAAAGAGTCACACCTTCAGGATGTAAAAAGAATATTCAAATAGCTTCAAGGAACTCAATACTTTGGTCTATGGTATCCAAATAATGCCAATCTTTCTCTTCATGCTTACACAGATGCAGATTGGGCTGGAAATGTTGATGATCGGAAAAGTACAAGTGGTGGTGCATTCTACATGGGGCCCTGATTAGTATCTTGGTTCAGCAAGAAATAAAGTTCTATTGCCTTATCTACAATAAAAGCAGAATATTTGGATGCCACATCATGCTGCACACAACTTCTTTAGATGATGCAGACATTACAAGATATTCAAATCAAATGTTCACCTCCTATTTCCATCTTATGTGATAATACAAGTGCCATCAGCATCTCAAAAAATCTTGTTATGAATTTCAAGTCCAAGAAGATTCCTATCAATTATCACTTCTTATGCAAACAAGTGCTTGAGAAAAAGGTTAAATTGGAGTATGTTCCCTCCAAAGTACAAGTTGTTGATATTTACTAAACCTCTTCCCTGGGAAGCATTCGAATATCTCAAACAGAAGCTGGGATTTGTCTCCGCCTCTCTTATCAATTCTTCCTAAATATCAGAAGATTAAATTTGGTATGCTGGTTTCATAAAGGTGAATCACGTATATACACAAGTTTCTATGCATAAAACTGCGTATGGTTTTTGCTAACAAAATTTCTATGGATCAGCTTCCAGAACAGTTTGTGGTGCAGTTGGGTAAACTATGTTGTTCTGGTATTTTTCTTACAGTACCTTTCCTTGATATTGATCTCCTTGATGAAGATGGCTTGATGAATTGGCTGTTGAAGGTGTTCAGGATGCACAGATTTAGGGGAGCACTTGCCTTGCTGAAAATATTGCATTGTTGGAACTATTTTGGTTGTTGTTATAATCTCCTGTTTGAGATTCTTTGGTCTTGGATATAAACAAAGTCATATATGTTATTTGATGAAAAGGTCATGTTGAGACCTATGGTGTAAAATTGTTATATTTAGTCATGCAAGGACTTGTTTAAATTTGTAAACCCACTTGGTTGGCTAGTTGAGTCAAATATGTAATTCCACTTGGTTGGATCATTGATGTAAGTATGAGTCCTTGGTGATAGGATTGGTCATACTCGTTTGAGTTAAAGAGTCACGTATTTCATTAAAATTATGTCCGCATATGCTCAGGGGGAGAAATTGTCCGCCCTTTGCTCTTGATGTCTAAAGGGGAGAGTGTTTGCTATTTGAATAATGCTTTTGTATCTACAGGAGGTGGTGATAAAAATCCATCATGGTTTCCATCAATTCCAAAGGGTGAGATTGTTGGAAATATGATTCTTATGTCTTAATATGTTGTCCTTGATGGAAACTCTCTGACAAATAATGGAGTATATGTCTTCTGGAGAAGCTCAGTAGTTTGCAGAAGGTCTAACAGAAGAAATGTGTAATACCCAGCATAAGTTGGTTAATATTCGTAATTGAAGGTTCTATACGCGGGTTAGTACAAGCCAAGTCGCATATACATGCAGATAAGATCAATCCAAGTCATGTATAACTTTTGTGCTCTAAAATTATAATACGAGGGGGCATTACCATGGTTTTAGCCCACAATATTGAGCGTTGTGTCATATATTTGATTTCATTCAAGAATACCATCGGCACTTGTATGGTTTTGGCTAATGGTATTGGTAAAGGCTAAACCTATATAAGGAGACAAATATCTTAGTGCAAAGTGTGCATGGGTAAGTGTTGTTACTGAATAATTCTCTAAGAAGTATACTTGCATGGGATGAACTCTGTTTTATTGGTAGATCTGAATATATGATGCACCTTTGGATATAGTGATGGATTAGGGTCTCTAGACCTAAAATGACTATGTATTTGATCTATTGAAGATATGATTAGATCTGTGACCTAGCGCATTTTTGTTGAAGTGAAGTGAAGAAATCTGGTGGGTCTGAGGGTTGAAGCCTTCAGTATGGAAGTAGAAGCTTTCTTCCAATAGAAGTTGGTGTTCTAAGAAGGGGGTTGTAGATCCCTTCCAGTAGAAGCTAGTAAATGAGATTAGGGGGTCGGAGCTCCCTTCCAGTAGTAGCTAGAGAATGAGAGAAGGTTGCAGCCTTTTGCAGGTAGATGCATGCGTATTGATATGAGTCTGCATCAGTACAATATTGTAAGTAGTTTTCCATATAATAAATATTGAAGACAAAGGAGACAACAGTTGTGGTTTTTTCCTGAATTGGGTTTCCACGTTAAATCTTGGTGTTCATGTGTGATGCTCTTGTGTGATGATCTATTCTGTTATTACTACACTTATTTACTGGATAATTGTCTGATGCATAACTGAAGTTCTGGGTTAAATATTGCTTCTAAATGTTTTCTAAATAGTAAATATATCTGTGTATACACTATTTTCTGTTTAACCAGTCACGTACATACGTTGATTGTGCTAATAAAATTCACGTATAGAAATCAGTAAAGGGAAAAATAATTATTGTGATTATTGCAAATATTGATTCACCCTCCCCCCCCCCTCTCAGTATTTTTCCCAACAAATAATTCCCAAGGAAACAACGCAAGGAAATAGGGACTTGGGAAAGCATAAATTTGGTTAATTATTGACCAGAGGTAGCTTGTGAAGTAGTTATATAGATTATACTTGTGCAAAGATTTTCAGTATTGAACAAGAATTGTATTTCTTCTCTATTTTCTGACTAATGCAATACATATAGGAAGGGATTTTGAGCTGTTTCGTTCCCCCATATATATCCTCATGTATTTGTGTTAATTGATTCATGTCACATGTTTTTTATATTACTTATCAATCTTGAATTGCTTTCTGCATATGAGTAGACTAGATTTTAGTCTTATGTTTGAGAAATTACATGAGAAGTATTGAATATACATTAAAATTCTACATTTTTAATACTATAAGAAGTGATACCAGTCACCATAATACCACCTTATAATCATAAGTATACAATCAATTGCATTTAGAGGTGCAAAGGAACGCCGAAAGATGAAGAATCCAAGTGTTTTTCTTCTACTATTCATGCACGCGGTTTTCTTCCATTTTGTCACCTTTGCGACCCCTACACTGAAGGGGCTCTGAGATACATACATATAATTAGGCCTGGGAAGGATATGCATTGGGGTACAAGGTAGAAACATAGATAGTCTCGTCTCTCGCTATCGTCTAGCTTCAATGTTTCTTCCTTTTTTATTTTTAATTTGTCATTTCCATTTATTTTTTATGTGCACACATACACACACAAAAAAAAATTGAAAGAGAAAGGGGACCGAGCCAAACATTAGAACAAATTCAAGCATCTTTGATCCAACCCTTAAAAAAATTTCAAACATCTAACTTAATATATGCTCTCAATTTTCTCGACGCAACTCCTAAAGCACATCCATATTGAGATAACTTTTCATTTTAGCATGCCTTCCACATGTGTATTTCATATAAAATAAAATTACACTAGTTGAGACACCCCCGGGTTATGCCATGAAATATTTATTTTCTCCCAAATAACATAGAGCTATATTTTCTAAGTGTAATTTATCTATATTTCAGTGGTTCAGCACACTCGGACCAAGCCATAAAATATTTATTTGTTCCCAATTAACATAGGGTACAGTGTGCCACTATAATTCTATCTATCATTTAGTGATGATGTATGTAATGTAGATAACATTGATGATATCGGTAAATTAGATGAAGAGGAAGATTTAAATGTGATATTAACATGTTATATTGCAAAACCTGTTTTGTTTGTGGTTGATGAAAATGCTAGATATTGTGGTGTGGCATCCACTCTACCTTGTAGGCGTAGGGTTATGTGCACACATGGTTCCATGATAATTAAACCAGTGATCCGATTTGATGCAATCAGTTATTTCCACCACTATACAGAACACAAACATACATATCCAGGCTCTATCAGAATCAAAATTCCTCTCCCTCCTATATAATTTTGATATTAAAAAGCAATGGATACTACAAAATTGGGTACTACAAGGTCATTTCCAACATTAACACTAGTACAACTCATATCGTGAAACCACATTATAAGTTTGTTTTTTCATCTATCAATATGCTGTTGAACTACTCACAACTCATGTTCCTTGACTAGATTTTATTTTTGTGGTTGCACTACATTTCTGCATATTGCTCTATATGAGGGTGTATAAATGTCTACATATAGAGAAAGGATAATTCACCACAATTTTTTTAGGAAACATACAATTCAATAGGGTAGTTATGTACTCATTTCTTGTTAACCATTCCAAAATAACACTCCTCTCAATTTAATAGAATATTCTAATGAATCTCTTTGATCCAATTAGTCTGAAAGAGAAGGGAATTCACTTATATCTATAATTGGGATTTTCCTCTCGAAATATTTTTTAACTTCAATCATCTATAAGATCCCTCCAAATTGCAACCTTCTTGTATAATTTTATAACATGTGATTTAGAAATAAGGGAGACATTTAATCACAGGGAACACGTTGATCCCTTTAGGATCTTCCAACACCTTGAGGCGGTGGAATTGTTTTAGCGATACCACTAGATAGGTTATTTTAAAAAATTAAGAGGACACAATGATGTAGCTAGGGAAATTTCCTTGAATTTTCAAAAAAATGGAAAAAAAAAAGATATGTGACTGTTGTTAAGGGGCTTGAAATTTTTGTGACTAAAGGAACTATTATTAAGGTATCTAGGATGAGGTAGCATATCAAATTTTTAAAATTTCATCTCCTATGAACAAAGGCTAAATATAGTTTATGTTTATCAATTTAGCCTCATATACCAACTAGACACCAACCACACTAATAACTTGTAGAGACCATAAATGTGCCATACTTCCTCCTAAAATCCATAAATGGAATGATTTCCTCGGAAAAAAAAGGTGGCAATCATGAGTTGTTATCCCATCATGGGCTCATTCAACTATTGGTTTGCCATACTTTGGATAAGTTGGAGCACATTTTCTTTTGTATTGATTTTAGAGATATGGGTAGCAAATATTTCTTGGAGAACTAAGAGGAAATGAAGGATAAGGATATTAAAAGTAAAAGGGAATGAATAAATTCACAAGTCCAGGGCTCTAGAAACATAAGGCAATTGCAACCACCCTAATTAAGTTAAGGAAAACTACAAAACTAAAAATGAGTGCACCAATAATAGATTTAGATCCCTAGGTCTAGAGAAGGAAGAGAAAAAGATAAAAAGGGAACTTTGGATAAATGGAACTGTTAGCCACCTATGAAATTTGTTATACCAAAAGGTGGCTAAATCATTTTTTGGAGCCTTCAAGGAACAAATTTTATTGCAAAAAATGTGTTACCTCTTGAAGACTCTTGAAGGCCTCATGCCTCTGTCCAAAATCTTCACTGCTGTGCCCATTTTAAACTCTGGAATCCTGTTGATTTCATTGAGGAAATACTGCTCCAAAGACCATTTTCCCCCTCCTTCCACCCCCAAAACTAATCTCATGTTTACCCCTTTATTCCCCATAAAAATCCTTCATTTTCATATTTTTCCCCTTTCCCCTCCATCAAAACCCCTTTGATAAGGTTTAAGACCCTTTCTTTGCCTTATCGAAACTCTCAAAACCCTTTGAAAACCAGAGAAAATCATAAAAATACATGTTTTGTATGATAAGGGTTTAAGCCCCCTTGGGCCAAAATCATAAACTACTTCCCCCACATGCCCGCGCCCTACAAACCAGGCGCTAACCCCTCACAGCGCTAATCGCATCGCAAACTTTGAAAATGGTTAGATCAAAAAGACCGAAGTCTCGATTGCGATTAGCCCCTTTTTGTATACGCCATGGGCATGTTATATTACATATAGACCACAGGCCCCGCAGTCAGGCGCATGTCCACTTCGTATATATGAAACCATCCCGACACATGAAACCTTTGTTTATATTATTTTTTGTGTTTTTTGTAGGGTTTGAAAAGGTTTCCGCTGGTGCAAAGCTTAATTCGCTCCCCACTGTCGATCTGATCTGCAGATCTATGACCCACTAATCAACCACCCTGGTGGTCCCCACAGTCAATCACTGTACAAAACCAGAGCAGTTTTGGTCGCACCGCCTTTGAAAGGAAAGCTGTATTTCCGTTTCGAGCGCGACACATGCTACAGGAAAACACGTGGTCCTGAGCGGTTTGAAGATACCGCCCTCCCCGGGCGTTAAATGTTGACTGTGGGCTCAATGCGATATTTACATATTCTGTCTGATCTGAGACCGGCTCATCGAATGGTGATCGCACTCAAAAGGATCTCGAGGGATGAACTGAGGTACGGTGCATTTATGAAAACATCTCTGCCACCGATTTGATCTACAGATCGACGACCCACAATCAGCCGCCCTGGTCCCCACGGCCACGACAGCAGTCAGCGATCCCACAGAATTGGTGGTCCCCGACGCCTAGTCAACATACACATCAGCACACACGCGGCAGCAACTTATTGGAGCGGGCCTTGTTTGTTTGCTCGTATGGTCGTGAAATCCGGACCCGGGGAGATTTATAGGGCGGATTTCATAAGGATTTTAGGTCACAAATAGCCTGACATCAGAAAACACCTTTTGTGACCCGAAATGGTTATACAACTTGATTTTATCAAAATTTTTGAGTCTGGATATATCATTTGATAAAGGGTAATTATATGGTTTTTTCATTGTGCCGAAGAAAAAGCTGAAGGCTGGGGTTTTAATTCTCGTGCCTTTGATTCTTTAAAGAGAAGCCATTTATGGTTCAAATTTCCGCGCCTTGTCAATACTCCAAAGGCATTGATGCCTCACGAGCCCTGTGCAGCACGGCACACCAACAAAACACAATAAATGAATCAAAAATCAAAGAGTATCAGTGCCAAAGATAGAACACACCAGAATGTAAGATTAAAGACAGATCTGGGGGGGATTATGGCTAAGATTGATTATCAAAATCCTAATCCTCCCAATTAAGACACAATTAAAAGGAAATCAAGGTGTTTATTGGATAGCAAGGTCTCCACCGCCACATCTGAGGCAAATTGATTCCTCCTAGCTACCACAGTGCCACCTGTGCCTCAAAGCATTCAAACAGAGGCCGAAGTTATTGATCAAGATAAGATATTTTCCTTAGCGCAGCCAGAGAGTTAATTCTGCAATTAAACTTAATGATAGAATATCAACAGAGTTACTCTAACATAACAGAGAGCCTCAAAAGTCAACAAAATCTCCCACTGAGCTTAATCTTAATGTAAATCAATTAATACAGTAAGAATATCTGTATGCTTCTCCATTGAGCCCCTCAAAGGCCGAAAAGTCCTTAGTCTGTATTAATTTCCCTGGGAGATCTTTTATCAGATCTCACCTCCTCATGCTTCTATAAATACTCCTGTAGAAGATGAGCAATTGTTGGTTGAGTTGGTTGTTGAACTTTGAAACATAATTGAGCTTGAGGCTTCTACTTGTAAATAGTGTTTACTAGCTCTTGGAGCTCTGCTTGTGATAGATAAGTTAGTTTGGGAAGTGTAGATGATTGCTAAGCTAAAGCATTGGACTTAGAGCTGTAACTGGTTTGGAGCATCAATACAAGCTAATTTATGGGATCCTGGTCTATGTTGACGCTGATGTTTTTCTCATTGTAACTCGTTATTTTTTTTTTCTGTTTTCATTGTGTTCATCTTTTCTTATAAATAACAACATGCATAGAGTTAGGACCTACTGTATATCAGTACCTTTCTTTGACTGAAAATCTTTATCTACATGTTTTCTTCCAATTTGTGTTATTTAGGAATGATATAATTCAGTTTAAGAATAGGAATGGTGGCGTTCCCTCATCTTGTTGCCTTAGCTAATTGTTATTCTTAAATGCTATTTTCAGTACATGTTAAGCAGAGATGAACTAAGGAATATATGGTGTGCCCTGGTCCTAGTTTTATCCCCAAATACTGTCTGAATGTTTCCCTTGGAATGTGTTGAAAGCTGGTTAGTGTTGAAACACTTACCAGATCTTAGGCCATTTTTTTTATCTTTGTGTTTGTCTTGAAAGTTACCAAGTAGAGCAGAGCTAGGAGAGGATTTGTGGTGAGCCCGACCCGCTAGTTCCCCCCCAACAGTTGCCTTCAATTTTCCCTTTGTTTTAAAGTGTTTTCTATTGAAAGTGCATCAAAAGCAGGCTAGTTTAGAAGTACTTACCTGATCTTAGATTACTTTTATGTCCTTCTTAAGTGTATGTCAAGAGCAGGTTATTTTAGAAGTACTTACCTGATCTTAGGCTTCTCTTTGTTCTTCATCTGTTTAATTCCCCTTCTTTTTGTCTCATTTCATTCCATAAATCAAACTTTAAAGAGATCCTTAGACATAGATGAATTTCCCCATGGACCACTCTTCCCTCTTGTTGTTTCAATTCAACCCTATTACGACTCCAAAGCCAAATGGATTAAAACTTGCAATTATCTATCTTCTTGGCCAAAGCTTGTTCTATTTGCTTGCAACTTCACACCTTTGAAACTCTTTTCATTTAGAACTCTCCACCTCAAATAGTAATCACGCTCAACCATCCAAAAATAAACAAAACCCTTGGCCTTCATGACTATCCTAATATCATTACACAAAAATTCAAAGGAAAATCCATCTTTGCACTTATTGGAGAGATCCCTCTCCAGATTCAGGATGGCTAGATCCTAGAATCCCAAAGTGGTTGAAACGATGTTCTCCCTGCAGTTGGACTTTTTCCAATCTTGCTGATTACAGGGTGCCAACATATCTGGCGACTCCGCTGGGGATCGAACCCAGAATCTCTGGTTCCCCTTAAAATTTCATACAAACATTGTTTAGTGAGTAAGAAGCCACCTTTTCAAGCACTACCAAGAAACAGTAATCATGATAAAAATTTGTTTGAATAAGTGACAAACTAGGTAAACCCTAGGATTATCATAAGGCTTTATCTAACCTTGAAAAATCAGTTGGCTTAGCCATAAGAGTAGACTATCTTTGTCTCATAACCGTAGCTAAGTTTTGAAACAGAGTTAGGACATTCTTAGAAACCACACAACTGAAAAATAACTCAGAAAACCCAAAAATATTTGAGATTGGTATCCAATAAACATGGTGGTGGACCATAAAACCTTTTACCTCCTTATGAGCTAAAAAATTCCACTTGGCGACTCCACAATCCTTAACATACCTTAAGACTCCACTAGGAGGAACCCTTATCATTTTAATATCATTCAAACTCAGTTAGAAGACTGTAGGATTAAATTTTGTGTAAACAGATTAGTTGACCTTTTAAAGACTGTCATACCTGGTTGAAATTTTATTGTTTATTTGGGTCTGAAAAACACAGCATAGTGGCTCCTAGAAAGATTCATACTAGAGCCTATCCTGACCCTGATCCACTTGAGATAGTTGATAACCCAAAAAGTATCCTTAGGAAGTCTCCTAGGATTAAATTATCAATTGTTTTCAGATCACCCTTGAGAGCTAATTCAGTTCCTGAAAATATTTTAGCTCTACAAAAATCACAAGTTGACTTAGTAAATCCCTTTAGAACTAGGTCATTTGATGATATAACTCGGCTAGATTCTGAGTCTTCACTTTCATCTCCTGAAACAAGTGAACATCCTGGTAGCAGAGAAACAACACCTCCTGATTTACATTTCCTTCACAACTTAGGTGTCTCTCATCCAAGATCATCTCAGAAATCTACTCCTGGCCCATACACTTCTGCTCACCCTACATCCACTGTTCGAACCACTCCATTCCAGCCCACTTTTCCTTTTGTTAATCCTCCTCTTGTGAATCCACCCCCACCACATATCATGGCAGCATGGTATGCTCCCTTAGTCCTTCCTGTACCATTGGTCAATCTTCCACAAGACTATCACTCCAAAATTCCATTGTATGATGCTAGTAATGCTACAACTGCATCAAAAAATGTGGATAAGATGAATGACTACTTTGACAGAAATGAAATTGATGATGATTCTGTCAAGCTTAGATTGTTTACTCAGAGTCTGGGGGAAGAAGTAAGAAAATGTTTTAAAGGTTTAACCCCCCATAGTATCAATGATCTCCAAGCCTTCCATCAAACATTCTTAAACAAATGGGAAGTAAAGAAGAATCCTCTCCAATTCCTTTCTGATTACAAGAACCTCCATAGAAACACGGGGGAAAGTGTACAAGCTTATTGTACCATATTTAACAGTGTATATAATGCACTTTCCCTAGATCTAAAACCTTCACAAGGCTCAGCTCTAAAAAAATTTCCTGAAGGGTTTGACCCTGAGATGGCCTATCAGCTGAGAGAGAGAGATCCTGCAACTCTTGAAGAGATGCAAAAAGGAGCTCTTGCTGTGGAAGTAAACTTAATGGAGAAGAAAGCAAGAATGAAAAATGAGAAGAGAGTGTCTTTTAGAGAGGAAAACACACCTTCTACTTCCAACTAAAAGATGGAGAGAATGATGGAGGAGATGATGAAAGAGATGAGCATAATTAAGAGAGCACAAGCAAGCCAAAACCAAACTGCTCCTCAAAACAGAAACCAGAACCAGAATCAGAATTTTAGAAGAAACCAACCTCCAAACAGACCTAGGGAAGATGATCAATAGATCACTCTTCCCTTTCATCAAAACTATGTAAATGAGGTTGAGGAAGCAGATGAAATAACAGAGGAAGATGATATCAACATGTTGGGGGTAGATAATGATAACTTTGAAGTCCATTATGATAGAAAACAAGGTCTTTATACACCTTATGATGGAAAAAGAGTTGATGATGAAAGTTATCATCAAGGCATGGAAAATGTCATCATAGAGTCTCAAAAAGAATATGACCTTAGAGGAAAAACTAGTCAAAAAAATCCCTACACCAAAACCTCTGACAAATCTTCACAAAACGGCACTGCAACCAAGCCTAAATTTGCCAAACAAAAGGACAAAACAGTGGTTGTTAATTCTGATAAAGGTAGAGAGAAATGCACTCAAAACAGTGAAAAACAAAGTGTAGACCTTAGTAGTGCTAACACTTTAGCTAGTACTCCTATTAAGACCATTTTGTCAAATATAAATAGAACAAATCAGCAAGTTGATGTTGCTGATAGAGTGATAGCTAATAAGGCTGAGACATGTTCTTTGAAGAACCAAATTCCTTTCAACCTAGAGCAGGAAATTTCAAAAATCGAAATCTATGTTCCCTTGACTGAGTTAGTTGCCTAGAATGTATATAGGACCCAAATTTTGAAGGTTTTAAACATTGAAGAGAATAATGACACAGTCAATCTTAATGATGACCATCCAGAGCTCATTTTTGGTCCTAAGATTGAAGGTAGATATCAAGAGGGACCTGTTCCTCCCTTTTATGTAAGTTTAAATGTTCATGACAAGATTTTACATAACGCTATGCATGATTCTGGGGCTTCTCATAATTTAATGCCTAAAGCTGTGATGGAGAGCCTTGGTCTAGAAATCACCAGACCTTATAAATACCTTTACTCCTTTGACTCCAGCAGAGTAAAATGTTTAGGATTAATCAAAGAGCTATGTGTTAACTTAGCCCAAATTCCAGCCAAATGCTTAGTCATGGATATTTTTGTGGCTGATGTGCCCCCAAAGTATGGAATGTTATTATCTAGGTCCTGGGGGACTAAGTTACAAGGTACTATGCAAATGGACATGACCTATGCAACTATCCCTGTTTTCAATAAGACTAGAAGACTTTACAGGGAGTCCCATATGCAATACACAGTTACAAGTCAAGACCGACCACAAAACTCTCCTCTATATTCTGTAAATACAGGCCTTGATTCTTTTATTATGTTCAACGATGAAACACTTAGTGAACAAGTCACTTTAACAAGATTAATGGCCTATAGAGTGGAAGAGGAACATAACCTAGGAGTGTCAAAACAGTTTTCTGCATTTGAAAACATTAGCAAACCAAATAAAGGTCTTGGGCTACAATTCATGCATCCATTGCTCTTAAACATTGAAAGTCAAGAAAACAACTCTCAACACAGCAAAAAACTTGACGAGTTGAAACAAATACAACTAAGTGTTGAGATTCCACAACAACCTGTAAGCACTTTAGTTGAAGAGGACAATCACCAAATGGACGAAACCAAAAATAGTCCTCTGTGGAGTATGTATTTTGATGGATCCTGCACTAAGAACAACACTGGTGTAGGGGTCTGGATTTGCAACACTGAAACAACCACATAGAAATCATTTCCTGCAAATTAAACTTTCAGTGTTCTAACAACATAGTGGAATATGAATCCCTTCTCTTAGGCTTATGATTGTTGAAGAAGTTAGGAGCCAAAAGAATCAATGTATATGGGGATTTAGGGTTAGTCATTAGGCAAGTCAATGGGGAGTATAATGCAAATCACCCCAGACTTAGGGCCTACCGAAACGATGTCATGGAACTTTTAAAGACTTTCGAGGAGTCCAAATTGATTTTTGTCCCAAGAAAAAGAAATATTGCTGCCCACAATTCAGCCTTTGCAGCTAGAACATGCTTAACGCCATTTGACACCAAATACTACACAACTCAGATAAAGTTCAGACCATCCAGCCCTGATAATGAAAAGTATTGGAAAGTGTTTGACGGAGACAAACAAATAGAAGACTTCATGCAATTCAAAAATGAATTCAAACTAAACAGTTCGGACTCAGATTATGATACAGACTGCAGTGAAGAAAATTTTCTTGGTGAAGAAGAGCCGTCTCCTGAGCTTGTCAATATTAATCTTCTGACTAGCAAACTTAAAAACAAAACACAATTGAATACAGAGTTAGAAACAAAGGAGTTAGAAACTCTGCACTCTAAAGATCAGAGTTTGCCTAAGGGTCTGGCCCCTTTAGAAGAGTTGTTCAATTTTAACGATGTGGCCAAGAAACCAAAACTAGAACCTGTAGAGATTGAAGTGGAAGAATGCAATATAGGTAGTGAGAAAAAACCGAAAATGATTAAATTGTCTAAAACTTTACCAACTCACATTAAACTCAAATACATAGAGTTGTTTAAAGAATTTTCTAATGTTTTTGCGTGGAGTTACGAAGATCTTAAATCCTATGACACTGAAATAATACAACACAAAATCCCTCTCAAAGAAGACAAAAAACCATTCAAACTGAAACTGCGCAGAATAAACCCTGTTTAGCTGCCTTTGGTTGAGAAGGAAATCAGGAAAATGTATGAAGCTGGTATTATTGTCCCTATTAGATATTCTGAGTGGGTATCTAATTTGGTGTCGGTTAGGAAGAAAACTGGAGAGATCAGGCTTTGTATAGAATTTAGAGACTTAAATAAAGCTTCATTAAAGGACAACTACCCTTTACCTAAGATGGATCATATTTTACAAAGGGTGGTAGGGTCTAGAAGAATTTCTTTGCTTGATGGCTACTCAGGGTACAATCAGATCTTAGTTCACCCTGCTGATCAATTAAAGACAACCTTTACTACACCATGGGGCACTTTCATGTATGTGAAAATGCCCTTTGGTCTAATGAATGCTAGAGCAAATTTTCAGAGAGCCATGGACATAGCATTCTAGGAAGAACTGGGCTACTTCATCATTATATACCTTGACGATGTCACTGTGTTTTCAAAAACAGATGAAGAGCACTTAGAACACTTAAGAAATTTTTTCGAGAAATGCAGAAAGTTTGGAATATCTTTAAACCCTAAGAAAACACTATTCGTTCTCCAAGAAGGTAAACTTCTTGGACACATCATTTCAGAAGAGGGTATTAAGATAGATCACAAAAGGATTGAGGCCATATTGCAAATCTCTCATCCTCGAAACATCAAGGAGTTGCAATCTTTCATTGGGAAGATTAACCTTTTGAGAAGGTTCATCCCCAACTTGGCTGAGCTTCTTAGAAATATCACAAACATGTTGAAGAAGGAGCAAGGGGTAAAATGGACCTTGGAAGCAAATAAGTCCTTTGAGCTGGTGAAACAAGCGTTAACCAAAACACCGGTTCTAATAAGTACTAACTTTTCAAAAGATTTTTATATCTTTTCGTTTGCATCAGAACATACCATAGCTATTGTCCTTTTACAGAAAAATCCACAAGGACAAGAGTAGCGAATTGCATTCTTTAGCAAGGCATTGAGGGATGCCCCTCTGAAATATAACATTATGGAGAAGCAAGCTTTTTCCTTGGTTAAAGCTTTGAAAGACTTCAGAGTATACATCCTTCACTCACACATCATTTCCTTTGTCCCAAACTCAGTTGTTAAAGACATTCTAACACAGGATCCGGATGGTAAGAGAGGTAAGTGGATTGCTATTATTCTTGAATATGATTTAGAGATAAAGCCCACTAAACTCATTAAAGGCCAAGGTCTAGCTAGATTAATGGCTGAATCAAATTTTGAGGTTCTCGATATTAATATGATTAATGCTTTGGATGACCAAGAAGGAATCTCAACTCCCATTGTTGAAGACCATTTCATAAATTCCTTTTGGTATGCTGATATTATTTATGTCATGCTTAATTCAAATACACCTCCTGGTTTGACAAAGACAAAGGCAAGATTCCTAAAGTTAAAAGCTGTAAACTATTGCATTATAGATAGATGTCTTTATTGGAAAAATGAAAGTAGTGTATTGCTTAAATGTTTTCCTGAGTATGATGCAAAAAAGTTTAAGAACGAATTACATGAAGGAGATTGTGGAGGTCATTTGTACTAGAAGACAACAGCCAACAAAATTTTGAGGGATGGTTTCTATTGGCCTACTCCTTTTCCTGATATACACAAGATGATCATTGTCTGTCCTAAATGTCAACTTTTTGAAGGCAAAAGAAAACTGCTACCCCTACCTCTGCATCCAATCACTGTTGAAGCGCCTTTTCAACAGTGGGGACTTGACTTCATAGGAGAAATCCATCCACCATCTTTTGCCCAACATAGATGGCTTCTCACTGCCACAGACTATTTCACTAAGTGGATAGAATCCATTCCTTGTAGGCAAGCCAATGATTCTATTATTATAAAATTCATGGAGAATAATATTCTCTCTAGGTTTGGCTGTCCTACCAAGATCATCACTGATAATGCAGCAGCATTTGGATCAAAGAAGATGGTTGAATTCTGTCACAGATATCAGATGACATTGGGGAATTCCATGGCCTATTACCCTCAAGGTAATGGACTTGTAGAATCCTCAAACAATATTTTAGTGAACATAATCAAGAAGCTGTTGGAGGACAACAAAAAGTCTTGGCACACAAAGCTAGTTCATGCACTTTGGGCTGACAGATTGACTTTGAAGAAATCTATTGGTATGTCACCTTTCCAGCTTGTGTATGGTATTGATGCAATTTTTCCAACCAGCCTTGGTGTACCAATGATGAATTTGATTCAAGAGTTGCAAACCAAAGATAATGACATGATCAGAAGAATAAATCAGACCATTCATCTTCAGCAAACCAGAGAGGAAGTTTATAACAAAGCATTACAGAAGCAGGACAGCATTAAAAAGATTTTCGACAGAAGAACAAAGGCCAGCAATTTCAATATTGGGGACAAAGTTTTGAAGTGGGACTCAAGCAGGGAAGACAAGGGCAAGCATGGAAAATTTGACAACTTATGGCTTGGCCCTTACTCTATCCATTCAGTTGCTGGTAATAATGCTTATTTCTTACAAGGGTTGAATGGAGCAGAATTGTTTGGGGGTCCTGTCAATGGCAGGATGCTTAAGCATTACTTCTCTTGATCCGTGTTATGTTCTAAAAGCCTTTTTATCTTTTTCTCATTGTAAATACTTCACCCATCATTGCATTCAAAGTTATGAAAATAAAAAATACAAAAAAAAGAAAGAAATAAAAGAGGGAAAATTGTAAAAACAAGAAAGGTACAGCCCCATACCAAAAAGAGAAACAAATATGAAAGTGTGCAAGCTCAAATGCCACTCCTAAAGAACACACTTCTAGTTAGTCAAACAGCTTAATCTTGACTAATTAGTTTTAAATTTTCTACTGATAGGATAGTGAATTCGATTTGCCAAACTGTTTAATCTTGGCTTATCAGTAGATAGTATAGGATAGAAATTAAAGGTTCAAACAAGCTCAAAATCTGAACCTAAGTTTCCAAAGAGAATGACTCAAATCTCTTTCAAATTCTGACTCAAAAAAGATGTAAATCTTGTTCCAATTAGCTCAAAATCTGAACCAGTTGACAAAGGAAAGACAGCTCAATCAAAAGTCAAAACAGAGCTGTAAAAAAATATGAAGGAAATGCTTTGAGAGTTCAGATCCTAAGCCTTCCATTTTGTTTTAATTTTCTGCAAAATAAGATCTATGTGCAGCTTGTTTTTATGCCATAGAGTAGCAACAAGTTAGATTGTTCAGTCCTGGCTTGTATGCTTTTAAATTTTTGTTGTAGAATTTAGAGAATAAAAATCTGTTGGACAGTTTAATTCCAACAGGTAGTAGATTAGGTAGAGAATCATATGGGCTCAACTGTTTAATCTGAGTCCATGGAGAAATAAGGAGTAGAAATAGATTAGATTTCCTGCTTTCAAAATAATAAAATGTTGTAAAAGAGTTTGTCAATCCAAGTGCACTCTAAAGAAGAAAAAATGTTAGATCTGTAGGATTGGGTAGGTAGAAAGCTTGTTGATGAAAGATCCATTTTTTTTATGGCTTCTAATATGTTTTCAGAGAAAAAGAAGATAATTCAAGGAAAGAAAGGCAACCCAATGGATAAGGCACTGATCAACCTCCCAAAGAATGCAAGTTTGAAAGTTCTTGATGCCTTCAAGAAGGCACCATCCCCAAGTGAAGCCACTGTTATCCACCTATGAAATTTGTTATACCAAAAGGTGGCTAAATCATTTTTTGGAGCCTTCAAGGAACAAATTTTATTGCAAAAAAAGTGTTACCTCTTGACGACTCTTGAAGGCCTCATGCCTCTGTCCAAAATCTTCACTGTTGTGCCCATTTTACACTCTGTAATCCTGCTGATTTCATTGAGGAAATACTGCTCCAAAGACCATTTTCCCCCTCCTTCCACCATAAAAATCCTTCATTTTCATATTTTTCCCCTTTCCCCTCCATCAAAACCCCTTTGATAAGGTTTAAGACCCTTTCTTTTCCTTATCGAAACTCTTGAAACCCTTTGAAAACCAGATAAAATCATAAAAATACATGTTTTGTATGATAAGGGTTTAAGCCCCCTTGGGCCAAAATCATTAACCACTTCCCCCACATGCTCGCGCCCTACAAACCAGGCGCTAACCCTTCACAGCGCTAATCGCATCGCAAAATTTGAAAATGGTTAGATCAAAAAGACCGAAGTCCCGATTGCGATTAGCCCCTTTTTGTATACGCCCTGGGCATGTTATATTACATAGAGACCATAGGCCCCGCAGTCGGGCGTCTATCCACTTCATATATATGAAACCATCCTGTTGAGGAGGTAAATCCCCTCTGCGGACAGAGGCGATCCCTACTAGCCCAACACTGGTCTAGCAACAATCATCAAATGCTACAGCGCAAGTTCCTAATTGCGAATAAACAGACCAATGATGGAGGCCTACCTGGAGTCCAGTGCTATGATTCGTAGAAGAGACAGCGTTCCCGTTCCTCAGCCTTGGCAGATCACGATCCCCACGATCTCTGTGAATGGACACCTGCACATGCAAGAAAAAACACAAATACAAGCATAAAATCCAGAATACGCAACTATATATCAGTCAGAAAGGATATAACTCATCATTATCATAAGTGAAAAACAGAGTGGAACCATAACCAGTAATCATTCATTAATAAGCAATCGAAAGAGAGTACAACCAATGTTCTGACGTTGAGGTCTCCTTCGGAGGGGTCTCTAGTCGTGCACGTCTCGCAAAGCCTGCCAGGGATGGGACAAGCCTCTCTTAGAGTCTCTCGACGATAGTCTCCTTGCTTGAGTCGGCCTTAAGGGAAAAATGAGGGCTTTTGTAGCATGAAGGCTCTTGTGAATTTGAGAACTTGGAGATTCAAGGCTTAGGCACTTCAAGACTAGCTTGCAATGGCAATGAGATAGCTTTTATAGATGGAGGAAGGGGAGTTGGGATCCCTATAATTGTGGGATTGGCCCTATCTTCAAGGAAGCTTCCATGAGAGGTGGCAAACCACTTCCCTTCCATGGAACTCCCAGAGCCAAACCTCCCAACTCAAGATAGATAGCAGTTTCTGAGTCTGTTGAAACGAAACTTCCGCCATTCTTATTTAAAAAACACTCCTTAAATTGGCTGGCGCGACTGCGACTCTGGGACAGAGCGCCAGTTGGCGCGGCCTTTTTGTAGGATTTTCCCCAGTGGCGCGAGTGCTGAACTGGATACCCGCGCCAGTGCAAAAAGGGATGTTTTTATGATTTTCTGCAAGGAGATGTCTTTAGGGCAATTGAAGCTCATGTTTAGAGGAATGAAATGATAATGGTTTCAAGGCATGAAATTGCTCACAGGTCACATAATGGGCCCTGCAATGTGCAGGACGGGGAAAGGTAGGGACGGTGACAAATTACTGTGTAACAGATGCCCCCTAAAGCATGAGGCCCGAGAGAGAGAGAGGGGTGAAATGCTTTACGAGAACGTGTCCAACTGAAACTCCGCCGTCGGAAAACCTGCGTGGAGAAATACAACTGATATCTCAAGTACATGACGTATATGCGGTATGGGCGCAGCCATCCGAAACAGAGTATACTATAATCCAGATCCAAGGTATGGACGCAGCCATCCAGTGAGGAACAACAAATAGACTCAGGTATGGTCGGAGCCATCCAGTGAATAAGTCATGTAAATAATAATCCACAAAATCGTAGCCTGGATTACAATAGACACAATCCAGGGTCTTGCGCTCCATCTCAACCCAAACAAAGTACAAGTTCAAGCATGCGAATATGTGAGCTGAAGTCGAACATGCAAGAACATCGTTTGATTACCAGCCAATGATGAGAGCTGCTAATAGACGCGAGGGGAACCACCAATAATGACGATGGCCCTCAAGGTACTACAGGTACAATCTACGGCATGTGAATCAATGAGCTGGCGTCGAACACCCATAGAATCATCGATCGGAGGCCAATGATGAGAACCTCACGTCGAATGCGATGAACCTGCCATTGAGGCATGCATGCTCCAAGGTACCATAAGGGAGTCTCTAGATCAGCTTCCTGGATAATGAGCTGAATTCGACAGGAAGCGACCTTGATCGAAGGTGGGCCATAATGTTTCCCACGTCATCGACATGATACAGAGTAACATGATGTTTTTTGTTGTGAATCAGGATCATATGAGAATTAGAGGAAGGTTGATATTTGCAGAGGTCAACTTCTCTTGAACATATAATGGCACAAATAGTGGTTTTGGCAGTATTTGACATCAATAGATCAGAGGTCATGGTGACGAGGCAATGAGCAGAGGAGAGGTCAAAAAGGATTATCCAACCCACAGAAGCAAGTGAAAAACGAGATGAGATGTCCCCAACCCGACACGAATGCAGACAAGTGCCCTGTTCAAGAGCGACATACTGCCGACACGACAATGATGATGGTTCCATTTCCCCCCACCATTTTGGTGAGTACCTCTTTATTTTTACACAAGCTTGAAGAGGATACCATATGCTTGTCATATAAATCCATCCTTCGGACGAATCCATCCTAGTGCATTTAACGAGTCCTAGGAAGGAGAAACTCAGAGAACGTCATTTCGACTGAATCCAATGTCATCAGGGTTTAACGATTCTGACAAAGGAAGAACTCGGCGTCTTTTCATGTTTAGAGAGTTTGAAAAGACAACTAAAAATTAAACTCCAACGGTCCCTTTTCGTAAATAGTTTCTCAGATCCGAAAAGGTAGAAAAATTTGTCTGAGAAAACCTCCTAGTCACGATAGGCTAGGGTATTCCTTTTTCTTAAGTAATCCATCCCAGCCCGAAAAAGGGGTAAACGTATACTGGGTAGATGTCGTTTCACAACCACTTTAATGAGATCGAAACGACAAGCGAATCGGTAATCTTTTCATGTTTAGAGAGTCAGAAAAGAGCTGAAAGGTGACTCCTCATAGAGGAACGAGTGGTATAAAGGGTAGCAACTGGTTCCGATAATGGTGGAACTGCTCAGAACAAATAAAGGTTAAGAGGCTGGCTAAAAATACCACTCGTCGCAGCGGTTCCTCAGGAATAGGTAAAACAATCAAGTGAAGGCATATGATCGGCCAAGCAGATAATGACAATGGAGTGAGAAAACCAAGGCTCATCTGGCAAAAACGGGCTGATAAAATGGCAATCACGAGAGGTAAAATGGGAAAGGTTTCATTTTTACACAAGCTTGAAATCAGAAAACTCTGCTTGAAGTTGGTTTCATTTTTACACAAGCTTGAAACAAAGATAAACTATGCTTGAAACCGGTTTCATTTTTACACAAGCTTGAAACGAAAACAAACTATGCTTGAAAAAGTAAGCATGCCCCTAGCATGGTGACTCAATTCGAGGTACATGCCCCCCAAGCTTCAATCCATATGAAAGGCAGATGGAGTGAAGGTTCAAGTTACGAGATCAAAAGAAAGACTCGACTGGGATTTTACGAGATTTAAACAAAGACTCGAATTGAACAGGAAAGTGTTTCATTATTTTAACGAGGTTGACACATTAAAAGAACTATCCTCAGACACCCTTGTTTCATTGTTTAAGGAGCTTGGCACAAGACAAGGAACTCTGCTCCGACAACCTTGTTTCATTTTTTAAGGAGCTTGACACAAGACAAGGAACTCTGCTCCGACAACCTTGTTTCATTTTTTAAGGAGCTTGACACAAGACAAGGAACTCTGCTCCGACGACCTTGTTTCATTTTTTTAAGGAGCTTGACACAAGACAAGGAACTCTGCTCCGACCGACTTACATCAAAAAGAACCAGAAGGCGGTGCTTCCAAGAGTTCCACTCCTGATGGAAGGGAAACACCCTGGAAGTCAGGACCCAATGCCCCCAGCACTTGATGCACGACGGCATCATCACTGGGCACAGGCACGGGGTAGGTAGACACATAGTTGACCTGCGGTGGGGCAGAGACAACAGGTGGATAAAAACCAGGAGGGGGTGATGGCGGACCAGTTGCCACATTAGGACCAAAGAATGACAGCTGATCAATGGTCACGATCCGTCCTTCATGTGGAAAACAGGCCACACGAAAAAGGGAGGAGACGAGCGCTCCCATGGCATAGGTGTAATCGCGCCCCAGGAGCAGATTGAAATCCAAGGGGCCTGGAACGACCATCACGTCCATGTGGACGGTTTTGCCTCCCAAAGTAATCGGTAACCTTGGAAGGATCCCCAACGGTTGACTCGTCCTTCTGTTAAAAGTCAACAGATTCTGCGTAACAGGCGCAAGCGGTGGCGAACCAAAAGCTTGCCAGGTAGTCGAGGAAAAAATACTAACAGATGCACCTTCGTCTATAATGGTGCTGGGTACGACCAGACCAAGAGCCTGTACTGTGATCTCGAAAGGCACGTAAGACGGAAGGCGGAATCCTGCAAATCGACTCCAATCAAAGGAAGCGACCAAACTACTCGGAGGGGCTACCATCGAAATGCGAAGGTCTTCCCCTGATGTTACGGAAGAAGAAGCCTCCTCCATGACCTCCATCTCGAAGGCGGGAGGAATATCCTCCGTAGCTTCCATCTTGGGAGGCGGAGGAGCAGCTTCTTGAAGTACAGGGACAGGAGAATCTTTCTCCAAGTCTGAAGAATCTGAAGAAATCAGAAGGACATGGGGGGTGTGAGATCCACTCTCAACAGAAAAGACCTGGTGCACCACGTACGGGGCTAGTTCAACCGATCCTACGACCAATGGTTGGTCAGGGACGGATTCGTGAATTCGAATTTCTGGGGGAGTGGGATCGACCAAGGATGACTCTTGACCAATCGTAGGATCAGCTGGCGGAGGACTCAAAGAAAGCCGATTATAACCAGGTGGAAGGCGTGGCGTAGAACCGGTCGGGTTGTCCAAAACTCGCTTGGCTTCATCCATATAAGGACAAAGGTGAATGGCATGGTGCCCTTCACACAACTTACAGGGATTGGTGATCTTACCCTGCTTCTTAGGAGTCTTATCAGTACCAGTTGAAGATGTGCCCCCAACCTGGCTCCCGGGAGTCAAAGGCAACGGCGGTCGGCCGTTGGACCATGTTTCGAGCACCTTGGGGATGCCAGGGCAGTCTCGAAGAAGATGGTCTCCCGTGCACAACAGGCAGGGGAACTTGACTTTCAGTGGAGGGTTGGAAGGTTTATCGGGAGGAGGTATTTCAGAAACAGTGGCTGCACTTTTAGCCTCTCGCTTATCAGACTTCTTCTTCTTTGTCTTCTTCTTCTTCTTCTTAGCCACCTGGTTACTTGAATCCAGACTTTCACCAGGCGAAGTAGAAGAGGAGGACGCAGAAACAAGCGAAGAAGGGGAGAGGTCCACCTTGGAATCAACATGATGTTGTTCAGGTGGAGGAACTGATTGAACAGTAGCGGAGATATTCGGGACCACAGAGGTTGAAAACAACCAAACAGGCAACCCAACAGTTAACCCAGGAAGGGACAACGTTGCCATGTAAGGAGCACCAACATTCCCAAAAGGAGGAAACTGACCAGGATTCCCTTCTAAGAGGATTCCTTGGTTGGTAAACTCCGAAAAATTTGCCATCAAAACTCAAAACCACACATGGGCTGAAAAAGAGTCAAGACACACGATCAAACGGTCAACAAGAAAAATCTAAGAGGGCGTGTAATCGTGGGTGATTAATTTTTACCACATTGAAAAATAAGAAACTTCACCGTTTCATGTTTTAAGAGCCGAGAAATGATAGAAAAGGTGACTCTATCTCTTTCAGATTTGACACAAGCGTGAAAGGACAAGCGCTTGGCGATATTTTCAAATTTAGGGAGTCAGAAAAGATCAAATGACTGCTCACGAATACTAGGCAAAAGGGTGTACCAAATAACCGTGAACTGCAATATACACCTTGGTTTCAAAAATGAAAAAGAAATCAACCAAGGACTTTACGTACGTGCAGGAAATCTCCCCGAATGCTGTGTCCGGTGTATCACGGGTATAGGGTGACAGACTCGGCTTCCTATGGATAAAGGATTGAAACCTAGAGGGGTCTCCCTTTATATACGCGACGGTATGGGGAGCACAAGTCCGTACTAGCGCTGTCTAAAGCCAAAAGGCAAACGACAGCTACTAGGTTTTAAGACGCCGGAACACGTCTCTAGCCTAGACCTCTAAATGTGTTTCGTTAGATTTCAATGCTGCCTTAGTGTAAATTGAGTAGATTTTAAAGTTGATCTTCAATTACGTTTCAGTTTCCAGGCCCTAACGAATGTGTTGTTTCAAAAATCTCCTAAATGCAAAGTTACATGCCACAGTACATCATTTCGTTCGATGAAAACTAGCTACAGAAGAGTTGAGAGTTTTTACACAAAGAAAATGATCGGAAGACAATCAATGATATCTCTAATGCAACTAATGAAATCGAGAACTTTTCATTCAAATCACTAATTACTAGTAAAATCGAAAATATTCCAATTTTCACTAATCAACCAAAAGCAAAAGATATTTTTGGTATTTTCAATGTTTGATAGCTAGATGCACTAAAAAAACTGAAAACAAAAGAGAAGCAATTTGAGAAACGATATTAAGAGAGAAAAAACAAACAAATTTCACTCAATGGCACAAGCAATCAGATCTCAAATCGACCAAAGTCTCTCAAAACCAAGAAAAAGTCTCAAAGGCTCCAATGGACCGTGTGATCTAGGTCCAAAGCAAGACCAAACGAAGTTTGAATGAAGAGAAGAACAATCACCCAAAAATCGCAACGAAACGGTGAACAACCACTAAGAGAATGCGGAGGAGCAATCAGAGAATTGACTGGACTAACAAAACACCAAAACTCCTAAGGAGGGCTCGACACACAAAGCCACTAGATGCCCTAGGGCTTAAAACATGAAATCGATGGAGAAAATCAAACAACCAAAGGACGAAGGCAAACTCCCAGTCAAACAGGACCCCAACACACTCAGGTAGCTGAAAACCAAAAAGAAATACACTGATCAAACCCAGAGAACTCAGAACTGAGCAAACCCTAATGCCTCACAGGAGTGGCGCGACTGTGAGGTTGTAACTGGCGCCAGAAAGCAATTGGCGCGGGCAATACAAAAGAAACATGCGCCAATTGGCGCGACTGTCGAGCTAAAAAGTGCGCCAGCCAAGTTCCTCAGCCAAAAATAAAAAAGAACTACTCCAGAAGCAGATCAATGATATCCAAGAAAACCAAGAAGGAAAAACAGCAAAAGAACCCAGCCCAGAAGGCCAACCAAGCAAGGAAAACCACGAAACAATCAAAACGAGACAATGAGAACGAGACAGTCAAAACCAGACGGTCCCCAGCGGAGTCGCCAAATTGTTGAGGAGGTAAATCCCCTCTACGAACAGAGGCGATCCCTACTAGCCCAACACGGGTCTAGCAACAATCATCAAATGCTACAGTGCAAGTTCCTAATTGCGAATAAACATACCAACGATGGAGGCCTACCTGGAGTCCAGTGCTATGATTCATAGAAGAGACATCGTTCCCGTTCCTCAGCCTCGGCAGATCACGATCCCCACGATCTCTGTGAATGGACACCTGCACATGCAAGAAACAACACGAATACAAGCATAAAATCCAGAATACGCAACTATATATCAGTCAGAAAGGATATAACTCATCATTATCATAAGTGAAAAACAGAGTGGAACCATAACCAATAGTCATTCATTAATAAGCAATCGAAAGAGAGTACAACCAATGTTCTGACGCTGAGGTCTCCTTCGGAGGGGTCTCCAGTCGTACACGTCTCGCAAAGCCTGCCAGGGATGGGACAAGCCTCTCTTAGAGTCTCTCAACGATAGTCTCCTTGCTCGAGTTTGGCCTTAAGGGAAAAATGAGGGCTCTTGCAACATGAAGGCTCTTGGGAATTTGAGAACTTGGAGATTCAAGGCTTAGGCACTTCAAGACTAGCTTGCAATGGCAATGAGCTAGCTTTTATAGATGGAGGAAGGGGAGTTGGGATCCCTATA
Source organism: Pinus albicaulis (assembly GCA_034641835.2). Classification (NCBI taxonomy): domain Eukaryota; kingdom Viridiplantae; phylum Streptophyta; class Pinopsida; order Pinales; family Pinaceae; genus Pinus; species Pinus albicaulis. The sequence goes on along the minus strand of CM076579.1, from coordinate 691,976,969 downwards.
ATTGTGGGATTGGCCCTATCTTCAAGGAAGCTTCCATGAGAGGTGGCAAACCACTTCCCTTCCATGGAACTCCCGAAGCCAAACCTCCCAACTCAAGATAGATAGTAGTTTCTGAGTCTGTTGAAACGAAACTTCCGCCATTCTTATTTAAAAAACACTCCTTAAATTTGCTGGCGCGACTGCGACTCTGGGACAGAGCGCCAGTTGGCGCGGCCTTTTTGTAGGATTTTCCCCAGTGGCGCGAGTGCTGAACTGGATACCCGCGCCAGTGCAAAAAGGGATGTTTTTATGATTTTCTACAAGGAGATGTCTTTAGGGCAATTGAAGCTCATGTTTAGAGGAATGCAATGATAATGGTTTCAAGGCATGACATTGCTCACAGGTCACATAATGGGCCCTCCAATGTGCAGGACGGGGAAAGGTAGGGACGGTGACAAATTACTGTGTAACACATCCCGACACATGAAACCTTTGTTTATATTAATTTTTGTGTTTTTTGTAGGGTTTGAAAAGGTTTCCTCCAGTTCAAAGATTAATTCGCTCCCCACCATCGATCTGATCTGCAGATCGATGACCCACTAATCAACCGCCCCAGTGGTCCCCACAGTTAATCACTGTACAAAACCGGAGCAGTTTTGATCACACCGCCTTTGAAAGGAAAGCTGTATTTCCATTTCGAGCGTGACACATGCTACAGGCCGACACGTGGCCCTGAGAGATTTGGAGATACCGCCCTCCCTGGGCATTAAATGTCAACTATGGGCTCAGAGCGATATTGGCGTATGTTGTCCGATCTGAGACCAGCTCATAGAATGGTGATCGCACTCAAAAGGAGCTTGGGGGATGAACTGAGGTACGATGCATTTATCAAAACATCTCCGCCACTGATCTGATCTGCAGATCGATGGCCCACAATCAGTTGCCCTGGCCCCATGACCATGACAGAAGTCAGCGATCCCATAGAACTGGTGGTCCCCGACACCTAGTTAACATACACATCAGCGCACATGTGGCAGCAACTGATTGGAGCGGGCCTTGTTTGTTTGCTCGTATAGTCGTGAAATCCGGACCCGGGGAGATTTATAGGGCGGATTTCATAAGGATTTCGTGTCACAAACACCCTAACATCAGCAAACACCTTTTGTGACCCAAAATGGTTATACAAATTGGTTTTATCAAAAGTTTTAAGTCCAGATATATCATTTGATAAATGGTAATTATATGGTTTTTTCATTGTGCCGAAGAAAAAGCCGAAGGCTGGGGTTTTAATTCTTGCGCCTTTGATTCTTTAAAGAGAAGCCATTTATGGTTCAAATTTCCATGCCTCGTCAATACTCCAAAGTCATTGATGCCTCACGAGCCCTTTGCAGCATTTCACACCAACAGAACACAGTAAATGAATAAAAAATCAAAGACTATCAGTGTCGAAGATAGAACGCACCAGAATGGAAGATTAAAGACAGATCTGGGGGGATTATGGCTAATATTGATTATCAACAGCATAATCCTCCCAATTAAGAAATAGTTAAAAGGAAATCAAGGTGTTTATCAGACAGTAAGGCCTCCACCACCACATCTGAGGCAAATTGATTCCTCCCAGCTACCACAGTGCCACCTGTGCCTCAAAGCATTCAAACAGAGGCCGAAGTTATTGATCAAGATCGGATATTTGCCTCAGCATAGCCAGAGATTTAATTCTGTAAATAAACTTAATGACAGAATATCAACAGAGTTACTCTAACATAACAGAGAGCCTCAAAAGTCAACAAAAGCTCCCACCAAGCTTAATCTTAATGTAAATCAATTAATACAGTAAGAATATCTGTATGCTTCTCCATTGAGCCCCTCAAAGGCCGAAAAGTCCTTAGTCTGTATTAATTTCCCTGGGAGATCTTTTATCAGATCTCACCTCCTCATGCTTCTATAAATACTCCTGTAGAAGATGAGCAATTGTTGGTTGAGTTGGTTGCTGAACTTTGAAACGTAATTGAGCTTGAGACTTCTACTTGTAAATAGTGTTTACTGGCTCTTGGAGCTCTTCTTGTGATAGATAAGTTAGTTTGGGAAGTGTAGATGATTGCTAAGCTAAAGCATTGGAATTAGAGCTGTAACTAGTTTGGAGCATCAATACAAGCTAATTTATGGGATCCTGGTCTATGTTGACAGTGATGTTTTTCTCATTGTAACTCGTTATTTTGTTTCTGTTTTCACTGTGTTCATATTTTCTTATAAAGAATAGCATGCATAGATTTAGGAACTACTGTATATCAGTACCCTTCTTTGACTGAAAATCTTTATCTACATGTTTTCTTCCAATTTGTGTTATTTAGGAATGATTTAATTCAGTTTAAGCATAGGATTGCTGGCGTTCCCTCGGCCTATTGCCTTAGCTAATTTTTATTCTTAAATTTTATTTTCATTACATGTTAAGCAGAGATGAACTAAGGAAGATATGGTGTGTCCTGGTCCTAGTTTTATCCCCAAAGACTATCTGAATGTTTCCCTTGGAATGTGTTGAAAGCTGGCTAGTGTTGAAACACTTACCAGATCTTAGGCCATTTTTATTATCTTTGTGTTTTTCTTGAAAGTTACCAAGTAGAGCAGAACTAGGAGAGGATTTGTGGTGAGCCCGGCCCGCTAGTTTCCCCCCAACAGTTGCCTTCAAGTTTCCCTTTGTTTTAAAGTGTTTTCTATTGAAAGTGCATCAAAAGTAGGCTAGTTTAGAAGTACTTAACTGATCTTATATTACTTTTATGTATTTCTTAAGTTTATGTCAAAAGAACATTAGTTTAGAAGTATTTACCTGATCTTAGGCTACTCTTTGTTCTTCATCTATTTAATTCCCCTTCTTTTTGTCTCATTTAATTCCATAAATCAAACTTTAAAGAGATCCTTAGACATAGATGACTTGCCCCATGGACCACTCTTGCCTCTTGTTGTTTCAATTAAACCCTATTACAACTCCATAGCCCAATGGACTAAAACTTGCAATTATCTATCTGCTTGGCCAAAGCTTGTTCTATTTGCTTGCAACTTCACACGTTTGAAACTATTTTCATTTAGAACTCTCCACCTCAAACAATAATCATGCTCAACCATCCAAAAACAAACAAAACCCTCGGCCTTCATAACTAGCCTAATATTATTACACAAAACTTCAAATAGAAATCCATCTTTTCACTTATTGGAGAGATCCCTCTCTGGATTCAGGAGGAATAGATCTTAGAATCCCAAAGTGGTTGAAACGATTTTCTCCCTATAGTTGGACTTTTGCCAATCTTGCTGATTACAGGGTGCCAACAAGAACCACATTTCACAATAGTGGTACAAATGGGAGACTCGCCCTAACCTACAAATCACATTCAACAAACCAAGAAACACCTCAAAAAACACTAGCATCCTCAACGAGCTAAGAAACCTTACTAGTACCAAAAATTTAAGGTCCAAGAAGGGATACTCCTACAATATTGCTACTTCATCCATAGGGAAAGATGAATTTGGGTCACATATAATGAAAAAAATTGATTACTGGGGGATGATGCTACTTTATCTTGTCAAATAAAGTGTAAGTACCCTCCTTACATCCTTCAAATATAGGAACCCCATTCCCCATTCAAATTACAAGTTGTTAAAGTAAGGGATATAATGTACAAGAAATTACTATAAACCATGAGAACAATATGGGTTTGGATGAATATTCAACCCAATTCTCTTACTTAGACCAAAACTAGATTTTGACAAAACCAAAGAGGATCAACATTGGAAACAAATTGAAGAGGCAACATGATTTTATCATGAAGGGTAAGTCACTATATATACATCCCAAGATATCAAACAAGAATGTAAGAATCAATATGACCAAGAGGAATAACATAAAGAATAGAAAAATTAAAAGGTACTTTTCCCAAAGTATTGAGGGGTCTCTTAGGCTCATAACCTGTCATCATACATAAGACATTAGGCATCAGGTAAATATTGATACATATATGAAATAATGTAATAAATGGTTAACTGGAGTAGGTGAAATCATTTCATCCACCCTTTCAATGTACAAACACATATGAAGAATGAATAGAAAAGTGGTTGGTTAACCTTCCGAGTATGATATCTTTGTTATGTAATTAATTCCAACTATTGCAGATAGTTGAATGTTCAGGAACTAACTTATCTAAAAAATGCATTAATAACAACATCTAGAATATCATACTAAATTCAACATTTAATGTTGACAATAGGTGAATGTTGTGGATAAGAAACATTGTGTCTTACATCATCTCCATTGCAAAAAAGGTACAATGGTTCAAAGCCTTATTTGTTAAGAAAGAGGAAAATAGGAATTTATTAATCCATGTATTTCTGAACCATTGAATGGGAACAAATTTATGCCATCCCATTATAAGAGAACTATATTAGAGAAAAATGTATGCTAACAAATTTTGTTATTACACTCTAGGTTACATAGATAGTAAAATGCAATGAATTTACATATGCAAGTACCATGCAAAATCCAATGAACTTATAGCTGGAAGTACCAGACAAAATTCTTAAACAATTACAAAGATAAAATTAGCTACATTAACCTTAGAAGATAAAATATGTATTATAAGTTCTATGAAAGGTTGCAATGTCAATATTGGTATATATGTAGACACAACTCAAGCCCATACAAGTCAGTGAGCCAAGAAAAGCTACAAGTGTCTCTCTTGAGGATCTATGCAAAGAATTTTTGATGAAATCAATCGATATCTTAAGACATGTACACCACCTAACCAAATAGGATGGATGTGTACAATTATAATTATTCGCATGGAATTAATAAAAGTAACTATACCCCTTGAATACAATTTTTATGATCATGACATGCAAGAGCAAGTCTAATAGCAGTCTCCATGATCATAAAATAAAAATATACAGTCTCTAAGAAGGAACTATCTCCTTTTTTCGGTGACGGTAAACTTCAAGTTTTGTAGCAGTAAAGATATGCTGACACATAATGCCTCTTATAGTCACCTTCATGAAGTCCAATTCTAATCAGTAATGAATAATACATGCATATTTATATAAATAAGCAGAAATCACCATGGAACAAACAATGATAAGGATCAAATGTTTACAAGCAAGCGATGTACGTCATGAAAACGTTATGACAAATTCTCTCTAGAATCCTTGGAACCAATGCCTCATGTATCGTAGTTAAGTTCTACCTTTATCTTTTATGTTTTGGTTATCCAACAACTTGTCTTCAATTTGCAAAGGGAAAAAATATCAATGAAACAAAAAAGGAAAAGGTATGTATTTATTTGATATATAAGATCAAGATTTGAGTCATCTTAAGATTTAGAAAAATTAAGATTGGTATTTTCTATCCATTAGTGTAAACCCCTAGGTAACTCATGAATAACCCTAGACATAGGGTTTGTAAAATATATTTTGATTTCCAAATGTTTTAATTGGAAACTTTAATTTTCTAGGAAATCCTAGATTGACTTCACAATTTTCGGTATTATATAGTTTGTTTTGTTGTACTTGTCATTAAGTATTGTAGGTATAAATTGTGATTCATGAGAGAGAGCACTCCAAGGAAAAACCCTACAAGGTTTATAAAAGGAGAAACTCCAGGTATTTCTATTTGTAAAAACTTATTTATTAAAATTATTTTAAAATTTGCCTTGTATTACTAACTATTTTATGTTTAGGATTTTAAATCGTAAAATATTCTTGTTAGGAATATCAATCACTAGATTGAATCTACCTTTGTCATATCTCTTGTCATTTGTTCATTTTTTTGGAAACCTTAATTCTTAGTGTTTGCTATAAAACTCTAACTTTTTTATGCTTAGAATATTTTGTCGATAATATTGAAACCCTAGGCTACTTAGGGTTTGTAACTCTAACAATATTTAGGTGTTTTTATAATACTTTGGTGAAACCCTAATATTTTAGGGTTTTCATAAAACCATACACCTTTAGGGTTTGGTGAATTATTGAAACCATATTCAAAATTTCTAAGATTTAATGTTTTCATCTATGCAAAATATTAGTATGAATCAAACCCTAGATGTAAACTCGCTAGTTTTAGGGTTTGTAACAAAACCTAGTAAAATCTATCATAAAATTATAAAAAGCATATTGTTGTAACCTTAGATGTATAATATTTGATTTTATGAGTGTTGATTCTAGTTTCTGGTACTTCAAGAATTGCTTTCACTATTAAGTTTTTAATACCTAAAATTTGACTTTGGAATCTAGGGATTATGTAAAAAACCCTAGGAGAATATCTCGAGTTGGATGTGAAATATTATTCAATTTTTATCTATGAAAGTTTAAATACTTATGATTGATACCCTCCTCATGTTGATATGCTAACCATGTATTTATCTCATACTATTGTATATTTGTATTTGGTTACTATATTTGCAGGCACACAATCTTCAAAATGTTGAAGATGTTCACCTATCTTTAAAATGACTTAATGATGAGCATGATGAAAAGGACCTAATAAAGTCTATTGACAAGTTAAGGAGGAGCTTGGATAGCCTCTATAATTTCATAAAATTTTGATAATAATGTTGAAGAATTTATGATTTTTTTTAAAAATGCAACAAGATATATAATTAGCATCACGATAATTGAAGACCCATAAGGTTTGTATTAACGTATATATGTATTGAAATTCTATTGCTAATTTCGGTTGTGTTTTTGTAGGATATCTCCATGATAAATATAAAATTTTGGAAGCATGATTGACTAATGGATATATATCTATTTTATAGGGAGATATGTAAGCATTTGGGGCTGAGTGCCTAATGCTTGGGAGGACATATCAACGGACCATGTGTTAATGTCTAGATCTCGAAGTAGAGAGGGTGTCGTTGGTAATAGAACTATTCCCTTTGATACACACCTAGATCCCTAGGTTGGTGTTAGAGTGTAATGGTACCTATAGTGGCTGAAGCTTGGAACATGCCTTATACCCACATGGTTAGCTACCCTGGTCAAGTATCTAATTCAAAAGTGTTGCAGTGTTATATAACTCTTTATCTTTTTATATCATTTCATTTTGATTTCATCCTTATAAAAATATGTAAAAATTATTAATACCTCCCTAGTTAAGGGGGAGTGTTGAAGAACGTAACTAGTGTTAGTCTTCATAATTGTATTTGAGTCGTAAGAAAGAAAAGAGAATTATTTTTATTGACTTACGAAAGCATGGGTTTCATGCTTGGGTTAATGGTCAGTAGGTCAATCCTCCATTATAGGATTCTAATATTTTTTTTAAGTCAAATTCGAAGTCATTTTTGTAAGAGGCCCTTCTTGGGCTCCTTAAGGTTAAAAAAATAAAAAAGTTTTTGTGTTTAAATATCTCCTCCACCAAATCAGTCCCTTCTTTCAAAAGTACTACCATTCTTCCTTCAAAATTAGCCTCCAAATAGAATATAATCAAGTCAAACTTCATTACAAGCCTACAAGTCAAATTCAAATAAAAATTTTCATGTTAGCTCAAATGAAAAGTGACCAATAAGTATAAATAGCCTACTATTTCATCATTTGAAGGAGAGAAGTGAAGAACTTGTTTAAGAAGTAAGAGAAACTATTACATGAGCATATATCTAGTGTTCTTTTTTGCATTGTGATATTTTTTATTGGCATTGTCTTGATGATGAACACAAAATAATAATGTAGATGATGAACTAACAATATATCACAAGAATTGTCAATATAACAAGAGAAAACATTATAAAATAAACCCTAATTCGGTTTTCCCTAGTTTTTCTCAACATCTATGGTCTTGGAAGAATTGCAATGTAGAAATAAAAAATTGCTTGAAATAAAATGCAACACAAAACTAAATCACGCACCTGGTATCCAAGCACTTGGTGGGATAAAGTTGAGTAGTACTTTGATGCTTTTTTCGTGTATATGACCCCAACCCAAGTCAATCTTTCAAATCCATATATGTGAATGAAAGTACTTTAAAAAAAAGGAAGGAGGAGAAGTTATATGCGATAAATAATTAATAAAATAGAAGAAAAATCATACTAGTGCATTATTCCCAATTAATAGAGTAATATTTTCTCCTAATTCCCTGCATGAACAATGATTGTTTATGGTATTTCAATCAAATACAAACACAATTTTCAAATAAAGACAATACTACATGAATTTTTTTCATGGAAAAGTTTGTTATTTCTTATAAAACTTTATGTAACTCCCACTCGACCAAGACATAAAACACAAATATGAAAAAAAATTTGTTGTCTCACCTATACCCTTACCATTTTCAGCTATCTTCTTTATATAGTTGTTTCACTTCAACATATAAATTGAAACTAGTTGTCCTATATATATTCATGAGACAAATGAGGAAAACTATTTTAAATTTGACCAAATGTTAAATTTAATTGCATGAATAAATAATAATTAAATAGACTCGCATGCATGAATGCCTAAATGAGCTCCTCTTGGTTTCGAGAATAAATTGGAGAAAAAATCCATCCACTCAATGATGCAACACTGAAGCCAACATTGACTTTGTTGCTCTATTGGATCGAGGGTATTTTTCTCCAAGATTATCCAAATCCTAATTTATTCTCTACTAAACAAGGCCAACCACGTGAAGGTGGAATCTCTCATGCCCCCCACCCTCCCCCCCATATCACTCTCAATTCCCCAGTACCCAAACTATATACTATATAGGAAATAGTTGAAAGATATACATTAGGATACATAAAAAAACAAATAGAAAATATTCCTTCATTCCTTCGTATATCCAAAAAATATTTCATCTCAATAAAATCATAAAAAATATTCTTACATAATATAAAACAACCTCATGTGCATAAAGAGGCATATAGAAATTATTCACTAACATATAACATTCATTCATTCATTCATTAATAATAGACACAAAATACCCCATCTCAAAAAAATTATCACCAAATATATGTTTTCATAATATTTTACATGATGTTTCTAATGATATAACTATTACAATCATCTCTTTTTCTTTTTCTTTATTTTTGATGGCCTAGTCGTGTAGTCATGATGTTTTTGAGGCCACCGCAAGAGGGGTGTATCATTAGCTATAACAAAAAAATGTTAAATTGATATTTTTTGTTATTATTCATTAATAAAAATAGCATTAGAGTTTTATTTACCTCATGCACTATTCGACACTGTAATTTAGAAAGGGAAACAATTACCACAATATCAAAAGATAAAAGTGTAATTTTGTAGATACTTCTAAAAAAGAGCATCAATACTCGTCAATACAACCAATATTTCCTCCCATCTTCACTAGTAGCGTGTATGGCATCTGTGTATGAGTATGTTTAGAATTCATAGATGCCCCAAACACTACTAGTGAATATGGGAGTCAATATTGGTTGTCTTGATTAATATTGATGCTTTATTTGAGAAGTATCTGTAGAATTGTACTTTTCCATTTTGATATTGTGGTAATTGTTTCCTTTTTTAAAGTTTTGAAGATTAGTTCAAGGTTTTATTAATGCCTTTCATTTTGTTTTTATACATGAATCAATCATGGATTGTGGAGATGCTACAATTGTTGAATGTTTCCTTTTCCAAGAAGAGGAAAACAAATGAAATATGGAGACTCTTTGTGCTTGTTATAACAAACAAAAATGATGTATGAACTGTCCTCCGCACATTGCCCATGAATTATTATTACCTTGAATGGGCTAGCATTGTTTTGTCATTACCATCTCAAAATGACCTTACATATGAAAATTTACCATGTATGGCATCATCACTTCACATTGTCTCATAGATGACCCTTTCTACAGATTATATGCATGAATTTCTGGTAACAATCCCCTCTACCTAGCTTATGATTTATTGTGATAACAGGTGAACAAATTACAAATTATAAGTAGGGGATCTTGTCAAAAACGATCTCTCAATTGTCCTTTTGGCACTTTTTGTCACAATAAATCATAGGATAGGTAGAGGGGATGAACTTACAAAAATTCATGCATATAATATGTAGAAAGGGTTATTCATGAGATAGTGTGAAGTGACGATGACAGAAATTGTAAATTTTCATTTGTCAGGTCATTTTGAGATTATGAGATAAACCAATGCTAGCCCATCTAAGGTTATAATCATGTCGGTAAATTTGGAGACGAAAATTTGTGCATCCCATCATGGACATTACACACATCTGTACTTAAATTTTCATCATAATCACAAATTGTTGTGATTAGGCATTGAAGTAGGAATAGCTAACACCTAAATTAGGAGTGTGGTAGTGTATGGTGGAGTGGGATAGGTATACAAATTAGTATATGGTTGACATATCGTGAGTATAGATTTTGTAAAGGCTTAGTTTAACACGGGAATCTGATTACAGGATTTTAGTGTTCGTAGCATAATTAATTGACTTATACCACGAATTTATCAAATATATGGTATTATACACCCTCCTTTTATCACAAAAAATATGTTTACGTAATATGAAACAAAATAATTCTAATTCTTTGCAATAGAAAAATCACAACTTTTTATTAAGATAGTACAAAGTTACATGTGCACATGCCATGAGGCATTCACCTCATAGTAAAAAATGTGGCACTTAAAAAAGCAGGCTCTAAATAAATAAGTGCAGTCAATTTTTATCATGTTTCTTTCACTTTTTTGATATGAAGTTAGTGAGGATGTCTTGATATTGGTCCCCTTCAGTTGTTGTAGTCTCTAGTGTAATATTTATTGTTTTGATCTGGTCCTGCGACTATGCTACTACAAGTGGGGTTGAGCATAAACTGCAATAAGAAAGAAAATTTAAATTCATATTTATAGTTATTATTTTCACAATTTTTTATCAATTAAAAGAGTAGTATATTTTTCTTTACCTACTTCGGTAGTGGAGGGAAGCATAATACTTTCAGATGTGACCATATGTTCCTCCTCTTCTCTAGCCACATATTGTACATGCTTTGGTGTAGAAACAATAAAGGTTATGATTAATACACAATTTGCATTTAAATATTTTTAATTGTATTCCATACCACAATTTTTTTATAACACATGAAATACCTCTAGTACCAAGTTGAACATTAGTCTCAAGATTTTGCACTCCACTGTCAGTAGGCTCATGTGTTGTATCTACATTGCTTTCCTAGTTTTTATAATCAAGAACATTACTTTATGGAAAAAAATAATAACTAATAGATTGTATAAGTAATTATTTATAAATGTTCTTTGTTGTTTTTATTTTCCTAATTGTTTGTTGGGTGGTGGAAGACTTTGAAGATGCCAAGATTTTCCTCCGTTCAAACATAACTTGATAGTCGTACTTTAAAGCAAGCCTTAGGTATTCCTTTGTGGGAGCCTCTTTGAATTTTGTTCCTTGCAATTTTTCATTAGAACATGGATTTTTATTCTTCTATGATATTAAATTAAAATTTTTAACAATTTATAATTTGCATAAAAAATAGTTTTTTACATACTTACAATTTTTGTGCCCAATTTTGAGTAACCACCTCGGCCAAGATGATGTTACAAATATTTGGTTATTATATCATGTGTGGCTTTGGAAGCATCTGGGAGCCTATATTTAAAACATTGAAAATTTTAATTAGATGTCGCAATGATCATTAAAGTGTCACAATTACATTATTAAACGTGTCACATACCTTCTTGGTCCACGTGGAGATTTCCCTTATTTTCGAAGTGCCTTCTCATGTGCATGTGCCATGATTCCTCTCCACTCCATATCTAGAATCGATGGAGGGTGCTCATGCGACTTGGCCCTTTCCAATTGAGACCTATACTTGTCCCATAAATATTTTAAATGTAGGACTTCCTTTGAGCTAACTCCATATTTGTTGAAGGTATTGTCACCAAACAAGTGAACCATCCTATTAATAACCTCATCCAAGGTTATGTCATACAAACACCTATAAAATACATCATTTCCTACAAAACGATATTATTATTAATTTCAAATAATCACAAATTATACGTTAATTTCATTTAGGTTGTACTTAATATTGAAAACACTTCTTAAGTACCTACAATTTTCTCTATTTTCATAGATAATTTTTCATCATCTACCATTAACGTGATATGTAACACAAGAATATATAGGAAATCATGTTTCAAATTGTGCATTTGTATCATGCTCTAAATCCACAACATCATGTGTAGATCCTGGCATATGTTGTTCAGGGGGTGCAAATCCTGATGTGGGTTTTTGAGTGGTTGTACCAGTCTTGATGATCGGCGACTCACTCGCAGGTGTAGCATTGACGATGCTACCAATGTAGGCTCAACCCATATTCATAACATGAGGATCATACTCCACCAAAAAATCCTGTAAATAAAGAGTTTTTTTATAAAGGATGAGATAACTAAATCATAAATAAATAAATAAATGAGTTGCTCACCCAATATTGATGAACTTGTTGAAAAAAGTTTTTTATTTTTCCTTTTATATCATCTTTCTAAGGCTCCATCAGAAATAAAGAATTAAGTTTCTTGTTTTCTTTTATTTTAAGCTTCCTTATTGCTTGCATTGGATCAACAGACATAAAAATTGCTTCGTTAGTAACATCTTTCTCACGAGCATTTGTGGATTTCCCTAAGAATGGTGCCTTCTCCTTATCACCTTGGTTATCAAATAAGTGTAATTTGAAATTCTTCCATAATTAATCATCATTATATTAATAATAAAACCACTATTGACATATGTCTATATTTATATAGAAATTTCATGTAGTAAATGACAATCAAAACATACAATAGACATTACTTACAAGTTGGGTAAAATTGAATTCATACTGCCCCCATTATAGAAATATTTGTATTTATTCTACTCAAATTGTAATAAATGAGAAATTCTTCCCCTACAACTATTGATTTAATGACACATACGAATACACAGTTTCCTTCACATCCCTCAAATATGAAATTGGGTTGCTGATTTGTGGTGACGAGCCATGTACTATTTATAAACCCTACAATATTTTTTGTTGTTTTTTGCCTCCAAACAATATACATAGTTGTGCATTTATTTTCATCGTTATCTTTTAGTTATATATAATTTGCATCCACTCCATATCTTCACATACTTTTGGTACAATTTAGGTATATTGGACCCAATCATTGTAGTTGTAATAGGGTCCGACATACTCCATCAATTTATTTAATACTCCATAACATACATTTATTCCATCCATGGAAAATAGTCCAAAACCATGTATTGACGACGGGGAAATGCAATATATCCTTTCATTAACAAAAACATCAATGTTTATTTCAGGAAGATCCTTGAGTTCCCATTTTTCAACTAGATGTTTGTTCCTCAAGGGCACCTTGATGTCATCTATGCTCTCATTATCATAAGAACATGACCCCCCTTTAGTGAGAAGAAATTTCATGTGTCTATGGAATTTTCTTCTTATCATTTCACCTCTAGTTGATCTTCGCATGCTAGAGGATGTAGAAGATGTTTGTTCAGTTTCTTCTATCCTACCTAACCTTCGTCACTCAAAAAATATATATCTGAAAAATACCTATCTAGTTGAATGTCCTATAACAATCCATCAAATGAGAGAAATTGTTAGCGAGTGTCATAAGGGATGTTGAGAAATGTATTGACGAAACCACAAGAACATTATATTAGTACAAGTGAGTTAGAAGGGAGTTATTTGTGTTTAAAATATTCAAGTAATATTTAAAAACTTGAGAACTTGAGAACCTATTCATCCTAACCAATGAACTCACTCGATAAATTAAGAACTAAATATAATCAGATAGAAATTAATCTTCCATTATAAAAACTTACCCACATACTTTTATGTGTTGAATAATGTAACTAGTTTCAGTCTTCATAATTTTCATTTGACTCATGTAATTATGTAATTCTTATGAATCTATCAAAATAAGAAAGAAAATGATTTTTCTAAAGCATGGGTTTCCTGCTCAAGTCACTTTTTCATTAGGTCAAGCATCCATTGAATGCTCCTAGGTTTTTTCATAAGTCAAGAGTCCTTGTCATAAAGTAAAAACCCCTTTCAATAATTTGTATTAAGGAAAGAAAAATTATTTTGAATTTATAAATGTCTAGAAGGCTGCCAAGACAAGTTCAGTCAATCATGGAAATTTTGGCCTAGAGAGGTTTGATGGAGCCTCTTGGAAATACTATATAAAGATGGATCTTCTACCAATTCAGAGACACATCAGGATTTTGAAATTTTGTAATTTGTCTTCTAATTTTCACATGTGTGAATACCTTAGGGTTTCTATGGTTTCCTCAGGTCCAAAATTACAGAAGGTGTTGCAAGTTTCCTTGGTGAGCATGAAGGCTAGAAGAGTCGTCATCTTGAAGAGATCTTGTTTCATTTCCCTTGGAGATCTTGTTTCACTACACTTGGAGGAATGGAAAATATCATCATGAAACATATATCATGAACCATAGTTCTCTTGTTTTCATCTTGTATCAAATGAAACTTTGTCCCAAACTAAGCGAGAAGCTCAAAATGGTAACATAATTGGTGCTTATCATATGGATTTGTTGAATCAACATGATACTCTATATTTGGAAATGTAACTAGTTTCAGTCTTCATAATTTTCATTTGTCTTGTGTCATGATGTAATTATTATATATTGATCAAGAGAAGAAATAAAATTTTATAAAGCATGGTTTTCATGCTTGAGTCTTTGGTTAATATTTCAGGTGTCCATTTCATTCCTATAGGATTTCCTTGAGTCAAAAGGTCATTTTCATTATGTAAATACCCATTAGTGAACTTGTATCAAAGAAAGAAAATCATTTCTATTTTTGAAAGACATTTATAGCGCTCCCAAGAACAGGTCAGCTAGCTAGTTGAATTTTTCCTCCCATTGGGATTAAAGAGCCCTTGGAAGCCTGTATAAAGAGGAAATTCTACCTCCTTTGAGCTACATCACACATGCACTTCATTTAAGAGAAATTATGTGGATAAGGAGAAATGTGAAGTACAAAAAAAGGAGAGACAAGTTTATTTGAGGAGCATTCAGGCATTGTAAAATTAAACTATTATTTATGTGCAATCTCACAAAGCATAAGATGATATTCAAGTGTAACCCATCAATTATTACAACCATCCCATACCATGTAACTTCTACTTAAAAAAAATGTTTAGATTGAAACTCTAGAATATGACTTGGTCAAATACATGAAGAGAACTATAGCTAATGTTTCTCTATATGAACCATCAAACCATACTTAACAGAAAGGGAAAAAAATTATTTAAAAACTTAGAAGCTAGCACAACTAATATTCATATAGGAAATAATGAAAATAATCCATCCAAAAAAGTAGGTTACATTGACATAGCATTGATGAGAGAGAAGTCCACTTCGCATACTCCTTCCTTTAACCTCCCTGTGTGCTCTATTAAAGAGCATTGTCGTCACAGTAAATTGTTTTATAATTTGGTTGAATTACAATTTTGAGGAATTTTTCAAAGTAATGGAAAAATATAATTTTTAGGGTTTTAATTAAGCTTTGTTAAAGAAGTAACTAGTGTCAGTATTCATAGTTATAATTATGTCATGGCTAGATTTAATATTTATACTTTTCAAAATAAATAAAAGAAACTATTAATTTTTAAAAAGAAATTTATTTTATTATGAAATGGGTTTCTTAACCATTGGTTATTTTTCCTATGTCAAAGAACCCATTGAGTGCTCTACGGTTGTGAAGAAGAGTCAAATTCAAGGTCATGATGTAAATCCCCTTGAATGGCTCATGTATCAAAGAAAGGAAATATATTTTATGTAAAAATATTGGTCTAGAAGCTACCAAAAGAACAGGTTGGCCTAGAAGAGGCCTAATTTAGCCCTCAAGAATGCTATTTATTTCAATGGTTCTCAAAAACCATTGTAACTAACAATTTCTAAACTCCACACAAATTTTCATTATAAAGAGAAACAAGCCTGTTAGGACAAACAAATAGGTAGTGAGAAAGTTAGAAAACAAGAACCAATTCTTAGCATATGTGTTGATCAAAATTATCATATTTACACAAACTGAAGTATGTCTATATTTAATCTAAGGAAAAAACAAATTTGGCATCATACCATAATTAAACGCATAATATTGTTAGATCAAGATGTTTCCTTCAAGAAATCCTCTAGCAAGGCTTAAAATATACTATTCACTACAAATAAATACCTAGGTCAATCTAGTATTACCACTAGTAATAGTGTACACTGTAACTATCAATTGTAATTGGAAGTATGTTGTGTTTCCTAGTCGAATATTATAGAACTGTACAAATATATAACAGAAACTGCCAAATGTTCCCCCTAACTTATGATATAAGTGATGCCTATATATAATCAATTATTCAAGTAAGTAGGACATGCTAGTCCTTGTAATGTGAGGGTTTCAAATGATAGAGGTATAGTACATACCCAGGGTAGGGAAGTCGGGCCACTATAAGCATCCACAACAACTGACTCTTCAACATTTAAAATACCTTGGAAGAATATGAAATGTCTAATAGGTGTTGACGTCTATGGGTGGGACTCTACAACACTTTTTTTCCAGAAAAATTTGGGCATCCTCGTGGTACTATCTATTATAGCATATTATCGACTGGAGTTCTTTTACCGAGGTGAAAGAGGTGTTTCCATGGGTTTCGGTTAGGGCTAGGTAAAGTTTAAAAATGTTTATGTTATATCATATTATACCTTGAAAATAGAATAACTTTATACCTTGAGCCTTATTCATTCATTCCTGATTTTAATAACGCTAGATATTATGTGCTTGCAATAAGTAAAAAAAATCAATTTTCTATTGTGGTAGAATGTAGAAAAACATATGAAATATATCAGAGGTGGACCTATAGTAGACGAAACTTACTGAAGACATTTATTCCTCTTGCTATACTCTTCCTCAAGACCTTGATTTGGCTTTCCCTCGAGTCTTATCATGATGGAAAATGCTCTTCCTCTTGTATTTCAAAGGTGGGTGATGGCTCTTTCTCTTGCATCTCCGATCAAGTGGTTTGAGGTGGGTGAGGGGAGATGGAAGAGGCTTTCCTCTTGAATATCGAAGATGGGTAGAGGTGGGATTAGGTTAGGTTGATGGAGGAGGTTTTTCTCTTTAAGCTCAGAGGTGATTGGAGGTGGGTGCAATGGTGGAGGTGGGCTTTCCTCTTGCAACTAGGAAGTGGGAAAAGGCAGGATCGGGATAGGGCGAATATAGAGGCTTTCCTATAGCATCTCAGAGGTGGGCGGAGGTGAGCTTGGGCTAGGTTAATATAATGGTGACAGAATGTGTGGAGGCAGGCTCAAGATAGGTTAACTGAATGTGCGGAGGCATTTTTTTTAATACTTATATTGTTATATATTATGTTGTGTTTCATTGTTTTGTTTTTCTAAATTTTTTTCCAATTTAATTTTTATACAATATTAAATTTAATATAATATTAATTTTTTCATATTATAATACATATTAATATATTGTGATACATTAAACTCTAGATATGTATGGATGGAATAAAAAATACATAGAGGTAGAGAGATAGAGCGAGTGACAAGGGAGATATGGAAATAGAGTGAAGGAGGGGGGAGAGAAGGAATTGAGAGATATAGAAGGAGAGGAGTGAGAGAGGGGGACAAGGGTAAGAGAAAGAGGGAGGGAGACACAAATATGGATGGGGGGAGAGGGCTAGAGAGATAAGGAGAGAGGGAGGGAGATATTGATAGGGTTGTAGGGCAAAGAGAGAGAGAGAGAGAGAGAGAGAGAGAGAGAGAGAGAGAGAGAGAGAGAGAGTGGGGGAGAGAGAGGGAGGTTCTAGAGAAAGGGAGAGAGAGGAAGGATGAGAGAGAGGAGAAGAGAGGGAGACATAGAGAGGAGAGAGGGAGGGGCTGATAGATGGCATTGGAGGGGGAGATAGGGAGGGAATAATAAAGACATAAAGATAGAAAAGTGGAGAAATAGAGAGAGGGAGTGACAATGAAGAAATGGAGATCAAAGTTTATGTATGTTTGGTGGTCCTATATATAAAGAGAAAAATAAGGAGGTATGGAGAGAAGGTGGGAGAGAAGAGAGGGATAGAGATAGTGACATAGTTGGAAGGTGGAGAGAGAGAGAGAGAGAGAGAGAGAGAGAGAGAGAGAGAGAGAGGTGGGAGACAAAGGGGGAGAGAGAAAGTATGAGAGAGAATGAGAGGGGGAAGGGGAGAAAGATATGGAGTTGGAGGGGAAATAATCCAAATAATCCAAAACATGTTTATGCATTTGTCCATGATATTTGGATAAGGAAATTTTAGTATCAAGTTTGAAGTTAGAGTGGAACTCCCAAGTTTTCAATGTAGATCTTAATCAATGCGTTAAAAAATAACTAAATGATAGTAAAGAAGATACATTTTTACTCATTTGGCAAGTCATCATTGCATAAAAGCATGAAGAAATAGAAAATCAGGATAATTTCATAGACATATAAAAATTAAATCTTAGGTGGGGAAATGAATAGTGTGAATGTTGAAAATTAAATATTAGGTGGAGAAATGACTAGGGTAAATGTTAAAGATCATTTGAAACCCAAATATAGAATTTTTGATATCGTAGGGTGAAGTGTATAAGAGGTATATAAGGTGATGTGACATAAGAGAGTTGGGAGTGAGAGTTTCAAATCATAAAGTGCATGTGTGTTTGGGTGGGCATAAAGCCTATGGAACTCAATATATAAAAAATGTATGAGGAATTTAAGTTTGCTAGGTTTACAAAATAACTAATAGAACCAAGAGAGGGTACAAGCTATAAGGGTGGAGGATAGACCTTAAGGAACCTATTGAGTCAAAAAAAATTCCAAGTGGGCATAAAACCAAAAGAAGTAAAAACAAAGAATAAGATATATGGGGTTGAAGAGAACCTTCAAAAATACTTAAAACCATGATGAATGGAATGAAACATGTTGGGACTAATTTTTTAAAATATAAAAAGAAAGAAATATTAAATAAAAACGTATTTTTCATTTTATCCACTTGGTGAAAACTCGTTTTACAAAATAATAATAATTCAAAACATATTACTAACTTATACACTTTTCCAAACCCTCCCATATTAATATATGAGTATTAAAACCCTCCCATAATGCCAATGCATTTATCTACTATAACCATGTCAAATTTCAATGCATACAAGCACAAAATGAAAATAAATAATAATAAATAAAATAAAATAAAAAATCCCGGATGTGGGTGTTAGACGATGAAACAACGTGCCACCTAGGCACCATGTGGCAGGGAAGCGGTCCTCCCCACATGCTTGCACATGGTAGCCCATTCCATGATAAATTTTAGAGAATGGCTCATTTATTTACCACCCCCACCAACTTCCTTTTGACGTCCTTTGGCTGCTGCTCATTAATTATGCTCGTCCTGCCTCGGCCTACTCCCATGGCCCTTAAATCCACCACCCCTGCTCCACCCTCTTCCATTCTTCTTTCCCTTCGGCTTTGTGCAGCTGCCTCTGTTGTCTCTGTCGCACCTCAGCCCCTCTACTCTATTCTATTTCCCTGTGGTTTCTTCTCTGCAAAGTCTGGCACCTCAGTTTCTCCAGAGGTCGCCCCCTCCCCTCTGTGCTCCTCTCATTTTCCTGCCTCTGCCATGTCGAGACAACACAAGATACGATGTCACAGAGCTGGTGGGCAAGGAATCCCCTCCAAACCTCCTTCCTTGACTGCTGCAGGTAGGGAGATGAATATTTCTATGGGTTGGGAGGTACCAGACCTGTTCGACCCTATCAACCTCATTTCCCATCTCTCCCTCCATCTCTCTATCCCTCCACCTGAATCCTCTAGCCTCCGACCCAAAAAGTGACCCCATAAATCTATCATTCAGTCTCCTCCAGTCTTCTCTCCTCGCAAAATGAAGGCCCTGCCTGTTCAAAGTGCTTCCAGCAGTGGTCATGGTTCAAGCAGTAGTATAGGTTCAAGCTCGGACGAGGATGGAAAGGACGTCGGGGCCAGCACTCATGCAAACTCCTCCATTTCGCCAGATGCCCAAGTGTTGTCTCTCCCTCCATAAATGGCCCACGAGTCCAAGAAGGAGGAGGACGAGTCACTCTATGTTTGCAAGATTATGGAAGAGCCACCCAACCCTCCAAAAAAGAATGACATCTCACCATCAGCCTAATTGTTGGGTGCTCTTCTCTTTCTCTAGTTATCTTCTGGTGTTTTCTAGATTTCTTGTGTTTTGGAACTATTTTGTGTTATGGTTATGTATCAGAATTATAACTTGTCAACCTGGTTTCTTTGGGCATCTCATAATCATCTCTGCTCTTGGGTTGGTTTCCCTGACCCGGGCAACCCCTTTTTTGCCATTTTTCTTTTGATACTTCCCTCTGGAATTGGCCTGCCAACTCTAGAGGACGAGAATTGTAATATTTTGATGTGTATGATATAATAGAAGTATCCTAATTTAGAAAAAGAAAATTAAATTAAATTAAATTAAAATTAAAATTTAAAAAATTTAAAAATAAATAAAAAATAAAATAAAATAATAAAAATAAAAAATCAACATTGTCCCATTTCATTGGTGATTCTATGTGGGGTCAATTAATTAAAGCATAATTTCAAATAATTGGAAAATATTAAGTGTTGGATTAGTACTTGGGGGTAGGCTTGCAACAAGTAACAATAATTTTGACACCAAGAGAATTAGAGAGGCATATAATAAATTAAGTGTGATTCATTGAGGCATTATTATTTTTCATATAAATGATATTGATGATGACGACGACGATGACGTCGAAAATGATGACTATGATGTTGATGACGATGATGATGATGATGATGATGATGATGACGACGACGATGTCGATGTCGATGATGATGATGTTAAATATGATGTGGATGAAAAGGATGACAATGATGATGTTTATGAAGATGAAAAAAATGATGGTGATGATGAAAATGGAGTTCATGTTGACGATGATGAAAAATATGATGATGAAGGGTAAGAATTTTTCTCAACATATGGATTATGAAGTGCACTATAATCACACAACTGGTAAATAGTAATAAATAATTTAATCTCTTTGATATTTATATATGTTATAATTTTTTCATTTGACAGTTGAATTCTTTATGTGAGACGTATTTGAGTCTCAAAACCCTCCCATAGTGTTAATGCATGTGTTGTAGCTCCTAGAGATAGTCTTTGGGTTGATGAATAGACCAATGCCTAGGAAATCTTAACAAGGTCTTGAGATTTGATTTAATAGGACCCAGCTCTTTGAATTAAAGATTTATATTAGGTGGTTCAAAACCTTCACTAATTTGGATTCATATAATGACAGACTAGATGGTTATGTAGTGAAAATCTAGAAGGATGACATATAACATTCAACAAGGGCATTCACGATTGTGCACACTGACTTTGGCATAATAGTATAGTGGGACAAACGAAGCAGTTGAGTATTCAACACATTAGGCTTAAACATAATAATAATCCAACGTGTTAAACATTAGAAGAAAAGGTGAATTAGAGATAATATAAAATAAACAGATTTATGGAGTGTATTTAAGGTATTTACATTCATCTACTATTCAAAGAGTGGTTATCACCTTTTACAAAGCGAAATTAATTCCTAAACATAGATATGTAATCCTAGCGGATACGATAACATAAAATCTCATAAGCAAAAGTGTGAATGAATTCAAACATACCACATCATAAAGTTTACATACTGTGTACACATTTGAGGTTGAATCGAGTTGTATATTATATATATCAATTCATCTTCAAATCATACATTCCATACCAAAAATTTGCGAAAAGTCTCTTCGCACAATGAACCAAAATTTATCACAAAAAATTCTAAACCTTTCTTTTGTTCCAGGTCACTCTCTTTATAGAGTTTTTAGAGAGGGTCCATCACCCCGATATTATTTCTTGATTTTACGGTACATACATAAAAAAAAAAGCATTCCTGAGGCATCGATAGATAACTGAAAAATAACAAAGTATTTATCGATAAATTGTAATCATAACAGTAAAGATAAAAGTAAAAGTAAAAATAAACACTGCCTTGTCGGCAACATCATGAAAATTTCATTTCTGAAGAGGCTGGTGTGGAGAGTTTGAGGCCTGTAATGAGAATTGTGAAGCCTGATGAGAGGACTATAACGCATGTTGCAATGACTGCAGATTTCTTGGTGAAGACTCTGGAGCTATTCTGGGAGGTGGGATGACCTACATAGTTGGAGGATAAATGAACTCATAAAACTTCTACCACAGGACCACGTAATACACATGATCATGATTCTACAAATCATACATGACTCGAAGTTGGGTCAATTTTGAGTAATCCAAGTTGGCATGGAATTTGTTTTTTACCATTCCCAGGAGGAGGAGTTATTTCTTCATATAGGCCACAACATTCTTGGCCTTTAACTTGGATTTCCTCTCATGGATAGGGTCCACCCTATTTTTAACCTCGACTAGATTCTTCTCATAAGCATCCCACCATATAAAAACCCCTTCTCGATCCCAACAGGTAGGTATCCCCTCCTTGATGACCTTCTGAAATTATGTGTCAAAAGCCTCAATTCCTTGGGTGAATAGTGCCAAACAGTCTTCAGCCTTGAGCTGCATATCTTCCATTTGAATCATCGTCATAACTTCCATAACAGTGCCAAACCGCTCCACCACATCAATGGTACCTAACCATTCAGTTGGTAGTTCATTTACGAACTGAATTTATTCCCTTTATATCATAGTGTTCTCAGCCCCAGTTTCCTTGCCTCACTTGAGTTGATCCTTATAGTTTTGAACTGTGACCCTTTTGTCATTGATTAGAATGAGGTGTTCCAAATTTATTTTCATTTCCGAGATGATCTCGTCCTAGATCATCTGTTTGGATTCAACCAACTACATATTCCCTTTGAGTTGGTTTTTTAGATCAAACTTTCTTATTGGCCACCTATAAATTCTTTTTAGAAAGGTCCACTTCATATTTGACTATTGCTAATTGCTTTTCTTTCAGGGCTAAAGCTTCTTGAGTTGCATCATGATCTCTATTTATCGACTTTAATTTTCCCTTTCTTGCTTTAGAGTGGCCACTATTCTATCCAACAACTTCTGAGCCTTATCCACAGTCATGGTATACTTCCTGAGTTCATTGTAGAGCATCTTCCCAATCACCTCTTGGAGATTCATTTTGTCATCCAAAGGAATCGATGCCACATTGAGGATGAGATCCAGAGCCTTGTACTATGCTCTGAGGGCAAGGGCTGAGTGGGTGGGTGTTGTACAGACAACACCATTTTATATATCTATACATCCATTGCTGCCAAAATCCTAGTGTGGTGTTTATGAACATGAAGGGCCATTTCTATTCTTAGCCGCTCCATGGCTTCTATGTTCCTCTCTCTGATTTATTCTCCCATTGGCCAACCCAATCCTGCACCTGATGTTACCTCTCCTAAGGGAACCACTTGTGAAGAAGTGGATGTTGTGGGTGAGGGAGGGCTTTCCAGGGTGATTTCAAATACTGGGCGATTTGACCCTTGGTCCACTAGCTGAGGGACCACCTCATATTATTTTTCTTGAGTGTTTCCTTCAAATTCTTGTAGTATTGGCCTCTTGCTTACATGTACTTCTTCCTCCTCCATGTAATCAGCCTGATCATTGACCCTTTTTTACTGTTTGTATCCAGTTGAGGTCTCGACCTCCATTTATGTATCCAAAGGCCAAGATTTAGAGTTATATTTCCATTCAATATCAAGTATGGGCTCATGTACATATGTTGAGGCTTTGATATTTTCTCTTCATCATGCAATAATCCCTTTAGGGTCATAATGCCAAACATATCCTTGTTATAATTTAATTTTCTGGAGGATTTATTTTATAGGAGGAGAGGCATGTCTTGATTTGATGGTGAAATGGCCTACTATATTTGGGAGTTTAAACATGTACCCTTCCTTTTCCGGGACAAAATGCACCTGGTCTGAGCCGAGGCACTGTTTCATAAATTTTGGAGCAAAGATTCTCATAGCGAAAAATATTGTCAAATGGAGAGGGGGAAGTTCACAACCATACACTCAGAGCCCGATGTGATCCTCAAATAAGTACAAATCCCCATACACAATCTTCCTCACTGACTTGGAGTAGCTCCTTTTGTTCAGGAAATATTTGAGGTGGAGTTGTCCCATGAGTGATATCATAGGCTATGGACATGAACTTTGAATTAAATTTGAAATAACCATCATCATGATAATTCTGATGGACGAAGGTAGTCTAGTCAAACATAAGATTAGGTTATTTTTCACTGTGAGAGAATTTACCCAAGCCTACACATTAAAAATTTTCAGCATGCGAGAACAAGAATAGATAAAACAACAATGAGTAATACCTGAAGAAATTTGAAGTTTTTGGGTGTTGTAACTGGATTTTTTATAGCGGAGCCAAATAATGAAGGGATATCAAAGAGAGTAACTGGTTGCATCATTTTGTCTATAAAACTTAGACAAGTTTTGTTGACCCAACTGGTGTCATCCTCTCAAAACATTACAGAGATTGCTACGACGATAGGTTGAACATGGTCTATGAATAGAGAAAGAGGAAACTTGTTGATCTGTATTTTAAAACTTGAATGTTTGATGATATTTGCAAGTTAAATTTTATGTGTTTTAGGAAATTAGGCAAGTTGCAAAAGAACATTAATTAAGAGTTTTAAAATCAGTTTGCAACATAAAAATAGAGACAATAATACCATAAACAGTAACATAATAAAACAAAATGATGAAGGAGTTTGGGGACAAAATGCACCTAATCCGACATGAATCTCACTGGCACAAGGTGAATTATTCGCTCTGTGGTGCCGAAAATGGCATATTCGTAGGATGTTCAGCATACCAGTGTAGTTTGTAGATCAGTTAACATCAAAACTTCATCAAAGTGGCATAAATTCTTCCGTTTTTGGTCAATTTAAGCCCAACAAGAGCCTGACTAGGGGTTTTTTATTGTTCTAGAGCCATTCGAGACATTATTTTTACATTTGTAGCACTGTAAATCCATGTAATTTGAGCATTTAATGAAATAGGCCCAAAATTTGAAGTTGGAATAGGAGATGTAACCTAGGAGGGGTGAACTCCTTCATCATTTTATTGTCTTGTGTTACTATTTATCATATTAATGTCTCTGTTTTATGTTGAAAACTGAGTTTAAAACACTTAAATTATGTTCTTTTTCAACTTGCCTAATTTCCTAAAATACATAAGATTTAACTTGTGAATTTCATCAAACCTTCAATTTTTCAAATACAGATCAGTTTGGTATCAGAGCTTTAGTTCTTTGGCTGTACTAAAGGTTTAATTCTGTTGCAAGTGTTTTCGTATGCTTACTAGGTTGAAGCTTAAAAGAGGAGAAGGAAAGATTGTGGGAACAAGTCCTCAAGCTAGTTCAAGGAGAGCACATCTACCTCAAGTTTCACCTCAAGTGCCATTGAAGGCCTCACCAGTCATGGCACATGAAGGAGAACCTGAAAATATGTCTGAGGATGAGAATATTTTCAGAAAATCATTCTTCGAAATGTTTGAGATGGTGAAATTTCTTTATGAGGAAAGGAACTCAAGGTTGTATGGTGAGATCTCAAATCCTCCAAAGGGAAATGCAGGAAATGGAGACAAACCACCTCTACCTTCACCTTTCTCTTTGATTTCATCTTCACCTCCATATTCATCATCATCATCTTCTACATCAACCCCTTCACAAACACCTCCAGATTCTCTAAAGGGATATGGTAAAACTCCATTCTTAAATTTGACATAAGTTTGAATTTCCTATGTATAATGGAGAGGTATATGTTTAGAAATCAGATAATTTGTTTTGTCATCTTGAAGTGTATTTCACGATACAAAGGATCAAAGATGATAATACCAAGATTTAACTTGCCTCTTTAAGGTTGGAAAGTGCAACATTTAATTGGTGGGAAGCCAAAACTCAAGAGGATATCAAGAAAAGAGGTATGATCATAACTTCTTGGAATAATTTTGTGGCTGCATTAAGAAGAAAACTTTATCCTTTAGCATACATACAATAATATATAATGGGTTGGAAAAACTTTAGGCAAGGAAAGGGTCAAAGTGTGAAAATTTATACCCAAGATTTTATAATAAGAGCATTGATTTTAGGTGTATATTTATCCTCACAAGACACTTTACTCAAATACATCGAAGGTTTATATAGCTATTTGAGACACACAATTATCATGTTTAACCCTAAAAATATAGATGAAGTTTATGTATAGACAACAAATTTAGAAGTAGGAGGGAATAATGTTCCATAATAAGGCAGGAAAAAGCCATTCAATTTTGGAGAAGAAAAGGGGAAAAATAATTCTTCCATCAAGAAAGAGGGAGAAAAAATCACATGCAAACATTGTTCTAAAGAAGGAAATGTTGAAGACCATTGTTGCAAACTTCATCCTGAGATGAGACCCAAAAATTTTAACAACAAAGGAAAGAAAAACACTGTTGCAAACACACAACATGATTTAGGATCTGATTCTGGAGATGAAACAAAGATCATAGCCATGGGTTTGAAAGCTAAGGACTTTATCGCAAGTAATAGTTCTTCTAGTAATGTCAATGAAACTCAAAATGATAAGGAAAAAATAGAGATTTTCCATATTAGATTTATCTCAAAACAAAACAAAACAGACACTCTATTTGATAGTGGATCGGAAGAAAACCTCATTTCAGAAACCATTGTAAAGAAACAGAATTTAGAAACCATTCCTCATCCTAAACCTTATCCATTTGGTTGGGTATGTGACAATAAAAAATTGCAAGTGACTAGAAAATGAAAACTGAAATTTTCCATCACTGCAAACTTCATTGATGAGGTATAACTTGATGTAGTTCCATTGGACATATGTGGTATTTTTTTGGGAAGCCCATATATTTATGATAGGAAAGCCATATATCATCACCATGAGAAGAAGTATCATTTGTTTAAATATGGTATTGAGTACATTGTTAGAGCACATCGTAAGAAACTAAATCTACCTCTTGTGAATGTTGGAAAAATGAAGAGGCTTGTTAATTCTAGCAATAATTTTGTACGTTTAATGATAAAACCCAAGAATGATATTGAGAATGAAACCTTCCAAGGTTTTGAGGTTAAAATATGATTTGATTGAGGTTTCTAATACATATGATGAGATGTTTCAGGAGCCTAAAGGATTGCCAACTAAAACAGGGATCCAACATGTGATCCAAGTGAAGCAAGATTGTCCTCTTATAAATATTGGCATGTATAGGATGCCAGTCATCGAAATTGCAGAAATTAAGAAACAAATCCAAGAGTTGCTCGATAAAGGGGTCATCAGACCAAGCACATCACCATGTGGTTCACCTATTTTTTTAGTGCCAGAGAAGGATGGTACATGGTGCATGTGTGTGGACTGCAGAGCATTGAACAAAATTAATGTAAAGAATAATTACCCTCTTCATAGAATCGATGATTTACTTGATTAATTGAAATATTTTGTCTATTTCACTAATTTGGACTTGAGGAGTCATTATCATCATATTATGATTACAAAAGGAGACATTTGGAAGACAACCTTCAATATAAAGCAAGGTTTGTTTGAATGGTTTGTTATGCCCTTTGGGCTTTGTAATTCTCCCGCTACATTCATGTGGGTTATGAATTATGTTTTAAGGCCTTTTCTTGATGAATTTTGATAGTCTAATTAGATGACATATTTATTTTCATCAAGTCTCTTGAAGAACATATCATGCATGTGAGGCAAGTACTAGATGTCTTAAAGAAGGAAAAGTCGTTTTTAAAGATGTATAAATTTGAATTTGGAAAAACTGCTTTAGTCTACTTAGGTCATATTGTTGGAGGGGGTGAGTTGAAGATAGATCCCTCAAAGGTCGAAGTCATTTTGAATTGGCCAAAACCCAATACTATGACAGAGGTTAGAAGTTTCTTGGGAGAAACCCAATATTGGAGAAAGTTTGTTTCTAACTTTTCTTCCATTGCAGTTCCATTACATGCATTGGCAAGTGTGAAACAGGTTTTTCTGTGGGGAGGCAAAAAAAAAGGCCTTTGATGCATTGAAAGATAAAATGATTTCAACACCCATACTTGTACTTCCATACTTGAGACAATCATTTGAGATAAAAACTAATGAAAGTGACTATGCCATGGGCGCAGTCTTGATGCAACATGGTAAGCCCATATGCTTTCCTTTTGAAAATTTTAATGGTGCAGTGATTAACTATCCTATATATGACAAATAATTGTATGCCTTGGTTCAAAGTGTGAAAAAGTGGAAACATTACTTGATGGGTAAGGAAACTATCATTCACACTGATAATCAACCGTTGCAATACTTTCAATCAAAAATAAATATACAACAAGGGAGGAAATTAAAATGGATGGGTTTCTTACAACAATTCCACTTGGTGATAAGGTATAAGAAATGTATCTATAACAAGGTTGTTGATATGCTTTCTAGACTAATTGTTAGTGCATCCATGTTCTTAAGCATAATTATATCATGCATGATAGCTATGTTGAGCAATATGCTTTAGATGAGGATTTTGATAATGTGTATGCAACTTTGTGTCAAGGTAACCAAGTAGAGGAATTAGATTATAATGTGAATGATAACTTGTTGTATCATCTTAGAAAGCTATGTATTCCATAGGGAGAAAGAGTCAATATCATAAGGGTAGTGCATACTTATCTTATTTTTGGTCATTTTGGTCTAGGAAAGACAGTGGCACAATTACAGAGGTATTTTTAGGGGCCTCATATGCTTGAATGTGTGTCACGATATGTAAGAGGATGTTCTTTATGTGCTGTCAGTAAGCCTAGTAATAGAAATTTGGGATTGTATACTCCACTTCTTGCACCTTCCCATCCATGGGAAAGTGTTTCTATGGATTTAGTAGGAGGTATACCTATGTTTAGGATAGGTCACAATTATCTTTATGTAGTTGTTGATAGGTTCATAAAAATGTGTATTTTGATGCCTTGTAAGAAGCAGGTTACAGCTTAACATACTACACAAATTTTCTTTCAAAATGTGTGGGTACATTTTGGGTTTCCCACATCCATTGTTAGTGATCGATATTCTTGCTTTGTCGGGAAATTTTGGTCAAGATTGTGGGGACTCATGGACACCAAATTGAAAAATAAAACAACATTCTATCCACAAACAGATGGACAAATAGAATACTTGGAGAAAAAAATAGTGATACATATTCTTCGTGGTTATTGCAGTGAGAATCTTAATTTGTGGGATGAAAATTTGCACTACATTCATCATACTTACAACCGGGCCAAGCATTCATTGACTCAAACATCGTCAGTTGAGGCATGCTTTGGATACTTATGAAAATCTCCTTCAGATTTTATCTTTGGGAAATATGTTGCTATTGATGGACATAGTGACATAGATAAGGCCAAAAGATTCATTGAACAAGTTCAATTGGTGCATCAGAAAGTTCATGAATAGTTGGAAAAGAGTCAAGCCAAGTACAAGACAAGACATGATAAGCATCATGTGGATCATAGTTTCCAACTAGGAGATGAAGTTTGGCTTCACATTAGCATGGAAAGACTACAAGGAGAAGGTAAAAAATGGAAACCAATCAGATATGGTCCATTCAATATTTTGGAAAAGATTGGTAATAATGCCTTCAAGTTATATTTTCCTCCATATATGCAAATCTATGCACTTGTTATGTTGATAATTTGAGATTGTATGAGCCTCCTTTGATTGAAGGTCAAGGAGAGAATGTTCAGATTCCTTCAATTGCATATTTATCTCATGAATATCTTAAAGAATTACAACAAGACACCATTCTTGATAGAAAAACAAGAACTTCAAAATGAGGGAATGTGGAGTACCTTTGTGTGGGGCTCAAAGGGAAAAATCCAAGCAAAGCTAAATGGATTGAGATTGGAAGGGTGAGGGAATTGTACCTTCATCTGTTTTTTGACTGAAAATGATCTTTTGGAGGACCAAAAGCTACCAATGCCAATGAATGATCCAATGGATTAGTAAAGGGCTCCAAATTCAAAGTGTTCAAAAGTGCTCAAAACCAGTGCCAAAACCTACATCTCGTCATCTTGAATCCAACACAACTTAAATTGCTCAAAATTGATATCGTATTATCTAGATATTGCATTCTAATCCTTTTTCTGAACAACTAAAAAAATTTTGTAGGCTGGTCAGGTATGTTGACTCAGCAGGGTGACTGTGTTTCTAGGACCAATGGTATCTCCCCAAGTGTCCTCATCCTATTGGTCAAATTTATGTTGTGATTTGATTGGTTGTGGTTATTATTCCATGTTCCAATGAATGGATGCCACGTGGACCAATGGATGCCCACCACGTGGTCTCCCAACAGTGTCTTAAAATTATTTTTATCGGTTGAATGAACCTCACATGTGTCTAACATAGAACCTCTCGTCAAGCAACACATATTCTTACCACTCTGCCACTGGTGGATCTTAACATATATGAGTGGCAAGTCTTATTTAAGGTTTATGTTATGGATGGTTGGGGGGACATGGCCAGAGTTAGGACCTGGTCCCCGATCAACCCATACGCATAAGACCGCCAGTCGAGCACTGGGGGCTACGACCTAACCCCGACTCAAGCCACAATGAAAAAAATAATACACAAGTCAAAGGTGGTTAGAACCCACCAGTGGCGGAGTGGTAAGAATCTGTGTTTCTCAACGAATGCTTTCATGTTTGACCTCTGTGAAGTCCATTTGGCAGATCAAAATTATTTTTATACATTGTTGGGAGGCCATGTGGCAGCCATCCATAGGCTCATCTGGCCTCCTTTCATTGGACCACAAAAAATAGCCACAATAAATAAAATCTCACCATAAATTTTGACAATAAGATGGGGACACTTGGCGAGATAACATTGGTCCTAGAAACCAAGTCAACCTGCCTAGTCACCCTTTCTAGTTAGCATACGGACTACCCAGTCAGCATTCCTCACCAACTTACAATTTTTTTTTAGTTTTCTAGAAAATCAATCAGAACACGATGTCAGTTTTAAGCGATTCAAGTTGTGTTGAATTCAGGGCGACGAGATCTGCTTTTTGGAACCAGTATAGATAATTTTTGAACAATTTGAATTTTTAGCACTTTAATGACCCACTATATCATTTGGTAAAGAAATACAAAGGGAGTGAAGTTTCAAGGCTTCATAGATGCAGATTGGGCAGATAGTAAATCATATTGGAAGAGAACTTTAGGAGGAATATTCAATATTGGGTCAACAACAATTTCATGGTATTGCAGGAAGTAGAGATTAGTTGCACTCAGTTCAGTAGAAGCAAAGTACATGGTTGATAGTCAAGCAGCTTGTGAATTTATCTGGATGAGGAAGATTCTTGTTGTATTATTGGTCAGATGATGGATCCTACTGTGATTTATTGTGAAAATCAAAGTTGTATCAAACTCTCTGAAAATCCAATTTTTCATGATTGATCGAAGCATGTCGACATCTAGTATCACCATCTATGAGATTGTGTGCAAAGATGGATTACATTGTTGGAATACATTCCTACATAGGAATAGGGTGAAAATATTTTGACAAAGGAATTGTCAAGAGGAAAATCCAAGTTCCATAGAGATAGGATTGGGGTATCCGATAATCAATTTCTTGTTCAGAGGGAGTGTTGAAAATGCAACAAGAGAACTATGATTTAATGTTCCCTTGAATTACATTAGGAGAAAATTGCAATTCCACATCACAAGACAAATTGTACGTGTTCACTAAGTTTTTTTTTTTTTTTTTTTTACAATAACGGTTATGTATTCATATTAGGAATGTGGCCAAAATGCCTTTCACCGGTTACAATAATTTGGGCAAAGCCCATGAACTTTCTTCCACTAGTTGTTCAAAGGCCCCAAAATTTGGAAACCAACATTTCTTACTCGGAGCTAGAGAATCTATCTCCGTTGTTTTTCCAATCTTATGGGTACAAACAAACTGTTTTAGTATAATGCAGTAAAACATGAGTCAATTCTATGGTATGGAGTCCCACTCCTCAACCCCATCTCTCAAGAGAGAGCCAGAACATGTTCACTAAGTTATTTTCACTTAGTTAGCTCATTTAATTAGAGTTGAGGGCCTAACTTGAGTTGTGCAGAGTGATTCCTAATTTTTAGGAGCCTAGGTTGAGTTTAATTTCAGTTGTAATAATTTAATTTAGTTAAACTAAGCTAAAGTCAGTTAAACTAGTTCAATTGTTGGAGGAACTAGTAGGATGTTTAGTAGTGGGGTAAAACTTTATTTTTCAGCTGGTTAACTGATAAATCAACCATAATTAACTCATTCATGAATGAAATAAGAGTTACCTAGTTGAGATTGGATTTCAAGGGTAGTGTACTATCAGTTGTACAGGTGGTGCATGTAGTTAGAGAAGGACCTATAAGGATTGTGCATTTATGGATGAGGAATTTCCCTAGATAATAGGGGCTAATTCCCAAGGAAAAAACGCAAGGAAATATGGACTTGGTAAAGAATAAATTTGGCTAAGTATTGACCAGAAGTAGCTTGTGAAGTAATCAGATAGATTATACTTGTGTAGATATTTTTCAGTATTGAACAAGAATTGTATTTCTTCTCTATTTTTTAACTAATTAAATACAGATAGGAAGGGATTTTGAGTAGTTTCTTTCCCCTAGATATATCCTCATGTATTTGTGTTAATTCATTCATGTCGCATGTTCTTTATATTGCTTCTCAATATTGAATTTCTTTCCGCAGATGAGTAGAGTAGATTTGAGTCTTAAGTTTGAGAACATTAGATGAGAAGTATTGAATATACATTAAAATTCTACATTTTTAAGACTATAAGAAGTGACATAATTCACCATAATACCACCTTCTAATCATAAGTATACCATCAATTTCATTTAGAGTTGCAAAGGAACGCCGAAAGGTGAAGAAGCCAAGGATTTTTCTTTCTACTATTCATGCATGTGGTTGTCTTCTATTTCTTCACCTTTGTGACCCTTACGCTGAGGGGGCTCTGAGATACATACATCTAATTGGGCCTGGGAAGGATATGCAAAGGGGTACAAGGTAGAAGCCATATATAGTCTCATCTCTCACCATCATCTAGCTTGAATTTTTTTCCTTTTTTTATTTTTACTTTATCGTTTCCATTTATTTTATATGTGAACACATACACACAAAAAAAAATTGAAAGAGAAAGGGGACTGAGCCAAACATTAGAAAAAATTCAAGCATCCTTGAGCCAAACCTTAAAACAAATTTAAACATCTAACTTAATAGATACACTCGATTTTCTCAATGCAACTCTTGAAGCACATCCATATCCAGACAACTTGTCATTTTAGCATGCCTTCCACAGGTTTATTTCATATAAAATAAACTTACACTAGGTGAGACACCCCTCGCTTATGCCATGAAATATTTATTTGCTCCAAAATAACATAGAGCTACATTTTCCAAGTGTAATTTATCTATATTTCAGTGGTGCAACACACTCGGATCAAGTGATAAAATATTTATTTTCTCCCAATTAACATAGGGTACATTGTGCCACTATAATTTATTTATCATTTAGTGATGGTGTATGTAATGTAGATGACATTGATGATATTGGTAAATTATACGAAGATGGAGAGTTAAATGTGATACTAACATGTGGTTGATGAAAATTCTAGATATAGTGGTGTGTCATCCACTCTACCTTGAAGGCATAGGGTCATGTGCCCACATGGCTCCATGATAATTAAACCAGTGATCCGATGTGATGCAAACGGTTATTTCCACCACTGTACAGAATAAAAACATACATATCCAGGCTCTGCTAGAATCACAATTCCTCTTCCTCCTATAGAATTTTGTTATTACAAGATAATGAACACTACACAATTGGGTACTACAGGGCCATTTCTAGCACTAACACTAATACACCTCATATCGCGAAAACACATTATAAGTTTGTTTGGTCATCTATCAATAATTTGTTGAACTACTCACAACTCAAGCTCCTTGACTAAATTTTAGTTTTGTGGTTGCACTACATTTCTCGATATTGCTCTACATGAGGGTGTATAAATTTTTACATATAGAGAAAGGATAATTCACCACAATTTTTTTGGGAAACGTACAATGCAATAGGAAATTTATGTACTCATTTCTTGTTAACCATTCCAAAAGAACACTCCTCTCAATTGAATAGAATATTCTAATGAATCTCTTTGATCCAATTAGTTTGAAAGAGAAGTGTATTCACTTATATCTGTAATTTGGATTTTCCTCTTGAAATAATGTTTTTACTTCAATCATCTATAAGATCCCTCAACATTGCAACCTTCTTGTGCAATTATATAACACATGATTTTGAAATGGGGGAGACATTTAATCATAAGGAACGCATTGATCGCTCCAGGTTCTTCCAACACCCTGAGGCAGTGGAAATGTTTGATAGATACGACTAAATATGTTATTTTAACAAATTAAGAGGATATAATCATGACGTAGCTAGGTAATTTTCCATGAATTTAAAAAAAAATAGAAAAATTAGATATGTGATTGTTGTTAAGGGGCTTGAAATTTTTGTGACTAAAGGCATTATTATTAAGGTATCTAGGATGAGGTAGCATATCATATTTTTAAAATACATCTCCTATGAACAAAGGCTAAATATATTTTATGTTTATCAATTTAGCCTCATATACCAACTACACACCAACCACACTTATAACTTGTAGAGACCATAAATGGGCCATACCTCCTACAATCCATAAATGGAATGATCTCCTAAAAAAAGGGGGGTAAACATGAATTTTTATCTGATCATGGGCTCATTCAACTACTGGTTTTCCATACTTTGGACAAGTTGGAACACATTTTATTTTATATTGATTTTAGAGA
Source organism: Pinus albicaulis (assembly GCA_034641835.2). Classification (NCBI taxonomy): domain Eukaryota; kingdom Viridiplantae; phylum Streptophyta; class Pinopsida; order Pinales; family Pinaceae; genus Pinus; species Pinus albicaulis. Next base: position 691,942,042 of record CM076579.1, on the reverse strand, counting down.
TATGGATAGGAAAAATTGCTTGGAGAACCAAGAGGAAATGAAGGATAAGGATATTACAAAAAAAGGAACGAATAAATTCACAATTCCAAGGTGCTATAAACATAAGGCAATTGAAACTACCCTAATCAAGTTAAGGAAAACTAAAAAATAAAAAGGAGCACACCGATCGTAGATTTATATCCCTAGGTCTAAAGAAGAGACAGAAAAATATAAAAAGGGAAATTTGTATAATTGGAACCATATTTCACAATAGTGTTACAAATGGAAGACTCACCCTACACTACAAATCACCTTCAATAAACCAAGCAGCACCTCAACAAGCACAAGCATCCTCAAGGGGACAAGAAAACTAGTACCAAGAATTTAAGGTCCAAGAAGAGATACTCCTACAATATTTCTACTTCATGCATAGGGAAAAATGAATTTGTGTCACAAGTAGATGAAAAAATTTGATTACTAGGGGATGATGCTACTTTATCTTGTCAAAGAAAGTGGAAGTCCCCACCTTACATCCTTCGAATATAGGAACCCCATAACCCATTAAAATTACAAGTTGTTAAAGCAAGGGCTACAATGTGCAAGAAATTGGTGTAAACCATGAGCACAGTATGGGTTGGGATGAATATTCAACCCACTTCTCTTACTTAGACCAAAACTAGATTTTGACAAAATAAAAGAGGATCAACATTGGAAAATAATTGAAGGGGCAACATGATTTTATCATGAAGGGGAAGTCAATAGATATACATCCAAAGATATCAAACAAGAATGTAAGAAGCAATATGACCAGGAGGAATAACATAAAGAATAGAAACATTAAAAGGTACTTTTCCAAAGTATTGATTGGCCTCTTAGGTTCATAAAATGTCATCATACATAAGACATTAGGCATTAGGTAAATATTGATACATATATGAAATAATGTAATAAATGGTTAATTGGGGTAGGTGAAATCGTTTGGCCACCCTTTCAATGTACAAAAAAATATGAATAATGAATAGAAAAGTGGTTAGTTAACCTTCCGGCCAGTGTGATATCTTTGTTATGAAATTAATTTCAACTATTGAAGATAGTTGAATGTTCTAACTTCTCTAAAAAATGCATTAATAGACACATCTAGAATATCATACTAAAATAAACATTTAATGTTGACAATAGGTGAATGTTGTGGATAAGGAACATTGTCTCTTGCATCATCTCCATTGAAAAAAAGGTACAATGGTTCAAAGGCTTATTTGTTAAGAAAGAGGAAAATAGGAATTTCTTAATCCATGTATTTATGGACCATTGAATGGGCAACAAAAGTTATGCCATCCCATTAGAAGAGAAAATATTAGAGAAAAATTTATGGTAACAAATTTTGTTATTACACTCTATGTTACATATATAGTAAAAGGAAATGAACTTACAGTTGGAAGTACCATGAAAATTCCAATGGAATTACAGCTGGAAGTACCAAAAAAAGTCCTAAACAATTACAGAGATAAAATTAGCTACATTCACCATAGAATATAAAATATTTATTATAAGTTCTATGCAAAGTTTCAATGTCAAGATTGGTATATATGTATACCCAACTCAAGCCCATACAAGTCACTGAGCCAAGAAAAGCTACAAGTGTCTCTCTTTAGGATCTATACAAAGAAGTTTTGATGAAATCAATTGATATCTTAAGACATGTACACCACATAACCAAACAAGATGGATTTCTACAATTAGAATTATTCGCACGACATTAATAAAAGTCACTATACCCCTTGTATACAATTTTTATGATCACGACACGGAGGAGCAAACCTAATAACAGTCTCCGTGATCATAAAATAAAAAGATGCAGTCTCTAAGAAGGAACTATCTCCTTTGTTTGGTGATGGTAAACTTCAAGTTTTGTAACAGTAAATATATGCTGACAAAGAATACCACTTATAGTCACCTTCATGAAGTCGAATCCTAATCAATAATGAATAATACATGCATATTTATATAAATAAGAATAAATCACAATGGAACAAACAATTAGAAGGATCAAATGTTTACAAGCAAAAGATGTAGATCATGAAAACGTTATGAGGAATTCTCTCTAGCATCCTTGGCACCAATTCCTCATGTATCATAGGTAAGTTTTGCCTTTATGTTTTATGTTTTGGTTATCCAACAAATTATCTTTAGTTTGCAAAGGGAAATAAGCTCAATGAAACAAAAAAGGAAAAGGTATGTATTTATAAGATATGTATGATCAAGATTTGAGTCATCTTAAGATTTAGAAAAATTAATATTGGTAGTTTCTATCCAGTATTGTAAACCCCTAGGTAACTCATGAATAACCCTAGACATTTGGTTTGTAAAATATATTTTGATTTCCAAAATTTTTAATTGGAAACTTTAATTTCCTAGGAAATTCTAGATTGACTTCACAATTTTCGATATCGTATAGTTTTCTTTGTTGTACTTGTCATTAAGTATTGTAAATATAAATTGTGATTCATGAGAGAGATCATTCCAAGGAAAAACCCTATAGGGTTTGTAAAAGGATCAATTCCAGGTATGTCTATTTGAAAAAAAATTATTATTTAAAATTTGCCTTGTATTACTAACTATTTTATGTTTAGGATTATGAATGGTAAAAGATTATTGTTAGGAATATCAACCACTAGATTGAATCTACCTTTTTCATATCTCTTGTCATTTCTTCATTTTTTTTGGAAACCTTAATTTTTAGTGTTTTCTTTAAAACTCTAACTTTTTTATGCTTAGAATATATTGTCGATAATATTGAAACCCTAGGCTACCTGGGGTTTGCAACTCTAACAATATTTAGGTTTTTTTATAATACTTTGGAAAAAACCTAAACCTTTAGGGTTTGGTGAATTATTGAAACCATAGTCAAAATTTCTAAGGTTTAATGTTTGCATCCATGGAAAATATTTGTATGAATCAAACCCTAGATGTAAACATTCTAGTTTTAGGGTTTGTAACAAAACATATTGAAGTCTATCAGAAAATTCTAAAAAGCATATTGTTGAAACCTTAGATGTATAATATTTGATTTTGTGGGTGTTTATCCTAGTTTCTAGTACTTAAATAATTTATTTCGTCATTAAGTTGTTAATACCTAAAATTTGACTTTGGAAGCTAGGGATTATGTCAAAAACCCTAGAAAAATATCTTGAGTTGGATATGAAATATTATTCAATTTTAAGCTATGAATGTTTGACTACATATGATTGATACTCTCTTCATGTTGATATGGTAACCCTGTATTGATCGTATACTCTTGTATATTTGTATTTGGTTACTATATTTGCAGGCACACAACCTTCAAAATGTTGAAGATGTTCACCTATCTTGAAAATAACTTCATGATGAGCACGATGAAAATAAGGACCTAATAAATTCTATTGACGATTTAAGGAGGAGATTGGATACCCTCCATAAGTTCATAAAATTTTGATAATAAAGTTGAAGAATATTTGATTTTTTTTTTAAAAATGCAACAAGATAGATGACTAGCATCACAATAATTGAAGACCCATAAGGTTTTTATTAACGTATATATGTATTGAAATGCTATTGTTAATTGGGGTTGTGTCTGTGTAGGATATCTCCATGATAAAATAATTTTTTTGGAAGCATGCTTGACTAATGGATATATATCTAGTTTATAGGGAGATATGTAAGAATTTTTAGCTGAGTGGGAGGACATTTGGACGGACTATGTGTTATTGTCTAGATCTCGAAGTAGAGAGGGTATTATTGGCCATAGAGCTCTGACCTTGGATACACACCTAGATCTCGGGTTTGGTGTTAGAGTGTAATCATGATGGTACCTATAGTGGTTGAAGCTTAGAACACACCTTAGTCCAACCTGGTTAGATACCCTAGTCAAGTATCTAATTAGAAAGTGTTTCGATGTTATATGAATCTTCATATTTATATATCATTTCATTTTTGTTTCATCCTTGTACCAATATGTAAAAATTATTAGTACCTCCCTAGTTAAGGGGGAGTGTTGAAGAATGTAACTAGTGTGAGTCTTCATAATTATATTTGAGTCGTAATAAAGAAAAGAGAATTATTTTTATTGGCTTCTTAAAGCATGGTTTTCATGCTTGGGTTAATGGTCAGTAGGTCAATCCTCCATTGTAGAATTCTAAGATTTTTGTTGAGTCAAATTCAAGGTCATTTTTGTAAGAGACCCTTCTTGGGCTCCTTAAGGTCAAAAAAAAAAAAAAAATTTGTCTAAATATCTCCTCCACCAAATCAATTCCTTCTTTCAAAAGGATTACCATTCATCCTTCAAAGTTGGCCTCCAAATATAATATAGTCAAGTCGGCCTTCATTACAAGCCTACAAGTCAACTTCAAATCAAAATTTTCATGTCATCTCAAATGCATAGTGACCAATAAGTATAAATAGCCTACTATTTCATCATTTGAACGAGAGAAGTGAAGCATTTTTTCAAGAAGTAAGAGAAACTATTACTGGAGCCTATTTCTAGTGTTCGTTTTTGCATTGTGATATTTTTTATTAGCATTGTCTTGATGATTAATACAAAATAATAATGATGATGATGAACTAACATTATATCACTTGAATTTTCAATTTAACAAGAGAAAACATTACAAAAGAAACCCTAATTCAGTTTTCTGAGTTTTTCTCAACTCTATGGTCCTGGAAGATTTTCAATGTAGAAACAAAAAATTGTTTGAAATCAAATGCAACACAAAACTAAATCACGCACCTAGTATCCAAGCACTTGGTGGGATAAATTTGAGAAGTACTTTGATTCGTTTTTTCATGTATATGACTCCAACCCAAGTTAATATTTAAAATCCATATATGTGAATGAAAGTGCTTTCAAAACAAAGGAAGGAGGAGAAGTGATATCTGATAAATAATTAATAAAATAGAAGAAAAATCATACAAGTGCTTTATTCCCAATTAATAGAGTAATATTTTCTCCTAATTCACTGCATGAACAATGATAGCTTATGGTCTTTCACTCAAATACAAACACAATTTTCAAAGAAAGAAAATAATGCATGAATTTGTTTCATGGTAATTTTTTTTTTTTTGTTATAAAAATTTATGTATTTCCCACTCGGCCAATGCATGAATTTGTTTCATGGTAATTTTTTTTGAGCTATTTTCTTAAGATATTTGTTTCACTTCAACATTTGAATTGAAACTAGTTGTCCTATATATATTCATGAGACCAATGAGGAAAACTAGATTAAATTTTACCAAATGTTAAGTTTAATTGAATGAATAAATAATAATTAAAAATATTTGCATGCATGAATACCTGAATGAGCTCCTCTTGGTTTCGAGAATAAATTGGAGAAAAAATCCCTCCACTCAATTATGCAACAGTGAAACCAACATTGACTTTGTTGTTTCTCTATTGGATTGAGGATCTTTTGCTCCAAGATTATCCAAATCCTAATTTATTCTCTACTGAACAAGGCCAACCATGTGAAGGTGGAATATCTCATGCCCCCTCCCCCCCACACATCACTCTCAATTCCCCAGTACCCAAACTATCTACTATATAGGAAATAGTTGAATGTGATACATTAGGATACATAATAAAAACAAATAGAAAACATTCATTCATTCCTTCGTAAATCCAAAAAATATTTCATCTCAATAAAGTCATAAAAAATATGTTTACAAAATATAAAAAAACCTCATGTACATAAAGAGACATATAGAAATTATTCATTAACATATAACATTCATTCATTCATTCATTAATAATAGACACAAAATACTTCATCTCGAAAAAATTTCTCACCAAAAATATGTTTTCACAATATGGTACGTGATTTTTCTAATGTTATAACTATTATAATCATCTCTTTTTATTTTTCTTTATTTTTGATGCCCTTGTCGTGTAGTCATGACGTTGTTGAGGCCACTGCAAGAGGGGTGGATCATTTGTTGTAACAAAAAAAATGTGTTAAGTTAATATTTTTTGTTATTATTCATTAATAAAAATAGCATTAGAGTTTTCTTTACCTCGTGCACTAGTCGACACTGTAATTTAAAAAAGAAAAAAATTACCACAATATCAAAACATAAAAGTGTAATTTTGCATATACTTCTCAAAAATAGCATCGATACTTGTCAAGACAACCAATATTTCCTCCCATATTCACTAGTAGCATGTATGGCATCTATGTATGAGTATGTTTGTAATTAATAGATGCCCCAAACACTACTAGTGAATACAGGAGGCAATATTGATTGTCTTGATTAATATTGACGCTTTATTTGAGGATTATCAGCAGAATTGTACTTTTCCATTTTGATATTGTGGGAATTGTTTCCTTTTTAAAAGTTTTGAAGATTAGTTCAAGGTTTTATTAACATCTTTCATTATGTGTTTAAACATGAATCAATCATGGATTGTGGAGATGCTACAATGGTTGAATGTTTCCTTTTCCAAGAAGAGGATAACAAAGGAAATATGGAAACTCTTTGTGCTTGTTCTACCATTTCGAAGGTACAATGTTAAGGGGAATAGATAAGAGGGGTTTGTATAAAATATTTAGGGAAGAGTGTAGTTGAAACTGTTGGAATGGTTTCTATATTTTCTACTATATATATTGTAAATAATGTATATATTGGTTACATTTTCTCATTTATATTAGTCTATCAAAATTCTAACATACACTAGTTGTCAATTCACAAGATATTTTTATTATGATGACAATTTAAGTACATATGAGTGCAATTTACATGATGGGATGTATGAATTTTCCTACGCACATTGCCCATGAATTATTATTGCCTTGAATGGGCTAGCATTGTTCTGTCATTACCATCTCAAAATTCCCTAACATATGAAAATTTACCATGTATTTCATCATCACTTCACACAGTCTCATAGATGACCCCTTATACAGATTATATGCATGATTTTCTGGAAAACCATCCCCTCTACCTAGCTTATGATTTATTGTGATAGTACATGAAAAAATTACAAATTATAAGTAGGGTATCTTGTTAACAAAGATCTGTCAATTGTCCTTTTTTCTCTTATTGTCACAATCAATGATAGGATAGGTAGGGGGGATGGCCTTACATAAATTCATGCATATAATCTGTAGAAAGGGTCATTCATGAGATAGTGTGAAGTGATGATGAAAAAAATTGTAATTTTTTATATGTGAGGTCATTTTGAGATTATGAGATAAACTAGTGCTAGACCATATAAGGTTATAATAATTTACGGGAAATTTGGGGATGACAATTTGTGAATCCCATAATGAACATTCCACACATATGTACTTAAATTTTCATCATAATCACAAATTTTTGTGATTAGGCATTGAAGCAGGAATAGCTAGCACCTAAATAAGGAGTGTGCCAAGTGTATGGTGTAGTGGGATAAGTATACAAATTAGTATATGTTTGACATATCATGAGTACAAATTAAGTAAAGGCTTAGTTTAACATGGGAATATTATTATAGGATCTTAGTGTTCATATTGGAGTTAATTGACTTATACCACAAATTTATCAAATATATGGTATTCTACACCCTCCTTTTATCACAAAAAAATATGTTTACATAATATGAAACAAAATCATTCTATTTTTTTGCAATGGAAAAATCACAACTTTTTATTAAGATAATATAAAGTTACATGTGCACATGCCATGAGGCATTCAACCTCATATTCAAAAATATGGCACTCGAAAAATCAGGCTCTAAATAAACAAGTGCAGTCAATTTTTATCACGTTTCTTTCACTTTTTTGATATGAGTTAGTGACGATGTCCTGATATTGGCTCGGTTCAGTTGTTGTAGTCTATAGTGTAATATTTATGGTTGTTGAAATAGTCTTATGATTATTCTACTACAAGTGGGGTCGAGCATCAAATGCAATAAGAAAGAAAATTTAAATTCATATTTATAGTTATTATTATTACAATTTTTTTATCAATAAAAAGAGTAGTAGATTTTTCTTTACCTGCTTTGATAGTGGAGGGAAGAAGAATACTTTCGGATGTGACCATATGTTCCTCCTCTTCTCTGGCCACATATTGTACATGCTTTGGTGTAGAAACAATCGAGGTTACAATTAATACACAATTTGTTTGAAATTTTTTTAATTGTATTCAATACTACAATTTTTTATAACACATGAAATACCTCTAGTACCAAGTTGAACATTAGTCTCAAGATTAGGCACTCCACCGTTAGTAGGATCATATGTTGTATCTACATTTCTTGCCTGGTTTTTATAATCAAGCACATTACTTTACGGAAAAAAATAGTAACTAATAGATTGAATAAGTAATTATTTATAAATTGTATTCGTTTTTTTCCTGTGTTCTGTTGGGTGGTGGAAGACTATGAAGATGCCAAGCTTGTCCTTTGTTCAACCAAAACTTGATAGTCGTACCTGAAAGCAAGCCTTAGGTATTCCTCTATTGGAGCCTTTTTAAATTGTGTCCCCTGCAATTTTGCATTATAACGTGGATTTTTATTCTTATGTGATATTAAATTAGAAATTCTAACAATTTATAATTTGTGTGAAAATTATTTTTTCATATACTTACAATTTTTATGCCCAGATTCGAGTAACCACCTAAGCCAAGATGATGTTACACACATTTTCCTATTCCATCATGTGTGGCTTTGGAAGTATCTGGGAACTTATATTTAAAACATTGAAAATTTTAATTATATGTCGCAATGATCATTAAAGCATCATAATTACATTATTAAAAGTGTCGCATACCTTCTAGGTCCAGGTGGAGATTTCCCTTCCTTTTGAAGTGTCTTCTCATGTGCATATGCCACGATTTCTCTCCACTCAATATCTAGAATCAATGGAGGGTGCTCATGCGACCTAGCCCTTTCAATTGAGACCTATATTAGTCCCATAAATATTTTAAATGTAGACCCGCCTTTGAGCTAACTCTAGATTTGTTGAAGGTACTATCACCGAACAAGCAAGCCATCCTATAAATAATTTCATCTTTTAACTTGCAACTTTGGGATTTTCATTTTATGCAAATGGTCTGTGAAAATATTTCCAAGGTTATCTCATACAAACACCTATAAAATACATCATTTCCTACAAAACGATATTATTATTAATTTCAAATAATCACAAATTATATGTTAATTTCATTTAGGTTGTACTTGAAATTGAAAACACTTCTTAAATACTTGGAAGTTTCTCTTTTTTCATAGATAAATTTTCATCATCTACCAAAAACGTGATATGTAGTGATCTCGTGCTAATAACATGGGAATATCTAGGAAATCACATTTCAAATTGTGTAATCGTATCATGCTATGCATCCACAACATCATGTGTATATCCTGACATACGTTTTTCATGGGGTTCAAATACTGAAGTGAGTTTTTGAGTGGTTGTACCGATCTCAACGATCAGTGACTCACTCACAGGTATAGCATTGACGATGATACCAACGTCGACTCAACCCATAGTCATGGCATGAGGATTGTACTCTGCAAAAAAATCCTGTAAAATAAAGAGTTTTTTTTATAAAGGATGAGATAACTAAATCATAAATAAATAAATAAATGGGATGATTAAATGAGTTTCTCATCCCATACCGATGAACTTGTTGCAGCAAGGTTTTGATTTTTCCTTTATATCATCTTTTTGAGGCTCCATCAGAACTAAAGAATTAAGTTTCTTGTTTTCTCTTATTTTAAGATTCCTTATTGCTTGCATTGGATCAACAGACATAAAAATTTCTTCATCAATAACATCTTCCTCGTGAGCATTTGTGGATTTCCCTAAGAATGGTGCCTTCCTCTTATCACCTTGTCTATCAAATAAGTGTAATTTGCAATTCTTCCATAATTAATCATCATTATATTAATAAGAAAACCACTATTGACATATGTCTAAATTTATATAGAAACTTCATGTAGTAAATGACAATCATAACATACAATAGACATTACTTACAAGTTGGGTAAAATTGAATACATACCACCCCCATAATAGAAATATTTTTATTTATTCTATTCAAATTGTAATCAATCAGAAACTCTTCCCCTCCAACTATTGATTTAATGGCACATGTGAATACACAGTTTCCTTCACATCCCTCAAATATTCAATTGGGTTTCTTATTTTTGGTGACGAGCCATGTACTATTTATACACCCTACAATATTTCATGTTGCTTTTGGCCTCCCATCAATATACATAGTTGCACATTTATTTTCATCATTATCTTTTATTTGTATATAGTTTGCATCCACTCGATATCTTCACATAATTTTTGTATAATTTAGGTATATTGGAGCCAATCATTGTAGTTGTAACAGGGTCCGACATACTCCATCAATTCAGTTAATAATCCATAACATACATTTATGCCATCCATGGAAAAAAGCCCCAATCCATGTAATGGTGATGTGGAAATGCACTATATCCTTTCATTCATAGAAAAATCAGTGTTTATTTCAGGAAGATCCTTGGGTTCCCATTATTTCACTAGATATTTTTTCCTCAAAAGAGCCTCGATGTCATTTATGCTCTCATTATCATAAGAGAATGACCCCCCTTTAGCGAGAAAAATTTTCATGTGTCTATGGAATTTTCTTCTAATATTTTCACCTCTAGTTGATCTTCGCATGCTAGACGATGTAGCAGATGTTTGGTCAGTTTCTTCGATCCTACCTAAATTTTTTCACTCAACAAATATATATCTGAAAAATACCTATCTGGTTGAACATCCTATAACAATCCATCAAATGAGAGAAATTGTTAGTGAGTGTCATAGTCCTTGTTAGAAAGTAAAATCCCCCTTCAGGAATTCGTATCAAGGAAAGAAAAAATATTTTGAATTTATAAATTTCTATAATGCTCCTAAGAATAAGTCAGACAACCAAGGAAAATTCAGCCTAGAGAGGGTTGATGGAGCCTCTTGTAAAGACGATATAAAGATGGATATTCTACCTATTGAGAGACACATCAAGATTTCAAAAGCTTGTAATTTGTCTTCTAATTTTCACATGTGTGAATACCTTAGGGTTTCTATGGTTTCCTCAAGTCCAAAATTGCAGGATGTGTTGCAATTTTCCTTGGTGAGAACGAAAGGCTAGAAGAGTTATCACCTTGAAGAGATCTCTTTTTCCTTCCCTTGGAGATCTTGGTTCAATACACTGGGATGAATAGACAATATCATCATGAAACATATATCATGAACCATAGTTATCTTGTTTTCATTGTGTATCAAATTAAATTTATTCCAAAAATGAGCGAGAAACTCAAAATGGCAACATACTATTGGTGTTTCTCCTATGGATTAATTGAATCAACATGATCTTGTATGTTGGGAAATGTAACTAGTTGTGGTCTTCATAATTGTCATTTGTATCATGTCATGATGTAATTATTATATATTGATCAAAATAAGAAAGAAAATTTTATAAAGCATGGGTTTCATGCTTGATTCTTTGGTTAATATTTCAGACATCCATTACATTCCTTTAGGATTGCCTTGAGTCAAAAGTTCATTTTCATTATGTAAAGACCAATTTGTGAACTTGTATCAAAAAAAGAAAACCATTTTGTATTTTTGAAAAATGTTTATAGCACTTCCAAGAACAGTTCAACTAGCTAGATGAAACTGGTCTTCCATTAGGATTAAAGAGCCCTTGGAAGCCTTTATAAAGAGGAAATTCTACCTCCTTTGAGATACATCACACATGAACTTCATTTTAGAGAAATTATGCGGGTAAGGAGAAATGTGAAGTACAAAAGAAGGAGAGAAAATTTTAGTTGAGGAGCATTCGGGTATTGTAAAATTAACCTATTGTTTATGTGCAACCTGAAAAAGCATAAGATGATATTCAAGTGTAACTCATCAAGTATTGTAACCATATCATAGCATTTAACTTCTACCTAAAAAAAATGTTTATATTGAAACTCTAGGATATGACTTGGTCAAAGACATGAAGAGAACTATGGCTAATTTTTCTCTATATGAACCATCAAAAATTACTTAACATAAAGGGAAAAAAATTATTTAAAGCCTTAGAAGCTTGAAAAACTAATATTCATATAGGAAATAATGAAAATAATCCATCCAAAAAAGTAGGTTACATTGACATAGAATTGATCGGAGAGAAGTCCACTTCACATAGTACTCCCTTTAACCTCCCCACGTGCTCTATTAAAGAACATTGTCGCCATTGTAAATTGTTTTATAATTTGGTTGAATTACAATTTTGAGGAATTTTTCAAGGTTATGGAAAAAGAACATTGTTAGGGTTTGAATTAAGCTTTGTTGAAGAAGTAACTACTTTCAGTCTTCATAATTATAATTATTTCATGGCTATATGTATTTTTTATACTTTTGAAAATTAGGGAAAATTTTAAGGATGGAAATTTATCTTGAAGTTTAGAAAATTTGGCGAATCTTGTAGTCCATCATATGAAATATATAAAAAAATTTACAATATTTTTTGTAAAAGTATTCAAATTTCTAATAATTCTATACATTATCTATATAAAATTTTGGCAATTTTTAAGGTGAAATAATTTTAGACTATAAAATTTGGGCGAATCACCTTTAGAAAAAATGGAAATTAGTGAAACTGTTTTTTGGAAAAAGCATGGAAAATTAGCCCACCTATGAATATTAGCCCCTAAAATTTTCCCTGTTGAAAATAAATAAATAAAAATATTTATTTGTAAAAAAAAAATATTTTATTATGAAATGGGTTTCTTGCACATTGGTTATTTTTCCTAGGTTAAAGCACCCATTGAGTGCTCTAGGGTTGTGAAGAAGAGTCAAAGTCAAGGACATGATGTGAAGCCCCTTGAATTGTTCATGTATCAAAGAAAGGAAATATATTTTATGTAAACATATTGGTCTAGAAGTTACCAAAAGAATAGATCGGCCTAGAAGAGGCCTAATTTAACCCTCAAGAAGCCTATTTTTTTCAATGGTTCTCAAAACAAATTGTAACTAACAATTTCTAAACTCCACACAAATTTTCATTATAAAGAGAAACAAGCCTCTCAAGACAAACAAATAAGTAGCGAGCAAGTTAAAAACAAGGTTGATCAAAATTATCATATTGACACGAATAGAAGTATGTCAAAATTTAATCTAAGGCAAAACCAAATTTGGAAAAAAATCATAATATTGTTATATCAAGATGTTTCCTTCATGAAATCCTCTAGCAAGGCTTAAAATATCCTTTTCACTACAAAGAAAACCCTAGGTCAGTCTATTACTACCACTAGTAATAGTTTACACTATAACTATCAACTGTCATTGGAAGTATGACATGTTTCGTAGTCAAATATTATAGAATTGTACAAATATACAATAAAAACTACCAAATTTCCCCCCTACCTTATGATATAAGTGATGCCTATATACAATTGGTTATTCAGGTAAGTAGTACATTCTAGGCCTGGTACTGTGAGGGTTTCAAATGACAGAGGTATAGTACATACCCAGGGTAGGGAAGTCAGGCCACTATAAGCATCCACAACAAGCGGCTCTTAAACATTTAAAAGACCTTGGAAGAAAATGAAATTTCTGACAGGTGTTTATGTCTATGTGTGGGACACTACCACACTTTTTTTCCAGAAAACTTTGGGCGTCCTCGTGGTACTATCTATTATAACATATTATCGACTGAAGTTCTTTTGTCGAGGTGAAAGAGGTTTTTTCCATAGGTTTCGGTTAGGGCTAGTTAAAGTTGAGAAATGTTGATGTTATATCATTCTATACCTTCACCATCACATAGCTTTATATCTTGATCCTTATTCATTCATTCTCGATTTTAATAATGCTAGATATTTTGTGTTTGAAATAAATAAAAAAATTCAATTTTCTACTGCAGTAGAATGTAAAAAAACATATCAAATAGCTCATAGCTGGAACTGCAGTAGACGAAGCCGTACCAAAGAAATTTCTTCCTCTTTTTCTACTCTTCCTCAAGCCCTCAAGTTGGCTTTCCCTCAAGTTTTATCATGATGGTGGAGGCTCTTTCTCTTGTTGTTCAAAGGTGGGTGAAGGCTCTTCCTATTGCAACTCTGATCAAGTGGTTTGAGGCAAGTGAGGAGAGATGGCAGAGGCTTTCCTCTTGAAGCTCAAAGGTGGGCAGAGGTGGGATCAGGCTAGGGTGATGGAGGAGGTTTTTCTCTTTCAGCTCGGAGGTGAGTGGAGGTGGGCGCAATGGTGGAGGTGGGATTTCCTCTTGCAACTCAGAGGTAGGAAAAGGTAGGAACATGATAGGGCGATGGTAGAGGCTTTCCTATTGCAGCTCAAAGGTGGGCAGAGGCGGGCTCTGTCTAGGTTAATAGAATGGTGACAGAATGTGTGGAGGAAAGCTCAAGATAGGTTAACAGAATGTGTGGAGGAATTTTTTTTAATATTTATATTGTTATATATATTATGCTATGTTTCATTGTTTTTTATTTTGTTTTCTTCTAATTTGTTTTTTCTTTTTTTCTTTTCTAATTTTTAATTTATTTTTTTATAAAATATTAAATTAAATATAATATTTTTTTCATATTATAATATATATTAATATAATATGATACATTAAACTCTAAATATGTATGGATGGAATAATAAAGACATAGAGGTAGAGAGATTGAGGGGATGACAAGTGAGAGATGGAGATAGAGTGAAGAAGAGGGGATAGAAGGAATTAAGAGAGATATAATGGTAGGAGTGAGAGAGGGAGAGAAGGGTAAGAGATAGAGGGAGGGAGACACAAATATGGATGGGGGGGAGAGGGGGAAAGAGAGAAGGAGAGAGGGAGGGATATATTGATAGGGTTGGAGAGAGAGAGAGAGAGAGAGAGAGCTAGGGGAGAGCGATGGAGGTTGGAGAGAAAGGGAGAGAGAGGAGGAGAGAGGGAGGGATATAGAGGAGAGAGGGAGGGATAGATGGATGGCATTAGAGGGGGAGATAGGGAGGGAAGAAGAAATGCATAAAGATAGAAAAGTGGATAAAGAGAGAGAGGGAGTGACAAGGGAGAAATGGAGATCGGAGATTATGTATGTTTGGTGGTTGTTGGGTGCTAGTTTTACACATTTTTCCTACACTTATCTTCCTTATTTTTCTTCATAACCATAACCAATGGGAGTATCTTTACCCCTTTTTCCTAGATTTTTACCCTGAATTGTGTTGTTTCACCTTGCTTTTGTTACTTTTCCAATTCACCAATTATTATGATCTATTATACCTTTTTTATGACTAATTGATGGTGAATGTTTGAAGAAAGGTAGTTGGTATTTGTGTTGTCCTTTCAGATGTCAAATATCCTGGACACGGAGTTCACAAGAGCAGTTCGAATGGTGTTGTTACAGAAAAGCGATGTTGTTACACCTTGCTGTTACATACGCGCCAGCAAACTGTTGTTACACTCTATTGTTATAGACTCGTTGGAGAACTGTTGATACAGTTGTACCATTGACCGCTCTTATCGATATTGTTGTTGATCTATCCTCTGGCAGTTGCACTACAGCTGTGTTTTCATTATGATAGTTGTAGGAGTTGTTAACATTTTATTTTTGGGATAACAACCTAAGGGCAGTTCCGATTGTAATATTTTATTTTCTAATTAGGACTTTATTAGGAAGTGGTTATAACTGAACGAGTTCTATTTCGATCAGCATGAGAATCGTAAGATTCTCATGAATGATCTATCCCTATATTTTCTGATGTAACCACTATATATATCTCGGCCCTAGAGGTTGAGAGGTTAGCAGAGAACATCGTTGTTTTGGCTCTGTAATTTTGTTCATATTAATACAGACTAACCTATTATTGTTGTTACATGCGTGAATCTATTTAGATTTAGTTAAAGTTCCTTCTCTACCCACGCCCTACTAGGGAGGAAGGGCCCTCCTTCTTAGCAGGGATTGCAGTGATTAAAGTAGTTGTGTGTATGTAATTGTATTTCAGTTTATGTATCATTAGAGTGTTGTTGATGCTGTTTAGTTGAGAATATATCTACTTCGATTTGAATACTTTATATGTTGTTACACATGTGATAATAGAGATACCAGCTGGACACTTATTGTGTGGTGAGATAGATAGATCATTTGAAGTGTGATTTCAATATTGTGGATTCTTTTATTTCTGCATGAGTGATTTATTTCCATGTACATTTACTTCAGCAACAATTTCTTTTCTTTGAAATTACTTATGGTTGATGTATCCGCATAGAAAGTCCAACTGTCATTAGAAGAAACAGATGTCCTTGTATTGATAATTAAATGTGTGATGTTCAGTCATTTAATAAGTGATTTATATAGTCCAAAATTTTTGCGCCATTGCTGGGGATGGCAATGACGATCCAATCAATCAGAGTTGTTTCTAAGAAGTGAAATTTTTGTGTGTTTTTATAGAGTGTCTCCAACAACACAATTGTTGGGCAGTAAGACGAGAGGTAAGAACCTATGCAGCACTCTAACAGGCTTGAGTGGGCTCACCAATGTCTTGTTGCGACACTTAGGAATTGAATTTTGGGTGTTTTTTTAGGGTGCCTTCAGCTATACAGTCGTTGGGCGGTAAGATGAGAGGTAAGAACTTGTGCATCACTCTAACAAGATTGAGGGCTCACTGTTGTAGAAGCTGAAGCACTTATAGGATGAATTGATACACATAGGGCCCATGTGTGCCGGTAGGAAAACATCAACATCTACAAACACCCCCCACTCTACTAACTACAGGAAAGACAAGTCATAAGAAGGAAAAGAAGAGCACAGATTTGGGAAGGAAAACATTCTTTGGAGATCTTATTTCAAGGGCAGAGAAGTAACATTCCACATCATACAGAGATAATAGGAAGACAGGACCATAGAAAGCAGCTACCATATCAAGGCCTGGACCATCGGTGTCTTCAGTGGTTGGACCTCACCATCCTGCGAATAGCATATCCGCTCCTGATATCAAAACTCTAGATTCAAAACAACAGTGGAGAATTATTGATTGGGATCTGAGAACTGAAGGACACAGAGAGACCAGTGGGGACCATCAGTAACTTGAGGAACAACAATTAGTTGATCACCAATTGGATGTTGGTAGTGTTGTTAAACAATTGATCCTGGAGCAGCCTGTTCCTTCTATTTTTCAATATCCGATACACTCTGAGGCTAGTTCATCCTATCAAGAAAAATCAGCCATGGGGGATGAGAATGTTAAAACAGATAGCTCTGTTAATTTTGAATTCCCAATAGCAGTAACATGGGTTGAGGCTCCTATGAAGAACATCCCTTTATCATCCCTACCATCCTTTCAAGGGATGGCTGTTGAGGATCCTGTTACCTTTCTATTCGAATTCGATGTGTTGTGTAGAGGTTATGATTATACCTCAGACGCCCAGAACCTGAAATTATTCCCTGCTACTCTAAAAGGAGCAGCATTAAGGTGGTTCATGAGATTGGGTGCTGGCACAATTCAAACACGGAATGATATGAGAGAAGAATTTCTCTTTCAATATCAGGACTACTGCCGAACCAGGGATTTGAAGGTCGAAATTTCAGAATTGCAAAGGAGGAGGAGGAAAGCCTGGAAGATTATCTAGAGTGATTCCACTACAATTTATAGAGGTCTAGGTTCAGTAACTTATATTAGGAGATTATAAATCCAATACTCTTAAGAGGATTAAGAGATGATTTTCTGGAACATCTGAATATAATAGGAAAAGGAGACATATCACAAGAAACGTTCGATGAGATAATGAAGTTTTTCCTATGTAGCTCAAGAGGATTGGTCAAAGGGAAAGTTTTAGTTCAAGACCCTTCACTCCAGATACAGAAGTCCACAAGTGGAGGAGTAACCCGAGCAGAGATCGTGAACTTATTCGAGGATTTTAAAACTGATCTCCTTAGCACTCTCTCTTCTCATATCACTACGGTACAAGTCAAGAAGGCACAAGCAGAATCTGAAGCAATCTTAGCAATATTCTGTCCCCGATGCAAAAAGAAACATTTGGAAAGAGAATGCGGACTGAATAGTGTCAGCCTTTGCAACATCTGTGAGTTGGTGTACTCTACAAATCAGTGTCTTGATTTTCCCAGACTTAAGGTAGTACTCCAAGAATCAAGTGAGGATGTCCAATCTTCTTAGTTTATTAGATCAAAGAGACCATGGCAGTCACGACCTACAAGTATGATTTCAAATTTTTCTTCTTTTTATCCTTGGAATAGTATTTATAACAGTCGGCAATACCCATGGCAGTATCCTACTCCCTCCTTAACACTATTTCCTTCACCATGTAACCAGTGGCCATCTCCTCCACCAATGCAATATCCTCCATCACAACCCAATCCTTGGGGTCAGAACTGGAGAGACAATGGCCAAGGTCTAGTACCCCCTCCAATACCAATGCAACAGCAGCAGTTACAACTACCTTCTATTCATAATCCTACACCTTCTGATATTTTGAATGATTGTCTTGAAATATTTATGGATGATTTTACACCCTACAAGGATGCCTTTGAGACAACATTAGCTAACTTAGAGAAAGTGTTGGAACATTGTGAAAAAACTAATGTTTCTCTGAGCACGGAAAAATTCCACATGATGATGATCGAGGGAATTGCACTAGGAAATTTCATTTTAGCAGATGGAATCAAGGTAGATCCTGAAAAAATTAAGGTAATCTCGAAAATCTCAACCACTAAGACTCTGAAAGAGGTACGTAGTTTTTTGGGACATGAAGGATACTATAGGAGGTTTATAGATAATTTTTCAAAGATTGCATCTCCTTTATTTTCATTACTGATGAAAGATGAAAAATTTGTGTGGAAAGAAAAGTGTGAGCAAGCCTTTTTAAAGTTGAAGAATTGTGTAACAATAGCACCTGTTTTACGAGGACCAAACTGGAAATTGTCATTTCATATTGCTACAGATGCATCTGACATGGATGTGGGTGCTATTTTGGGGTAGCTGAAGGATAAGAAGCCTTATGCCATATATTACATCAGCAAGAAATTAACTCCAGTAGAACTTAACTACTCTGTTACTGAGAAAGAATTCCTAGAAGTAGTGCATGCTATCAACAAATTCCAGCACTACATCACCGGGTACCAAGTATTTGTACACACTGACCATGCTACAATTCGATTTTTAATGAATGAACCTGTTACTAATGGTAGAGTTACATGATGGTTATTTTTGTTACAATAATTTGACATTAATATTTTAGATAAACTCGGAAAAGATAATGTTTTTGTTGTTTTCCTTTCTAGATTAACTATAAGTGATGACTGCACAGCTACTGAAGATTCTTTTCTAGATGAGTATCTTTTTTCCATTTCTACTCACTCACCATGGTATGTATATATAGCTAATTACCTTGCTGCAGGAAAATTCCCACACCAATTTTCTTCTAAGGAAAGAAGGAGGATTATACAATAGAGTGCTACCTACTCCTGGATAAAAGGTAATCTCTATCACACTGGGCCATATTTCCAGATTAGGCGATGTGTTAGAGAAGATGAGGTATTTGAGATCCTAAAGTCTTGTCATGAGGAACCTTGTGGAGGACACTTTGCTGACAAGAGGACAGGACATAAAGTACTCTCAACGGGGTACTACTGGCCAACTATATTCCAGTATGCCAAGAATTTTTTGAAAGGATTTGATAGTTACCAAAGGATGGGCCAACCTCTAAAATTATATGAGATGTCGTTACAACCTCAGATAGTAATAGAACCATTCAAGAAATGGGACCTAGAATTTGTGGGGCCAATCAATCCTTCAGCATACAAAAAAGCATACATATTTGTCTGCACCGATTATGATGCAAAATGGGTTAAAGCAAGGGCACTAACTAGAGCAATAGAGTAGGCTATTTCAAACTTCCTGTTTCAATATATTTTTGTTCGCTTTGGGATAGCCAGAGAGATAGTGACAGATGGGGGTCCTCATTTCATATCTCATTTGATCAAGAAGTTGGTTGAAAAGTATGGAATCCATCATAGAATCACCACACCTTATCATTCGCAAGAAAATGGTCAAGTAGAAAGCACCAATAAATTCATTGAGGGAATCTTGACAAAGACAGTAGCCAGCCACCAAAGAAACTGGGCTGAGAAACTTCCAAAGTTACTATGGGCTTACAAGACAACATGGAGGAATAATATAGGCTTCTCACCATATGAAGTGGTGTATGGTAAGAATCCCTTATTCCCCATAGAATTTGAAATAAATACATTAAGAATAGCATTGAAGGTCGATATGGATTTGAATACAACACAAACTCAAAGATTGAACCAGCTAAATGAGTTGGAAGAGAAGCAGTTGCCTACCATTCAACAGACAGAAATTATCTAGCAGTAAAGAGCCAAATGGCATGATGGGTTTAATAAGAAGAAAATTTTCCAGAAAGGAGATTGGACTCTTTTGTATGACTCAAGGTTCAAATATTTCAAAGGCAAGCTCTGCACCAGATAGCTAGGTCCTTACGAAGCGGAAACGGTCTTTGGCAATGGGACTGTACAATTGGTCACCATTGACAGTGCTAAGACATCATTACTGGTTCATGGGCACCGTCTAAGGTTATATCATCAGCCCACTTCGAAGGAATCATTTGTCAACATTGTCACAGACTCTGATATTCATGTTATGGCAGGAGGGGGACATTCTCCTCAGTAGCCTTAAAAGTTGAAAATTTAATAAGTGCAGTAGTTGAAAACCACCTTTGTGGCAACTGTTACACCTGTTTAATATATATATACATATATATATATATATATATATATATATATATATATATATATATATATATATATATATATATATATATATATATATATATATATATATATATATATATATATATATATATATATACATAGATATATATACATATATATATATATATACATATATATATATATATATATATATATATATATATATATATACATATATATATATATATATACATATATATATATATATATATATATATATATATATATATATATATATATATATATATATATATATATATATATAATAAAAATAAAAAATAACAAAATAACAAAATAAAAGAAGAACAAAAATAAATCTAACTGTGAAAACCCCTTTCTGGGGTGTAGTCAGACAGCCAGTAAGAGTTGAAAACCACTCTTGTGGCGGCTGTTACACCCATGTTTTTCTCCCTATAATATCATCTTCCCTTCCTGATCCATGTCATAAGATGATGGTATTCATGTAATTTCCTTTTCCATACCAATTTCTTATGATTATTATGTTTTTTGGAGAATAATTTAAAAAGTTGTTTTGACTATTACACATGTAACAGCCGGCAGCCACGAATACTGTTCTTTGTAATTTACTCCATAAATAGCAATAACCATGCCAGCTAAACACAAAAACACGAGCACTGCAAGCAAGATGTTGTCAACTCAATTCTTCCTCCACATCACCTCGGGTATGTCATTAAAAAGGTAAATGATTGTCATTGATGATTCAATGATTAATTGGAAAAGTAATGATGCTCCTGTGATGGCCGTGGGCGACCATCACAATTAAAGTGTGGATGGGGATATGACTTGAAATCATTGAAAAAAGGCTGTAATCATATAATATCTATTAAATTCACATGCACTTAATTAATAAAATAATGTATAATGATGACCGAATCTTATTGGAAAAGAGCGTGTGTACGAAACCCCATCACCTTCCATAATAAGACATTTATGAATATTACTATAGGGTACGATTTGTTAAATCCATGAAATTTGTCACCTTTCATCAACCTCCTTCTAAAACCTTGCATTCTCATTGTAAAATCGTCAATTGGGATAAGCAAAGGTGTCAAGCAGCAGCTATTTCAGAGACACATCGATGTTACAGCAGGACTGAACAACAAATAAGTGAACTCAGAAACTCAGTGATATTACAGTTTTTCCAAACATTAAGAAGAAAATTTAGAAAAAAATAGTAGAGATGGGTGGAGCACCGGTCAGGCATGAGCTAGAGTCTATGGATGCTCTGTAGAATTTCCCATAGGCTTACCATATATTCAGAGATGTTGGATGGGTTGAGTTTTTCCAGAAGCTTGAAGGCTCAGATGAGGCAGTGGAAATTGAATTTTCTTAGAACTTGAACAATAATAAAACTTGAGTAAGAGGCATGCAATTGGACGTGACTGCAGAGTTAATTTCCCAGGTAACTTCATTACCAATAGAAGGGCAAAGGTGGTTTAATAGAAAAATAAATGACCCCTCCTTGAAAGAGGATTTCCTAGTAGGGGAAGAGAAATTGGAGAAGAAAGGAAGAGGAATTGACAGATTGTCACTTCCTCATCCTTGGGAAGACATTTCCCTGGGCTTGATCAAATATATCACTTGTGAAGGGAGATCCATGATAATTTTTAACTATCAATTTCCTCTGCTTAACCACCTTCGGCACCAGCAAAGAATCAATCCTCCATTCTATTTTCTTGGAAACATCAAGCACATGGAAGTAGCAGTAAAAAAAACATCACACCCAGAGGCATGTGTAACTAATCACAAAGTCATTAAGATAATTGTGTTGGATGCCCTAGGCCAGCAAGGAAAAAATTGGGAAGAATTCAAGAGGAAAATACCAAGGACAAGCTGGGGGAAAGAGACCACGACTTCAGGAGGAAGTGAGATAGAGGAGGAGACCCAGACTCGGCCTATTGGAGTTAGAATTGGGAAGAAGCCTATCAATGAACCAATTGGCGATAGAAGACTGAAACAAAGAGTGAAGGTCAGCATACGTGCAGAACCCTTTCCTATGGCTGAGAAGTAGATGGAAGCAGAAGTTTTAGAAGAATAAAGGCAACCTTCCTCATCAGGTAAGGACGAAACCAATGCCTTACGTTTAGAAATTGAAAATTTAAGAAAGGAAAAGGAGGAATTGAAGCGGAAATTATCTAAGGGAAGGGAAATTCCATTGTTAGTATGCATGACATGTTTTTGAAACTTAACAGTAGCAGTATATAATTCCCGTAGAGAAAATATCAGCCCAATGGAAGTAGAGAGAGAACAACAAGAGGCTGTTACACAAGAACCTGCTGAGGATACTGTTGTTACACAAGAACCATCAATTAAAGTAGAGCCTCCTATAAAAATCGACCTAGAAGCCGACCCACAAGAACCTGTTGAGGCCACTCCTATTGTAGAAGAAACAACAAAGGACACAAAGGTGACTCTAGGTAAAAACAAAGGGGTTGACACACAAGAACCCACCGAAGAGGTTGTTGTTATACAAGAACCAACAGTAGATGTGGAACAACCCCATGAAGCATAGGCTGGTACACCTATTGTTGATGAAGGTATTGAATCTAGGAGAATGTCAAGTCCCATATCGAGATGGAACTCTGAGAAACTCCTATTAATTTATGAGTTACAAAAATGGAAGCAAGAAGCAATCTCCCTTCCGGATGGGATGATTTCGCCAAAGGAACATTAGAGAGAAATAAACACCTTATATGAAAAATGGATGGAAGCAGAGTTGAAGAAAATGTGGGAGGATTACAAGAAGAAATAATCTCTGAAGAAACAAGAAGACCAACTATTGCTGTTACAGGAGCAGATTCGAGACCTCACCGTAGATAAGCAGAGACTTCATGATCTCACCCTCAACTTGTTGGTTGTAAGCGGCCCTCTCCATCCTATCCTATTTTTCTGTGGAAACCTTACTTCTTGTTTCAATTGAAGGCCATTATGGAGGAAAAACCTTATTTAAGTTCCTCCACTCATACATTTCTGGATGTTTTATGTGCCTCAGATTTTGATGAGCAAAGTTTGTTGTGTGAATTATTTTTACACAACATTATTTGTGAACATGTGAGAATGCAGATGATTGTGATAGTATTCTCTTATATGAGAGATCTTCAATTAAGGGCTTTTATATCCTTCATGAGGAATCATATTGAATGGCATCTAGCCATTAAATCTATGGAGACTAATGAGGAGAAGACAACATTATGGGTTTAGGCAGAACGAAGATGGGCCACTGAGCTGAGACGAGAATTCAGGAGAATGCTGAGTACCCCTAGAATTAAAGAACCATCTGCCACTTATAGAAGAATAATTGTGGATTTCTGCCTCAATCAATTCGCAATGACAAAGAGCCGAGCTTTGACAGGGTGTTTAAAATGCACGAAAGCCAGCAGTTCTGAGCTATTGAAGGGAGATCCATTCTCATTCCAGAATTTTGTGGTGGTTGTTACACATGTACCAACCTATGCACGAATTGTACAATATATTGGTGCTTTGTGGTTGGGATTGAATTTCAAGTTTCCTTTGATTTGGTTACCCATTGAGGATTATCATACCAATTATGAATTAAGAATGTATGAGTCAGAATCCTGGGTATGGCAGTTGATGGAAAATCAGGGATAGAGGTTTGCAGATGAGGACACAGCTAGTGCTTATGATCTCACCGACTTGCACTGAATATATTCCCATGAGAGATGAGTTTGCATGAGGACATGCAAGTATTTCAGTTGGCGGGGAATGTTGGGTGTTGGTTTTGCACATTTTTCCTACACTTATCTTCCTTATTTTGCTTCATAACCATAACCAATGGGAGTATCTTTACCCCTTTTTCCTACCTTTTTACCCTGACTTGTGCTATTTTACCTTGCTTTCGTTACTTTGCTAATTCACCAATTATTATGATCCATTATACCTTTTTATGACTAATTGATGGTGAATTTTTGGAGAAAGGTCGATGGTCTTTGTGTTCTCCTTTCAGATGTCAAAGATCCTGGACACGGATTTCACCGGAGTAGTTCGGATGGTGTTGTTACAACGAAGCAATGATGTTACACCTTGCTATTACAAACCTGCCAACAAACCGTTGTTACACTCTGTTGTTACAGACTCATTGGCGAACTGCTGATATAATTGTACTGTTGACCACACTTGTTTATATTATGTTGATATTTCCTTTGGTTGTTGCACTACAACTATGTTTTCATTATGATAGTTGTAGGAATTGTTAACATTGTATTTTTGGGATAACAGCCTAAGGGCAGTTCCGATTGTAATATTTTATTTTCTAATCAGGACTTTATTAGGAAGTGGTTAAAATTGTACGAGCTCTATTTCGATTAGCATGAGAATCGTAAGATTCTCATGACTGATCTATCCCTGGATTTTCTGATGTAACCACTATATATCTCTCAGCTCTAGAGGTCGAGAGGTTAGTGAAGAAGAACGTTGTTTTGAATCTATAATTGTGTTCATATTAATACAGACTATCCTATTATTTTTGTTACATGTGTGATTCTATTTATTTTTAGTTAAAGTTCCTTCTCTACCTACGCCATACTAGGGAGGAAGAGCCCTCCTTCTTAGCAGGGATTGCAGTGATTAAAGTAGCTGTGTCTATGCAATTTTATTTCAGTTTATGTATCATTAGAGTTTTGTTGATGTTGTTCAACTGAGAATATATCTGCTTTGATTTCAATGCTTAATATGTTGTTACACATGTGATAATAGACATACCACTTGGGTACTTATTCTGTGGTGAGATAGACAGATCAATTGAAGTATGATTTCAATCTTGTGGATTCTTTTATTTCTGCATGAGTGATTTATTTCCATCATTTACTTCAGCAACAATTTATTTTCTTTGAAATTACTTCTGGTTGGTGTATCGGCACAGACAGTGAAACTATCATTGGAATAAATGGACGTCCCTGGATTGATAATTAAATGTGTGATGTTCAGTCATTTAATACATTATTTATATAGTCCAACAGTTTTCATATATATAGAGAGACAAAGAATGAGATATGGAGAGAAGGTGGGAGAGAAGAGAGGGATGGAGATAGTGACATAGTTGGAGGGTGGAGAGAGAGAGAGAGAGAGAGACAGAGGGAGGTGGGAGATAAAGTGGGAGAGCACAAGGAGGAGAGAGAATGAGAGGGAGGAGGGGAGAAAGATGTGTAGTTGGAGGGGAAATAATCGAAATAATCCAAAACGTGTTTATGCATTTGTCCATGATATTTGGATAAGAAAATTTTAGTATCAAGTTTGAAGTTAGGGTGGAACTCCCAAGTTGTCAATGTAGATCTTAATCAATTTTTTTAACAATAACTAAATGATATTAAAGAGAATACATTCTTATTTGGAAAATCAATATTGCACAAAAGCATGAAGAAATAGAAAATAGGGATAATTTCATAGACATATAAAAATTATATCTTAGGTGGGGAAATGAATAGGGTAAATGATGAAAATTAAATCCTAGGTAGATAAATGTCTAGGGTGAATGTTAAAGATCATTTTAAACCCAAATATATAATTTTTTATATTGTAGGTTGAATTGTATAGGAGGTATAGAAGGTGATGTGACACAAGAGAGTTGGGAGTGAGAGTTTCAAATCATAAAGTGCATGTGTGTTTGGGTGGGAATTAAGCCTATGGAACTCAACCTATAAAAATGTATGAGGAATATAAGTTTGCTAGGTTTACCCAATGACTAAGACAACCAAGAGAGGATACAAGTTATAAGGGTGGAGGATAGACCTTAAGGAACCTATTGAGTCAAAAAAAGTCCAAGTGGGTATAAAATCAAAAGAAGTAAAAACAAAGAATAAGATATATGGGGTTGAAGAGAACCTTCAAAAATGATTAAAACCATGATGAATAGAATGAAAAATGTTTGGACTAATTTTTTAAAATATAACAAGAAATCACTAATAACTCAAAACATATTGTTCATTTTATCCACTTGGTGAAATCTCATTTTACAAAATAATAATAATTCAAAACATATTACTAACTTATACACTTTTTCAAACCCTACCATATTCGTATATGAGTCTTAAAACCCTCTCATAATGCCAATGCATGTATCTACTATAACCATGTCAAATTTCAATGCATACAAGCACAAACTAAAAAAAAAATCAACGTTGGCCCCTTTCATAGGTGAGTCTATGTGGGGTCTATTAATTAAAGCATAATTTCAACTAATTGGTAAATATTATGTGGTGGATAGGTACTTAGGGGTAGTCCTGCAGCAAGTAACAATAATTTTGACACCAAGAGAATAAGAGAGACATATAATAAAGAATGCGGAAAGATCTACAAAATTAGAATGCGAGAAAAAGGAGAGAACACACAGTAAATAAAACCAGAAAGAATTTCTTTATTAAAATAGAAAATAACTATAGAAGCTACATTGTGGTGGACATTCTGTCACTTTACAAGCTACTACTTGTTACTTATGTCATTTTTTAGTTACAATACAATAGGTAAATTCCATGGGTGGGTAAATACCATGGGTGAATGAATACCATGGTCATATGTAACTTACAATACCATGGGTGGATAAATAGCATGGATGATGAATACCATGGGTGGATTCCATTTACAATACCATGGGTAAATTCCATGTGTGAATGAATACCATGGGTGAATTAATACCATGGATAGATGTCACTTACAATACCATGGGTGGATAAATACTATGAGTGGGTGAATACCATGGGTGTAGGTCACTTTCCATTTGGATCATTCCTCCCTCCTTAAGAAGCAATGGTCTCCATTGCATGAAGTTCCTTCCTGAGAACCCTTTGTTGAATATGAAGAGCCACTAAAGAGGAGGGTTTTTTGTGGTTAACCCATAACCATGATGAACGAATATTTGAGGATAGAGATACCCTGTAATACTTGTGACCAACTGTGATACTGACAGTGTGCAACCTAGAAAATGGACTTCAATGAAGTGTGGGTTTGTGGATGACCCATAACCATGATAAACAAATATCCGAGGATAGAGATACCCTGTAGTCTGTGTGACCAACTCTGATGCTTATAGTGTGCAACCTAGAAAATGGAATTCGATGAAGAGTGGGTTTATAGATGACCCAAAACCATGACAAACGAAGATCCAAGGATAGATATACCTTGTAATGCTTGTGACCAACTGTGATACCAATAGTGTGTGGCCTAGCAAATGGACTTCGATGAGAAGGATTTTGCGTGGTTGACCCATAACAGTGATGATGACTATTGATGAAGAGGCAAGTGCCTACATAGCCTTGGGTGGTAGGGAACATCTCCAAAGAACCCAAGTTGAATGCTGCTATGTTGAAACTGATGAATGTGAAGCAGATTCCCACTAAAGTAGGGTGGGAGGGCACATCTCCAAAGGGAACTTGCCCAAAATGTTTCTCTGGATTTAAAATGGGCATAACTTGGTCAATATAACTCAAAATATTTATTATAGCCTATTTTTGGAAATAGAATGATCATTTTGCATCTTCCCATGTGTTTGAAATTGCTATCTAGAGATTATGGAAACTCAGATTTGCGCTGCAATTGTCTCGTCGTCATAAAATTTATGAAAAAATTGTTCATTTTAAATCAGTGATAACTTCCTCGTTTGGACTCCAATTCGACCGATTTGTTTTTTGAAATCAGGTTATTTTTCAAGGGGAGCTTAGATGTATAACTATTTCTCTGAAATTTTTCACCAAAAACTGCAAAAAATTACAGGAGAGCCTCCATCCATGAATTATCGTCAGAAAATTTTCTACAACATTGTTGATTTTGAATCAGTGATATCTCCCTCATTCAAACTCCGAATCAACTGATTTTTTTTTAAAATTGGCTATTTTTCGTAAGGAATCCATATCTGTTATTTTTTTTGAAAAAATTTCACCAATAATTTT
This sequence comes from Pinus albicaulis, assembly GCA_034641835.2. Taxonomy (NCBI): domain Eukaryota; kingdom Viridiplantae; phylum Streptophyta; class Pinopsida; order Pinales; family Pinaceae; genus Pinus; species Pinus albicaulis. The sequence continues at coordinate 691,913,377 of CM076579.1, read as the reverse complement.
ATATCTGCTCTACAATTGCGTCTCCCAAAAAATATCTTGCAAAAAAATGAAAAAAAAAACAAGAATTCTTCCCGCTTTGTCCAAGAAAGTGCCCCCTAGAGGTCATTAAACTTGCATGGAGTTTTCTCAATATGGCTGCAAAATTTTGAAACTGAAATAAGCTTCAAACCCATATTCCCATGGATTCGTAACCTGAATCTGATGCCACTGATTTGGATCTTGCGGGGAGGCCCCTAAGATCTAAAAGGATGAAATGGATATGAAAAGATATGAAAAATTAGAATGCAAGAAAAAGGAGAGAACACACAGCAAATAAAACCACAAATAATTTTTTTGTTAAAACAGAGGATAGTTGTAGAAGCTACATTGTGGTGGACAATCTGTCCTTTTAAAATATGTGAATTGTTACTTGTGTTATTTTTTAGTTACAATACCACAGGTAAATTCCATGGGTGGGTAAATACCATGGGTGAATGAATACTATGGGTGAATGAATACCATGGGTGGATAAATACCATGGGTGGATGTAATTTACAATACCATGGGTAAATTCCATGTGTGAATGAATGCCATGGGTGACTACATACCATGGGTGAATTAATACCATGGATAGATGTCACTTACAATACCATGGGTGGATAAATACCATAGTTGTAGGTCACTTTCCATTCAGATCATAATTTTTCTCAAATAAAGGGCAAATTTTCTCAACCTCTAGACTATGAAGTACACTATAATCCCACAACTGGTAAATAATAATAAATAATTTAATCTCCTATACATTTATATATGTTATAATTTTTTCATTTGATTATCGAATTATTTTTTTGAGTCATATTTGAGTCTTAAAACCCTCCCATAGTGTCAATGCATGTGTTGTAGCTCCTAGAGATACTCTTTGGGTTGATGTATAGACTACTGCCTAATAGACCAATGCATAATAGTATCGTGGGAAAAATGAAAGAGTTGAGTATTCAACACATTAGGCTTAAACATATAAGAATCCAACGCGTTAAACACTAGAAGAAATGGTGAATCAGAGATAATATGAAACAAACGGATTTTGGAGCACATTTAAGGTATTTACATTCATATATTGTTCAAAGGGTGCTTATCACCTTTTACAAAGCAAAACCAATTCCTGAACACAGATATGTAGTCCTAGTGGCTATGATAACATGAAATCTCAGAAGAAAAAGTTTGAATGAATGCAAACATAACACACCATAAAGTTTACATACTGTGTATGCGTTTGAGGTGGAATCGAGTTATATATTATATATATCAATTCATCTTCAAAATCATACATTCCCTACCAAAATGTTGCAAAACTTCTCTTTAGACAATCAACCAAAATTTATTACCAAAAATTCTGAACCTTTATTTTGTTCCAAGTCACTCTCTTTATAGAGTTTTCATAGAGGGTCCATCACCCAAATATTATTTCTCGATTTTATAGTACATACATAAAAAAATAATGTGTGCCTGAGGCACAATTAGATACCTGAAAAATAACAAAGTATTTGTCAATAAAAATTAATCATAACAGTAAAGATAAAAGTAAAAGTAAAAATAAATAGTGCCTTGTTGGCAACATCATGAAAATTTCATTTGTGAAGACGTTGTTGTGGAGAGTGCAAGGCTTGGCACAAGGATTGTGAAGGCTGATGAGAGGACTCTAACACATGTTGCGACAACTGCGAAGTTCTTGGTGAGGATTGCGGATCTGTTCTACGAGGTGGGATGACCTACATAGTTGGAGGATAAACGAACTCATAACGTTTCTGCCACAGGACCGCGGAAGGCACAAGATCATGATTCTATAGATCATACATGACTCAAAGTTGGGTCAGTTCTAAGTAATACAAGTTGGAAGTGAATAGTTTTTTTACCATTCCTAGGAGGAGGAATTATTTCTTCAGACAGACCACAAAAATCTCAGCCTTTAACCTGGATTTCCTCTCATGGGTAGGGTCCACCCTATTTTTAACCTCAAATAGCTTCTTCTCATAAGCGTCCCACTGTATAAAAAACCCTTCTTGATCCCAACAGGTAGGTTACCCCACCATGATGACCTTCCCGAATTTTGCGTCAAAAGCCTAAATTCCCTTGGTGACTAGTGCCAAACACTCTTCGGCCTTGAGCCAGTTATCGTCCATTTGAATCATCCTCATATCTTCCATAATAGTGCCAAACTGATCCACCACATCAATGGTCTATGAACCTTCATCTGGTATTTCTTTTATGAACTAAATGCATTTTTTGAATATCATAGTGTTCTCAGCCCTGGTTTCCTTGCCTCACTCGAGTTGATCCTTATAGTTTCAAACTGTGACCCTTTTGTCATTGACCAACATGAGGTGTTCCAAATTTATTTTCATTTCTGAGATGATCTCGTCCCATATCATATTTCTGGATTCGACCAAGGACATATTCCCTTTGATTTGGTTTTTTAGATCTGAAACTTTCGTATTGGCCACCTATAAATTCTTGTTAGCAAGGTCCACTTCAGATTTGATTGTTGCTAACTACTTTTCTTTCAAGGCTAAAGCTTCTCGACTTGCATCGATATCTCTCCGTATCGACTTCACTTTTCACTTTCTTGTTTTAGAGTGGCTATTATTCTATCCAACAACTTTTGAGCCTTATCCACAGTCATGGTATACTTCATGAGTTCATTGTAGAGTATCTTCCCAATCTTCTGGTGGAGATTCATCTTGTCATCCAAAAGAATCGATGCCACATCGAGGATGATATCCAGAGCCTTGTACTACACCCCTGAGGGCAAGGGCTCAGTGGGTGGGTGTTGTATAGACAACACCATTTGATCTCTCTGTACATCCATTGCTACCAAAATCCTACTGTGATTTTTATCAGCATGAAGGGCCATTTTTGTTCTTAGCTACTCCATGGCTTCTTTGTTCCTCTCTCTGATTTATTCTCCCATTGTCCAACCCGTTCCTGCACTTGATGTGCCCTCTCCTGAGATGACCACCTGTGAGGAAGTGGATGTTGTGGGTGAGAGAGGGCTTTCCAGGGTGATTTCAAAGCCTAGTCAATTTGACCCTCAGTCCACCAACTGAGGGCCCACCTCGTCTTATTCTTATTTAATGTGTCCTTTATATTATTTTAGTATTAGCCTCTTGCTTGTGTGTACTTATTCTTCCTCCTCCATGTAATCAGCCTAATCACTGACCCTTTTCTACTGTTTGTCTCCAGTTGAAGTCTCGGTCTCCATTTCTATATCCAAAGGCTAGGAATCAGAGTTAGATATCCATTCAATATCAAGTCTAGGCTCATGTACATATGTTGAGGCTCTGATATTTTCCCTTTATCATGAAATAATCCCTTTAGGGTCATAATGCCAGACATCTCCTTGCTGGAATTTCATTTTTTGGATGATTTTTTCTATCAGAAGAGGGGCATGTCTTGAGTTGATGGTGAAAGAGCCTAATATATTTGGGAGTTTAAACATGTACCCTTTATTTAACAGGAAAAAATGCACCTGATCTGAGATGAGACACTTCCTCATAAATTCTAGAGCGAAGATTCTAATAGGGGAAATATTAGCAAATGGAGATGGGGGAGTTCACAACCATACACTCTAATCTCAGTGTGATCCTCAAATAAGTACCAATCCCCTACACAATCTTCCTTGCTGAATTTGAGAAAAACCGTTTATTTAGGAAATATCTGAGGTGGAGGTGTCCCATGAATTATCTTATAGGCTATGGAAATGAAATTTGAAAAAAAAATGGAATAACCATCATCATGATAATTCTGATGAACGAAGGCAGTACAGTCAAACACAGGCTTAGGTTATTTTTCTCTGTGAGAGAATTTAGCCAAGCCTACACATTCAAATTTTTCACTGTGTGAGAAACAAGAATAGATTAAACAACAATGAGTAATACCTGAAGAAATTTGAAGTTTTTAGGTGTTGGAACTGGATTTTTTTATAGTGGAGGCTAATAATGAAGGGATATCAAAGAGAGTATTTGGTTGCATCATTTGGTCTATAAAACCTAGACAAGCGTTGTTGAGCCAACTAGTGTCGTCCTCTCAAAACATTCCAAAGATCATTGCCAAGATAGGTTGAACAGGGTCTATGAATAGAGAAAGAGGAAACTTGTCATCCACAGGGAGGCTTGGTGATTTTGAAACCATGATCATCTGAAGGAGGGAGTTCCTTTGTTCAGCAGGAAGATTCGTGAAATGAAACATTAGGGTTAACGAGGTGAAATGCAGATTGGTAGAGGATGAAGGGTAACACAAGGATTCTCAAAGAAGCTGAGGGGTAGTTTCCAGTATCTTGTTCCCTTGAAAGGAGGAAAAATACCCTTTTTCAAAATGTAGGCTTCAGAGAGCCAAGAGACAAACTCGAGGAAATGGTGAATGGAAGGATGGATTTGGTAATTTAAACCAGATTCAACTACCCTAAATAGGTATTCTTCCCACCATTTGTATCCCATTAGGTTAAAACGTTCCTTGGCCATGTGAAATGGATAGACAGGGTTGCATATATGATATTGGGAGTCCATGAGGGGCTCAAGACCAGGGGCATCCCTGACTTCACGAGCTTATGGGGTCCCAAGTGCAGTATTTTAAATTTTAAAAGAAAATATGGAACTTTAAACATAAAGGCATGGGACCAGCTAAATACCTGGTGACATAAGGTGACAAACTAGAGTGGCGAATAGTCCTAGCAGGGTTCTGCACTAGTTTCCAACTGATAGAAGCTTCTTATGGAGTAAAAATAGAATGATCAGGCGAAAAATTCGGGGGATTTAGGGTATTTCAGGATGGAGGGTGACAACTAGAGGGTTGATGTTGATACGATGTCATTAGGTCGACATGTTTCTGTGGTGGATTGATTGGATTACACTGGGTAGGTGGAGGGCTCATCATTAGGGGAATTTTGAGGTTTAAAATGGGCCTCCTAAGGAAATAATAAAATAATAGTGGAAATAATATAATAATATTTGATTACATCATCAAATTTTAGAGGGAAAATGGAAAAAAATATTTTTTCAACTCGTATTTTGAACTTATCTCCCTAAGGTTTCACTAAAATTTCGAGTAGGAATACTCGTTAGATGAAAAATTTAATTCCCCATCCAAGTAGTACCCATGTTGTATATTTTTGATGGACTCTGTTACACGAAAAATGATAAATACATGAAAAACATGATTGGAATTACGTTTTTTCATGTATTTCTCATTTTTCGTCTAGTAGGGTCCATCTAAAGTATGCAACATGGGTACTCCTTGGATGAGGAATTAAATTTTACATCCAATGAGTGCTCCCACTCAAAATTTGAGTAAAACCTTGGGAAGATAAATTGAAATTACAAGTTGAAAAAGTAGTTTTATTATTTTATTGTTTTTTAATATTTTTAAATTTTTACTCCAAAAATGGTGAATAATCTCTCGTGGTTGACATCATCATCTTGAATCAGATGGGTTCTCATAAATTTTATTTTGGTTGTACATTTTTCTTAGGAGGTCCATTTTAGACCTCAAAATTACCCTAATGTGGAGGGTGAATGGCGGACTCGAGTCACAATTTTACCTTACCTTACCTTACCTTACCTTCACTGCCTTACACGTTATTAAACACTTTGTTGGTGGTCCACACTGGTTTTCGTTGGGTTAGTAGGCAGAAACAAAAAGAGGATATCACCCCCCAGAATGCATATTTACAGTTGATCCATGCGCTGACTCACTCGATTCTGCAAGGCTCACTCAGCTATCGTTTGCGCTTCTTCCCCCACTGATATGTAATATGATCGGGCTAGTGAACCTAAAGCGGTGGATTATTCCTATACCTGCCTGGTATATAAATCCTGCCCCTTTGTCCTTTTTTTTGTATTTTTTTAATGAATTTTTCATTCGAGAAGTGCCTTTCATTCTTTTTTATATTTGGTTTCGGACTTCAGTACAACATGGTAAGTCAATTTTTTATACAAAATTTGATGTTTAATATTGTGTTGGTACAATTTTGGCTCCATCTAAGGCCAGTGTGTTGAAAGCAGCATGTTGAGAACTTGCAGTCCCCTAATCTTTGTTTCCTTGGGCATGGAGTCACTTTATTGAAAATATTGTTGAGAATTAAAAAGAGAAGTACAAATTAAAAGTAAATATTTACAAGCATATGGTATGTATAATGAGGTAGGAATACCTTTTAGTATTGGAAATAGAACTTGAGAAACTTCCCATTTATTGGTAGTTCTAGCACGTCGCCTTCCAATTTTTCTAGCATAAAGGTATTGTTCCCTTTCGATTCAGTGATTTTGAATGGCCCAAACCACAATGGGTCAAAATTTTAGTGCTTTCCCTTGTCTTCCCTTCTCACTTCCCATCTCAATACCAAATCCCCAGGCTAGAATCCTTTGTCCTTATCTTTCTTGTCGAACAAACATTTCATATTGTCTTGATAGCTAATCATCTTGTGTTTCACTTGTTCCCGATTTTCTTGGAGTTCTACGAGTTGATTAATCCTTCTTGCTAATGATTTAGGTTCTTCTTCACTTTCTTGCAGGAAATTTTCCACCATCAACGCCAAATGTATAGGGAAAACCATTGCCTTACCATAGACTAGCTCATACAGGGACTTTCCAATGGATCTCTTAGTGGTAACTATACTTTCCCACAAAGCGAACCTCAGCTGTGAATCCCAGTTCTTCTGGTTTTTTGCTATTATTTTTTTAAATATCCTTACCAGGGTCTTATTTGAAGACTCAACCAGTCCATTCCCATGTGGGTAATAAGTGGTTGAATTCCCTAACAGGATGTTGTAATTTTGACAAAATTTCACAAACCTTGTGGATTTGAACGCTTGAGAAATATCAGTTATTATCTTCACTAGAAAACTGAACCTGGAGAGTATGTTTTCCTCCATAAAATTCATGACAACCATGTTTATGGAATTCTTGAAAGGCATGAATTCAACCCAATTGGTGAAATAATAGGTAGTTGTCACTATCCATCGGTGTTGACTGCTAGATGGTGGATGGATTTCACTGATGAAATCAAGTCCCACTACCTAAAATTTTCCTCCACATAAATGAGGATGAGAGGAAAAGAGACAAAATTTTCTTTCTCTGCAAATAATTGGCATTTTTCACATGCCCAGACGTAAGCATGAACATCTCGTAACAGCTTAGGCCAGAAGAATCCACCATTTATTATATTATGTGTGGTCGCAGACCAACTCTAATGTCCCCCACACAAGCAGCCATGAAACTCATCCATCACATGTTGGACTTCACCTTCTACCAAGCATAGGAGTAAGATTCCTACTGAATCTCTCCAATACAATTGACCATTAGAGACAATGATTTTTTGTGATTGCAATCTTAGGGCTTGGTATTTCACCTTGTCGTAGTTCAGTGGGCATCTCAAGAACATAAAATACTCAACTATGTCTTTATACCAAGGGGACATCAGGTATTTCATAAGAGTATTATGTTTCATGGTCTCGATTCCCTTCTATGAATATGTTTTTCCATTTCCCAACTATGTCTCAGTGAGTAGATTTATCCCCAATGCCTGGCAGTTTGATTTTTCTAGAATTTTGGTTGGGACCTACCCTTTGATTAACCTCGTGGGCTTGATATCCATATCATATTCTCGTATCTTAGCTATCCATTTTCTTGTCTTCCCTTCGTTGTCTCCTTGTACTAGGATGTCTTTGACCGTGGTTGTGGGTACATAGGCCACTACGTTAGACTAAAGGATGTACAGCCTGAGAGCTTTAAGGGCTTTGACTAGGACGTATGCCTACTTCTCCATAATGTTATATTTCAGTTCGCCTTCTCTTAGTACCTGGCTGAAGAAGGAAATTTTTTTTTCATGTCCTTCATCATTATTTTGCAACAATACCACACCTATTGTGTGAGGATAAGCAGACAAGAATATAAAGAAAGGTTTCAAGTAGTATGGGCCAACTAGCACAGGTGCTTCTATAAAAGCATGTTTAATTCATGCAAAGTAATCTCGATAAGGTGCAATACACTTGAATTCATTATTCTTTTTTAACATGTCAGTGATGTCTTTAACTACTTCTGCATAATTTGGTATGAATCTCCTCAGGAAATTCATTCTACCCAAGAAAACTTGGATTTCCTTCTTGCTCCTTCATAATGAGATGTTATTTATAGTCTCTACCCTCTTTGGGTCGATCTTGACTCCTTCTTTCGACACTATATGCCCTAGTAATTTCCCTTCATGCAAGGCAAATTGTGACTTCTTAGGATTCAACGATAATCCCTATCTCTTACACTTCTCGAAGGTTGGCTTTAAGTGCTCAATATGTTCTTCATCAGTCTTTGAGAAGAAGGTGATGTGGTCCAGGTACACCACCACAAATTATCTTGATATCCAACAAAGGCTATGTCCATGGCCCTTTGAATCGTGGCTCCCACATTTATAACGCAGAAAGGCATCCTGGCATATATTAAAGTTCCCCAAGGCATGGTGAACGTGGTCTTTTTCTGATCATCTGGGTGTACTTCCACTTGATTGTATATAGAGAAACCATCCATCATGGACATTCGGGCAGACCCAACTACTTTCTACAAGATATGATCTATCTTTGGTAATGGGTAATTATCCTCTAGGGAGGCTCTGTTTAGGTTCATGAAATCGACACAGCCTAATTTATTCATTCTTCTTTCTCACTGGGACTATGTTGTCCACCCAATCCAAATATCTAAGGAGTACAATGATCTTCTCATGCAATAGTTTCTTCACCTCCTTCTCTATGGCAGGGACGAGGAGTGGGTTAATCTGCCTCCATTTTTTCTTGTGAGATTTTTGTCCTTATTTTAGAGGGATCTTATGTTGTATAATGCATGTATCAAAAGTTTTTAAACCTTCATAAGACCAAGAAATTACATATTTATAATTTTTGAAGAGAATTAAATACCTCTGCTTGAATTCCTTAGGAACCCCTTTCGCTATTTTGATGAATTTCAGTTCTTCCTTTGAAACGATGTTATGATCTTCCACCTGCTCATCAAGTTCTTGCCTGGAAGGATTGGAAGGGATCTCATTTGAGTTGAAAATCCTTTATAAAGGCACAAGACCCTTGGGAATAGTATTCCATTTCAACTGTAGTACTTTATGGCCAAAAATAGTATCTTCCTAGCTCGAGTCGTGCACTTCTGTTATGGCCTCCTTCCCTTAATCAATGATTGAATTCGAAAATGTAATATTCCCAAATGGGGAATGCATCAATATATGAATAAAATAATGGAAATAACAGTGAATAAATCAACACATTATGATACGAGACAAATGTACAGCCATCTTATTAAACATATCAGCAAATAATAGGCACAAGATCTTGAGGATCAATTCACTCAAGCAATTCCAAACAAGCCTCTACAAGCAAAATATGCCATCACATGAGAAATAGATGCCATACAAATGCCCTTGAGATAAGACAATGCATTTTTAGCGCATAAACTACTGCATAAAGATATATCAATGTAGATCTATTGTTTTATAGCTCAAATAATGCTAAGAGTGAAGATCTAGACTCCTAGACACTTTTCCAAGAGAACCCGAGAAGGGTTTTTGGAAATACACCTAAATAAAAATGGTGATCTATAGCCCTAGGACTGAAGAGTCACTGGAAATTGAAGCTCATGAAAATAGAAGGCTGAAATAATATATATCTTATGTGGATCTCCTCAAGGGTATCCTATAATGAAAGGCTGAACCCTCCACCTATAGGAAAATGCTCTAAAAGAGCCAATAGATCCTCCCCTGAAGCTGCCCTAAAAAATAACGTAATTCCTAGCTGAAACTGCACTGTAAATGATGGGAATAGGTTGGCCTAGTGCCAAATATATGAAATATTCTCAAAATCCCTCCTTGTTGATCTCCCAAGAGAAGGATTCTTTCCTCCTATGAAAAACTAGCTCAGAAAGTGGGTTTCTCAACCCTCCACTGCAACACCATGCAACACAACACAATATTATGCAGAAACTGTGCTATAGTTGAAGACTAAAGCTTGGCTAGGGTGTTGAATATGTGTAAATTATAGAAGAATACTCTCCCAAGAGGCCTCTCAAGGAAAGAGGTGGGATTCTCGCTCAGGAACACCCTGTGCTAAACAGCACCAACAATCTTAGCCAAACAGCTGAAGAGAACAAAAGTATAAACAGAAAAATAAAAATAATAATCATAAGCTAACCCCATATGGATTCCATCCTCTTCCTTATAAACAATGTGAGCCTTCTCACCTTGGGTCCCACTCATTAGGGTTTTCACCATCCCGCAATTAATCTCCCTCCAAAACTGCGATGTCCCATCATTAATGCCACTCCTCCATAACAACTTTGTTTTATTTGGTCAAAGTTGACCTATTCAACATGCTACAGCCCCTTTTCACACCTAAGGGTCTTCAATATAGCTTTTATATAACCTCCATTCGCACTAAGAGTGTCTTTTATTCCTTCGAAGGATATTTATGGGTCTCCTTACCCTCTTATTATTCTATCTATGAGACAATTTAAAATTTAATATTCCAATTAGCTGTGTGCTAATTTAGGAATATTATAGTCCTCCCCTCCCAAATGTTGCTTGCCCTCAAGCAACTATAAGGATATAACTGAAGATCCTCTCCTCTTCCTCTTGTAGCATCTCTAGGTGATAAGCTCCCCCAATGAACAAGATGTTGTTTTATCAATAAGTTTCCAAGTTTCTCCTCTCAAGTTTATAAGTATGCCTTTGGTGAAAAATCCAAATGGTTCTCATCATGAACAAATAGAATATCCATGGAAGAAACTATGTGTGGTCTAGAGTCCTTCTTGAGGCATGGAATCTGAAATATATTGGGAACTATCATTCCCATGTGAAGCCTCTATCCCCAAGCTATCATCCACAAAAATTGAGTCACCCTCCTACATGGTAACTCCTGAAACATCTCCTCCACCTTAGGCTCCTGCAAAGAAGGTGGGTTGCATAGTTGAATATGATGGATCAAATTTTCCATCCCACACTGTCTCTCTCTCAACTTATGATAAGTGTAGAGCTGCTGCTGAATATGGGCTGCAATAATGTTTCCTTCATGGAGCAAAAAGGCAATAGGATCCTCGAGGATCCATTCCTTGGTTCTTGCCCAAATCATCCCATACAAAATTAATATGAAATTAGCATCATATGGAATCCCAATAAGAGAAATAATGAAGGTTTTACATAGTTCTGGAAGGTACCAATAGTTTCTCAAGTAGTTACAATGTAGTTTTACCAACTACAGTTTCATAATATGATGTGGCAAGCTATTTCCTAACAAATTGCTAGTTGTGCATGTCATCACATATACTAGTAAATAGTAAATGGCATTCTAGATCAATTGAGAAAACAGGAAATAGCACAACACTTTCCCAAATTCATACAAGAAATGTCTCTCTCCATCATAGATATTGGTCCTAAAATGACCATGAAGCCCAAATAGAGGATTGCCCTCTTGTGGAGCAACGCACTGTATAGAGATGGTAAGACAATGAAAATATTGTGTTAGATAATTAATAAGTGCAAAAACACAATTCCTACCATGCAATGAGAGTAGGCTGATAATAAGATCCATAAATGAGCCCTCCATAGTGGTATGATATACTCTCATGAAGAGGAATGTACTGTGTGTTGTATGAATATCTTTCTTCTTATGCTTGGAAATCCAAGTCAAGAAGATCATATCATGGTAATAGATGTCTCCATCCACTACTCCATCACTCTCATCTCCTAATTTTCCATCAAGTGCATCATATGTGAAGTGATCGTGGGAACACTCCATCAACAAAATCAAGCTCTCGAGTGGCAGCGTTGTTGGCCTTTGTAATAAGGCTCCTGTCATCTCATAGCTCCATTCCTTAACATACCATATATCAAAGTCATCAATCAAAATGATGTTATATATGGGAGATTCCTTCCAAAGTGGAAGTACCTCTTGATCCTCCAAGGTTAAGGAGTAGCCCTTTTGCACCATCATAGTGCCATCACCTACTCCTGCAACATCATGCAAAGTATGGGAGGGAATCATTCCATATCCTCCCAAGAACAATCAAAGCAACAACAACTCTTGTTGCCTCCCCACACCATCACCATATAAAATATGGAGCAACAACATATCACCCCATTATACCCAAACTCCTTGTTGCCATAGGATGTAAATGCCATGCCCATCTCCATCCACCAACCTACTCTTTGAAATAGAATGTGTCATATGATGACCAAACTTTTTCAAGAGTAACCAACGCAATATTTCCTGCTGTTGCCCGGTGTCATAAATCTGCAAGTGGATTCCCAACCTCTTGCTCATCAACATCACGCATCCAACCTATGGTGAGTGTCTATCATCATGCCCAAAATTGGTATCCCTTCAATAGAGAATACCTTCCTCCCAAATCAGATTTCATCTTTGCATTTCATGGGATGTTGAAATGCAATCTCCTGGAGATCTCCAAATGAATACCACTCATTAATGACCATGTTGACCCCATAAGGATCCAAATAAGGTGTATGAAAAGCCTTCTCATCAAAATGTGAAGTTTTCATCAAGAAGCATTCATCATAATAATGGAAGATTCCATCCATCATAATATGCCCTCCATCAACCATATGCATATCCTCTGCTATACATGTAGAAAGGCCATTGGAATACTCCAATAATGGTTGGGCCCCCAACTCATCACTGCTACTCAATGACAGCACTGTTGATCTCCATGATGGTGCTTGTGCTATCTCAATATTATTTTCAATGTTGAACATATAGTTCTTCATTTCTTTGCTCAGGATAATGTTCAACCCTTCCTCCAAAAATCTAGACTCCAACCCCAAGAGTTGTGTGCAGCTCGACAATGATACACTAGGATGACTTTATATCTCCTCCTTGAAAAAATCAAGGCTGCTCAGCACAGTTATAGTCTGCTGCTCCAAATCAGGAAATTACTTTGACCTTAGGTCATGCAATGGTACATTCCCACAATCCTCCATATGATGTATTGAAGTAACAGAAAATGGAAATATGTGCATACCTTGGTAAAGCTTGGGAACATCTTGTACTACTACAAGGGTTCCTCATTCCGGTGTGATGACTTCCCCAACTATTTATGATGATGATTTATCTTCCATGGCTGCATAAACACTAGTACAAGTCTTTTCCTCCTCATGCACCTCCAGAATAGTGCATGGAATCCCAATTTTTAATATATCAAGACCACTTGGAAAAGATGCAAGGGTTGTTTCTCCTGATGTTAGTGCTCCTACATCAAGTGGTGGTGAAATCTTCTTCTCCATTTATTTCTTCTTTTCAAACTTCTTGATCAACCTTTGAGTAAAATATGCATATGCAACCACTTTTTCATGACTCAAATGGCTGAACCACCAAATGTTTTCTTCACCCTCAAGGTGCAGCGCTGCAATCTCAACAACTTCTTTCTCTACTACTGGTTGTAGCAAGAAAAATGCATCCAAACTCATTCCCCAAGCCCTTATTGTGCATGTATATGACCCATCAAAGGTAGATAGTAGAAATATATTGTCCTCTTCTCTTCTATTGCTACAAGGTCTCCTTTCTTCTTTGAGCTGAATGAACTGTGGGAGAGTTAGATTCTCCTTGAAAGCTTTAAGTTGAGACTTATATTCTGCAAGATATTCACTTAGAATCTCATGATCTAAGTTTCCTCCATCTTCATGCCTCTTGTCTTCAAAATAAAATGGCATAGCATGTTTCTTTGGAGCTCTATGCAATACCAAATCTTCTTTTAATAATAGGAAGTACATGGACCTTCCTCATCTTGAAACCCTAATATGGTTTCACTTAATTTCTCCATTTGTCTTTTCTTGACCTCCTTGGTGAGGTCCTTCTTAGATCTGAAAAGAGATGAGATGAAACTCATTCTTTCCATCATTCTGACCTCCTTCTCCTTATTCTTCTGATAGCATAATGGCTGAGATCCACAGGCTGAGCCAAGATTATGCTCTGATACCACTGTAATATTCCCAAATGGGGAATGCAGCAATATATGAACACAATAATGGAAAGAACAGTGAATAAATCAACACATCATGATATGATACAAATTTACGTCCATATTATTAAAAATATCAGCAAATAATAGGCACAATATCTTGAGGATCAAGTCACTCAAGCAATTCCAAACAAGCCTCTACAAGCAAAATATGCCATCACATGAGAAATAGCTGCCATACAAATGCCCTTAAGCTAAGACAACACAGTTTTAGGGAATAAAATACTGCATAAAGATAGATCAATGTAGATCTACTTTTATATAGCTCAAATAATGCTACGAGTGAAGATCTAGACTCCTAGACACTCTTCCAAGAGAACCTGAGAAGGGTTTCTGGAAATACACCTAAATACAAATGGTGATCTACATCCCTAGGACTGAAGAGTCACTGCAAAATGAAGCTCATGAAAATAGAAGGCTGAAATAATATATATCTGATGTGGATCTCCTCAAGGGTCTCCTTCAATAAAAGGATGAACCCTCCACCTACAGGAAAACACTCTAAAAGAGCCAATAGATCCTCCCCTCAAGTCGTGCTCCAAAATAACGCAATTCCTAGTTGAAACTGCATTGTAAATTATGGGAATAGGTTGGCCTAGTGCCCAAGATTTGAAATATGCTTAGAATCCCTCCTTTCTGATCTCCCAAAAGAAGGAATCTTTCTTTTTGTGAAAAACTAGCTCAGAAAGTGGGTTTCTCAACCCTTCCCTGCAACACCCTGCAACACAACACAATATTTTGTAGAAACTGTGTTGTAGCTGAAGACTGAAGCTTGGATAGGGTGTCAGATATTTTTAAATGATAGAAAAATACTCTCCCAAGAGGCCTCTCAAGGAAAGAGGTGGGATTCTCGCTTGGGGACACCCTGTGCTAAACAGCACCAACAATCTTAGCTAAACAGCTGAAGAGAGAAAAAGTCTAAACAGACATATCAAAATAATAATCATAAGCTAACCCCATATGGCTACCATCCTATTCCTTATAAACAATGTGAGCCTTCTCACCTTGGGTCCCACTCATTAGGGTTTCCACCATCCTGTAGTTAATCTCCCTCCAAAACTGTGTTGTCCCATCATTAATGCCACTCCTCCATAACAATGCTGTTTGATTTGGTCAAATTCTTCTATCTAAGAGAAAAATTAAAATTTAATATTCCAATTAGTTGTGTGCTAATTTAGGAATATTACAAAAAAATCTCCTACAACCTCCATAAAAAATTTTATTTTCTCCTCGTCCTCAAATAATTTCCATTTCTTGACGTTTTCAGGAATGGAGGGTCTATACTTGACTTCAATCTCATATCTAATGTGAGTATTTTGAGGGGGTCAGAAATTACTAGCAGCCATGGCTAGTGAATCTGCCATCTGGTTTTTTTCACATGGAATAAATTGAATATTGAAAAATGAGAAAAAAAAAGTATATTAGATCGCATACCTTGTTTATATAATATCTGAGCCACAGATTTTTTTCTTGGCATTGATTTCTTACTTGTTTCACCACCAACTCTAAGTCTCCAAATACCTTCAAGATCTGGATATTCAAGTTCTTTGTTGCTTGCAGGCCCAAGCGTAAGGCTTCGTATTTAGCCATGTTTTTGGTGGCTTCGAACTGCAGTTTAAATGAGAGAGGGATCAAACAACCCTCTAGTGATATTAGAAATACCTCAACACCATTTCCTTCTTTTTATTAGGCTCTATCGAACAGCAACATCCATATTTCACCAGCTTTTAGAGTTTGTTGATTTATCTGAATCGGGGGAAAGCTCTGTGTTTCCTCTAATATGAGATCATCCTCCACTAGTAGTAAGCAGGAGAACTCACTTTCTTTACTGAATATGGGAGAATTTTAAGATTCATCATATTTTGTGACCATCTTCACAAATCTTTATTCTCTATACAACCTCCTTTCTTCCCCTCCTAAAACTAGAACGGTGGCATATGTTAGGTATAGTTTTATGGAACCTGCAATTTTGGATCCCCGCGACTGAGATAACAACATCCTAAATCTAGCGGTTATGTATGCCACCACAATATCCATTACCATGCTCTTCGCTGGGATTTAGGCCAGGTTGACCACCATATGTTTTATCATCCTCAAACACTTAACCCTTTTGGAATCAAAAGAGTAAATTTATTATAAGGTCATGTGATTTTCAACCCTAGTTGTTCCATGAATGATAAGGGCATCAAGTTGTGTGAAGCTCCTGAATCAAGCATACAGCTATGAAGTAGCAAGTCATGTACTACTAAGGTCACATAAAAGGGTGGAGTGGATGGATCTCATTCTTCTACGTGAGGCCAAAAGACTACCATGGGTCTTTCCTCTTAGAGATTGAGGTTGTCAAGGACCAGGGTTGTAGTAGGAAGACACATAAACTGTGAAACTTGGGCCTTGTAGGAGGGTTGCCTCAATAACTCTATTAGTGGCACATGGATCTTGACCTTCTCTAATTATTTTTTCATATTTAACAGTATAGGATTCTTTTCAGCAGAAGAAATCTCAACGGTTTCTTTGTCTTTATCACTGAGGGGCTAACATGGAAAAGGGGATTTCTCAATTTTGGAGGTTTTTGGATTTTGAAAGAGGGGATTCAAGGATGTACTCACTTTCCCTTCTAATGGCTTCTTTCCCTTCTCCACCTCCCCTGGAGAGCCTTGAGACCCTGGATCTTCTCTTTTCTCTTGCATGCGGGACCTCTTTCTTGAATATCTGAGATCATACTTTTGGTGCAACTAAGCCTGCATGAAATCTAAAAATTTCCTACAATAGCTTTCAATATCACCATCATCTAGGGGAATATCTAACTCCTCTCCCTCTTCTTTATGTAATGAAATTTAACCTTCTTCATCAGAATAAGAAAATAATTGTTTCTCCTGTGATGTCATAACCTCATCTACTTTTCCTTCCAACTCTTCCTCTAATTATAATGGAGATTGATAAAGATCTTGTTGGTCTTTCCTTTATCTTTGTAATAACTTGATTGGAGGTCTCCGGTACTATGGATTAAAAACTTGATTTGGAATCACTGGATTTTTCCAAGGTCAAGCACTTTTAATTTCTAGATCTAGCTTTACCAACTTGTTGGACAAGCTCCTGATCAGTTTATTCATCTCGTCCATTTTATGCTCTTGGGTTTCTCGCTCTTGATTTAAGGGGGGGGGGGCTCCTCCTTTCCCCTTATTTTCTCTCCATGATCAACTTTCCCCTTAATTTTTCTAGTAAAAGAAAATTTAGCTTCTACTTATAGAGCATCAGCCTGAATTTGGTCCAGGGATTTGGATTTTCTTTCTCTGTGTAAATACAAACTCGGGTTCAAAATCTCCAGCAAAGACCACTTTAGTTACTGCTTGGGGAGGCTTTACATCTGCAGGGAGATTATTGTATAGATTTTTGAAAATTTTAATGAAATTTATGACATCTTCATTATGTCTCTTCTTCAATGGCATTAAACTATGTGAGAATATAGCGATGGTCCCTTTTCTCCCCCCACTTTTGTGTGAAAGTGTTCTTCATCTCCTCCTAGTTGGTGGTGGAGTTATCATGTAAAAACTTAAACCACTTTCAAGCTTCCCCATCCAAATACTGGAAGAAGAGCCTCTGTACCACATCAAGGTGCTCAACATTCAATTTTTCTGCAAAGGCACAAAAATTTTCAATGTGCCTTTGTGCTAAAATGCTATCTTCTCCTGTGAACAAAGGTAGAAGCTTAAAATAGTATTTTTGCATATCATTCAAAATTTATGGTAAAGCGAGAGGAGCATATTTTTTCAGAAGAAATTTGGGAATGAGCATGTTGTACAATAAGAGAGGAGGTAGATTCACTGTGTGAGCTTGCAAAGAAACGATGTGCGGAGTGACTATTAAGACTGGGGTGAACCGGGTGTTCGCCCTGCTAGGAGTAAAATTTACTAGGATATATTTGATTTCTGCTATCTTGGGAGACAAGTGGAAAGAAAGGAAGGGTGTACCCACAAAATTTGTTTCACTTTTGATTCTAGTGCTGAAAGAGCAGAGAGTAGTCTCCTTCTAGGGGATATTCTAATACTCGAGTGGAAAAATAAGGACAATTTATGACAACTTTCTGAGTAATGGAGGAGGATGCTTCAAGAGAGAACGAAGGTGGGTCGAGCTGACTGAGAGCCATTTATTTCCAAAATTTTCTAAATATTAACCTCTCAGGGTCAGATATGGAAGGTGTCTTTTGCTGAGAGGTGTCTAACCGGGTATGAGGCCTGGTGAAAGCCAAAATTGCTTAGACCTATATTTAGACAGTGGAGTCACCAAGGTGAGATGTATGCAACCAATAACTCTTTGTGCTCACTTGACTGAAGGGTGAAAACTTGTCATATCCTTGGGAAAGGTTTTCTAATTCGTTCCTCGGTAACGGTGCCAAAAATATGTTGTAGCTCCTAGAGACAGTCTCTGTGTTGATGAGTAGACCAGTGCCTAGGACATATTAATAGGGTCTTGAGATTTAATTTAATAGGACCCATCTCTTCACATTAAAGATTTATATTGGGTGGTTCAGAACCCTCACTGCTTTTGATTCATATAATGAAATACTAGATGGTTATGGAGTGAAAATCCAGAAGGATGACATATAACATTCAACATGGCCATTCACAATTGTGCACGCAAAAATTGGCATAATAGTGTAGTGGGGCATACAAAACAGGTGTGTATTCAACACATTAGGCTTAAAAATAATAAGAATGCAACGTGTTAAACACTAGAAGAAAAGGTTTGTTAGAGATAATATGAAACAAACAAATTTATGGAGAATTTAAGGTATTTACATTCATCTACTATTCAAAGAGTGCTTATCACCTTTTACAAAGTGAAACCAATTCCTGGACACAAATAAGTAATCCCAACAGCTATGATAACATGAAATCTCTGAAGAAAAAGTGTGAATGAATGAAAACATAACACGTCATAAATTTTTAATACTACGTACACATTTGAGGAAGACTTGAGTTGTATATTATATATATCAATTCATCTTCAAAATCATACATTCCATACCAAAATTCTGCAAAAAGTCTCTTTGGACAATCAACCAAAATTTCTCACAAAAAATTTTGAACCTTTCTTTTGTTCCACATCGCTCACTTTATAGAGTTTTCAGAGAGGATCCATCACTCGAATATTATTTCTTAATTTTATAGTAAATTCATAAAAAAATAAAGTGTTCCTGAGGAATAGTTGCATAACTGAAAAATAACAAAGTATTTGTCGATAAACAGTAATCATAAAAAAAAAGATAAAAGTAAAAGTAAAAATGAGCAGTGCCTTATCGACAACATCATGAAAATTTCATTTGTGAAGAGGCTAGCATGGAGAGTGTGAGCCTTTGTGCGAACACTGTGAAGCCTGATGAGAGGATTGCAATGCATGCTGCAACGACTGTGAAGTTCTTGGTGAATAATGCAGACCTATTCTGGGAGGTGGGAAAACCTACATATTTGGAGGATAAACGAACTCTTAACACTTCTGCCACAGGACCGCATAAGGCACAGGAGCATGATTATACAAATCATACATGACCCGAAGATGGGTCAGTTTTGAGTAATCAAAGTTGGCATGGAATAGTTGTTTTACCATTCCCAGGAGGAGGAATTATTTCTTTAGATAGGCCATGACATTATCGGCCTTTAACCTAAATTTCCTCTTATGGGTAGGGTCCACCCTGCTTTTAACCTCGAGTAGCTTCTTCTTAGAAGTGTCCCACTATATAAAAAACCCTTCCTTGTCCCAATATTTAGGTAGCCTTGCCTCAATGACCTTCCCAAATTCAGCTTCAAAAGCCTCAATTCCCTTGGTGACTAGTGCCAAACACTCTTCGTCCTTGACTCGGGAATATTCCATTTGAATCATCCTCATAACTTCCATAACAATGCTAAACTGATCAACCACATCAATGGTCCATAACCCTTCAACTGGTTGTTTTTTTACGAACTGAATGTATTTTCTTGAAATCATAGAGTTCGTAGCCTGGGTTTCCTTGCCTGACTCGAGTTGATCCTTATAGTTTCAAAAAGTGACCCTTTTTTCATTGACCAACATGAGGTGTTCCCAATGGATTTTCATTTCTGAGATGATCTCATCCCAAATCATCTTTATGGATTCGACCAGGGACATATTCCCTTTGAGTTGGTTTTTTATATCTGAAACTTTCTTATTGGCCACCTGTAAATTCTTGTTAGCAAGTTCCACTTCGGCTTTGAATCTCACTAACTTATTTTATTTCAGAGCTAAAGCTTATTTCGTTGCATCAAGATCTCTCTTTATCGACTTCACTTCAGCCTCAAATAGTTTTAGCTCGGTCAATGCCCTCGTGAGCTTGTCTGCGGAGTTGAGGGGGTCATTGGGCACAAACACAACACAGACATGAGTAACCAACTTTTTCTGTAGATCTTCTAGTTTCCGCTTCAGGGCTATGACTTCATCATTCATATAAAGAAGCCTTTTAGCCAGAAACTCCTTCTCCCTTTCCATCTGAGCCAACTCAGGGGTTTGGATATGTTATCCACCATGTAATTTAAGTCTATGTCTCACCTCATGAACTTCTTGTTGAGATCTCTGGAAGACAGCTTCAATATTTGACTTCCCTTTAGAATTTGTCCCTTTTCTGGTGATATTTTTATTATAAGTATCAATCTATAATGTAAGGGCCCTATAATTTCCCTTTCTTGTTTTAGAGTGGGCACTGTTCTATCCAGAAGCTTTTGAGCCTTATCCACAATCATGGTATACTTCCTAAGATCATTATATAGCATCTGCCCAATCTGCTGGTGGAGATTCATCTTGTCATCCAGAGGAATCGATACCAAATCGAGGATGAGATCTAGAGCCTTATACTGCACCCTTGAGGGAAGGGGCTGAGTGGGTGAGTGTTGTACATAAAACACCATTTTATCTCTCTATACATCTATTTCTACAAAAATCTGTGAGTGATGTTTATCAGCATGAAGGGCCATTTCTGTTCTTAGCTGTTCCATTGCTTCTTTGTTCATCTCTCTAATTTCTTCTCCCATTGGCCAACTCGTTCCTACACCTGATGTGCCCTATCCTGAGATGACTGCCTATGAAGAAGTGGATGTTATGGGTGAGGGAGGGTGTTCCAGGGTACTTTCAAAGCCTGGTCGATTTGACCCTCAGTCCACCAGTTGAGGGACCACCTCATCTTCTTTTTCTTGAGTGTGTCCTTTGTATTATTATAGTCTTGGCCTCTTGATTAATTTAATATTCCTCATCCATGTCATCAGCCTAATCACTAAACTTTTTTATTTTTTGTCTCTAGTTGAGGTCTTGGTCTCCATTTCTGTATCCAAAGGCTAGGAGTCATATTTAGATTTCTATTCAATATCAGGTTTGGGCTCATGTACATATGTTGAGGCTCTGATATTTTCTCTCCGTCGTGCAATAACCACTTTGGGGTCATAATGACAGACATATCCTTCCTTGAATTTCATTTTCGGGAGGAGTTCTTCGATTAGAGAAGAGGCATGTCTTGATTTCATGGTGAAAGGGCATACTATATTTGGGAATTTAAACATGTACCCTTTCTTTGCTAGGAAAAAATGCACCTGGTATGATCCAAGGCACTATCTCATCAATTCTAGAGCGAAGATTCTCATAGGGACAAATAATATAAAATGGAGAGGGAGAAGTTCACAACCATACACTCGGAGCTCACTGTGATCCTCAAATAAGTACCAATCCCCTACACAATCTTCCTCACTGAATTGGAGCAGCTTCTTTTTCTCATGAAATATCCAAGGTGGAGGTGTCCCGTGAATGATCTCATAGGCTATGGACATGAAAATTGAAATAAATTTGGAATAACCATCATCAAGAGAATTCTAATGAACAGAGGTAGCCCAATCAAACACAAACTTAGGTTTTTTTTCTCCATGAGAGAATTTAGCCAAGCCTACACATTCTAATTTTCCGGCATGCGAGAATGGGAACAGATAAAACATTAATGATTAATACGTGAAGAAATTTTAATTTTTTAGGTGTTGGAACTATATTTTTATAACGGGGGCTAAGACTGAAGGGATATCAAAGAGAGTATCTGTTTGCATCATTTGTTCTATAAAACCTATACAAGCGTTGTTGAGACAACTGGTGTCGCCCTCTCCAAAAATTCAAGATATCACTACTAGGATAGGTTGAAAAGGGTCTATGAATAGAGAAAGAGGAAACTTGTCATCCACAAGGAGGCTTGGTGATTTTGAAACCGTGATCATATGAAGGAGGGAGTTCCTTCGTTCAACAAGGAGATTTGTGAAACATAACATTAGGGTTACCTCGGTGAACTCCAGACTGGTAGAGGATGAAGGGCAACACAACAATTATCGGTTAATCTAAGGGGTAATTTCCAGTATCTTGTTCCCTTGAGAGGAGACAAAGTACCATTTTTTCTCGATGGAGGCTTCAGTAAGCCAAGAGACGAACTCGATGAAATGGTGAACGAAAGGAGGGATTTGGTAATACAAAGCAGATTGGACTACCCTGAATAGGTCTTCTTCTTGCAATTTGTAGACCATTAGGTTAAAACGTTCCTTGGCCATGTGAAATGGATAGACAAGGTCTTGAATATGATATTGGGAGCCCATGAGGGGCTCAAGACTAGGGGCAACCCTGACATCATGAGCTTGTGGGGTCTCAAGTGCAATCTTTTTCATTTTAAAATCAAATATGGAAATATAAACACAAAGGAACGGGACCGACTGAATGGCTGGCGACCAAAAGTGACGAAAGGTGACAAGCTGGAGTGGCAAATAGTCCGAGCAGGGTTCTACACTAGTATCTAACTGATAGCTGCTTATGGAGGAAAACGATAATGGTAGGGAAAAAATGTGAGGGATGTAGGGTATTTCAGGATGAAGGATTACAACTCAAGAGATGACGTTAAGACGACGTCATCAGGTTGACACGTGTCTGTGGTGGATTGAGTGGATTATGCTGGGAAGGTGGAGGGATCGTGGGAGGGAAATGGCAGACTTGATTCACAATTTTACCTTAGCTTACCTTACCTTCGATGGCTTTCACGTTATAAAACACTTTGTTGGCAGTCCCAACTTGTTTTTGATGGGTCGCGAGGCCACAGTGCGAAGAGGAGGTCAACCCCCCCGGAATTCATATTTGTTGTTGATCTGCGCACTAACTCACTCGATTATAGGGGGCTGGTCTCTAATATCGTCTGTGCTTCTTCCCCCTCCGATATGTAATCTGATCGGGCCAGTGAACCTAAAGCGGTGCATTATTCCTTTCCCTACATGGTATATAACTCCCACCCCTTTTTCCTTTTTTTTTGTATTTATTTGGGAATTTTGCATCTGATAAGTGTCTTTCATTCCTTTTATCTTTGATTTCAGACATTATTACCACGGGCTATATCAATTGTTTATACAAAAATTGACGTTTGATATTTTGTTCGTACAACCGCATGCATCTAGCATAACCATGTCAAATTTTAGTGCATACAAGCACAAACTAATTTTTTTTTAATGTTGGCCCCATTCTCAAGTCATGGGCAGTCATGGGTCCATCAATAAATTATAAACCAACTTTTAACATCCAAACATTAATTTGGTAAATTTTCTAAAAATCATTATGAGACCCCTTTGTGGAAATTTTGTTCGTGGGAAGTCATGGGCCGACATTAATTCTTTTTTGCATGTTGCCCTTTCCAATTCGGGTCGACCCACCAACTTATCGCATAGGTGCCCCAGCGAGGCGGGCACCCAAGCATGCCCAGCACACAATTCCGCCATGGGCGTCGGACACCCGAGTGTCTCGCCTTCATGAGGGCGTGCCCAAGGTGCAAGAATTCACCCTATTGTGCAAATCAGTGAACACAAATCATTAGCACATCATTGACAAAAAAAATATTATAATTTGTCAGTACCATGCTCCATAATCAATCAATTATAAAATTAATTTTAAAACTGAAACATTAATTTAGTTAATTTTATAAAAATCATTATGACATACCCTTTTTGGAAATTTTTTCATGGGCAGTCATGGGCTGACATTACTTCTTTTGTGTGTGCACCCCTTGCCAAGTCAGGCTGACCCACCAACTTTTGACACATGTGCCCCTTCCGAGTGGGCGCCCTGGCATGCCCAACACATGATGTCC
Source organism: Pinus albicaulis (assembly GCA_034641835.2). NCBI lineage: Eukaryota > Viridiplantae > Streptophyta > Pinopsida > Pinales > Pinaceae > Pinus > Pinus albicaulis. Next base: position 691,889,182 of record CM076579.1, on the reverse strand, counting down.
CCACATTGGGCGCCAGGTGCCACACACCTTGGCATTTACCATCATGCGACACCCCCATGGGCGTCGGGCACCCTGGCATGCCCAGCACGCGACACCCCCATGGGCGTCTGGCGCCCTAGCATGCCTAGCACGCCATGCCCCCATGAGCATCAGGTTCCCTAGCACGCCCAGCATGCGATGCCCCCATGGGAGCCCAGGCGCCCCTCCTCCATTCGCTCATCAATGAAAACAAAATATTAAAATTTTTTAGTACCATGTTTTATAATCAATCAATTATAAACTGACTTTTAACACCCAAACACTAATTTAGTTAATTTTCTAAAAATCATTATGAGACCCATTGGTGGGAAATATATTCATGGGAAATCATGGGTTTACCTTACTTATTTTATGTGGGTTCACCTTTCCAAGTCAAGTCAATCCACCAACTCGTCGCACGAGTGCCCCTATTGGGTGGATGTCTTGGCATGCACATCTTGTGATGCCCCACCAATCGTCTGAGTGCTCCGCATTCGTGCAGGTACAAATAGGGAGTGGATTTTCACCCTACTGTGAAAATCAGTAAACACAAATCATTAGCTCATCAATGGCAACAAAATATTATCATTTTTTAGTACATCCATGCTGCATAATCAATCAATTATAACTATATTTTAATGCCTAAACATTAATTTAGTCAATTTTCTAAAAATCATTATGAGACACCCTTGTGCAAACTTAATTCATGGGAAGTAACGGGTTGGATTTACTTCACATGTCTCCCCAACCTCCGTATCACCTGGTTCACTCGTCGCCCAACTCATCTCGTTCATTTGCTTAATGAACCATTAAAGTGAAAATTGGAAATTATGGTATAAAGTTACATGATCTTCTCTTTGTTTCGAGAATAATATATTCTCTACTTAACAAGGCCAACCACGTGAATGTGTAAGCTCATCTGGCCCCCCCGCCCTCTTACATCACTCTCAATTTCCCATACCAAATCTATCTACTATAATATATTTGAAAGAAACACAGTAACATTCAAACGTAAAAACTAGGGAAGTAAAAATTTAAGGTGAACAAAAGGGAACAACCCAACTGAAAACATATAAATACATACCTGATACTTTTCAACATGTTGATATCATTAATATTCTTCTTCATCCATTTCATCATGTATATCATCCATTTCAGAATTCATGTACAAAGGATTTACCATATCAACATCATCATCAACATCAACATCATTGTCGTCTATATCATCATCTGGAACATTCTCTTCTACATTTGGTTCAACTTCATCAAGTTATTCGTATGACACAATGTCAATATCATATATTTCATCCAAATTGACATTGTCTCAATACACATATATTCCTTGAACTTCTTCGGCATATTTTTCTGACACTGCATGAACCCCCTACTCCTCCACATCATATTCTTCTTCAATTTCATCTTCTGCCGCTATATTATACTTTACAGGCCTTCCTCTTGGATAATTTCTAACAACATATGACCAACCTGCTTTACCTGAAACATCTACATAAAATACATGTTCACATTGGCTTGGAGGAACATATTTCTCTAATCCTAGCTCAATATTCCTTGTATCAACCATGGTAAATATGTTAGCATGCTCAATAAAAGCTCTATCAAGGTCACGTTCATGGATTCGTAGCCTAAACCATTTGACATCGAACAGAACTATTTTGAAGGATTCAAGTTCACACTCAAGTATATCATGCATATACCCATAATATCGATTCTCAGAGAGTTCTCTATGCCTCTCACCTCTAGAGGAAACTTTAATAACTTGAAATATTGCAGTTATCCCACTATAATAAGTTTTCATCTTTTCATCCAACCTTTTTATGAGAAATTTGTGGTCGTTGCACCACATTTGTTTTGGTGTTTCAACTGCAATATGTCAAACACATAAAAAATGCATTCTCAATCGATAAGCATGCACATTTATACTTACAAAATTCGAAAATTAAGAAAAAACACGCCATATGCGTCAATATAATTGTAAAAAAAACTAATTAGTATGGATGGATATGCTTACATGGTCATATTTTAAACCATATGCTAAATCAATTTCCCTTTGTGTAAGATTGGTATCTCCACTACGTTGAGCTTCTTTGACAATGAAGAAACACCATACCATGATAACCTACCATTATTATCTTGTTTGCATCGCTCAATCCATACCTTCATCCAATCTTTATTCTTCGCAATGTATAAATGTATTGCATCCCACTCTCGTCTGAATATATTAAAATAAAAAAATTCACATATATATAATTATTTATCATGTTATACCTTCATAATAATGGATTATGCAAGAAGAATAAAAATTAAATAAGTACGTTATACATAAAAAAAGAAAAAAAAAAAAAAAAAATCATCTCCATTATCTACTTACATCTCAGTTTACTCATTTTACCTTTCCCCAATAGGTGCTCCCCTTCAAAATTGTCCATGGAGTTGGCATACCAAATGTGATCCAATACATTAATAATTTTTATTATTTCATCACTTATTGATGAATATAAACCATGGTTTGTTTTATACATGAAAATACCTCCTCATCATCTGAGAGGAGAATAATATGTTTTTGGTTGAAATACACCCCTGGTCTTGGCCTATATAAGACTATAACACAAGTTATGTGCCATGAGGACCACGTTATCATAGTCTATAACAAGTTTTCCCCTTCATCTAACTTGTGTTACCAAAATTCTCACTCATTCACAAGGAAAAAAACTTGAGTTAACTAAACTTTGACACTCTTTTTCAATTTTGGAAACTCGTATGGTGGAATGTGGTCTCTTTATCCTCATATTTAGATTTTTCTTAAAAAATAAAAGTACAGAAAAGCGCAAAAGAGATATAAATCATGGGGAAGATTTTTCGTAAGCATAAAAGCATCTAGAAAGTGGATAAAAACATTTTTATATGAGGAAATGTTATTCACCCAAAATATTTTTCCCAGATTGAACTAATGAGGAATTTGAGAAATCTTCATACCCTTTAATTACCTATATATTGGAGGCTTTTCCATTGAGAAAGGGAGGGAAATTATTGTATTTTCATGCTACTAAGATCTAACTAGAGAGGGAGATTTTTGAAGCTAGGAGTTGGAGAATGTGTTGTTGCAATTGCATTTGATGGTTGTAGCTTTCCTCCAGCTCCTTGATTAATATAGATTGGTTTTTCTTGCTTCCATATACTGTTTTTCATTGTTTACTTATTCTATATAGCCAATGAATGTTTGGAAGTATGGTTTATATTTATTTATTCAGTAATGTTTAGATGTTTCTAATAGATTTGATTATCAAGGTATTATGTTGTGAAGATTTACTTTTTATCTCTCTTAAGTGCAAGGCCAAGGTTTGGACCTACCTAGGAGCACTTCCCAGCTACACTAAAAACTCTATTGGACCTACATGCAAGGACTGAAAGACACTCCTTCTCTTCTTATTAATCTCAACTCTACATTTTGAATTCTTGAAAGTTTGAGCCTTAGAACAACCTTTCTCGTATTCAGTCTACATGAGGTTTCTGAGAGAACCTGAGAGGGTTTTCTATTCACCTAACCGAACATTAAATCATATAGAAGAATTGGTGACTCCACTTGGGAGAATTATTCTTCCTGATTTTTTTTCCCTCTATGTGATCTTGTATTTACTTGAGTTCCCATCCACTCTTTGCATGCTTAATAATCCAATTGATCTAAACATTTTTCTTGGACCCATACCCTCTTGTTTTGAGTTAAATTGATGTAACGTTGTCTGCAGTGGATAGGATAGCATTATAACTTGTTCTAGCCCTTGCTTACAATGTGTTGTCACTACTTATAATGCATTGTATTGGTCTGTTAGCCTGTGTTAGTGCTTTAAACCTAGGATTTGTCACTTTTCTAGTGATTTCCACTGCTCGTGTTTTTCTCGTTTGTGTCTTAAGCTCTTTAATGTTTTAGACTATGATTATCATGGTTGCATTCATGTTTTCTTTTTGAATTTAGTTTATCTTTCATTTTCTTTCATATTAAAAGAAAAAAGAAAAATAGTTCATTATCTGCTTAATATGCTTGATGTTTTGTACATTAGTGTGTATGCATATTGGAATACCATTGTCTGCATTTTTTTTAGGTGCATTGGAAATTTTGTTTTGTTTTTTTATTGTGGGAAAAGGCTTATAGTTACTCTTTCCTTCTAGAAATTATTATTCATCGAATTAAAATTGAAAAGCATATTTCTTGCATGGTTTGAGTCAGAGTCTCATAAAACTTCATACGTCGACACCCCTTCCGAAGACATTAATAAAGTAACTTCAAAATAAATCTCGTAATAAAAGTAAACAAAAAATCTTTTTGAGAATACACACATATTAGTTTAGGCTATATTCTTGGGATAATTTGTGTGAGTAAACTCCCGAATACAGCCAAACTTAAACTAGTTTCATTAAACAGATAAAATCTTGCAACACTCACATCATCTGGGACTACTCCTCTAACAAGGGATTTAAGTGCGAGACAACATAAGAGTGTAAGAGAAGTTATCCCACCTTATATTTCATTTCGGTGGGTATTTTTTGTATTGGGGATACCTTCAGGGATATTTTAGTTGAGTTGGGGACTCAGGTAACCCACACAACATACTGCCTACGACTGTGTCACCCCCTGGTGGTGTTTGTGATTTTAGGTAACCTTAGTGGCCATACTTTTAGGGCCGAACACAAGGTGACTGGGGTGGGCTTCCTTGGCACCTAAACGGATGAACCTACTCCATCTTTGGTTTGTTGGGAGGGTACTCATCTTCATGAGAGTGCTTGGCCCTTTCTTACCAAGGTTCGGGTGAAGCTCAAGAGTAATTGTAACTGTACTTTCTGTCGTCTCTATCTTATAGCCCTTTGATATTGGGTTTCACCACCAGCTAATTGTGGTTATCAGACAAAGTTATGTTCCCTGGTTGCTTGTTTATTTCCTTTAGAGTCTTTTTTATTTTTTAGGTATTTGTTGTTTTGTTATTGAGACTTATATAATACAGCACTTGATAAAATTTTGTAAATTATATTCACTATGGATACCCCAGGTTCTCAGTGTCTTTCATGACACCTGCAAGCCCTTCCTCCTATTTTTGTAGAGGAATTTCTTAGTGACTCATATTCCCTTACTACTTAGGAGAGTCCGTCTCTAGTTTCAAACCCTGAATCACACAATACTGACCCAGAGTTTATTCTATCTGAGGACCCTTCTACAGAAGGTCTAGTACCTCCTTGTAATCCTCCACTTACAGATCCTCTTGGGCCTATCTTGATTTAGAGAACACCCTTACCCTTATTTTCTTCATTGGTTTCCCCTTTGAACATCCCAATGATTGTTGGTGAGTCATGGCCTTTTGCGGATACCTTTGTTCCACCGCTATTCAACTCGCCTGTCTCAAGTTCCACACCTTTTGTGGGTTATCCTAATGTACAACCTATGGTTCACCCAGGAACCTCAACTACACCCATTTGGGGTAGTGCTCAGAATTTTGTTGCCTCTAATACCCCTACTCCTTTCGTTTCGTCTCCTGGTGTTCCTAGTTTGACAACCTTCAATAATTTTTTTGGTTGGAATCCATTTCTTGGTTCAGCTCCCCCACCACTATAGAGTGGGGGAAATGTTTCTGGTACTTATCCACTTGCTGGGGGAATTCCTACACCCATGCAATCTCTGGATCAATAGGGCCCATCTCTGATTATTTCTTTTCCTATTAGTGTTTACCCCATTGGTGGTGGTCTAGTGCCTAACCCGTCTTATGTGGCCAATGGTGTTCCATTCCCTATACCCATTACATCTCCTTCAAGCCTCTGAACTCAACCATCTACATCGTTTGGGGGAAACCTCTATCTTGGGGGAAACCCATTAGCTAGTAGCCTTCCTCAAGCTGGGGGCATACCTTATGGCCTGTCACTCTACATGACCCCACTAATATCCATCACAAATATATGTACCCTACCAGAAACTTGTTGATGGTAGGACCTCCTAGTCACTCTAGTCATTTTTCTCTTCCTTGGTCTGATTCAACTGCACCTACTCCATTTCCTTTTGTGGCTACATTGGACATCCAGGATATATATAAGTTGACAAATTATCCAATAAACCATAAATTTATATGGCCTCCAACCTTGGTTAAAATATTTGCAGAAATTCCTAAGTTTAAAGGAAAGAAGGAAGCACGAGAATTATTTTATGGAATTTTTCTTGCTCGTTAATTCAAAAAACCTCGAGTTTACTTCTTCGGGCTCGTTAAACTACTATGAAGAAGATCAAGCATTCTTTTTATGGTATTTTCCTTTCTCATTAATCCAAAAAACCTTGATTTTACTTATTCAGACTAATTAAACTTATAGGAAAAAAATAATGAGCCTTATTTTTTAGGGACATTTTCTCACTCGTAAAACTGAGAAAACCCTGAGTTACCTTATTTAGGCTCATAAAAATCCTACGAAGAAGATTTGAGAAACTCTTTTTCTCTCTTTTTTCTAGATTGTTAAACTGAAAAAGATAGTATGAGTTTTCTTTATTTAACTCAATTGAGAAACTTAACAAAGAATATTGAGTTCTCTTGGTTCCCCTCGTACTCATAAAAAAATGGGGTGGACATCTATTTATCATAGGTTTCTCACTTTATCTGGACTCAATGGACTAGTTTATAGAAAAGGAACTGTGACGGGTATACTATTAGCCCCTTGTCACACCCGATCATCAAAAATGGAAAAGGTGCCCCCCTATATTCATCTTTATGTTATTTTCATACTCTCCAAATGTGAAAAGACAACCGAGTTTACCCTATCTAGACTCGTTAAACCTAATCAGTTTGGGAAAAAATTGGAAGAACAATCATTGCTATCTATATTGGTAGTAAGTTTTATGGCAATAGTCTATTTTCCACCCTTGAACATGGCACTTATCCAGCATATTCCTCTTCTTTCAACTTCTCTTTGATCCTTACCATCTTATGAGTTTATCCTTGATACCTTGATGTTCCTGCATCCTTGTTTCCTAACACTCTTTGGTGTTCTTGAATATAAGTTTCTTGATCTCTTTGGTGTCGTGCCTTCTATTGTTCAAGGGATTGTCTACTATTTGCTGACCTTATCAACCACTATATCATGTGTCTATTTTAACTTATTTAGTTCACCTTGTTTTTCCAGATCACTGAAAAATAAATCACTTTTTACCGTTTCGTGTCGATTGATGTGGGACTCCTTCTTTCCCACCTTTGACAGACCCCATCCTATTGACTTAAACAAATTATCTTGGAAGTGGGTTGAGAAACATCACAATACACTTGAGCTTCTAGTCCTGAGTGGCAGGTTTTTGTGTGTTTGATCAGTCGTTTTCATTATTGGCTCCTGATTGAATGATTCTATGAGTGTTCGACTTCCACTCCTTTATTCACAATCGCTATATTATACTAAGCATCTTGGATACCATCATCCTTATCAGTGTCCATCCTCATGTCTATTAACTATTTTTTTCATTGATCGATAATCAGATGAATTCTGACATGTTTAACATCAACTCATTTATTCATGTGTGCATAATTATGCTATTTCGTGACAATGTCAAAGACCTTTGGTAGAGGTTTACATCACTCAACCTTGTTTCCTCTCCCAAGTTGTATATTTTTTTTCCGGGGACATCTTATCTCAGTCTAACTACACTACAAAAATATTCTACATACTTATTGGCCGACTTGATCTCTCATATTCTATATGGATCCATGGTGTATTTTTATAGCTAATCAGCACGGGAATGCCCGATTCGGGACATGATTTATATGTGACATATGTTTGATGTTGTTCACAGACCTCCTTCTGTTCTAATGCTATGAAACTCTCTCTCCTCGGTTATTTTATAAAGTATTTTTGGCATCGCCTTCTTCTCTAACCTCACACTTTAGGGGGCATATGTTATAGATGAAAATACCTCCTCATCAGCTCAAAGGAGAATACTATGTTGTTGTTTGAAATACACCCATTTTCCTATCCTATATAAGACTATAACACAAGTTATGCACCATGAGGACCATGTTATCCTAATCTATAACAAGTTGTCCCCTTCATCTAACTTGTGTTACCAAAATTATCACTCACTCACGAGGAAAAAATATTGAGTTAACTAAAATTTGACACTCTTGTTTAATTTTAAAAAATCATATGTTGGAATGTGATCTCTTTATCCTCATCTTTAGCTTTTTCCTAAACAAGAAAAGCACACAAAATCATAAAAGCGCCATAAAGCATGGGGAAGCTTTTTCCTAAGCATAAAACCATCTAGAAAGAGGATACAACCATTTTTATATGAGGAAACATTATTCACCCAAAATATTTTTCCCAAATTGAACTAATGAGGAATTTGGGAAATATTCATAGCATTCACTTTCCTATATATTAAAGGCTTTTCCATTGTGAAAGGGATGGGAATTCTTGTATTGTCATGCTGTTGATATCTGACTAGAGAGGGAGAGTTTTGGAGCTAGGAGCTGGATGAGGTGTTGTTGCAACTACATTTGATGGTTGTAACATTCTTCTAACTCCTTGATTAATATAGATTGGTTGTTCTTTCTTCTATATATTGTCGTTCATTTTTTAATTCTTCTGTATAACTAATGAATGTTTGGAATTATTTTATATATTTATTTATTCAGTAATTTTTAGATGTTTCTAATAGTTTTGATTATCAAGATATTATGTTGTGAAGGCTTTTTTATTATCTCTCTTATGTGCAGGACCAAGATTTGGACCTAGATAGGAGCGCTTCTCGGCTACACTGAAAACTCCAACAGACCTGCATGCGAGTAAATACATGCACTCCTTCTCTTCTTCTTAATATCTACTCTGCATCATGCATTATTGAATGTTCAATCCTTAGAACAACCTTTATCTTATTGGGCCTGCCCTAGGTTTCTAGGAGAACCTGAGAGGGTTTTTTGTTCACCTAACCGAACATTAAATCCTATAGAAGAATTCGGATTAATGCACAAATGATTGTAGATAGAAAAGCCTCTCAAGTTTCCAGGAACCTAAGGTAGACATAATGAAGTAGCCTGCAATTGTTCAAAGATACATGCAAACAATCATGTTAATCAAGGAATTGACAAAGCAACAAAAAATTATTAGCTTCTAGTCCTTGGCATAGATACACCAGAGTTTTCAATGTGATAGGGGAAGGATCCTCATTCATATCTCAGATCATGATCTACACATCGAAAATACATGAAGTAGCTTTCATAGCATATGAAACCTTAATGATTCAAGACCTTAATGCATAACAATATATAAATTTATCATGCATCAAATATAAATATTAGGCTCTCAATCGAACCAACATATATAGAAAGAAGGTATCAATATCATCACATAGAGAAAACAGGAGAAATTTTATATTATTATATGTGAGAATAATGATTACAACCATGATTATTGAATAAATCCTTCCCTTAGCTCATGTCTCCACTGCCTCTCTCTCTATCAGCTTCTGGACAACATAACAATACATAAATTATGATCCCAATTACTGTGGCCTAGCCTCTAATTTATAAGGGATGAAAGGCTCAATCCTTGCAAATTTATTCATAAGTTCCATTTGAGAAAAAGCTAAATTTTGTCTTGATTTATTGTTATTTCCTCCTTTTTTTTCTCTTGTTAGGATTATAAATTTCCTTTGACGTGTCTTAGGTGGATGTTTCCAACTTTTTGGAGATTAAATTGAGTGTGAGATGGAGTGTCATTCAGTTAACTCATGCTTTGACCTCTAGAATCTCATAAAAATCCAGTAATGATTCCCTTTAGTAAAAAGAGATCGTTAAACTAGGGATTAACACACCTTGTTGTGTCGTAGGTCGCGTAAGAACAATGTGTGTTTGTTTTTGCGATGTGTTATCCTGTAAAATAGGCTTGTAACTTAGGTTTTCTTCCATTCAAAAGTGTCCTTCTCCTCTGAGGTGATGAGGAGTTGATTTTTTGTATAACAAATTCCCCCTAAAGTATGAGGTTAGAGAAGAATGCGATGGCCAAAATATTATAAACTATAGCTGAAGAGAGACAGAATTGGAGCTTCGGAATTTTGGGATACCTTAAAACAAAATCATATGTCAGAAAAATATAGATATGTCCTAAGTTAGGAATTCTCATGCTAAGTAGCAGAATTAGATTGGTTTCTAGGAGAGGTATGACGTTCATGTCCAACAATAGGCACAATGTGGAAGCCTGTCATAATTTGATCAATTTGATGAGTTGTCTCTGAAAAAAATATACACAACTATGGAGAGGAAAAAATGATTAGTGATGTAAGCCTTTACCCAAGGTCTTAGTCATCGCTTCCAAAAATAGCATATTTTTACACATGTGAATAAAGGAGATGAAGTTGAACATGTGATAAATCATCTGACTACCAGTCAATGATGAAAATAATTAATAGACATGAGGATGCCCACCGATAAGGATGGTGGTCTCCAAGATGCATAGTACAATCTAGCGAGTGTGAATAAAGGGTGTTGGTGTCGAACACTCATAGAATCGTTCAATCAAGAGCCAATGATGAAAACCCTGAATCAAACATAGGGTAGCCTTCCACTAAAGACTACAAGTTCCGGGGTACTGAGATGTTTCTAAATTTTCTTCCTAGATGAGATGTCGAAGTCGAAAAGAAGAGATCTGTCAAAGGTAGGTAATGAGGTGTCCTACATCAATTGATGTGAAACGGGACACAAATGATTTTTTTGGAGATAAATAAGGGAAATGGTGTAAATGAACTACGGGAAATAAAGGCATATGAGTGAATGGTTGTTACATGAAGTAGATAGTAGGTAGATCCCTTGAACAATATTAGGCACAACATCAGGGTGACGAGGCAACTTAGACTCAAGAACACCAAAGAGTGTTAGGATACAAGGATGCAATAACATCGGGGTATCAAGGATAAACTCATAGGATGGTAAGGTTCAATGAGAAGCTGAAGAAAGAGGAATATGCTAAGGGGGGGCCATGTTCAAGGGAGTGAAAAGAATATTGATTCCAGAATATCCTTTAGAATATAGATAGCGAAGCCACTGTTTTGTCCATTTTTTCCCAATCTAATTAAGTTTAATGAGTCTAGAAAGGGAAAACTCAATGGTATTTCCATAATTAGAGTGTTTGAAAAGATCGTAAAGACAACTCCAAGGGGGTACTTTTGCCATGGTTGATGACCAGATGCGATAAAGGGTTAATAGTATACTCGACACAATTTCTTTTATGTAAGTTAGTCTATTGATTATGGATAAAGTGAGAAACATGTGCTTAGAAAACGACTTCCTCATTTTGTTATGAGTATGAAGGGACGAAGTAAACTTGATATTCTTCGTAAAAATTTAATGATTCAGATGAAGAAAAATCGATATAAGGAGCAAGAAAAAGGGATAAACATAATTTCCCAAATATTCTTCGTAGTATTTTTATGTGCTGAAAGAAGGTAACTCGAGGATTTTTCATTTTAAGAGCAAGAAAAAGTCCTCGAAAAATGTGCTCAATTCGAATCAAAGGTGGTCAATTCTACAGAGAATCACTTAAAAATCAATATAGAATATGTAAAATTTGGAAAAATAGTGATATGGTGCATTTTAAACAAAGCAGGAAATAAATGCTTCAAAAATAAGACTAGCTAAGATGATCCATACCTCCACAGTGACTATAAGAAGGGAAGAAAGCCCTCATTTTCACCATTTGAAGCTTGTGAGAGTGCTCTAGAGAGAAAAAGGAGAAAAAAATTCTTGAGCAATTGTAAGTGCACTAGGAAACCATTCCACTTTTTGTTAGTTCCAAGTAATATTATTCATCCTTAACTTGCATTTGATTCCTTAATTGATGTTTTTTGTTGGAAATTTTGGTTTTTTAAGCATGCCTAGGTGGCCTGGCTGGGTAAAAAAGTCGCCCGGGCCATGGGGCATGTTAGCACGCTCTTCCCGTAAAGGAGGAGCATTTTAGTATGCTTTATGGACTAAGGAGGGCAACATTAGTCGGCCAAGCGCAAGAAAAAATAATATTTCTTAATTCCCAAGGGGAATTTGCTTGCAATAAACTAACTAAGGGGTCTTGTAATGCAGGGATCAAGTCAAAAATATGAGTCTTTGGAGAGAAAGAGCTCAAGACCATGAGGAAAAACAAATGCTAAATGATCTGGCATGTTTAGTAGCTCTAAGATGGTGTGGCCTACTAAAGTATGCTAGATTTGACCTGCTGAAAAGTCGGGAAGATATTTTGAGTTGGATATTCCAACGATGGGATGAAAGATAGGGATTGTTCAGTATTGGGATCATGAGATCTCAATTGAGCGAGATGATATCTATTTCCTCAATGGTTTATTGTCTAAATGTACACAAGTAAACTTGACAAGAGGGAGAGTGGATCCCAGAACCAAAGTGGATTTGATCTGAACACATTTCATAGCAGAAATTCGGTCGGTGAGTAACATAATTACAATAGTGTGGGTGGCATCGAGACCACTGAGGTCTATTCTATGGATAATCGTGTGCCTGACAGGGGCTAAGAGTCAACACGTGGCTACAAAATCCCAACTGTTACTGATGTTGGATTTCTTGCAACCACAAGTGTTCAAATGGTGTGAGGGAGTCCTCCGACAAGTGAAATCAAAGATGAAACCATGTAAGACTTAGGCCCAAAGAGATTCTGGGTATGGTACACTGATTGTATCCTTCATACTAAAGAGAGTTCCCGTTATGAGGCCTGGAGTGAGTTTGATTGTAGTCGGTCCAAGGGAGCCTGAGAGGGTTTTATGTTCACCTAATCGAACATTAAAACCTATAGAAAAATTATTGACTCCTATAGCAGCGTGACAATAAAATAATTCCCCTTCCTTTCTCAATGTCCAAGCCTCTAATACATAGGCAAGTGAAGGCTATGAATATTTCCCAAATTCCTCATTAGTTTAATTTGGGAAAAATATTTTGGGTGAATAATGTTTCCTCATATAAAAATGCCTTTATCTGCTTTCTACATGCTTTTATGCTTAGGAAAAATCTTCCCCATTCTTTATGGATCTTTCCCACTTTTGTGTGCTTTTCTTGTTTAGGAAAAATCTGAAGATGAGGATAAATATATCGCATTCCACCATATGAGTTTTTGAAATTGAACAAGAGTGTCAAATTTTAGTTAACTAGAGCTTTTTTCCTCATGACTGAGTGAGAATTTTGGCAAGAAAATTTAGATGAAGTAGGCAACTTGTTATATACTAGGATAACGTGGTCCTCATGGTACATAAATTGTGTTATAGTCTTATATAGGCTGGGAAAAGGGGTGTATTTCAACCAACAACATAGTATTCTCCTATGAGATGAGGAGGAGGTATTTTCATGTATAATAGTTTTATATACCTTATATCCCTCTACAATAGAACCCTCAGGACGTTTTCTTTGTCTGAACAAAGCCTTCAGTGATTTCATGTGCCTCTCAACCATCCACATTGATCTTGTGTGCACAGGTCAACAATCTTCAGTCTCCTCGACTTGGTGTATGAGGTAGTGTTCTTGTGAATTGAAAAATGTCAGAGGTAGATAATTTTTCATTTCACACATTAAACGAGGAAATTTTTTTCTCCAATAGTTTATATATTCTACAAATGAAGCAAGAAAATCACGAGTTTCAACAAAAAAATAATAATATAGTACATGATGACAAGAAAAACACATGTAGTGAAAAATATGTGACACGACAACTTATTGAATAAATTTCACTTTGCACATAAATCTCCACTTACCTCATGTATTTTCCAAGATCATAGATAACTTGTTTGACATTGTTGTCAAAGTTTTTTGGGAGAGATAAAGGTAGAAAATATTGTAACAAAAATAATGATCAATCATTATTTTTTCCTAAACTAGTATTAAAAAAAACACTAATTAACAAGATTTTTCACTAATGTATCAAATATATATACACCAAAATAATTACCTCAATGACCGTATGCCAATCATGATTTTTTACCCCACCGAATTCACCTTTCTTTGTTAGGATATTCTTTATGTTTGAAGAAAATCCAGTTGGAAATTTAATTTTTACATGCTTGCTTTGTTGCTCTGTCAATAACCATGGAAGGGTTCTTATATTTTGGCCATATCCATCTCTATTTGAATGAATCACACTTTGTGATGCATGGTCAGCCTCCTTAATTTCATCACAAATATTGGAAAAAAAAATATTTATCTCTCCTTTCATCTAAGATTCGTCATAATGTCTTTCTTACATTCTTCTTGATGTGAATTGTATCAAACAAATGAACAATTTCAAGGTGCTCATAGTAGGGGAGTCTATTGAATTGCTCAGGATAACTTTCCATTCCTTCACGACCTACAACGTGAATAATAGATCAAGATATTATAACAACAATATAACCTCTCAATTAGTATAGTGAAAAAAATTCCATAAAAACATAAAATAATCCAAACATATAATGTATATTGACATTTATACAATTTGATCGATACCTTGAGAGACTCTATTATATTGCAACTTCCATGCACAAGGATTCATTCTCCATGGTCTTACTCTAGTCTCTGTTTTCCCATTGAAAATATGTTTTTCAGTACTTTCGTACCTATGGCTCTTAGAAAGGAAGTGCCTATACTCATCAAATACCTCCATTCCTGAGATTCTTGAACAACGATATCTAATCTTAGGACCACAAACTAGACAAGAAAAATTTACCCTTTATTTGAAGACCTACAAGAGATGGTGATGCAGGGGCATTAGGTGCAATAAAATACTTTGTATTTAAGTAGACATAGGGGGGTCTTATGTTTTTAAATTCTTATGTAATTATTAGTATTTTGAATAAATCTAGTGAGAAATTGTAAATGTTCCCAAATGATTGGAGAACATGAGAGAAGCTTATTTGTTGGGAATATGAAGAGACAATTCAGATTTAGGAATGAAATTAGAGTCAGTTTGAGTAAATTTAGGAAATATAGAATTTTAAGAGTCTTGTTGAGCATTAAGGGAGCTGAATCAATTCATTGATATTCTGTATAAATGTAAGCCTCAAGGGCCTTAGAAAATATGATCAGATCTGGAGATATGGAGAGGCAGAGTAGTGAGGTAGAAGGGCTATCGAATTGAAGATATGGTTAAACAAGAAGTTTGTAAGTGAATGTTGTCGTAATTGAACACATTTGTACATATTGATGAGGAATTTGTTTCTAAACTCTGTGTGAAATTTACATGTATTCTTGGTTGAATTTTGTATGAAGAATATTTGAGTTTCTGTGGCAAATGTGGAACTCTGTGTTATTGGCTGAAAGGGTGACTCTATTTGAAATAGAGAATTTAATATGAATTTGCCTACATAACATCTAAGAAAGATCGATCACTGAAAGGATCGAACATTTATTATAGTAGGGATCAATGTTTTTAGAAGAATTATGATCCGGTAATTTGATACCACTCTGCAAATAAGATTTAATAATGGTTCTGGGTACCATCAAGAAATTGTTGTGAATTCTAATCGCACAGATGTGGCGGAAATACCATATAAGGTTGTTGAGAGCTTAATGGTAGTTCAAAGGTCATCGAATTGGTGAAAGGGAGTTTTAAAACCGAAACAGCGTTGATAGATCAATGAAGTGTTGAAACTATCCGTATATTTGAATTTAAACAAAGGAACAACAAACAGTATAGAGAATCTTTGATTTGAAGAAGCGAGGGAAGAGGGTTTTAAAACCCATTTAAATTATTGAAGTGAAGGAACACAATATCAAGTGATGGCTCGGTGTGAAGATTTTGATTAAACCACAGTGGAAAGGTAAGCGGGTAATGCAGGTCTGCAGAGGAAGTAGAGCCATGAATTAGTATTAAAATTAGGAGTGGAAAGGTGGACCAAAGGGATGTGGAACGTGGTAGCGTTGTAAAGAATGGTTAAGTTATACAGTAACCCATGCGATGCACAGTCAAAGACGTAGTGATAAGATGAAGGCGGACCTTCAAAAGAAATGCGTTGGTTAATAACATAGTTTTGAGGCGGAACCATGAGGTATTTGGAACCGGGAGATGGAGTTGTGGAAAGCGGTTTCGAAGATCAAACCGGAAGTATCGTGTGGCTAATTGACTGGTAAGTGGATTTTCTTGAAGTAACGCGACATCGGTCTTCATATGACGCGTGGAAAATAGTGGTTTTTAAAAACCATTTTCATCGCATAAATTCTGAGAAATAAACTTTGTGCATCTTGGTAGTGCGATTATCGTTGGATTGGGAAAAGAAATGCGATCAATAGTCAGTCGTTGGATGTGAATGGTAAGTTAATTGTTGGGCCCCAAATAATATCATATGTTGGCGTTTGGGTTTTTTAATCAAATTTTGGGTTTATGCATGAGCCAAATATTCATATGCTAAACAATGGAAAAGGAGTTGCCAAAGTTAAGTCGTGAGGAGCACATTTAATGATTGGGAAGTGTGGATTTCAAAGGTTAATTGATATTCACCTTTTACATTTAGAATCGGGTGTATGAATATATAAGTCCACGCGAAGATTTATTTGGGGTTTTATTCCAAACATTGAGATATTAAACAATCGCATAAAGTGGGTCTCGAATATGGTTTTATAACCATATATGAAATGAAAAGAAATCTTCATGGTGGAAATTAAATGAAAAAACCTTGGACCTAAGATTTGGTTGGCTTTTATAGGAATTTTAATTTAATATCTCAAATGTCAGATTTGAGATATTAAAGCTTCCAGATATATTTTTAAAAATTGCCCAGATTGGGAATTTGTGTTGGATTAAAATTTTGGAAGTGTATTTTTATATGCACAGAGAAGTTGAATGTGGGTTTGGCGGGGTGAACTGCCATCAAATGGAATAATTTTTATATCATTTATTTTAAGTATGTACAATGAAGGTCGAACTATAGTGTAGGGTAACATTATAATATACCACATAAATGTGTTAGCCTTGGGGCATCATGAATTTTCATACAATCATTGCATGGAATTCAAATTCTCTTTGTGCAACTACTGCTCTAGATATATCATACATAGTGACACCAATCCATAGCTCCACTAACTCATCAATAAGAGGCTCGATATATACATTCATATATTTGACCTGGTACTTACCGAATGTATTGAACATACAATACATAATTACTACATATATGAGTAAATACAAAAATTTATAAGACATAATTATAAGGCATAATTGAACATATATGAGGGAATTAACAAAAAAATATAGGAAATAATTATGAAACAAACAAGACAAGTGAGATGTTATTGTGTTAAAAAAATTTATTCTAAAAAAAAATAATACCCGGAACAATCATTGTCAACATTATGTGCTCCCTCTTTATTGACTTCCATGGAGGAATGTTATGGTTGATAAAAAAAATGGGTCACATTGAGTAAGTAGATATGGCCTCTCCAAATGGATTGACATCGTCAGCTGCTAATGAAATCCTAAGATTAAGAGGTTCACTTTTAAACTATGGCCACTTTTCCTCTATATTCCTAAATCCAAATCCATCTGCAAGCATTCAAAGAATTCCATATTCACTTATATTCCTTGCATGGTAATCCATAATTTTTGCTACACTTTTACACCTAAACAATTTTTGCAGATGTGGATTTATGGGAATATAACGAAGAACCTTGTGAGGCACCTTTTTAGTTAATTTATCAGTTTGATATCTACTCTCATCACATTTTGGTCATTTTTTTTTGAATGCATGTTCCTTATAATAGAGAATATCATCATTACGACATGCATGAATAGTTTGATACTCCATTCCAATAATTTTCATAATGACATGTAAATATCAATACATACGAGGTAAAATATTTGACAATGGTAAAAAAATTAACTTAATAATCTACAACATAAAAAAAAAATAGTATGGGTGTGTACTAAATAATATTAATCATGCATATTGCATCCACATGTTACAAATTACTGAAACGGTGCAGATCAATGTACTAACACTTAAAAAAAAAAAAATTTGATTTATCATGTATATAGTATTAAATATCACAAAATATATTAAATACCTTAGGATTTGTGTCACACATGTGTTTGACAAACCGTTCACCACCTTTAAGTTGACCAACAATAATAGAGCAAAGAGAAGATAATTTTGAGCCTTCATAAAAAGGTTTAGTCTCCATCACAAGTACATTTAAATCAAAATAACAGTCATCATACTAGTTTTCATCATCATCCATTCCAACATTATTAAATGTCTCCTCAGTTAGTCTATTTGTTCCTTCTTCTTATACTATGTTATGAACGTCATTATCTTCTTCCATAGGATCATGAGCTTGATTCTTAATATTAATAACTCCATGTTCTTAAATAGGTGCTTGTACTACAACCACCTCTTCCTTGTCGATAAATGCCCTAGAGGGGTGGTACTATACAATCAAAATTAATAAAATAATATTAGCATATATAGAAAATGTTGAAACATCTATATAGCAATAGATTACAAATATAATATATTAGGAAAATAACGAAAACAAAAACAAAGAGAAAGAAAACTTAGGTGAGACCAAGAAACAAAGACAACAAGTCAATGATGATGCTTGGAAAATTTATCACGATATTTAAGGATATGTTTAAAAAATATAAGAAATATGTTCCCTTTCTTGACATATAGGAAGTGAGACACTTTCTTAGATATATAATCACGACCATAATAAAAAACATATTGATCTTATTTTCATTCATCATTGTAATGTCATATTCTTTCTTAATGTTATATTTTGCATAATATATTTTAACAACTTATTACTAATGCTCCATAAAAACCAATGATTAACCTTTAAATCCTATAGGTCCAAATTAACCCCCTAAACATACATTAACACCTTAACCTCATTCCCCTAAGACCTTAAACCCCTAACCCCTAATCCCTTAACCCCTAACCCCTAAACCCTTAAACAATAACCCCACACCTAAGCCCATAAATTAATTATCCCCTAACTTGACCTAACCCCTTAAACGACCCTAACGAAAATAATCAAATAATACTTCTAGTCCACATCAAGATGACAAAATAGTTCAAAAGCCTCCCAAAAGAATATTATAAAATGAATTTACAATAGAAAGATAATACAATTTACAATTCTAAGGCATGCAATCTAAACTTACAATATACATATAAACATTTACAAATATAATCTACAATACAAAGACATATAATAAATAACTTACAAATGGATGGTATTCTTGTCCTGCTTCAGCATGTTCGTAGTCTCTACAATGCTTTTTAGCTAATTTTATTAGAATTCTCCTTGGCCTCAATCCCTTGTAATTTATACAATGGCAATAACATTTTCCATCCTCAGAAGTCCTCGATGTCGATCTCACATATCCTTGGTCTCTTAGAGGAATGTTATGTGACATTTTTTGTCACCAAACTTTCACTGATGATTATGTTCAAAAATTAACCTTTAAATAAGCCTACAAACTTTCTAAACAATCGCAACTAATATATATAGCAACTATGTCAAAGTTATATAATGTTAGGGTGTCTACACATGTGTGCACACACACACATATTTATTATAATTATAATAATATATTTAATAACTTTATATATATAATCTATATTATAATCCTATAATATAATTTTATATATATATATATATATATATATATATATATATATATATATATATATATATATATATATATATATATATATATATATATATATATATATATATATATATATATATATATATATATATATATATATATATATATATATATATATATATATATATATATATATATAATATTAATGTTATATTTATTTCAATTAGCCAAAGTAATCAACGTAAAGAGGTCCCATATTAGACGTTGCCAGTGCAAAAATCCATTAATGGTGTAACTGAACGTTATGCAACGGTTATTTACCATTTGCAGGAAATTGGACAACACATTTTCATATTGGATATAGCATCAAATATCTAACTGTAAAAGAACTATCATCAGTTTTTCGACGACAAGAGGGATTATAGGAAAACATCATATAATCGACGAGATGGGGAATTATGTTGAATATTCGACCAGTAAAGTACTAATTTCAGATATTCGACTATAGTCTAGATTTTAGAAAAAAAAAACAAAAAAATCATTTAACTTCTGACACTTTTTTTTATTTTATCCATTCCGTCGGATTCTCCCGTCGAAATTTCCCGCCAAATGTAGTAGTGAGTAATTAAAATTAAGTAAGAAATATGTATAATTCTTATCGTTTTTTACAAATATTTTGATACGTAGATTAGATAAATTAGAGATATTATTTTAATGTTCAATTACTTCTTAGTAAGAGTAATAAGAGGTAACATGTAGTTCATTCAATTCTCAATATAAAATTAATATGTAGTATTTAGAAAATAATAATAATAATAATAAAATTCAAAATAGATTTTAAATAAAATATTTGAATGTACATGATTGTGTATATTGATATGTATTTAAAAATATATTAATAACCAAAAAAAGATGTCTATAATATAGTACTTAAATAAAATATTTTAATGCTTGATTTAAGCAAAATATGTCAATATCAACTATATATATAATCTAAAATAATTGGGGAAAAAATTATGGTTAAAACATTTCAAATAATCTCACTATTCTACATTTTGGCCATTTTCATGGATAAATATTTTTGTCAATTTGGCCTTTTTCATGGATAAATATTTTTGTCAATTTTGTATGATCTCTATCAAGAATTTGTTGAGATTTTGATTTTAAGCTATGTAGTTTACACCACCCAAGTTTCCAAAAAGTGAAAATATATAGAATCAATATAGATCCATCTTAACCAAAATGTGTCAAGTATCAAGAAGGATCAAATCCCTTAAGGTGCAAACATATTTTCATATTTTAATCTCTCAAGGTGCATACTTCTTTTCACATTTTGCTCTCTAAAAGAGGTTTGCATCTCAAAATATTTGATGCATATTGGCTCTTGCTAGATCTGTGGTCAAAATGGATGTATATTGGTATATAAAATTACGTTGAAAAGGACTTTAAGAATTTTAATTTTATTTTAAAATTTTATTAAGTGGATGGTATGGATTTATCATCCAATATTTTTAGTAGTATTCATAAATCAAAGATTAATATTTATCTCCAAAATAGTTATGTCTTTTTGTATTTTAATTTAAAATTAATTAATTAAAAATAAATGACATATGAATTTATGATTAGTTTTACACCTAGAATGAGTAGGAAATATATTTATAATATCCCTATATATGGTTGGTGGTTGGTTTGTTTGGAGCCATCTAAAATTCAAATAAATCTAATGAATTTTTTAATCAAAAAATTATAGTGACAAGACACTTGCTATGCATTATCAATATAATAGAATGGAAGTATAATCATTAGAAGTGGATATCAAAGAAGGGAGTTCCATTATATGGGATAGTAAAGTGGGTGTTTAAACCAATTTGTCTGAAGGACTAACTAGAGAACTCATAATGGAGGACTAACTAGAGAACTCACAATGGATCTCTTGGGGGTTTTTGGAATTTGTTGATAAAGAGAAAAAAGACTTAGGAATTCTAAAATTGTCTCCTTCATCTTGGTGGTTTCATAACTTGGCATAGGAGTGGCATCCAAAAAGGATTTACTTATAGGTGGGAGAAAAGTGGTGCACATCTAGTTAATTTCCTTATAATTCATTTGATAAAATTGATAAATATATTTTCTTCTTCTCCTTGGTATTTTTATACGATAATGAATGAAACTCCATTATTCATTATGAGAACTTGTTATAAATTCGTGTAGATGCTAACATTGAAATCACAATTATGCATAATTTAATTAGTTTCAAAATATGTGTAGCAATGCATTTGGTAATTCATGCATGTTGACTATTCAATTAAATAATTATGTGGATAAAGGGCTTCTATGTCTATTTAGAATTGATAAATAGAATGTATAGTCCTAATGAAGCTCGCTAATGAGTTGTTAAGAAGTAGTGTTTTGGAAAGGTTGAAAATCTTGAAGTTATTTTTTTTTATAGGGATTCATTTTTTCTTTAATGCATTTTAAGTGTATATGTTTATAAAAAGAAATTTACACATTTTGAAGATTCTAGATGTACAAATCTTGCATTAGTCAACTCTCAAATAGTAGTATATCTTGGAAGACTTGCTATAGCTTTTATAAATTGAAATTTTGAAATTTTCTTCATTTTTGGAGATGCGTGCAATTTTGTGAAAGATGGTCATTGTTTAACCATTAACTATTTATGGGAAAAGCCATGGTCACACATTAATGGGTGACGATTTTCCTCATAGGATCTGTAGTGTTTTCTTGTAATGGCTTATTTGACATTTTTGATATAATTTTTTTGTTTTTGAAGGTTGAAATGGACATCTAAAGGGATGTAATTTGTAATGGAATTTAATAACACTTATTAATCATTTTTTATGTCAAATAATGTCATGGGGGATTCACTCAATGAAACCCTAACATAGCACGTGCGTTCGTGGCATACTAAACATTACTCTTAAGTTAACTACATATTGGAAATACTTCTAAAAAAAAATTTATTTAACCCCCTACCAGTATGAACCCGATACACCTTCCCAATCAAAAAAAAAAAAAACCTACTTTCACTAGATATTATAGGTAACCATTTTCTCATTAACATTTTTTATACCCCTTTATAATTTTTAATTAACTTTGAGCTCCATTTTTTATACACAACATATAAAAAACCCTCTACCCCTTATTTATGCTCAATATATTATGTCATTTTTTCCTCAATATATATTCCCCAATATGAACACACATGGTATAATATTGTTCCCCCAGTAAAACCCATGTGAATAATTTATTTGAATTATTTATTTATTTATTCTTTACTTCCAAATGCCTTCATCAAAAAAGGGTTAATCAATTCTCATATACCTTGGACAAATAGTTTTTGTTGTGCATGAAAGTTTTAGCATTTGATGTGAATGGAACTCAGGGGTTATGTGAGATGAGTAAAGCTTATGATGAGTTAGTTTTGTGTAATGATTTGGTTTCACATTGGCCTCTGGAAGAAAGGAGGTAGTTGATTTCCCCTATACCCCTATAATTTGTCAATGTTAAGCATAGAATAATATATAACCATAATAAATAAGCCTTAGGATGGTTGTGATATATTTACGTTTATGATAAAATGGCTTATAATGTATTTTGACCTTAAGGCTAGTGACACTTATTCTTTGAGGTTTGATGCTTATTCTTTGAGGTTTGATGTCATTTTATGATAAGGAAAAATGTATGTGGACCAAAAAAAAAAATCATTCTCTTATGTTTAAACCCCTAATCAAGGAAAATGTTATATATATATATAAAACCTATAATTGACCTCCCTGGGAGAAAGCTTGACTTCCATCTCTCACACTCTAGGAAATTAATGAGTTGACTTAATGATGAATCTCTAAGATAAAGTTAGCATGTGAATAAAATGTTTATATTTATCTTGAATTGAATATGTCATTTACACTTGATAGCAACCATCTTAAAAGGGTGTTAAGCGGAAAATTGTGATAGGATGGCCCTAATTGAATAAAGAACGGTAAAGTTAGCATGTAAATAAAATGTTTATATTTATCATGAGTTGTATATGTCATTTACACCCAATAACAACCATCTTAAAAGGGTGTTAAGTGCCAACTTGTGATAGGATAGCCCTAATTGAATAAAGAACTTGTATTGATTTTTCCATTTAAAAGACATTCTATATTTTGCAATTAGAAATTAACAACTTTACTCAACAAACTAATATACATAAGAGGAAATGTTTCTCATTGTAAATAGTTTATTTTAATGAAATTTTTTGTTATCATTAAATTTTCATACCAATAAACCCCTTTCTTTTCATGTTAATAATGTAAATACATTTACTACTTATTGTAAATACACCAGTATAGATCCATCTTAACTCTGGATCTATCAAGCGCTGGGAGGGATCAAATTTCTAGAGGTGCAAACCTCTTTTTTGAGTGCAAAACTTGAGGAAAGGTTTGCACCTCGAGAGATTTGATCCCTCTCGACGCTTGATAGATTCAGATTTAAGATGGATCTAGCCTGGTTTCAGTCTTGTGTGGCCTAGGAAAATCTATCAAACATATGATTAATTTTATCAATAATATGTAAATACATATAATATAAATATAATCATTTTATATATGCTTAATATGTCTGATATTTATCTGATCATTTTAATTTTAAAATTTTCTTAGTTACCTCAGTTTTTTGAGATTATAAATATTGTTAATAACATTAATGATGAAATAAAAAATTTGAATGCAAAGTAACAATGTAATATTGTTGAATGATAGAAAATGAAAATAATAAGAATGTAGTCAATTACAAATAGTCTTCATTGTGATCAATCTCAAATTATTTTCTTTTACTATCCTTATTGTCACCCTTGTTAGTTTTGTCATCTTTTCTTATCGATTATATTAAAAGTACAGTTGAAATAATAAATCATTCAAATATTTAGCTTGAACTATTGTACTAAACAGCATACATTGTCTCTCTTGCTTCTCAATATTAATAGGTTGATTTACTATAACACAAATATTAATGTGCATTGTCAATAATTTTGTGTGCTTACACTGAAATAAATGCACAATGTTAAACCAATCACTTTAAAATTAATTTACCATCAATGTACATCCAATTACATCAAATCAGAAATCAACATCTACATTGAAATCAATGCACCTGATGCAAACAATCAAATAAAATTAGAAAACAACATCTACACTGAAATCAATGCATCTAATGTAGGTAATTAAATAGGATTAGAAATCAACATCTACATTGAAATCAATGCATCTAGTGCAAGTAAGAAAATAATATTAGAAACCAATATCTACATTGATATCAATGCATCTAGTGCAAGCAATCAAATAGGATTAGAAATCACCATCTACATTGAAATCAACGCATTTAGTGCGAGCAATTAAATATAATTAAAATGAAATCAATTCATTTAGTGCAAGCAATCATATAGGAATAGAAATCATCTGCATTGAAATCAATGCATCTAGTGCAAGAAATTAAATATAATTAGAAATCAACATCTACACTGAAATCAATGCATCTAGTGCAAACAATTAAAATGGATTATAAATCACCATTTACACAGAAATCAATTCATCTAGTGCAATAAAACTTCTTCCCTATCTTCCCCCTCAAACTACATCTCTCTTTCCCTCCATCTCTCCACTCTCTCACATCCTCCCTCTTCCTTCCTCTCTCTCCATTTCTTTCCCACATCTATCTCTCTCTCTCTCTCTCTCTCTCTCTCTTCACCCTCAAGCTATGTTACTATATCCCTCCCTCTCTCCTTCTATCCTCCATTCTCTCCATATCTCCTTCTCTATCTCTTTATCTCACCCCAAAACGTACACACACTCTCTCCATATGTCCCTTATCACTTCATCTCTCTCTCCACTTCTCACTCGCTATGTATTCCTTCTTCCCTCCCTCTCTCCCCCTCCAAATCCATCTTTCTATCCTTCCATCTATCCTTCTATCTCCCTCCCTCTCTCCTCCTCTCTCTCTCTCTCTCTCTTTCTTTGCCCTCCAATTTTCTCTCTTCCCCCATCACTCTCTTCCTCTCTCTCTCTCATGTCCTCTCTCTTGTCCTTCCTCTCTCTCCCTTTCTCTCCTATCTTCCTCTATATTTTCCTCTCTCTCTCTCTTTGCCATCCAATCCCCTCTCTCTCTCTATCTTTTCCCTCCAATCCTCTTTCTTCCCCCACCTCTCTCTCTCTCTCTCAACATCTACACTAAAATCAATGCATATAGTGCAAGAAATCAAATAGGATTAGAAATCACCATTCACACTAAAATCAATGCATCGCGTGCAAGAAATCATCTTCCCTCTCTCCCCCCTCCAACTCCACCTCTCTTCCCCCCCCCACCCCCCTCTCTCCACTCTCTCTTCCTTCCCCTCTATCTCTTTCTCTCCCACATCTATCTCTCTCTCTATCTCCCTCTCTCTCCCTCTCTTCACCCTCCAACTATGTTACTATATCCCTCCCTTTCTCCTTCTCCCCCCATTCGCTCCATCTCTCCTTATTTTTCTCTTTATCTCACCCCCAAACCTACACATACTCTCTCTCTCTCTCTATCTCAACATCTACACTAAAATCAATGCATATAGTGCAAGAAATAAAATAGGATTATAAATCGTCGTCCACACTGAAATCAATGCATCGAGTGCAAGAAATAATCTTCCCTCTCTTCCACCTCCAACTCCATCTCTCTTTCCCTCCCTCTCTCCACACTCTCACATTCTCTCTCTCTTACTTCCCCTCTATCCCTTTCTCTCCCACGTCTATCTCTCTCTCTATCTCCCTCTCTCTCCCTCTCTTCACCCTCCAACTATGTCACCATATCCCTCCATCTCTCCTTCTCCCCACAGTCCCTTGATCTCTCCTTATTTTTCTCTTTATCTCACCCCCAAACATACACATACTCTCTATTTCTCCCTTGTCACTCCCTCTCTCTCTCCACTTCTAGCTCTCTATGTATTTCTTCTTCCCTCACTCTCTCACCCTCCAACTCCATCTCTATATCCCTCCCCCTCCTATCTCCCTCCCTCTCTCCTACTCTTTCTCTCCCTTCCCCTCTCCCCCTTCCTCTCCTACCTCCCTCTCACACCTTCCTTCCTCTCCTAAAATAAAATAAAATGTAGGAGCAATAGAAATCAAACCTGAAAATCAATTTCCGCTCATTGACACTGAAATCCTTCCCACAAATATATTTTCCAAATCAATCCAAATAAGTTCTTTTACGTTGAAATCCTTTCCCACAAATACTATTACTACCACTTTCGAACAACTCCATAAATCCTTTCTCACTATTATTATTTCACTGTTCACAAAATCACAATGTTCGAGACTTTATTTGTGTTATATATATATATATATATATATATATAATTCCGTAGGACCTAAATTTTCTATTATTTAGAGCAAGTTGCTAAATAAATACAACAAGAAATTTGTGCCTCAACCTATATATGTAGGGAGAGAAGTGATTTTTTATTAGGGCCGACATTAGATTAATTAGATTAAATTTTAAATGTTAAATATTAAACATTATTGTTACGTGATCCAAATTTAATATTATAATATTAATATTATAATATAATAATGTGAATATTAGAATTAATAATAATAATAATATTAATATTAGGGTTAATAATGTTTTTTTTGGCATGGTATTAATAATAATTTGGCCCATGGTATTTAGCTCAGGATTCACCTAAATAAAACCACTTTTGAAGTGTTCCTAAATATAAATAGGATTGTGGAGTAAATATAAAAAGACTTTATATTTATTTACCATACCTATGGTTTATTTATATTTTATTTATTTACCATACCTCTTTTATAAATATGGTATTTGGCCCACGCTATTCAGGGTACATTTCTCACATTCAATCGACACATCTCTATACACTCTGACATATCACATGTTTATTGTTACATGAGATAGGCAATGCATATAGTGTACTCAAATACCAACCTATGTGATCCAAATTTATTAGATTTAATAACAAATTTATTAGATTTAATAATATTAATATTATAATATAATAATGTGAATATTATAATTAATAATAATATTAATATTAGGGTTAATAATGTTTTCTTGGCATGGTATTAATAATAATTTTGCCCATGGTATTTAGCTCACAATTCACCTAAATAAAACCACTTTTTGAGTGTTCCTAAATATAAATAGGATTATGGAATAAATATAAAAAGACGTTTTATTTATTTACCATACTTATGGTTTATTTATATATTATTTATTTACCATACCTCTTTTATAAATATGGTATTTTGCCCACGGTATGTAGCCCACGTTTACATTAGTCACATGACATCTACACACATTACATCTACACATCTCTATACACTCCGACATATAAAAAGTTTATATTACTCACAGACATCTACACACATTACATCTACACATCTCTATACACTCAGACATATCAAAAGTTTACATGACATCTACACACATTACATCTACACATCCTTATATACTGCGCTATAGAGAGCCTCTCCACACAACAATAAAATATAAATAAATAAAAATATTACAAAAATATACCAAAATATAATATGCAACTATTATAAACCAACTAATAAAAAAACCAAAAAAAAAATAATCCTTTTAACTTCATCATATTGCAACATTAAATATTATAAATAACATAAACTACTACCTTTTAGGTTGTTCCTTTTATTATGAGGTTGTTCCTCATACCACTGTTTATAGATTCGTGGTCCACCACGTGGCAGTTAAACGAAACCAATTGTGAAGTCGAGACAAAGAGGTACGGTAGAAGCTTTAGGCTAATTGAAGTTTTCAAAATATATCTCAGCATTTCATATTATGGTTGTTTGCGCGACATTTTTAATTAACAAAAAGGTAGCGAAATTATTAAAAAAAATAAAATTAGCTATTAGTAATTATTATATATATATAATATTTTAGAAAGTTAATTTTTTTATTTATTTAATAATTAAATTAAAAATTTGAAAATTTTATTATAAGATAAACATATTTATTGAAAATCAATTAAATTATTTTTTTCAAAACTAAAAGACAAGAATGTAATTTAGCATAATTCTTTCGGTAATAATCACATGAAAGAAAACATGGTCGACGCTCCATAAAATTCACCATGGAACAAGAAGTGGATGGTAACCTTCCTTTCCTTGATGTTCTTCTCTAGAAATGTTGATGATTCTTTCTCCCATCAAGTTTTTCGAAAGAAAACTCATACTGAACAATATCTTCATGCTAGCTCCCACCATTTCCTTGCTCAAAAATTAGGCGTCCTAAGCACCTTAGCCACTAGGGCGCTGAGAATCTCTGATGAGTCTCACCTTGAGGGGGAAAAGACCCATCTGTTGAAGGTCTTTTGTGATAATGGTTATAGTAGGTCCCAAGGCCTTAAAGCTTTCCTTAAAGCGGAAAAAGGTCCTTTAATTAAAAATAAAAATAAAAAAGAGCCTAGAGAATGGTCTGGTAGTGTTAGCCTTCCATTCATTCAAGGTACCACTGATAAGATTGCTAGGATCCTTAAAAAACATAAGGTGTCTTCTTATTTCAAGCCCCTTAATACTATTTGCAGTTCTCTAAAATCGGTTAAAGATCTGATTGACCCCAAAGATGGAAAAGGTGTTTACATCATTCCTTGTTCTTGTGGGACTCCTTACATTGGTGAGACTGGTCGGTCCATTAATCAAAGGATTTGTGAGCATGCTGCCGATATCAAACATAGAAGATCTTGCTCGTCTACCTTAGTTGAACATGCAAAAAAGACTAACCATCATGTTTGCATAGAAGATGCTAAGGTCATTGCTAGGATCGACCATTTCCATCATCGTAAGTTGAGAGAGGCCATTGAAATAGAAAAAAGACCCGTTAATCTCAATAGAGATGACGGTTGGAATATCAGCAGGTGCTGGATTCCTGACTTATATTCTTAATTTTTATTTTTTCAGTATTTTTATGGATTTCATTTAGTTTCATTTTTATTTTTATTTTTATTTCTATTTATTTAATTAGTATTATATTTTTATTTTATTTTTATTTCTATTTATTTATTTTATTTTTATTTTTATTTTTTTTAATATTATTATTTATTTATTTATTTATTTTTATTTTTATTTTATTTTTCTTTTAGTCGTCTTCTTCTTTCTTTCTCTCTCTCTCTCTTTTAATATATTATTATTTTTATTTTTATTATTATGCTTATTATTTATTTATTTTTATTTTTTATTTATTTATTTATTATTATTATTATTATTTTACTCAAGTTTGATTCTTTGATATGTCGTTTATTATAATGTTCTTGAACCTTGACTCTTATTATTAGTTAAATATTCATATAAAAGTTATTTATATTTATTAATTAATAATAATAATTTATTATTAAATAATTAAATCAATTAATTTAATAAGAAAAATATACATATATATAACCACTATTGGTTAAATAACTTACCATTACATTAATTTAATTGATTAATTAATTTTGTAAATATATTAATTAGTTTATAATTAAATAAAATAATAATAAATAAATAAAAATTAATTAAATTAATAAATAATGGATTAATAATTTTTTCAAAGTCAAACTAGTTGTTATCCTAACGGCTAGTTGAGCCATTTCTATATTTATTTATACTTAATGACTGGATCTGATCTCTCACATAGTCCTGATGATGAATCACACTAGTTGGTTCGAAACGCGTCGACCATATTTTATTTCATGTGATTATTACCGAAAGAATTCTGCTATTTTATATGATGGATCACAGAAACTTAGATTCCAGAAATAAAGAATGTAATTTTACATTGTAAAACTGTACAATCTAAAAAAAAACCTTAATTTTGTAGAAAATAAATTTTATTTCCAAATAAAAATAAATTGAATTTACTAAAAATTATTAACTATTATAAATTATTATTAATTTAATTCTTAACTATTATTTTTAAAAAATACATTTTAGTAAGTTATTTTTTTATTCATTTAATAATTATTAATAATTAAATTAAAAATTTGAAAATTTTGTTACAAAATAAACACATATATCAAAGTAAATATTGAAAATCCATCAAATTATCTTTTTCAAAACTAAAACACAAGAATGCAATTTCACATTTGTACAATCTAGAAAACCTTTGAGAACAAATTTTAGTTTCAAATAAAAATAAGTTGAATTTACTAAAATTTTAAGAGAAATTAAATTTTGCACTATTGAAAATCTATATATCTACCTACCTAAATATTTAAGAGATAAGAAATCTAATATTAATAAAAAATTAACTAATTAACTCCTCAAATGGAATTTTTTTTTTAAATCACTCCACAAATCCCTACAAATTTACTTACTGCTAACATGAAAAGTATACTTAATACAATAGAAATCGGGTGGACTATTTGGTCAAAATTCACTTTTACTAATTGATATCCTACAATGATGTAATTATACCTAAGGCCTTCTATTATGAGGTTGTTCCTCATGCTACTGCATAGATTCGTCATCCTCCACCTAATATGGAAGAGATAAACTTTCGGGCAATGGGTAATGAGAATCGAATATTCGCAATGACCTGACAATTACCTTCAGGCAATGAGAACAACTTTTTAGGTTGGTAGCCAACCATTCCACCATTTCCATCTATTATCACATTCATCAATTTCATGAGAAGTGACCATTGGCCAATCGAAGAACACGCAGATTTTAGGAGGGTTGGGGGTTATTCCTCCTTTCGAAAACTTTTTCTTTCTAAGTTTTTGGGATAATTACAAGCAGTTGTCAGAAGACTGTGGCTCTTCTCATGAAGCATCCATGGTGACGAGCCACCTTCACGTTACTGCCCACTTTTTCCAAGCATGTTTTTTGTGGAAACACGTCTTGGGCAGACACACACATTTACATGTAAAGGTAAATATCTTTGCTCTGATTCATTTCTTGATATTTAAGATGTGAAAAAATATGCATTATTTTGACAAGTTACCAAATAGATAATAGTAGGGTTTATATACATAAGCATTAACATATTCAAGGCCATTATATTTTTCCCCCTCTTCGTATGGTTTCACCAGTAAGAAGCCTGCAAAGAAATTGAGTACGATGTTCTTGGATTTTACTATTCCAATTATGGTTGTACTAGTATAAAATTAGAATTTGTTATCATATATGTCTTCTCAATTTCTCAATGTCAAAATATATTTTTTACTTTTAAAGTTTCCTGATGCATAGTTAATTAAATCCTTGGTATTGAAACCACGGAGGAGGCAGTCAAAAAATTGCACTAATTTTCCTTTAGAGGTTTAGGGTTTTCCATTGCTTCTCAATGTTTTTCATATTTTAAAAGTTGTAACCCCTGTGAAAAGACATTGTAACTTGTCTGTTGTTATTTTTATCTAAGAAGGGCGGGGAGAATCAGGCGTAACTGTGAGGCAAATGTCGAAGCTCTGGCCCAGGATTTGTTAAGTCTCAGGCGAGGTAGTGCCTCTAGTGGCATTTTGGCTAAAGGTCAAAAGCGAGTTCATCAAGTACGATATCTTATTATCTAATACTATCTTATATAGTACAAATTT
This sequence comes from Pinus albicaulis, assembly GCA_034641835.2. NCBI lineage: Eukaryota > Viridiplantae > Streptophyta > Pinopsida > Pinales > Pinaceae > Pinus > Pinus albicaulis. The sequence goes on along the minus strand of CM076579.1, from coordinate 691,856,982 downwards.
TGAGGGATTAGGATTATTTCTTATTGATTTCTATTATGAGGTTGTTCCTCGAGGTATTGTTCATAAATTTGTGGTCCACCACATAATATGTAAACTCATTATTTTATAAATATTTCTTTTGAGAGCACGTAAATATCATAATTAATTTGTTAGCATGACATTGTTGTGAAAAACACAAGTTTTCCTCTCATGACATTCCATGTTACCAGGTTTGGTATTAGTCTTTGTTACATGTTTTCACCCATTTTTATCTCCTCTTTTCAACTAATATTGTTTTCAACCATTACCAATTAATTGCACACATCCTAAGAATTCTGAGAAGGTAGAATCATTTGATCAGAAAACAAGATGGATTACTATGTTAGTATGACATTGTTGTGAAAAACAGAAGTGTTCCTCTCATGAAATTCCATGTTACCAGGTTTGGTATTAGTTTTTGTTACATGTTTTCACCCATTTTCATCTACTCTTTTCAACTAATATTGTTTTCAACCTTTGCCGATTAATTGCACACATCCTAAGAATTCTAAGAAGGTAAAATCATTTGATTAGAAAACTAGATGACAAGTAGCAGGATTCAATGCTTAAGGATTTTCTAGCTTATGAAAAGCAAGGGTTTCAGGAGACCATATCACAAATAATTTACTAGTAGTTACTATTTTCCTTTTCAAATCTCTGTGTATGTGGGTGCCTACTATTATTGTTTCTTCCAAGAATATTTTTGTATTGAAAGTCATGCATATGTTCCTTTTTTTTGTTTTCTGTGTTTTTTCTTCAAGGGTTGAAAACCCCCAATCACCTATAAAAACAACTTGGCTAGTTTGAAAATCCAGCAAAATTTTGTTCTAAATGTGGGAGATGGTTGATCCTGACAATCCTTGTTCGTTTCAATGAAGTCGGGAGTTGAAACATTTGTAAGACGATAACTTATTATAGCTTGATTCTTCAATATTGTTAAAGCCATTAATGTATGAATTTTTAACATATTTTTACATTTAATAGATGATGCTTCTAAATCCTCTTGAAAATTGGTATTTTAAAGGGCATATGGATAGTTTATAATATAGTTTATAATTGTTTTCTTAAAAATAATCTACATAGTATATTCAAAATGTTGTCATTTTTGGTTTGTTCTCCTAAGGAAATCTCTCATGGAATTTTTTTCATGCCCATGGGCTTGAAAGTTCCATTTATATTCAAAGAAAGGAAAAAATGTTGTTTGGGCATTGAGAAATTTTGAAAAGAAGCATCTTTCATTATCGGTGGCACATAAAGTCTCATTAATCTTCAAAAACATGGAAACATTACTTGGGCACTTAAAAAATGATCAAAGATAGTTCTTTTCATCATCAATGGCTTTGACCATTTCATGAATCTTTAGAAAATGCATAAAATTAATTGGGCATTTGAGAAAATATAAGGGGGAAATGTTTGTTGTTTTCTATAGGCTCGAAATTTTAATTTTGTTGATAATATTAATGATTTCAAGTTTTTTCTTTAGTTTCCGTGTGAAAACCTTCCATGGAGAACTTTGGAAACAATTTTGGCACTGATTTTCACCTTCTAATTCCATACAATTCCATGGATTGTCCAAGACACTTGATTTATTATCTTGTGCTCCATATTGAGATGTATGGTATGTTATCTGAAAAGATGGACACCCCAACATGCAAGCGCTTTTTGGGAAGTCCATACAATTCGATGGATTGTCCAAGACACTTGATTTATTCTCTTGTGCTCCATATTGACATGGTATGGTATGTTATCTGAAAAGATGGAGACCCCAATGTGCAAGCACTTTTTGGGAAGTTTTTGACTCCCTTGTCTGACATTAAGAAGCATATAACGTTAAGCTTTGGATGTATTGAGGAATATAACTTTAAGCTTTGAGTTGGGTATTTTATATTTTGATTTGACTGTTGAGCTTTGCTAATGATGAGATCTTGATCTTTCATTGGCTTCTAGGTCCTTAAAATACATGGCTTTGCCTATGCTGCAAAGGATATCATTTAGGGGAGGCCCTTTTCCTAGAAGATTTCCACCAAAAGAAGATGATATGTAATATTTTAATGTGACATCATTCCTTATACAAGAACTACGTATGAATCATATCTATGAATTTATTATATGGGAAGCTCTAAACTTTACAAAATGTTGTGTTGAAAGTACCCTGATCTAATAATATTTCAACTATACTTCGTGTTTAGGTATTTTTGAGGCAAGAGGATGTCATACTTTGGATATTTGAAACCTATTCAATCTTCGGTGGATGAATATTTTTAGATCGGGGTCCAAGGAATGGAGTTATGGCTTTGGTAGTTGAATAAAGCCATGGGCATTCTTTCATAAAAATATTTGAATTTTGTACCACATTCATGAATTTCAAGCATATGTAGAATTTGAAAAGAGATGGATCTGAGTTTTAAGAAACTGAGTTGACATTTTTTTAGGTTTTGCAGTTGGAAATGAAAATTAAATTTATCTTATGGAATTTTACTTAAATGTTGGTTTTATTTACTTCGATATTCTCACTCCTCCTATGGGCATTCCTTTACACCTCTTGGTGCAAATGCTAGTTTATAACCAATATGAGGGTGATGTGTAATTATGTTTTTATTTTAATATGGAGTTTACATATGTCCTTCTTAAAATAAAAATAAATTATTCTTTAAATAGAAAAACAATATTTGCTCTAATTAAAAAAAAATGAATATTTACATTTAGTTAGTTTTAATTAAAAGCATTATAAAACATCAATAATTCGAACCTCACTATGAACACTAGATTTATTGTTGATATTACAATTCAATGTGATAAAATTATTTTACTCTCTCTCAATCATAAATAAAATATTTCAATTTCCACATGACGTAATATGATTTCATATCAACTTGAAAAACAAATAAAGTGATTAGAAGTGGAAAGAAATGTGAATAAAATATTTAAACCTTTTCAAAAATATTTGAGCATATGATTTAAATATACTATTTGAAAATCTATGTTAACTAATTTATATTGATAGCAACTTCATATATATATATATATATAAAGAAAAAATTAAAAGAAAATATAGTAATGTTGTATATAATAAAATATTCAATGTCCAAAAGGAAAAATAATAATAATAATAATTGAAAGTTAAAAAATAAAATAAAAATTGCCAAATACTTCCTAATAAAAATAATAAGAGAGAGATGTGTAATTCATTCAATTCTTCCCCGGATGCGGGTGTTGAGACGGAGGTTTAATGCGATAGGACATGGGGCTGGCAAGTGGCTGAGACACTTGGCCATAAGCCTCATAAGCCTCTGGGTTGTCAACCAGAATGTCTTAAATTCGACCGATGGCCAAGATCTTTCTTCCGCCTCTGTAAAACATTCTCTGCAACTAAATTCAGATCACATTTATGGATCATTAAAGTCGGGAGCTCGACGAGGCATCCGCAACTTGAATTTCAAGATGAAAGAGCGACGAGCTCATTCTATGTCTCCTCCTCCTCCGTTGTAGAGATTTTTCTCTCCAACCACTGTGAATCCTTGTTCCCGAACTGCTATCAGTCGTCATTGTATAATTGCTTGCTGTCTTGAGCTGGGAGATAGAATCCATCTCTCTCGAAACAGACTTTGCAACCTTAGTTCTGTTACCCTTGATTTCTCCATTCATTCGCCACCCCTTCGCACTGCTCCCTCGCATTCGCGTATGCCCCTTTCTGAGAGTGAAACCATGCCCCGACTTCTTCATCGCATGCGTTGTAGGAGGGGCAACACTAGAGGCCATCCTCAGCATGCTCCCTCTTCTTCCAGCTCTGATACTTCGTCCCCATCCTATGAGTACTTCGCTGGTAGGTATCTGAATACCAGAAGTGGCAGAGGCAGATCCCACTCAGCCAGCCACAGAATGGCCTCCTACGCTCCGGCTTCCCCTGCCTCCCTCACCTCAAACTTGCCTCAAACAACCCACTTTTCTTTCAAATGTGGTCGAACCATCCCTGCACTGCGACCACTTCTCATTTCAAAGGTTTCTGAGCAGCGCTTGGCACGCACTGTGAGGGAAGGGAGATGCGGGGTTCACTGCGAGATTGTGCTCGAAGATCCATGAGGATAAGCACAAAGAGAAGGCACCAATTGACAAGGATGCTAGTTCGCACCGAACGGGATGCACCATGCAAGGCGCTACCTCTCATGCGGACAAGCCAGTTGTGGATGATGATATGGAGGCTTACAGGTGCCTCATCCTTGAAGAACCACCTCATCCTCATGATAGTTAATCATTTTATATTCTGCAATTATGTGTATGTCGAGTCCCAAACTTCAGGGGCTAAACTTGGGTTTTTTGTACTAATATCATGTAGTTTCTCTCTGAGATACTGGTTTCTAAGGCTGTTACCCCTACGTGGGCAGCGTTTTTCACTGAATGCTCTATGTTTGGACTAGTTTCCCCATGTGGGCAGTCCTCAAACAGTCTTTTTGCTGATAATGCCACATCTACTAGGCAACGCATAGGCTACGACCAATATGTACACTATTTCTTCTTTTTTATAGATTTAACTTAACTTAGAAAAAAAAAAATCATTCAATTCTTAATATAAAACTAATGGGACATTTAAAAAAATAAAATAAAATTTACCAAATGCTTCCTAATAAAAATAATAAGAGAGATGTGTAATTCATTCAATTCTTAATATAAAATTAATGAAATATTATTAACCAGCATAGATCCATCTTAGCGGATTTAACATGAGTTGAGAGGGATCAAATTTCTTCACGTGCAAACTTCTTTAGAGTGAAAAATACAATGTGTTATTTTTTATTGTTTAAATTGTATTTTTGAATGCCAAATAGAATATAAATAGGACCAAATTAACTTTTTACCCATAAAAACTTAATTTTTGATGATATATATATAATTTTTAAATAATATATAATACATATATATATATATATATATATATATATATATATATATATATATATATATATAATTTTTAAATAATATATAATACATACTTAACTTACATTAAAATATTTTACATCACATGTACATTAAGACACTTTATCATACAAATTAAAATGGTTTTATATTATTAATATATTTTGAAGTATATATCAATATTAATTTTTATTAAAATATTTTATTGATAATCCGCATTGAATATTTTTTTATATACAACATTAAAATGTTTAATTTTAACAAAAAAAAAATCTATATATAAATATATATGAAGTTAATGTAAATTTTCAAATAATTATTTAAATATTTTATTGAAATATTTTTGAAAAGTATAAGATTTAAACATCCCCTCATATTGGGTTCTAGAATGAGCCTCTGCGCTCAATAATAAAAAATTCAATGTGAATTATCAATAAAATATTTTAATATACAAAATTAAGTAATATTGACACATACTTAAAAATATTTTACATTTTCGATTTTTTGAGAACAATGAAAAAATTACACATTCTATATACAGAGAGAACCACTACAAATTCATTAAGAGATACAGAAAATGCAATATTTTTTCTTAAATTTTACACTAAAAAAAAATTACACCTAAAAAAATTAATCCCTCTCAACACCTACTAAATCCGTAATTAAAATAAATCTATATCGGTAATTTCATTATCATCTCACATATGAATTCACCCTCTTATATTTTTCTTATATTTTTTGTATTTGTGTATGGTATCCCTTTGGAATTTGGGCCCAATAATACTTTATTATTCAACTCCGGGTTGCATCCACTTCTTACATAAATTAGGGGAGAGGCTTCTATTGTTGTGCAAGGACCATGTAACTTCATGTTTTTATGCTTTTACTTTTTACTTATTGTTACATGAGATTTTTGTGACACATTCAGAATTGGAAATGAATGAGGCATTCGTTAATGACATTAGCACATGACTTTTTATTTAAAATATTTAATTAAATGATATTTTTTTTTGAGTAAAACGTGAAATTAATTGTGTGGTAAGATATTCCAAGAAACCAGGAAGAGGTTGAGACAATGTTGACAGTTACCTTCCCAAAAAGGATTTAAGGAAAAACCCTAGGAGGGAATGGGGTTCGATGCAGAGCAGGTAGAGGGTTAAGAAACTAATGCTTGTACTAAGTTGGCCACCAACTGGTGGGAGAACCAGTGGAACTCAGGAAAATACACTAAAGAAGAAAATATTAGATTTTCCAATCCTGTGGTCAGACTTCCTGTCTCAGAAAATTACCTTAGATATGGTGTGGAGCAAGGGGGGAGCATAGGATGTAATCGCCTTGCTCAAGGTTGGGCGGACCGACAGTTACTAAGAAAACCTGTGACTCTAAAGTAGGTATAGAAGTGCCCTGAAAATTAATGTTCAATGTTTTGTATTTAATGATTTCAATTTATGGTTTTGGGAAGAAATGTGAACTCAAATTTGTTAAGTATTCCTCTATGCATAGTGAATGGAACAACAAAATAACAATGTATTTCATTCTGGAAGTTAGTCGAAAATACAATATGTAAATATTCTAAAAGAAAGAAGACTAACTCTAATAATTTTTTTTCTATAGAGTTAATTTAATGGATTTCTACTGCATTAAATACTATAAAATACGAAACTGTAGAAATTCACTAATAAAACATGATACTGAATCCATGTAGAAATTCATGAATAGTAGACGATATTGTAGTTATTTAAGAAAATCATGCTATGATATTGACTTGTGAAAATGAACACACACACACACACACACACACACACATACATATATATATATATATATATATATATTGTAAAATACACTGATAACTTCACATGGACATGTAAGGAGTTAAAAAAATTTATACAAGTTACTCATGGGTAACTATCCATTCACTATTAAATGTTCCTTACTCTTCATTACATAGAATGTTTACGAGTTCATAGTGTAACTTTAGAATAAGAATAGTAAGTTTTTTAACCATTAAAAACCTCTATTGTAGTACATTAACATAATATTGTATGATGTAGCCTTCCACTCATTTCATTGTTCATGTAGTCATCACATACTTGACATTATGAACATCACAACAAGAAAGGAATCAACATCATCATCTTGACACAATAATCAATCACATCATTGAACACCAATATACCCTAGAAACCCCATAGGGTGAAAACCACCAAACGTTTAATTTTATTATTAAATGCTCATGAGGGTGATCAACCCTCACTCAATGGCTTATAAGGGATACCATCCCTTAACCATCATTTATATAATCTTACAAGGAAATATACAAATATCTAGCTTAAATCCATTACAATAAATATGATAGAATTTACACACTAATCTTCATATCTTCATATCTTGGTGGCATGGATGCCCTACAATGGACCATTGTACATTGGATCATCCTGCAGCTCGCGCTTATCTGCATGAACCATAATATTTTACCTGCCACTAGGTTAAGCATAATATTTCCTTTGTACATGTCACCATCATTTCCTGTCATTGATGTCATCTACAAGATTTCATAGCATGATTAGATATAAGCCTTAATCAATAAATAATCAATCTTTAAGTGATCAATTAACACTTATTCATGTGCATACATGAAATGTGATTACAATATCACAACATGCTTTCTTCTAACATCTCTACCTTAGGGTGAGCAAGTAATAATCAATTCATATCAAATAGTTCCCAACACATGCTCACAATCATACAAGACAATTCACTACCACTACCTAGGAATTCCTTCAATGGTAAATGACACAATGTGCATTCGTGTTACTTAAAATTTTAGCAAAAGAATACAGCCCTTCAGCTATTGCTTTTGGTGCTAAAGCTAACATGATGAACAAAGACAATCTCAACACAAGTGAGCATGTAAACATATGTTTTCTTTTCTGTAAAACTATGCAATTAAGAATACAAATACATGTCTTCTTTTTCAAAAATTATGGTCAATAATGACTTCTAAATGGAATAATAAGATGTATTTTCCACAGTATGCATATTTGAACAAAAGTTAATACGTATATTGCATGCCTATTCATGATCTTTCCGTGTTAAATGAATATCATAATCACTAATATAAAACTAATTACATGTACAGTTTTCTTCATCTATTCATCTAAAGAAATAGAACTAATAGTTCCCTTTATCCCCAGGATTTCCACATGTTAAATAAATAATCTTTACCAACACCATGGTAATTTCATTCATGGATTTATGAACAATCCATATTTACAAACATCTCAATAATCTACCCATGGATTTATGAAATAATTAATTCCTACTAATACCATAGTAAATTCCACTTATTGATTTATGAAACTATCCATGGATTTATTAATTCATTAGTCTTTAATAATACCTTGGTAATCTATTCATGATCATAAATGAACATATTTATACATACCCATGCAGCATCTATCCGCTTTCTATCTTGAATTTCTTGGGTCTTTTCCATGTAAAGTGTTTTTTTCTTAGAGAGTTATTAAGTTCTTTATGCAAGTACCAATAACAATAATAACTATATTTTTTGTTTTACCAAACAAATATTAATTTCCATATTTGGTCAAATAGTTAGTAATGACTCGTGCTAACAAGACAAGGAGAGAGTTACAATAAGATTACAATAACAAGGTTTCTATGTTCAATGAATAACCAACTAATGTGTATTATGAAAACTGAGAAAAATGACTAATTCTAAAAGATGATGAGCCAATGTAAAGAATGCCGATGATGATCTACTTTATTCATTTTCCAGGCACATGCAATAAACATATATAATATTTTCCAGATAAAGATTAAGTATAATTACTTATCTTTACTTTCACCTAAATATCGAATCCGCGAGCTCTTGCCCATGTTGACTACACCATTTGCAATGGTAAGGCCTCACCCATTACCTATCCTCCTCCTTGCACAGTATAACTAGTGTGATGACGATTACATCACTGAGAGATTAACTTCATTGTATGTATCTACGCGCCATAGAACCTGCTCATTCAGGAACCAACTTTGAACCAGAGGAGGTCATGGTTAATAAGAAATCTAACCGATAACAGGACTACATCACAACAAGAGAGTCTCCTTTTCGAATCTAGAAAAGTCGTCCACAGAAAATCCAACTCCAACTGTTGGACCCGTAGAGCCACTCCCGTAAATAAAGAATTGCCATAGACAGTTATCAAGAATCCATTTCCAACGAATTCTTGAATAAACAGTTAAATTTACATTACGTAAAATTGATTCACCATGAGTTGGTTGGAGTACATGTGTTACATACTCCCCCCCTTGAAGAGAACACCGTCCTCGGTGTGCTTCTCTCACTGAAACTTAAACTTATACTCATGATATAATAATATAAAAAACCCAAAGGGGTCCTTCCCCTCACAATGAAACACTTTCGTTTCCTTAAATGCCATTAATTGAACAATAATGTTCTTATCCATATTCATAAGCATGTATAGCAAAAAGAATATTTCATTTCCATTTCTAACTGCTTATCCCTTATTTAATTCATAAAAATATAGAAAAATCTCTATACGAACTTACCATTATTTACCAATTACTATTGGAAGAAATGATGGCTTTTACACAAGCTCTCTGAGAATGGTTGCATACCCATCAACACTTCCTGGAAAGAGCCTGTAATGTATGACTAACAATTCAATCACATTATTCACATAGTTTCAATCAAATGAAAATACTTGCAACTATCAAACATTCTTGCAATATCAAGAGATATTTTAATCAAAGTACTTCCACAAGTACTCAAAGAGCACCAACCCTCTAATAAATGCATCACGTGCACACCGTCTTAGCTCCTGCTAAAGACATCCACACAGTACTTCAAAAAGTACTCAGAGAGTACCTAGCTCTCTAATCGTACCAATGGTCAATCAGTGCACCATAGGCATATCCTAGCCTCTGCTAAGACATTCAAACAAATTAGTGATAAAATAAATGAACTTATACATTCAGTAATTCATTTCCGAGCGCTAAGCTCCTTTCCTCTTAATATCTACATAAGATATATAAAAATTCATTTTAATATAACACATAACTTTTTACTTAACTTGTTCCATTATGAGAACCACAATAGTAAACAAAATTCTCCTAACCCATAGGAGTTGGTTTCCACAACCAAATCGAGTCATTTTCACATCTAGACAGTCATTTTACAAAAGATTATTCCAGTTCCAATATGGATTCCTATTGGCAACATCATGCCTATTCCTCTGACAGCGTCTCGTCTATGAAGAATTTTGGACCTCCTCCAACGGGCTCCAAAATCAATAGAGTTGCCTCAGGTTTTTCCCCTTCACCCTCTTAGCCAACTCTCTTCCCTATTGAGATCATATATCTCTAGGGAGAGGAAATCCGGGTAGGTAAGTGCCATCAACCCCTCCGGGCAGGAAACCACCATCAACCCAAGGCCTTCTAGCCTTTCACAATTGTTGTCAACTGTCTGGCATGTTAAATTTCTATTTTAGCATTATTTCCCATAGTAGATTACATAATGAACTTTATGCACATTATACATAAAAGAAAATAAACTTTGTGTACATCATACATCATACATCATACTTGCCCTTAACATGGGTCCAATGATATCTAGATTAACAAGAAACATGACTAACATACATGTGTTGTACATTATTATTTCCCTAATAACAAAATCATTCACATTATCACATGATACTTTAACATTTATTGTTGCAATTCACATTAAAATGTTTGTGATGTTTTATTTTCATAGGTTTTCTTTTGCCATTAAGCTACCCATGCTTACTATAAGCAACAATACTAATCGTAAATATGCATTTCTTAAGCACATATTATCTTACGCAATTATTTTAATTTTATGCATACAATGTTGTCATGCATACAATTATATACAAATATTCATTAATGTGTATGTGTCAATAATGATTAGGGTATGAGTGAAAACATTTCCAATTCCCACAATGTTCTGTTACCAACAAAATGACACATGAAGTAATTACCATAATCACTTGTTCACAACTTTCAAATAACTTTAGTAAAAATCGATTCGTGCATACAACTTTCATTATTTAGTCATTCATAACTAATCAATGCTATTAATAATCTTAATTAATCGATGATGCAACTCATTCAAAAATGATTCATTCAATGCCACTAATAATTTTAATGCATTCATGACGACTCAGACAAAAACTAGTTAATCAACTAGTCATTATAGTCAAGTCTCAGTACTTGACCCATTAAGTATTTTTAACAACTAAAAGGCTTCATTCAATTTAATTTTAAAACACTCTATTATATTACAGTAGGAATTTCCTCATCTTTTGCATTCATGCATTAGTTTCACACAACATCACTATACACATTCATCTTTTAAAGTAGTGCATGGTAACTTTAGAAATTTTATTAGATGCAAAAACAATTACTTCTTTTCAAACTCAAATGAAAGGTAACTATTTTTCTTTCATGCTTTTTATACTTTATTTCCTAAAGAAATAAATCATAATACACATATTAATCTCATATGCATATTCTTTATCCGGAAAAATTATATTATAATAGCATGCACATTTTTAAGAATTCTTTTAAATAGAAGCTAATCTCATGCAATGCCATTTTTTTACGTATATAACAATTTAAAGGAAATCAACATGCATATGCACAGAATTCTTAAATAAAATAAAATAAAATACTTATCTTTATTTCATTTGAAGAACTTCTCTCCCTACTGCAGTACTCATCCCCATCAGGAAATTCACATTGCTCCTCTACAACAATGTTTTCTTTTAGCAACATCTACAAAATTTCGGGAGGAAAGCTTCCAGAGCTTTCAGAAGATCGGATTCTTTGCCAATCTTTCGTTTGACAGACCTAAATTTCAGCTGAGTCAAGTAGTAAGCTGCAACAGAAATATTAATAGCAAGGTGCAACATGTTGAGTGTCATTAATATCCTGCAACGAGTGTCTCGAAAGACAGATATCAAGCTTCAACATGTCGATGTCATTATGTTCACTAAATGTATGAGTAATATGTCATATAACCACTGTTAATAAACGACTCTCACTTTCACTAGTGAGTACTCAAGTTGTTCATAAATACAACAAATTTTTTATTGTCTTTCATCCTCAACAGGATGCCAATGTTATGAAAACCGTTTTGCAACAACATTTATTACTCATTACTCTTTAATGTAGTTATAAACATGAATCACACATATCATGTCAAGAGTAGAATACTGCATATACCATTCAATATGTAGATTGCTAGAATCATATATCAATCAATATGTAGATTTCTAGAATCATACCTTAACTGATGTCCATTAGTAGCATACCTCAATTTCTTTTTTCTTAACAAATCCCAAAGGCACCAGTGCTGCAACCTTTAGCTTTGATACCACTTGTAACATACACCGATAACTTCACATGGAAATGTAAGGAGTTAAAAAAATTTATACAAGTTACTCATGGGTAACTATCCATTCACTATTAAATGTTCCTTACTCTTCATTACATAGAATGTTTATGAGTTCATATTATAACTTTAGAATAAGAATAGTAAGTTGCTTAACCATTAACAACGTCTATTGTAGTACATTAACATAATAATGTATGATGTAGCCTTCCACTAATTTCATTATTCATGTAGTCATCATATACTTGACATTATGAACATCACAACAAGAAAGGAATCAACATCATCATCTTGACACAATAATCAATCACATCATTGAACACCAATATACCCTGGAAACCCCGTAGGGTGAAAACCAACAAACATTTAATTTTATTATTAAACGTTCGTGAGGGTGATCAGTCCTCACTCAATGGCTTATAAGGGATACCATCCCTTAACCATTGTTTATATAATCTCACAAGAAAATATACAAATATCTAGCTTAAATCCATTACAATAAATATGATAGCATTTACCCACTAATCTTCATATCTTCATATCTTGGTGGCATGGATGCCCTACAATGGACCATTGTACATTGGATCATCCTGCAGCTCGTGCTTATCTGCATGAACCATAATATTTTACCTGCCACCAGGTTAAGCATAATATTTCCTTTGTACATGTCACCATCATTCCCTGTCATTGATGTCATCTACAAGATTTCATAGCATGATTATATATAAGCCTTAATCAATAAATAATCAATCTTTAAGTGATCAATTAACACTTATTCACGTGCATACATGAAATGTGATTACAATATCACAACATGCTTTCTTCTAACATCTCTACCTTATGGTGAGCAAGTAATAATCAATTCATATCAAATAGTTCCCAACACACACTCACAATTATACAAGACAATTCACTACCACTACCTAGGAATTCCTTCAATGGTAAATGACACAATGCACTGCATACGAAACTTTTAGCAAAGAATGAGTACCTTTCCACCATGCTTTGGTGCTAAATTCAAATATAATAAATAAAAAGACAATCTCAACACAAGTGAGCATGTAAACATATGTTTTCTTTTCTGTAAAACTATGCAATTAAGAATACAAATACATGTCTTCTTTTTCAAAAATTATACTAACAATGATTTCCAATGTAGTTTAACACAACATACTATATTTCCCACATACAAATATGTATATTATTTCCAAGGAAATTTAATACATATATTGCATGCCTATGAATGATCTTCTTCCAAAAGGAATTAACATCATAATCATGATAATATAAAAGTAATCACACAGTATGTTCATCTAAAGAAATAAAACTGAATAGTTCCCTTATCCATGGATTTATTAAATAAATAATCTTTACCAACACCATGGTAATATATTCATGGATTTATGAAATAACTAATATTTACAAACACCGTGGTAATCTACCCATGGATTTATGAAATAATTAATCTCTACCAATACCATGGTAAACTACCTATGGATTTATGAAACTATCCATGGATTTATTAATTCATTAGTCTTTACCAATACCTTGGTAATCTATTCATGGATTTATGAAATAATTAATATTTACATACACCATGGTAATCTATCCTATTTTCTATCTTGAATTCTTGCTCTTTTCCATGTAAGGTTTTTCTTTCTTAGAGAGTTACTTATCTTTATGCAAGTACCAATAACAATAATAAATATATTTTTGTTTTACCAAACAAATATTAATTTCCATATTTGGTCAAACAGTTAGCAAGGAATTTTGGCATAATAAGACAAGGAGAGACTTACGATAAGATTGAGCACAATAAATATTTCTATGTCTCCAATGAATAACCAATCCAATCTGGATTATGGAAATGATGAAAAAACACGAATTCTAAATATGATGAGTTTCAACAGCAAATAAAGGATGGTGATCGGCCTTATCATTTTCCACACGCAATAAACATATGTAATATTTCAGAGAAAGATTACGTATAATTACTTATCTTTACTTTCACCGGGTCGTCGAATCCACAAGAGCTCCCGGTTCCATGTTGATTGCCATACCGATTTGCAATGGTAGTCTCCCAGCCATTACCCACAGCCACCTCCTTGCACAGTATAACTAGTGCGATGATGATTACATCACTGAGAAATTAACTCAACAGAAGCAGTCCATGTGCGCATAGAACTGTTCGTCTGAGGGAGCTTCTAACTTTGAAAACCACAGTATGTTGTGGCTAACAGGACTTGCAATCTGATGTTATGATCACGTCACAAAATAAGAGAGTTCTCATCCAACAAAGTCATCCAAAGAAACTCAACTGTTCCATGGATCAGAGAGTACCCTCAGAAGGAGAATTGGCAGATGGTTATATGAAATTAAGCCCAACGACCTCCCTTGTAAAAACAATAAATTTACATTACGTAAAATTGATCTAATGCTGTGAGTTGGTTGGGAGTGAGTGTGTTGTTATATATATGACTTATATTAACTACTTAAATACTGATATTGTTTCTAACCCTATATAGCAATTTCCTTACAAACACTAACAACGATATTAATTTTTTAATGAGTAGAGAAGAAGTGAGGCAAAGGAGGAATAGTAGGTTGTGGTTTTCTAGAACCCATTCTAAATAACTGTTTATGCCTGTCCCGACATGTTTGCCAGAGGAGGGACAAGACCCTGCGAGTCCCATCCAGAAAGAAAGGAATTATATCGTTAATCAAATATGGAAATTCTCCATTTGGAAAATAACAGTTAATAAAATACATGACACTAGTATCACATGCAGAAGCGGAAAATTGGAATAAGTAGAGTTCTCGACGGACAAAGACAACCACACACTTATGAAACAAAGAGGAATTTAGCAGGCACTCCTAAGAAATAATAACAAATAATCCTAAAGAGGCCGCAGCTCATATTCTATAAACAGTGACCAAATGGACATAGTGAACAACACGACAGAAATATATAAGAACACCTATTACTAAAGATTTAGAAAACATGGTGCAGGGAATTAAACCCTCATAAATAGTTCTGTAAAAACAGGACAAATCCATTTACATGAATTTCTATGGGACTAAGCCTGGAGGTAGCCTTTAACTAGTAATATTAACTTTCATTTAAACAAAAAAAATCGTAAAACTGGGTTGCACACCCTCGGAAACCGAAAACATCCTCGCCTGCAAGATAAGCAGAGGACGAGAGAATATTACTACTTATGGAAGGCCAACAAGATGTAAACAAAGCCAGAGGTAGTATGTCCCTTAGATATGGCGAGAGGAAGCTGTTGGTGTTCTATTTACTGGAGTTGCCTCGAGACCACACCAAGCCGAGCAATGCCAGCTTCCAACCAAACAAAGAAAACAAGTTAGATACACGAGATAAAAATTGAGAAATCTTAATTGAGATTCAAACCTTGAACGTGTGCGAGATAGTGGATGTAAAACAAAGAAAAAGGTTGTAAATATTACCGCAGGCGAGTCTTGTATAATTTTCTGGAGGAAACGCAGTTTTTTATTCTATCCATGAGCCATGGGAAGAAACCTGGAACCAATTGCTGAAAAGGAAAAGAGAAAAATACTTGCAAGGTCACGGGATCGATCTGTGGAGTTATATCAACGACGCAAAAGGTTTCTCTGTCTATCTTCCTTACTGTCCAACCGAGAAAGAGAAAGGATGGAAAAAGGAATCTAAAACTCCCAGTTCTTAAATTGTGGTGAATCTCTCATCGAGAAATAATGGACATAGAAAATCTGTAAGGTTTTTGGGGTTGTAGAGCAGAGCTCACCACCCAGTGGCAGCAACAATGGAGCAATGGTGAGGGTTTCAGGGTGAGTAGTTACCCTAACCCACCCCGTATTCTCAAATCACCATTGATGGTGAGAGATGTTGATCCAACGGACAAGAGATAGCCAGGTAGCTACGCCAGGTGGAGGCTGTAGCATAACCTCTTCACATGACCTTAAGCGCAGGTGTATTGAATTTGACAGGACCAACAAATAAATTAAACACATCAAAATGCCAAATCTATTATAATTGTCGGGTACGGGTTATTCCTTGGGATTGGAATCATGGTTTATATAAATTATTAAACTTAAGAAAATATCCCCAGAGCATTAATACCTACAAAAACCACTGACAGATTTCCCGATGCAGTGTTGAGTTGTCAATGCCATATTAAATGCTATAGTGTAAGCGGAAGAATTCCAGCATACATGAACCATAGAATAAGACAGAACAAATAATTTTTAAATAATTGCATAGTTTGTAAATAATTGCTGAGCAAATATGGTAATGACATAATAATGGTAATGTTATAATAAAATATTCCAGATTGTGTATAGTACAGGTAAAACATGATAAAATTATATATATATATATATATATGGTAAATGTAAATAGTTAAGGTTTTAGTTGTGACAAGTGGTATAAGAGCATAAGTTACAAACTGGGGCCAGATGGACTAGAACCATATTATATTCTTGTGTTATGAATTTTATTAAAATTAATGATTTGATATTGTGATAAGTACAGGAACAAGTTTTTGTAATCATCCATGAGAAGAGGATCAAGTCAACACCCACCCAGAAACATGGGAGAGACCCATCCATTGACCAATCTTGAGGTTAGTCCCAAAATGTGGGTGCAAGTAAGTGTGGTCCAGCACCAATAAACAAGCAGAATGTTGGAAGAACAACCAGGACATACAAATAAGTTGTTGGATACTATACAGCGGTTACAAACATAAATTATTAAAGTTCACAATGACAATGAAAGGTTGATGAGAGAACAAGAGAGGATATTGAAGAGTTTGTTGGACAGACAGAATCCTCCCAGTGGAAAACCTAGTCCTGAGAGAAAAACTCAATAAAACAGAGAAAAACGCCAAGTATTACATGATCATGTTGAAGACAGGCGAACGCCAAGAAGCCATAAAAGTCGAACATATAATGAGGTAGAATCTGGAAATGTCTTGCAAGAACAAGAACTGAAAAATTAGAAAGTTGAATTGCAGGGAGAATTTTGAAAGATCAAGCCTCCTACCTTTGATGGAGAGGCAGAGGAAATGGTGTAATCTTGGATAATAAATATGAATAAGTGCTTTAAAATGTATGCATATAACAACAAACTTAAAGCTTTCTTAGCCATTTACCAACTGCGGGAGAAAGCAACGCTGTGGTGGGAGGAAGTGAATAATGTACGAGGAGTGGAATATCAAAATGTAACTTGGGATGAGTTTCAACAGTACTTCAAAGATAAGTATCTGACTGAATGATTTTACAATGAGAAATCCTGAAAATTTCATGATCTGAAACTAGGCCAAATGACTATGGACAAATTTATTACAAAATTCACATCTCTATTAAGATATGTACCTTACCTGCGTGATGAAAAGGCAAAGGTGAAATGTTTTTTTAGCAGTTTTCCAATCCATATGAAGGAAATAATTGAATTCGTGAATCCGAAAACCATGGATGAATCAATTAGGAAAGCGTGAATGTGCTATTAGCAGTCCAAGGCAAAGGAAGAAGCTGGAAAAAGTTGGCCACCTCAAAAAGGACAGAAACGTTTTACCAATAACAGAAATAATAGATCAAGAAATTTCAAGAATGTTGTAAGACATCCACTCAGTAAAAATAATGGTAAAATCCAAACTAGAACCAAGTAGACTGTTGAGGAAAGGCCTAATGAAGCTTCTAGTAGACCCGATATTGGGCAACCCCAGAAACCTTCATTGCAATGCTGGGGATGTGGAGAAGCACACTACTTCAAGAACTGCCCACATCGAGGCAAGAATGAGGTGGCAAAAAATCTGCAAGAAGCGTCAATGGTGGGGGATGTAGCTCGAAACATACCCAGAATCAATGTAGCACTAGAGGATCGACAAGCAGATTAGCAGCCTACCATGATAGAATTAGAAGGTAAGATTCAAACCCAAGCTATTTCTTTTTTATTTGATCATGGTTCCAGCTTGAGTTACATACACCCTCATGTAGTTGAAAAAAGTAAGTTGCAGGAACAGAAATTTAAAAATCCATGGTCAGTTCAGCTGGTTACAGGGACTAGAAGACGGGTTCATACAAAGGTACCCAATTGTGAGTTGAGTATTGGGGACCAGCAAATAACTGTGGAACTTAATGTTCTACCATTAGGATCTTATGATATATTATTTGGAATGGATTGGCTAGAAATACATTGGTCCTTAGTGGACTGTAAGAATAAGGTCATACATTTTAAGTCTAATGATGGAACAAGATAAGAATTGTAGGGCATCAAAAATCCTTTGAAGTTGCGACCTATTACAGCATAACAACTAAGAAAATGTATAAGGAATGGTTGCCAGCTTTATGCAATCCAAGTTGGATTCACCAACACAAAATATAAGACTGCTATGCTGGAAAATATTCCTATTGTACAAGAATTCCAAGATGTCTTCCCTGAGGGTATTCCAGGGTTGCCACCAAAAAGAGACATATATTTTACTATTGAATTAATAATTGGGGCAGAAAATGTGTCTCGAACTCCATACAGAATGAGTGTACCGGAGTTAACAAAATTAAAGATGCAATTGCAGGAATTGATGGATAAAGGTTATATTCAACCAAGTGTGTCCCATGGGGAGCACCAGTGTTGTTCGTAAGGAAGAAGGATGGTACTATGTGTATGTGCATGGATTATCATCAGCTCAACAAGATGACTGTTAAAAACAAGTACCCCCTACCATACATCGATGATTTTTTTGACCAAGCCAAAGGAGCTACATTATTCTCCAAAATTGACTTATGGTCAGGCTACCATCAGATCCATATCAAGGATGAAGATATAAGCAAGACCGCTTTTTGTACCAGGTATGGACATTATGAGTTTGTGGTGTTACCGTTTGGGTTAACCAATGCACCAGCAACATTTATGAGCTTAATGCATGGAATCTTCCACTTGTATTTGTATAAATTCATGTTAATTTTCATTGATGATATACTAATTTATTCCAAGAATGTGGAGGAACACAAGGAACACCTGTGCATTGTGCTAAAAATTCTTAGAGAACATCAGCTCTATGCCAAGTTTAGTAAATGTGATTTCTTTAAGGATCAAATCCAATACTTGGGGCATGTGATTTTAGCTGAAGGGATATTTGTGGACCCGGAAAAGATAAAGGAAATTACGAAATGGAGGGTTCCAAAAGAACGTGGCAGACATACGCTTGTTTATGGGTTTGGCTAGTTACTACTAACGATTCATCAATGGTTTCTCTAAAATAGCTTATCATATTTCCTCTTTGCAAAGGAAAGGACGAGTTTTTAAATGGAAACAAGAGTGTCAAAATAGTTTTGAGCTATTGAAAGAGATGTTAACTATTGCTCTTGTTCTAAAGGTAGCAGACCCAAGTAAATAATTTGAAGTATGTACTGATGCATGCAAGGAGGGTGTAGGAGCAGTATTGACTCAGTAGGGGAGATTCATAGCTTACGAGTCTAGAAAGTTGAAGTATCACGAGCAAATATATTTGGCATATGATTTAGAGCTAACAACAGTTGTGCATGCTTTATGAATATGGAGGTAGTATCTGCTAAGAAAAATATTCGTGTTGAGAACCAATCATAGCAGTCTAACCAGCTACTTTAAGCAGGCTAATTTGAATGCCCGCCAAGCTATATGGAATGCGTTCCTTAGTGAATTTGATTTCAATATTCAGCATGTGAAAGGAAAATAGAACAAGATGGCGGATGCCTTAAGAAGAAAATTTCATGGCATTTATGAGCTTTATTTCAACCAGAATGAATTTAATTTCCAAGACCAGATTTTGGAAGCAGCAAGGGAGGACCCTAAATATCAGAACTTGTGGCAGCAAATAAAATATGATGAAAGGCGAGGGAAGAAGTCTGAATATGAACTCAATGTAAAACAACTTCTTGTTTATCGGAAGAGGATATATATTCCCAATCAGAATAGTCTAAAAAGAATTATTTTGGATGAGTATCATAGGAGCACATATGTCGGGCATCCGGGATATCAAAAGATGTTAACGGCAATCAGAAAATACTACACCTACCCGGGAATGTGAAAGGACATCGTAGAGTATTTGACCAAGTGTCTAGAGTGTCAGCAGATTAAAGTGGAGCATCAACACCTTGCGGGATTGCTTCAACCAATCCTAGTACCTGAATGGAAGTGGGAAGTCATTTCCCTTAACTTTATCACTGGACTACCCAGAAAAAAAAAACATAATGATTCGATTATGGTGGTAGTCGATAGACTTAGCAAAGTGGCACACTTTATCCCTGTTCAATCTACCTATAAGACAGTGCAAATTGCTAACATTTTTATGAAGGATATTTTCAGATTGCATGGTATACCCCGAGCAGTCATTTCAGATCGTGATGTAAAGTTTACATCAGCATTCTTGAAGATGATATTTAGTGGACAGGGAACGCAAATACAATTTAGTACTGCCTACCACCCGCAAACAGATGGGAAAACATAAAGGGTAAATCAAGTTCTAGAAGACCTGTTGTGCATGTATGTAATGAAACAACCAACTAAGTGGGAAGAGTACCTACATTTGATTAAGTTCACATACAATAACGGATATCAAGAATCTCTTAATATGGGCCCTTTCGAAGCATTGTATGGGAGACAGTGTTGGACCCCTATAAACTGGAGTAGCCCAAAAAAGAAAATGATGCTTGGACTAGATATGCTGGAAGAGATGGAGCGGGAAGTCAAGAAAATTAGACAGAACTTGAAGGCGGCACGGGATCGGAAAAAGGTTTATGCAAACAGGAAAAGAACCTTTTGGGAATTTGCAGTTGGGGACCATGTGTATGTGAGGATTAAACCAGAGAAGAGCACTTTCTGATGGAATGCTTGTGCCAAGTTGGCTCCTCGCTACTGCGGACCCTTTGAGGTCTTAGAGAGAATAGGGTCGGTGGCCTATCGATTGGCTTTACCAAGTCATATATTAGTGCATAATGTATTTCACATGTCTTTATTGAAGTGTTATGCACACGATTCCAAGCACATCATACATTGGCAGGGTATACATGTAATTCAACAAGTCATACGATTTGCATACAATAATTTTCCGATTTGAATTAATTCAAATATCTTGCTGCTTGCAGGTAGAACCAGACGACGAGTTCCTGGTAGAACCACAACATATCCTAGATCGTAGAGAAATAACGCTCCAGAAACGAGTCATCCCCCAAGTTAAAGTGCAGTGGAAGAGCTTTGCCCAGAGGAGGCTACTTGGGAAGACGAAAAAGTTATGTATGAGGCTTATCCAGAGTTGTTCTCAGAAAAAGAATAAAACTGAGGACGATGTTTCTTTCAGCGGGGGAAGATGTAACTTCCTGTTTTTATGATTTTACTTTTACTTATTGTTACATGAGATTGTTATGACACATTCAGAATTGGAAACGAATGAGGCATTCTTTAATGACATTAACACATGACTTTTTATTTAAAATATTTAATTAAATGATAATTTTATTTGAGTAAAAGGTGAAAGTAAATGTGTAGTAAGATATTCCAAGAAACGTAGGAATAGGTTGAGACAGTTCTGACAGTTACCTTCCCAAAAAGGATTTAAAGAAAAATCCTAGGAGGGAATGGGGTTCTGTGCAAAGAAGGTAGAGGGTTAAGCAACTAATGCTTGTATTGAGTTCTCTAGAGCTGGTGGGAGAGCTAGTGGAACTCAGGAAAATACCTTAGAGAAGAAAAGACTGGATTTTCCAATCCTAAGGTCAGACTTCCTGTCTCAAAAAATTACCTTAGATATGGTGTGGAGCAAGGGGTAGCGGAGGACGTAATCACCTCGCTCAAGGTTGGGCGGAACAACAGTTACTAAGAAAACCTATTACTCTAAAGTAGGTATAAAAGTTCTTTGAAATTTAATGTTCAATGTTTTACATTTAATGCTTTCTATTTATGGTTCTGGGAAGAAATGAAAACTGTTGAGTATTCCTCTATGCATAGTGAATGGAACAACAAAATAATTATGTATTTCATTCTGGAAGTTAGCCGGAAATACAAGATGTAAATATTCTAAAAGAAAGAATACTACAACAGGAATTATGGAACTGTAATCATCTTTTTTCTGTAGAGTTAATTTAATGGATTTCTACTGCAGTAAATACTGTAAATTATGAAACTGTAGAAATTCACGAATAAAACATGATACTGAATAAATTTATAAATAGTACATGGAACTGTAGAAATTCATGAATAGTACACGATATTGTAGTTATTTAAGAAAATCCTGCTATGATATTGACTTGTGAAAATGAACATTACTGTAATGATATATATATATATATATATATATATATATATATATATATATATGACTCTATATTAACTTAGAAATACTTGCTATTGTTTGGAACCCCATATAGGGCACTGTTCAAAACTTTTGAAGAACAAGATTAATTCTTTCAATGAGCAGAGAATACAAGTGAGGCAAAGGAGGAATCGGTAGGTTGCGGGTTTAGAACCAGAACCTAATAAATGGGTCACGGTTCTGGTCCCGGCAGAACCCTTGCCGGATAGTGGACAAAACCCTGCGAGTCCAACTAACGATAAATACATTATATTCAATCTAAACAACAAAATTCTCCACTTGGAAAAGAAATAATAACTAATAAAAAACATTAAACTAGTATCACATGTAGAAAGCGGAAAAACTGGAACAAGTAGAGTTCTTGACGGACAGTACAACTGTGCTTATGAAATAGGAGAATTTAGTAGTGTAATTCTAAGAAATACTAACAATGGAATCTACAAAGATAACATAGCTCATATTCTATAAACAGTGACCAAATGGACACAGTGAACAATATGACAAAAATGTATAAGAAC
This sequence comes from Pinus albicaulis, assembly GCA_034641835.2. Classification (NCBI taxonomy): domain Eukaryota; kingdom Viridiplantae; phylum Streptophyta; class Pinopsida; order Pinales; family Pinaceae; genus Pinus; species Pinus albicaulis. The sequence continues at coordinate 691,833,733 of CM076579.1, read as the reverse complement.
ACCTGTTACTGAAGATTTATAAAACATGGTGCAAGGAATTAAACCCTCATAAATAGTTCTATAAAAACAGGACAAATCTGTTTACATGAATTTCTATGGGACTAAGCCTGGAGGTAGCCTTTAACTAGTACTATTAACTTTCATTTAAACAAAACAAATCATAAAAATGGGTTGCACACCCTCGAAAACAAGAAACATCCTCGCCTGCAAGATAAGCAAAGGACGAGAGAATACTACTACTTATGGAAGGCAAACAGGGTGTAGACAAAGCTGGAGGCAGTACGCACCTTCGAGATGGTGAGAAGAAGTTGTTGGAGTTATTCTTACTGGATCTGCCTCGAGACCACACCAAGCTGAGCAATGCGAGCTTCCGACCAAACAAAGAAAACAAGTTAGATACATGAGATAAAAACCTAGAAATCTTAATTGAGATTCAAACCTAGAGCATGTGCGAGCTAGTGGAAGTAGAAAAAAGAAAAATGTTGTAAATATTACCGCAGGCGAGGCTTGTAGAATCTGCTAGAGGAAACGCAGTTCTGGATTCTACGCATGAGCCACAGGAAGAAACCTGGAACCAACTACTGAAAAGGAAACGCGGAAAAGACTTGCAAGGTCACGGGACCGATCTGTGGAGTTATATCAACGGCGCCAAAGGTTTCGTTTTCTATATTCCTTACTATCTAGTCGAGAAAGAGAAAGGACGTATAGAGGAATCTAAAACTCCCAGTTCTTAAACGTTGGTGAAGCTCTCACGGAGAAATAATGGACATAGAAAATCTGCAAGGTTTTCAGGGTTGTAGAGAAGATCTCACCACTCAATGGCAGCAACAATGGAGCAATGGCGAGGGTTTGGGGGTGGGTAGTTACCCTAACCCACCGCATCTTCTCAGATCACTGTTGATGGTGAGAGATGCCAATCCAGTAGACAAGAGACAACCAGGTAGCTACACCAGGTGGAGGCCATATCATAACCTCGTCACATGACCTTAAGCGCGAGTGTATTGAATTCGACAGCACCAACAAATAAATCAAACACTTCGAAATGCCAAATCTATGATAATTTCCAGGTATGGGTTATTCCTTTGGATTGGAATCATGGTTTATACAAATTAATAAACTTAAGAAAATATCCCCGGAGCATTAATACCTACACAAACCACTAATAGATTTCCCGATGTAGTGTTGAGTTGTCAATGCCATAGTAAATGCTATAGTGTAAGCGGAACAATTCCAGCATGCATGAATAATAGACTAAGACAAATCAAATCATTTGTAAATAATTTCATAGTTTGTAAATAATTTATGAGCGAATATGGTAATGACATAATAATGGTAATGTGATAATAAAATATTCTGGATTGTGTATAGTACAGGTAAACATGATAAAAGATTATATATATATATATATATATATATATTTATTTATTTATTTATTTATTTATATGTTTATATATATATTTGGTAAATGTAAATAGTTAAGTTGTTAGTTGTGACAAACCAGTAGCAGTTATAGTATTGGTCCCACACATCCATCAAAAAAACATCATAAACTCACTAAAATATGCACACAAATAATTTATATTAAGTTATATAAGTTATACAAATATGTCCAAAATGGGCCCAGATTTTGATTATAGCAACAATTGTCAAGCACCAAGCATTAACATCACAAGTTGACAAGACCTATTGTCTCAAGTACCTCCAGTTTTGAATTACCAAATATGTCAAAATGCACTACAAAAACATTACATTGATTTCCATCCAAAAGTACACCTATCCCATCAAACAGTCACCCACTGATTTTGCATTGGAGCAACACATCCCATTGTTGGGTAACACCTACACAAGAATAGGAAAAATGTGTGTCATCCATATGTACATGTGTGTTTAACCATTCAACCTAATGAAGAAATTAAATGAAACCATTCAATTGATGAAATAGTTCACCCAACCCTTTCAATTCAAGTATTAAACACAACAACCCTTTCAATTCAGGAATTAAATTCAGGAAAGAACAATAAAGCACAAGGATCAACCATGAAATCTTATCATCCATTGGATCATGTACAAATCAATCTACAACACAGATTTTAATTTGGGAAATTGAAATCCATTCCAATCTTCCCTACCAATTAAATTCTAGATCATAAAACTATCAAACATCAACCCTTACTATTTTTCATTTGAAGCATTCATTCTACTCATCAGTTGCTGCAGACATACAATCAGAGTGTTCACATACAATCAAAATTTTCAAACAATGTTCCATTAATTTTGGAGACATACAATCAAAGTGTTCAGAAAATGTTACATTCATTATATTCATCAGCTACTGGAGACATATAAACAGAGTGTGTGCACAATGTTACATTCATTCTCTTCATCGGTTGCTGGAGACATACATGTTTTTGTTGAATATTGTTATTATATTGAGTACTTATCATTATTTTAGTTTAGAAACCATGTTAAGCTTATAATTTATAGATCATATACATGTTAGTATCTTCGTATTGGAGCTTAGTTCAGTAACTTTATGGCTTCTATCCTCACAACGTAGGCAAATCAATCAAGGAAATTCCACAAGCGTGCAAGAGAAAGCTAGAAACAGTGTAAAAAGTTGAAGTGTTGAAAATGAAGGCCGAGATCATAATTCCATAGATAGATAGATATATGGACACAGTCTGATCATAATTCCACAGATAGATAGATAGATGGACACATACTACACTCGTCTAGAAATTAGGAAGCTGCTCAATTTAAAAACAAGCTGCTCAATTTAAAAAATTTCAGCTTATGTTTCTAAGACCTATCTTTGTTTCTAAGTTATATTTAAGGTCTGAATAGAAGGATTACGAATAAAACACTCTTAGAAGTCCATTTACAACACAATAATTCAACTTCTAGTTTTTTTTTTATAAGATTAAATAAAGGGTTCAGCAGAAGAGCAAAATTAAGGCTTCAACATAGCTAAACCTACGCTAAGAGGCTGAGATCATGAAGAGCCTAAGAATCACTGTTTAGAGTTCCTGATTACCACTATAGGGGTTCGAAATCTAGAAATATGAAGTTTGAATTTTTCAGAGGTATATATATAGAGAAAACTCTTCATTCTTGTTCAGAAATATGAGAAGGTATAAGGCTCACCATTACAAAGCATAGAAGCATAATTAGGATTGGTTCACCATTAGGAAGCAAATAATATTAATTCAGACTCGGCAAAGTGAAGAGTCAACATGAACTCAGGACTCTGCAAATAGAGCATAAGATCAACAAATATTAAGAAACACGTAGATATGCAATATATTTAAATTTTCAAAAAAACACTTTTTGGCCAAGTTTTAGCAAATTTATTCAGCATTTCAAAAAAAAAAATGAACTCACAGGTTTTTCACTAAGCTTTTGACGTTCACCCCAGTCGAAGTGAGCTTTTCGTATGTTTTCAGCATAAAAGTTTCTTACGAAGTAGAGTATGACTCACAATAATTCGATATTTTGGCAAGTCAAACTACTATGTTATAAAATATCATAATTGTACTATTATTGACTCTTGAGCAAGGTTTTAAGTTGCTCTATAATCCAGTTCTTTGGTAAGTTGATCTAACAGTTAACCATTGTAAGCAGTGAGAAATGTGTATCACATATCATGTTGTTCCAGTTATTATACCATGCCTATACCATGCCAGATACCATACATCTTATTTCATTTCATTTTATTTGGCACTACTACATATGCAAGAAGTTCTTTTAGAGGAACCTAGTTGTGCTAGAGTCTAGTTGTCCTCTGCCACCAGTAAAAAGGCTTCAATATGAACTTAACCATAAACTATGAATGTCCTATCTAGTTATATTTTCTTGCCAAGTCAATACCTCTACACTAGTACAAAGGCTTCAATGTGAACTTAACCATAAACTATGAATGTCCTATCTAGTTATATTTTCTTGCCAAGTCAATACCTCTATGGAAGTTACCTTAAAATCATCCTTGAGAACTTATGTGTAAAGAGTTGCATAAAAAAATCAACCCTTTCCCCCAATAGATGGAATTTAACAAATTCACCAAACTTGTCTTAATGAAGCCAACAAGTATGTGTTCAATTCCAAAGTCCAATTCAATTTCAAATATGATGAAATTTCTTTATAGCAACTCCAGATCTCATGTACTCTCCGTTGACTACTTTCATGGCATCTGTAAATGGATAATAGTTAGAACTGTATCTATGCTAAGTTTTTTTTACTGCAGTTAATTTAGCTCTAGCTTTCCCCTAAGCCATTGTGTTCAACAAACAAAATCATTGAATTTTGAAGTAAGACTCAGAAAAAGACTAGTAAGCAGTGCCTTACAATATTCCATTGTTCCCACAACCATACGCATGGATCGAGCTCTCTTTAAAACAATATAAAACTACTATGCCAGCAAGTATAAAATAGGGTTTTAACTACCATGAATAAAACATAGCTCATGCAAACACCCTTAGAAGTACATTTACAACACAAGAAGTCAACTCCTAATTTATGTTTTAGAAGAGTAACTCCTAATTTCTATTTTAGAAGAGTAACTCCTAATTTTTGTTTTAGAAGAGTAAATCAAGGATTCAACATATTTAAACCTCACACTTATCAAATTCCAATCACAAATCATATGATGGTTACACTTGTCTCTTACACAATTCGAAGTTTAGCTTTTCCACTGAAAATAGAACTAGTCTGTAAGGTTCTAGGGAAATATTTGCCCTATGTTTTTGTTAGTCCACTAGGGTTTTCAAGAAAGTTTATTTCTGTTCAAAATACGAAATGCACAAGTTTCCTATACAAATGCAAGAGTTCACAACAAACAATAGAAGATTCCATGCTTCTTACAGATATGTTAACTTCAAAATACAAAATGCACAAGTTTCCTACACAAATGCAAGAGTTCACAACAAAAAATAGAAGATGCCATGTTACTTACAGATAGTTTTTTTTTTTTTTAAGTTAGGCTAAACCATATTATATTATAAAAGAAACTTTACATAGGCATTGGGCTGAGATGGAAAGCGGTGCTTAGCCAATCCCAGCCTTGGTAGTTTTCAAAGTAAACCAGGTTTGGGGCTACCTCCTGGGAGGAAACCATCCCCTTAATAGAGTCATACAGTCATGTTTTACAAAATATTTTGTAGCACATATAAAAACAAAATAGTTGAAGTATGTCCTAAGTTGATAAAAAATAGAAATGAACCATTCTATCGAGAAGTCATGGTGTTCCTTCATCTTCCTTTTTCATGGGGTACTCCTCCTTGATGAGGCATCCATATTCACACGCAATGGCCTCCTCCTTAGCTGTGGGCTCACGCGAAGGCTTCGGAGGGGCCACGCGGATGATAGGAGCAACGTAGTACTCTGCATCTAAAACTATGGTCCAGACGCCATCTGAATCAATGATCCAAATTTTTGTCTCCTCCTCCACTGGCTCATGAACAGGGTGCGGCTCAGTTTTTCCGAGGAATGGGTAGCTCAGAGTGCGATATGCTAGATTTTCTTGGGCCTCTTCTGCCCCTAGGCTTCTCCGAAGTCAAGACAATCTCTCCCTAGTTATAATCAGGCATTTGAGTAGCCTGCCTTTCGTGGCTTACTAAAGAGGGACCTTCAATGGATTCTAGACGTTGGTCTTGGCCGTGGTGATAGCGCCCCGAGAATGCTCCTTTATGGCTTCCCCTGATGGGCTTTTGACATTTTTGCGGGAACATAGAGAGGCTATCGAGAAAAGAGAGGGATGATGACAGTGAGTCCAGGCCAAGATCAGGTGGACGTGCAGCTGGAGTGCACGTAGCAGAGGTGCGTAGTGGGGGGGCGTGTAGCAAGGGTGCTCACCGCAGATGGGGTCCAGCTGGAAGAAGCACAGCAGGAGGGGCTCTCAGCAGGGAAGCGGGCAGTAGGGGGGCTCATAGTAGGGGGAACACAGCAAGGAGAATCACATGGGGAGGAGCACGCAACAAGAGGGCGCACGACAGGGGACTTGTAGCAGGGGGTGCGCGATATGGATGGCAATGGCAGTGGAGGTGCACGAGGCAAGCTAGAGAATCAGTAAGATGGTGAGGGGAATAACATTGATGGCTCTCGAGACCATCTCGAGCAGCAATGAGATGGCTAAATGAGGAGATTTTGTGCCTTTTTAAGACCAATGGCATGAGTGTAGAGGCGGTGAGGGACAATCCAAGTGTGACTCCATGTGATACGAAGTGTGGCATGAGATCAGGTGCAGCAGAGTGCCGGTCTAAATGATTGATGATTTGAGTTTCCACATCATGTTAGAGTTGGCGTTTCAGGGCGACGTCAGCCTGAGCATGGGAGGATTTTTCCTCACGCGATCTAGAAATGTCACCTGCATCCAGGGAAATTCGATCCTTTTGGAGGAGAATGAGGTAGCTCTTGCACAAAATTTCGTCCTAAATCTGAGTAAAATTTGAGTGGTAGAGCGTTGAGTGACTATCCACTCCTTTTTTGGCTAGGAGGTCTGCTATGGTGTTTTCCTATCTACACACATGGTGGAATGTAATGGCCTTGTGATGTTTCAATAGTTGTTGCAGGTAGTTGAGGCAGTTGGCTAGCCACCAGCTGGTGGAGACCTTTATGGAAGGAGAGCCAAGGAGGATGAAGGTGGTCACTTGGATGATGAGTTGAGAATCTCCTTCCATTTCTAGTGGGAAAAAATTAAGCTTAATGGCTATGGAGATACCCTGGATGAGCCCCTCCAGTTCTGCAGATTTGTTTCTATCCCACCCCAGTTTTACATAGTAGGTGTGTAAGGGGTTTCCACTAGAGTCTCTAAAGATGCCCCAAAATCCATCTCCCCCTGGGTTGCCTTTGGAGGCTCCATCGAAGTTTCATTTGAAAAATTTGGTGGGGGGTGGATTCCAGTGTTTTGGAGAGCTGATCCTACCTGTGCGTGAGGGGGAGTTATTCATGGGGGTTTAAATACTCATATGCCAATTGTTCCATATGGTGCATTCAGTTGTGGTTGTCAGGAATTCATCCTTCCCCTAGTGTGCCAAGGCAAGAGTTTCCTCTAAGTTGTTGTATGGCTTGGCTCAGATCTGCTCTTGATTTAAAGCTGCATCTTTAAATATCCTGCTACTTTGTTCTTTCCATAGGTTCCATATGAGTAGGCCCAGAATGAGCTGCCATAGACGATTTAGGAGATTCCTGGAGTAGGGGTTATCCTGCCACCTGCTAATGGTGTTGGTGGTGTTGCCCCAGTTCCAGTTGGATATTCTATAGAGGGTCTCAATCCTGTCCCAGAAAGAGTTGGAGACGGGGCAAAGGTCCAATAGGTGATCGATGGTTTCAATTTCATTTTGACATAGAGGACACCTTGAAGGACCCACAAAGCCTCTCTTAATAAGATTCTCCCATGTGAGGATGCATATTTTACTTAGAAACCATAAAAATGTAGCTACTTTGGGTCAGAGCTTAGCTATCCATATCTTCTTCCATAGCTAATTTGTGGGGCCAAGGTTCAGAGGTTGAATAAGATGGTAGGATTACTTAGTTAAGTAATTGCCACTTGGATTATGGCCCCAATGGAGTAGTTCTGTACCTTTTTGAGTTCTAATTCTCCTTTTTGTTAATTTCTCCCAAATATATTTATGTTGTTCATTGTTCCAGTCTGCTTTCCATCTATTTGTGTGGAGAAAATTCCTATAGCCTTGAGTTACATCATTAGCCCAAAATTCCTGGACATAGTTTTGTTCTCGTGCCTATAAGACCGTGCACCAGATGGGGTAAGGGAAGATCGAGGAGAGGTTAGACATTTGCTTCCATGAATCCTCCCATAACCAAGCTTGAGATCCATCGTACAGTTCCCAGAAGCTGTGAGTTTGGATCAGATATTTTTGTTGAGTGGTTGCATTCTAGATTTGGGATCCTCCAAGAGCAATGTTGAATCTGATTAGTTCCTCCTTTGGCCAATTTCCTACATATTTGGTAGCCCATAAGGTCGCCCATGGTTTTTGTGAGTAGGGGACCCATTTCCACCTTATACTAGTGCCCATGATGTGGTTGATGTGCTCCATATCTCTTAGACCAAGTCCTCCCTAAGTTTTCGGTATACATACCTCTTTCCATTTGACTAGTGCCCATTTGTGCTTTTCTTTGGAGCCCACCAGAGAAAATTTCTTTGAAGGTTGCGGATAGCTTTAAGGACCCATTTTGGTGCAGCCAAAATTGAAAATAGGTATATGGGCAGAGATTGAATAACAAATTTGATGAGAACCAGACGTTCAAAAATGTTGAGAGAGCGGTGGGTCCAAGTGGACAATTTAGTCTCCACTCTATCCAACATCTGTCTCTAGTATGAGTGTTTGACAATTGAGTCCATGAAAGGAGCCCCCAAGTACTTGGACAATAGAGAGGTTGTGGTGAAGCCAAGGATACAAGCTATATTATGTTTGGTTACAATGGTTGTATTGAAGAAGAATATTTGAGATTTCTCAAGGTTAACAGTGGTTCCGGAGGCTTCAAAAAAAAAATCAAGAAGGGTTCTAAGGGTGCGAGCTTCCTACATAGAGGGGTGGCCCATGATCATGTTGTCATCCACAAATTGTTGATTGGAAATGGAAGGAATATTGTGTAAGGGGATACTTGGAAGGTCATGAGATCCGATCGAGCTCTTGATCAGGCGATCTAGACCCTCGACCATGAGTACAAAGAAAAAAGGCAAGAGAGGATCTCCTTGCCTTATACCCCTAGAGGGCTTTAATGTTTCCGAGGGGATGCCATTGACTAGGATAGAGATGAAGGGAGATGATATTAGGCTCATGATACAGCGAACCCAAGTATGACAGAAACCAAAGGCAAGAAGTACTTGTTTTATGTAGTTCGAGCTTAGCTTGTCAAAGGCCTTAGAAAGGTCAATTTTGAGAAGAATACCAAGCTTTCTTGAGGTTTTTAAGGATTGGATGACTTCATGGATTAGAATGATTCCATCAAGGATTTTCCTGCCTTCAACATAGCCTGTTTTCTCAGGAGAGATTAGCATAGGAATAAGCTACTTCAATATATTAGCTATAACTTTGGAAATTATTTTGTAAATAACATTATAGAGTGATATTGGTCTGTACATACTTGGGGAAGAAGAATTATCTTCCTTAGGGATGAGAGTGAGGAAAGTTGCATTGAGAGATGGAAGAATCCAATGAGTATTGCGTGATTCCTCCATTGTGCCCCATACCTCCTCTTTGATGGTATCCTAGAAGAAATGGAAGAAGTTGGTGGTAAATCCATCCAGACCTAGGGCTTTCCCTTCTTTTAGTTGGAAAACCACTTGTTCGGCCTCCATCAGTGTTGTGGCTTTGAGAAACATCCTGTTGTGATCCTGTTTGACTAGTTTTGGAATATGCTGTGTGATTTTCTTAATAGCCTTCTATCATTAGGTGTTGGATTCTTTGAGGATGTCTTTGAAGTGATTGAGTAGTTCATCTATGATGTCCTCATGGTTTTCCATATGCTACCCATTTTTATTTTTGAGGACTGTGATTCTATTGTGCATCCTATGCTGGATTGTGGAGCGGTGAAAAAATTTTGTATTTCGTTCTCCTTCCTTAAGCCAGCAAATTAGTGATTTCTATTTCCATAGGATTTCTTCTTGACTTCTTCTTTCTTCAAGCTGGGTTGTTAGCGTCATTTCCTTGGCCTCTAAGTCTGTTAATCTTCCTTCTGAGTTGATTTTTTGTTGGAGCTGCTGCATTTTCATTTCCAGCTCTCTTTGGTCTTTGAAGTTATTTCCAAAGGTGGTCTTATTCCACAGTTTTAGTTTCCCTTTGAGCATCTTCTGCTTCTACTACAAATGATAAATTTTTGTTCACAAAGGTGGATTGAGGGTAGCCCACCAATCCAAGATGAGGTCTTTGAACCTTGGTTGTTTGAGCCAAAATTGTTCAAAGTGAAAAGGTTTAGGTGTGGCGATACCAAGTCTTAGCCATTGAAGTTGGATCAGCCAATGATCCGAACCAGAGGCTGGAATGATGGTGTCTACTAGCTCTCCTCCCAGGTGGATGAAGTCTTCCATGATGAGGAAGAGATCCAATCTTGATGCAATTTGATGGGATACTCCCCTTCAGTTATTCCAAGTGAAGATGAAATTGGATGTTTGAAGATCTATTAGATGATTTCCTTGGATGAATTCCTTGAATTTGGTATTGTCCAAGTCAAGATATTTTCTTCCTCCTTTTTTCTCCTGAAGGGTTGTAATCATGTTGAAGTCTACTCCTATCAGCCAGAGAGGGTGAGTTCTCTAGTTGTTGAGATTCGCTATGCTATTTAAAATAAAATAAAAAATTTACACTGACTATGGGAAGTAGGCATTCGTGAAATGTCCATGAATGCTGGTTCCAATCAGGTGGAAGGAAGCTTGAATGAAATGTTGATTTTCCTTACTGTTCTCTAGGGTGATCAAGTGGGGGTTCCAGATAATCACTAGGCCTCCCAAAGCTCCACATGCATCGACGGCTAGGGTGTTGCAACCTTTCCAGAGTCTTTTGAAGATTGTATCCAGAGTTGAGCTGGAGAATTTAGTTTCTTGCATAAATAAAAGCATGGGGTTTTCCTCAGTAATTATTTTCTTGATTAACCTATGCTTGGAGAGTTTGTTTAGCCCTCTGATATTCCATGAGATGAGCTTCATTGAGAGGTGTTGGGAACTACTGAGTAGAACCTAGTTAACTTGGGATAGTGCCCTGATTCTACTAGCTCTTTGCCCATGATGACCAATCGCTGCAGATCTGTTCTTCTTCCTCGTTTTGGAGATTATTTCAAAATGATTTTGGTGTTCAGGAGCATGCCACCTTGAATGACGAGGGAGGGTATCTGTTGAGCTCTAATGAGGACATCCTCCAATTTCTAGATCTGTTTATGGGGGATTGAGAGAGTGTCTTTCCTCTTGCATGCATCTTTAAGCCCCATGATGTTTAGGTCCCCATAGTCAATGCTCTTCGGTTCTTCTTCCATTTCTTTAGGGATTGATTCCATGACTGCGCCTTTTCCTTTTTCTGAGTTTTCCATCATATGCATTGAGGACTGCGGTTTCAGAAGGGCTTCCAATTGGATTTTGGTTTGTTGGGTCTCCTGAGTCTGGGATTTCTCCTTCGGGGGCCAATCTGAGTCTCTTGGGATTTCATTCTCGTCCTCATTCAGTTTATCTAGGGCATCAAAGTTGTTGCTTGTGGCTAGGTATTTTTTTCTTTGGTTTGTGTTTGACTTCCTAGTATGCCTTTTCCTTCCCGAGACTTTCATGAACCCTTCGATGTCTTTTTCTGTGGAGTCATTATTCAGAGTGGATCTTTGATTTAGGGGGTAGTCTCTGAATAGGTTCCCATGTTGGTGGCATTTCCTGAATCTAAATGGTACATGTTCATAATCTACTATTTGGATCCATTCATATTCATCATGAAGAAAAATTACCTCATCAAGGAAAGACTTTGCGATGTGCATGTATATGCATATCATTGCATAGGCTGCATGCCTGTTGATCTTTGTCTCTTCTGCTGTTTTTATGAATTCACCCAGAGAGTTGCCAATGTCTTGAAGCGTAAGATCATCCTAATAGTCCTGTGGTAGGGTGTAAAGCCTGACCCATACTAGAGCCCAAGTGAAATATTATATGTCCGGATTGAAGCAATCAACCCAGTTGTGTAGATATAGACCTATTGAGTTGAAGAAATATGGTCCTCCATCCATGATTTGATTCTTGTCTTCGATGCATGTGAATATCACGTTGAAGAAACCCTTAGCACATATATGTAGATCAATATGTCCCTTGGGTTTCCATTTGGAGGCGATCCAACCCAGAAGATATTTTTCTATAGGCCAGAATCCCATGAACTTGCCTATCAGTGCATGGTCCTTCATATATTGGATTCTTCCGTTGATTCGATGAGTCAAGAGCTCAATATTGGTTCTTTTTGTTGCCTTGGGTATGCATGTGGAGGATGTGACTGTCGCTGCTTCTTCAGAAACTACTGTTGGCAATTTTGATGTGGGTGACATCTTAGATGGGTCAGGGAATGAGATAGATTTTTGCTGACGGTCACTCGCAACCCCTGTTGTCGCTCCATTAGAGGGAAAACCAGAGGAGGGGGGATCCACTGTCCCCCCGCTAATGTCTGTCATCTGTGAACTTGTCTGTGCACCAAAAGAAGAAAGGGGCCTAGAGGTTGGGATAGAGTTTCTCCCAAGGGAAACTTGCCTAAAGTCCTCTAAACCCTAGTTCATGGTTGTGGTGTTCAGAGCGATCTATGTCTTCTCCTCCCAAAAAATAATCACACAACCCTCCCGTTGAGTGTGAGGAAGTTGAACATGGGAAATGTTCATAAAAATATCATCGCAATGATGTCTTTCTTACAGCCATGGTGTTAACCATCAATAGGTATCACTTATCTTTCTCATGTTGATATTAGAAGTCATACATAATTGAAATACAATATAGTGAAAATAATTCAATAATTCAAAGTAATTGTTGACACCTAATCCTATGGGATGGGTGTGGATATGCAATTTTGTATAATAAATAATATTAGGGAATAAGGAAGGCCAAGAGTCATTGGGAGATGAATCCCAATAGCCTCACCTCCATGTATAAATGCATGTACATTCTTCACCTAATACACATTCTGATTTGAGGAGTTACCTCCTGGTTTGACATGATATCAAAGCCAGTCCCACTATTGGCATTTATGCCTGTGGTGTAACTCCCTCTCCTTTGCTCAGTTAGTTTTTAATAATAGTTTTTGCTGCTCCTAGTTATTGTTATACTGTTATTCTGCATTTTTTTTATCTCTGCACAGCTATGACATTTGCAGCTCCTGCAGCTCTTGAAGATTCTGCAATCCTGTAATTCCTGAAACACTACAAATTGTAGCCCCCCTCTGCAGTCCTGCAAAGATCCCATTCCTAAATTTTCGTTTGGCCTCTCGGCCTCCCCTCTCTCCTCCCTCACTTCGCTCTCACCTATTTCCCCTACCTGTGCTCTGTCCCATTTATAACAGCGCTCCTACATTTATATATCAACATAGCCATATATTACAACACACCATTTGTAATATCGTTGCACCATACTTCCGCAGACTCCATCCCCGCCACTACAACCTACGCCCACACTACTCCATTCAGCACTCTGGTATCTCACTGTCAAGACCCCACGCTGTTATATGACAGTGTCGAGGTGTTTGTAATATCGCGGTATGCAATACGCTGTATCGCCCTCACTGCGTTCAATACTCTCTGCGCTATCATATACCGCCCCTCTCCACCTGCGGTTAACATCGCTCCACTGCGCTCCCTCCACTGCATTACAATCATACCTCCAATGCCTCATCCAATACTATACGCTGTCACGCCCTCCACGCAATTCGTATTACCTGCCCCCATCGGTCCTTCATATCATATTACGTTCTGTCCACGCTGTCATATGCCTACTCGCTGCTTATAATAACGCCTCCCTCCCACCATAATACAATACGCTCACTCCATATACAATACACCAGTCATATACTAGTCTGCCCTCGTCCTACTCCCTTCTACCGCCTCCCCACTACTTGCATTACCTCCCCGCGGCTCATCATTCCCATGATTCAATACAGTTCTCCCACACGTTGATACTGCACTCCAGTAATATCAACGCCCTCCCCGCCCTTGCTACTACGCTCTGTCATTTAATATCGCCCTTCGATTATCCATATTACCGCCCTCTATTTACAGCACTGTCTCCTTCCATTTTTTAATACCGCTCCACCTTACCACCTTTTAAAAGCGCCCCCTCCACTCTCATTTAATACCACTCCACTTTATATTAAACCCTTCCACCATAATATTTATCACAACTCTGTCTTATTCTATACCGCCCTTCCATACGTTAATACAACACCACCACCATATTACCGCCCCATTTATCAACAATACCACCCCCTCCACCATTTTTTCATATAATTTTTTTTTTCTCCAAACAAAATATATATATATATATACATATATTTTTTTTGTGCAGAATTTAGTATTTGCAGCAAAGAGTTTGTGTCCTTTTAAATTCAGTATATTTTCTAGCAAAGAGTTTTCGTCCCCTTTAATTGAGAAAATTTCCAAAGTTGAAAGTTTTCTAGCAGAATTTTTTCCTCTTCAAAATAATTTTTTCCAGCAAACTAATGCATTCTCTCATCTCTATTGTTGGGGTGGTTCTCTCCGGCAAAGAGAACTATCTTGAATGGTCTCGGAAGATTAAACACACACTCATTTTTAATGAGTTGTGGAAAGGAATCTGTGAAGGACAAGAAGGAAATCCACCAACAAAGCCCACTTTAGACAAAGAGCTCGCCATTTGGGGAACAGCAAGAACCTAAGGTCTGGTGCCTTGATTGCAACTCTTCCGTTGGAGAAGAAAGGAGTCTACATTTCATCATTTTAAATGCTTCCTATGATGCCTCGAGCAAGCTAAAAGAACTCATGACTCACATTCGAATTAGAAAATGTGTTCAATTGATGATTAAGCCGGTTCACTCTTGAAATGAAGCAATGATGATCCCTTTGTTTAGTATTAGATCTATCATGCATGATATTGATAGCACTAGTGTAAAAATGGACATACCTCTCATAGCATATGTTAAAGCATTATATCCAAATTACTCACATTATCTTGAGTCTTTGCAAGCAAGTGGGAACCTTGAGCATATCACCTTTGATACACTTGAGAAAAAGTTTGCAGAAAGAGAGAAAGCTTTCGGGAATATGACAGTCCCTTCGTCTTCCAAAGATACTGCATACTTGGCACATAGAGAAAAGATTCATGCTCCAGATTCATCCATAGGAAGAGGTGGCATAAGAGGAAGAGGAAGAAGAAACTTCACAGAAAGGGGGGGCAGACAATATGACAAATCCAATCTTCATTACACATGTTGCAATAGAGATGGACATGATGCAATCAAATGTAGAGAACCTTGGGAGAAAATTGAGCAGCAAAGAAATCAAGACAAAGGTAAAACTAATGACAAAGACAAAGGTAAAGCACCTAAATCCACTCACTATGTTCTATCACATTGTAACAATGGAGTAACTGAAGACTTATTTGATGTTTCATTTACTTCATGGAGAGATGATTGGTTGCTAGATTCAGGAGCAACATGTCACATGACATTTAGAAAATATTTTTTTGAAGAATTCACTGACAAAGTTGATGGAGCAGTATATTTCGCAGATAAATCCAAACTCAAGCCATCTGGGCTTGGCACAGTCAGGCTTAAACTGCCTGGTCTTCCTGATCATATCCTACATGAGGTTCTATACCTCCCTGAGTTGAAGAGAAACTTGTTGTCCCTGGTCGAAATCCGGCAGCAAGGACACTCAATTCACTTGTTTTATGGCAAGGCAGAGGTCAGAAAAGCATCAGATCACTCACTTGTCATGGAGGGAATAGAAGAAGGGAGACTCTTGAAGCTGAAAGGTTCATCTGCTCATGCTCAAAACTTTGCATTTAGTTCACATCATGATGAAGGTACATTCCCATCAAGTCTTTTATGGCATGCTATATTTGGACACTTAAACTATGAAAGCCTTCGTTTGTTGAAGAAAAATGGTGTTAATGGACTTCCTACAATTCCTAGAAAACCTAAGGAATGTGATGCTTGTATTCTAGGAAAGCATAGCAAACAGCCATTTCATGATTCACACTCCAGAGCACATAGAAAAATTGAGCTTGTTCATTCATATTTATGTGGCCCTATGCCTATTGCTTCTACAAATGGAAATAAATACATGATGACATTTATTGATGACTACACCAGAATGTGTTGGATTTACTTATTGAAGAATAAGTCTGATGCTTTTCAAACTTTCAAGAATTTTCATGCATGGATTGAAAATGATGCAAAAACACATATTGGCTCTCTACGTACTGATAATGGAAAAGAATACACTTCAAACAAATTTGAAAATTATCTTCGTCAACATGGAATCAAACATCAAACAACTGTGCCATATAATCCCCAACAGAACGGTGTAGCTGAAAGAATGAACAGAACTATCTTAAATATGGTTCACTCCATGTTATTTTTCAAGAATGTGAAATTTATGTTTTGGGCTGATGCAGTTCTATGTGTTGTTTACATAAATAATAGGTGTCCTTCAAGTTCAATTAGAAACAAAACTCCTTTTGAAATGTGGCATGGCCACATTCCTTCGGTAAAGCATTTCAGGGTCTTTGGGTCCACCTATTATGCCTTGATACCCAAGGGTCAAAGGAAAAAACTTGGTGCTAGAAGTAGAAAATGTATCTTCTTGGGGTACTCCAATACCTCCAGAGGATATCGTCTCTATGATGAAACAAATAAGAAATTTGTAATAGCAAGAGATGTCATATTTCTTGAATCTTCCAAGAGTGACAAGGTTGTTGAGCGCAACTTGATCACCTGGATAGATTCACACATGCAAATTATTTCCAAGAATTTGATAATCAGATTCCACATCTTGAAGGGGGGATTCTGATATTGAATCAAACTATGGAATCATGTCCTGAAGCACTCTCTCCCCCACATGAAGAAACAACCACGGATGACACATTGGATGATGTGATTGACAGAATTGGGAGATTGAATCTTGAATCAATCCCAACTCAGTCAAATGACCAGCCTGGGCCATCTCAGAAAGGTCCTCCCAAATGGCTGACAAAGACACTGGAAAATGTTCATCCTGATGAGGTTGGAAAAACAGGAACAAGAAGTTCCACTCAACAAATCGAAGGTGATGTAGATAATTCTGATTCTCCTGTTGATATGGATATTGCTTATAACTGTGAATTGAGTTTGTCTACAGATCATGAACCAACTTCCTTCAAAGAAGCCGCTTCTCATGATGAATGGAAAGAAGCGATGCAGAAGGAGTATGATGCCTTGATAAAGAATGGCACTTGGAAGCTGGTTGATCCGCCTTTGGGAACGAAACCAATTGGCTGTAAGTGGGTCTACAAGAACAAGTATAAAGTAGATGGCTCACTTGACAAGCACAAGGCTAGGCTTGTGGAAAATTTTTTTTCACAAAAATAAGGAATCGATTATGAAGAAACTTTTTCTCCCACAACAAAATGGACCACCATCCGGACTCTCTTTGCCCTAGCAGCTCAGAATGGATGGAAAGTCCATCAGATGGATGTAAAAACAAATTTTCTGAATGGAGATCTAAAGGAGAAAGTTTATATGTCCCAGCCAGAAGGATTTGTGGTAAAGGGTCAAGAACACAAAGTTTGGAAACTTGTAAAATCCTTGTATGGCCTCAAGCAAGCACCACGAGCCTGGTATGAGAAATTAACCGAGCATCTTCTGAAACTTGACTTCAAACATTTTGATCTTGATGATGCAACTTTGTTTGTTAAGAAAGTTGGAAAAATAGTTGTATATCTTGTGGTATATGTAGATGATCTTTTGATAACAGGGAATAATGAGAGCTATATTGCATCCATAAAGAAAAAAATGAAGAAAGGTTTTGAAATGACTGATTTGGGTCATGTTCATTACTATCTAGGTATTGAAGTAATTCAACATCCTAAATTTATATTTCTTTCTCAAAAGAAGTACATTGGAGATCTCTTGAACAAATTTGGCATGGATGATTGTAATCCCTTAACCACTCCAATGGAACAAAACTTGAAGCTCACATCTATTGAAGGGAAGGAATTTGAGGATGCAACTAAGTATAGACAACTTATAGGAAGTCTTATCTATCTGACCACCACCAGACCTGACATTTCATTTGCTGTTGGAATCCTCTCAAGGTTCATGCAAAAACCTTGTGAAGGACATTGGTCTGCTGCAAAAAGAGTGTTAAGGTACTTGAAGGGGACTCAAGACTTTGGACTCAAATATACACAGGTAGGCGACTTCAGCTTGATCGGATACTCTGATTTAGACTTTGATGGCGACAAAGAAACAGGGGTGTCTACTATAGGTTACACCATGAGTCTTGGATCAGGAGCTGTCTCATGGAGATCACGCAAACAGTCAGTTCCAATAGATTCCACGACCAAGGCAGAATATGTGGTAGTAGCTGAAGCAACAAAGGAAATTGTGTGGCTCCGGAAAATCCTGGAAGATTTGCAGATGAAACAAATGTATTCCACACCACTCATGATCGACAACACTTATGCAATAAAGTTGGCCAAGAACCCAAATTTCCATGATCAAACAAAGCACATTAATACAAAGTACCATCTAATTCGACATCATGTTCAGGCCAAAACCATCCATCTACATCATTGTTCCACAAATGAGAAAACTTCTGATATCTTCACCAAAGCACTTGGAAGAGAAAAGTTTGAAAAGTTCAAATCGATGCTTGGGCTCACCAACATCCCTTCGGATTAAAGGGGGGAATATTGACACCTAATCCTATGGGATGGGTGTGGATATGTAATTTTGTATAGTAAATAATATTAGGAAATAAGGAAGGCCAAGAGTCATTAGGAGATGAATTCCAATAGCCTCACCTCCATGTATAAATGCATGTACATTCTTCAGCTAATACACATTCTGATTTGAGGAGTTACCTCCTGGTTTGACAGTAACAATGTAATCCAAATTCAAATGTTCAGGTAAACCATGTCTGTTCCACTACAATGTCAATTAATTCACAAAATTATTCATTTATATGAATGGATTATTAGGTTTGGTTTCATCATTTAAAAAATTCCTTGTTAATAACACAGTATACACTTAGATGCAACCTGAACTCATTTGAGTAAAACGCCAAGTTTCCTACATAAATGAAATAGTTCACAACAAACAACAGAATATTCCATGTTGTTAACAGTCAATAGATATTAATTTTCTTTCTCATGCCAATATTGGAATTCATACATAAATATAGTTTACTCTATATAGTTGTGTTGTAATAGTTATCAAATTCTTACTCATGTTGTACTCGAATACAATTTTAAATCAAAATTTCGTAGTAAATATGCAGGTTTTTGGAGCCATGCCAAGAGTTTCTATTGCAGATCAGATAAGGAACAAGAGGCAAGGGACAAGGGGGGCCCAACTGTGGAGCAGTTCATCAGATGAGCATGTCAATTCTCCCAATGCTCCCAACAATGTCATTGAAAAGGACTCTATGGTAGCAGATCATCCCAGCCCACCATCAGCCACAGAGCCACCTTCAACCACAGTGTAAGGTGAAATTTCAACAAATTAAATCAGTTCCATCAGATGTTGGACAAAGAAAAACATGCTTGTTGCAATTGATGACATCGAGTTTAAGGGATATTCAATCCGTGCATCTACAAAAAAACATGGTATTGCTGCCTCTAACATACATTATTGGATAAATGGGTTGACTATACAAAGTGTAGACGGCTTGTTACAATTATTATTGAAGAGGAGGAGGATGAGATGGTCGAGTGGTGTAAGGAGATGACCCAATTGGGACATGGGTTAGAGCTTATACAACTTAAAACCATTGTAGCTCAAATCTGTCAAGGGATGCCAAAGCCCTTTATAGATGGGTTTCCTGGTAAATCATGGTGAAGTGGGTTTAAAAAGAAGCATCCAGACCTTGTGTTACGTACAACGAAGGGCATTTATAGAGACAGGGCTTTAAATCTATGCCCTATAATTCTTTCCAAGTTTTATAACACTCTTTCTACTGCATATGAGAAAAACTCATATGCCCCATACCATATATGGAACTGTGATGAAACAGGCTTATAAGCAGGAAGGAATTGTGGTATGCGAGTAATTGTGAAGAGAAGGAGTAGAAATGTGCCTAAGATATTGCCTAAGAGCAGGGAGTGGATCACAATTCTTGCATGTGTCAATGCAATTGGTTCATCAATAGCAAGATTTTATCTATTTAAATTTAAATCTCAACTAAAAAATTATATACAGAATTTTGAACTAGGTGCATGCATGGTTGCACATCCAGATGCATGGATGACAAAGGAAGTATTCCTGAATTGGATTTTCCACTTTTCTGCTTTTGAACCAGGTGGTGTCTCGCCTGAAAACAGACACTTACTGATTTTAGATGGCCATGGAAGCGACATGGTTATGTAGACAATCAAGGAGGCCAATAAATTGGGCATTGACTTGTTAACATTGCCAGCTCATACCACTCACATATTGCACCCCTTGATGTGAGCGTGTGTGGGCCTTTCAAGAACTATTTTAGGGTTGATCAAGCTTCATGGATGGCAAAGAATCCAGGGGTGGAAGTAAGGAGGTTTGAGCTTGCTTATCTTGCAAGTAAAGCATTTAAAAGCGCTCTCACACCTTCTAATATCAAGGCTGGATTTAGGTGGATTGGTATATGGAAACTTAATTTTTACGCTCTTATGCACGATACTAGTTGTATCCAAGCATCTGAAGTGGAAGTTCAAGAAGCAGAGAACTTACAAGACCATGTCGATGCCCAAGAAGGTGTAGCTACTAATGAAGGTATAATGTCCCTTTCTGAAGGGTTTTTATATGGTGATGATGATGAACATGTCAGTGAGACACAGTTAATTCATGAACCAACTAACAATATCAATGAGGTTGTCACACCCACTGAACCACCTGTGAATTATGCATGTGATATTCCATTTGATGCAGTTGATGAAGGGAATGAAAATGCAATAGAATTAGAAAATGAGCAATTGACCATGCTAACCCAAGTAAGCACGCCATCATGTTGGCAGAGGCTGTGATGAATATCACTGGAAATAATGTATCTACCGCCAATGAGGAAAGCATGGACATGCCTTCACAACCATCACATTTGAACACCGAACTTGTCCATTATTTTGTGTACAATAGATCACTAGAAGAGGAGCCTATTCAGCATGAAGTACCTGAAGAAGACAACAATGGGGGCCAATCAGTTGTCCTAGAGGATGAAATATATGTGTCAGGTCCGAAGGAGCATGGGGCAACACAAAAGAAGATATTACTTGGTGCATTCCTAAAGCTACCAGTAGAGGGAGTGAAGGCCTCATCAAGGAACTCACCATCAAATTATCTTCGTTTAGGAAGGAGTTCACAATTTCTCACATCTGAAGATTATATGAATTTAATGTTCGAGTTTGAACTTAAAAAGAATGAAATTTAGGAAGCAAAAAAGAGAAAGAAGGAGTTAACCAATGAAAATAGAGCTGCAAGGATTGCAATAGAAGAAGCTCGAGAAAAGGAAAGGTTGGAAAGACAAAAAGCAAGGGAAGATAAGGAACATCAAAAGAAATTGGCAAGGAAAGAGAGGGAGGCAAGAAAGGTTCAGTAAGAGTTGGAAAAAGGAGGAGGGGTGACAAGTAGGGAAGCCCATGTTTTAAGCTAGTTTGAGGCAAATAGGTTGAGATCTAACACGTTGTACCAAATTTCATAGTAGAAACCATCATACCAAGACCTAATTAACATCCAATTCCCTTGCTATTAGGCAGGGGTTAGGCCCACCACTTATACGCCTACCAATGCAGTTTTTAATCCTAAATGTGTTTATATGACACTTGCAGTCAGTACTGGGGTTAGTAACACAAGTGGACACTTGGGATACTTAGTCCCACCATGGCTACAAGGATAAAATTGGAGTCAAGAATATGGAAACATTTAGGCACATCCTAATCATCCAATCTTGGGCAGTTCACCATACTTGGGTCAGGCAGTCAACTCAACATTTTTGGGCAATGCGGGAAATAGAAGCCATCAAGCATAGGGGTGGCATGACTTAATTTGTGTAACCACAACACATTGTGATTTTGGTAAGGACGAAATAGGTTTTCTAAGGATAGCATCCATGGATGTTATGAAGCATCATTTTGGGTTGCCTCACGAAATTATTATGTATCAAACAATTTCTAATTGCTACAAGTTTTTTAATATGTTTAAGTTATAATTTCTTATTTAAAATAACACAACACTTTCCATAGCCCATATCATAATTTTTAATTTTTAATTAGTATGTATCAAAAAATTTCTAATTGCTACAAAAATATATCTTTTATTCCTTGGGAGTTAACAAATTGACAATGTAACCCATTTCTAACTTGCTCACTTGCAAAGGCATAATCCCAATCATCAATGACACCATTAAAACAAAATAATTTTAGATTGTTACTTGCCTTCTCTAATCTAAGACGTTGAAATTGTGAAAAATGTTCCCAATCAAAAAATAAACACAAAAAAATCGTATTCTATGTACACGCTCCCCATCCCAACAACTTCAACCCCAAGCTGATATAAGACATTGAAAAAAACTAGTTTCACTGCATCTAAAAAGCATTATGGCCCATTGCACAACTCTACATAAAAAATTGAGCGAATTAAATAAGGACATATTGTTGGAAAACAAGGATTTAAAGTATGCTCAATAGACTTGGTATGCTCAATGAACAAAAATGTTGCAATGAAACAACAAAAGTATGAGACTGCTGAAGATAAATTTTTAAATTTGTGCACCTTAAATTTTTAAATTTCGCAATACTGTTATTGTCAAAACCATTCTATCTATTTTATTATTGACTTCTAACAAAAAACTAAATTTCAACTGCAGGACAACAAAATATTTAATGGTGAATTATCAGTCAAATTGTTGATGCACTCGGATGTTCAGTCCTCCCCACCTCAAAATTCCATAGCAAAAGACACAATTTACTTATTAAAATAATTAACTTCAATCCCCAAGCTGACATAATACATTGAAAAAAACCAGTGAAATGATACATTGAGAAAAACCATTGTTGTCCACCCTTAAACCATTGTTGTCCAGATCTGTAAATAACAGGGCACTACCATAAAAACTAAATTTCTATTGCAGGAAAAGAGAAAACTAAATTTCAACAAAAAGATTTGATGGTGAATTATCAGTCAAATTATTGATGCATTTGGATGTTCAATCCTCCCCACCTCAAAATTCCACAACAAAAGACAAAACTTACTTATCAAATTAACTTCAATCCCCAAGCTGACATAATACATTGAAAAAACCAGTGACATAATACATTGAAAAAAACAGTAGCATAATACATTGAAAAAACCTATTGAATTACAAAACCCAAGTGTTTAAAAACACAAGAAACAAGCTCAACAAAGAAACATTAATCCCTCTCCAAAGCAATCATGGGAGGAGGACCTAACAGGAGAAAGCATGCAGACATAGAGTGACTAAGCGGCGACCCTAAGATTTCAAGAAGTTTGATGGAGAATGTTAATAGACTCCATGGGTTTGATGATAATGTGGCAGTCTAATTTGACCAAAATTGAAGAGCAGACATCTCAGTGGAACGGTACGAAGGTTGTATCTAAACAATCATGTGTTTATAGATTAAGGTAAATTAATAAATCATATCAAGGGTTGAAGGACTACCAGTTGGACAGAAATGGAAAAATATGACAGAGTCTAGTCGAGGCAAAGGAAAAATTCATTATCTCCTATGAAACATGAAGGATATCGGCCAAGGAGTGAAAGAACCAGTTTTCCATCACAAGGAGTGAAAAGACATCACAGTTTTCCATCGCAAGGAGTGAAAATAACCAGTCAATTTACACAAAACCCTAAACCTAAATGTGTTAAAAAACCAATCATTCTTCTATTACTCCCATATAGGTGGAACTATCTGATTCCTTTTAATTTTCTAAATTATTATAGATCCATAAGGTCCCCCATTTCTTAGTTTTTATAAACATTCCAAAACAGATAATTCTAGATATATTAGATTATGTAGTATTTACTTGTTATGGTTCAGCTTTATTTTCATTTTTTGGATAATTTTGAATTTGACCTCTCTTAAGACAAAGCCCATGTTGCACTACCAATGGTCTAGTTTCCCAAGTAGCAGACCAAAATTTTGCAACAAGATTATAAGTATGTAATTTTGTGAATGATCAATGAATTTTGCCATCACAAGGAGTGAAAAGCCATCACAGTTTTCCATCAAAAGGAGTGAAAAGAACCATTCAATTTCTACAAAACCCTAAACCCTAAATGTGTTAAAAAACCAATCAAATTACACAAAACCCAAGTGTTTAATCACAGGAAACAAGATCAACATAAAAAAATTAATCCTTTAAGTTAAATATGTTAAAAAACAGTCAATTTACACAAAACCCAATTGTTTAAAAACACAGGAAAGAAGCTCAATAGAGAAACATTAATCCCTCAAGTTAAATTTGTTAAAAAACCAGTCAATTTACACAAAACCCAAGTGTTTAAAAACACAGGAAACAAGCTCAACAGATGATCTAAAATTGATTGTTAGTTATTGTTGTGCTAATATCATTTTCAGATTTAAATAAACATTGATTTGGTTTTCTTATCCAGTAAGAGTTTATCCATGAGCATGTGATTGTCAATTCATTAAACTTGGTAAAATTTAGTGTTTTTCATGAACTCAAAAGCATAGAAACTAATTGTTGAAAAGCAGAAAATAAGAACACAACAAGCACAAATAACAAAGCTCAATACACAAGTTTTTGATGAAGGAGTTCACCCCTCCTGAACTACATCTTCTTGGTCCAGCTTTATAGTGTGGGCCTTTGTATTAGCTTCAAATGTGCAAAATGCTTATTTACAGTCTCTTGTTGCCTTTGCAACCTGATCCAATGGCTCCAAAACATCAAAATCTACTAGAAATAATTCTTCCTGAGCTCATTTTGGTCGAACATTTCCTCAGTTATGGAAAAAACAAGATTTCCTACAATTTTTCCTCTAAAACTGGGATTATGCCAGTTAAAATTCTAAATTTAGCAATGTCTCCACATTTGGCATGCTCCACTAGTTTCTTCGCTACTTTAATTACACTTAATTAAGAGATAAGCGCTCTTTAACAAGAAGATAAGCGCAATTTAATTTTTTAAGTGTGTTTAGCGCTGATTGGCATAAAAGATGATTTAACGTAATTTAATTATGTTTAAACGTAATTAACCCTGATTATAAATCTCCGCCGATTTTTTTGTTGGAAGCCCTTGGTTCTGGGTGCATGACCACATGGGAGGGGGCTCGCCCATGGGGTTGGCCCCCTCCGGACCCCCGTTGACTGGTGCACATTAATTCAAATGAATGCGGAGATCTGTATGGGTAAGACCCACTATAAGAGAGGAGATGGTAAGACATATGGTTGATAGGCGGTACGTCTAGGGTTCGACCCCGAACCCCACCATATAATTTGGTCCACTCCATACTTGTCAATTCTGCCAACATAGCTAGCCGCTCCACCATAATATCCTCCCGCTAGTCAGATGTAGATCTCCTCCATATAGATATCATCCATAGAGACCTAAGTTTTAAAACTTAGGTTAAAATATGTATTGCACCATTGTCCTCAATAGTTCAGCCTTGTAATAACATACGATATGCGCCAACATGCCATTCCATTTGTGGGGGTACATGGCATGCCACGTGGCCCTTCCCCATTGGCCCATAACTACACCAAAAATAATAACATTGCACCAATAATAATAAAATTTCACCCTTAGACTTACGATAAAAAAATTTTCCCTTACTAGTCAACATTATTCAATCCGGCTGTGCCGCTTGGCACAACATCATTGATTGTTTCTAGAGAATATTCCTGTGAAGCCGACTACACTACCACATCATCCATGTACTTGTTCTGCTCATTTTTTTTCCTGTTTGGGAAAATGAATAGTAGGCCATAATTCCCTCATATGAACTCAGAATTTGATGAAATGAGTTGCGTTGGAATCCTGGAGACGAGCTCTATCCAGGTGTTCAGGTTTGAAGCATTTATGAGAAATTTCAATTTTTGAGCTAAATATTGAGCCTTAGATCATTCCTCCCCACTAGAAGCCTTTTTGACCCCAAAAGATACTATCAATTGTTCAACAAGTGAGGGTACAACTCCCTCACTCTTCCAATATCCAACCATTTGGCCTTGGAAGGATTTTTACCCTTGAGACCCACTCTAAGGTATTCAACATTCCATCTTCTTGAAGTTTTGATTCTTCTATCAAGTATGAGATCTTTCTAAAGTTCATCAAGATATTCTAGAAAGAAATCATCTATTGATGGAAGCTAAACATATTCTCCTTGATCACCAGTCAAAAGAGGCTCAAACAATCTCAAATTCTCAACATTAACGACAAAATAAATTTGCACATAAGGAGGAAAATCTAGCTTGAATGCATTTTTACCATTCTTTTCCAAAATTTTAAATGGATCATAATGGATTGGTTTGAGATTTTTACCTTCCCCTTACATTCCTTCTTTGCTTATGTACAACCAAACTTCATCATCAACTTGGAATTTGTGATCAACCCGGTTTTTGGCATGCCTTGCTTTGTAGCTGATTTGGCTCTTTTCAAGTTGCTCTTGCATGGTGTGATGTATCAACTGAATTTGCTTAATGAACTTCCTTTCCTTGTCTACATCACTATGACCATCTATAGCAATGTCTTTCTCAAAGATGTAGTCCAATGGAGATCTTGGAAAACAACCATAACATGCCTCAAATGGTGATGTGTTTGTGGAAGAATGTTTTGCCTTGTTGTATGCATGTTGAATGTAATGCAACTGTTCATCCCACAACTTGGGATGCTTGCTGCAATAACCTCTAAGAATATGAATAAAGGTATGTTCACCACCTCGGTTTGACCATTTGTTTCTGGATGAAATGTTTTGTATCCATCATGTCCCATAATTTTGACCAAAAATTCCCAACAAATCGAGAACCTTGATCACTTACAATAGAAGTAAGAAGACTAAAATAAACCCAAAAATTTTGAAAGAAAATATTAGTGGTTCATTCATTTGTAATGGTTTTCTTGCATGACATCAAAATACACATTTTGTTGAACCTATGTACCAAAACATACAAATAATCATGACTTTTCCTTGACATAGGAAAGAACACCTACAAAATCCATTGAGATACTCTCCCAAGGATGTGAAGGAACCAGAAGTGGAGTGTACAATCCAAGCTTCCTATTGCTAGGCTTACTTGCTTCACATAAAGAACATCCACTAATAAAATGAGATACGCTATCAATCATGTGTGGCCAATAAAAATACCTTTGGAGATTCGCTATTGTCTTGCCTACACCGAAATGTCTTGCAATCAACGATGTGTGCGCCTCCCTTATGATATTGTTTCTTTCTCCCTCTAGAATACATAAATTTCCCAAGTGATACAACAAACTATTATTCACATGATAATCTAACTCTTCATTTTGGTTTCCTTGACTCACGTTGTCATACACATCTTGAAAATCACTATCATTTGCATATTGTTCAATGTAACTTTCATGCATAATGGAATTGTGCTTGAGAATAATAGTTGAATTTACAATAGGCCTAGAGAGAATATCAGCTACCTTATTGTAGATTCCATTTTTGTACTTGATAAAAAAATGAAATTGTTGTAGAAAACCCATCCATCTGAAATGTCTTGATTGCAGCAACTTTGACAGTGATTGTAAGTACTGCAATGGCTGATGGTCGGTATGGATAATGGTCTCTTTCGCCATAAAGTAATGCTTCCATTTCTTTAAACTTTGTACCAATGCATATAACTCTTTATCATAGGTGGCATATTTAGTCAGAGCTCCATTAAAAATTTCATAATGAAATGAAGTAAACTTACCATGCTGCATGAGCACTTCTCCCATAGCATAATCACTTGCATATGTTTGGATCTCAAATAGTTGTCTAAGCATCAGGGGAATTTTGAGGTCTAAGGAAATTATAAAATAATAGTAGAAATAATAAAATAAGATTTGATTACATCATCAAATTTTAGAGGGAAAAAAAGAAAAAACTACAATTTCAACTTATCTCCCATAGTTTTTACTCAAATTTCGAGCGAAGGTACTCGTTGGATGAAAATTTTAATTCCTCATCCAAGGAGTACCCATGTTGCAAAATTTCTATGGATCTCGCTACACGAAAAATGAGAAATACATGAAAAACGTAATTGAAATCACGTTTTTCATGTATTTCTAATTTTTCGTGTAGCAAGGCCCATCAAAAGTACACAACATGGGTACTCCTTGGATGAGGAATTTAATTTTTCATCCAACAAGTACTCTCGCTCGAAATTTGAGTAAAATATTTGGGAGATAAGTTGAAAATACGAGTTGAAAAAGTAGTTTTATTATTTTATTATTTTTTAATATTTACACCCTTTTACTTAAAAAATGGTGAATAATCCCCCATGGTTGACATCATCATGTTGAATCCTATTGGTTCTTATAAATTTTATTTTGGATGCACATTTTTCTTAGGAGGCCCATTTTAGACCTCAAAATTCCCCTAATGATCTGGAAGTGCTAAAACCGGTGCTGAACTTATCCTTTGCTTCAAACCATCAAATGATTTTTGTTGTACATATCCCCAATGGAAGAATTTCTTCACACTTGTCAATGCATGTAACGGAGCTACAGTGGAAGAAAAATTAGCAATAAATTTCCTCCAATGCTATGTTGCCCCTAAGAAGCTTCTTACCTATGTAACTGTATTGGGCTTGGGCCAATTCATAATGACCTCTACTTTGGAAGGATCGATCTTCAACTCACCTCCTCCAACAATGTGTCCCAAATACACCAATGAAGTCTTACCAAACTCGCACTTTGACATCTTTAAAAAAAATTACTTTTTTCTCAAGACATCAAGTACCTTGTTCATATGCATGACATGTTCTTCTCTTAATTTGATGAATATGAGTATGTCATCTAAGTAAAAAAAGACAAAGTCATCTAGAAATGGTCTAATTACATCATTCATGACTCTTATGAAAGTAGCTGGAGCATTTTTTAAGCCAAATGGCATAACTAACCACTCATACAATCCTCGTCTAGTTTTGAAAGCAGTTTTCCAAATGTCCTCTTCAACTATTCTAACTTGATGATAACCACTTCGTAAGTCTAACTTAGTGAAATAATTTGCATGCTTTAACTGATCTAGCAAATCATCAATGCATGGGAGTGGGTAGCGATTATTTACCGTGATTTTATTCAGTGCATAGGAATCGATACACATGTGCCAAGTCCCGTCCTTCTTTGGAACCAAAACAATTGGTGAACCACATGGTGAAGTAGATGGGCGTATGATACCTTTGTTCAGCGATTCTTGGATTTTCTTCTTGATTTCCAAACTCTCCATAATTTACATGTAATACATACCAATTTTTGGAAGTGGAACATCCTATTGCAGTTGAATCTCATGTTGAATTCCCCTCTTGGGTGGTAACCCCTTTGGTTCTTGAAACATCTCGCCATGCTAACTTACCACATCAAAAAAATCAAATTTCAATTTTTCATCACATCCATCAAAATATTCCTAGTCAACATCATCATTTTTCTTGATCATGAGAAGCACAAAAATTTTACTTGCATTAACTAGCCTCTTCATTTGTCCTGCATTAACTAAAGAAATGTTAAGTTTCTTACGATGAGCTCTCACAATATACTCCACCCCATCCTTGAGAAAATTATATTTTTTCTCATGGTGATAAAAAACCTCTTTCCTGTTATACAAATATGGACTTCCCAAGATAATCCCGGAAATGTCAAGTGGAACCACATCTAACTCGACTTCATCAACAAAGTTTACACTAATAGAAAATCTAAATATGCATTTTCTTGTAACCTGTAAATTGGCATTCTTAACTTTCCAACCCAAAGTGTATGGTTTATGATGTGGTACATTTTCAAGGTTAAGCTTTTTGACTATCTTCTGAAATCAAGTTTGCTTGTGACCCCATATCAAATAATGCATCAATATTTGTATGATTAGAAATCAATCTAACATGGAACAATTCTATCCTTGTGTCTTCATTTGGAGTGTTGTTGTGACTATTTGAGGAACTAGAACTTGCTATGGCTTCTTTTCCATTGTTAACCATGGCGATTATCTTGGTCTCATCTCCTGAATCAGATCCAAGATCTTGTTGTGTAGTAGCAGTCGTCTTTTGTTTCCCTTTGTTACTTGGTTTCTTTGGCCTTAGTACAGGATGTAGTTTCCAAAAATGGGCTACATCATGCCCCTATTTGGAACAATGTTTGCATGTAGTTTTCTCCCCTTCTTTCTTGATACTTGCATTATTATTTCCCTTCAATTTTCCTCCCTTCTCTTTTCCCTTACCCTTGAATGGCTTCTTCTTACTACCCTCTTCAGGAATGTATTTTCCCCTTGCTTCAAGGTGTGTGGATTGCACACATACTTCATCTAAGTTGTTTGGGTTAAACATAAGTATAGTATGTTTCAAGTAGGAATGTAAACCTCCTATATATTTCAAGAGTGTATCTTGTGAATTCAAGTTTACTCCTAGCAAGAAAACCCTCTTTCTAAACTCCTAAGTGTACTCTTGAACAATTTGGCCTTTGAACTGCCTAAAGATTTGGCAACTCATAATCGCTTTTTTCATATAGACTAATGGATAAAATTTTATTTTAATGGAATAAATGAATTCAACCTAAGAAATGGAAATATTACCATGGATTCACATTTCCTCTCATGTCTTTGCCTCCCACCCAACTAGTGTTGCTCCTTCTATCCGTAATGAAGCCAATTGGGTCTTTATGTTGTCTTCTTGTCAATTCTGAATTCTGCAGTATAATTCCAATTAAAAAATCCAATTGTCTAACTTATCTACACTAACCTCTCTATTTTATATGGGAAGTTTAAACTTGATGTCCAACTTGAGTAATGTAGTCTTCCATTTTGGGATCTTGGAATGAGTGTGGATATGAGTTTTTTTGGTGGATGTGGAAGATGAAGATGTTGATGAAGACGATGAAGATGAGGATAGTGGAGATGGAGGTGGCTTTCCTTCACTACCTTTTTATATCTTCTCTTCTTCCTTCTTATTTTTTGAATATCCTTTTCCATGTGGAGGCTTTGGACCTTCTCCAGCTTTTTCTGCAATTAATGTTTCATACACGACTTTAACCATTATTTGCATATTTTTGAAGTCTCTCTTAACATCGTCTTCTTCATAATGTTCATGAGTCTCTTCATAGCCTGGCATTCTGGCTTTGGATTCAAGCTCAACCTCTGTAGCTTGTACCTCTTCAATCTGAACTAATGGAGATGGAATTTGAGGTGCTTCAGGTGCTGCTTTGAGTGGTCCTTTGGCTGAATATTATTCTTTCTTAGTTCTCTTCCTTCTTTTCCTAATCTCAAGACTAGGTACCAATATCTTCCCTTCTCCTCTCTACAACCTCAACCTTGTAAGCATCACAAAAATTGCAACTAGTAAAACCCTTCAATAAAATCAAGAAAGCAACCTTGTGCTCTGATACCAACTTGATCTGAAATTGATTGCTATTTATTGATGTGCTAATATTATTTTTAGGTTTAAATAAACATTTATTTGGTTTTCTTATCCAATAATATTTTATCCATGAGAATGTCATTGTCAATTCATTAAACTTGGTGAAATTTAGTGTTTTTCATTAACTCAAAATAATAGAAACTAATTTTTGAACAACAACAAATAAGAACACATAAAGCACAAATAACAGAGCTCAGTACACAATTTTTTGATGAAGGATTTCACCCCTCCTGGGCTACATCTCCTTGGTCCAGCTTCATAGTGTGGGCCTTTGTATTAGCTTCAAATGTGAAAAATTCTTGTTTACAATCTCCTGTTGCCTCTGCAACCTGCTCCAATGGCTCCAAAACATCAAAATATGCCAGAAATGACTCTTCTTGAGCTCATTTTCGTGAAAATTGCCTCAATTATGGAAAAAACAAGATTTCCTACAATTTCTCCTCTAAAACTGGGATTCTGCTAGTTAAAATTCCAAATTTAGCAATGTCTCCGCATTTGGCGCACTCCACCAGTTTCTCCACTACTTTAATTACGCTTAATTAAGAGTTAAGCGCTCTTTAAAAAAAAATATAAGCACATTTTAATTTTTTAAGCATGTTAATGCTAATTGGCATAAAACGCGGTTTAACGTAATTTAATTACGTTTAAACGTAATTAACCCTGATTATAAATCTCCGCCGATTTTGCTATTGGAAGCCCTTGGTTTCAGGCGCATGACTACATGGGAGGGGGCTGGCCCGCAGGGCTAGCCACCTCAAGACCCCCATTGACTGGCACACATTAATTAAAATGAATGCGAAGATCTAGATGGTTAAGACCCACTATAATAGCGAAGATGGTAAGGTGTATGGTTGGCGGGCAATAGGTTTGGGCTCAACCCCGACCCACACCATATAATTTTGTTCCACTCCATACTTTTCAATTCCGCCAACATAGTTAGTTTCTCCACCATAATAGCCTCCCACTAGTCAGATGTAGAGCTCCTCCATATATAGAGAGCATCTGCTCAGACCTAAGGTTTAAAACGTAGGTTAGAATATATATTGCGCCATTTTCCTCCATAGTTCAGCCTTGTAATAACATACGATATGTGCCCATAGTTCCAATATGCCAACATGCCATGCCATTGGGGGGGGGTACGTGGCATGGCACATGGCCCTTCCCCATTGGCCCATAACTGCACCAAAAATAATAACATTGCACCAAAAAATTCCCTTCCTAGTCAACATTGGTGAATCCGATTGTGCCACTTAGCACAGTATCATTGACTTTTTCTGGAGAATATTCCATGTGAAGCTATTGAGATTCAAAAAGATGATGAAGCTTAGTGAAAATCTGTCACCTTCACTAAGTGGGCCCGCGGGCTATTTTTAGGTGCAAGTATATTTTTAGACTGTCTATTTTTAGACATGACGATCATATTTTAGAAGTTGCGGGATGCTATTTGTGGATGGTTGGTAAAGTTGGAAAAATAGATGAAATTCTATTTTTAGAATGTTGGGTGAAGTCTATTTATAGATCATCAATCTAAAAATAGATGCATGTCGATTATTATTAGCTCTTAATAATAATCCGACAATAAACATCAACTTATTCTCTTGGAGCACTTTATTTCAGTGAATAGATTTGGAAAATTAGTGGGCTGAAGGAATTTCGCAATTCCTAGGGTTTATTGGTGGCTCATCCATGAGGACTCAGTTAGAACTGAAGTGGAAAGTTATGACAGAGTTGGAAGAGTAGTTATAGGAGTTGTTATTCAGTTTAACTCAGTTAATGGAGTTAAACTCAATTGAGCTAGTTGTATCTAGTATAACTGAAAGGCACTAGTGAGAGTTAAGTGAATTAATTAGTTAATTAATTCACAACTAATAACTCACTAACAAATGAACAAAAAAAACGGTTAACTACAGTGCATGTCAATTCCAGTGGAGACCCAGTGGAGAGATAGGTGAAAGGGTGAGATGGACTATCCGTTTTGACTATATTGATGCATAGATTGCACCACACACACATTGGAGTTGCCAGTGAGGATTGCGCAGTCAAGGCAAGGTAGATTCGAATTCATTTAGGGGTCTTCTTCAGCAAGGGATTGCGCAGTGGAGGTAGGCTATCAGGTGGCAAGAAATCAGTGCATGGAGTTGCAGATTTCTTCATGTTAGTGTGTAATGATTTCTTGTACTGAGAGCTTTATGTACTAAGATTTGTATGAGATTGTTACATGATCTCCATGATATACATAATATGATAGTTGGGGTTTTTAGCTTCAGGCTTTCCCGTTAAACAATTGTGTTATGTGTGATTGTTTTTATTGCTTCATGTGTTTGCAATTGAGTTTTTAAATTTCTGCAAAATATTAACAGTGTAATGATTATGTATTTAGAAAGAAGATAAATATTGTTAGATCAGGAGAATATGGATATTTACATGCATATGTTATATAATTTCTACATGGTATCAGAGCAGGGTTAATTCTTGAAGATTGCAATTGTGAAGAATTACCGAGTTTGGGCTGGTGGACAATTTGAATTTGCTGTAGAAAATTCTTGGTGTGACAGTTGAGTATTCATTGAAATGTATTTCAATGGGTTGCGATTGGAGTATTCCCTTAAGGGTAGCTCGAATTACATAGCCTAGAAGGATAGGATGGAGGTGGTGCTAGAAGATAATGGAGTGAAGGATTTCATCGATAGCGATGTTCCTAAGCCAGGTTCTAGCGATGCTGCATTACTTGACGCATGGAAAAAGAAGGTAGAAAAGACAAGAAGAATTCTGTTGGAAGGTATGAACGACCATATTGCATCCAACCTTCATGGGAAAGCCACTCCATTTGCAATGTGGAAGTCTTTGACAGATTTTTTCCAAAGAAACAACGACCAAAGGAAGTTGGCGCTGAAAGATAAGCTCAGAAAAATAAAAATGGAGAAGGGTGATAGTATTCCAAAATATCTCACGAAGTTTGTCCACTGTAGGGATGAAATGGGAAGTGTGGGGATTACTTTTGATGATGATGAATTGGTGAGCTTGGCTCTCCTTAGGCTTCTGAAGAGTTTTCATAGCTACAAATACTCGGTCAATGGACAGGAGAAACTGTCGGGTTGGGAGAAAATTTGGTTGGATCTTGTGTAGGAGGAGATAAGGCAAAGTACGAGGGATGGCTCTTCCTCAAAGAATGATGATGAAGAGAATTTCGCTTTGGTTGCCAAAGCAAGGAAGGGAAAGAGGAAGAAATCCCATTCAAAATCTGACGCTAAAGGCAAGAAGCAGGATTTGTCTAAGGTGATTTTTCACTGTCACAAACATGGGCATCTCGCCACTAATTGCCCACAGAAAAAGAATAACAAGAAGGTTGATGGAGCTACAGCTGGAGAGGCCTTAGCCTCGCAATTTAAACTTTATTTCTCATTGATTGCATGCCTGGTTTCAAGCTCAATGGGATCGGTGTGGTATCTTGATAGTGGTGCGTCTTTCCATATGACGGGAGACAAAGAGTTGTTTAGTGACTTGGAGGAGAAGGATCTCCAAATGCATATAGAGATGGGAAACGTCATTCAATACAGTGAAACTGACATTGGGACCATTACCTTTGAGAGGGATTTAGGTAATCCATTTCTGTTGAAATATGTTATGCATGTTCCAGGTCTGAAGAAGAACTTGGTCTCGGTCACAATGTTGGAAGACAAAGGTTTTGACGTTGTTTTCAACGAGGGAAAAGCTTTCATGCAACATAAAACAACGGGTAAAACCAAGAGGATAGGGATTCGAGTTAAGAATATCTACAAGCTAGAGGTATATGGTTGCACTATAATTATGGGAAAAGCAGAAGAAGTGGTGAGTCAGGATGAGGGCGAATTATGGCATAGGAGATTGGGCCATCTTCACCATGGTGCCCTGAAGTTTTTGCAGAAAATTTCTACTAGACTTCTCAAGGGTACTCTTGCAAATTCAGATCAGTGCAAGGGATGTACTATGGGTAATTTTGTGAAGACCACCTTTCATGAGAAGGAGAACCGTGCTTCGGTGATCCTGGAGAGAATTCACACAGACGTGTGTGGACCTTTCTCGGTTGCTTCAATGGAAAACATAGGTATTATGTTATATTTGTTGATGAATATTCTCGTAGATGCTGGATCTTCTTCATGCAGAAGAAGAGTGAAACATTCTCAAAGTTCTGTGAGTTTAAATCATTGGTGCAGAAGGAGTCAGGGAAGCAAGTGAAGGCTCTATGGAGCAATAATGGTGGTGAATACATCTCAAACGAATTCAAAGACTTCTGTAGCAAAGAAGGAATTTGAAGAGAACTCATAGCGCCTCATAACCCACAATAGAATGGGGTTGTGGAGAGGAATAATAGAATGATCGTGGGTGCTGCATGACCAGGGCCTACTGATGCATTTGTAGGCAGAAGCATGCAACACTACGGTTTATGTGCAAAACTGTTGTCCTCATAGAGTACTTGGCATGAGTACACCTGAAGAAGATTTTATTGGTAAGAAGCCTGATATTTCTCATTTGAAGTTATTTAGCTCATCTTTTTACATTCATGTGACAAAGGACGCCAGGCAGAAGCTGGAGCCGACTGCAGAAGTTGGGATATTTTTGGGGTACACAGAAACACCCCATAATTATCATGTGTATTTTCCAGACAGTCGAATGACTGTGGTGCGACGGGATATAAAATGCAATGAGGTGAAAGCCATGAAGTTTTCGCTTGAGAGGGAGCTACACTTGCATGCAGAGGAGGAACTTCTTGTTCCCAAAGATGAGCCTCTAGATGTGGATCAGCCACAGGAGGAGATTAATGGAGTGGAGGAGTCCACTCATGCAGAACCAAACATCAGAACTAATAGAAAGCGTACCACAGAAGCTGAGAGACTGAAGCTTGATGCGGCAAAGAATTTAGGAGTCCCTACATCACACCGCAGACAGAGACAATCACCTGACCAATTTACTGGATATATGGCTCTTATGAGCAAGTGTGTCATGACAGAGCCATCTTCTTTTGAAGAAGCAGCGTAGGAGCCCACATGGGTAGATGCCATGGTGGAGGAGTATGAATCCATTGTCAGAAATAGTGCTTGGGAGATTGTTCCAAGGATGGTGGGTAAATCAGTGGTAGATTCAAAATGGATCTACAAGGTAAAGCAAGTTGCTGATGGGAGCATCGAGAAGTATAAGGCAAGATTTGTTACCTGGGGCTTCTCACATATTGAGGGTGTTACACAGTAATTTGTCACCGTCCCTACCATTCCCCGTCCCGCACAATGGAGGACCCATAACGTGACCTGTGAACACTGTCATGCACTGAAAACATCATCATTGCATCCCTCTGAGTATGAGCTTCATTTCCCCTTGAGACATCTCCTTGCAAAATCCATGAAAAATAGCTCTTTTTGCATTGGCGCGGGTAGACAGTTCAGTACTCGCGCCACTCAGGGAAATCCTGTAAAGAGGTCGCGCCACTTGGCGCTCTGTCATAGAGCAGTAATCGCGCCACCCATTTTAGGGACTGTTTTTTATATATGGATGGCGGAAGTTGAGTTCAAACAAACTCACAACCACTGCCTATCTTGAGTTGGGAGGTTTGGCCACGGGGGTTCTATGGAAGGGAAGTAGTTTTGCCACCTTCTATGGAACCTTCCTTGTTGATAGGGCCAATCCCATAATAATAGGGATCCCAACTCCCTCCTTCCCCATCTATAAAAGCTTGCTCAGATCCATGGCAAGCTAGTCTTGAAGTGCCGAAGCTTTGCATCTCCTATTCCCAAGTGCCTTTGTGCTGAAAAGAATCCTTCCTTTCCCTTAAGGCCCATTCGAGCAAGGAGACCATTGTCACGAGACTCCGGAGAGGTTTCCCTTTCCCCCGGCGAGCTTTGCGAGACGTGGACGACCGGAGACCCGCGCGAAGGAGGCTGCAGCGTCAGAACTTGGTTGTAACTTCTATTCGTTTCCCACTTTAATAGATGACTATGATTATGGTTCCACTCCTTTTTCCATTATGTTAATGCGAGTAATGTCTTTTCTGACCGATGTTTAGTTACGTATGCTTCGGTTCATGCTTGTATCTGTTTGTTCTTTCTGTGTGCAGGTGTTCATCCACGGAGATCGTGGAAGGATTGTGATCTGCCAGGACTGAAGGACGGGGACATCTCTTCTTCAGATCGAGCGCTGGAATCCAGGTAGGTTTCTATCCCAAATCTTTCATTCGTAACTAGGAGCCTGCGTCATAGCATTGTTTGTTTGTTGCTAGACCCCTGCTGGGCTAGTAGGGATCGCCTCTGTCCGCAGAGGGGATTTACCTTCCCAACAAATTGGCGACTCCACTGGGGATCGTCCGGTTTTCCTTGTCTCGTTTATGATTGGTTCGCTTTGATTGTTTCTCCTTGCTTGATGAACCTTCTGGGTTGGGTTCTTTCATTATTTTAGCCTTGTGGTTTGCTTAGCTTGTGTTGGTCTTTTTCTCAGATTAGCTTGTTTTTTAGTTTTCATTGAAGAATTCGACTGGCGCGGGTTTTTACCTGACAATCGCGCCACTTGGCGCGTGTTGCATTTGTCTGTCTCGCGCCACTCGGCCTCTGGCGCTAGTTTCAAGGCCACAGTCGCGCCACCCCTGTGACTTTTTTTGAATTTCTTCAATTTTTGGCTTTCTGAGCTTGACCAATACTTTTCTTCTTGATTCCCTGGTTGTTTGAGTGCATTGGAGCCTGGTTTGACTGGAATTCACCGCTATCCTTTGGTTGTTTACCTCTATCTATCGGTTTCACGATTTGAGCCCTAGGGCATCTAGTGGCATAGTGAATCGAGCCCTCCTTGGGAGCTTTGGTGTCTTGATTGTCCTGTCGACTCGTTGCTTAACCCTCCATGCCCTCTTAGCAGTCTTTGATTGTTTTGTTGCGTCTTTTGAGTGATTGTTCGTTCTTTCATTCAGGATTCGTTTGCCCTTGCTTTGGACCCAGATCACACGGTCCATTGGGGTGTTTTTGAGTCTTTCTTCGATTGGAGAGACTTTGGGTCGATTTAGAGATTTGGTTGCTTGCTTGGTGAGTGAATGTTGTTTGCTTTGCTCTCTTAGTTATCATTTCTCTAATTGTTCCTTTTGTTTTCAGTGCACATTAACCATTAGACATTGAAAATTTAAAAAAAAAATATAATCTCTTTTGTTTTTTTAATTAGTGCAAATTGTCATCTTTTCCGTATCACTAGTGATTAGTGTTTGAATGAAAATGTGCAATTGCATTAGTTGCATTAGAGACATTCTTGTTTGTATTCCGTTCATTTCGTTTGTATTAAAGCTCTCAACTCTCATTTAACTAGTTTTCATCGAAAGAAATGTTGCATCGTGGCATATAGCTTGCATTTAGGAGACACTACATACGATAAGGCCTGGAAATTGAAACTTAATTGAAGATCAACTGTAAAATTCATTCAATTAACCTAAGGCAACATTGGAACTTAACGCAACATATTTAGAAGGTCTAGGCTAGAGACGTGTTCCGGCGTCGTTAAACCTAGCAGCTGTCGTTCGCCTCTTGGCTTTAGACAGCGCTAGTACGGACTTGCGCTCCCCGTACCGTCGCGTATATAAAGGGAGAACCCTATAGGTTTTCAATCCTTTATCCATAGGAAGCCGAGTCTGCCGCCCTATACCCGTGATACACCGAACACAGCATTCGGGGAGACTACCTGCACGTACGGAAAGTCCTTGGTCGATTTCTGTTTCATTTTTTGAAACCAAGGTGTATATTGCAGTTCACGGATATTTGGTACACCCTTTTGTGCCTAGTTTTTCCTGAGCAGTCATTTGGTCTTTTCTGACTCCCTAAACTTGAAAAGACCGTCAAGCGCTTGTCCTTTCACGCTTGTGTCAACTCCGAAAGAGATAGAGTCATCTTTTATCGTTTCTCGACTCTTAAAACATGAAACGGTAGAATTTCTTACTTTCCAATGTGGTAAAATTAATCGCCCACGATTACACGCCCGTTTAGATATTGTTTGTTGTCCGTTTGATCGTGTGTCTTAAACTCTTTTTCAGCCCGTGTGTGGTTTTGAGTTTTGATGGCAACTTTTTCAGAGTTTACCAACCAAGGAATCCCTTCAGAAGGGAATCCTGGTCATTTTCCTCCTTTTGGAAATGTTGGTGCTCCTTATATGGCAACGTTGTCCCTTCCTAGGTTAACTGTTGGGTTGCTTGTTTGGTTGTTCTCAACTTCTGTTGTCCCGAATGTCTCCACTACTGTTCAATCAGTTCCTCCACCTGAACAACCTCATGTTGATTCCAAGGTGGACCTCTCCCCTTCTTCGCCTGTTTCTGCGTCCTCATCTTCTACTTCGCCTGGTGAAAGCCTGGATTCGAGTAACCAGGTGGCTAAGAAGAAGAAGAAGAAGACTAAGAAGAAGAAGTCCGATAAGCGAGAGGCTAAATGTACGGCTACTGCCTCCGAGACGTCTCCTCTTGATAACCCTTCCAACCCTCCTCGGAAAGTCAAGTTCCCCTGCATGTTGTGCACGGGAGACCATCTTCTTCGAGACTGCCCTGGCATTCCCAAGGTACTCGAAGTATGGTCCAACGGTCCCCCACCATTGTCTTTGGCTTCCGGGAGTCAGGTTGGGGGCACTGGTAAGGCTCCTAAGAAGCAGGGTAAGATCACCAATCCCTGTAAGTTGTGTGAAGGGCACCATGCTATTCACCTTTGTCCTTATATGGATGAGGCCAAGCGAGTCTTGGACAACCTGACTGTTTCTACACCACGCCTCCCGGCTGGTTATAAACAGCTTTCTTTGAGTCTTCCACCGGCTGATGCCGTGATTGGTCAAGGGTCATCCTTGGTCGATCCCACTCCTCTAGAAATTCAGATTCAGGAATCCGTTCCCGACCAACCATTGGTCGTGGGATCGGTAAAACCTGGCCCCATCTGCGGTGCACCAGGTCTTTTCTATTGAGAGTGGACCCCATAACCCTCATGTTCTTCTGGTTTCTTCAGATTCTTCAGACTTGGAGAGAGATTCTCCTGTCCCTGTACTTCAAGAAGTTTCTCCTCCGCCTCCCAAGATGGAGGCTACGGAGGATTTTCCTCCCGCCTTCGAGATGGAGGTCATGGAAGAGGCTTCTACTTTCGTAACATCAGGGGAAGACCTTCGCATTTCGATGGTAGCCCCTCCGAGTAGTTTGGTCGCTTCCTTTGACTGGAATCGATTTGCAGGATTTCGCCTTCCGTCTTATGTGCCTTTCAAGATCACAGTACAGGCTCTTGGTCTGGTTGTAC
Organism: Pinus albicaulis; assembly: GCA_034641835.2. NCBI lineage: Eukaryota > Viridiplantae > Streptophyta > Pinopsida > Pinales > Pinaceae > Pinus > Pinus albicaulis. Next base: position 691,793,212 of record CM076579.1, on the reverse strand, counting down.
CCAGCACCATTATAGACGAAGGTGCCTCTGTTAGTATTCTGTCATCAACTACCTGGCAAGCTTTCGGTTCGCCACCGCTTGTGCCCGTTACGCAGAATCTGTTGACATTCAATAGAAGAACGAGTCAACCATTGGGGATCCTTCCAAGGTTACCTATTACTTTGGGAGGTAAAACCGTCCATATGGACGTGATGGTCGTTCCAGGCCCCTTGGATTTTAATCTGCTCCTGGGGCGCGATTACACTTATGCCATGGGAGCGCTTGTCTCCTCCCTTTTTCGTGTGGTCTGTTTTCCACATGAAGGACGGATCGTGACCATTGATCAGTTGTCGTTCTTTGGTCCTAATATGGCAACTGGTCCGCCATCACCCCCTCCTGGTTTTTATCCACCTGTTGTATCTGCCCCACCGCGGGTCAACTATGTGGCTACCTACCCCGTGCCTGTGCTCAGTGATGATGCCGTTGTGCATAATGTGCTGGGGGCATTGGGTCCTGACTTCCAGGATGTTTTCCTTCCATCGGGAGTGGAACTCTTGGAAGCGCTGACTTCTTGTTCATTATGATGAGGTTCTCGGAGCATAGTTCCTTCATTTGTGTCAAGCTCCTTAAAAAATGAAACAAGGTCGTCGGAGCATAGTTCCTTGTCTTGTGTCAAGCTCCTTAAAAAATGAAACAAGGTTTGTCGGAGCACAGTTCCTGGTCTTGTGTCAAGCTCCCTAAACCATGAAACAAGGTGTTTGAGGATATTTCTTTTAATGTGTCAACCTCGTTAAAATAATGAAACACGTTCCCGTTCAATTCGAGTCTTTGTTTAGATCTCGTAAAATCCCAGTCGAGTCTTTCTCTTGATCTCGTAATTTGAACCTTCACTCCATCTGCCTTTCATATGGAATGAAGCTTGGGGGGCATGTACCTCGAATTGAGTCACCATGCTGGGGGCATGCTTATCTTTTCAAGCATAGTTTATGTCCGTTTCAAGCTTGTGTAAAAATGAAACCGGTTTCAAGCATAGTTTATCTTTGTTTCAAGCTTGTGTAAAAATGAAACCAACTTCAAGCACAGTTTCCTGATTTCAAGCTTGTGTAAAAATGAAACCTTTCCCTTTACCCCTTGTGATTGCCATTTTATCAGCCTGTTTTTACCAGATAAACCTTGGTTTTCTCACTCCATCGTCATTATCTGCTTGGCCGATCATATGCCTTCACTTGGTTGTTTTACCGTTCCTGAGGAACCGCTGCGATGAGTGGTCTTGTTAGCCAGCCTCTTGACTTTTATCTTGTTTTGAGCAGTTCCACCATTACCGGAACCAGTTGCTACCCTTTATACCACTCGTTCCTCCAGGAGGAGTCATCTTTCAGCTCTTTTCTGACTCTCTAAATATGAAAAGATCGTCGAGGCCCTTGTCGTTTCGATCTCGTTAAAATGGACACGAATCGACATTCACCCAGTATAAGTTTAACCCTTTTTCGGGCTGGGCTGGATCAATTACGAAAAAGGAATACCCTAGCCTATCGCGACTAGGAGGTTTCCCCGGATATTGTTTTCTACCTTTTCGGATCTGGGGAACTATTTACGAAAAGGGACTTGTGGAGTTTTCTTTTCCGCTGTCTTTTCAAACTCTCTAAACATGAAAAGACGCCGAGTTCTTCCTTTGTCAGACTCGTTAAAACCTGATGACATCGGATTCGGTCGAAATGACTTTCTTCGAGTTCCTCCTTCCTAGGGCTCGTTAAATGTACTAGGATGGATTCGTCCGAAGGACGGACTTATGACAAGCATATGGTATCCTCTTCAAGCTTGTGTAAAAATAAAGAGGTACTCGCCAGAAATGGTGGGGGAAAAATGGAACCATCGTCGTTATCGTCGGCAGTATGTCGCTCTTGAACATGGCACTTGTCTGCATTCGTGTCGGGGTGGGGACATCTCATCTCGTTGTTTCACTTTGCTTCCATGGGTTTGGGTAATCTCTTTTGACCTCTCATCTGTTCACTGCCTCGTCGCCATGACCTTTGATCTGTTGATGTCAAATACTGCCAAGTCCATTGCCGTGCCGTTTATATGTTCAAGAGAAGTTGGCCTCGGCGAATATCAACCTTCCTCTGTTTCTCATATGATCCTAATTCACAACAAAACATTATGTTCCTCTGTCTCGTGTCGATGATGTGGGAATCATTATGGCCCACCTTCGATCAAGATCACTTCCTGTCGACTTCAACTCATTATCCGGGAAGTTGGTCTAGAGACTCCTGATGGTACGTTGGGGCCTGCATGCCTTAATGGCAGGTTCGTCGCATTCGACGAGAGGTTTTCATTATTGACCTCCGATCGGATGATTCTGCGGGTGTTCGACGTCAGCTCATTTATTCACACGCCGTGGATTGTACCTGTAGTACCTTGAGGACCATTGTCATTATTGGTGGTTCCTCTCGCGTCCGTTAACGGCTTTCATCATTGGCTGGTAATCAGGCGATGTTCTTGCATGTTCGACATCAGCTCACATATTCGCGTGCTAGAACTTGTACTTATTTGGGTCGAGATGGAGCGCAAGACCCTGGATTGTGTCTGTTGTAATCCAGGCTGCGATTGTGGATTATCGTCATTATGTACATGACTCAATGATTGGATGGCTGCGACCATACCTGAGTCTATTTGTTTGATCTTAGTTGGATGGCTGTGCCCATACCCTGGATCCGGATTATAGCATACTCTGTTCGGATGGCTGCGTCCATACCATATATATACATCGTGTACTTAAGATATCAGTTGTATCTATCTATGCAGGTTTTCCGACGGCGGGCCTTCAGTCAGACATGTTCTCGTAAAGCATTTCACCCCTCTCTCTCTCGGGCCTCATGCTTTAGGGGGCATCTGTTACACAGTAATTTGTCACCGTCCCTACCATTCCCCGTCCCGCACAATGGAGGACCCATAACGTGACCTGTGAACACTGTCATGCACTGAAAACATCATCATTGCATCCCTCCGAGTATGAGCTTCATTTCCCCTTGAGACATCTCCTTGCAAAATCCATGAAAAACAGCTCTTTTTGCATTGGCGCGGGTAGACAGTTCAGTGCTCGCGCCAATCAGGGAAATCCTGTAAAGAGGTCGCGCCACTTGGCGCTCCGTCATAGAGCAGCAATCGCGCCACCCATTTTAGGGACTGTTTTTTATATATGGATGGCGGAAGTTGAGTTCAAACAAACTCACAACCACTGCCTATCTTGAGTTGGGAGGTTTGGCTACGGGAGTTCTATGGAAGGAAGTAGTTTTGCCACCTTCTATGGAACCTTCCTTGTTGATAGGGCCCATCCCATAATAATAGGGATCCCAACTCCCTCCTTCCCCATCTATAAAAGCTTGCTCAGATCCATGGCAAGCTAGTCTTGAAGTGCTGAAGCTTTGCATCTCCCTATGTCCCAAGTGCCTTTGTGCTGTAAAGAATCCCTTCTTTCCCTTAAGGCCCATTAAGCAAGGAGATCATTGTTACGAGACTCTGGAGAGGTTTCCCTTTCCTTGGCGAGCTTTGCGAGACGTGGACAACCGGAGACCCGTTCGAAGGAAGCTGCGACGTCAGAACTTGGTTGTAACTTCTATTCGTTTACCACTTTAATAGATGACTATGATTATGGTTCCACTCCTTTTTCCATTATGTTAATGCGAGTAATGTCTTTTCTGACCGATGTTTAGTTACGTATGCTGGTTCCTATGCTTGTATCTGTTTGTTCTTTCGGTGTGCAGGTGTTCATCCACGGAGATCGTGGAAGGATTGTGATCTGCTAGGACTGAAGGACGGGGACATCTCTTCTTCAGATCGAGCGCTGGAATCCAGGTAGGTTTTTTATCCCAAATCTTTCATTCGTAACTAGGAGCCTGCGTCATAGCATTGTTTGTTTGTTGCTAGACCCCTGCTGGGCTAGTAGGGATCGCCTCTGTCCGCAGAGGGGATTTACCTTCTCAACAGAGGGGATTGATTATGAAGAAACCTGTGCACTTGTCGCACGGTATTCTTCCATAAGGACTGTCCTTGATCTCTCAGCACAGACGGGTTGTCACATTCATCAGATGGATGTGAAGATTGCGTTCCTTAATGGGATCATTGAGGAAGAGGTGTACATTGAGTAGCCTGAAGGATTTGAGATCTTCAGTAGTGAGTCGCATGTGTGCAAGCTCAAAAGAGAACTGTATGGGCTGAAGGAAGCACCACGTGCTTGGTATGCACGGATCGACATCTATTTCACTGGAGTTGGCTTCACCAAGAGTGAGGCGGATGCAAACCTATACCAAATTGTGGTGGAGGGTAAGATTTTAATCATTTTTCTTTATGTTGATGATTTAATACTAACGGGTGATGAGTAGTTGATACACTCATGCAAGGCAGATCTTGCAAAGGAGTTTGAGATGAAGGATTTGGGCCTCCTTCATTACTTCCTTGGATTGGAAATATGGCAGTGGGAAGGTGAATTGTTTGTGTCTCAAGGCAAGTATGCCCGGGAGATACTGGAGAAGTTTCATATGCAAGGCTGCAAGCCTATCGACACTTCTCTTCCAGGAAATTAGAGGAAAGAGGATGATACATCGGCAGAGGTAGTGGATGCCACTATTTATCGACAGTTGGTGGGTTCGCTCATGTATTTAGTTAATACAAGACCGGACATATGCTATGCGGTGAACCAGATTTCACAAGCGATGGTTAAGCCTACCAAGCTCTTTTGGAAGGCGTACAAGCATGTCTTGAGATATCTCGTGGGAAAATTTGAGTATGATATATGGCAAGGTATGGGCATTTTTTATTAGAAGTGAATTTTCATGAAGCCTTCATATAGATGCGATTGGGCAAAGTTGCGATGTGAAGCAGAAAGAGAACACTCCGGGAGGGGCTTTCAATATCGCATTCATACGCTCTTTGGTACGCAGAAACAAAGATTCGTGGCACCTCAGTTCCGTAGAAGCAATACATGGCGCAAAGAAGCTTCCAAGCGTATGTGAGGTTATTTGGATGAGGAAGATCCCGGCTCAAGATGTTCAACCACATTTAGATCTCGTTGATACATTATGATAATCAGAGTTGAATTAATCTCTCAATTAATCCCATGTTTCATGATAGATGTAAGCATATAGATATTCAGTATCATCATATCAGAGATTATGTGCAGAGGAAGATCATGTTGCTTTAGTACGTTCCTACAGAAGATCAGGATGTAGATATTCTGATGAAGGCGCTCACCAGGGGAAAATTTGAATACCATAGAGACAGAATTGGGGTGAAGGATAATCCCTTTCTTGTTGAGAGGGAGTGTTTAGATTCAATAAGAAGATCCTAGTGAAAATCACCTCACTAAGTGGGCTCCAGGCTATAATTAGGTAATTCTATTTTTAGACATGTCGATCACATTTCAAAAGTTGCAGGATGCTATTTGTGGATGGTTAATCAAGTTGGAAAAATAGATGAAATTCTATTTTTAGAATATTGGGCGAAGTCTATTTATAGATCGTCAATCTAAAAATAGATGCATGTCGATTATTATTAGCTCTTAATAATAATCCGACAATAAACATCAACTTATTCTCTTGGAGCACTTTATTTCAGTGAACAGAATTGGCAAATCAGTGGGCTGAAGGAATTACGCAATTCCTATGGTTTATTGGTGGCTCATGCATGAGGACTCAGTTAGAACTGAAGTGGTAAAGTTATGACAGAGTTGGAAGAGTAGTTACAGGAGTTGTTATTCAATTTAACTCAGTTAATGGAGTTAAACTCAATTGAGCTAGTTGTATCTAGTCTAACTAAAAGATACACTAGTGAGAGTTAAGTGAATTAATTAGTTAATTAATTCACAACTAATAACTCACTAACAACTGAACATAAACAACAGTTAACTATAGTGCATGTCAGTTCTAGTGGAGACCCAGTGGAGAGATAGGTGAAAGGGTGAGATGGACTATCCATTGTGACTATAGTGATGCATTGATTGCACCACACACACATTGGAGTTGCCAATGAGGATTGCGCAGTCAAGGCAAGGTAGATTCAAATTCATTCAGGGGTATTCTTCAGCAAGGGATTGCGAGTGGAGGCAAGCTATCAGGTGGCAAGAAATCAGTGCATGGATTTGCAGATTTCTTCATGTTAGTGTGTAATGATTGATTGTACTGAGAGCTTGATGTACTAAGCTTTGTATGAGATTGTTACATGATCCCCATGATATACATAATATGATAGTTGGGGTTTTTAGCTTCAGGCTTTCCCGTTAAAAAAATGTGTTATGTGTGATTGTTTTTATTGCTTCATGTGTTTGCAATTGAGTTTTTAAATTTCTGCAAAAGATTAACAGTGGAAGGATTCTATATTTAGCAAGAAGATAAATATTGTTAGATCAGGAGAATATGGATATATACATGCATATGTTATATAATTTATACAGAAGATGACTGGACTTCCACATCATCCCTGTACCCATTCTGCTAACTTTTTTGCATGTTTGGGAAAACAAACAATAGGCCATAATTCCCTCATATGAACTTGGAATTTGATGAAACAAGTTGTGTTGTAATCCTAGAGATGAGCTCTATTCAGGCGTTCAGGTTTGAAGCATTTCTGAGCACTTTCAAATTTTGAGCTAAATTTTGAGCCTTAGATCAATAGAGAAACATATCCTGCAAGTTAAATGTGTTAAGAAACACATGCAGATGACTGGTAGGACAGGGTCCTACCTTATGGCTCTCCTCGGCTTCCTCCTTGCCAGCGTGCCACAGGAACCCATACCCTCGAAAAACCATAGCACGCCACATGAAAACCAACTGCATTGAGTACATTGACTCGCAAACAATGCAAACAACCATCAGAAAACAACTTGATCCATATAGGCAGCATAAACATTAAAAAAAAAATGGAAAACCCACCATATCTGCCACTGAAAAACGCAAACACTGACCTGAAAAAATAATTATGAGCACGAAAAGAACCATTGCTTTCCACCAAGTCTGTCGAGGTATAACCACCACAGAGCCGAACGCAGATATAACCACGTAGAGCCGAACCCACAATATCCGTCATCGAGCTGCACATAAGTATAACCACGCAGAGTCGAACCCACCATATCTGCCACCGAGCCGAGGTATAACCACCACAGAGTTGAGGTATAACCACCATAGAGCCGAGGCATAACCACCACAGATCCGAACACAGAAAAATATAACCACCATAGAGCCGAGGCATAACTACCACATATCCAAACACAAACAAACAAACATGTAGAAACCGCAAAATAGAAGAGAAATGACCTTGCATAAACAACCTCACAACCGATCGAACCAGGACCATAGACACTCCATAACCCAAGACTAATTACGTGAAGGGAGGAACTAGATACGTCGAGCATCAGAGCATCGAAGCACAACAACTGGGAATGAAAACACACAGTGACCAGGCCCAGACAGAAAAATGCATCTTGTTTGAGAAGGCTCCAATAATGAGTAGGAAAGGACAGGTTGTTGCATTCCTAAACTGACACAGCATGTTACCCCGTACACAAGACACGTGCCTGCATGCGTTCAACACTTGTCGTACAAGCCACATGGCAGTCTACATGGCGTGACGTGGCATCTTCGAACACGTGTTCATCTATTGAGGCCTCTCACATGTTAAATCCTTGGTATTAAACCCACGGAGGAGGCAGTCAAACAATTGCACTGATTTTCCTTTAGAGGTTTAAATTTTTCCATTGATTCTTAATGTTTTTCATATTTTAAAAGTTGTAGCCCCTGTAAAAAGACATTGTAACTTGTTTGTTGTTATTTTGATCTGAGAAGGACGGGGAGAATCAAGCAAGCAAATGTCGAAGCTCTGGCCTAGGATTTGTTAAGTCTTGGGTGAGGTAGTGCCTCTAGTGGCATTTTGGCTAAAGGTCAAAAGCGAGTTCATCAAGTACGATATCTTATTATCTAAGACTATCTTATATAGTACAAATTTTGAGGGATTAGGATTATTTCTCATTGAGTTCTATTATGAGGTTGTTCCTCATGGTATTGTTCATAAATTTGTGGTCCACCACATGATATGTAAACTCATTATTTTATAAATATTTCTTTTCGGAGCACGTAAATATCAGAATTACTTTGTTAGCACGACACTGTTTGGAAAAACACAAGTGTTCCTCTCATGGCATTCCATGTTATCAGGTTTGGTATTAGTCTTTGTTGCATGTTTTCACCCATTGTCATCTCCTCTTTTCATCTAATATTGTTTAAAGGGCAAATGGATAGTTTATAATATATTTATAAGTGTTTTCTTTAAAATAATCTACATAGTATATTCAAAATGTTTTCATTTTTGGTTTGTGCTCCTAAGGAAATCTCTCATGGAATTTTTTTCACGCCCGTGGGCTTGAAAGTTCCATTTATATTCAAAGAAAGGAAAAAATGTTGTTTGGGCATTGAGAAATTTTGAAAAGAAGCGTCTTTCATTATCGGTGGCATGGAAAGTCTCATTAATCTTCAAAAACATGGAAACATTACTTGGGCACTTAAAAAATGATCAAAGGTAGTGCTTTTCATCATCAGTGACTTTGAACGTTTAATGAATCTTTAGAAAATGCACAAAATTAATTGGGCATTTGAGAAAATATAAGGGAAAAATGTTATTGTTTTCTATAGGCTCAAAATTTTTATTTTGTTGATAATATTAATGATTTCAAGTTTTTTCTTCAGTTTCTGTGTGAAAACCTTCCATGGAGAACTTTTGAAACAATTTTGGCACTGATTTTCACCTTGCAATTCCATACAATTCAATGGATTGTCCAAGACACTTGAATTATTCTCTTGTGCTCCATATTGACATAGTATGGTATGCTATCTGAAAAGATGGACACCCCAACATGAAAGCGCATTTTGGGAAGTTTTCGAGTCCCTTGTTTGACATTAAAAGGCATATGACATTAAGCTTTATATGTATTAAGGCATATAAATTTAAGCTTTAAGTTGGATATTTTATGGTTTGATTTGATTGTTGAGCTTTGCTAATGATGAGATCTTGATCTTTCAATGGCTTCTAGGTCCTTAGTATACATGCCTTTGCCTATGCTGCAGAGGATATTGTTTAGGGCAGACCCTTTTCCTAGAAGATTTCCGCCAAAAAATAATGACATGGAATATTTTAATGTGACATCATTCCTTATACAAGAACTACGTATAAATCATATCTATAAATTTCTTATATGGGAAGCTTTGAATTTTACAAAAATATTGTGTTAAAAGTATCTCAATGAAATAATATTTCCTAAATTTTAAACTAAAAAATTACACCAAAAAAATTAATCCCTTTCAACACTTACTAAATCCGTAATTAAAATAAATATATATTAATAATTTCATTATCATGAATTCTCCCTCTTATATTTTTCTTATATCTTTTTTATTCATGTGTGATATCCCTTTGGAATTTGGGCACAATAATACTTTATTATTCAACTCCGCGTTGCACCCACTTCTTACATAAAGTATGTTTCCCACATAATTTTCCGTCCGTCGTTTCCGTCCTATTTAATTTTCACTTTGTTGTCAGAGTATCATGATGATACGGAATGTTTAAGCCAATCAAATCAAATATTCGGTTGTATGTTGTTGGATATAGCACTAAGTAAAAAATCACCATGGGATGTTCCAGAGTGAGGTAGTGGTCCCAACTTCAGCTTTATGTAGACGACATTGTCATTATGAAATTCAAATTCAACCATATATTTGCAAACAGAAATATTGTATGAGCAGTGGTGAAATTTTATGTTAAAATTGAAATTTCCCATTCCTATTTTTATATATTTCGTTTAAAAAAAGTGTTATATTTATGTTGTATGAGTTTCGGATATGTTGGTATTTTGGGTATGTGTCCTTGTGTGAGTATAAGTTTTATTTAAATTTATAGGAAACGTTAAGTTGGGAGTGGCAATAATTTAATATATTAAAATTTAATGTATATCAAAAATAAAAATAAAATAATTATTTATATTTTAAAAAGTTATAAAAAAATAATAATAATAAAATTCAAAATGTAAAGATATTTAATCAAGTAAAAATTTAAATTATTTTACATGATCGATTTTTTATTTATAATTTTATACATAAGTTTGTCACTTCATATACATCATACAACTAATAGTTATGGATACTTATATTCTTCTGGTCGAGCACTTACAATATATCGATCACCAAATTAATTCATTCAAAGTACACATAGATCATTATTCGTCCAACCCTCTGAGAGTCTTCTCAGCGTTTTTCTTTTTTTCCTTACACTCAGTGCTACATCACACATACATCTGCTAGGTTTGGCAACAACATTTACTATCGCTACTCAATTTCATTTATAGATCACAAATCATAGCCTACTGCAAAACAATTACTTTTACATTGAAAACACCACATAAATTCCACAATAACACTGCATGAATGTAGGCATTTAACAGCAGTGACTTAAACATTGAAATGAGCGTTTTCAATTATTGAGAAGAGAACTAAATTGTGCTCTTGACTGACTTGTGTACAAAGCTCCTTGAAAAAATTAAAACTAGTTGAGTCAATATGGACATTAATCAACCTGCAACTTGCTCTATTATATAATGTAATCTCATTAACCAACAAAAATAACTCGGATTTGAGTTGCTCTCATCTTGGTGAGTTTTAGTAGCAAAATTTCTATTCGTTGAACATCATTCAACGCACTCAATAGTCGTTGGATGTTAGACAAGTGTTTTGGATTACAGATCTATCCTAGCGGGAAACATATATGTCTAGACTATAACCACATCCTTCGGTGAGACAGCTACAACAAGTCCCTCCAGCACAGTTAATTTCTCGAAAAGCTCCAAAGTACCACCGACACTCCCAGTAGTTTTGGAATGTTTCTAATCAGGTCCTTAGAATTAAGCTCAAAAATAAAAGTTCTTAGAATGTCACAAAACCCGAACGACCGCGTAGTGTTCGTCGTTCTAAATCCAACGCAATCAATTTCACGCGAAATGGACTCAGTATGCTCCCAGAAATGAATTTTTTCTGTTTGCACAAACAATTAAAAAAATGATGACAGGGAGCCCAGTCAGAAGTCTGTACTGCTCATGTAGCATGCTAACTGGGCAGGGTCAAATTTGACCAATTTCCTCCATCGAATGTGGGATTGCCAAGTGGCAGCATCTGGTTGGTTCTAATTTTAGGTTGGCTGGCAAGTTTATATTGGCTTTGAGAAGGCCAATGAGGAGGAGACACATGGTGCAGCCAAGGGCTACCGCGTGCCCCCCCTCATGGTGCATTGTAAAAGTTTATTTGAAGGACTAGAAGGGCTGGCAGGAATCGAACATAGGACCTCCGCCCCGCCAGCGCCACACGTCACCGCCTACACTACCACTTCAACCTTAACTATAGCGGTCTTCCACTTATATTTAACGTTGAAAATTTAATACTGCCGAGGGAAGCGGGGGAAAACCCCATGAGGCCAACCCCCAATGTACATGACCTCGACCTCAGGACCATCAGCGGAGCACTAAGCATTTAACCCTAAGTGTGAGGTGTTAGCCACCTATAAAATTTGCTATAGAAAAAGGTGGCTAAGACTTTTTGAGCCTTCAAGGAACAAATTTTATTGATAAAATGTGTTGGCTCTTGAAGACTCTTGAAGGCCTCATGTCTCTCCTCTGTCCAAAACTTCAATGCTGTTCCCATTTTACACTTAGAAATCCTGTTGATTTCCAAGCCAGAATACTACTGCAAGCACCATTTCCCTTTTCCCTTCTTCCAAAACTTACCTTCATTTGCTCGCCTCTTTCTCCATAAAACTCCTCTATTTTCATGATTCCTTTTCTCCCTTTCCTGAAAATCCTCTTTACATAGTTTAAGACTCATTTTTAAACTATATCGAAACCCTCAATTTCCCTTGAAAAATCTTTCAAAATCCATTAAAATGCATATTTTATATGTATTATGTACTTAAGCCCCCTCGGGCTAAGTCTTTAGCTTTTCCCCTCCATGTGTCTTGGTGTTAGAACCAAGCGCTAACCTTCCGGGCGCTTTATCTCCGCCCAGTGTTCAAAACCTTAGTTTTATTTAAAAAATGTCGGATTTATTATTTTCTAAAGTCCTACGCCAGTCCGACTTGTAAATCATTCTACGTCGTCGATCTGATCTGCAGATCAACGGTGCGGATTTCGTCTCCCTGGTGGTCCCTGCATTCCACTCACCTGTCCAAAAACCGCGCGCTATTCATCACACCGCCTTTGGGCAGCGACAGTTTTTTCTCAATCGGCAGTGATTCCATACACTGGCCGACACACCTCCCGTGCACTATTTGAAAACTGCCCCCCCATCGCGCATTAGCTTTTGGCAGCAAACTCAGCGCGATATTGCTGAACACCGTCCAATCTGAGGTCGCCCATCTGATAGCTATCGCTCTCCGAAGATGCCCGATAGTTAACCGGCTACGACACGGCATTCAATTGATCTCCGCCATCGATCTGATCTGCAGATCGACGGCCCACATTTCATCACCTTGTTTTGATCGCCTAGTCAACGTTTTCCATTTTGATTTCCCGTTTCCACTCCCGACCGTCAATCTCTGCACAATCGACGGCTCTGATTTAACAATTCTTCCGCCTTCTCTATGACTTCTCCCTATAAATCCTGACCGTTGGATGACGCCATCCAACGGCCATGCTTCCTCCACATGCCTTCTGCAGCAATAAACCTATATATGCAAGATTTTTTAATATTTGTTTGTATTTTGCAGGGTTTAAATGATTTTCTCGCCATTTTTGAAGAAAATTCGAAAGAAGAGGGTGACGATCCTCCTGCCTTCGATTCACCAAAGAAAATCATCACAGGGTGTCGTTTTCATCAATCGTTCATGAAGCATTGATGCTACATAACCCTGCGCAACACTGTATATCAGAAAAACCATGAATCGGGCACAGTCAGAGAGTATCAGTGACAAATATCAAAATGAACCAGGACAGAGGATGAAAGACATATTTTCGGGGATCATGGCTAAGAATGTTTATCAAAAGCCCAATCCCTGATTTAAAACACAGTTTAAAGAAGATCTTAAGTGTTTTATCAACAAGAGTGCTTCCACCACCACATCTGAGGCAAATTGATTCCTCCCAGCTACTAAAATGCCACATGTACCTCAAAGTATTCAATCAGAGGCTGAATTTATTGATCAGGACCAGATATCTGCCTCACAACACAGCCAAAAGATAAATTCTACACGCAAATTAATGACAAACATCTGCAGAGTTACTTCGACGCCACACAGAGCCTCAAAGGTCAACAAAAGCTCCCACCGAGCTTAAACTTTATGTAAAAACATTTAATACAGAGTACACCCATGTAAGTTTCTTCATTGAGCTCCTCAAAGGACAAGAGGTCATTAAATCTGTATTAATTGTAATTGGAGATCTTTTTATCAGATCTCACCTCCTCATTCTTCTATATATACTTTTGAAGAAGATGAGTGAGGGGTTGGTTGGTTGGTTGTTGGTTGATCACTAGTTTCAATATTGAAACTCTCTGAAATAATACATAGTCTGTTGAAGTTGAAGAAGAAATTGAAGTCTTGGAAGCCCTGATGATGTTGTTGCATGCTTGTGACTGAGAAGGCTCTATCATTGGATCCATGAGCTTGGCTGTTGGTGAAGTATTCTGAACTGTTTAATGTTTTTCCCCTGTTTTCATTATGTTCCATAACTTCTTACTATAGTAGGTTGAAAGTTTTAGGCTAAGAAATGACTCCTGGAAGCACCTTAGACCTGTTCATCCTTCACTGTTTTATGTTTTCTTCTGCTAAGGTATTTTAGAGTCTTCAATCTCTCTCTATAGTCCTCATGCTTGTTTATTTATATAATAGTTGAAATAGTTGATTTCAGCATGATTTATGGTTCTCCCTGCTTGTCTGCTATCACTTGAAAGCTCTTATTGAAGTCTCCCTTTGAAGTACCATTGTTTTAAGTTAGTCAAATAGGTCTGTTTCGATCTTGCCCTTTGTCATTACTTGAAAAGTTGTTTTGAAGGTCTTTTATAGTTGTAATCATAGATGTATTAGGTGTTCCCTCTTCTATGCCTGCAATTATCAATGAATCTTTTATGTTTTCTAAGTCATTTAAAATAAAATCTTTGAGGAAATAGGGTGTTCCCCGAATCTTAGATTTCATTTTGAAAGTTGTCTTGAAGTCATTATTTGCTTAAAGAATGTTTGTAGAATTTATGGTTAGCCCTATCTATCAAATATTTCTTTATTGTTCAAGTTTTGTTTTCAAGTTTCCCTTCGTTGAGAATTAAACTTCTCTTTCCAAATCATTGATGTCCATCTCATTCCAAAACCAAAGGATCATGTGGCCAAGTTAGATTTTCCCTCTGATATCCCATATCCATTGATGAGTATGTTATGGCCTCTTTTTGACTCCATTGCCCAATGAACCAGATGTTTCTTCATTCTGTATATCTTTCCTAGATCTTTCATTTTCTGCTATGTCAACCCAACCAAACAAAAAAACAAACACCTGCACTTAATAACTAGTCTAAAATCCATATGCTAAGCACACAAGATAAACCTTTGCAAACAAACATTTGAGAGATCCCTCTCTGAGAACATGAGGACTAGATCCTGGAACTCTAAATATTGGTTCTGATGTTTCCTTGTCTTTTGATTTTCCAAACTATCAAAACACGGGACACCAACATAATGGCGATCACGGTGGGACCCTGAGTAAAATCTTCAAAACAAAACACTCACTATCTAAGTATAACATAAGAAACCTCCCTCAAGCACTACCAAGCATGGTAATCATGATAGGACTTAATTGAATCAGTGACAAACTAAGTAACCCTTGGGATTCTTATTAAACCTTATCAAACCTTAAAGGAAGCAGTTACCAAGCCATAAGAGTGAACTCTGTATGTTTTGACACCCTAGCTAAGTGTTAACTCAGATTTAGGACGCTCTCATAACCTATAAGATCAAGGAACTCAGAAAAACCCAAAACATTTCAGTTTGGCTTCATAATAAACATGGTGGTGGAACCATAAAACATTTTACCTTTACAAAAGCTAAAAATTTTCCACCTGGTGACTCCACTGGCCTCTAGTAGCCCTATTACCCTTCCAGTCCTTGTAGACTCCCTTGGGAATTCATTGAGCAAACCCAATCATGTTGTTGGTGGACAACAAATTTCAAAATCTTCCACCTGGCAACTCCACAATCCTAAAAGACCTAATAATTCCACTGGTAAAGGACTCTGAACTAGTTAGAAAGATACAGTGACCTCTTATTATAAACATGGATCCAAGTATGGACAGAGAAGCTAAACTAAACACATTATTAGACCCAATTGGGAAAATAGTGTACATACTTGATAAAAGATTGGGAAAGCATGAGGATGATATAGATGTTGATTATCCAAAGCAACCTGCATTTTTCCCAGATCAATCACAAACTCAACCATTACAAGACCTAGATAATGAGCAATATATAGATGATGATCAAGACTTTATAGAAGAAGGTGAGCAAGACTATATAGAAAACAATAAAGAAATTTTTTTGGTTATGATGGAAAAAACAGTGTATATGCTTGGGAAAATAATTAAATGGAATGAGGCTAATTTGAATATTGATGATCTAGAGTAGCCCATGCTCCTTTAAAATCAAGAACAAACCCAAACATTACAAGATATGTACGATGAACAAGATTACAAAGAAAGCAATGAAGAAGGTTGTCAGGAAACTCCTGATTGCCTACCTATATCTTGTACAATGCTATTAAGAGAGCTTCATAACCAAATTGCAAAAACTTATAGTAAGCACTGCCTTGAGGAAAACATAAGCCATTTTGAACCAAAAAAATCTGAAATAGGAGAAGAGACAACACAACCAGATTCTTTGCCTTTATGTTATGACTCTTTTCAGATTATTAAAAAACAATGGCATCTTGATAATATGCTTGAAACAACTCATGAACCTTATAGTCAAAGTGACTGCCACGAAAATCATGAGGAGTTGTTCGAAATTGAGATAGATCAGGAAAAGGAAGAGAATCCTCAAAATTCCCCTACAAGCCCAAGTAATCATTCCCTAGAAGAGGCTCAAGAAGACATCTAGCCTCAAAACCAGTTAACACAAGAGGGAGAGGACTGTTGTTCTTCTGTCCAAATCAAAGAGAAAATTCCTTCTCTTTTTGTAGAGGAAGAAATTGATCAGATATTAAATAAACAACCAACCCTCAATTCTTTATTAGAACAAAACACTTCTGCTCATTTACCTACTAAACCTTGTCTTGACACAGAAAATAAACTTGTAGATCAGCTAAAAGAACAAACTGATAACCCAATATGCTTGATTGGTGAAATTGTTTATACTAATGATTTTTCAACTTCTGATCAATCTGATGATGATGATGAGCTCCAAACAGAAACTAATCATGTAGGGCAACCAACAATCGATTGGTATCATGAATTTCATTATAATCAGCTTGAAAGCAACAACCAGCCAGTCCAATTCATCAGAAATAGTTTTCACATAATTGGGAGTCAGCAATCTACTAGTTGTAATGTTGAGGTTGAGAAGAAAGAGAAATTTCTTGAACATGATGCATATAAGGAGCCTCCTTCTGAAAGGGTTGAGGTAATAAAATATACCCCTGCTCAAAAACATGATGATCTCTTCACAGAGCATAGTCCACTAAATCAGAGCATACCGACAATACTAGAGGACAACGCTGCAATATATGATGAGTCCTCCAGTTCAGATGACCATGAAGATGAGGAAGTTTTTCTTTCTCAAGAATCCAATGGAGAACGAAGGGATGATCTTGGTTGAAACACGTCTTCCAAATACTCTTAACCAGGAATTATTTCAAGATCCCTGTGCTCACTTCTTGAAAGAATTTGAAGAAGGGATCAAGGTCATTAGGAGCAGTGTATTACCAAAAGCAAGAATATTATTTAGCACTGCTGCTAAAATACAAAAGGAATGGGAGTGGCCCTGTTTGTCCAGCCTGCCCAAGGAGATGAAAAAGGACCAATCGTGGAATCATTTACTGGATTGGTTGTACTGGAAAAGAGAGTTCATCAGCTAAACCTGTAAATACTCCAAGATTAGATTAGGTTAGATAGGAATGTCAATAAAAGCTCTACCTTTGAGCATATAGTTAGTTCTTGTTTTCTTCTTTGAAGAAAAAGAAAAAATACAAAAACAATAAAAAAGAGAAAAGAGGGCAGATTGTAAAACAAGAAAGGTATAGCCCCATACCAAAAAGAGAAACAAAATCTGAAAGTGTGCAAGCTTAAATGCCACTCCTGAAAAACACACTTCTAGTTAGTCAAACAACCTAATCTTGACTAATTAGTTTTAAATTGAATGCTGATAGGATAGTGAATTTGATTTTCCAAACTGTTTAATCTTGGCTTATCAGTAGATAGATTAGGCTAGAAATTAAAGGTTCAAACATGCTCAAAATCTGAACCTAAGTTCCCAAACAAAGAATGACTCACATCTGTTTTAAATTTCTGATTCAAAACAGGGTAAAACTGGTTCTTATCATCTCAAAACTTGAACCAGATAACAAAGGAAAAACAACTCAAACAAGCTTAAAAACAGAGCTGAAGAAAAGAGAAGGAAGTGCTTTGAATTTTCAGATCTTAAGCCTTCATCATTTTGATTTAATTTTCTGCAAATAATAATCTATGTGAAGCTTGTTTTTATGCCATAGATTAGCATCAAGTTAGAATGTTCAATCCTGACTTGTATGCTTTTTTATTTCTACTTTAGCAATTAGAGAATAAAAATCTGTTAGACTGTTTAATCCTAACAGATTAGTAGATTAGGTAGAGAAGCATATGGGCTCAACTGCTTAATCTGAGTCCATGGAGGAATAAGAAGTAGAACTAGATTATATTTTTTTCTTTCAAAAAAGAATAAAATGTTGTAATAGAGTTTTCCAATCCAAGTGCACTCTAAGAAGAAAAAATGTTAGATCAGTAGGATTGGGTAGATAGAAAGCTTGTTGATGAAAGAACCATTGTTTTTATGGCTGCTAATATGTTTTCAGAACAAAGAAGATCATCCACAGAAAGGAAGGTAGCCCAATGGTTGAGGCACAGGTCAGCCTCCCAGAGAATCCAAGTCTGAAGTTCTTGATGCCTTCAAGAAGGCACCATCCCCAAGTGGAGCCACTGTTAGCCACCTATAAAATTTTTTATAGAAAAAGGTGGCTAAGACTTTTTGAGCCTTCAAGGAACAAATTTTATTGATAAAAAGTGTTGGCTCTTGAAGACTCTTGAAGGCCTCATGTCTCTCCTCTGTCCAAAACTTCACTGTTGTTCCCATTTTACACTTAGAAATCCTGTTGATTTCCAAGCCAGAATACTGCTGCAAGAACCATTTCCCTTTTCCCTTCTTCCAAAACTTTCCTTCATTTTCTCCCCTATTTCTCCATAAAACTCCTCTATTTTCATGATTCCTTTTCTCCCTTTCGTGAAAATCCTCTTTACATAGTTTAAGACTCATTTTTAAACTATATCGGAACCCTCAATTTCCCTTGAAAAATATTTTAAAATCCATTAAAATGCATATTTTATATGTATTATGGACTTAAGCCCCCTCGAGCTAAGTCTTTAGCTTTTCCCCTCCATGCATCTTGGTGTTAGAACCAAGCGCTAACCTTCCGAGCGCTTTATCTCCGCCCAGTGTTCAAAACCTTAGTTTTATTTAAAAAATGTCAGATTTATTATTTTCTAAAGTCTTCCGCCGGTCCGACTTGTAAATCATTCTCCATTGTCGATCTGATCTGCAGATCAGTGGTGCGGAGTCCGTCTCCCCAGTGGTCCCCGCATTCCACTCACCCGTCCAAAAATTGTGCGGTATTCATCGCACCGCCTTTGGGCAGCGGCAGTTTTTTCCCAATCGGCAGCGATTCCATACGTTGTCTGACACGCGTCCCGTGCACTATTTGAAAACCGCCCCCCCCCCCCCCATCGTGCATTAACTTTAGACAGCAAACCCGACGCGATATCGCCATACGCCGTCCGATCTGAGGCCGCCCATCCAACAAATATCGCTCTCCAAAGATGCCCGACAGTTAACCAGGCTACGACGTGGCATTCAATTGATCTCTGCCATCGATCTGATCTGTAGATCGACGGCCCACATTTCATCGCCCTGTTTCGATCACCTAGTCAACGTTTTCCACTTTGACTTCCCATTTCCACTCCCGACCGTCGATCGCTGCGCGATTGATGGCTCTGATTTAAAAATTCTTTCGCCTTCTCTATGACTTCTCCCAATAAATCCTGACCGTTGGATGACGCCATCCAATGGCCACGCTTCCTCCACATGCGTTCTATAGCATTAAACCTATATATGCAGGATTTTTTAATATTTGTTTGTATTTTGCAGGGTTTAAATGATTTTCTTGCCATTTTTGAAGAAAATTCGAAAGAAGAGGGTGACGATCCTCCTGCCTTCAATTCACCAAAGAAAATCGTCACAAGGTGTTAAAACCATGTTTTCATCAATCGTTCATGAAGCATTGATGCTACATAAACCTGCGCATCCCTGTATATCAGAAAAACCATGAATCGGGCACAGTCAGAGAGTATCAGTGACGAAGATCAAAATGAACCAGGACAGAGGATGAAAGACATATTTCCGGGGATCATGGCTAAGAATGTTTATCAAAAGCCCAATCCCCGATTTAAAACACAATTTAAAGAAGATATTAAGTGTTTTATCAACAGGAGTGCTTCCATCGCCACATCTAAGGCAAATTGATTCCTCCCAGCTACTAAAATGCCACCTGTACCTCAAAGTATTCAATTAGAGGCCGAATTTATTGATCAGGATCAGATATCTGCCTCACAACACAGCCAAAAGATAAATTCTACACGAAAATTAATGACAAACATTTGCAGAGTTACTTCAACGCCACACAGAGCCTCAAAGGTCAACAAAAGCTCCCACCGAGCTTAAAATTTATGTAAAAACATTTAATACAGAGTACACCCATGTAAGTTTCTTCATTGAGCCCCTCAAAGGCCAAGAGGTCATTAAATCTGTATTAATTGTAATTGGAGATCTTTTTATCATATCTCACCTCCTCATTATTCTATATAGACTTCTGCAGAAGATGAGTGAGGTGTTGGTTGGTTGGTTGTTGGTTGATCACTAGTTTTAATATTGAAACTCTCTGAAATAATACATAGTTTGTTGAAGTTGAAAAAGAAATTGAAGTCTTGGAAGCCCTGATGATGTTGTTGCATGCTTGTGACTGAGAAGGGTCTATCATTTGATCCATGAGCTTGGCTGTTGGTGAAGTATTCTGAACTGTTTAATGTTTTTCCCCTATTTTCATTATGTTCCACAACTTCTTACTACAGTAGGTTGAAAGTTTTAGGCTAAGAAATGACTCCTAGAAGCACCTTAGACCTGTTCATCCTTCACTGTTTTATGTTTTCTTCTTTTGAGGTATTTTAGAGTCTTCAATCTCTCTCTTTAGTCCTCATGCTTGTTTATTTCTATAATAGCTGAAATAGTTTATTTCAGCATGATTTATGGTTCTCCCTTCTTGTCTGCTATCACTTGAAAGCTATTATTGAAGTCTCCCTTTGAAGTACCATTGTTTTAAGTTAGTCAAAGAGGTCTGTTTCGATCTTGCCCTTTGTCATTGCTTGAAAAATTGTTTTGAAGGTCTTTTATAGTTGTAATCATAGATGTATTAGGTGTTCCCTCTTCTATGCTTGTAATTATCAGTGAATCTTTTATGTTTTCTAAGTCATTTAAAATAAAATCTTTGAGGAAATAGGGTGTTCCCCGAATCTTAGATTTCATTTGAAAGTTGTCTTGAAGTCATTATTTTCTTAAAGAATGTTTGTAGAATTTATGGTTAGCCCTATCTATCAAATATTTCTTTATTGTTCAAGTTTTGTTTTCAAGTTTCCCTTCGTTGAGAATTAAACTTCTCTTTCCAAATCTTTGATGTCCATCTCATTCCAAAACCAAAGGATCCTGTGGCCAAGTTAGATTTTCCCTCTGATATCCCATATCCATTGATGAGTATGTTATGACCTCTTTTTGACTCCATTGCCCAATGAACCAGATGCTTCTCCATTCTATATATCTTTCCTAGATCTTTCATTTTCTGCTATGTCAACCCAACCAAACAAACAAACAAAAACATGCACTTAATAACTAGTCTAAAATCCATATGCTAAGCACACAAGATAAACCTTTGCAAACAAACATTTGAGAGATCCCTCTCTGAGAAAAGGAGGACTAGATCCTGGAACTCTAAATATTGGTTCTGATGTTGCCTTGTCTTTTGATTTTCCAAACTATCAAAACACGGGACACCAACACGAGGATTAACACCTAAACCTATGATTAATTAACACTAATCCAAATTTAGCACTAAGCGCGGATTAAGGGCTAACCAAGCTTAATTAATTTAATGCGGGTTAATTACATTAAACCAGATTATTTTGGCAGTCCTCTAAATCTGGAGGAACTGCCACTTTGGCGCAAACTACCCCGATTTAGCTCCAGTTAGCTAAAGTTAGGCAAAAAATCATGGACAAATTGTTGGAGGTCATAAATTTTGGAATTTTTGACCAAATCAAGAGCATAAAGAGGCTAGATGACCATTTTTGGGCATTCTGAACTCATTGGTGCAGGTTTTAGGAGAAAAAAATCATAGTAAACACACCATTTTGAAAATTTGAGCATAATATAGAGGCCCAAGCCATGGAAGTTGGACCAAGGAGAAGTAGCCTAGGTGGGGTAAACTCCTTCATAAAATCCCTCTGTTGATGTGTTGTATGGTGATGTGTTTTACTTTTATTTTTTGTTGTTCAATCTTTCTTTTTATGTTAAATTTTTCATAAAATTAATATGAAAAACACTCATGAGACTTAATAACTTGCAAGAGAACTTGAACCCTTAAGCACACATAATACATTTCTTTCAACATCTGAAAGAGGAATTAGCACGACATAACTAACATACCTTATTCAGATCATTTTTGGTAACAGAGCTTTAGGTTTTGTTGTGCAATAAGGGATCTACTTGTTTGCAAGTTTGTGTCATGCACTACAAGAAAAAAGGACAATGGTGAGGGGCGAAAAATGTCACCATAAGTTCATTGGTGAGGGTCAAAAGAGCCTTTGTCACCAAAGGTGGCATTGCCAAAATTATAGGTGTTGTGTTGACATTCAAGGTCTGCCACCAATAATGATTTATAATGACGGATAGTGATCGTCACCATTTCATATGAGCAACAGTGATGTACAATATCGTCCATCACCAAAAAATTGAACATCACCGAAGGTGACGTCAGCGAAAGTATGTGTTGTGGTGACATTCAAGTTCCGTCACGAATATTGATTATACTGAGGGATAGTGACCGTCAGCATTTCATATGAACAACAACGATTTTTTGTGATGGACTTTTCATGGCTGTCACTATTGGTGCATATATATGGCGACATTCGTTGATCGTCACCATTTCATATTTAGTGAGGGTCAAAAAATGTCATGATAAGATCATTGGTGACATCAAGGTACGGCACAAATAATGACCATAATGACAAATGATGAACTTCACCATTTCATATCAACAACAATGATTTATGGTGATGGAACTTTGAGGGCCATCACTATTGATGCGTATATATGGTGGCATTCATTGACCATCACCATTTCATATTTTGGTGAGGGTCAAAAAATGCCACCATAAACTCATTAGTGATGGCCAAAAGAGCATCTGTCACCAAAAACTGATTGTCTCCATTCCCTAAGAATATCAGGGCACGATGGAATCGAACCACCATCCTCCTGCTTGTAAAGCAAGTGCTCTTCCATTGAGCTAGCAGCCTTTAAAGAATTATAATTTTAAAAATTATATCTTGAACCTTTATAGATTGTAAATTCTAGGGTCTTTTTTGCTAGAGGGAATTTTCCTTGTACTGCAACTTGTCTGTCACTAATGATGACCTCTTGCAAAAAAATCTATTTGAATTTGACAGATCGCATTAAAATAATTAATTACTCTAAAGAAATTATTTCCAACTAAGCAATTTCGATAAACAAATATGGAAATATTCATTAAGTAGACATATTATTCTAGCATAATATCATGTTATACAACCTAAAGTATATTAAACATCCCTTATATACATCTACATATCCCCTCAAATTCAGTTATCTCTTTATGCAACATTCCTTCAAGATCTACAATCTGTCTCCTTGGTTCAGTAACCTTAATACCAGAATAAAAGCATCCAAATGTGCCGATTTTCTGTCCTATCTAACAGAGCAGATTAAAAACCTCTCTAAACAACATTTCCAATTTATCTGCAACCTATACATTTGCATCAAAATGCACATTAGTTTGGATCTGGGGGGTCCTATGCCATAGGTATGATAGGCATATAAATTTATTAGCAAGCATCTACCCATATGTATAATTTGTATCATAAAGTACCTCTGTAGCTTCCTTTCTTAACCAATCTTGTTGATGTGGATCTTGGAACTCTAGTTTTGAAGGTGGAAAATGCAGAGACAAAACATTTATGGAGAAATATCAGAAACATGCAATAATACTTCCAAATATCTCACATTTAATTTGGGAAGAACATAGGTCCAATATATTAGTATAGAATAGCCATTAACTATCATACACGAGTATGGGTACTCCAGAAAAATCATGAGTTACATAAATTATGTAAGATATCACAAGGTCAAAATAAAAAAATAATATGAAAATTTCTTCCAAAATATAAAGGAGCCAAACTCAGTGGCATAAGAAGAGAGAAAATTGTGGCAATGCTTTAGGTGTAGCTTTAAATTTTAACTCATGGTTTAGCATATTTCTTAAAGCATGGTGGCTGAAAAGGCTGGCAAAGGGTAAGTGGAGAGAGGAGTCAACACTGTTAGTAAATTTGATGGAAAAAAAAATCAATTTTTTTATAAGCTCACAAAGGAAGATTTGAGGCCATAATTTGAAGAAGTTGTTGCTATCTTAGATGGATAAGACAACATATAATTGGAAAGAGACATCACTGCTGGTGCATTTGGAGAGGGTACTATAGATCCAAAGGGAAGATACCACGACATCACTGATGTAGAATGAGATCTAGATGCTTTTCTCAAGCAAAACAACCTCAAATCATATGTGGTGTGTTTAAGTCATTCTCCCATTTATAAGAGCTACAAATATTATGATAAATAAGTTCATGGAAAAATAAAGCAGGCTAAAAATGAGGGTCGAGAATTATGGTGAATGGCCTTGTCTTGGACATATTTTGGTAGAAATTCAGTTTGATCATTGAAAAATGAGTCATTGCCTTGTGTCTAGGTCCACATTCAGACACCACTCTAGCTTGAGGCTACTCTTGTAAAGTTAAATAGTGAAATTAGAAGCGAACAAGTGAATTTTAGAAAAAAGGGAGAATGGTCAGATAGAAACATATAGTTGAATTTTTCGGCAGAACTGAAGCAAACTCTTGTGGTTAAAACATCTCAACATCTTTGAGGGAGTAGTAGGCAAGAAATCCATTTTGAATTTCAATAAGAGTGACGAGCTAAAAATGACACTCAATAATTTCAATAATTTATGTAACTCATGATTTTTATGGAGTACCCATAATTAGTTTTCATAGACAATTATGGGTACTCCAAAAAAATCGCGAGTTACATAAATTATGTAAGATGTCACAAGGCCAAAATAAAAAAAATAATATGAAAAATGCTTCGAAAATATAAAGAAACCAAATTCAGTGGCATAATAAGAGAGAACATTGTGGCAATGATTTAGGTGTAGCTTTAAATTTTACTTCATGGTCTAGCATATTTCTTAAAGCATGGTGCTTGAAAGGGTTGGCAAAGGGTAAGTGGGGAGAGGAGTCAACATTGCATGGTACATTTGATGAAGGAAAAAATAAATAAATCTTTTTTACAAGCTCACAGAGGAAGCTTTGAGGCCATAATTTGAAGAGGTTTTTGTTATCTTAGATGGAGAAGGAAACATATAATTGGAAAGAGATGACACTACTGGTACATTTGGAGAGGGTACTGCAGATCCAAAGGGAAGATGCCACAACAACCCTGATGTAGAATGATATATAGATGTTGTTATAAATAAAAATATTCTCAAATAATATGTGATGTGTTTTAGTGGTTATCCCATCTATAACACCTACAACTATTATGATAAATAAGTTCATGGAAAAATAAAGGTGGCTAAAAATGGGGGTCAAAAATTATGGTGAATGGCCCTGTCATAGACAAATTTTGGTAGAAATTCAATTTGATCGTTGAAAAATGATTCATTGCCTTATGCCCAGGTCCACATTCAGACACCACTCCGGCTTGAGGTTACTCTTGTAAAGTTAAATAGTGAAATCAGCAGTGAACAAGTGAATATTAGAAAAAAGGGAGAATGGTAAGATAGAAACAATATAGTTGAATTTTCTGGCAGGACTAAAGAAAACACTTGTGGTTAAATCATCTCAACATATTTGAGGGAGGAGAAATCAAGAATTCCATTTTTAATTTCAATAAGAGTGGGGAGATAAAAATGGAACTCAATAATTTTAATAATTTATGTAACTCATGATTTCTCATGAGTACCCATAATTATTTTTCATACACAATTATGGGTAATCTAGAAAAATCATGAGTTACATAAATTATGTAAGATGTCACAAGGTCAAAATAAAAAAAATATTATGAACACTGCTTCCAAAATATAAAGCAACCGAATTCAGTGGCATAAGAAAAGAGAACATTGTGGTAATGCTTTAGGTGTATCTTTAAAGTTTACATCATGGTTTAGCATATTTCTTAAAGCATGGTGGTTGAAAGGGTTGGCAAAGGGTAAGTGGAGAGAGGAGTCAACACTACATGGTACATTGGTGAAAGAAAAAAAAATCAATTTTTTTTACAAGCTTATAGAGGAAGCTTTGAGGCCATAATTTGAAGAAGTTGTTGCTATCGTAGACGGAGAAGGAAACATATAATTGGAAAGAGACAACACTGTTTGGTACATTTGGAGAGGGTATTGCAGATCTAGAGGGAAGGTACCATGACAACCCTGAAGTAGAATGAGATCTAGACGCTTTTCTCAAGGAAAACAATCTCAAATCATATGTGGTGTGTTTCAGTGGTTCTCCCATTTATAACACCTACAACTATTATGATAAATAATTTCATGGAAAAATAAATCAGGATAAAAATGAAGGTCGAGAATTATGGGGAATGGCCCTGCCCTAGACATCTTTTGGTAGAAATTCAGTTTGATCATTGAAAAATGAGTCATTTCCTTATGTCCAGGTCCACATTTAGACACCATTACAGCTTGAGGTTACTCTTGTAAAGTTAAAGAGTGAAAAATTGAATGTTATAAAAAAGGGAGAATGGTCAGATGGAAACAATATAGTTGAATTTTCCGGCAAGACTGAAGCAAACTCTTGTGGTTAAATCATCTCAATATCTTTGAGGGAGTAGTATAAAATAAATTCATTTTTAATTTCAATAAGAGTGGGGAGCAAAATAATGACATCATCAGTGAGGGAATAGTAGATGACGGTGAGGCTGATGATATTCATTCCAGCACTGTTTTCATGTAGAGACAAAATTTATGAGGATGAGTTTCTTCCTATGAAAAAGGCTCGACCTTATCCTACAACACCTGAATTAAATTTGAGGAATCAGAACAAGTACTATATGCTCCCAGATAGTTGCAAGGGAATAATTTCAGTTTTGGAGAGATATTCATGGGTTGGAAGTTTTTATGATGGCCATTTTCAAATATGTGCACTCAGAAGTTATCTACGTTTTGAATTATGGTGGAATTTGTGCTAGGTTGAACACCCATAAATGTGGGGTGTGGCAAAGATCTCTAGACCCTGTTCATGCACAGGGAATTGATGATTCTAGCACTATGTTATCATGCAGAGACAGAAGTTATGAGAATGATTTTCTTCCTATGACAAAGGCTCGACCTTATCCCACAACACTTGAATTAAATTTGAGGCAACATAACTAGTAATGTATTCTCCCAGATAGTTGTAAGGGAAGAATTTAAGTTTTGAAGAGATAATCATGGGTTGGAAGTCTTTATGATGGACATTTTAAAAAATGTGCACTCATAAGTTATCTTAGTTTTGAAGTATGATGGAATTCATGTTGGGTTGCACAACTATCAATGTGGGGTGTGATAAAGATCTCTGGACCCTATTCGTGCACAGGGAATTGAGAATTTCCTTGAATTGACGATTCCAGCACTATGTGCACTCAGAATTTATCTCAGTTTTGAAGTAGGATGAAATTTGTGCTGGGTTACACACCCATCAATGTGGGTTGTGACAAAGATATATGGACCCTGTTCATGCACAGGGAATTGAGGATGTCCTTGAATTGATGATTCCATCACCATGTTTTCACACAGAGGAAAAATTTATGAGGATGAGTATCTTCCTATGACAAAGACTTGACCTTATCCTATAACACTTGAATAAAATTTGAGGCAGAATAACCAATATTGTATGCTCCCGGATAGTTGCAAGGGAAGAATTTCAATTTTGGAGAGATATTCATTAGCTGGAAGTCTTTAGATGACCATTTGAAAAAATGTGCACTCAGAAGTTATCTCAAATTTGAAGTATGATGAAATTTGTGCTGGGTTGCACACCCATAAATGTGGGGTGTGACAAAGATCTCTGGACCCTGTTCATGCAGAAGGAATTGAGGATGTCCTTGAATTGAGGATTCCAGCAAAAATGTGCACTCAGAAGTTATATTAGTTTTAAAGTATGATGGAATTTTCACTGGGTTGCACACCCATCAATGTGGGGTGTGACAAAGATCTCTGGACCCTGTTCATGCACAGGGAATTGAGGATTCTAGCACCATGTTTTCATGCAAATACAAAATTTATGAGGATGATTATCTTCCTATGACAAAGACTCGACCTTATCCTACAACACTTGAGTTAAGTTTGAGGCAGTATAACCAATACTATATGCTCCTAGATAGTTGCAAGGGAAGAATTTCAGTTTTGGAGAGATATTAATGGGCTGGAAGTCTTTATGATGGCCATTTGCAAAAATGTGCACTTAGAAGTTATCTCAGTTTTGAATTATGATGGAATTTGCGTTGGGTTGCACACCCATCAATGTGGGGTGTGAAAAATATCTTTGGACCCTATTTGTGCACAGGGAATTGAGAATGTCCTTGAATTGAGGATTCCTGCACTATGTATTCATGCAGAAACAAAAGTTATGAGGATGAGTTTCTTCTTATGACAAAGGATCGATCTTATTCTAAAACACTTCAATAAAATTTGAGGTAGTAGAACCAGTAACGTATGCTCCCAGACAGTTGCAAGGGAAGCATTTCAGTTTTGGAGATATATTCATGGGTTGGCTAGAAGTATTTATGATGGCCATTTGAAAAAATATGCACTCATCAGTGATTCTACTCATAAGCACTTGGTTTCTTATATCTCCGAGTTGGGCACATCTAAGGAGATGTATGATAAGTTGGTTGGCATGTTCAGGGCTAGCAATGATAATCAAATTCTCTTTTTGAAGAACAAGTTGAAGAACATTAAGATGGACAAGGGAGAGTCCATCCAATCATATTTCATGAGGCTCACTGAAATCAAGAATGATCGCTTAGATATTGGAGAGGTCATAGCTGACCGAGAGCTCACTCTCATTTCCCTTGGTGGTATTCCCTGACCATGGTATGTATTTAATACCATTATTCTCAATAATAATATAATTCCTGATTTTTATGAATTTTTGACGAGATGCACTCTAGAGGAGACAAGGATGATGGAGATAGACCATCCCCAAAATGGGAATGGAAGTGACCCTACTGCCTTCACCACTCATTCAAAGAAGAAGAAAAATGTTGGACCGAGAAATAAAATTCATTGAAGAGCGGGTCCCAAAGGAAGAAAGGGAAGATGTTACAATTGTAACAAGTTTGGTCATTATGCAAGAGAATGCCCCAATAAAAGGGACTCTCCCCGATATGATGACTACAACAAAAATAAAAACTTCAAGGGGAATGGAAATCAAAGGAACAACAGGTTCAAAGGAAAGAGGAAGGCTCCCTCTGATCGAAATGGAAATGGAAATGGAAATGGTCAACCTTTCAAGAGGTCAAGGAACTCCCGATATGATGAATACAATTTTGTGCACTATCAGCACAATCTTCTCCTTACCTTACATCACATTCAATTTTGACTATTGTTTTCCCCCACCTATGAAAATCGATTTCATCAACAACCTCTTTATTTCTTCACTCTACCCACAACTTCTCTAAATCTAGTTTATGTAAGATTATAGATAAATGTTGTGTGCAGATTTACTAATGTATTACATTTTGAGTGGTCTCACCACCCATCATCAGGGATACATATTCTTTGGGAATCTATCAAATATTTGTTCCTTCATAATCTTCATTCACGTTGAATCACATGCCCCCTGAGCTCCAGTACTATTAACAAATGATATCATGATGATGATTGTAAAGCTATATATATAAGGTTCAAATATGATCTAGACCTTCATCCCAAGATAGCCACAACCACCCATAAGAAGTATAATTGACCTTACATAGAAGAAAAATAGGTTCTTGAATTGTCAAGAGGAGAGAGCTCCTTCCCCTCCTTCACATATCTCCCAATCCCTTTTGGCACATACACCTCCCTCAAAATAAATTACTATCAACCGACATTGAACCCTACACTTGGTGGCCACACACCTTGTTCCTTTATAATACTCCTAGCCATCTTCCCACTTAGGTATCCTCTACCCCTTCCTCTTGTATCCTCTCCATTTGATGCACATAATGAATAGTAATCATATTTAAATCACTACTTATGCAAGGTCATGGTGATTTTGTGATAATCATGTCTCTTAGACACTCATGCACTATGCATCAAGAAGCATTTGTATATATAAGAAAAATACTGAGAAGATATTATCAAAAACATTTAATAAGATTTGAATGTAAATTTATCACAATCAATTATGACAAATTTCAGGAGTCTATCCTCCTAACCACCTTTGTCAATATAATTCCTTGTTAAGCACAATAGCAAATCATTTTTTTAATCAAAGTGCTATATTTTGGATCAAGGATACAACATCTTGCTTACTCAAGTAAGGCTCTAATCGTATTTTTAGGGTGAAGCAATGCAAAAAAGAGAGACTTGTCATAAAACTCCACATACAATATTCTAACTATTATAATACATTAAATAGTTAATATTTCTAATATGAAAGATCAAAACCGTAATATCAAAACCACATAATAAAGGGCACATTCAAGGTTGGAAGGAGTGAGAGAGTGTTTGAGAGTGATATTGTTAAGAGCATCATTTTCCCAAATCCCCAAGACTCGGTGTGTGTGTGTGTGTGTAGAGAGAGAGAGAGAGGGAGAGAGAGAGAGAGAGAGAGAGAGAGAAATTATATTGCACTTATATTCATAAAAAATATCTAGAATGTCAAATTGGTTGTAGAATATATGAAAACCTACATATTATTAAATCAATAAAGATAGAAATGGAATCCATAGTACATTAATGATTAATCATTCAAGCATCAACCTTCTAGAAACTACATTCTATCAATTGCAAGAAAACATACAATTTTTTAAGCCAAATAATAGAAGCTAGACCATAGCTACAATGTGCAAGAGATGAATAGTGCATATGTGGAAGAGAATTCAAATGAAAACAAAAATGAGTATTACGTGTCAACCTAGAGACTATGAGAAATATCAATGAGAGGATGATAATGTATCAAAAATAGCAAAGCCATGTGAACAAATAACTATTGTAGAGTCAACTAGCAGAGATGGAAATGTCACTCAAGTGGAAAAATAATTGGTATGGAAGTAAATATTCCAAAAGAATATCTAGAGGATCTATAAAATCTTCTAATTCAATCTTATCAAATTCATCAAAATGATCTTATACCATATGTAAGAGAAAAACATCCCAATGATATAGTTTTCAAAGAAATATTAAGGGAGCCAAATCACTTAGGCTCAATGATGAAAAGAAATTTTCTATGTAAAGACTCAATCTTAATTTGTGAAGGTATAGTGGTCTAGTCTTTTTCAATAGTGATTTTTGTCATTGAGAGAGCAACACCACTGCATTTTTCTTATGTGGTTATCCATGACGATGATGTCGACATTCTGAAGATATGTGACCACATGTTGGCAGGCTTCGATGTGAGAGATCCTTAGGAGCTCTGGGTTGCACGTGGCTACTCTCGCTACTGCAGAACTCAAGTTAAGACTATTAAGACTCAGGTCTAGAATTTAACTTTGATGAATGAGGTCTAGTAAGTCATGGTTTTTTAAGTTTTTCAGATTTTACTTGGAATTTATTTCATGTTTTATGACTTGGTATGGTTGGACTTGGCTATCATGTGATGGTGGAAATGGCGTTTTTGCCACAAATTTTACTCTGTTTAAAAAATGCAAGCATTCGATGTGGCTCGGTATCCAGCCCAGTGCCAACAGACCCGTGCTTGCCAATGGTGGCCTCTGTCTAATGCCATTACAGATAATGTCCATTGCTCCCCCTTTGGGATGGTTAGATCAAATATGGGGTCACAACGATTGCTCCTTCGATAACAACGGAAAGGGTGTTTGTGTCAACGGTGATTGTGGAGGCCAACTCCAATGCAATGGTGCCGGAGACATGCCACCGACCACGTTGGTGGATTTTAGCCTTGGTACCTAGGACTTCTACGATGTCATCCTTGTGGATGGATACAACCTTCCCATTGCCATAGCTCCCCACAGAGGCTCTGGAAAATGCATGTATGCGGGGTGCATCAGTGACTTGAACCTCAACTACCCACCTTCACTTCAGGTGAAGAATGAGTAGGGTTTTTTCATGGCTTGTAAGAGTGCCTGCTTTGCCTTCAACACCCCTCATTATTGTTGCACCAGTTCCTATGGAAATCCACAGACTTGTAGACCCACTAGTTTCTTTCGTCTATTTAAGAATGTGTGTCCCAGAGCTTATAGTTATTCCTATGAAAATTCGATCAGCTTGGTTACATGCTCAAGGGCTGACTATCTCATTACCTTCTGCCCTCATTGACACACATGATGCAAACACTTTCCACTTTTGAACAACATTTAAGACAATTTATTTGGCTCTGTATGACAAAAATGTAGTTGTATTTGTGACCACTCTTCACTTTTTGGCATTTAGAGAGCAGTTGTTTGGGGTGCTACTAGTGGAGTCGCTTGTACTAGACTGATTGAGTCAACTGTGAAATCGTGGAAGAGGGCCATTTTCTATTACAATGGAATCTCTATCGAGTGGAGATAGAGGGTTTGTACAAGTGGCTGGGTTGGAATAGACCCTCAATGATGTATAAGGTGGGTTAATCTCGGTTGCTATTCTATTTCTTCAAACAATATTCTAATATTAATCTCGGTTGCTATTCTATTTCTTCAAACAATATTCTAAACATAGTGTACAGTAGTAGAGAAATAAATTGGAAGAGTACCTTGTTGATGGAATTGAACTCAAACTAGTAGGTGGGCCTTGATGGTGGTTTGTGTGGGTAATGACAATCCGTGTGATCTACTTCTTAAGAAG
The DNA here is from genome assembly GCA_034641835.2 of Pinus albicaulis. Lineage (NCBI taxonomy): Eukaryota > Viridiplantae > Streptophyta > Pinopsida > Pinales > Pinaceae > Pinus > Pinus albicaulis. The sequence continues at coordinate 691,760,541 of CM076579.1, read as the reverse complement.
TACAACCATTGTCGGGCTTTCCACTAAACGCATGACTGCTGGACATGAACAAGCTTAAGGGCCAGAGCATCCAAGGGCTTCTCCTTGCAGATATTTAACAACGCCTCTTTCTGACCTCTCTTCTCATTGTCGGCCCTCATGAGGTGCATTATTAGGGATAAAACATTGCAGAAGAAGGTTTTTATAAACCCTCTTAGAATAATTAAATCTTTGTTATGTTCCCGCCTAAAAATATTTTTCTTTGTTTTGGGTTGGGTATGGATTTTATTTTATTTTATAGTGTAAGCTTTAAAAGTTGTTTGGTTTTATTTTTTTCTATGGGTAAAAGTGGAACTTTAAAATCATTGCTTTCAATTTAAATTAATATTATTAATATACAATTTAAATTATTATTCTTAATATACAATGGATTAAATTGGGGAGGGGATATTATGGTATTGAAATTATTATTTTTAATTAAAATATATAAATTATGTAAATAAAAATAAATTATTTTAAATAATTACTGGTAATTTATGGAAAATATGTAAAAATTAAAAGGTAAACACAATAAGTTGATTTCCTAATAATTAAGATAAATAAATGTTATTGACTTCTACAGTTTGTTATGTTGAGAGAGATGGCAATTTGGACCATGCCCAAATCACCAAGATTGTTCCCTGTTACGCACATGGCCAATGTGAGCTACCAAACCATGGAAAAATTGAAATTGAAATTTATATTGATATTCCCTAAAAACAAAATAGGTCAAGCTAGAGATTATACCCATCATGAGAAGCCCATATAAAAAGGTGGGGTGTGTGGGCAAGAAGCCTCAATAAGATGAGAAATAAATAACCATTGAAGTGAACTAGAAAAATCGTAAAATAATCACCATAAATGAAACAACAACGTATCAAAACCTAGGCGTACAAGAAGTTTATCCCAAGGAGGAAAAACCCAGCATTAAGAAAATAATGAGACAACAATGGAGGAACACAAACAACCATGTCCAAATAGACGTAAAATTGCAACCAAAAGAGTAGGGAGAATGTGGGCACCTAATTAGCAAAGTTGTATAGGTGCCACTAGCTCCAAGTCAAATTAATGATATATTTCATAAAATATTACAACATACAACAAACTTATGGCATACGGAAAACAAAGAATAAAAATTTATTCCAAGTTATTAATGACAACAATCTAATCAAAATGGAAGATTGGAATCCCAATATTTCCATCAAAGTAAGATAAAGTTCCCCTTGTAGATACATAGGACATCCATGGATTTTCACTTACATTACAAATTCAAAAAAAAAGAAGCAAAAGTGATAATACCTACCAAAACCAAATAATTTGATCATCGACTTCAATGTATTCATGATACTCCATATGGTATTTCCAATCGTGTACACATAAATATTGACCCTTCCCATAAAACATTAGATCTAGACATTCAAGTTATAAAGCTAGAAGAAATTTTAGTGTTGAATTCCAAAGAAAATTAAAAAACTCCTAGGCAAATAATTTAACTTACTCTACAACCGGGGTCACAAAATATCATTGAATCAACATTTTAACGTATTAATTTCAATTCATACTATTCAGTATTTACAGCCAAGTCCCTACCTCCTTGACAAAGTTCCATGACCTTTTGGGAACCCAATTCTTCAACTTCAGTTACAAACACGAGTCCTATTAGATCCGAGTCTAGAATATTTGAATCCATTTCGAACGTTTCCTTGCAACTTGAATACAATTATGAATCTGCATCTTGTGTATCTCTGAGGAGATATAGAGACCAACCAATTACTAGTCTTACAGAAGAGGATACTAATATAATATCCATTGTATATATGCTTCCACCTTTTGATTTTTTATTTGTAAATACATTTCTGTAAATATAATACATATTTTGACAACAACAAAAAAAATAATGGCAGTCACTAGAAAAATATGCATACCATCAAGATTAGAGATTGGCTAATCCAGCGCAAACAAATTCAGTGCCATAGAGCACATGGTTCTGTATTGGCATAACAAGGTATATGTATATAATAAGTTTAAAGGAGTGCCATGTATGATTATATGGCATAAATTCTTATCTAGTTTATCTTAGCTTTAAAAACTTGTTAGATGGGACTATGATAAGCAACTATCAACCAACAAAAAAAATATTAATGGGATTTCAAATTTCAAGGGATTTTCTAGAAGTAGGTCCATTTAGTCATGACATCTAAAGGGATTATCTAGAATTTAATACATAACATGATGCATATCAAAATGTATGATGACAACAAAGAATCACTACTGCCTCCTATAAGGGGTTCAATAGGATGGCCAATGTGGGATGGAGAAGGCTAGCTAATAGCCCATCAAACATAGTTCATTCCTAATCCAACACAGTTCTTTCCGGAGACACTAGAATATATAACTTTGGATGGTCCAACTGATGCTCCTTCACTCAACCGGGGGTGTGGGAAACTCCTAACCAATATTGATATGTTACTATCAGGTAGGGGTGAAGCTCTACTCACTTAGTGCTTTCAACTCATCATTGACAGATTTCCATGCCTAGGGATGTTATAAACCACTTAGGCAGGCTCTCCATACTAAAGCTAATATACATGCAAGCAACTTGACCTGCTTACCTACTAATTGAATGGATTTAAATCCTTGAATAATCTAGCTCAAATGTTGGAACCCTAACCCCATCCACGTTCCACTGCCCTGCCACTGTTTGATTGAACTAAAAAAGTCTGTGCCAAAACCAATGCATCAAAATCCACTTTGTGTGAAGCATGGATTTCATGGCATAGTACCCTCAAGATACGCACCCATACCCTTTTCCTATCTAGTCTCAACATCATATGAATCATACTTCCTTTTCCTTGAATAATTCCTCTTCTTGTGAAGATTCATTCCAAATTTTTGTGCGTCAATCAAATTAATTTCTCATTAGGCATTATCCTTAATCCTTATGCTCCTCATTTTGGGGGTCATCAAGGGGGTGGCCAAATATGATACAAGTTTGATTTATGCTCACTCTTTGGTGGAATTTAAATTTGTCTTATAGTCCTAAGAATGGGTGGTATTGGCGAGGTTTATTACCGCTATACCTGCTTCACCAATATCATTTTCCTTGGCCATGCTATATGTTTATATGAAGGTATGATGCTTCGTATATTTATGGTGACCAGTGTTGGTAGAGGTTATTTGACAGCCCCCTGTTGTCTCTCATGCCATGCTGATATTACTACTTATGTTATAGGGTGATATGCGTGCATCGATTGGTAAGGTGGATGCTAGTTTCAGGAAGGTGGTTGCCTGGTTGATCCCCTTCCTTGTAGAGCCTCAAGCCTCTCACTTACACACTCTTTGGGGAGAGGTAGGGGAATCTTTCAAATCATAGATAGCTCGGACTGATCAGAAAACCGACCAATCAATTTCTCTAATGGTTCCCTCTCATGGAGTCACCCCAATGATCTAGTTGGGAGGGAAATATCTTTTGCTCCTCTGCCCAAAGAGTTTGACTTTGGAACAATTAACTTCTTACAGTAATTTCATTGTTCTAGGAGGGGGGCATTCCTCTTTCCCTTTTCCCCCAATTTGGATTTCAATGCTGAAGAGGATGATTCTTTTGAACATTATGTCAAAGTTCTTAGTTAGATCGATGCTTTATTATATATGTAATTATGCTTTTCTGATTCTTTTCTTCGAAAATGCTTTATTATATATGTAATTATACTTTTTCCTTTTTCCGTTGGTCCTTGCATATATTATATCTATAATTATGATTTATGCCCTAGTTATATATGTAATTATGATTTATTATATACGTAATTACATTTTAGTAGAATTGCTACTATTATATATGTAATTTTGAAATTATTATATATGTAACTACGCTCTCGAATAATTGAACAAATAATTGACCGGAAGAGCTTCTCACCCCCCAACCTTGTGCTAGGGGAGAAACCCTCATCCATATGAATGAGTTTCACACTAAAAACCTATGGTCAATTGAGCAACTTGGTCTAAATTTATGACTATGTCGGTGGGGGGGAAAGATTAGGGCTCAAGAACCTATTTAAACTCATTTGATTTAATGCCAAAAATAAATTCTTAATTACATATACCATGAGATATATCCTTTTATATGATATTATTCTATGATTGAGTCACTTGCTGACAGATAGAAAGGTACCCCACCCAAACATACACCTTTGTTTAAGGACCTTCTCAGAGTTAGTGGGTACGGTGGTCCTAGACAACATAGCTTTGAAAAGTTTTCTTGTCCCCATGGAAACCAATGTCCTGAGGGAGAATGGAATAAGAAATTCCTTCAAGTAATATTATAAAGAATAGTCTTTAAACAAGCTATGCCACCCACTACTGCTATCACTCCTTCTACTCACACTGAACTACACCTACTGACCTTACTACACTTGGTTCAATCAACACTTGCTTCATATGGTAGAACTGGCTTGTATGCATAGTGATTGTTGATTGTGTCTCTAATAGGATCAGCCTTAGATCTAGTGTTTGATGTAGTGGGTTAAGCAAGTGATGAAGGAGATAAATATCGAGGACCAATAGGTTGTAGAGCTAGTTCATATTTTCTAGTTATTCTGTCATTCCCTCCCTACAAAGGCACGTAAAAGTTGGGTTTTATCCAATATTAGTACTATGAAAGGCATAGGTCAAGGGGGTAGCTTGAGTTTTGAGGGTATTTTTATAAATCCAACTAGATGCATAGTCATATTTCCATTGAATAAACATGTAGAGTGGTTGTATTTTTGTTATGTTATATGCATAAATATTCAGTATCAAGTGTAACAAGTACATGTAACCTAATTACACTAAGGGCACATAATAAGCATTTCCCTAATACATGGTTTATAGAATAATACACATCAATATAACTAAAACAAGGTAGTAGTATTGATCAATCTTTGTGATCTATGTAATACAAGTCAATCTATTTGAGCATGGTTACCATTATTATTCATAACAACTTAACTCTAGTTTGTTTACGGTTCTACTTATGTTGAGTCTACTATAACAATGGAAACAAGAGAAAGCTAAGCTGATTAATTCTACTATGTGAATAGTGTAAGCAATGGAGTTATAACAGGCATCATTTATACAACAGGTTATCATTAGGTGGTCAGTGAAACCAATACACAGTGAAATCAAACATGATGTTTATTTCATAATCAATTCAACAACTTGTTACATCGAGTAACGTAAAACAACCCATAGATCAAATTCCATGTCAAACACTGGTTTGTTTTATCAGCTAAGCGTGTTTCGTAATCAAGAGAAAATATATTGTGTATAATAATTAATTTACTATATATGTACTGTGAATGGAGTAGAACAACATGTACAACATTAAGCTTCTTTTATTGAGTTAGTGTAAGAATTGATAAGAAAGTCAAAAGGATGAAGACAAATGCAAGTAAAATTTGAAAAAATAAATATTAAGAGGTGGTGATTCTTGAACATCATCCTTTAATCATGGGGGACACAGAATGCAAGATAATTAACGAGAATTATTTCCAGTGGGGAAGATTTTATCAAAATTTCAGCTCAGGGGATTTCTCAAAACTCATCCACAATGATCCTGAACATGACCTCAATATCAACATTTACAAGGATGTGACCAAATCATGCCTCTATAGGATTTCTGCCATATCTCTTATTCTTCCTTGTGTGGAGGTAATCTCCTGACTCATAGGTCAGATGGAATTGTCCAATAGATGGATCATAAACCAACACCATAGCCCAGTTGAAGGCTACCAGACCTTCAACATATTGTCAAGAGAGTTCCTCCTAGAGCCTGAAGTAAGTCTGTTTGGGAATGGGTGAAAAAGGCTATGGATGAGGTACCTCCTAGCATGCTACTAAAAAATGGTGATTTTATGCTAAAAGATTTAAGACCAAGATATCAAAGGTGTATCCAACTACTAGATTGAAGCATCATTTCAGAATAGTAATGTTGTTGTTGGCCAAATTGTATGGAGAAAAGGATGGAACCATGTTTCATGAAATATGGGTTCCTATGGTAAATGAAATTTTTACTCATGGGCCAACATTCAATTAGAGTGCAATCTTGTCCCCTTCATTATATAAAGCTTTTGGGGAAGTGAAGAGTGCCAAGTCTACTAGTTTCTTTATGTACAACTACCTTTTGGACTCCATCTATTCAAAAAATGAATTTCCGGAACTAGAATGGAAATGGTCGAAGTATTTTCCTCCAGTACATATTTAATGCAATCTCTTATGGGATTACAATCATAAATCAGAGATGACAAGAATATGCAACCATTTTGTTGCTCCAGTGTACTCTTTGTTATTTGAGAAAGAGTGTCCATGCCTCTCGTAACAAGAACATGTAGTCATAGGAGGAATTGGAGACTGGTATTTGCATGACCAGGGAATTTGCATCATATTTTATGCCATATGGTGCATCGAGAGCTCCTCATCTGCTACCTTTATATGATTTAGACGGAGTGGTTCATTTGGAAATATGATATCAGACATTTTGTCATCGAGTCACAAGTACTCTTAAGAGGGGAAAAATGTCAATATGGCCCAAGTTACCTATCAAGATCATATACTATGGAGTGTATGGCACTAGCCAAGCCATGAAAGAGGCCAATGAAATTGAATCATATCATTTTGAAGAGATAATATTTAGGATACATGATCCTGAAGCTGTAATTATTAGTCATTGTGTTGTTATAAACCAGATGTAGTCTTATACTCATGAGAGGGATACTGATGAGGAAATATTCAAGAGACTTATTTATCCATCTAAGGTTAAATTAAATCTAAGTCAAGGACCTCAGAATAAGGTCTAAAAGACCCATGATTCACCTATTTTCAACCTCCAAGAAGAATTTGAAAAGCTCCAGAGGGTGTTGGAATAGGTGAAGGAGATGAAAGAAGCATTGGAAAAAGAAGCAGATAGAATCAAGAGGAGGATTGAAGAAGAGAAAGAAGCAAAGGAGGCAGAAGAAGAGAGAAAGAAAGAAGAAAAAGATGACCTGGTGAAACAATTGGCTTTGGAAACTGAACAAAGAGTCAAGAAGAAGGAAAATAAAGGAAAAGTGATGAAGAGCTTCAGAGGAAGAGAGATGAGGAACTCCAAAAGAAGAAGGAATAAGAAGGAACATTACAATATTTCAAAACTACCTTTGAACATAAAGTATGATGTCCTAAGATGCAAAAACTATAAGATCCAAAACCCTAGCCCTAGGAAATTATGTACCAATAAGAGTGTGGGCCCAAAGAGGCTAATTGATATATCAACTTCCCGAGGCTACAAATTTTTCATGCAAATTCCATTCACGACATTTCTTGGACCATTATAATCCATGCTTTGTGTCTTTAGCCGATGAAAAATGCCAAAAATGCAAGGGAAATGCCCAAAAAAGGCACCATAATTTTGAGGTCTAAAACACTATAATATAAATACCAAGGTGTGGAATAATGTTGAATGAACATAACAAGTTGGTGGTCACTAGTATTATGTTGAATCAATTGTCCCCCCTTATGAATAAGTCGTCCATTTTGTGTCAAGTTCCTTCATCAAGTGGGGAAATTTTTGTTGAATATGGCTCCTAGTGAGACACGTGCGCCAAAGTAGGAACATGAGGTGCCTATGAGAGGTGGGAAATATGGTTGAAGTAGCTCCACCTTAAATATAAGGTTCAAGGCAAAGAAAAGGGAATATTCGATTTAGAATCATCCTCACTAGCAACCTTTGTGTTAGTGTAAGGACTATATCGGAATGGAGAGTCAGGGGGTACTTCTAATGGGATCTTAAGAGGTGTTATTTATAAAAATGCAACCATACCTTATCTCCCACCCTAAACTTATGTGGCACTCTAATTCAGGTGGATATTGGTGGCCACCAACTTCTTCCACTAGCTCAATGGCTCTTAAGTTTTTCTATGGATTTTTGGGTCTTGAACTTCTAGGGTCATTTGTAGGCACTAAATGATGTTTTTTGACCATTTATGAGTCCAGAGGTTTTCATTTCATTCTGTAGGCCCAACCAAAAGTTGTAATCCTAAATACAGTTCTTTCAATGGAATTATTGTGTGCCCCAAATAAATATTTTATGTAAAACTTGCACCACTCGAAAGTTGATTCTAGGGTTACGGTTTTAAACCTCTGAGTTTCTTTCTTTATGTTAAAACAAATGATGAAACTAACATAAAAATGCATGGAAATGAATGAATAAGAGTGGGTGACAGGGAGTGTCAGTGATTTCCAAGTGTGCTAACGAGAGAGTGGCAAGGTGTGCTAGGTAGCGCTAAGTCATTCTAGAGTGCCAGGGTGGCATGCAACCAAGATGTTTCAGTTTCTAGGGTGTGCCAACATGTGATAGGAAGTGTTAGGGAGTGTCATGGAAACACAAGGGAGCACTAGGTAAAATTAACGCATGGAAATGAACAAATAATAGTTTGTAACATGAAGTGTCAGTGAGTTCCAGGTGTGCTAAGGAGGGAGTGACAAGGTATGTTAGAGATTAGGGAAACATGTCAATATGTGCCAGGTTCTAAGGTGTGATAATGCATGTCAGGGAGTGTTATAGAGTGCCAAGGAAAGTCAAGGGATCACTAGTTTCAAATACATGGAAATGAATAAGAGTGTGTGACAGGGAGTGTTAGTGAGTTCTATTTGTGCTAAGGAGGGAGTGACATGGTAGTTCCAAGGAATACTAGAGTGTCAGGGCGACGTGCCAAGATGTGTCAAGTGTTAGGGTGTGCCAATGTCTGCCAAGGAGTGTTAGGGTTTTCCATAGAAACAAAATGGAGAACTAGTTCAAAATGCATGGAAATTAATGGATAAGAGTGTGTGATATGGAGTGTCAGCGAGTTCCAAGTTTTTTAAGGAAGGAGTGACGAGGTTATATATTAGGTAGTGCCAAGGCATGCTAGAGTGTTATGGAATGTCAAGGACTGCTAGGGTGTGTTAGGGAGTGAAAAACATGCCAATAATTGTAGGGGATGCTAACACATACCACATAGTGCTAAGGAAAGATTAAACATGCTATTTGTTATGGCATGTCAAGATGTAAACTATGTTTCTTAGTTGTTTTATGGCCACAGTTGGATGTGATCCTTGACTTGGTAACTTGTTAAGTGGGATGAGTTGAGATTGGAAATGAGTAGTCTAAGATGAGTTATAAGAATTTCTTAGGTGAACAAGGCATAATATAGTTGTATTAATTATAACTTGGTCAAGCTATTTTAGTCGAGGAAGGACTTGGTTGGGTTCCCAAGTCTAAAAAAAGGTAAGGGTTGTTCTGAGGGCATAATAGCTAAGGAGTGCCAAGGCATGCCAAGGAACGAAAAGGTGTGATAACTCATGGAAAACAATATCAATGCATGTTGAGGAGTGTTAGGGAGTTCCAGGGGAAAACAATGGAGAATTAGGTAAAAATGCTTGGTAATGAACGAATAAGAGTGTGTGCCAAGGAGTGTTAGTGAATTCCAAGTGTCCCAAGGATGAAGTGGTTTAGGAGAAGTTTAGAATAATACTTGCAAGAGGGAAGCATATGGTTATGATAATGTGTGGACAAAGTAATTTCAGAGAAAGGGAGACTTTGGGTTGGGCATAACATTGTTTTTCTAATGACTTGGTTGGGTTCCAAAGTTGCAAAAAAATTAAGGCTATCTATGGGGGTATGACGGGTAGGGAGTGCTAAGGTGTTACACGGAATGTAAGGTTCCCAATAAGGATAGTTTTCAGGGCATGAGTGCCAAGGCATGCTTGGGAATGCTAATATGTGACAGCTAGTGTGAAGGCATGTCAAACATGCTAAGTTGTTCCAAGTGTTAAGGCATGCCAAGATGTGCAAGGGTGTGAGAATGCATGTCAAGGACGCTCATGGAGAAAAAATGAAGAAAAAATTTAAACTACAAGGAGATGAACACATATGAGGGTTAATAAGTCATGAATTTACCTTTTCCGTGAGGGGCATGCTAGACACACCAACACTAGGTGTGAATAGGCGCCAAGTTCCAAGTGTTAGTGAAATATATGTGACAAATATTCCTCTATTGCTTCTCATCTAATTTCCAATAATTGATCTCAAATAACTTTAATATTAAACCATGCCAAAGAATACCAGGCTATCTGAATGCATGTCAAACATACTAAGACTTTCCACGTGCTAACATGTGCCAAGTTCCAATGTGTGTCATGGAGTGTTATGAATGCTATGAAGTGGTAGGGCATGTCTAAAAGTGCTAAGTAGAGAGTGCCAATGCATGCTGAGGAGTGTTAGGGAGTACTAGGACAAAAAAAGGGAGGACTAGGTCAAAATGCATGGAAGTGAATGAATATGAGGGTGTGTAAGGGAGTGGAAATGTGTGCTAGTTGTCATGAGAAGGAGGGAGTGAGAAGGTATTTTAAGCATTCACACACCATATTGACCACTCATTCCTTACCATTCCCACACCATAAAAAAAAACCTTAAAAATTCCATTCTTAAAATCTCTTGTGACATTTCCTAATGTCATTCAAGTAGACTCTCACAATTACTTATGTCTATAATGGTGTGATCTTTTTTTTATTCTCTTAAAGGAACTCTTTCTCGAAATGCACCCCATCAAACATAAATCATCGAGTGAAAATGAATGGAAATGAATGAATAACAAGGTGTGTTGGGGAGTTTTAGACGTGCCAAGGAGGGAGTGACAAGGCATGCTAGAGAATGCTATGGCATTTCAAGAAGTGCCAGGGTGTGCTAACATGTGCCAGATAGTGCCAAGGCATGCCAATGAATGAAATGCATGCCAAGACATGCCATGTGTTAAGGCATGACAATACGTTCTAGGTGTTAGGGTATGCAAACACGTGTCAAGGAGTGTTAGGCGACAAAAGAGAACACCAAGTTAAAATGAAAATAAATGAACACATGTGAGGGTTAATAATTCAAGACCTTGCCTTTTCAAGAGGGGCATGCTAGGCATACCAAGACTAGTGCCAATACATTCCAAGGGCAATGTTTTAGCGTGTCTTGAGTGCCAAATCATCCTCTATTACTTCTCCCTTAATTGTGAATAATCGATCTCAAATAAATTTTATCTCAAACCATGCCAAATAATTCTAGGGCATCCAAGCACATGCCAAGAATTTTCAAGTACCACTAAGTTCCAAGAGCCAATATGTGTCAGGGAGTTATAGGGCATGTTATGGAGTTCTAGGTTTGCTAAGGAGGGAGCGAAAATATGTGCTAGATATTTCCAAGGCATGCTAGAGTTCTAGGGAAGCATACCAAGATGTTACAAGTGCCAATGTGTGTTGAGCGTTAACGAGTTCCAGGGAAACACAAGGGAGAACTATGTAAAAATGCATGGAAATGAATGAATAAGAGTGTGTGACAAGGAGTGTCAGCGAGTTCTAGGTGCGCTAAGGAGGGAGTGACATAATATGCTAGGCAGTGTTAAGTCATGCTAGTGTGCCAGAGTGGCATGTGACCAGGATGTGCCAGGTGCCAAGGTGTGCCAACACATGATAGGAAGTGTTAGGGAGTCCTAGGGACACATAAGGGAGAACTAGGTGAAAATAATTCATGCAAATGAACAATTAAGAGATTTTGACAAGAAGTGTCAGTGAGTTCCAGGTGTGCTAAGGAGGGAGTGAAAAAGTATGCTAAAGGTTAGGGAAACATGCCAAGATGTGCCAGGTGCTAGGGTGTACCAATGCATGTCAAGGAGCGCTATAGAGTGCCAGGGAAAAACAAGGGAGAAATAGTTTGAAATGCATGGAAATGAATGAATAAGAGTGTGTGATAGGGATTGTTAGCAAATTATATGTGTGATAAGGAGGGAGTGACAATGTATGTTAGGTAGTGCCAAGGAATGCTAGAGTGCTAGGGCGACATGCCAAGATATTCCAAGTGTCAGGGTGTGCCAATGTGTGTCAAAGAGTGTTAGGGAGTGCCACAGAAACATAAGGGAGAAATATTTCAAAATGCATGGAAATGAACAAATATAGAGTGTGTGATAGGGAGTGTTAGAGAGTTCCAAATGTGCTAAGGAAGGAATGACAAGGTTATATGCTAGGCAATGCCAAGGCATGCTAGAGTTCTAGGGCATGTCAGGGAATGGTAGGGTGTGTTAGGGAGATCCAAAGCATGTCAAGGAATGTAGGTGATGCTAACACATGCCACATAATGCCAAGGGATTGTTAGACGTTCCAGATGTTATGGCATGTTAAGATGTAAAATATGTTTCCCAGTTGTTTTATGGCCACAATTGGACGTGAGCCTTGACTTGGTAACTTGTTAAGTGGGATGACTTAATATTTTCCATGAGTAGCCTAAAATTGGTTATAAGAAATTCTTAGGCGAACAAGGCATAGTCTAGTTTTAGTAAATGAAACTTGGTCAGGTTGTTTTAGTCGAGGCAGGACTTGGTTGGGTTCCCAAGTCTAAAAAAAATAAGGGTAGTTATGAGGATAAGATATTTAAGGAGTGTCAGGGTGTCCCAATGAATTAAAAGGTGTGATAACACATGCTAGTTATTGTTAATGCATGATAAGGAGTGTTAGGGAATCAAAAGGCAGAACTAGTTCAAATTGCATGGAAATAAATGAATAAGACTTTATATAAGGGAGTGTCAGTGAATTCTAGGTGTCCCGTGGATGAAGTGTGTTAGGAAAATTTCATAATAGGAATTGCACGAGGCAAGCCTATGATTGCGATAAGGGGATGGACGAAGAAATTTCGGACAAAGGGAGACTTTGTGCTAGACACAACACTATTTTTTCAATGACTTGGTTGGGTTCCCATGTCACAAAAAAATTAAGGTTATCTATTATGAGGGCATGACAACTAGGGAGTGCCAAGGTGTGCAGGGAATCCCAGGAAGTGCTAACACATGCTGGAAAGTTCCAAGGAATGTTAGGCATTCCAATATGAGCTAGGTTCTAGGGTTTGGCACCAACACATGCTATGGAGTGCCAGGGAAACATAATGGAGGGCTAATTTCAATTGCATGGAAATGAATGAATAAGAGTGTGTGATAGGGAGTGTTAGAAAGTTCTAGGTGTGATAAGGATGGAGTGACAAGGTATGCTAGGAAATTCCAAGGCATGATAGAGTGCTAGGAAAGCATGCCAAAATGTGACAAGTTCTAGGGTGTGCCAATGTGTGCCAAGGAGTTTTAGGGAGTGCTAGAGAAACACAAAGGAGAAATATATCATAATGCATGGAAATGAATGAATTAGAGTGTGTGAAAAGGAGTTTCAACGAGTTCCAAGTGTGCTAAGGAGGATTAAAAAGGCATGCTTGGCAGTGCTAAGGAATCCTAGAGTGTTAGGGTGGCATGCGGACAAGATTTTCCAACACGTGCAAGGAAGTGTTAACTAGGAGTGCCAGGGAAACACAAGGGAGCACTACATCAAAATGCATGGAAATGAAAAAATAAGAGTTTGTGATTGGAATTTTCAGTGAGTTCCAGGTGTGCTAAGGAGGGAGTGACAAGGTATGCTAGGCAATGTTAAGCCATGCTAGAGGCCACATCGACATGCCAATATGTCTTAGGTGCTACAGTGTACCAACATGTGCCAAGGAGTGTTAAGGAATGCTATGGAAACACAAGGGAGAACTAGGTAAAAATGCATGGAAATGAATGATTAATAGTTTGTGGCTAGGAGTTTCAATGAGCTCTAGGTGTGCCAAGGAGAGAGTGACAAGGTATGCTAGGTAGTGCCAACGAATGCTAGAGTGTTAGGGCAGCATGCCAAGATGTTCCATGTGTTAGGGTGTGCCAATGCGTGCTAAGTAGTGTTAGGGAGTGTCAGGTAAACACAAGGAATCTCTAGATCAAAATGCATGGAAATGAACGAATAAGAGTGTGTGATAGGGAGTTTCAATGAGTTATAGGTCTATTAAGGAGGGAGTGACAAGGTTATATACTAGGGAATGCTAAGGTATGTTAAAATACCAAGGCATGTCAGGAAGTTCTAGGGGATGTTAGGGGGTGTAAAATCATGTCAAGGAATTTAGGGGATGCTAACACATGCCACATAATGCTAAGGAATTTAAGACATGTTAGGTGTTATGGCATGTCAAGATGTAAATTGTGTTGCTTAGTTGTTTTATGACCACTATTGGATGTGATGAGCCTTGTCTTGGTAACTTTTTAAGTGGGATCATTTGAGATTGGACATGAGTAGTCTAAGATGAGTTACATGTAGTCCTTAGGTGAACAAGGCATATGTTGAATTTCCATGACACATGAGAATATAGGTTTTGTCTTAAAATATTTGATGCAAACACACTCAAGTTTCACAACACATCTACTTTGCACAATGAAACCTACACACATCAGGGAATCAAATAGTGCACATGAAATTTTTTAACTTTTTCAGACTGTTCTTCGTTAAATTAAAAACTATAATAGAATAGGCTAGAGCTCTCATACCAGGGATCATGGCCCTTTACAATCACACTGATACAAGGAATACAACTAGGGCTTAGTGTTAGTCCTTTTAAAACCGATCTACCTTGAACAAGACAACAATCGACCAAATTTTTGATGGTAACCACACATAGCCCTTTCAATCCACATGTCTTGAACACATTTGGTAGGTCCTCTTGCCTCCCATTATGAAACTCCTCAATCTGCCTCTTTTAATGAACTCAACTCCTTTAGGTTACTGAACTCGGCTCAAATTTTTTTTCCCTCTATCTACCTCTTATTTCCTTTAAGTTCTGCAACACTTAGGGTTTTTGATCAGTTGTTCACAACTCCTTGGTTTGATCACTTTTTCCATATGCTGCTCCAAGATGAAAAGTTTAGGGATATGGAGGTTTCCCTTCTTCTCAATGACGCAATCCTCTGTAATATAGTAAACTAGGGTTAGTTGGCTAGCCCACTTGACTGCTACTTTATTCCTTCAAATTATGCACGTCCTTAGGCCCAATACACGTACCCTTCTAATAGTGTTGTTTTCCTTCAAAATTACAAGACTTAGAGGTCTTCTTTGATAGTCACCTAACAACCCTCCAATTGTGCTTGGACTGCCATCAATTTTCCCAACCATAGTCAAATATTTTACTGATCTAGTGCCCACAACATTGCCCTCATCTAGGGCTATCTCTTCAAATATGCCACCTAATAGTGATTTGAGTCCTCTCAAAATCCCTATTCTTGTGTACCAATTTCTTTGTTGTCCAATATATGAACAAATTTGAACTACTCATCTTATCATCCTTCTAACAATTTGTAGATGATTGAGCTACGGTCACAAATCATCCATTAATAGTCCATTGACTAAATTTTTATAGGCTGCTTCATATCTCTATCCAAAACTCTATGGACAGTCCACCAAAATCAACTCCTCTTCATGTCAATCCATTCCTCATATGAAACATTTCTTCTGCTCCATCTTCTACTCAATTTCCACCTTCCTTTGGATTTTCTATCTCCACACATACTTTTGCAAACCATCTTCCAAATTTGTGGTATATATTGCAGATATTAACCTCTCTCTAAGGGTCACAACCCCTCTTATTCTATGCAGATTTGTCACAATCTTAATGGCATACCTTATGGATTGAACATGCTAGGAAACCTCCCAAAAATAGGGAATTATACTTATATTCTAATTTCTTTATAACACATCCTCTCCACCCATAGCAAAAATTACAACTCTTTCCTCCATAAGAGACTCGCCCTAGCTCATATGGATCCATATATTTTGGGAATTTCTTTGAATGAACCTTGATGTGAACTTTAGATCTCTATGACCCTCAAACTACAGTTACCTCAGTCAATATTACACCTGTGACTACTACTGTTGTGGCCCTAAATTCTAGTGCATACCCTCCTACATTTGTGTTGGTATTTATCATAGAGATTGCAACCTACTAACCACCACAAGGTAGGGTCTCAACCCTCTCTACTATTTCAAAATTTGATGTGGCCTTCACACAAAAGCACAACTAAAATCACATGCCCAAATTCTCATGAGCCACCTCTTGAGCTTGATCTGCCATAATAGAACCAATAATATGGCATCACACTTCCTATGTTGAACCCATTAAGGTATGTGACATTCTTGTGAACCCTCACATGATGATATTACTCTTGGTGGATGATCATGGCCTCCATTTAGCAATGCTTACTCAACCCTCTAACTCAACCTACTTTAGCAATACATCTCTCTTGGCCTCCTTGATCAAATGAGCTTCTTCTCACTTGATGTTCTTTCCTTCATACTAAGGCCTCCTTAAATAGATTTTCCTAGCTAGGTCTCTTAAGAATGATCTAGAAATTATGAAGTTTATCCACTTAGACCTTAGGAAATATTATTTTTTCTTTTTAATTTTCTTTTAGATTTTAAACCCCATCTCGAGTCCAAGGCTGCTTCGCTTGCATTATTTTCCCACAAATCATTTTGTGGCCAAACTGACACAAACCCATCTCACTAGGCTTGTGGATTACCTCCCAAGCTACACAATTCAACAACATAGTCTAGTTGTAGTAATCATAACTTGGTCAAGCTCATATATTCAAGCAAGGACTTGGTTGGGTTCCCAAGTTGAAAATTAAGTAAGGTTAGTTGTGAGGGCATGATAACTAAGGAGGGTTAGGGCATGCCAAGGAATAAAAAGGCGTGCTAACACATGTTGGACAATGTTAATGCATGTTGAGGAGTGTTAAGGAGTGTCGAGGCATAACAAGGGAGAACTAGGTCAAAATGCATGGAAATGAACAAATAATAGCGTGTTCTAGGGAGTGTCAGTGAATTCAAGTTTTCCAAGGATGAAGTGTGTTAGAAGAATTTCATAATATGATTTGCAAGAGGCAAGCCTACGATTGCGATAAAGGGCTTGACAAAGAATTTTTAGACAAAGGGACACTTTGTGTTGGGCACAATACTATTTTTCCTTTATCTATTATTTTTATATGATACGTGGCAAACTTTAGCTGAATGGTCATGTTTTAAAATATTTTAGACAATTTCATATTGTACATTATTCTATATAGGTTTTGGGGCACTCAGCTTGTGCCGAATTATATCTTGTGTGTCTTGTGTATCTTTTGGTTCTTGCAAATTCTCAGTTATTCTCTATTGTTTCTATGATCTAGACATACATGTGAAATATTGCCTATGTAAGCTATGTTTCTTGGTTGTTTTATGGCCATGGCTAGATGTGATCCTTGTCTTGGTAAGTTCTTAATGGGGTAAAATCCATCTTGGACATGAGTGGCCTAAGATGAGTTATATGCAGTTCTTAGGTGAACAAGGCACAATCTACTTGTAGTAGGTGCAATTGATCAAGTTGTTACGGTTGAAGGAGACCAATGTCACATGAACTGCAGTAGCTAAGGACTTGATTTGGTTCCCAAGTCATGAAAATATGTAAGGATAGTTGTGAGGGCATGAGTGCCAAGGCATGTTAGGGAATGCTAACATGTACCAGATAGTTTGAAGGCATGTCAAATATGCTAAGATGTGTAAAGTGCTAAGGCATGCCAAGATGTGCAAAGGTGTGACAATACGTGTCACGGACTATCGAGGGAACAAAAAGGAGAAACAAATTAAATTAAAATGAAATGAACACATCATAGGGTTAATATTCCATAAATTTAGATTTTCGATGAGGGGCATGCTATGCACACCAACACTAGGTGGAAATAAGTGTCAAGTAAAAATGTTTGTGAATTCTAAGTGCCAAATCATCCTCTATTACTTCTCTTCTACTTTCCAATAATTTATCTCAAATAGCTTTAATATTAAACCATTCCAAATCATACCGTGGCATTTTAATGAATGCTCAACATGCTAATGATAATGTCCTCTTTAGAACTACATCTCTCTTCGCCCTTTTGATGTTCTTTCCTTCATCCTATGGCCTCCTTAAATGGTTTTTCCTAGACCTCTTAGGAACCCTCTAGAACTTACGGGTTTTATCCACTTAGACCTTAGGACATGTTAATTTCCCTTTTTACTTTTATTTTATATTTAAAACCCCATCTTGGGTCCAAAATCCCTTTGTTTGGCTTCTTTGCCCACAAAGCCTTTTGTGACAAAACTCACACAAACCCATCTCACTAGGCTTGTGGAGTACCTACCAAGCTACACAATTCAAAAACATAGTCTATTTGTAGTAATCGTAATTTGGTCAAGCTCTTGTAGTCAAGCGAGGGCTTGGTTGGGTTCCCAAGTGGAAAATTAAGTAAGTGTAGTTGTGAGGGCATGATAGCTAGGGAGGGCCATGGCATGAAAATGAATGAAAAGGAATGCTAACACATTTCAGAAAATGTCAATGCATGTTGAATTAGAGTGTTAGGGAGTGTCGGGGAAATCAAGGGATAACTAGGTCAAGATTCATGGAAAGGAATGAATAAGAGTGTGTGCTAGGGAGTGTTAGTGAATTCAAGTGTGCTAAGGACGAAGTGTGTTAGGAGAAGTTCAGAATATTATTTATAGGAGGCAAGCCTATGATTGTTATATGAGGCTCGACATAACAGTTTTAGACAAAGGGAATTCACTTTGTGCTAAGCACAACATTGTTTTTCCTTTAGCTACTTTTTTTAAATGAGATGTGGCACACTTTGGCTATATGCTCATGATTTAAACTATTCTAGATATTTTCATATTGTACATTGTTTTGTATAAGTTTTGGGGCACTCGACTTGTTTCAACTTATATCTTGTGTGGCTTGTGCATCTTTTGGTTCTTGCAAACTCTTAGTTAATGTTATAATGTTTATATGAACCGAACATATATGTGAAATATTTCTTGTGTAAGTTATGTTGCTTAATTTTTTTATGGCCATGGCTAGATCATGTGATCCTTGTCTTGGTAACTAGTTAAGTGGGACAAGTTGAGCTTGGACACGAGTGGCATAAGATGAGTTATAGGCATTTATTAGGTGAACAAGCCACAATTTACTTGTAGTAGGTGCAATTGGTCAAGTTGTTGTGGTTGAAGCAGGCCAATATTGTCACATGAACTACAATAGCCAATGACTTGATTGAGTCCCCAAGTCGTGAAAAAATGTAAAGTCTAGCTATGAGGACATGAGTGCCAAGGTGTGCTAAGGAATGCTAAGATGTGCCAGATAGTGCGAAGGCATGTAAAACATGCTAAAATGTGCCAAGTGATAAGGCATGCAAAGATGTGCAAGGGTGTGCCAATGCCTGTCAAGGACTATCAAGGCAACAAAATGGAGAAACAAGTTAAACTACAAGGAAATGAACACATAAGAGGGTTAATAAGTCATCAATTTACCTTTTCCAACAAGGGCATGATAGGCACACCAACACTAGGCTCCAATAGGTGCCGAGTTTAAAGTATTAGTGCATTCTAAGTGCCAAGTCTTCCTTTGTTGATTCTCATCTACTTTCCAACAATTGATCTCAAATAAATTTAATATTAAACCATGCCAAATAATACCAAGATATCTCAACTTATTCCATACATTCTAATACTTTCTAAGCGGCAACACGTTCCAAGCACTAATGTGTGTCAGGGAGTGTTATGCATGCTATGAAGTGGAAGGGCATGTTGAAGAGTGTTAAGGTGTGCTAGAGAGTGCTAATGCATGTTAAGGAGTGTTATGGAGTACTAGGAAAAAACATGAAGGGAGCTCCAGGTCAAAATTCATGGAAGTTAATGAATACGAGGAACATGTGCCAAGGACCAGTGTTAATGAGTGCTAGATGTCATGCCATGGAGGGAGTCAAAAGGTATGCTAAGCATTGGTAAGGAAACCTAGGGAATATCAAGGCATGCCAAGAAGTGCCAAAGTGTGCTAGGGAGTTCCAGAGTGTGTTAATTATATGTGCCAAATAGTGCCAAGATATGCCAATAAATTCCAGGTGCTAAGGATGTGCAGGGCACTAGGGTATGTCAATATGTCTCAAGAAGTGTCAAGGCAAAAAAAGGAATAACCACGATAAAATGCAAGGAAATGAACACATAAGAGGGTTAATAAGTTGGTACTTTATATTTTTCAAAATGGGCATGCTATGCACACTAATAATAGGTCCCAATACATGCTAAATGGGATTGTGTGCCAAGTTATAATGTATGTCAATGCATGAAACCAAGGTGGTCTAGGGAATGTTAGGGACTACATGCATGCCAACACATGCTAGGAGAGTTCTATGTTGTGCTAACGCATGCCACCATGTGTTTGGGTGTCAGTGTCATGAAAAGATGTTCCAAGACATGCGAGGTGCTAAGAAATGTTAGTGTGTGCCAAAGAATTAATTTAAGGTGTGCCTAGATTGTTGAGGAGTGTTAGGTCTTTCTCATTAATAGAATTAACAGAGTTTGATTAAGTATTAAATAATATATTGCCTACACAGACTAGTGGAAATTTATCTAAAGGGAATTTTGTAGATAATAAACTTAATAGATATAAATCATGTGTTGACTCATAGGAAAACTCTATTCGTCTAGTCATTACTTGAGGGAAATGATACACACTAATTACTTCTTAACAAATTGACTGACTCTAACCACTATGGCATTGGAAATATTATAAGAAATACCCCACAATAATGGTCTTAAATTGTTATCTTTTGACAAAAAATATATTAATAGGCACATAGCATCATAAAAAACTCATTGGAATGATCAATGATGACAAACATTTTTTGACCATCAACAAAAGTAACAAAAAGAGAATTGGAAAGGGTCATTTAAATTTCCTCACTAGAAATGTCACCAAAGAGAGAATTAGTGATGGGCCTTTAATGACCCTCACCAAAAGGGTTATTGAAAATGGCTTTGGTGATGAACCTTAAAGGACCATCACTATATACACTTACAACAACAATTTTTTAAGGACTGTCACCACATGTGACATTGGTGACAGACCTTAAAGGTCCGTCACAAGCATCACCCTCATCAATGTCCTTTTTTCTTGTAGTGATTTTTACAAGGTTAAAACTCAAACGAGGAGAAGGGAAGCTGGTTGAAATCCCTGAAGTTGGGTCAAGAGGAAGAAGGGAAAGGTTGCCAAAGTCTTCAACACAAGCACATCCTCAAGTTGAAGTTGAGTCTTTAGAGAGCATGTCTCATGAAGGAGAACTTACCATGAAAAAAAATGAGAGAATTCAGAAAGGAAATTTTTTATATGGCTGAGATGATAAAGGTCCTCTATGAGGAGAGGGATTTAAGGATGAAAGGAGAAAGTTCTAGGCCTATAAGAGGAGAGGGTTTTCCAGGAGGAGGAGGCCATGGAGATGGAAGTAAACTACCATCCACTCCATCATCATCCTCACCACCACATACACCTTCCTCTTCATCATCTTCCACTACCACAACCCTTCAATCCATTCATCCACATACTTCAAAAGGAACTGGTAAATCACCCTTACTTAAAATTGATGTCAAATTTGAGTTACTGATATATAATGACGAAGTGAATGTAGACAAGCTAGATCATTGGATTCATCAATTGGAGGTTTATTGTAGAATTCAAACCTTCAAGAAGATGACATAAAGATTCAATTAGCTTCCTTGAGAATGGAGGGAGCAACCCTTGTATTGTGGGAAGCAAGGACACAAGATGAGATTAAAAACCACGATAAGATCTCAATGTATTGGTCTAATTTTATTGCTTCCATTAAAAGGAAATTTTATCCTCTAGCTTACATGAAAAAATCCATTATGGATTGGAAAAATTTTAGACAAATGAAAGGTCAACATGTGCAATATTACACTCATGAATTTAAGAGAAGAGCTCTTATTTTCGGTTTCAATTGTTCTTCTCAAGAAAATTTGTTAAAGTATATTGGGGGTTTGCACAACTATCTTAGACATATTATTCTCATGTTCAATCCCATGAGCTTAGATGAGGTTTGCGTTCAAGCCACACATTTAGAAGCAAGAGGGAAACATAGTGTAGATGATAAAAGTGATAGTTTCCTTGAGTATGAAGGTAAAGGAAAGGGTAAGTTTAATGGAAAAGGAAAGAAAAATGGTTCTATTAAAATAGAGACAGAGAAACTCGCATGTAAACATTGTTCTAAAAATGGCCATGATGAATACCATTGTTGGCAACTCCATCTAGATTTGAAGCCACATAAACTTAAAACCAAAGAGAAGGATAAAATTTTTGCAATAATTAAACATGACTTAGGTTCATATTTGAGGAGATGAAAGCAAGATTACAACAATGGGTTTTAAAGGTAAGAAAATAGCAAGCACTAGTTCTTCAAGTTATTCTAATGTAGCTCAAGATGAAGATACAAGAATTGAACTCTTTCATATTAGAGTTGTTTGAACATCCAATACCTTATCCTTTAGGGTGGATATGCAATAATGCAAACTTGCAGCTAACAAGGAAGTGCATCCTAAGTTTTTCAATCAATTCAAACTTTCTTGACGAAGTTGAACTTGATGTAGTTCCACTTGAGATTTCAGGCATTGTTTTGGGAAGTCCTTATCTTTATGATAGGAGGGTAGTATTTCATTTCCATGAGAATAAGTACCACTTGTTCAAGGATGGAATTGAGTACATAGTTAGAGTGCATAAGAATAATATGAGTTTGTCTCTTATACATGCAGGAAAAATGAAGAGGATAGTGAATGCAAGTCAAAATTTGACTTTGTTAATGTTCAAACATAGTCATGTTTTGAATGAGACATTTCGAAAAGATGCATCAAATGAACAAGATGATTCCATTGAAGTTGTTAATGTTTGTAATAATATGTTTCAGAGCTCTAACATGTTGCATTTGAAAAGAGGTAAACAAGATCTGAAAGATTTGCAGCAGTACACATCAGTGTTGAAAAGTGATGGAAACAAGATGTCGGTGCAAGAGAGTGCAAAGGTCAAAGGGAAAGCACAAAAACAATTTGAAAAATAAGGAATATGTTCCAAAATTACTTGTTTTTGGTCTCAAAATGGTACATGGCAATGGCGAAAACACTTGGTGAAAATTTGACGCAAGTACAAAGCAAGAAAAGCTAAAGGTTCTCAAGTTTCCTTTGATTGATGACCAAGGTGGAAACAAGTTTGTTTCTTCAAGGACAGCTTGTTGTTTTGAAAATTCAGGAAAATTGCAACATGACGGTGCCTAAAACAACAAGACAGGGTCTCTTTAATCAAGGAAAAAGATTAGTTTTTATGAAAAGAACATATTGTTGAAATTAGGCAAATTTCAGTGGATTGAGACTAGAAGGATGAGAGAACTATACCCTCATCCACATGTTTAGTAATGAAAGAGATTTTGGGGTCCAAAAGACTTCCAGTGGGGAGGAATGATCAGGTGCTCAAAATTAAGCTCAAAAATCAAAGTTCTCAGAATGTCATGAAACCTAAATGACCGTGTAGTTCTCGTCGTTTTGAATCCAGCGCAATTCATTTCGCGTGAAATGGACTATATAGGCTCCCAGATATGACTTTTGTTTGTTTGCACAAAAAGTTAAAAAAAAGATGAAAAGGAGCCCAATCAGTAGTCCGTAATGCTGACGTGGAATGTTGATTGAGAAGGGTCAAATTTGGTCGATTTCCTCTATTGAATGTGGGACTTCCAAGTGGAAACATCTGGTTGGTTCGAATTTTAGGTTGGTTGGCAAGTTTTTATTGGTTTTGGGAAGGCTAATGAGGAGGAGTCACATGGCGCAGCCAAGGACCGTCACATGCCCCACCTCATGGTGGATTGTAAAAGTTTGTTTGAAGGACCAGAAGGGCCAGTGAGGGTCGAACACAGGAACTCTGCCCTGCGAGCACCACAGGCCACCGCATATGCTACCGCTTGAACCTTAACTATAACGGTCTTCCACTTATATTTAACATTAAAAAGTTAATACCATCAGGGGAAGTGGGGGCCAACCTCCTGAGGCTAGCCCCAAACGCACATGGACCACCGGAAGAGCACTAAGCGCTTAACCCTAATCACAAGGATTAACACCTCAACCCACCATTACTTGAGCTAATCCAGATTTTGTTGGGTGTGGAGCCTAATTATCTTCTTTATTTAGATGTATCGCTGCATTGGACCCCTGCTCTTCACAGGGAGAAAATTCCGCCCGTCGTTTAATCACTATCATGGGGTCCAGGGGGGCAGCGACGACCTTTTGGAGCCCCCCCTCCCCAGCGGGAGGTTTCGGGGGAAGTGCCCCCGAAGCTAAAAACAAATGTAAAATTGCCTTGTAAAATATTGTAATTTCGTAGTCAATATGGGTCGTTCATTAAGCAGATGATCTGACGATAGAAGTTATGTTTAATTTAGGTTTTTTTTCCCTCGAAGGCAACCACTCGTTTTGTATGAGGGTATTGTATTGTGGCTGTGTATGGTATGTGTATTATGAGCGAGAAATAGAAAGGGGGACTGTGAGAGAGTAGAGGATATTACAACAGATCTGTTGTAAGTTGTGTCTTTTCATGTTGCTGGATAATATAAAGGAAGCACTGACTGTTCTGGGTGGATGTAGCCCAAATTGGGTGAACCATGTATATATGTGTCTCTCTTGTTTTATATGTTTTATGTGTTTGTGTTTCCGCATATTTTATGTGTTCCATTGCTCTGTAATATATAATTTTCTAAAAGATTTATCACTAAGTGCAGATTAAGCACTAACCAAGCTTGTTTAATTTAATTTGGGTTAATTACATTAAACCATATTAGTTTGGTGGTCCTCCAAATCTTGAGGAACTACCACTTTGGTGCCAACTAGCCCAATTTAGCTCCAGTTAGCTAAATTTAGGTAGAAAATTGTGGACAAATTGTTGGAGGTTATAAATTTTTGACTTTTCCACCAAATCAGGAGCAGAAAGAGGCTGTATGACCATTTTTGGGCATATTGAACTCAATGGTGCAGGTTTCAGGAGAAGAAAAGCATTTTAAACACAATTTTTCAAATTTGAGCATAATATAGAGGCCCAAGCCATGGAAGCTGGACCAAGGAGATGTAGCCTAGGAGGGGTGAACTCCTTCATCAAATCCACGTGTTGATGTGTTGTATGGTGATGTACTATAATTTTATTTGTTATTATTAAGTATTTCTTCTATGTTAAATCTTTTATGAAATTAACATGAAAAACACTCATGAGACTCAATAACTTACAAGTGAGCTTGAACCCTTAAGCACATATAAGACATTTGTTTCAACATCTGAAAGAGGAATTAGCACAAAATAACTAAAATAGCTTATTCATATCATTTTTATACCCACTCCAAATCTCCCATGAGTGTAGGAGCATGGGGTATGTGTTATCCAATGGCGGGGAGCAGTACCCATGTAACATAGTGTTATATATTTGTAGGTTTTATTGGTTGTAAAATGTATTGTTTATAATCAGAAAGAAATGAAAGTTCAGTATTTTCTCATCATATTACTCATATGATTAGGTAATGAGATCTTATTTATGAGATAGTTTTACATGGCTTTTATCTAGGTCATATCACTATGACTTTATTTTTTAACATGGGATTTATGTTATATTATTATAATTTTATATTTATATATTGGATTAATATTTATAGGGAAAAAATTTATCTTTTCATAATTTTTTATTCATTTTTTTAATTATTTATGTGTGGTATGAATGTTATATATATATGATGTCTTCTTCATGCGTTTATTCACGGTTGGTTTCTTATTATTTCGGGGTCAACTTTCCTATTGTTGGATTTTGAAATTTGCTTTCTGGTTTCCATGTCACTCATCTTTATTCAAGTCTAGACCAAATTTTTCTTCTTGGGTCTTAATATGGATAAGGAAAAGCTTGATTATGGCAAGGATACCCCCTTTAACTAGGTACATATTCCCATCCCATGAAGGTTGTATTTATAGAAAGGATCGCCCATTGATTTCACTTGCCATTCATATGGCAACGTAAGTGCCTCACTTTCCTCGAGGCCTATTTAATTCATCGTCAAATCATGCAGATAATGCACAACATCTGGAGGCTTCAGGACCGAGTCCTCCTAATAAGAATGTTCCAACTCTGGACACAACAAAACTTAATCACAATAAGCATCATTCGAAGTCTCTGAAGCAACGAAATTCAAAAATTTGAATGGTAATATCCTAGGATGATATTCCCATTTTTGACATTTAGAAACTTATGGATAGGGCTTTGGTTGGCCTATTTGTCAGGAAGGTATTGAAACCTTCTTCTCTGTAGCATTAGATTGACGTTAATTGGGCTCATGTTATCAATTTTTCTCTGCAATTCTGAATACTTCCAAAAGGTTCATTTCTACATTATCCTCAATAAAGTAATAGAAGTGAAGAATCTCATATCCTCTAACTAGTATTGGGGAAAATCTGGGTTGGTGCTTCCAAAGTGGATTATGGATTTCGCTGCTTCCTATATCCCTATGAAAATAAAAAAAATTGGGCCCTCCTCCCAAGTTTTCCGGTGCCATTATGGAACAAACCATTTTTGGAAGGCATTGGAAATCATATTGGCCAATTTATTTGGTTGGAGGAATATTTTCTTTCGAGGCAGGATCACCAAGTTATATGGGTGTAGGTGGAGGTCAACCCTAGCAAAGGTTTCATCAAGGCTATTAAATAGTTCTTCAACTAGGTGTTTTGGAATATAAATATTGATTATTGTAAGGTGTCCTTCCATCATTTTCCTTACCATGAGTAAGCCACCTCGTCTCCAATTGTAAAAAAAAAAAAATCAAAATTTAGGGCCATCCAAAAAAGTTTTGATTAAAAAAATTCCACATGTGCAGATTGATGCCTCGGGAGCAAGGGAGAAGGAGCCTTCAGTTTCCAAATTCAAGGACACAAATAATGGGAATCCTCCCTCCCTTTGAAAGTGGTTTTAGGCCCCTTTGTTCTTTCATGCTGAAATTAATGAAAAAAATATTCATCATGGTAATATGCATAGGAAATTTTCCGAAGTGATGTCCTTGGTAGCACAATCTTCATTCCCTTATATTCAAGATCTCTCCCTCTCCAAATTTTTTCCACCTATTAAGGAGAATGATTTCTTTCTTTCTCTCATTGTTCCTTATGCTTCCACCTCTTCATCTGAATCTTGTAGGAAGTCTCCTTCTACATATTATAAGCGTGTCCATTCCTCAAAATAGGCCTTTGTTTCTTCTAGCCTACCTGCTAATAAGTATGCTCTCCATTAATCTTCCTCGGCTTACAAAGAAGTTTTATTGTCTAGTGGTCTAGCCATGAATGCTCCTTCGATCATTCATGGAAATCACAAATCCTTGCTTTCCAAGGACCATTATAAGGACAAGGAAGAAATTCTAAGTTGAAAATAGACCATGAGCTCTAGGGCTCTTGAGAAAAGGCCCCTCAAAGGTGAGGGCGACGGCGGGGGGTGGGGGGCTGGAATGAAGGTCTTATCTCTGAATATTTGGGGGTTTAGGGCCAACCCAAAAATATGGGCCCTAAAGTGGCTCGTTCGAGCCCAAAACCAAAATTCTATAATTCTTTAAGAAACTGTATCATTGAGTGCCTATGTAGATTCGATTTTAGAACTCCGGTGTAGGAATTAGATTAGGGAAAATTTTAAGGATGGAAAATTATCTCGAAGTTTCAAACATTGGCGAATGTCACTAGTCCCTAATATGGAAACTATAAAATATTTATTGATATATTTGTAAAATTATTCAAATTTATAATGATTTTATATATAGCCTTTATATAATGTTGGTGATTTTTAAGGTAAAATAATTTTATATTGTAAAATTTGGGCAAATTAATTTTAGAAAAAATGGAAATTGGCGAAACTTTTTTTTGGAAAAACAATGGAAAATTAGCCCACCTACAAATATTAGCCCCTAAAGTTTTCCATGAAATAGAATTTCTTGTCATTGTATTTAGAAAGTTTTTTAGGTTGATTTTTTATGGATTTGTGGCCTAATCTATCAATTTCACTTTTATCGAGATTTTCAGAACACATAGAGATTGATTTTGTTTCAAATGAATTGGGCATGAGCATTATATGCATAAATTTTTATGATCCTTATAATGATCGTAAACATTTTTAAGAGGCCCTAATGGAAATTGGTATCTTTGGTGCAGTGCATGTAATCATGGGGGGAGACATGAATTTCACTCTATCATCTAGGGAAGTATGGGGAGCTAGTGCTCGATCAAATTTTATTGGTAACCTCGTAAATTTGTTTCATTACATGAAGCTATTTGATGTTGAGTCTGCCAAATTAAACCTTAGTTGGAGAAATATGAGGCCTGATGATAGTGCGATCTCTAAGCACTTGGATAGGTTTCTAATTTCAATATCTTTCTCCTATGATTTTTAAGGTTGAAATCTTGGGTAGAAGCTGTCAAGATATTAGACCATTATCCAATTTTTCTGGCATTAGACAAATATGACCCTAAACCCTGATCCCCTTCAAATTTAACCACGTCTTGATTTTAGAAGAGGATTACAGAAAATCAATCGAAGAAGCATGGAAGCGTCTTAACCAGAGTAGAAATGGATCTTTCATATTTACTTTGTGAAAAACTTGAAGTTTAAAAAAAAAGAAGAGTAAAATCTGGGCTAAGGCATACAATGAAAAAATCAATGTTGTGTTGACGAAGACAAAAGAAAAAATTAACAAATTGTATGCATTAAACTCTTCAATTTTTTTTTTTTTTATAAAAAACCATCAAAGATTTGCACACTCCTAAATGGATTTTTTTTTTTTTTTTTTTAAATAAAAATTATTGCCAAAGAGGAGGAAACTTGGAGATTAAAGAGTCGCGCCATATGGATTTATGAGGGGGATAATAACAATACATTCTTCCATAGATATTCCAAACATCATAGGAATGTGTTCAAACTATTTTGTCCATGAAGGACAATGATGGGAATTATTTCTCCTCATTTCTAGAGATTGCATGCATCAGTGTTCAACATTTTAGATCTATTTTCTTCTAGCCTAGAGGATGCCCCGTTTTAGAGCTTCTTTATTCTCTCTCTTTTTTCCTCCCTACATATCTCAGGACATGAATGTTTCCTTTACGAAAGAAGTCATAGTAGGTGAAGTTAAAGCGACCTTTTCCTCTATGCAGAAGAAGAAAAGTCCTGGTCCTAATAGTATGATAATTGAATTATACACCAGTTATTTTGATTTAATCGAAGAGGATCTCTTAAAGATTGTAAAAGAATCCTAGAGTTCGGGTTAGGTCTTAGGCACAATTAATTCGACGCTCATTTCTCTTATTCCCAAGAAAAATGGAGGTGAATTATTTTGTAGACTACAAACTAATCTCATGTGGCAATGTGTTTTATAAATCGATATCTAAAATTATTGCAACCAAATTGAAGCCTATTCTAAGTGAAATAATTATGGTTGAACTATTATTTTTTTACAAAACTGGAAAATACATGATGTTGTCTCACTAGCTCGGGAAGCTTTCAATTCTATCAAAATAGGGATTATTTTGGCTTTAGCTATTAAAATTTATATTTCGAAAGTCGAAGACCAAATGGGTTAGACCTTCCAAATGTTGGTTCTGATCCAAATGAGCATAAATCCATTGTTACCTAGATCATGGGATGTATTTCCATTTCTAGTTTCATTATGCTTCTTAATGGCCATTCATCGTCCTTTTCTAATTCCACTCAAGGCTTGCACCAAGGCTACCCTTTATCTCCCCTTATGTTTCTTCTAGTTGTGGTTGTTAAGCAAGATTTTGTGGAATTCCATTGAAAGGCTAAGTTTGAAGGGAATTGGTATATCTCAAATGTATCCATATCTCATTTGTTATCTGTTCACAATGTTTTTATTTTTTTGATGGGAGATGTGTGTTATCTTCAAGAGATCCCCATTATCTTATATTTTTTCTCTCTTATTATTGGAATCATGGTTAATAGCCAAAAATATTCTATCTCATTGTTGCTTGTTTGAAAAAATAATTCCTTTTGTTCAACGATGCTTTCATTTTCAGTTAAATTTAATCAAGGACAGAGTGAAATATCTAGGATTTCTGTTAAAATCAAATAGTTATGAATTCAATGATTGGTTATGGGTGATCAAGAAGGTTGAATACATAATTTCTATCTGGACGAAAAAAAAATTGTGAATAGGTGGGCTTATAGTCTTGATAAAATCATCCTTGAGAGAATCCCTAACTATTAGACCTCCATTGCATGGGTGGCGAAAGGTATTTTAAACAATATTAGGAACTTGAGTTTTCATTTTCTATGGTTGGGTATAATGGATAAGAAGAGTTGGCATTTAGCTTCTTGGGATCAAACTACTTCTCCAAAAGCCTTTAGAGAACGGGGACTGAAAAATATTCATTCTTCTTACCATGCTTTGGTTGTGCATAGTTTATTGTTCCTTACAGACAATTCATCACTTTGGGGTCATGTGCTCAAGTAAAAATACTTGGGAGATAATTCCATTATTGACTAGTACAAGGATCTAAGAAAGAAGCCTGAAGGCTCTTCCATAGTATGGAAGGGTTAAGTAAATATTTTTATTCCATTCATCCTTGGGTTGCATGGCGAGTAGGGTATGGTAGGAAGGTTCATGTGGGTGAAGACCCCTAGGAAAGAGCTAGTAATGGTTTCAGACTATCTCATAATTGTGTTATATGTCTTAGATATGTAGGAATTCAATTTTTGGTGGATGTAAAAGCCTATATTTTTCAGTCATGGGATAGAGAAGGTTAGAATTCATCTAATTTATTAGGTCTCTATGATACTGTAGCTACAAAATAGTTTTATTTTACTAACTTGTGTATCAAGTCCTTCATAATATTAACATACGATTAGGAGGATAAGCTTATTTGGTCTAATAACCCTTCTTCAGGTGAATATACAACAAAGCTGGGTTATAAGGGAAAATTCAAGGAAAATTTTAATGGACGCGTCAATTGGTGGTGGGGATCCTATGGAAAGACAAAATCCCCCTAAAATGTAAAATAACACTTTTACTTTCTCTTAGAAATAATATCATGGCATAATATGTGGAAATGTGGTTGGTTTGGGCCCAATCTGTGTATGCTTTTTTTTAATCATTTTGAAAATATTTCCCATATTTTTTTCTTGCCCATATGTAATTAGCTTTAGGTAACTGGTCAAGTCATCTCTTTCTCTCACGTCGACATACTGGAATAATGATTAACTAGAGGGTTGTATTAAGCACTATATTAAAGATAAATATGTTCAATAATCTTCAATGTTCCCCTCTTTACTGATGTATAACTTGTTGTGGGAATGGAACATTATAACTTTTCAAGATAAGCTTGTGCTTCTCGAAGTTACAAATGGCATCATTGAAAAAAAATGTAAAGAATTCAAAGTGGATCCTAAAAGAAATAAATCTTGAATCGTGCAAATGCTTCCTCAAGACAAAGAAATCACATGGGCATTTTTCGATGGTGCCATTCAAGGTGGCCCTCTAAGGCGCAGAGTAGGAGCTGGTATATATCTCAACCAGAATCACCATTATTTGTTGCTCTATGATCTATGCATGGGATTGAATTCTAAGGTTGAGTTTGTAGCCCTATGGAATCTAATTCATACTACTCCTATGTAATAGAGTTAGGCAAAAGTTCATGTAATAAAAGTTAATAAAGGAAAAATAAGACCAACGTTAAGGGACAATTATTCCAAGCTGAATCTTCGGAAAATATATCTTAGTGGGAATCACTGGATATGTGTTTATGGCTAAGGAAAATTGGCAAAGGCATTAAAGGGGAAAAATATATTTTTGGCACATTTATTTATGAAAATAAAGGAAATTTGGAGAAAATATAGGTGAAATGTCATAGGCTGCATGTGAGGAGGAAAATGAAGGAAAATAATGGAAAATAAAGAAAATAGAGACCTTAGTGAGAAAAAGGCTTATGAGGATCAGTTGGTACCTTTTGTTAATTCAATTTTGGAGCTCTCTTTTCTCTCTCTCTCTCTCTCACACTCTTGGATACCTAGAGTTTTCTTGGATCATTTCAGCATTGATCCAAGAAAGAGGAAATCAAGCAAAGGAAGGACAAGGAACAAAAAGAAAAGAAAAGATCAAGCAAGGAAGAGAAGGATCTAGCAGCTTCAATAGGAATACTTCTAGGTAAGATATTTCATGTGTGATTTCCTAGCTAGTTTGGACATGCATGGCTTATGCATGTTGGTATTTGGTTCTCTTATTGTCAGTGGCATGGTTTTGCCAGGTTTTGAAAGTGGTTTTCAACCTTGCCTTTTCTTTTTCTGGATTCCATGGTGTGTTGGGATTTTGCTCTCATTTTTGAGCTTTGGAATTGCTAGATGGATTTCAGAATCAATGTCAGAGGTGATCTCAAGGAAAATTTCCAAAGGCCTAGGAATCCCTTGACCTATTTTAGCAGGATACACAATAGAGCCTAAGGTTGGTGTCTCGGTTTAGGGCCTAGTGATCTGGGATTAAATTGTGGTAAATCCTGAGAGACAAGGAGGCGAAAAATTCTTCAAGGACAATGATGGATTCCAGATGGAATTCCAAGTTTGATTTTGTTTTGTGATCAGAACACCAGTTTGGTGTGATCACGGTATGGTGAGGGTGGAGGTGATTTAACCTTTGGATTCCCTTGGTTGTGTTTTGGATTGTTTTATCCATGAGATCCCATATTCATGCTTGCAATATATCATGGGGGTGAATAGCTGAAGAGAGATTTGGCTCAGCCATGTATATGATTGGGTGGTATGTGGAAGTCCTGAACCTGGTCAGTTGTTGCCTATTTTTAATGAAAGATAAGTTATCTTCCTATTGTACTTATTAATGTGTGAATTTAATGGTTTTTATCTCACTATTATTTCCATGGTTTTATGCTCATTATAATCATGGTTAAATGATTGGTTCATGTCATGGTTATTTCATGTATTTACTTGTAATTGTTAAAATAATGGATGCAAGAACTAATTGATGTCATATCAGTTCAAGAAGAGGGTGGTGATCCTTCTTGTGATGTCTCAAGATATTTTAGTCATTTGTGTTTTTCTTGTATCCTAGACTTGTAGATGTCATTCATGCCAATTATTTGACATAATGTTAGTAACATTTGGGGGTGGTTAGACCTAGTCCTAGAGTCAGTTTTTGGTTATTTGTAATTTTCTTCACGTGTTTGTTGAATTCTAAATGCTATAGGAAGTTCTAGGTAGTGCCTGAGATTATGGGCTTAAAAAGTGCCTTAAATCCTGCAGACAGAGGCATGGGTTTGGGAAATTGAGTCCCTGGACGCACGCATGCATATGTTGTGGGAGCATCCAAAGCCTCCTAGATGTACCCTTTCTCATATCAAGGGAGCATCTAGGGGTTTTCTTCAGCAAAAGTCAGTGGGACCTAGGAACAAGTCAACTTGATGACTAGGATAGCCTTTGAGGGTCATGTTGTAGGTGAAAAGAGTCTGTGTTATGGTTTTCTGCATCAATTCCACTTCCTTAAATTCACTAAGGAGGTTGATTTTTCTCTTAACTTACCTCAACTCATGTTTACCCTGGTTGGCTGGTTAGTTGGGTAAATGTGAGGGGAGGTGTACATTGTAGGTGGTATCATAGCATGGTTGCACTCTCCTAGGTAAAAGCATAATGTTGTCAAGCTTATTGTCGTCATGCATTCGTGTCGGTTGTGCATGTGTTTCTCATGTTGGTGATCTATGTACTTGTTGCATCCGCATGGAAGTTTTCATGGTGGCAGTGATGTCGCCATGGAAGGGTTGATGATGTTGTGGTAAACATTTTTTCATGAGCATATGACTGGTTATACATGCCAGGTGCTTACATGTTGTTAAGTGTACAGTGGTATGGTTGAGGTTGTCATGCATGAAGGCATGTTGTGTAGTTGATATGGTCATGCATTGATGAATGGAATCTAACTAGAATAATATTTATGTGTTGGTTGATCTTGCAGATGAGATATCCTCCCCAAATTATTCTAAGGTACGTTGGTTTATAGTGATTTGGTTTAATCTAACATGAGATACTTACACGAATAATCAAATATGGCTAGCAAGATGGTAGAATACGAATATTCTCCTTATGAAACCAATGAGAAATATGGTGTTGGGAACTCATATTATTTAGCAGATACATTGAGAATTTTGAAGGAAGAGATAAGGAGTTGTAAGGCAGACAATGACAGAATCATACAGGCACAAGAAAAAAAATCAGAAGTAAATGTAGCAATCCTTCAGATTTTTTCAAATTTGCAGTGACAGGGGCCACTTCAAATTAGTTATGGATAGGAGGATGGAGCTAATGGTGCATATGGTAGTAGGTCTCCCAATCGTTATAGGTCAAGTAGAGATGATACGATTATAGATGGTAGATTCTTGGACACTTCGAATAGGAGAGGTGAATAGGAGAGGTGAAAAAACATGTACTACTCCGGTTCTGGTTCCGACATGCATTATGATCATCATTGTTATCACCCTTACATGAGGAGTGACAAGGGATTTTTTCTAGATGAGTTTAAGAAATCAAAGTCACCTACCTTTGACAGAGATATGAAGAAACCACAAGATGCAGAGGCATGGTTTCTTGGTATGAGAAAATTAATTAGGTTGCATGAATATTCAAAAAACATGAAATCCATAATAGCTACATTCAACCTCAAAGGTAAAGTAGACATTTGGTGGGAATATGTGAAGAATTTTAGGGGTATTTATGAGAACTGACTTGGAGTGAGTTCGAGAGGCTATTTCAGAAGAAGTATCTGTCAGAGAGGTACTATGAGGCTAGATCTAAGGGTTTTTATGACAAATGATGAGTATACCAGCAGGTTTTTGGAGTTATTGATATATGTGCCTTACCTCAAGGAGGAGAATGCCAACATTTAGATATTCATCAGTGGGCTTCCAGTAGCCTACAGAGACTGCATTGAGTTTGATGAGCATAGATCATTGGAGGAGGACATTTGAAATATAAAGCATTTTTATGAGCAGTCAAGACAAAAAGTTGATACTAAGTGTTATTATAAAGGAAATGAGAAAGATAAGGGAAGATGGCCACCAAAGCGGGAAAATACCGCAAGATGTAGGTGAGAAAGAAAAAGTGGTTCATTACAAGATGTTCAACACAACTGGGAAAGGACCTGGAGAGCAGTAGACTAGAGGTGATGGTAGAGCACCATTAAAATGTTGGATTTGTGGCAAGGATCATCATAAGATGGATTTTCCACAGTATGAGGGTGATATACCACAAATTTATAGTGCATAGGATGCGCATACAGTTGGGGATGTTGTTCACATCATTCCTCAGATTTATGCAGTTGTGGAAAACATGAAGGAAGATCATCAGGCTTCTATCATTGAAATGGACAGTAAGCTTTATGATCAAGTTTTTTCTATTTTGATTGATCTTGGATCTAATCATAGTTATATTAGTCCTTAAGTGGTGAATAAGTGTGGTTGGAGAAAATAAATGCATGCAGAATATTAGTTAGTGCAGTTGGATACAGGTACAAAGAAATTAGTTCATCATTGGCTAAGAGCTTGTGCATTTGAGTTAAATGGTATGGCTACTATTGGGTGATTTAATCGCAAGTTAAATCTCTGTAATTTAATTTTCAACCTAGGGTTTCGTAAACTGGCGAGGTATACCTGCACTATATGCACTAGGTGGTTATCCTTCATATTATATTAATCTAATGCAATTAAAACTAATTCGAAACTAATTAAATCAATCAAAACAAAACCAAACCAAACATAAAGAAATTAAAATCACAATTGTAGAAAGGAAATCAAACTGCATAAATGAAAATCACACCTCACTTGTAGAATTAAAATCACACCACACTTGCATAATTGAAATCACACTTTCTAGAAAGAAAATAATACCACGCTTGCATAAATGAAATCACATTGCAGAAAGGAAGAGCACACTTGCATAAAATAAAAACAAAATTGCTAAAAAGAAATGAAATAACAAAACTATACTATGTTACCAATATGTAGAAATATGTGAAAAATGTGGTTGATGGGGACCCTCCATGCCTCAGCAAGCACATTGAACAACTATCACATCTTGGAGATCGAAGTGGAAGTATATCTTTCATAAAATGAATGAAGATGCTGGAATATTTTTTTTTTTACGGGAAAATTTTCAACATTCTAAAATACCATGTAACAGATAAAATATCATCACTCCAAAAGAACTTGTAATTTCAAAAGAAAAATGAAAACAAAAATTTACAAATGAAAACAAAAATTTACAAATAAAAACAAGAGTTTAAAAAAGAAAGAAAGAAAGAAATAAAGAAAGAAGTCAAAAAAATAATAATAATTAAATACAAATATATATTAGAAAAAAAATATAAAATTGAAAAAAAAGGACAACAAGAAATCAAATATATAAAAGTATATAAAAAAACAAAAAAAAAATCAAACATAAAAATAGAAAAAGAAAAAAATACAAATTAACCTGCAAAGTTAAAGATAAAGATAAAGATGTTTAATCTTGGATTGATCCACGCTGCTGCGCTACGAACATGACCTAGATGCGCCGCCTACGTTCTTTGCTCTCTGGGTTCAACTCCAATGGAGGCCAGTGGGGGTGCCGAACCTGCCCCTCCCTTGCCCGAACTGATTGCATTCAAGAAGCTCATCGTTGGATCTCACAAGATACCAATATCCGAGGCACACCATAAGTTAATTAAAAAGCTGGACTGCATCCCAATTGTAGAACTACCAATAGCATAGACTTGCAGATCCGCAGTCAATCTAGCAAACATAGGGCTCATTGAACAATTTACCGGGCTCTGGCCCTCTCCCAAATCCGTTGAAGCATGGGTGCAGAGAAATTGGATGTCGCTTGTATCTGAAGGAATCAAGAGACATTTTGTTGGTAAAGGATTCTATGTGTTCGTGTTTGAAAGCTCGGATGATAAAAACCTCCTTTTTAGAGACGGTCCTTACTTCATGGGGCCTCAGGGTTTATACGTAAACAGATGGACCACTGAATTTGACCTAGCCTAGGACGTTCCGTTTGTTGTTCTAGTCTGGGTCCATCTACCTCATCTCCCATTACATTGCTGGAATCAAAAATCTCTACAGGCTATCGGATACTCGCTTGGAAGGTATATCGATCAATCTGTTTGAAAAGATCAATACTCCTGCGCACGGATATGTGTGGAGGTTGATCTGGAGGAAGGGTTACCAGAGGCAATCAAACTTACAGCAACTGAATGGACGCACATCCAGGAGCTAGATTGTGAGCAGTTACCCTTCAAACGCCGACACTGTCACGACTATGTCCACTTCGCAAGACACTGCAAAAAAAAGGAAGGAGAGGAGAGCGAGAACATGAAAGCAGAACAATGGACCACAGTGCAGAAATCAGGGACAACAAAACCCAAAACTAAAAGAATGCTAAAGGGAAATAACCCCGAACCAATGGGGCAAGAAAAAAAATATGGGACCACCTTCCCCACCTCGAAATCAGGATATCAAAATGCAGAGTCCATCAAGGCCATAGAAACTCTAGAAGAAAATAGGAACAACATCCCCACCTCGAAATTAGGAGATCAAAATGAAGAGTCCAGCAAGGCCATAAAAATTTCGGAAGCAAACATGAAAAACAACAATCATTCAAGATCCTCCCCTAATGGGAAAGGAGGAGAGGAGAAAGGGAAAACCCTCGAAGCAGCTCCCTCTCCCTCATATTTTGATGTAGCAAGAAAGGAAGTGTATGATTCACCAAGCTCCTCGGAGGACGAGATCATAGAAAGGCCTACCAAAAGAGCAGGAAGAAAGTCTCGCAAAGAAGTGAGGGAGGAAGAAGCGGAAAGACAACAGACTCAAGTAAGTCAACCCACTATAGAAATGTCAATTGGCAAAAACATAAGGACAAGGCCGCCAAAAGGAGGAGGCCCAACTTCCCCGAACAGTAAGTAATGAGAGTCGTCTCTTGGAATTGCAGAGGGCTCGGGAACCCTATGAAAATAGAAGTGGTCAAAGATCTTATGAAAGCGGAACCTGCAGACATCCTAATGCTCCAAGAGACAAAAATTGAAGGGGAAGCCCTTCTAGAGATCAGCAAAAAGAAATGGCAGAAGAACATAGGAAAAGCAATAAGCGCAAGAAGCTCCTCGGGTGGAATAGCAACCTTGTGGAAGGAAGATCACTTTAGGCTTGTCAATTCACACAACACACAACACTGGTGTTTCATAGAGTTGAAGCATATATCAAGTAAGTTAACCATTACACTATTCAATTTATATGTACCGGTATTGTATTCTGAAAAGAAAGATAGTTGGAAAACAATAAATGAGTTTTTGCAACTGAATTCTCCAAACAATATAATCATAGCTGAAGATCTAAATTTAGTAATGAATGGAAAAGAAAAGAGAGGGGGCAGGAACAAAAAGGATCAGATGATCCAGGTAGTAGAAGACATGATACAACAATGGGATCTATTGGACTTTAAACCAAGAAAAGGGCTCTATACCTGGACAAATAACAGGACAGGGGAAGACCATATATCCGCCAGAATGGATAGGTTCTTGGTCCAAAGCACAATGTTGATGGAACAGAAGCTTATCTCATCAACCATCCTTGCAAATCTCACCTCGGATCATAAGCCCATCTGGCTAATGCTTGAGGAGGAAAGGAATTTGGGGCCATTCCCCTTTAGATTTAGCCCATTGTGGAATGGAAAGAGCAACTTTGAAGAGAAGATCCGAATGGCATGGAACACCTCAGTCAATGGCTCTCCCAATTATGTATGGGAACAAAAAATAAAATTAACAAAAAAGGCACTCAAGGAATGGAGTAAACTTCCAACAAATACACCCAAAGGCCAAACAATTGAGGCAGTTCAACATTTGGAAATACTGCAAAGTGAAATGGACACAATTGATATAAACCAAATAGAATTAGAAAAGGAGCAAGTAGCCCAATGCAAAACATTCCTCTCCTTCAGAAGTGAAGAAGAGTATTGGAGACTAAAGTCCTGGAGACTCTGGTTGGAAGCTGGAGATAGGAACACATCATATTTTCATCGACAATGTAGAGCTAGACTCTCCAGGAATCACATCTCAGAGATCACTTCCTCTAATGGGAGGCTCTACAAAGGAATAGAACAGATAAAATCTGCTGCAGTATCACATTTCCATCATCTTTACAGCAAAGAGAAAGAGGACTGTGAAAAAGATAAAAAAGAATTCCTGAAGAACATTTTAGCATTGGCCACCACAGAGGACAATACAATATTATTGAAGCAAACAAATGAAGAAGAAATCAACAATATAATTTGGTCCATGAATCTAGACAAAGCCCCTGGGCCAGATGGGTTCACTATTCACTTCTACAGGATATGCTGGGATATAATAAAAACAGATCTAATTAGAATGATAAAAGGATTCTTGAAGAAAGAAAAAATGGGGGGTAGCACCAACTCAACATTCCTTGCTTTAATCCAGAAAGAGACAAACCCCTCCTCCTTTGATAGGTTCAGACCAATCTCTTTGTGCAATGCCTCATATAAAATTATTGCAAAACTTCTTGCAAATAGAATAAAGCCACTGCTGAGCAGACTCATATTAGATTCACAAGGGGGCTTCATCAATGGGAGACATACCCTGGACAATGTAATCCAAGTCCAGGAAGCCATGCATTCCAGCAATATTAGAAAGGAGAAAGGTATGCTGATCAAGTTAGACATGGCTAATGCCTTCGACAGAGTCAAGTTGTCCTATCTATATCAAGTTCTAATCTCCTTTGGATTTGATCAAGAGTTTGAAAATTTGATCCAAGCATGCACCAGTAGTCCATGGATAGCACCTTTGGTAAATGGGAGGCCAACTGATTTCTTCCAAGCCACGAGGGGGTTGAGACAAGGATGTCCCCTTCCTCCTTTCCTCTACATCTTAATGGCAGACACGTTGAGCAGAAAGCTGGAGCTTGATATGATAACAGGAAAAGCCCCAGGTTTAAAAATAACAAAGGACCTTAAAGCAATAAACCATGCACTGTTTGTGGATGACTCCCTCATGCTGGGAGGAGCTTCGTCTAGAATAGGCTCTGCATACAAAAATACTCTTCAAGCATATTTCAAATCATCTGGAGCTCTAATAAGTGAAAGGAAAAGTGAAGTATATAGCTGGAATACAGAGGAGTAAGAAACTCAAAACATAACAAGCAACTTGGGGTTTAATGCATACGCAAAATAGGAAAAAATAAACTATCTTGGATTTCCACTAACACTAGGCACAAACAGAGTCAATCTATGGGAAGGAGTAATTACAAAAATAAGAGGAAAAATCGCTGCATGGGGTGGCCAATGGATAACTCATGGAGGCAAATTAACCCTTATAAAATCAGTGTTGTCATCTCTGCCAATTTTTCAAGCGTCATACCTGATGGCACCTAAGTCGATTTCAGGACAGATTAATAAAATCATGAGGGATTTTCTGTGGCAAGGAGGCAAAGGAAACCAGAGAAAATTTCATCTGGTGAAATGGGAGATAGCAAAGCAAACTTTGAAGGAAGGAGGCCTTCAAATTTGAGATCCGGACTCTGCCAACGTATCTCTAGGATGAAAAATACTCTGGAAACTCCACAACGACCCCAATCATCTCGTCAGCATAGCTCTGAGGCATAAATACCTACCAAATGCAAATCTAAGAAACTTGCAAATCGTAAATAGAAAAAAGAGCTCGCTGTTATGGCATTTATGTATTAAAGGGAAACATTTTTTCACCTGGAATTTATATCGTATCCCAGGGAATGGGAAACGCGTCAAGCTGCTGAATGATAGTATAATGGGCCATTTTCCATTAGCCACACAAGACATCCTACATGAGATATGTGTGTTTTTAGAAAACAGAGGGGACAAGACGCTCTACGATATCTCAAAGTGGAACGAATCTAGGCTCTGGATTGATTGGGAATTCAGAGATATCCTAGCTCACCTAATGCAGCAATTAGAAATGCTCAAATAGAAACTTCGTGAGGCTGCCCTGGTGCATAAATCAGAAAAGGATAAATGGGGATGGGGACCTACAGGAGCATACACCTTAGTCAAAGGATATGAATTGATGCAAACACACAGAGACCGAATTCATCCAGCAAAATTTTGGAAAGAGGTATGGGATATAATGGTGCTGCCCAAGGTTAACATCTTCTTCTAGACACTAATGCATAGAAATATCCTGACCGGTGAAAACCTTATGAAAAGAAACATTGCAAATCCGCATAGGTGCACACTTTTCAAAGAAGCCATGGAAACCATGGATCATTTATTTGTTGAATGTCCATATGCAAACATAGTTTGGACCCACACTCTTCAAGGATTAAAGGCTGTAATCCCCACTAAAACTTCAGTTGTGGACTTATTCCTCTCATGGAAAGAGCGCTACCTGTCGCTCTCCCTAAACTCATCATGGGCCAGAATCTAGATCACTCTCCCCAAGCTAGTGTGTTGGAAGCTATGGCTAGCTAGAAATGAGTAGATAATTAACAATGTAACTTGGACCCCCAACATGGTAGCAGCAAAAGAAAAAGGACTCCTTCTAGAAATTTTGAATTCTTAGAAAATCAAAGAGGACAATTCGATGCAGCAATAGGAAAAGAATTGGCTTGGCATTCAAGCATTCATCCAACGGATACAAAGTGCAAAAAAACCCCTCAGAAATCCTGAGTGGAGGCTAAGAGAAAAGGATGAAGATTTTTAGAATTGGTGGAGGAAGTAAGGAATAACAACAGCTTTTTTTGACGGTGCCTCTAAAGGAAACCCTGGGACAACAGGAGCTGGAGGACTCATATACTCTTCTGATGGAGGCATCAAAGAAGCCTTCAGTTGGGGTCTAGGACAACGAACTAACAATCAAGCAGAAATCCTTAGCTTGTTAAAATTTTTCCAAATAGCCAAAGAAAGAGGACATTAGGAGCTGCAAGCATTCAGAGACTCAGAAATCCTGATCAAAATAATACATACGCAAGGCCAATTCAATGAAGCTGGTTTAAATAAGAATCTGCAAAGGCTGAGATACCTTCTCCAAGACTTCACTTCCTTCAAATGCTATCACATTCTCAAAGAATCAAACAAAGAGGCAGACTTTTATGCCAACAAAGGCTGCCTCTTGGCCCAAGGAGATCTAAGCAGAAATAACGGAGATCCAGAAACAATCTGTATACCATGAAATTCAAAAATTGTTGGAAACAAAAAATGTAAAAGAATTGCATTGAAAGATGTAAGGCTACAACCATTCGGAGTTCTCTACTAATAAAATCCATACCAGTTTCAGTTAAAAAAAAAAGATAAAGATAAAGATAAAAATATAAATATAAAATATAAAAATATAAAAATATAAAGGACTAAATAACTAAGCAATAGAAAATATAATTAAAGAAACAAAACAAAAAAATAATACTTTATTAGACAATTAAAAAAAAACAAAAATCATAAAATTAAAAAATAAACATAGAAAAAAAATCAAAATTCAAAACAAAAATATTAGACAACTAAAAATAAAAAACAATTATATATATATATATATATATATATTAAATAAATTAAAAAAAACAAAAAAAAAACATTGAGAAAAATAAAGTTAAAATATTTAAGAAAAAATGTAAAAAAAAAAAAAACTAAAACAAATTAAAAAAATAATCACAATTAAAATTACTAAAAACCCATTTAAAAATTAAAAAATGAATACACATAATTAAAATTAAAAAAAAATTAATAACAAATATATCAAAAAAATAAAAAAAATTGCGGTCTTCAAGCATTTGGGCAGGCTCAACCGGATTCTTGGAATCGGGTTGAGCCCGCCCAATGACCCCTCGAGCCCTTGGGCGGGCTCAACCCAATTCTGAGAATAGAGTTGAGCCCGCCCAGTGGCCTGAGGGGCTGAAAGATGATTCTCAGACTCGGCTGAGGGGTAGACGATTCTCAGAATTTTCTCTGAGCCCAACTAAGTGGCTTGAGGGGCTGCTAACGGAGCTTGGCCAGTTCTTCCGGCCCACGGCGACCACCCGGCAAGGCTGGCTAGAGCCTATTCTTAGAATAAAATTAAAAAAATATATATTGACAGTCTGATTCTGAGAATTGGATTTGCCTGGCTGACTTGCCCATTCGATTCTCAAAATTGGATTTGCCCATCCGGTGGGGCAAATAAATATGATTATGAGAATCATATTTGTAGGCCAGCGGGGCAAATCTGATTCTTAGAATCGGATTTTCCCGGTTGGGCGGGCAAATCCGATTCACAGAATTGGATTTGCAAGCTGATGAGGCAAATCATATTCTCAGATCAGAATTTTCAGACTGAGGGTTCAGATCATAATTTCAGCGACAAAGGTGGATGCAGAGTGGCTGCGCAATTTCTAAAAACTTGTTATAATAAGCATTTGGAGCATTATTGAGTGTTTTTTTTCCACCTGAATTTTTTGTCAGATCTGTTACCTTTTGAGCAGAATTTCCTAGAAAAGAGTAGATTATTGGGTTCCTCTCACCAAGCTACCTAATTAAAAAAAAAA
This sequence comes from Pinus albicaulis, assembly GCA_034641835.2. Classification (NCBI taxonomy): domain Eukaryota; kingdom Viridiplantae; phylum Streptophyta; class Pinopsida; order Pinales; family Pinaceae; genus Pinus; species Pinus albicaulis. The sequence goes on along the minus strand of CM076579.1, from coordinate 691,717,167 downwards.
AATCAGCTCAAACGGAGTCCCAGAAGAAAAGTTATCGCTGATTTAAGATTGGTAGTTCTTTCAGGTTGGGAAAATCCAATTATCAGAATCGGATTTGCAGTTCGGTGGGGAAAATATGATTCTAAGAATCGGATTTTCCCTGCCACCCAGGCAAATCTGATTCTCAGAAACAGATTTTCCCCATCGGGAGGGCAAATCCGATTCTTAGAATTAGATTTTCCCCGCCAGCCTACAAATTCGATTCTGAAACAATTAAAATTTGTATAATGTGGTTTTCACTTCATTATTTATGTTAATCATTTAATTTTTGGAAAAATTTGTTAGTATTATTAATATTTGACATAAAATTCATAAAAATTGTTAATTTTTATACTTATTTTGGTTAATTTTTTTTATAAAAATGGTTTATATGACATGTCACTTTTAGCAAAAAAGACTCAAAATGTGTATTTTTTCAGTTATATCTATATTCAAAATGTGAATTTTTATGTAAATTGTTAAAAATTCTTGTTTTTTTAATGACAAGTATTTCATAGAAAATGAAATATTATTTAACAATATACAATTAGATAGAAGATCGAAATTTTAAAATTTTGGTTTTTTTTAACACTACAAAAAATCAAATATCTCACTACAAAAAAAATGAAACGAAAAAAACAAAACAAAAACCTGAAAAACACTTAAAAAAATATGTAAGTGAAGAGGAATAAGACGAGTACTTCAAAAATTGTTAAATTTAGAAAATAATTATTAGCCTTAAATACATTAGAAAATTTAAAGTAAAAAATAAGTCTTCTAAAAAAAAGGAAGATGTTGGCATCGACACTTTTCAAAATCAACATAAAAAACACTAACATTTTAAAAATAATGTTTATACTTGGTACATTAGAAAATTCAATGTGTGAAAAACATGCTAAAAAAAAATTAAGAGTATTTTGAATGAGCACTTTTCAAAATTAGATGATTTTTTGCTACCTAAAAAAAGAGGGTACACGTTTTCGTTCTTGTTTCAAAGTTTACATTGTTTGAAGGTGTTGCGTGTCCTCATGCAACTATTGCATTGATTCCCTTATTCATAAGTTAATATTCTTGAAATGTTTTTCTTTTTATACGAGCTTTGGATTTGTATTGATTCTCTTTTAACTTTTCATTATCATATCATTTGATAACTTTATTATTTTTGCAAAGTGTAATTTGAAATCATTTGATTGCAAAATATTTTGTATGGTGTGTTCTTGTGTGACAACCAAATTTTTTGAGTATTAGTTCTTGTGTAAGAATAATTTTGTTAATTTTTTTTTGTTGCATCAAAATTCCTCAAAACATTGAGAATTATTTTTTAAGTTCCGTAGTGATTTTCAGCCATTTAATGTGCTCATCAATTGATCATTGCAAAAAATATAAAATTTTTGAATAAAAAATGCAATAATAGTTGATTTGGGAAAAATATGTTGGTTAGGATGAAACTAAATGCAACATGTGGCATGAAATGTGAATATCCCTTCCCCCCAACTAAAGGTGTTTCCAGTTTTTCGTAAATGAAAAAGGAAATATGAATGTGCTGAGGAATTTTCCAAAATCACAATTTTAGCATTTAAGGAATTACATAATTAAAGAGTAGAAACAACATACCTTCACTTACCTGAAAAGTGGACAAGTTGTGTATATTGAGAAGAGTGTGGTTGCTGCTGCTACATCATGCAATATGAATTAAAAGGATATGATCTACTTCTTCTTTCTTTTGGTTGTATGAATTGAGAATGAGATTGGAATCTTTATTGATATGGTTACTAAATTATGAATTAAGTCTTGTTTCAAGTTATTGAAATCATGTACTTTTTAATCATTCCCACTTAGTGGCATAATTATTATCTATGTGAATAAATGTGTCGATGTCGAACATAGATTTTTTTTTTTTAATTACTGGCCATTAATGAATGTTATTAACCAACACGAGAGTAATCACCATTGATGTCAATGAGAGTCAAGATGCATAAGTACATCTTACTAGGTACGAATAGATGTGTCGAAGTCGAGTCACCTAGAAGATCCGAAAAACATGGGACATTGATGTATTCCCATTGTTTATTGGCGAGAGAGCTTTCCATTAAGGCATGCAAGCCTCAAGGTACTTGAAAGATCTCTAGCCTTGATCCCAAATGATGTGTCAGAGTCGATGGGTCAAAACGTGTTAGAAGAGAGCCCTTAATGAATCCTCCATCATGTAACATGAGTAAAAAATAATAATTTGAAGGACTATAGATGGAAAATTTGGATTGAAGCAATGTTTATTCGATAGGAAGGAAAAGGAAAATGGGGTGACTCAGCGTTGTAAGCGAGCTTAATGACTTTATTTTTGGGAAGGGTGAGTGAAAATGATGCAGGAAAGTTTGAAAATTGTGAAGGGAAATGAGTTTTTGGTAGTAGGGAGATGGAAAGTTATGGATCAAATGTAGGCTTAGAATGAGTAGTAATGGTAAAATTGGTATATGTTTAATAGAAATGGTGCAATGGATCTTATTTGGCATAAAATGATCATGCTCTTTTGAAAGAAACTTGGTCTTTAAAAAGGCACTCATGCACATAGTCATCTTCTTTCATCGCGTCTTGGACCTGCAAAAACTTAACACTTTTATGAAATAAAATTCAAGACTATCGAGAGAGATAGAGATGTGATCAGTCTCTCTTCATTTGATATATACACAAAAAACTCAGAAATAATACTAATAAAACAAATTCAAGAAAAATTAAATGCATTTTTACCTGTTTCTTACCAATTTTGAGCTTGAGACCTCTTCTCCACACACTTGATGCTTCGAAAATATATCATAAACCAAATTTGCATAAGCTACTAAATTGTGTCAATTCTACAACTACGTCGATTCTGCAGCTACCAAAAATTTGGATAATTTCATTGCCTTGTCGCTTTACAACCTGCAATTAGACTCAGCTGGTGGTTTTTTTAATTATCACAGTTGGGTTTTTAATATTTTCAAGATTTTTATGCCGGTCTAAGCATGTAAATATGTTTTTCATTTTTTATTTAGTGCTCCACCCTTGTCCATGATCCCATGGATAAAAAAAATGCTCAAAATTAAAAAAATTTGCATCAGATTGAAACTAGTTCCAACGCGTAGATATCGTCATTCTAAATCCAACACAATAAATTTCACTGAAAACTGACTTTCGATGCTCTCAGAATCACACTCTAATCGTTTTATGAAATAGCTAAAAAAATGAATTTTGGGTTACAGGAATACCCAGTCAGAAATTCGTACGTTAACTGGGGCTATGACTTGGCATTTTGACTAGACGTTCATTGGGCGATGTATGGTTGACACTTGGTATCAATTGATTGGTTGAAATGTGGTTAATTCTTATTGGTTAACAGGTTTGTTATGGTGGCCCAGTGAGGAGGTGCCACATGGGCTAGCCATTGGTTGTCACGTGGCCTCCTCATGCTAGGTAAAATTTATGTGAGGTCAAAAGAGCCTCCAAAAGAACTGAACCCAAGACCTATTGCCAATTGTTGGGGTTCCCATTTTTTGGCCAGATTGGCAAGACCAAAAGATGAGACAACATCAGAACCACTTTTGGGTCCTAGGATCTAACCCTCCTGGACCCGGAGAGGGATCTCTCCATTAAAGCAAAGAATGATGTATCTTTGAAAGCTAAAATTGAGATATTAGGCTAGGTATGAAGCACAAATGGGGGGTTTAAATGATTTGGTTGGTTGGTTGCTGGGTTGGTCAAGAGATCATAGACTGAGAAAGTAATGGGAGAAAGGAAACAAAATAGCAGGAGGCTTCAACAAAGAGGATAGGCCAAGATAGTGCCATCCATTGGGCTATGGAGTCATGAAAGGAAATTACTTGCATCCACTAGCCAAGGCTTTCAAAGGGCAAGTCATCTACACTAAAGGATCTTTTAGGTAGATGGTGGAATGGAAAATTAAGGAGAGAAAGTGGAAGAAGGAAAGACAACCAATTTTCTGTCTATAGATTAGGTCAGAGGTCATTTAACTCCAGACCTTCTTGGACATACTCAAAGGCAGCTCTCAAAGGGGGACAAAGGGGCTGCTTATAGGTCAGACTAGAGGTCATTTAACTCCCGGTCTGCTTTAGAAACTCCAAGGGGAGACAGAGATAAGATTACAAAGGGATCTTAGAAAGGCCAGCTGGTCACGCAAGGATCCTAGTGGACAGGGCTAACACTCATCCCCAGTGTTCCCAAACCTTCCAGCTCAAACCCAGCAAGAACATCTAAGAACTGATTCAACCAATTCATACATCAAAGAGTAGGCAATAACGTCCACTACACTGGTTAAATCAACTGAAATCAACTCTTAAATAGCACATAAGGTAGAAAAAATTAAAGTTAAGGAGAGCAGGAAACATAGGGCACCTAACAAGGGTGAATCCTATGTCATACTTCTATCGCCTACCAGAAGAACGTGAAACAGTATGAAAATGTAAATAACTGAGTTAAGAAAGACATCACCAATAATAATAGACCAGGATCTTGTGAAATGTGCTTTGATTAATTGATGCAAAACCAGTCATGTACAATAAGCTCAATGGCTAATACAGTCCAGACTTATCCTCCTGGCCTATTACATACAACTACTCTGCTACTCCCTCCCACGACTGTTCTAACAGTCAAACTGAATCCCTCTAACAGCAACAGCTGAACAACTCAACAACCTTTTACAATATGTTCCCGAGGGTTCTTATAGGAGAAGAGGAAGAAATAGAAGTAGGTGAACAATTAAATGAGTCCCATTAAGATAGAGTGGAGAAAGAGATCATGCCCACTCTGCTTAATGGCAATATGTGTCGCTGTGTGTACTTTGTAGACTGTTTGGTAGCCTCTGTCGGGTTGAGATTGACCTCTGATATGTTCTTCAAGTTCTTATGGCGTCTGGAGCTCTGTGCTGCCATTCTGGAATAAATGAACTGGATGAAAGTCTGCAAGGCCGCTCCATACCTCAATAACTGCCGCCTGACTGTCTTAAATGAGCTTTAGTCAGTGTAATTAGTCGTTTCAGGGCTCGAGGAGGGATGGAGATTTCTTGTAGGAAGGTGTACGTTTGGAGAAGAGTACCCTACTGATATTAAACACAGATAAGAATTTAACAATGTGCTTGGATCTTCAAACTGCGCCTTTCCCTTTGAATGCAGGATTATAATTGTTAATCTTCAATTAACCGGCTTTAATCCCTCAAATCCGTCTCTGTTGTTTCGTTTGGCCGCTGAACTAGCCTCTCTGTGCTATCTGCTCAATAAGATAAACCAGTCGTGAACCGGGGCAGTGGTAGTGGAGAAATGTTATGGAGGCCGAAGGAATGGCGGTGGAGCAGTTGAGGGCAATGAAAATAATGGAGAGCGGCGGAAGAAGTGGTTGATAGTGTAAAAACCCAAAGATTAAACGTTTGGGCGAATAACACAGGGAAACGGAGAAAAAAACTAAAGTGGAGCCACGGAGGTGGGACCCGGGCTAAATCGCAATCGCAAATCGCAAGATGGAATGGAGCGGAAATATTATCGCAACGCGGAGCAAAGAACTGCGATTGCGATATTGCGATCAGGCGGAGTTGCGATGGAGGGCAGTGCGATGGGCAGAAAGTGCGACGGTGCGATATGCGATCGAGGCGATGTGCGACATGCGATCGCATCGCAAATATTTGTGATGGATCAAAGGAACACAACCCGCAAAAAATGCGATCCGCAATTTGCTATGGGTGCCTTAAGGAGCAGCGCTCGGTTATGTGGGGACGGGGCTGGGAGAACGGGGCTAAGCCTTAGTATAAGGTCGAAAGTGGGTTTGGCCCATTCCAATGTGATTTAAAGGTTAGAAAGTGGAACGATAGAGGGATAAGGGTAAATTAGCCCAAAGGAGGTATATGGGTGGAATTCAAAGGGGATTTTGGGGGAATTTGAAGGGTAATGAAGGGAAATAGAAGGGGGGACAAGGGGGATAAAAATAGGAGTTGAGAGGGGGGTGAAATAAGAGGAGAAAGGGGCATTTAGGCATTTCTTCACAAACAGAGAGTCTTTATAATAGGAATCAGCAGAGGGAAATTTATCAAAGGATAAAAGGCACATGGAGGCTTCAAGGAGACTGTGTTTTCAGAGAAAATGCATTCCTTGAAGGCTCAAAAACAATTTAGCCCCATTTTGCTTGCCAAAAAAAATTATAGGGGGGGCTAACAGTGGCTCCACATGGGGATGGCTTCTTCTTGAAGGAGTCAAGAATTCAGAAAATGATCTCTTGGTGTAGGCTAGGCGCCTGCTGCTTGAACCATCCATTTCTTTCTTTGATCAGCTACCACAAGCTATGAAGACAACATATCAGCAGTAAAATTCTCCCAAACAACTACCTACCCACACTATAGTCCTAACATTTTTCTTTTTGGTGCATTTGGGCTTGCAGACCCTTTACATCATTTTATTTTTATAAACAGAAAATAAACCTATTCTAAGTCTACCCTTATTACTCCATGAGACCAGATTAAACTGTTGGCCTCATCTATTTCTCTACCTAATCTAATACCTGCTGGGATTAAACTGTCCAGCAGGTTTCTTCACCTACATTCTAAGACAGAAAACAACTAACTACGTGCTCATAGGCTGAGCTTTATTGAGCTTTTCCTACCTACCCTACTCTACTGAAATATTTACAAGTCTAGCTTACAAACATTGTCTTCCAATGTAACCAGTCCATCAAATGATCCCATGGCTGGTCCTTCTTGCTCAATTCCTTGATCATGCTGGATAGGCAGGACAACTCCCACTATTTTTGTTCAACAACCGCAACCTTGAAAAATTTTCTTTCTGTCTGCAAAATGCTGCTAAAAAAGACCTTTGATCCCTCTTCAAATGTATGTAGGAGATGTGCATAAGGATCATGAAGAGATACCTGGCTATGAATATTTGACAGGCTGGCTTCGACCAGGATCTCTTCTTCTTCCACTGGATCCAGAAAAAGATTCTCTTGAGAGGGAGAATCTCCTTCATCTTCTAAACTAGAGGACTCATCATATATGGCAGTGTTGTCCTCCTGGAGCTCCGATATATTTTGCTCTGAGGTGCTGAGCTCTGTGAGAAGATCTATGTATTCTCAAGCAGGGTTTTGGTCCATTGATTCCTCTTTTTCAAGAGAAATATCTTTGCTTAAATTCTGCTCTAGAATCTCTTCTTTTCTTTCCTCCTCGTTTTCTGAAAAGAAAAACTTCTGGTTTCCAGTCTCACTGATGATGTGTGGAAGAGCAGAATGAAGATTCAAAGAATCTTCACCTGCCATTATACTGTCGTGGCCCTCACCATCAGTGTCGTAAATAGGCGGACTTGACCAAGTAAACCATTCTGGATGCTCAGCAGGTCTTTCTTCATCCTGATCCACAGAGGAGTCTTCTGAATCTGAATCATCAAACTCAAATAATGACTGAGCAGGAGCATGTGTTCTATAGAATATTTCTGGGGTGGACTGCTGGTTTAATAACTGATCAATCACTTCTTCTGTCAAAAGAGGGGTTTCCCTTTCATCATGGACAAAAGAGCAGCAGTCCTCTTCCTCTTGCATTAGCTGATTTGGAGGCTAGATATTTCCTTGAGCCTCTTCTCCCTCATCAGATTCTTCATCTTCTGTGTGGTCCCTTGTTTCCTCGAGGCAGCATTCCCTATTAGCTTCTGCTATTAGGTCCTGATCTTCTCTAGTCAGCGTAACACAAGACGCGAGTAAGCAGTCAGACAGTTCTTGATCACATTCCTCTTCATCTTCTACAAATTCTTGAGTATCATACATGTCCTACTCATCTTCTTGGTCTTGAGTTTGTTCCTGTTCTGGAAGAGGCATAGGCTTCTCTGAATAATCATCATCTGTGTTCATATTAGCCATATACGTCTCCAGCATGCTACCAAAAATTTCTGTTATTCTACATAATTTATCATACGAAGCATCATACTTTGTATCCCTGTCCATGTTTGGATCTATATTTATGCAAAGAAGGCTACTGCTTCTTCTCAACCAGTTCAGAGTCTTCTACCAGTGGAGTCATTTGGTCTTAAGGGAGTTATGGAGTGTGGAGTCGCCAGGTGGATGAATTTGACTATTTGGAGCAGGCTGCTGTCCACCATCAGAAATTAAAAGCCAATCTAAAGGAAAAGTGGTCTCTTCCCCAGCGGAGTCGCCATTATGTTGGGGTTCCCATGTTTTGGCCAGATTGGCAAGACCAAAAGATGAGACAACATCAGAACCACTTTTGGGTCTTAGGATCTAACCCTCCTGGACCCGGAGAGGGATCTCTCCATTAAAGCAAAGAATGATGTATCTTTAAAAGCTCAAATTGAGTTATTAGGCTAGGTATGAAGCACAGATGGGGGGTTTAAATGATTTGGTTGGTTGGTTGTTGGGTTGGTCAGGAGATCATAGACTGAGAAAGTAATGGGAGAAAGGAAACAAAACAGCAGGAGGCTTCAACAAAGAGGATAGGCCAAGAAAGTGCCATCCATTGGGCTATGGAGTCATGAAAGGAAATTACTTGCATCCACTAGCCAAGGCTTTCAAAGGAAAAGTCATCTACACTAAAGGGTCTTTTAGGCAGATGGTGGAATGGAAAATTAAGGAGAGAAAGTGGAAGAAGGAAAGACAACCAATTTTCTGTCTATAGATCAGGTCAGAGGTCATTTAACTCTAGACCTGCTTGGAGATACTCAAAGGCAGCTCTCGAAGGGGGACAAAGGGGCTGCTTATAGATCGGACCAGAGGTCATTTAACTCTAGGTCTGCTTTAGCAACTCCAAGGGAAGATAGAGATAAGATTACAAAGGGATCTTATAAAGGCTAGCTGGTCACACAAGGATCCTAGTGGACAGGGCTAACACTCATCCCCAGTGTTCCCAAACCTTCCAGCTCAAACCCATCAAGAACATCTAAGAACTGATTCAACCAATTCATACATCAGAGAGTAGGCAATAACATCCACTACACTGGTTAAATCAACTGAAATCAACTCTTAAATAGCACATAAGGCAGAAAACATTAAAGTTAGGGAGAGCAGGAAACATAGGGCACCTAACAAGGGTGAATCCTATGTCATACTTATGTCGCCTACCAGAATAACGTGAAACTGTATGAAAATGTAAATAACTGAGTTAAGAAAGACATCACCAATAGTAATAGACCAGGATCCTGTGAAATGTGCTTTGATTAATTGATGCAAAACCAGTCATGTACAATAAGCTCAATGGCTAATACAGTCCAGACTTCTCCTCCTGGCCTATTACATACAACCACCGCTACTTCCTCCCACGCATCGTTCTGTCACCAAATCGAATCTCTAACAAAGAAGAAGCGAACAACTCAACAACTCTTTACAATATGTTCCTTTGTACAATATAGGAGAAGAGGAAGAACAAAGTAGTAAGAACACTGAATGAGTCCCATTAAGACAGAGTGGAGAAAGAGTTCATGCCCACTCTGCTTAATGGAAATCTGCGTCGCTGTGTGTACTTTTTAGACTGTTTGGTAGCCTCTGTCAGGTCGAGATTGACCTCTGATATGTTCTTCGAGTCCTTATCGCGTCTGGAGCTCTGTGCTTCCATTCTGGAATAAATGAACCGGATGAAAGTCTGCAAGGCTGCTCCATACCTCAATAACTGTTGCCTGACTGTCTTAAATGAGCTTCAGTCGGTGTAATTAATCGTTTCAGGGCTCGAGGAGGCATGGATATTTCTTGTAGGAAGGTGTACGTTTGGAGAAGAGTACCCTGCTGATATCAAACACAGATAAGAATTTAACAATGTGCTTGGATCTTCAAACTGCGCCTTTCCCTTTGAATGCAGGATTATAATTGTTAATCTTCAATTAACTGGCTTGAATCCCTCAAATCTGTCTCTGCTGTTTCGTTTGGCCGCTAAACTGGCCTCTCTGTGCTATCTGCTCAATAAGATAAACCAGTCGTGAACCATGGCAGTGGTAGTGGAGAAATGTTGCGGAGGCTGGAGGAATGGCGGTGGAGCAGTTGAGGGCAATGAAAATAATGGAGAGCGGCGGAAGAAGTGGTTGATAGTGTAAAAACCCAAATATTAAACGTTTCGGCGAATAACACAGGGAAACGGAGAAAAACACTAAAGTGGAGCCACGGAGGTGGGACCCGGGCTAAATCGCAATCGCAAATCGCAAGATGGAATGGAGCAGAAAGATTATCGCAACGCGGAGCAAAGAACTGCGATTGCGTTATTGTGATCTGGCGGAGTTGCGATGGAGGGCAGTGCAATGGGCAGAAAGTGCGACGGTGCGATATGCGATCGGGGCGATGTGCGACATGCGATCGCATCGCAAATATTTGCGACGCGATCAAATCGCATCGCAAATATTTGCGATGGATCAAACGAACAAAACCCGCAAAAAATGTGATCCGCGATTTGTGATGGGCGCCTTAATGAGCAGCGCTCAGTGGCAATGCTCGGTTACGTGGGGATGGCGCTGGCGGAATGGGGCTAAGCCTTAGTATAAGGTCGGAAGTGGGTTTGGCCCATTCCAATGTGATTTAAAGGTTAGAAAGGGGAACGATAGAGGGATAAGGGTAAATTATCCCAAAGGAGGGATATGGGTGGAATTCAAAGGGGATTTTGGTGGAATTTGAAGGGTAATGAAGGGAAATAGAAGGGGGGACAAGGGGGATAAAAATAGGAGCTGAGAGGGGGGTGAAATAAGAGGAGAAAGGGGCCTTTAGGCATTTCTTCACAAACAGAGAGTCTTTATAATAGGAATCAGCAGAGGGGAATTTATCAAAGGATAAAAGGCACATGGAGGCTTCAAGGAGACTGTGTTTTCAGAGGAAATGCATTCCTTGAAGGCTCAAAAACAATTTAGCCCCCGTTTGCTTGCCAAAAAAAATTATAGGGGGGGCTAAGACCAACAACCAAAGCACTATACCAATCGAGCTACATTATTACTTGTTAAATATAACAACCCAATTTGTATTTACTATTTAAATGTCCTATGTTTGGCTAAGCCCTAGCATTCGACACCCAATGTGGTTGCATGGCGCAATGTGACCATAGATTTCAGAACTGGGGGCTATTTTATCTAGCTTACAAATTCTCCCACCGATCAGGAAGGCTAGATTTGCTCACCGTTACCGTTTTCGCGGTGCACTGGCCAGGTTTGGGTCAAATTGTAGGCTTATTAACAACAAAATTGGTTAGAAACTTAGAACAATGATATTTTTCTCAATTTTTGGCCAAATGAGGTGTAGAAAGAGTCAAAACAGGGGTTTTCAACAGCGTTGGATCCATTAGAGACATCAGTTTTGTTGTTTAATCTTTCTAAAATCCTGTAATTGTACTTTTGATTATGAATTTATATCTCTTATCCAGTTTCTATTATAAAGTTTTAAAACTAATTTTGTTCAATTTTATTTTCTAATATTCCAGGTCGTAGGGAGCGCAAGAAGAGAGCATACTCAACAATATTGAAACTCTTTATTCATTTGGAAAGTGAAATTTAAAATACAAAACAAAATGATTTGATCTCTAAATTCAAATTGTGGCGCTTAAAACTCTTATTTGTTCTCCTTCTTCTCTAATATTCATTCTCTTTCTACATCTTCCCACAAATGATTAGTGAGCTGGGTGGATCTTACTACACGACCAAAGAAAATAAAATTGCAAAAACTATTAAATTAACTTAAAAACTTAAAAACAACATCACCAAAACATGGTTTTATTCATTAATTATAGCTACTCTACTCTACTGCAAATAGAAGAATTGATCAAGTGTATGCATATTTCCAGTGTAACCATGTGCGTAACAAGATTAAAAAGATATTAATGCTAAGGTTAGAAAAATATGCATTAAAAATCATCAAAGCATGACAAATTAATTGTTTAGATAATTCAATCAAGAAGCAAAGACGAAATACCATTCTTCAAACCCTTAATTGCCTATGAATTACTCCAACTGGTTTATAATTCTTGTTGCACACATAGATTAGTACAATTTTTTTTTTTGAAATTTAATATGAAAAATGATTTTAATATGATTTTCACTATGGATCCAAAAATGAATGAAACTATAATGAATTTTCTAAACTTCAAAATAAACACCTATGTATACCTCCCTGACAATGGTGCCAAAATGTTGGGTGATTTAATCGCAAGTTAAATCTCTATCATTTAATTATCAACCCTAGGTTTCGTAAAATGACGAGGTATACATGTACTATATGTACTAGGTGGTTATCCTTCAGATTAGATTAATCTAATGCAATTAAAAAATATATAAATCAATCAAAACAAAAACAAACGAAACATAAAAAAAATTAAAATCACACTTGCAGAAAGGAAATCACACTTGCTTGAAATTAAAATCACACTTGCAAAAATGAAAATCATAGCTCACTTGCGGAATTGAAATCAAGCCTCACTTGCATAAATGAAAGCACTTTTACTGAAAGGAAATCACACTCACACTTGCATAATTGAAATCACACCTGCTGGAAAGAAAATCACTCCACACTTGCATAATTGAAATCACACTGTTGAAAGGAAAAGCACACTTGCGTTAAATAAAAACAAAATTGCCAAAAATAAATGAAATAAAAAAACTATACTATGTTACCAATATGTACAAATATGTGCAAATTGTGGTTGATGGGGGCCCTCCATGCCTAAGCAAGCACACTGAACAACTATCACATCTTGGAGATCAAAGTGAAGTATATATTTTATAAAATGAAGTTACAAGATATTACAAGAATTCTCTCTCCTCATTGTAAAAATCACATCTTGAATGGAACTTAGAATATCCAACTATCAACTAGCCACTAGATACCTCTAACCTCTAACAACTAAAAACTAACAATTCACTATAGAACCTACATTTTACAATCCTTTGTGTGAATGGTGCACTCCTATTTATAAAAAAATTAAGGATAAATATACAATAAATACAAATCCTCAAATCTCTCCTAAATCCACATTTATTTCTTGTGGTTACAACCACTCATATAAAAATGTAAGATACCTATCCTCTCAAATTTCTCTTATCCATGATTCTTCTCCTTTGAATGTGCTTAGCTTAATGATCCATATCTTCTTCAAATATTCTACAAATCCTCATGAGTTGGAATTTAAAATTCGAATTTGTAGTTAGGAGGCCAAGTAGGACCCTTCTAGAATCTTCAAGTAGGCCTACAATATCATAAAACTCACACACTTTTAGATATATATGAAAACATGTTAATTTCCTAATATTTAATCACAAATTCACTTAAAATATTTAAAATAAATGACTTTCAGAAATATAATTCTAAACCCATATGATCATATGTGAAAATGGTTACTTAATGTAGGGTTATGTAGCTACAGAATTACAAAATGAGGGTAAAATGATGGAAATGTGGGTAAAGGTGGATGACATTTTTGGAGGCCCAACATCTACAACAACGCACTTGAACATATTTTCATTAGGATCATATAGTATTCTATTGGGTATGGATTGGCTATACATTCATAGGACCAAGGTGGATTGTTATGAAAAATCCATTTAGTGCTTAGATGGAAATGTGGAACCAAGGGTCTTACAAGGAAAGAAGAAATCCACATCAGTTAGGATAGTGACAGTTATGGAGGCCAAGCGTAGTCACAGGAAAGGGTTTGTGTTATTTGTAGTACATATCTCTAGTGACAAAGGTAAGGAATTTGAGGATGTATATGTTTTGAGCAGGTATCTAGTTCTACAACAGTTTTAGGATGTATTTCCCACATAGATTTCATAGTTTCACTTGACATGGAAGTAAACTTTTATATTGAGTTGGTACCAGGGGAAACTCCAACATCAAAGGCACCTTACAAGATGAGCACATCTGAGTTGATATAGTTTAAGTTTCAACTGAAAGAGATGCTTGATAAAGGATACATTATGCCAAGTGTATCGCCTTGGGGCGCACCAGTGTTGTTTGTGAAGAAGAAGGATGGCACTCTTATACTATGCATTGATTATAGGTAGTTGAACAAAGTGACAATCAAGAAAGGTACCCACTACTAAGGATTGATTATTTGTTTGATCGGTTGAAGGGAGCAGCAATGTTCTCTAAGATTGACATGATATTAGGATATCATTAGGTACAAATCAAAGAGGAGGAAATCTACAAGACAACTTTCCTAACCAGGTTTGGGCATTACGATTTTGTTGTAGTTCCATTTGGTTTGAATAATGCTCCAACTACATTTATGTGTTTGATGAACAATGTGTTGCATCCTTATTTGGAAAAGTTTTTCATTGTGTTCATTAGTGATATATTGGTATATTTTAAAAATGAAGAAGAATATGTTGAGCATTTGGAAACATTTTTGAGATTGTTGATAGACAATCAGTTGTATGCTAAGCTCAACAAATGTAGTGTCTTTCAGACTGAGGTACATTACTTGGGACATGTTGTCTCCAAGGAAGGCATAGTAGTGGATAAGGGCCATCATGGAGTGGGCAGCTCCTATAAATGTAGATGAGGTGAGATCTTTCATGGGATTGGTAGGCTATTATAGGAGGTTCATCAGGAAATTCTCACAGATTTATTATTTGATTACATCATTCCAAAGGAAAGGTAAGAAGTTTGAGTGGAAGGAGGAGTATGGGGCAAGTTTTGAATAACTTAAGAAGTTTTTGACACATGCTCCAATGTTAAAGATCGCAGATTCAGACAAAGAGTTTATAGTATGTATAGATTCTTGCAAAAGAGGGATTGGTGGAGTCCTTATGTAGTATGGAAAAGTATTATGCTATGAGTCACAGAATCTGAATGACCATGAACACAACTATTTTACGTATGATCTTAAGCTAGAAGTGATCATACATGCATTGAAGATGTGGAGGCACTATATTCTTGGCAGGAGGTTTGTACTATTGATAGATCATAGTGGATTGAAGTAATTGTTTAACCAGCTGAATCTGAATGCCAAGAAATCTAGATGGTTAGCCACAATCAATGAGTTTGATTTTGAGATCAAATACATCAAAGGTAAAGACAACATGGTCGCGGATTCTCTTAGCAGGTAGATACATGTAAATCACATAGAATCTATGAGATCATAGGGGACAAATCTACATGATAGGATTTTGCAGGAAGGTCAACAGGTTGTCATATATATGGAGCTTAGGCACATATTGCAGCAGTGTATAGGTACAGGTACAGGTAGTTGTAGAGGCACAAGTACAGGTGCAGGTGCACAGGATGTGGACTACCGTCTCATGGTAGATCGATTGGTTAGGTTTAGAGACAGGATATATGTGCGAGACAATAGAAAGATCAAGAAGGTGATCTTGAGGGAGTTTCATGTGAAACCATATTTAGGTCACCCAGGTTATCAGAAGATATTAATTGCAGTGAAGAGGTTATATTATTGACCGAATATGAGGAAGGATGTGGCAGAGTTTATAGCTAGGTGTTTGGACTGCTAGCAGGTGAAGACAAAGGGTAGGAATCTAGGTGGACTAGTACAACCTCTTGTGATTCTAGAGTGGAAATGGGAGGTCATTTCCATGGATTTTATCACAGGTTTACCAAGGATAGTGAGACAACATGATTCTATCATGGTTGTTGTGGACAGGCTGGAAAAGGTTGTGCACTTCATCCCTGTGAAGACTACGTATTCAATTAGTGATGTAGCAGAGGTGTTCATCAAAGATGTAGTCATATTGCATGGTGTTCCAAATAATATTGTGTCAGACATAGATGCAAAGCTCACTTCCAAGTTTTGGAAGGAGTTGTTTGTAGGATTGGGCACTGAGTTGGCCTTCAACACAGCTTATGTTCCGTAGATAGATGGAAAGACTAAGAGGGTAGAAAAGATCTTGTAGGACATGTTGAGGAGGTATATGATGCATCAACATCGGAAGTGGGAAGAGAATCTTTCATCGGTTGATTTTGCATAAAAAATGGGTATCAAGAGTCACTGGAGATGAGTCCCTTAGAAGCATTGTATGGGAGGAGTTGTAATACTCCCATCAGTTGGAGTGATCCAATTAATCGAGTGTTGATTGGAGTAGACATGTTGGCAAACATGGAACATGAAATGCAAGTTATAAAGAAGAATATAAAGGCAAAAAAAAACATACATAAGATTAATGCAAACCAGTACATGGTATTTAATGAGTTTCAGGTTGGGGAGCATGTGTATTTTCGAATCAAGCCCAAGAAGAGATCCTTGAGGATCAAATCATGTGCCAAGTTGGCACCACAGTATTACGACACTTTTTATATCCTTGAGAGGATTGGACCAAAGGCCTATTGAATTGCATTGCCTCCAACAGTGAAAGCCCATTATTTCTTTCATGTTTCATTAATTAAAAAGTATACAAATGATTTTGATCATGTTATTGGTTCGTTTGTATTGCAGGCAGAAATAGAAAGATAATTCCAGCCAAAACCTCAGTTCATATTGCAGGGAAGCACCTCATGCTTAGGAACAGAGCCATCGAGCAAGTTAAAGGGAAATGGAAGCACTTTGGGCCCGATGAAGCTACATGGGAGATGGTGGATTAGATGTGGGCTATGTATCCTTCATTGTTTGTCGGTTGAGGCAAAGAAGTTGGTTTGATGTTTGGTATAAATTTGACATATGTTCTGGTTATGTTTTCGTATATGTACATATGTATTTGGATGTAAATACCACCATGAGCTAAGTTATAATGCTTCAATAAGCAATATTGATCTGAAATGGAGGAGGTTTTCTCTTTCCTCTTCCTCAGAATATCATAAAACAAATAAAGGATCATTGTGACACTTTGCAAGGTAGATATGGGTCTTGAAACAATAAAAATTTTCAATGTCTCTTCAAGTCATGAATTATTCTTCATGTGTAAACTTGACATAAGAAACAAAAATCACATAACTCATGCAGGAATAATGAATATCTTAACAAAATATTTTTTGACGGAGTTCAGCCCTCCTGGGCTACATCTTCAAGCATGTCAACATGACTAGATCACTCATATGTTTACTATAAAAATGAATTAAATGAATTTTTTGATGGTAAATATGTGGCTATTAACCCTACAAGGTAATTTTCTCCTACAAAGAACTCTCACTAACGGTAGCAACACAAATCATCTCCTACAAATATGACATCCTCCAAATGAAATAAGCTAAAATGAGTATTTGAACCCTTCAATTCCACATTGAGGCACATAAACAAAACTTCACTCAACATAACATAATGATAAAAGTGAACCTGAGCTGAACCCTCCAAGTTACAGCTGTTGAAATAGACTTCTAAATATGATAATACCCCTACAAGGTCTTCTCCATGCCCAAACACTTTCCAAAATTGCTCCCAAAGCCTAATTGATCCATATAAATTTTGTCTCAAACCTGAAAAAATACTCCTTAGATGTGCTCAAATATGAAATTAGAGGTCACCAGTGGATTAAGAACATCTAGAAACCCCTAAATTAACTCTTTCTAAGCTAAATTTGGCCAAAAAATCCAAAAGATATGAGCTCCAAAGCATTCCCATGAACTTGATTGTTAACCATCCTACAAATTCGACCAACTATCTAACATTCCTACAATTCCACCCCAAAATTCACTAACTGAGTGAAAATTTTTCTTCCGACCAGTGCATTCTTTATGTTCATTCATTTCTCCACTAACCCATAAACACACCATATGAAAAGCTTTAAATATTAATTCGACACCATTTTTAATAAGAATCATTGGTGGTATAGTGGTAAGGTGTTGCGTTAGTGGATAGGAGGTCTCGTGTTCAAACCTCTCGGATCCATAACAAATTTTTAATCGCCACCAGGGTTCCACGTGGCACCATTCCATTGCCCACTAAAAAAACCAAGAAACCAATCAAATATGCCCATGTGTCGAAACTGGAGGATGCCACTTGTTAGCTTCTGGTTGGTTTTTACCTTGCACGGTCACCCTGCTGACTCAGCAGTATGGCCAACCCATTCAACTACCCTACAAAAATTTTAGTTGTTTGGAAAAACTATTAGCATGCGATAACTTGAGCATATGGTGTTGGATTGAGGTGAAATGAACATTTTTGGATTCAGAACTATGAGCACTTCAATTTGGTACTAGTTTCAAGACTTTATGTGTAATTTCATTTTTGAGCTACAAGTTGATCACTTGATCACACCTCCCTAGTAGGAACTTTTGGGCTACAAAATTTTACTTCCCTAGTCAATATAAATAGGTTGGAATTCAAAAACACCCAAAAAAATCAATCCAAAATCCATATCTTTCAATTAGTTCCCTTCAAGCCCCAATCAAGGCACTTCACCTATCTTCTTCGTGAAGACCTACTGTCCTGTTAATAATTGAGCCAACATTATTATAATTTATGTAGAAACAAAATATGGATGAGTGGAATATGAACATTCTCTTTAATCTCATCTTTACACGGCTCGAAAACAACTTATCTTGAATTTAAACTGTTGAAGACAAACTTGACTCCATCTTGGAATTCATAAACAACATAAACTTGTTTTAATGTCTTCAAGATGAGTTTGTACATGGAAAGTACACTACTGCAAAATTTTAGTGATATAATTGGCCTTTCCTACAAAACATGGTCATCTTGTATAATCTTAAAAATGAGATTATATTCACACAAGCTTCATATTGAATACTTGCATCGCTGAACATGCGACAAAATTATAGACAAACTTTCCACGAAAATCTTGTACATTCACAAAATTCCTTGAACATGTGGATTTATAAAAAAACCAATACATACATCAATGAAAAACACAGACTTGATGTACATAATGACAATGATTGTTCACATTACAAAATTACCTAAACAGGTAAACAAGAAGAAGTAAATACAACATTTACAAAGCAAATTTACAATAAGTATACCCAAATTTTTCCTCTCCTAGGCTTATGGGTTCTCTTTTTGCATCATATTTTCTTTAAAGGTCGCTTAGGATGGTTGCAAGTCCTCTTTGCTACCTATTTATTCGCTTTGATTCAGTTTAAAAATCTCTTTTCCCTTCTTAGAATGAAGCTTTGGATGCAACTTCCAACATCGTTCATTGCTATGCCCATGCATCTTGTAATGAGTACAAAATAAAATTCTCTTGTTTGCCGACAAAGAAGTTCTCTCATGTGAAATATAATCATTATGTTTGATGCCTATAATATTATCCATTATTTTAACCATTATCATATGTTTCTCACACACAACCATGCAATGGTCAAATGCATCACAAAAAGTACAAGGGTACTTATTCCACAAGCAGTCAAAATTACCATGCAATGGAGAACACCCATGAGAATTATACCTATCTCTAAGGCTGCAGATTTGATGGAGTGGAGTAAAAGATAACATGCAAGGTACCTTCAAGTGTTCATCCCACTTGGGAGATGAATTAAAATTGTCACAAGGTGGTGACATCTCTTGCTCGGATACTTGATGCACCTCAATCCGTTTAGAGCACTATCCAAACTCCTTTCGAACATATCCCAATCCCATATACTTCGATCTCTCCTCAACCATGATTAGATTGGTAAATACCTTGGCCATTTATTTCAAGGCCTCCACCTTCATAACACATCTTGGAAAGCATCTTTGTACCTATGCCTTTATCATGTTTTCAACTCAATGTTTTCCATATGAAGAGCCAATTTTTTCTCCTCTAGCTCTTGGAAACTGTTTTTGTTGCCCATTCTTGCAACTTGGTCAGATAGAGCTCTAATACCACCTGATCTAAAAAAGGATGAGGTGCTCTCTTTCCTCTTCCTTATAATCTCATAAAAAAAATAAAGGATCATTCTTATGCTTTGCAAGGTAGAAATGGGCCTTGAAACAAAGAATTTTTTCAATGTCTCTTCAAGTCATGAATTAGTCTTCACATGTAAACTTGACATAAGAAACATAAAGCACATAACTCATGCAAGCATACTGAAGAGATTAACAAAATATTTGTTGATGAAGTTCACCCCTCCTGGGATATATCTTCGGGCTTGTCAACATGACTAGACCAATCATATATTCAATATCAAAATGAAGTACATAAATTTTGTTGATGGTAAATAAGTGGTTATTACCCCTACAATGTAATTTTCTCCTACAAATAACTCTCACAACTTTACAATAAGTATACCCAAACTTTGCCTTTCCTAAGCTTATGGGTTCTCTTTTTGCGTCATATTTTCTTTAAAGGTCGCTTAGGATGGTTGCAAGACCTCTTTGCTACCTCTTGATTCACTTTCATTTGGTTGCACAATCTCTTTTCCCTTATTAGAACGAAGCTTTGGATGCAACTGCCAAAATAGTTCATTGCCATGCCCATGCATCTTGTAATGAGTACAAAATAAATTTCTCTTGTTTGCCGACAAAGAAGTTCTCACATGTGAAATATAATCATTACGCTTGATGCCTATAATATGCTTCATTCTTTTAACCATTATCATACGTTTCTCACACACAACTACGCAATGGTCAAATGCATCACAAAAAGTACAAGGGTACTTATTCCACAAGCAGTCAAAATTACCATGCAATGGAAAACACCCATGATAATTATACCTATCTCTAGGGTTGTAGATTTGATGGAGTGGAGTATACGATGACATGCAAGGTCCCTTCAAGTGTTCATCCCACTTGGGAGATGAGTGAAAATTGTCACAAGGTGGTGACATATCCTCCTCAGATGCTTGATGGAGCTCAAGTCATTTAGAGCACTATCCAAACTCCTTTTGACCATATCCCAATCCCATATACTTTGATCTCTCCTCAACCATGATTGGATTGGTAATACCTTGGCCATTTATTTCGAGGCCTCCACCTTCATAACCCATCTTAGAAAGCATATTCATAGCTATGCCTTTGGTATGTCTCTTAAACACTACAAAAGAAGTGTTATGCATATAAAATGAAGGAATGGTACTTGAAATGATAATTACCTCCTTAAACTTGTCATTCATCCTTTCAGCTTCAAAAGATGGTGATTACGGCCAACTTGTGGATGACTCTAGCCACTCACTCTTATCAACTGGCATATGGTGTGCTTCTTAAAGACGTTTACAAAATTTCCATGCATCATCTTCCACATATGGTCCAAAACCACTATTTTAATTGTGACCACATACTGGCTTCATTCTGGAGGTTTCTCTTACTAGTAAAGGAGTATAACTTTATGCAACTTTTTCATCAAGCACTAGCTACAATAAAAATTGCATGTGCCTCTTCTCCTCTTCAGCCATTTCCAACATCCTTCTCAACTCAATGTTTTCCATACGAAGAGCCAAAATTTTCTCCTCTAGCTCTTGGAAACTCTTTTTGCTTCCCATTCTTGCAACTTGGTCAGATAGAGATCTAATACCACCTGATTTAAAAAAGGAGGAGGTGTTCTCTTTCCTCTTCCTTATAATCTCATAAAACAAATAAAGGATCATTCTAATGCTTTGCAAGGTAGAAATGGGCCTTGAAACAAACAGGTTTTTCAATGTCTGTTCAAGTAATGAATTAGTTTTCACATGTAAACTTGACATAAGAAACATTAAGCAGATAACTCTTGCAGGCATAATGAAGAGCTTAACAAAATATTTTTTGATGAAGTTCACCCCTCCTCGGCTACATCTTCGGGATTGTCAACATGACTAGACCAATCATATATTCAATATAAAAATGAATTACATAAAGTTTGTTGATGGTAAATATGTGGATATGACCCCTAAAAGGTAATTTTCTCCTACAAATAACTCTCATAAACAACAACAACACAAAGCATCTCCTACAAAGATGACATACTCCAACTAAAATGAGCTAAAATGAACATGTGAATTCTTCAATTTCACATTGAAGCACATAAAAAAAACTTCTCTCAACATAACATAATGAGAAAATTGAACCTAAGATGAACCATACAAGTTACAGTTGTTTTAGTAGACTTATTAAGGTGAGAATACTCCTACAAGGTCTTCTCTATGCCCAAACACCTTCAAGAACTGCTTCAAAACCTAGATTGATCCATACACCTTTTGTCTCAAACCTGGAAAAAAAATACTCCTTAGATGTTCTCAAATCAGAAATTATAGATCTCCATTGGATTCAAAACATCTAAAAGCCCCTAAAATAACTCTTTATGAGCTCAATTTTGCCAAAAACTCCAAAATGTATGAGCTCCAAATCTCTCCCATGAACTTGACCATTATCCATCCTAGAAATTCGACCAACTGTCTAATGGTCCTACAATTTTGCCCCAAAATTCGCTAACTGAGTGTTGGAGTGGGGTCCCTTGGGGTGAATTTTGATCAATTTTTGTATATATTTTTGGTTATGCGCATTGCGCGGAAGAGTCAAAGGGGCTTTAGGGCAAGTAAAAGTCCCTATTTTATGTAAATGGGTTTTAAGGGAAAACTGTGGGCCTCAAACCATGGTTTGAGACCATAGTATTTGCATGCTAAATGGATATAAATATAAATATATCGAGTCCAGTAAATTAGTTCAGTTTAGTAAGAATCTCAGGCTTATGTTGATGACCATTTGGAAGGGTTTTAGTCTAATTCAGGGTTTGGGTAGAAAGGTTCTTGTTGGTTGTGTCCGCAGAGACCTAGTCCTAGTTGTGTGCGCAAGGGGGTAATTGTAAGGGACGTCTGAATGTATTGATTGTTGAATCTATTAATGCAAAGACTATTTTGGCAAAACCAAATGTGTTATGTCTTTGATATCTTAGTTATCTGATTACTGTGAATATGATTCTATCTATTGATTTAAGATCGCTTTACTTCTGTTTATGATCAAATACATCTGCGTAAATAGATCCTACATTTTATGCATGCATATCAGTTGATGGTTAAGTATATGATAGATGAATAGATATGATTAAGTTATTGCACGCGAATATACACTATGTGTGTTGGACTAAACTACGAAGATATGATTCTGTTATCTGCTTACATATGTGACGAAGTTGATTTGATCATTATTGATCTGTTTATGCGCACATCTGCTTAAGTTATGTTATAATTCTGTTGAGGTCCACCAAATCAATTTCTTCCTCGGGGTGCGAAAACTTGGTTCTAGCACCCCCCATATTGCTTCAGGTGAGACTTTGATCTGCGCAAGCAGGTCATTTCCGAAAGGGCCAATAGTTGGAGGGTTTGTTGGTTGCACAATAAATCCGAACCTGGGTCAGGAACCCTCAAGCCAAAAAATGGTTCAGTTTCTGGGATCGGGATCATTTTGAGGGATAATTAATGTACTGACATTCTACATAAAACATATTGCAATATTGGTTGGATAGAAAGATCCCTGAATTCAAAATCCAAGAGAATTGAGGTTCTAAATTATCTAGTGAGGATTGGGTTCAAAAGTATATTTATATAGAAGTTCACAAAATATTATTTTCATCCTTTTCAACTAAGTTGCATGAGTGGTTGTCATGATTTATTGAATTTAATACCTATGCGAAGGATGACGCAGTCACTCATTGGACTCCAGAATTAGTACAGTGGTTAGAAAATACAAGAAACATGATCAACCACACGATACATCATTGGATCTATAATGTATTGGGAGGATGTGTAGCTGAGTTTTCCATTGATCAGTTCGTGTCTTATTCTAAAGTAGAAAGAAGATTCTTCAAGGGTCCGAGAGGTAAGTTCCTGTGCTCTTTGAAGTTGTGGATTAAGATAATATTGTGTGAAAAAGTTTATTTATGTAAGCATATTGTGTGAATGTCCTGAATAGGCCCTACTACGCACAGTGGAAGAACTTACCACACAGATCTAGCTAAAGGGTTTATTTACAGTCCTCTCAAGGGTAGATATGATAGTGATGATTAGCCATAAACTAGTAGCTCTAGTGAAACTGTGCACTCTGAAGAAGAGGAAGTCTCACAAGGTCAGAACCATCAAGGAGTATTAATCCCATCCACTCCACTTCCACACTCATCTCACAAGTCATCCACTCCACCTCCACCTCCACCTCCACCTCCCCCAGATGCAAATATGTCTGCGTTTATAAAGTTTCCTACATTAAAAGGTATTGGAAATGAAGATACTCAACCATTTTGGTTTGTCACTGATGTTGTATGGAGAGCACAGTAGATTAATAGCAATGATGTTAAGAAAGAGCAGTTAGCCACTACTTTTCAAGATTGCATGCTGGACTGGTATATAAGATATGTATAAAAAAAAACCCTAATGAAACCATGAATGATCTAAAAGATGTCTTAAAAGAACAATTCAAAAAGCCTAAGTCATATGTGCAGTGTGTTATAGAGTTGAAATAGATCATCAGGAGGTGAATGAATCTATCTAGGATGCAGATCAGAGATGGAAGTGCACTATCAAAGACAGTGGATTCACTATCGATGATACCCAACACAAGAAGTTGTTTATTGTTTTTTTCTCCCGCATCTGCGCCATCCATTGAATCAACAGAATATTTCTGTGTAAGTTGAGGTTGTAGAAATTGCGATGAAATTAGAAGTTGCACTAGTGCCTGCTGTGATTGGAACTCAGCAGATTTAGATTCAATTAGAAGAAATTAATTTGAAGATTAATAATTTGTAGAAAGATAAGGGCAATGAGGTATGCGCATAGGTATGGTGCATACGATGTAAAGCTACTACGCATCATAAATCTCAATGTCTAGTATTCAATGATTATCTGCATGCTAGAGGACCAAGCACACTAAAGAGTGTGGTGGGACCAAGTGGGAGACCTCTAGTATCATGCGCGATCTGTCAGACTACGGATCTGCATGTGACATATTTTTTCCCAAGGATCAGAAAATACATGCCTGATGAAGCGTCTATTTTGTAGATTTTTTTCGTCACTGGGAAATGATGAACAACACTGCCAAAATTTTGATTTTATGATTGACAAAGCTCAGATGTATAGAATGCATGCCGAACCTACCTCACCAACATCCCCGTCTGGGCACGGTGGATTCCAGACTAGAGGAAGAGGAAGAGGAGGAGGATCAGCTGGTTGAGGAAGGGTATTGGTCATTTACTACAGTTGCAGAGATGTTGGTCACTATGCGTCTGACTGTTTGAACCCTATGCGACAATCATGCAGATATTGTAGGAAGTTTGATCATGTAATAAAATATTTTCCTATTTTAATTGCTAAGATGTAGGAGAAAAATACTCAGAATCCGACGAAAAATATTCAGATGGCCAGGGCAGAGCTTCACGAAGAAGATCCTAACATGAATTTTGTCACTAAAAGTGGTGTAGCCACTGGTGAGGATAAAGGAAAGAAGTCGAATGTTGATCTTTGGATTTGTAAGGCACCTGAGAAAAATGATGGATTTGATTTACAACGTGAAAAAGAAACTTTTGTCAAATCAAGGAAGGGGTTTGCAAAAGCAAACACATCAACATCAGGAAGAATTGTGAATGAGGCAGGCATAGATGAAGAAATAAAGAAATTCTTACAAGCTTGCATTAAGTTACTACGCAACAATAAAGCCGTATAAAATCTTCAAGCACTGATAGATAATTGTGCAAAAAAGGAACAACCTCGGATGGAACAGAAAGTTGTTAACAAGATCTATAAGAAAAATAACAAGAAGAGAACTGGATGAGAGATGTGGTTGACTACTCATATTGGTGTTTATGAGTTGGATCAGGTCATTCTAGATCTAGGGTTTGATGCAAATGTCTTACTTAAGAAAAATTTGCAGCTCATGGGAGAACCTAAGCTGGAATGGTATAATATTCAACTGCACATGGTTAGCCAATAGAAAATCATTCCATTAGGAAGACTATCACAAGTGGTAGTTAATATTGAAGGAGTTAAGGTGCTTGTAGATTTCAAAGTCATACATACCGTGGATGACACTGACCCTTATCCTGCAGAAGGTGAAAGATACATAAAGACTATGCGCGTTGATGATGATATTGATCATATACACAAGTTTAGTGCACGAGATGATGATTGGATCAATACAAAAAATAATGGGAGGCTTAATTGGGAGAAGGACAACTCCTGCTTCTCAGATCTAGATGAAGAATTGGAGAACTGGAAAAACTGGTTACATGAAGTATCTGCGATGCGCTGCAATCGAGTGACCAAATCTCTTCACTGCATATCATTAGAGGTACGAGAATTACCGTATTATGATGGTTTAACTAATGTGAACATGTTTTTAGGAGAACTTGAAAGAATTGTTCCAGAAGGACCGAGATTCCATGCATTGGATACAAAATTGCGTGCTACTCCAACCCAATGGTGGGAGACTCATAAAGGAAACATGGGAAACTGGGAAGAATATGCTCGAATGATGATATTGCGCTTTGAATGTCCAACTACCAAAATGGAATAAGTTTATTCCAGAAAGAGTGATCCACACAGACGTCTCGCAAAATGGACTGAAGTATGGGGCATAGAGCCATGACCAGAATGGGCCCACATGTTCATTCACATGTTGGGGAAGGTCTGTACTGATTAGTACCTGGAGACAGAGTTGCGCTGAGGAACCAATGAATGGTCTGCACTAACTGAAAGTTTCATCTTGACATTTAGCTTTGAGAGTGGATTTGATTTTTGATAAAACCGCTGCAAGGTATCGAAGAAGTCATCTTTGATACATCCAAGCCAACAATAGAGAGCTCTTCGCCAGCATGGGATGTAAAGATGAGGGATATTGTAAATTGTAGAAATCTGACAATAGAAGAAACAGAAGAAGATCCAAGGAATATCACAATTCCTGAATCTGAGGGACATTGTGCATTTTTTGGGCCTTTCATTACCTCACTGGATGTTACGAAGCCTTTGAAGATTCGACAAGTCAATATTGGGTCTGAAGAACAACCGAAGTTGGAAAATATTGGAGATTATTGGGATGATGACACAATGGGAAAGGTTGTTGAGCTGCTGATCGAATATCAGGACCTATTTCCTATAGAGTTCTCTGAGTTGAAAGGGATAATTGGAGAGCTTCGAGTCACAAAGATCACTTTGAAACCTAATGACTGACCTGTGAAGAAACGCCCATATATAATGAATCCAAAGTATAAGACGAAAGTTAGGGAAGAGTTGGATAAAATGGTTGATGCAGGCATTATAGAGCCAGTGGAAGAGTCTGATTGGGTGAGCCCTATGGTAGTGTAGGATAAGAAGAAAAAAAGAGAGATAAGGATTTGTGTGGGCCTGTGCAAACTGAATGATGCATGTGTACATGATCCATTCCCAACTCCATTTTCTGATGATATCCTTGACAATGTAGGAGGACAAGAGGCATATTCATTCATAGATGGTTTCTCAGGTTATCATCATATCAAGATTGTGCCAGAGGATAGAAGTAAGAAAACATTTGCAACAGAGTGGAGATATTTCCAGTATACAATCATGCCATTTGGATTGAAGAATGGTGCACCTACTATATTCTCGCGTATGGTAGTAGCTACATTCAAGGAGTATATCCAAAATTTCCTAGAAGTATACTTTGATGATTGGACTGTCTTTGGGTTGTTGAAAATGCATGTCTCAAGTTTGTGCCTAATGCTAGATACTTGTAGAAAGTACCAGATCTCATTGAATTTAAAGAAGTGCATATTCTGTGTTCCATTTGGGATATTGTTGGGTCACATTGTCTGTGATCAAAGGTTGATGGTAGACCCCGTGAAGATCTTAGTGATTGTTAATTTGGAAGTGCCTCTGAATGTCAAAAAACTGTGCTCAATATTGGGGCATATTATATATTATCGAAAGTTCATTTAGAGTTACGCACTGTTAACTACGCCCATGGAGAAATTTCTCAAAAGGGATGCGACATTCTGTTGGGATGAGGAATGTTAGAAGAGCTTTGAACTATTGAAGGAGAAGATGGTCACTGCGCCCATATTGATCTTTCCAGATTGGTCAAAGGTGTTTCATGTGCATGTCAATGCCTCCTACATCGTGCTCGGAGCTATCGTAGTGTAGCCAGGGGCTGGAGAGATTGATCATCCTATTGCCTATGCAAGTCGAAATCTATCAAGTGCAGAAAGAAATTACTTAACCACGGAGAGAGAAGGATTGGCGATGGTGTATGCACTACAGAAATTCTTCCACTATATGTTAGGAGGACATTTCAAGATGTTTACTGACCACTTTGATTTGAAGTACTTGGTCAATAAGCCTGTGTTGGGAGGGAAGATCCGCAAGTGGTTTTTGTTGTTTCAGGAATATGATTTTGAAATTATTTTGAAGCCTGGAAGACTAAATGTTGGGCCAGACCATCTATCGCGCATTGAGAATGGAGAAGAGCCGACTAGTTTGGAGGATGGTTTACCTGAAACATAGTTATTTACGATCAATATAGTTGATGATTGTTTCCCAGATATCATTCATTCCTTGACAAATGGACGTGCGCCTGAGGAATATACATTGTAGCAAAGGAAAGAATTGGTGGCATGCACAACTGAATTTACTATCATTGTTGGTCAGTTGTATAAGATAGGTGCAGATGAAGTTTTGCGAAGATATGTCTTGGAATTTGAGAGATGAGACATCCTATCTGAAGCTCGTGGAGGGGTTGTCGGAGGTCACTATGCAAGAAAGGAAACCGCGCAGAAGATTTTATGACCTGGTTTATGGTGGCCCATGTTCCACAATGTTGCATATGTGCACTGCCATGCATGCGATGTATGCCGAAGGGTAGGAAGGCCATCACGTAGAGACGAGATAATATTGAATTCAAAGATGGTGTTGCAAGCGTTTGATAAATGGGCCATAGATTTTTTTGGACCTATTGACCCTCCAGGGAAGAAGACAGGTGCGCGGTACATAATCACTT
Source organism: Pinus albicaulis (assembly GCA_034641835.2). Lineage (NCBI taxonomy): Eukaryota > Viridiplantae > Streptophyta > Pinopsida > Pinales > Pinaceae > Pinus > Pinus albicaulis. The sequence continues at coordinate 691,688,408 of CM076579.1, read as the reverse complement.
TGATGGAATATGTAACCCACTGGGTTGAAGCTAAGTTGGTGAAGGATTGTAGTGTGAACACAACCACACACTTAATTTTTGAAAAAATATTGACTCGGTTTGGATGAACTAAGATTTTGATGATTGATCAAGGTACGCGCTTTGTGAAGGAAACCATCGAAGCGTTGACAGAATAATTCTGAATTCATCATCAAACAAGAACTCCATATCACCCACGGGCGAATGGAGTGGTAGAAGCTTTCAATAAGATATTGGAGACTATGCTTAATAATATTTGCAATGCTAACCAGAATGACTGGGATGTGTGCATACCTTCAGTTCTTTTGGCATATCGTACTACATGTAAGAAGATAAAAGGAAAGACACCATTCAGGATGGTATATGGGAAGGAAGTTGTGATGCCTATGGAGTACATTGTTCCCATTTTGTGAATTGCAACATTCACAAATATGCCATAAGAGGATATTATGGAGTATCGATTGTCACAGTTGGTTGCGCTCGAAGAGGATCACTTTATTTCAACTTTCCGTCAACACGTATAGAAGGCACACGAAAATACATGGCATGATAGGCATACCAAACAAAAGGTCTTTAAGGAAGGCGATTTGGTCTTGTTGTATGACAACAAGTTTGCGTGCCACCTAGGGAAGTTCAAGATGCATTGGCTAGGACCTTATATTGTTAAGGAGATAACTGACAGAGGTGCAGTGCGCCTGGCCACTTTCAGCAGCGAATATATTCCCAGGTATGTCAACATAAGACGATTGATGCTATACAATGATGACCCTCTCCCTGCATGCACCAAATGACTATATGGATGGAGTATTGGATCTTTATCGAAGGGATGGCGAGTGTTCAAACAGGTGCAACGGGTGCATGTTATCTACGCGTGGAAGATGATTGGGTCGTAGAAGTGCCAAAATTTAGTCGTTGGAACAATAAATCTGGAAAAGACAGTTTTATTACCATTTGAAGGAGTGTCTAGGTTGCATTTAATGAGGATATTTTTCCCGATTTGGAACCATTTTGTCATTTATGGAGAATCATCAATGCACAAGGGACTATTGAAGACACACCTAAGGGGCTGCCTTATTTCCCTTTTCCTTCTATGTGATTTTTGTGCCTTGAACTCTTTGCTTTCTAAAGTCTACTTGTTTTCTATGTCTGGTTTGGATCTGGTGTTTGAGGAGGAGTTATGCCTTAGAGGTCTAGGACACGTTATTCCTCTAAGTATGACAGCCACATGCCCTAGAGAGGATCTCGCTGCTCAAGTCGTTGGATCATGAAGGTGAATTTTTTAAAGGTAACCTTAATGCTTTTAATTAATTATCAACCCAGGGCAAGTCTTGTTACTTTAAGAGTGTAAGAAAAATATATGCAAGTGACATTGGAGGTTAACTACTCTATATCATTATAAGGAAGATTGTTTAATTCTCGAAGTTTAATTAAACCAACATAAAAGTGAATTATGAAATACTTCGGACTAATCAAAGGAGCTAATTTTGTTCTAAGCTTATGCAAAAATAACTACTCAAGAATGAAAAGAATAGATTTGAATTGAATAGCACACTTTGATGAATTGAACAACTGCTTTAATGAATTGAACAACAATCCTAATAAATTGAACATCAGTCAATTATTCTAGATTTTGCAATGGAATTCTCTTTTAATCAACTAATAACATCCTTCAGAATTAAACATCAACCAAACGCCCGTAATTATGATGAAAAGATCCAAACATTAACTATATGCAGAATTTAATAACAACTGTGCCGAAACTAGTCTAAAAATTTTAAAAGCATTGATTCCAGATAAGAGGACATGAATGATAAATCTAGTCTAGTGAAAAGGAAACTATAACATCTCATGCTTGCAATTAAAAAATTAAATGATGATGTTATGGAATGCAATGAATAACTAGAAACACAAATTCTGTAAATAAACGTATAGCACATAAGTAGTAGGAGAACCCCCAAGGCTGGGCTCAAAACCGCTAGAAGTCTACTACTAAGGAATACACTAGAGTTGTTTATTCCAAAAATGCCAAATTATTCATTAATCCACAGAGTAATACATTAGTACAAACTTGATGATTCTGTCTAAATACGTTTATTACAAGAAGATTATAATACAGTAATTCCCTTCCTCTTGTTCACCCTAGGCCTTTTATAGCTTAATGGCGAATTCAAAAGTAGTAACAGGTCCTTCTCATTATGAGACCCTGCTACTTTGTGGCTACTGTTTGAGCATTCCAAGAGTAGGTGTGCCTCTACATCTTTCGTTGACTCATAGGAGCCGATATGATTCCTTTCACCTTCCTTGTCTGCTACCTTTTGGTCATCCTGCCAGTAGTTTGGTTGTTTTTATTTCCTATCAATAAAGAAAACGACAACTTAGTTTTTACGTTATTAAACGCCTTTTATGACTTAATTCATTATACCTTATTTTTGCATTATTTTCCTTTAATTTTTTTGCTAATATGAAGGGAAAATATATAAAAGTGAATGAAAAATTGTAGTAAATAAGGGGTTGAAACATACCTTCCTCTAGGCCCAACACAAGCCACTAAGAAACCTGCACCAATGAAAAAAAATAAGGGAAAAACCTCAGGGTCCCACAGATCCCCAAGAAAAATAACTTCGAAGCTGCGCTCCACAGCATCTGAACGACAGAAGAAACCCATATCACAAATGCCAAAGACAATTATGGAGAAAGAAGATGTGGTGGAAATTTCCCCCATCTCGTGGTTGTTGACCTATATCTCACCACGCAAAGCATCAATAAATGTCCTAAAGGACCTAGACAAAGTGCGAGCATACATCAACACACCCCTGATCCCAGAAAATGTCCCAATTGAAGGCGATCTATTTTCCAAAGTGTCGTTGATGAATATGGAGGACTAGGACCTCGTAGAAAACGATAAATTTCCCGAGCTTGCACCTGAAAGGTACCTAGATTAGGTGACTTATGAGAGGGGTATTGTGCACGTGGAACCTAAGCACTGGGTGTTGGCACTACACAAGGCCGATTTATTAAATTTTCTACAGCTCCCTTATTTAGGGCATAGCTCGATCAATGACATTTGTGTGTGGAATTTGCTCACACTGGTCCATGACGAGTCTTTGTAGCTGGGAGAGCACATCCCTATTGACGCTGCGTTGATCCATCAAATCACCAACTTTCCTGAGCAAGGCGCGAACCCCATGGTAAATTTTGGTTGCAAAGGCCAGGAGAAGAGAGTGGAAGAGAAGATAAAAAATGACTATCAGGTCATGTGCCAAATCCAAGGGTTAGTGGTGAGCAAAATTAATGACCCAGCTGTCTGATTTGAGACACTCATCTTGGTATGCAAAATGATGAGGAAATTAATACGCAAAGAAGTCCCGGGTCAAGTTATTGCACTCGTGAGTCAATGCAATAAGGGTGTCCAATACAATTTGGCACTGTATCATTGCAGGGAATTTTTGGAGAATGTGTGCAAGGTACAAGAGGTGGGAAAGCACTTTTACTAGACTTAGCTCTTGCTTTTTCTCACGTTCATCGACTGGAAGATGCCAAAGGAGATGAAGTTTCCTGAAATTGAGCCATAGATGTGTGAAGCCACGTAGTACGCCACACTTTTGAATTCATCAATCCCCATGAGCATCACGGAGAACAAAATCTTTTGGGTACTGTTTGATGCTACTATCTTTCAAGCCATTCAATCGAAGTCACGGTTTTCTCCTACCTTGTATGAGTAGTACAAACTGATACATGATTTTAAAGCAACATTCCACAACATTCATATATGCGAAAAGGGTGTCATGGAGGGCATATGGTACAAGCATCCATATCTATTTACTGAAGATGATTTACTACGCGTCACTGAAGAGTTGCTTCCAGCTTGGTTGGAGCCATACAGCACGTAGGGTGCCTCCACATCCATTCCTAAGACACCCACCAAGCCCATAAAATAGGAACGTAGACAACAGACAAAACCACGAGAGAAAAGGCCATGCCAACCACAACCGGTGAGACCAATGACTTGGAAAAGGAAATTTTGCCTGAAAAAAATGGTGCTAGACCTAAGGAGATAGAGGCTCAGACTGCTAAGCAAGTTGAAATAAAAATTTCCAAAGGGGAAAATCATGGCTCTTAGGCTGCAGGTGGTCCAAGGAAGAAGTGCAAAGGCTCAAAAGCTACTAGAGAAGAAGAGTTGATGTTGACAGAAGATGACCTCAATTAAATAGCCAACACTATCACGTCTATGATAGAGGATATGTGGACTGAATTGGAAGCATAGTAAAAGGCTGCGCTCGACGGGGTACATAGCAAGATTCAAGAGCTAAAGGTTCAATAAATCTTGAATCAGGCCAGCGTGGCTCAGGTGAGCCAGATGCAAGTTAGCGTGCTAGATACTAGCGCGCAGCAACTCACAACCATCTTACCTACAATGGGGGAGAGTTGCCTAATACATATCCTCGAGCCTGCCATCCACGTAGAATCATCGATTATGCGCGCAGCTCCAAGTATTCAGAGAAATAAATGTAGATTTGGTTGTGTTACCTGCAGGGAAGCTACATATGGTCCACAACATGATCCTGGATGAGCTATATTTTTGTGAAGCTTGAGCCTACCATACTACCACTAAGGCACAACAACACATGGTCGATATCCAATAGAAGCAACAGTCAACAGAAGAAGCATGTTGCACAACAGAGGCTCAGAGAGTAGCCTTAGAAGCTAAAATTGACCACATTTGTAGTGATGTGCCAGCGGTCCCTGCCTCAGCTGCCCCATCCAAAAAATTGGAAGGGTTGGTCGCTACGCTCAAGGCCTCTCAGGAGGAAATTAAGACTATTAGAGTAGAATTTGAGCACTAGATAGCAGATCTATAGATGAAGCTACAGCCGAAGACCCCACCTGAAGTCAGAGCTCAGTAGGATGCAAAGGTAAAAACAACAATAGATAGCATTGCAGCCGCAGTCACAAAAATTGACCAACTATTGGATGAGGCCATCATTTTCTGGACTTCAGTTCATAATAACTCGATGGTGCAACAACTGCGCAGAAAGCTACATGTCAAGGAACAAAAATTTGCAGATTTCAGGATGGCGATGCCTACCTTAGTGATCGCGCAATGCCTTGCCTCCTTACAGGAGGGTCGGGCTATTCAAACTGAGATAGAGGACCTTCATCACAGGGAGCACTTATTGGAAACAAGGATTCAGCTGTGGGACGAGGAGGCTATGCAACTATCTCAAACTTTAGATGGAGCATTGAAGACCCTTCAACATACCCAACACAATACTGACCTTGCAGCTGAAGGACCAACAATAGAGAAGCTGGTGCATGAAGTGTAGGGAGTTGTTGTGTAGAGTGTTGAGGTGCTTTTTCCACTTAAAACCTTTGTTGCCGTGCTTAAAGAAAAAATGAAGGAGCCCACCCCACAGTGACTCAGGACGAGTCACAAGTTTGTGTTGGGGGCCCATTGGAGCGGGGTCCCCTGGGGTAAATTTTGATCAATTTTTGTATGTATTTTTGGTTATGCACACTGTGCAGAAGAGTCAAAGGGGCTTTGGGGTGAGTTAAAGTCCCTATTTTATGTAAATGGATTTTGAGGCAAAACTGTGGGCCTCAAACCATGGTTTGAGACCATAGTATATGTGTGATAGATGGATATAAATATAGGTAGATCGAGTCTAGTAAAGTAGATCAGTTCAGTAAGAATCTCATGCGTATGTTGATGAACATTTTGTAAGGGTTTCAGTCTAAGGCTGTGTTTGGGTAGAAAGGCTCTTGCTAGCCATGTGCGCAAAGACCTAGGCCTGGCTGTGTGCGGACTCCATTGGTTGTGTGTGCGGAAGGGTAATTGTAAGGGAAGTGTTGAGCTCCAAAAATGTTCTCTCTTCCACCACATTCCACTCCATTTATTTTGACCATTATTAATCCCAGGCTCAAATGATCAATGAAATTCGTTAAAATTGCTTTAAGAATGAATATCATGGCTAACTTGCTATGTTTTTATAATTTTGTCATTGTAGTACTTTTTGAACTGAAACTAGCTACAGAATGCAGACATTCTGTAGCTAGTTGCCAATTCTGCAGCCATCTTCCTGTTTAAGCAGGTTCCAGATGTCCTCTCAGGAAAAGCCACACATGGTCGTATTCCACGTCATGCCCTCAGCATTTGTTGCTCTCCATGAAGATCAAACGGAATTCTGTACGTGGTTATGCACACGAGAACTCAAAATAGGAGATAGACTCCTAATAGGACAAGGACAGTCCAGATGTCCTTTGTCATATTACGATGCCACCTTTAGAGTTCTAGTTCGATTTTAATATGGAAAGACAGTAATCCATGTATTATCTCAAGTTCTGTTATGTAAATTTTCTATAAATGTAGCTCGGGAAACTGAGAGACTGTAGAGCGATAAAAAGGGTCTTTTTAACTCCTAATTACCTTCACATTAATTGTCAACCCAGGGACGACTTTTTATTTCAAGAGTGTACTCAGTTTGAGGCGGCTATTTACTCAAGAGAAATGTTTTGCAGTATAGTGCTTAAAATGCAAAAGTAAATGAAAGCTGGAAACAAAATCTAATTGGAACAGCAAGAAACTGAAATGTTCTAAACTAAATCATTCACTCAAACAACCATCAATCGAGGATACAGTAGCAATAACTCATTCCTCTGGATATTGATGCAATTGAAATCAAACCGGAACAAGACAATCAATCTGGGAACAAGGAAGTAATAACCAATGTTCTCTACAGTTGAGAGTCCTGCTTTAAAGAAATTAAAAGGAAATCGAGATTGAACTAAAGCTGCTATTGAAAGTAAACTAGGAAAACTCTTTAAAAGCACTCTTGCAATGAATCAACAGAAATGAACAGCAAAGCTTCATCTAACAAAAATGATTTATTAATGGAAAGGAATAGCAATGCTAAAATACTAGAATTAAACAACAATCTTAAATGGAACCGAACAGCAAAACTAAGTTATTAGAAAGACACAACAACTATAAATGTAATTGAATCAGCAACCTATCAGCATGAACATTAATCACAGTTATTGAAGCAACATCAATCATAGTTATAATTGAATAGTAACTTAATTGAACAACCATTGCAATTATAACCGAGCAGTAATTAAATGAACCATAGTCTCAATTAGATAGCGCAGCATTAGATCAGAATTATCATCAGGACATTTCAAGTTATAATTAATAATTCTATCACTCACGCAATCCAATTATGATTTCAATATAACAAAGCAATTCTGCGAAATGTTCATAAACAAAAGATTACTGAACAAAACAATTTAAAGAAATGAAAAGGAAATCAAACCATCACACGGCAGCAATTGTAAAGATATTATACACAGCAGCAGCGTACTCCACCAGAGGCTGGGCCCTTAGCCGCCAGGGGACGCTGTTGGGTTACTTCAGAATGAAAAGAATGAACAGCAACTCCCAAATCATGTATTAATCAGCAAATTGTGGAATCATTACAACAGCAAAGGCTTGAGAATTACAGCATGCAATAATCCCTATCCTATCATGAATAATCCACCATCATTCTTCATCATTTTTCCATCATTTTTCATCCCCAAATCATCCCCATCTCTGATCTCTGTTTTCATTTAAATAGAGAGAGATCAGAGAGAATTTACAATAAAGATAAGTATAACATGATTTCTATTACAAATTTTTTTTGCTTCTAACCATTTGTTCAACAAGAACAAGGCGAATTTGGCTTTGCAGCTGAGATTTGGAGGACGGCCGCAACAAAAAATCTCAGAAAATTTTGCTCAAAGAACCTTACGTTTCTCTCAGTAAAAGCCGAATTTGGGCAAACCGTTCTTTACTAGAGTTAATTGGGTCCGTTCTGGACAAAACCCATGTTCCGGATTTTACAGATTCTGCTTCATTTGCTCGAAATCTCAACCGCAAAACCGTCACTTCTTATTCCAGCGAATTTCTGAGTTGGCACTTTTAATGATCAAATCTTCAATCTGGAAATTATCTTGGAGGCTAAAAATGGTGAATAATGTTACAACTGATTTATTAAAACTATCATTGATAAAATCATGCATAATCATCAATTTATTAGAAATAAAGGAGAATAAATAATATTCATTCATAGAAGCATAAATCATCATAAAATGGATTTATATAATAAATTATAATAAATATCATGATGAAGAATAATAGAAATGAGTGGAATAAGTGTTCAAAAGTGATAATAATAATGGCATATTAACGGCCCAACATACCCCCACACTCAATATGTTGCATGTCCTCATGCAACGAAAACTGAATATATTGCATGTCCTCATGCAACCCAAAGACAAAAACCCATGTGTTAACCAAGAAATAAAAAATATGTTCATCTCAGCTCATGAAATGGATAGAACAAATGAATTCTTCCTTAATTAATGAATATTCAAACTTAACGATTTTGATGAAGGCAGAACAATGAAGTTGCAGCAAAATATGATATAAGTCACAGCAACCTTCATTAACCATTTTCCCAAAAACTACAAACCAACTTTTGTTGAAATGTTGCAAGTAAATTTATAATATATGAATGTCTCTATGATCCAAAAATTAGATCGTTTTGATGCACGGATCATGAGATATCAACAAAATGGCTGTAGGTGAGAGTGCATGATTTCCGAAATTTTATGAACCAATATTTCTTGAAATTGTCTGGGTTTGTATTAATGATACGTTTGCATTTCCCAAAAATCACAAGAATTGAGTTCATAGTTTTAAAATATTATGGAAATCAATTTCTGCACTGAAATTGTATGCCTTAAATGAGAAAGAAAATTGAAAACATCCATCATGCGTAGCAATTCCTCTCCCTCTCTGAAAAATTAGCATGCCCTCATGCGATGCTAGAAAAAAATTGAGGTGGTTGCTACCAGCTGTTGAATTCTATGCTTGGTGTAAAACAACATGGAATAAGGGAGGTGTTGAGAATGAATAAGAATAGCAATGGATGATAAAGAATATGAATGGCATAGTCATAAGAAAGAAATGAATGAAAGGAACACTCCCCCATACTCGAAAATGATATGCTGCTGAAAAAGGGAAAGTGGTAAAGATGTGGAATGAAGGATGATAAATAATGCTCAAAATGGATTTTCATGAAATTTTCCTAAATTCGTAATAAATCAGAAAATTATGCTATTTTACCTCAAGTTTTACCTCCAAAAATGTGGAATGACATATATGGACTGGCAGTTGTTGAAGCTGATGTAGGCAGAGTTGGTGCTGAAAGTGATGCAAAAGGTGGAATCTAGGTAAGCACATCATGTCCGAAGAATTGTTCACGTTCGCGAGTTGCTCGAGCCTCTTCTGTAAGTTGCAATAGTGTGGTCATGCTATGAATAGAATTCTGCCCATACTTGTTGTTTTCCTGCAAACAAAGCACTATTTGGCATACAATGTTCTTGAATCCATAGTGTAAGCAATAGATAAGATGCATGCAAAAATTTCAATCAGAAAAACTTTTGTCAAATCAACAAGTTATGGCAGAGTGTAGTAATCATATCGCATGCTATCCCATAATGCATACATTCCCCCTCCAATTGGAAAATGAATTCCATGACCATAAAGCGTATGAGAGGTGTTGTGCTGAGAGCAAGGCAAGGGAATGAACAATATTGCAGTAAATAAAGCAAAGTACACATATCAATGATAGGACAACGAGAGTTATGGTTATAATGAGAGCAGAGTGTGTAAAGATAGTTATGAATAAAAGATAGGATGCTTTGGATTGATGATAAGTTATGAAAAAGAGAAAAAGGACAGCAATATGCCAAAAAAATGCTTTACTGACAGTATTCTAGCTGAAAATGATGCGATTGATCATAAAAAAATTTCTCATGCATAAAGGTTCAAAACAGGGAAAATTAAGGAAATAATTTCTCTGATAAAAAGAAAAAAAAATAAGAAAAGGGTATTATAGTAATAATTGACGATAAGATATAACTTCAATACCATAAGCAGAGCCTCTGCTGCCAGCAGGCGTCCATAGCCTCGGCAGGGTTGCTTTTTAACCCATATGAGCCAGGATCCTCAATTAATAAATGGAGAGTTACAATGTTGTTCTACAGAAGAGATCAGTGTGCTGGCGTGGTAACCAGATAACCACACTGCCATTCACTGGGATGTAGCAAAAGTGATCAGGCCGGCTCGTGATGAGACCTCATGTTCCAAGGATAATTTGACTATCCAATGGATCATAACCCTGGTGTGGTGGCCATAATGGAAATGTCACTTTCTTACAACCTTATGAACATGGTAGGCTGGCTCGTAATGAGACCCCCTATCCTCCATCTGTGAACAAAATTTTGTTGTTATTACACAATTTTATGATAAAAAGAGGGAGGCTTAGTACTCCTTAAGAGAAGGGATGGTGGAAGAAGTTGAACATGTCAATAGAAAAATATACCCATAATCTCATTTATTACAGACAGAGAAGATTATAATCCAGAAGGGTGGAACCAGCATGGTATTAAGATGATCAATCAATATCATGTTCAACAGAAAACAATGCTGTAAAGTAGTATATAAATAATTGTGTCCTTTTTGAAAATAATCTATCATCAAGGAGCTGTCCTGTTAAAGATCATAACGTGAATGATATTAACTCGCTTCAATAGAATCCATAATTCTTGTCCTTATAAAAATAGTGTACTTCATGTCATGAAGGGGAATCAGTAAAATGTGGTTGAGATGAACTAGGAATAGTCCCACAAGAGGAAGAAAAGGTTGCTCTCAAAAATACTCCCAAAGGGTTGCTCTTTTGAAGGAACGGCAAAAACACTCAAAAAGTGGTGTTCCGTGTAGGGAACAGCAAAGGAAATGCACACCAAAAAGCAAAAATACACATAAAAAAATGTGAAAATGCAAATGTCGTTCCTTTGGAAAAAGGAACAGCAAAAACTAAAAGTGTCGTTCCTTTGGAAAAGGAACAGCAGAAATGCAAGTGCCATTCCTTTGGAAAAGGAACAGCAAAAATGAAAAGTGCAGAAGTGCTGTTCCATTCGAAAAGGAACAGCAAAACGTGAAAGTGCAAAAGTGATGTTCCATTCGGAAAGGAACAGCAAAATGGACAATCATAAAATGCAAACATGCAAAAAAAACAAATTCTCTGTTCACAGCATTGATGCTGAGGATGAGTTAAACTTTGAATGAAGCAACACCTGAAACACAAAATATAAGAGAAATTAGAAAAGAAACAACATTTTATTTAAAAATAATATGTAAATTAAGTTACAACAGCTATGATATTATGTAAAAAAAAATGATCTTTTTGAAGAATGTTTTGGCAGCAGTGACAAGACATGAATCTTCAAATCGAAATCAATTCTTCATTTCTTCTATTATGAATCCGTTGGGTAATGACTTAGATGAAATTCCTTTGTTTCTTTAAATTTTTTTTCAAGAATCACTCGTCTATAAATTGACCTTCTTTATTTTCCTAGGACCTGCAAAAAAACGAGTGTCTACCTGCAATAAAACATTAAATCATGGAGAAAGAGAGGTGATCGGGCTTCCCTAATCCAAGAATGATGCAAAAAACAACAAGTAGTTACTCTATATAACAAATCCATTGAGAAAATAACAAAGTAAAATTTATTTGTCACCTGCGGGAGAGCAATGGTCGACCATACTATCCAGCAGTGTTTTAATCACAACTTCTTTGTTTTTCATCGAAATTGAGTGATTCCAAAGCCAAATGAGAGCTAATTCAAAGGTTTATTTCTAGTAGCAACAAGTTTTAGAAATTCAATGATATGATATGTCAATTTTAGTTAGAACAACCTGCATAACATAGTCATTTTCAATTACCCAGCTCAGATAAACAGTTAATGTTTTAAGCGTAACTTTTTATTTTGATGTCGGATTCGAATGATTCAAATTGGAAATGAAATTAGATTCATTTATTTATTTCAAATATAAACAGGTTTTGAAGACAAGAAGAATTTATAGGTCAAATACTGTAAGGAACAACTGGAAAGACATAGTTTTAAGGGTGCTTATTTACGATAGACAGTCAGTATTTTGATCATAACTTCCCCATACGATATCGAAAATGAGTGATTCCAATTGCATTGTAAACTATATTCATAGGGGAATCTACCATAGTAACAGGTTTTAAAAATTCAAACATTTAGGCCTCCAAAAACTGACTGTTCCAACTCTGTTCCTGAGCTGCCCACTAGACATCCGGTCAATGTTTTGGTTCTAACTTTTTCGTTTCAAATCCAAATTGACTGATTCAAATTGGGTTAGAAAGTAGACATCAAGGGCTACCTAGGGTAGAAACATGTTTTAAAAATATTCACTTTTGGTCCCTCAAAACATGACTGTCCCGACTGTTTTTCCAGAAAGTTCATCAAGCCCGCAAGCCAAAAAAATGATATTCAAGCATTTTTTCAAATTGGTGATAAAAATGAAAAATGAGTGTTTTTAGAACTTATTATTTCTATTATGATTCATCTACATACACAAATAAATTGAAATATTTATCACCGATGTTGATTTCGATAGCGTGTTGCGACAAAAAAAACAACTATTTTTACAAAAAAAAACAAAATGCATTTATTTATGTTCTTATTTTATTTTATTTTATTTTTTCACTAACCTACTTTGATTGAAATATGAATATGACTATGTATAGGAGTACTTCCAATGGAACCATTTTCGAAATAAGGCTTCAAATATGTACATACCCAAATTTGAAAAATGCATATTGATAAAAATTAGGGTATGAGAAGCCAACTTCCCTTGAAAAGATGTTGTCAAAAATTGTTGAAGTATAGAGTGATGCTGCAAACAAGTGATGGAATGAAACCAATCTTCAATATATCCTTTACTTTCTTGATTTTCCATAGCCATCATATCATGAAGTTCTTGAGCTTTTAAAATGACTTGTTGATGCATACTAAAAGAAACCTCATTTTCTTCCATAACTTCTACAATTTTTGAATTTGAAACATTCTGAATCTCATTGTAAGTTTTCTCCATTGGTGCATGTGAGATAGAATGGGTGGGAAGGATGGGTAAATTTTGCAGTTCAACATTGTAAGCATGTTGTACTGGTTTATTGTGGTGAGGGTGTGGAATTAGTTGAGCAGGGAATTGTGTATGGAATGGAGCATTGTGATGATGTGGTTGGTTGGGTTGAGTGGATAAATTTGATATGCAAGCAGGATGTTGTGAAAGAGCTGGTGGAGAATATGGAGAATGTGCTTGTGCTACAAGATGAGGGAGAGGAGTCATGCAATCATAAGGTGAACCATGCCAAACTTGTAGATAAGATTGGTGGTTATATTGAAATTGACATGGCTGCCCTAGAACATGAGTATTCCATAATGGATTATGCAAGTAAGAGAATGGAGAAGAATTGTTTTGAACCATACCTATAGGCCATGATTTCCATGGTTTTGACCTTGTTGCAGCTTCCTCACCTCTTTGATATGATACTTCCATCCTAGATAAGGAAGAGTAACCATCTATGGGCTGCTCCTTTTGGTCATGAGGGAAAAACACTTCATCATATTCTTCATTTTTATGAACCTGCAAAACGTCCAATTTTGAGCTTAGAGAGCTAATAAAATCAACTTTAAAATTTTCAAATAAATCATTGATTTCAGCTCTTATGTCTCCTATTCTTGTAGCAGATTTGGAAAAGAAAGAACAAACATCTCTAGAATTCTTATCAGCCTTGGAGATTCCTCTTGAATACCTTATGCACAACTCACAAACATCATCATATGATAACTGAAAAACATCACCTTTTCCTATCAGATTTAAGAGTTCTAAAAATTCATCTTTGATTCCCTTAAGAAGGAGTGTTTTTAAGATCTCTTTTTCCAAATGCTTATGCTTTGATTTTTGAAGGTTATAATGAAATCGATCTACATAGTCCTCCAAACTTTCATCTTCCCCTTGTATCATACCGAAAATATCTTCATTGGATTTGCAATAGTCTTGGTACTTCTTCAAGAATATGTTCTTCATGTACTCCCATGATTGGATGCAATTCCCACCTAGGCTCATGAACCATCGGAGAGCTGCTCCTTTTAGAGTAAGAGGAAACACTTTCAATCTTTGATCATTAGTACAATAATCATATCCTCTACAAAGTATTTCGAACTCAAATAAGAATGTATCTCGATCTTCATTTGCTAAACCATGAAAATTTGGTAAAGATGGGGGAATTATGTGCATTTGTGTCACTCCTCCTAGATCTTTGATAGGAAATTCAAAAGTAGAAACGTGAGTCATTTCTTACCATAATATAAGATGTTTTTCATGTGTTTCTTCGAGGCTCCTTCTTCAAATGTTCCTGTCAATTAGTTAGTGAAATGGGTGGTGCTTACATCACCACTTGAGTGAAACCTTGTGATTCATTTTCCAAAATTTCTATTTTTTTCCTAGTCATTCACACAAAAATTCAAACATCTATTTCTACCTAACAAAGCAACAACAAATCTGTTATGAAAGCGGACAGTGGAGCAGGGCTTTTACATGCTCCGCACGCAGGTTCTTACCTTCCATTTTTAAGATCCAACTCTTCCCTAGTAGGCACTCATCAGATTCACACTACTCTTTAGAAATGGCTACACTCTCCCCGGCAACGGCGCCAAAATGTGGTGCGATAAAAAGGGTCTTTTTAACTCCTAATTACCTTCACATTAATTGTCAACCCATGGACGACTTTTTATTTCAAGAGTGTACTTAGTCTGAGGCAGCTATTTACTCAAGAGTAATGTTTTGCAGTATAGTGCTTAAAATGTAAAAGTAAATGAAAGCTGGAAACAAAATCTAATTGGAACAGCAAGAAACTGAAATGTTCTAAACTAAATCATTCACTCAAACAACCATCAATCGAGGATACAGTAGCAATAACTCATTCCTCTGGATATTGATGCAATTGAAATCCAACCGGAACAAGACAATCAATCTGGGAACGAGGAAGCAATAACCAATGTTCTCTACAGTTGAGAGTCCTGCTTTAAAGCAATTAAAAGGAAATCGAAATTGAACTAAAGCTGCTATTGAAAGTAAACTAGGAAAACTCTTTAAAAGCACTCTTGCAATGAATCAACAGAAATGAACAGCAAAGCTTCATCTAACAAAAATGATTTATTAATGGAAAGGAATAACAATGCTAAAATACTAGAATTAAACAACAATCTTAAATGGAACCGAACAGCAAAACTAAGTCATTAGAAAGACACGGCAACTATAAATGTAATTGAATCAACAACCTATCAGCATGAACATTAATCACAGTTATTGAAGCAACAACAATCGTAATTATAATTGAATAGTAACTTAATTGAACAACCATTGCAATTATAACTGAACAGTAATTAAATGAACCATAGTCTTAATTAGATAGCGTAGCATTAGATCAAAATTATCAGCAGGACATTTCAAGTTATAATTAATAATTCTATCACTCACGCAATCCAATTATGATTTCAATATAACAAAGCAATTCTGCGAAATGTTCATAAACAAAAGATTACTGAACAAAACAATTTAAAGAAATGAAAAGGAAATCAAACCATCACATGGTAGTAATTGTAAAGATATGATACACAGCAGCAGCGTACTCCACCAGAGGCTGGGCCCTTAGCCGCTAGCGGACGCTGCTGGGTTACTTCAGAATGAAAAGAATGAACAACAACTCCCAAATCATGTATTAATCAGCAAATTGTGGAATCATTACAACAGCAAAGGCTTGAGAATTACAGCATGCAACAATCCCTATCCTATCATGAATAATCCACCATCATTCTTCATCATTTTTCCATCATTTTTCATCCCAAATCATCCCCAAATCATCCCCCAAATCATCCTCCTCTCTGATCTCCGTTTTCATTTAAATAGAGAGAGATCAGAGAGAAGTTACAATAAAGATAAGTATAACATGATTTCTATTACAAAATTGGTTTGCTTCTAACCATTTGATCAACAAGAACAAGGCGAATTTGGCTTTGCAGCTGAGATTTGGAGGACGGCCGCAACAACAAATATCAAAAAATCGTGCTCAAAGAACCCTGTGTTTCTCTCAGTAAAGGCCGAATTTGGGCAAACCGTTCTTCATTAAAGTTAATTGGGTCCGTTCTGGACAAAACCCATGTTTCGGATTTTACAGATTCTTCTTCATTTGCTCGAAATCTCAACCGCAAAACCGTCACTTCTTATTCCAGTGAATTTCTGAGTTGGCACTTTTAATGATCAAATCTTCAATCTGGAAATTATCTTGGAGCCTAAAAATGGTGAATAATGTTACAACTGATTTATTAAAACTATCATTGATAAAATCATGCATAATCATCAATTTATTAGAAATAAAGGAGAATAAATAATATTCATTCATAGAAGCATAAATCATCATAAAATGGATTTATATAATAAATTATAATAAATGACATGATGAAGAATAGTAGAAATGGGTGGAATAGGTGTTCAAAAGTGATAATAATAATGGCATATTAACGGCCCAACATAGACGAGGTTAGATTTTTGTTAGATTTTATGGTTGACTACTAGATCTTTGAAGTCCGAAAATACTCTGTTTTGAAGTGATTCCTCTTTAATGAAAGAAGTAACATTTCCTTGAATGCATTGAGTTGATATTGAACTAGATTTCATGCTACTCTGGTGGTAGAGGGCCCTTGCCTCCTGAGCGGCCTTGTTTATACAGTAGATAAGTATTTTAGTCTCGTTTCTATTTCTAGTTTAAGCAAGTTTCTGAAGTTTATATTCATATTTGTTTACATTAATTATCACAACTAGACTTACTCTAATAAGCTCTTCCAAAATATCATTATGATGAATGAGGCATAGCTGTGGTATTATAGGTTTTAATTGCATTCTCTTTCGTTAATTATCACAGTTGGACTTACTCTAATAAGCTCTTCTAAAACATCATTCATACTGAACGAGATGGGCTATAGAGTTCCTTAGGTTAGTTGCATGTTAACTTAGTTATAGCATTTCGGAGGTAGAATGCATGTGATTCAGATCTGTCATTTTATTTCCAGTTTGATAATGGCTTTTGAGTTCAACATTGTTCACTGTACTTCAATTAGACTAGTGGCACTCTAGTTTATTTTTAACTCACTGTATTAGCACTCTAGTTTAGTTGCCATCCATTGCATTTTAAATCATATTAGTTGTTAAATTTAAATACCACGGTCTTCATTATTTACAAAACTTCTTTTGTTCCAATCTTACATTAATACACAATCATTTGGACAGGAGTTAGTTTCAGTCTAAGACCTAGAGTATTTTGCAACCTTTCTACCATTTCACAAACAAGCCTTTTCTCAAAAGACCATTCTAAAAATGAAATCTATAACTTCTGAATGAGGCCTAGTGGTGTTAAATTGAGTTGCAGAACATAATTAGAAGCTAGTTTAGAATAGAAATCTTATGATGCTACAAATGTTCTTTTCCAAATATATTCCAATAGATCTTTAAACATGGATGAGATGTTGTAACATTGTAAGTTGATTGTTTGATTGTTTAGTTAGGAGAACTTCATTTACACTTAACTTGCCCATTTCTCAAGCTCTTCCAAAACATTGTTAATGAATGAATTGGAAAATTTTAAGCTCATGTTGTGATTTATTTCCTTGAAGTCATTATCAAGCTTTGTATTTGTTGTTTGCTAGCCATAGTTAGGCTTTGTTCTGTTTTAGTAGTTGCATTTGTCATTTTCCATTCATAATTTGGGCTTCACTCTGTTTTTAACCAATAGCTTCTTCTCACTAGCATTTAGTTCTTTCCTTGTGAGCATAAAACCATAAAAAAAAAAAACCA
The DNA here is from genome assembly GCA_034641835.2 of Pinus albicaulis. Lineage (NCBI taxonomy): Eukaryota > Viridiplantae > Streptophyta > Pinopsida > Pinales > Pinaceae > Pinus > Pinus albicaulis. Next base: position 691,670,563 of record CM076579.1, on the reverse strand, counting down.
AAAACATCATAAAAGCACTAGACACAACGTAGTGAGAAACAAATACCTAGGCACATATAGTGCACCACACTTCAGCAGTTTACCAACCCTGGTTGACAATTAATGAACTCAATTTAGGAGACTAGGTTGAGCACAAACATTTTGGCGCCGTTGCCGGGGAATTGTAACTAGGTAGCCTTGTTTCTTAACTCCCAAAAACAATTATATGCATAGAGAGAGAGACTCAAGGGGTAGATTCATAAGAAGTAGCAGCAGAAGCTTGATCCCTAGAATACCACTTGTGTCATCTAGACCAAGAGCCAATACACCTCCAACTCAGACCCACAATCTATCCTTTACTGATCCTAGACTCCCAGATGACTTAAGATCATATATTCCATTAGAAATACTTTCCACTGAACCTGCCTTAGAAGAAGATTCAAGGACCTCTGCTAGAGACACAAACTTTTCCACTTCTACAGAAGAATCAACTATGGCAGAAGAAGGGGGAGGAGTCTTTAATGGAGAACACACATTATTTGGAGGGGGAAGAGGTAGAGGTAGAGGAGAAGGAGGTAGAGGTGCAGAAGGAGAAGGAGGTAGAGGAAGAGGTAGAAGAGAAATGGGAAGCTCTTTTGGGTTTCCTATAGTAGATGAAGAAACCAATACAACTATGAAAAATATTTCACCCTCTATCCTTCCAAACTTCTATGGACTTAAAACTGAAGATCCTGAAACCTTCCTATTTGAATTTGAAGTCCTGTGTAGAACTTATGACTACTTACAAGATGCTCAAAAACTTAAATTATTTCCTTCAACATTGAAAGGAGCAGCATTGAAGTGGTTTATGAGTTTGATCAACAGTTCTATTAGGACATGGGAAGACATGAAAAAAGAATTTTTAGAGAGGTATTTGGATTATTGTATGCCAATCAATCATAAGGAAGATGTGTTCAAGATGATACAAAAAGAGGATGAAAACTTGGAAGATTTGTTGGAAAGATTTCATTACAACATCAAAAGAGAAAAAATGGAAAACCTAGATCAAGACACCTTAAAAACTCTCTTGTTGAAAACGATTAGGAATGAATGGTTGGATATCCTTAACATGATGGGAAAAGGGGATATATCTCAGCTCACATTACCTGAAATACCTGAGTTATATATCAACCTTTCAAGAGGGAAATCTAAAACTGTAAAAGGTCCAAGAGATCCTGCTCTTGCAAGGGTAAGCAAGTCTGCTTCTGGGACAGTAAGTAGGGCAGAGATAGGGCATATGCTTGATGAATTCAAATCTGACATCTTAGGGAGTCTTAGTGAACAAATAGACACCCTTAAGTTACAAAACAAGAAAAAAGTTGAATCTGATGCCTTAGCAATCTTTTGTCCCAGATGTAGAAAGAAGCATGCCCTGAGAGAATGTCCTTTGGATGCAAAAGTTGTAGAGACCTGTGTCATTTGTTCAGAAAAACATGAGACCAAGAGTTTTCCTTCACTTCCTGGTCTTAAAGCTGTCTTTCAAGAAGAAATTTCTATAAGTTCCACAGAATCTCTCAATTTTGTCTCTAGAAGACCTTGGCAAGGACCTCAAACACAAGGATTTCATGATCAAATGTATAATCAACCTCCACCAAATTGGAATTCTTGGCAGCAACCTTAGCCCCAATTTCAAAATCAATCTCAAGCTTGGGCACAAGGGGCACAAAATCCCTATGGAAGATACTCTCAGTACTATCATTATCCACCATCTTATCCAACATATCCACATTTTCCTCAACAACAAAATCCTCAACAAAATCCTCAAAATCTACAACATCAAAATCAACCACTTCCATTACCATTTCCTCAAAAATCAAATCAGTTGTCTGCTCAATCCATACCAAACCCCAACAATAAAAATCCTTAGAATACATATATGATAGAAGGCCAACAGTTTCCAATTTATTTAATTACTCCTCTAGACCTTAGTGATGTTCAACTTAGGTCTGGAAGAATACTTGAAAAGAGGAAACCTTCTGTGATCATACAAGAACAAGACAACTCTGAGGAAGACCCTCTACGAGAAAATAAAAGTCTTGAAGAAGACACATCTTTTCAGGACCCAAACATTGAAAAATCAAAACAAAAAGAACCAATAATTTCAACTCTTGTATTAGAGCAGCCATCAACATCCACTCCTACACCTCCCTTTCCAGAAAGACTACAAATTGATAGAGGTGTAGAAAAACAAATTTTGGTGCCTAATTATGATTTCCTAGATGAGCTAAGAAATGTTTGCATTAAGATTTCATTATTACAAACCATCAAGGAAATCCCAATTTTAGCAAAAATAATAAAGGAGTTGAGCATGAAGAAAATAAGAAAAAGAATAAGAGAGACAAAGAAAATTCAACTGGCAGGAAAAATAGCAGACATTATGATGGGTAAGATTTCTATTCCAAAGTATCTAGACCCAGGAAATCCAATTGTCAAAATTCACATCAATGGAATTGAGATCAAAAACACACTCATTTATTTAGGAGCATCAATCAATATCATGAGTAGACAAATCATGGATAAACTGAAACTTCCTAATCTTCTCTTTACACCCACACTATTAAAATTGGCAGATAGATCTGTGATCAAACCTGATGGAGTAATAGAAGATATTCCAGTGTCCCTAGATTCTTGGGAGTACCCTGTGGATTTCATGATTCTAACTCAGAATAATCTAGGAGGACAGCCTATTATATTAGGAAGACCTTGGTTAGCTACAACTGATGCTTTCATTAGTTGTAGATCTGGTGATATGTACATCTCTGATGGTAGTTCAACTAAGAACCATGATTTGTATCCTCCAGCAAGGACAATTACAGATTTAGATGATACTCAATGGATAGAGGATGAAGAAGACTTACAACCTCTCTTCACAATTTCAGAAATTAGTGAAGATAGTCAAATTCTGAATATTTTAGAAAACTTTGAATCCTCTTCGGAACATAAACATGACCAATTTCAAGAAGAATCCAACATTGAGTTTTTGTCATCAAGACAGCTGTCTCTTCATTCTATGGATAAATTTGGCAGCTCTACAAGTGAGATATTTCCAAGCAAAACTTTAAACATAAACAAGAACCTAGAAAAATCTCAACAAGAAGAGTTAGTCAAGACATTACAGAGACATTCTTCTGCATATGCATGGGAGTACACTAATATGAAAAGGATAAGCCCCAAGACTTGCACTCATCACATCTACATAGATGAAAATTGTAAACCAATCAGACAACCTCAAAGAAGGATGAATCCAAATCTTAGGGAGACTGTTAAAGAAGAATTGTAGAAATTGTTGAATGTCAACTTTATCTATCCCTAGAAAATTAGTCAGTGAGACTCCTTGTATTATGTAACTTGAAAAATGGCAAATAGAGGGTATGCCTATTTGGCTTCTTTTAAAAAGAATTAAAAACAAAAGAAAAGAAAAGCTACTCTTAAAGACCATTTTCCCTTACCTTTCATAGATCAAGTGTTAGATACATTAGCTGGCAAAAAGTGCTTCTCATTTCTAGATGGGTTTAGTGGTTATAATCAAATTCAAGTAGCACTCGAGGACCAAGACAAAACCACATTTACCTATCCTTGGGGTACCTATGCTTACCGAGTATTGCCATTTGGATTATGCAATGCACCTGCAACATTTCAAAGGGCAGTATTAGGAATTTTTTCAGATCTACTACATGATTGTGTAGAGGTATATATGGATGATTTCACAGTTTATGGAAACACATTTGAAGAAGCTTTAGCAAACTTGGAAAAAGTTTTAAAGAGATGTCAAGAAGAAAATCTTTCACTTAGTCATGAGAAATGTTTCATGATGTTTACTGAAGGTATTTTTTTGGGGCATCATATTTCAGGGGATGGGATTAGAGTTGATGAGTCAAAAATTGAAGTCATCTCTAAATTATTTATTCCAAGTTGTCAAAAAGATATTAGGAGTTTTCTTGGATTTACAGGATATTATCGGAGGTTTATAGAAAACTTCACCAAGATAGCATCTCCACTCTTTAAATTGCTTACCAAAGACTGTGAATTCAAATGGAATTCTGATTGCCAGTTAGCCTTTGAGACCCTGAAAACAAAAATTTCTGAAGCACCTATTTTAAGGGGACCTAATTGGAAGTTACCTTTTCATATTTCAACAGACGCCTCAGATACAGCTCTAGGAGCAGTATTGGGACAAAAAGACCTGATTCCTTATGCCATCTACTATACCAGTAAAAATTTGACTCCTGTAGAGTTAAACTATACTGTAACTGAAAAAGAGTTTTTAGCTGTTGTTCATGCCATAAACAAATTCAGACACTATATAACAGGCTATGAAACTTTTGTTCACACAGATCATTTTGCAATTAGATACTTAATGAACAAATCAATTACTAATGGCAGAGTTATAAGATGGTTATTGCTTTTACAAGAATTCAACATTACCATTCTAGATAGGCCTGGAAAACAAAACACAGTAGTTGATTTCCTATCTAGACTCCAAAACATCAAAGATAACACTCCAGTTGAAGATCAATTTCCTAATGAATATCTTTTTGCAATTTCTACTCAGACTCCTTGGTTTGCTGACATTGCTAATTATTTAGTTTCAGAGAAATTTCCTTCAATAATGAATGCAGGAGAGAAAAGAAAAAGCATTTATGACAGTGCAAAATATTCATGGGTTGCTAATGAGTTGTACAGGACAGGTCCAAATTTTATCATTAGGAGATGTGTTCGGGAAGATGAGATGCCTGAGATTCTTAAAGCATTTCATGATGAACCTTGTGGCGGACACTTTGCTAATAAGAGGACAGCCTATAAGATCCTTCACTTAGGATATTATTGGCCATCCCTTTTTAAAGATGCTAAAGAGTATGTCAAAAGGTGTGACAGTTGCCAAAGGGTAGGGAAACCTTCTCCTTCAGGTGAGATGCCATTGCAACCTCAGGTACATATTGAACCTTTTGAAAAAAGGGCTCTGGATTTTGTAGGACCTATTAGTCCTCCATCAAGACAAAAGAGATATATATTAGTTTGCACTGATTATGTTACTAAATGGGTAGAGGCCAAGCCATTACTTTTTGCTAATGAAGCATCTGTAGTTAATTTTCTTTTTGAGGATATTTTTACTCATTTTGGTGTCCCAAGGGAAATTGTTACAGATCAAGGAGCTCAATTCACATCAAGGCTAGTGGAACAAATGATGGAGAGGTACAAAATCAGACACAAAAAATCTACTCCCTATCATCCACAAGCAAATGGTCAAGTGGAATCTACTAATAAGGTTATTGAAGGGATCCTAACAAAGACTGTCCATTTACATAGAAAAGATTGGGTAGATAGGCTTCCTGAAGCCTTGTGGGCCTATAGAACTACATGGAGAAGCACAAAAAATCATACTCCTTATGAACTTGTTTATGAAAAGAAAATTTTGTTTCCCATAGAGTTCCAGATTCAAACTTTCAAAATGGCAGTTTAGCTAGGACTTGATCTATCATAGGCACAAAAGCATAGATTGGAGCAGATTAATGAATTGGATGAGATCAGACAAGATGCAGTTCAGAAAACCAGTATAGTCCAACAGCAGAGGGCTAGATGGCATGACAAGTACATCAAGGAAAAGAAGTTCAAAGAAGGTGACTGGGCTCTCTTGTTTGATTCAAAGTTCAAGGATTTTCAAGGTAAATTTCAAACATATTGACTTGGGCCATACGAAATTGTGAGAATTTTTTACAATGGAGCAATAAAAATCAGGACAATAGATGAAGAAGAGGTTACGTTTCTTGTGAATGGTCATAGATTGAAGCTGTATCACAAACCACTCTCAAGAGAAGAATTTTTCAAGAAGTTCCAGGAAAACAGTGATGTGAAGTTAATGAAGAAGAATCTTTCTTCTTCATCAACTTAATCAAATTTTCTGAAGTTAGACTTATTGAAAAAAATAAAATAATAATAAATAAATAAATAAAATAAAATATATACATGAAAACCAATAATTGATTGGCATGTTTATACAGAAAAGATGGAGTGAAAATCAAAATCTTTCTGACACTCTAACTTTTCCATTTTGTTTTTTTTACAAGCAGCGGTTACAAAATCATAAGTGCAGATCCATTTCACTTATGATCCATCTCATTTTACTTCATTTCATTCCATACATCATTCATTTCATTCCATTCACTCATATCATATCTTATTCCATTCATTCATCCATTTCACTTCATGGTACACTTCATTTCCATTTCAAATCTTTAAGTTTGATCTCCTTTCTGCAACTGAATAATACATAGCAGAAATTGCAGGGCACTTTTTCACTCCATTTCATAAGTTGTGATTCATCCCACTTCATCATTCATTTCATACATATCCCATTATACCATATTTCACATCCATATTCACTCATTCCATACAACATTCCACTTATATTCCAAACCATTCCATTCCATGTTTCAAGTTCTCTACAGGTACATTCTGCAGCTAATCAGACTTTCTGCAGCCAGACAGACATTCTGCAGCTACAGATCCTGAAGGCACTGACCAGCAATCATTTGATTTGCAACAAAATGATCCTGCATATCCAAGAACAAGCCAATATTAATAAGGTTATGAAGACTCAAAAATTAATGATTTTCAGGAGAAAACAAAGCATATGAAGATCACAAGAAAATCAAAGCAAAGGCAAAGGTATGAAGTGATTATAATGACATATCATGAAAAATATTAGTGTAGTTTAGTTGTATATTGTTCAAAAAGTGTTTTAATTAATTTTGTTGATCTTGCCTAACAAATCTCCCGCAAAAAATTTGGATAAAACTCCTTTTGATTCCACCACTTCAAAACCCATATCCGATCATCATTTCAAAATCCAAACGGTTAAAGTGCTAAAGTGATTGGATTGATCACGTCACTAAGCATTTAATGATGATTTTTGAATTCGTTACAAAATATCTCCGTGGTCTTTTCACTCATTGATTCGTTTTCTTCACCTCACCTCATTAATTCATTCCGTAACCATTTCATATCACTCATTCCCGCAGCCAACTCTTAACCATTTCATTCTGTAACAACCATTGTCACCGTGAAACAAAGGAAACATTTGGGGAGCAAAAACAACTTGTTAACGACCATTCTCACCGTGAGCAAAAAGCTGGAGAATTGAAGATTGAAGAAGAGTTATGGGCCTCATCGTGAGAACAGAACCAGTTGGCACTAAATACTTGGAAGGCTATCCCCAAATCCGAGAAATTTTACAACAAGCAGGATGGTTGCAATTCATTGAAAAATTCAGTGGCTTCCACAAAGAAGTTACTAAAACTTTTGCAAGATCTTTTAATGGGGCTGAGGTTGAAGTTGGAGATATTAAATTCACTGTCACAGAGGCTTTTATTGCTGAAGCAACATGACTGCCTAGACAAGGAGAAAGGTGGTTTAAGAACAGAGAATTCCATAACGAAGCATGGAAACAGATACTCAAGTCACCAGGTATGGATGTCACTGTTTTTAAAAATGGTATCCCTAGTTCTGCATTAAAGAACAAATGGAGAAACATTTTGCTTATCCTACAAAAATTCATCACTTGTGAAGGTAGATATGGTACTTTCTATGTTTACCATATTAGGTTGATAATGCATTTCCTAGAAGAAGAACTTAATTTGCCCTATTTCTTGCTTCAAAGTTTAAAGAAAATCGCTTCAAGTGTCCAAAAGAGAATTCAATTTCTGGAGACAACCTTATACCGCCATGGTTTAGTCAGATTTTGATTGAACACCATTTGAGCTAAATAGGGGATAATTGGGATAACTTCTTGGTGAGAAATCACTTTGAGGAACCAAAGGAACCTCCACCTGAACAAGAACCTACAAAAAGAAGCAGAATATGGAGATCCTCCAAAACCGAAATTGGTAAAACAATACAAGAAAGCAATGAAGAAATGATCTCTGAAAAATTAGTTCAGATTAAAAAGCAACTTAAGAAAGAGAGGGTCATAAGAAAATTTTCCAGAGAAAAAGGAGAAGGGCCATCTCAACCGAGGAGGAGCCACAGACTGAGGGGCATGCTAAAGAAAACAAAAGTTAAACAAACTGGAGTTATAAACATAGAAGACGAAGAAACACCTACTGAGGAGGATTTTGATGAAGAAGTTCCAGAAATCGATCCTGCACAGCAAGAAATTTACAACTATGTTGAAACATTGGAGAGAAAAGCTTCAGAGAGTAGAGACAAAACCCCTAGTCCTCCACTGTCTGAAATAGATGTGCTAAGAAGAGATAAGTATGAGCTAGAAGTATTTAATAGACATATCAGGACTGAGAATGATATTATGAGAGAGAAAGTTAAACTAAAAACCAGTATGAACTCAACCCTGTCTTTACAAATGGACAAAGTGGAAAAGGCCAATGAAAAGTTGAAAAAGAGGAACAAAAAATTAATCAGGGCACTTACCAATTTAAGGTTCAAGTTAGTCATCAGGAAGCCCAGAAGGCCTTTAACTACTAGGCAGAGCAGAAGAAGAGGGTTGGATGTTCTTGCAGAGGTCTCCGAGTTCATGGAATATTTGCATGAGGACATGCAAGAATCTAGCAGTGGGGGTATGTTGAGCTCCAAAAATGTTGTCTCTTCCACCACATTCCACTCCATTTCTTTTGACCATTATTAATCCCAGGCTCAAATGATCAATGAAATTAGTTAAAATTTCTTTAAGAATGAATATCATGGCTAACTTGCTATGTTTTTATGATTTTGTCATTGTAGTACTTTTTGAACTGAAACTAGCTACAGAATGCAGACATTCTGTAACTAGTTGCCAATTCTGCAGCCATCTTCGTGTTTAAGCAGGTTCCAGATGTCCTCTCAGGAAAAGCCACACATGGTCGTATTCCACGTCATGCTCTTAGCATTTTTTGCTCTCCATGAAGATCGAACGTAATTCTGTACGTGGTTATGCACACAGGAACTAAAAATAGGAGATAGACTCCTAATAGGACAAGGACAGTCCAGATGTCCTTTGTCATATTATGATGCCACTTTTAGAGTTCTAGTTCTATTTTAATATGGAAAGACAATAATCCCTGTATTATCTCAAGTTCTATTATGTAAATTTGCTATAAATGTAGCTCGGGAAACCGAGAGATGAGGTTAGATTTTTGTTAGATTTTATGGTTGACTGCTAGATCTTTGAAGTCCGAGAATACTCTATTTTGAAGTGTTTCCTCTTTAATGAAAGAAGCAGCATTTCCTTGAATGCGTTGAGTTGATCTTGAACTAGATTTCGTGCTACTCTGGTGGTAGAGGGCCCCTACCTCCTGAGCGGCCTTGTTTATACAGTAGATAAGTATTTTAGTCTCGTTTCTATTTCTAGTTTAGGCAAGTTTCTGAAGTTTATGTTCATATTTGTTTACATTAATTATCACAACTAGACTTACTCTAATAAGCTCTTCCAAAATATCATTATGATGAATGAGGCATAGTTGTGGTATTGTAGGTTTTAATTGCATTCTCTTTCGTTAATTATCACAGTTGGACTTACTCTAATAAGCTCTTCCAAAATATCATTATGATGAATAAGGCATAACTGTGGTATTGTAGGTTTTAGTTTCTAGTTTACACTAAGTGGCATAGCCAATCTTACTCTTACAAAGCTCTTCCAAAATATCATAACAATGCGTAAGAAGTAGCTGTGGTGTCTTGGATTTTAGTTGTATTTGCTTTCAGTATTATGTTTATGTTCAATTGCTTTGAATAATACAGCCACACTTGTCCTCACAAACTCTTCCAAAACATCATTCATACTGAACGAGATGGGCTGTAGAATTCCTTAGGTTAGTTGCATGTTAACTTAGTTATAGCACTTCGGAGGTAGAATGCATGTGATTCAGCTCTGTCATTTCATTTCTAGTTTGATAATGGATTTTCAGTTCAACATTGTTCACTGTACTTCAATTAGACTAGTGGCACTCTAGTTTAGTTTTAACTCACTGTATTAGCACTCTAGTTTAGTTGCCATCCATTGCATTTTAAATCATATTAGTTGTTAAATTTGAATACCACAGTCTTCATTATTTACAAAACTTCTTTTGTTCCAATCTTACATTAATACACAATCATTTGGACAGGAGTTAGTATCAGTCTAAGACCTAGAGTATTTTGCAACCTTTCTACCATTTCACAAACAAGCCTTTTCTCAAAATACCATTCTAAAAAGGAAATCTATAACTTCTGAATGAGGCCTAGTGGTGTTAAATTGAGTTGCAGAACAGAATTAGAAGCTCTTTTAGAATAGAAATCATATGATGCTACAAATTTTCTTTTCCAAGTATATTCCAATAGATCTTTAAACATGGATGAGATGTTGTAACATTGTAAGTTGATTGTTTGATTGTTTAGTTAGGAGAACTTCATTTACACTTAACTTGCCCATTTCTCAAGCTCTTCCAAAACATTGTTAATGAATGAATTGGACAAGTTTAAGCTCATGTTGTGATTTATTTCCTTGAAGTCATTATCAAGCTTTGTATTTGTTGTTTGCCAGCCATAGTTAGGCTTTGTTCTGTTTTAGTAGTTTCATTTGTCATTTTCCATTCATAATTTAGGCTTCACTCTGTTTTTAACCAATAGCTTCTTCTCACTAGAATTTAGTTCTTTCCTTGTGAACATAAAACCATAAAAAAAAAAAAACCAAAAACATCATAAAAGCACTAGACACAACGTAGTGAGAAACAAATACCTAGGCACATATAGTGCACCACACTTCAGCAGTTTACCAACCCTGGTTGACAATTAATGAACTCAGTTTAGGAGACTAGGTTGAGCACAAACAAGAAGTTTGAATGTATTGACTGTTGAATCTATTAATGCAAATAATGTTTTAGTGGAACCAAATGTGTTATGTGTTTGATATCTTAGTTATTTTATTACTACGAATTTGATTCTTTCTATTGCTTTAAGATCACTTTATTTCTGTTTATGATCAAATACATCTGCGCGAATAGATCCTATATTTTATGCATGAATATCATTTTATGGTTAAGTATATGATAGATGAATAGATCTGTTTAAGTTGTTGCGCCCGAATATACACTGAGTGTGTTGGAATAATCTGCGAATATTTGATTTTGTTATCTGCTTACATCTGTGATGAAGTTGATCTGATAATTGCTAATTTGTTTATGCGTGCATCTTCTTGAGTTCTGTTATAAGTCTTTTGAGGGCCACCACATCAATTTCTTCCTCAGGGTGCAGAAAACTGGTTCCAACACCCCTCCATGCTACTTCAGGTGAGACTTTGATCTTCGTAAGTAGGTCATTGCTGAAAGGGCCAGTAGTTGGAGGGTTTTTTGGTTGCACAATAAATCCGAACCTGGGTCAGGACCCCTCAAGCCAACACTAAGCAAAAATTTTTCTTCCTGCCACTGCATTTTGTAGGTTCATTAGTTTCTCCACTAACCCCTAAAACGCCATATGGAAAGATTTAATAGTAATTCGACATAATTTTTAATAAGAATCATTGGTGGTATAACGGTAAGGTGTTGCATTAGTGGATAGTAGGTCCCGTGTTCAAACCTCTTCGACCAATAATTTTTTTTTTACTGCCACTAGGGTGCCATGTGGTATCCCATGACTAGGCCATGGTGCCACTAGGCCATGTGGCACCATTCCATTGTCCACTGAAAAAACCAAGAAACCAATCAAATATTCCCATGTGTTAAAATTAGAGGATGCCACTAGTCAACTTTGGTTGGTCCATACCCTACATGGTCACCCTGTTGACTCAGTAGTACAGTCAACCTAGTCAACTTCCCAGCTCAAATTTTAGTTGTTTAGCCAAACGGTCAGCATGCGATAACTTGAGCATATAGTGTCAGATTGAGGTGAAAAGAACGTCGTTGGATTCAAAACAATGAGCAAGTCAATTTGGTGCTAGTTTCAAGACTTTATAGGAACTTTCATTTTTGAGCTAAAAATTGATCACCTGAATAGGTATGGATTTTATATGGTCATATTATCATGGTTTTTTTTTATTTTGAGAAGGTCACTCATTATAAATACTGCATCAAGCTAAGACATAAAGCTCCATGAGCAGTATGTTTTCTTTTCAGTGGGTTTGCTGAGATGTAGGTGTGGTTTAACACCGAGGACAATGTTCCCCAAGGGGGAGGGTTCTATAACATACCCAGGAAAATTTTCATGTAATAAAAGTTAATAAAGGAAAAATAAGACCACGATTAAGGGACACTTATTCCAAATTGAATGTTGGGAAAATATATCCTAGTGGGCATCACTAGATATGTGTTTATGGCTAAGGAAAATTGGCAAAGGTAATGGCTAAGGAATTAAAGGGACAAAAAGTATTTTTGGCACATTTATTTATGAAAATAAAGGAAATTAGGAGAATAGGTGAAAGGTCAAATGTTGCATTTGAGGAGGAAAATGAAGAAAATAGAGGCCTCAGTGATAAAAAGGCTTTTGAGGATCATTTGGTACCTTTTGTCAGTTCAGTTTTGGAGCTCTCTCATTATGCTCTTTCTCTCATAGTCTTGGATACTTAGAGTTTTTTGGAGCATTTCAGCGTTGAGCCAAGAAAGAGGAAATCAAGCAAAGGAAGTACAATGGAAGGAAATGAAAGTAAAGATCAAGTAAGGAAGAGCAAGATCTAGCAGCTTCAGCAGGAATACTTGCAGGTAACATATTGCATGTGTGATTTCCTAGTTGGTTTGGACATGCATGGCATATGCATGATGGTATTTGGTTCTCTTGTTGTCCGTGGCATGGTTTTACCGGGTTTTGACAGTGGTTTTCATCCTTGCCTTTCCTTTTTTGGGATGCCATGGTGTGTTGGAATTTTAATCTCAATTTTGATCTTTGGAATTGCTGGATGGATTTAGGAATACAGGGTGGAGGTGGTCTCAAGGAAAATTCCCAAAGGCATCAGAATCCCTTGAATGATTTTCGTGGGATACACAGTAAAGCCTAAGGGTGGTGTCTTGGTTTAGGGCCTAGTGATCCGAGATTGGATTGTGGTAAAGCCTAAGAGACAAGGAGATGGAAAATTCCTCAAGGATAGTGATGGATTTCAGATGGCATTCCAACTTCGGTTCAATTTTGTAATTGGAGCACCGGTTTGTGTGATCATGGTATGTCGACAGTGGAGGTGGTTTAATCTATGTATTCCCTTGGTTGTGTTTTAGATTGGTTTATCCATGAGATCGCACATCCATGCTTGGAATGTGGGATGGGGGTGACTGGATGAAGAGAGATTTGGCTTAGCCATGTCTATGCTCGGGTGGTACGTGGAAGTCTCAAATCTGGTTAGATGTTGCCTATGTTTAATGAAAGTTAATTTATCTTTCTTTTGTACTTATTAATGTGTGGATTTAATGGTTTTTTATCTCATTTTTATTTCGATGGTTTTATGCTGCTTATAAGCATGATTAAATGACTAGTTCATGTCATGGTTATTTCATGTATTTAATTGTGATTGTTAAAATAATGGATGCAAGACCTAATTGATGTCATATCAGTTCAAGGAAGAGGGTGGTGATCCTTCTTGTGATGTCTCTCAATATTTTTTAGTCATTTGTGCTGTCTTGTATCCTAGACCTGTAGATGTCATTCATGCCATGTGTTTGACAGAATGTCAATCCCGGTTGGGGGTGGTCAAGCCCAGTCCTAGAGTTGGTTTTTGGTTATTTTGCATTATCACCATGTGTTTGATGAATTCTGAAAGCTACAGGAAGTTCTAGGTAGTGTCCGGGATTCTCGGCTTAAAAATTGCCTTAAATCTCGCAGATGCAAACACAGGTCTAGGAAATTGAGTCCTTGGACGCACACATGCATATGTCTCGGGAGCATCCAAAGCCTCCCAAATGCACCCTTTCCCATATCAAGGGAGCGTCCAAGGGTTTTCTTCAGCAAAACTCAGTGGGACCCAGGGAGAAGTTAACTTGATGACTAAGATAGCCTCTAGGGGTCCTGTTGCAGGTGTAGGGAGTCTATGTTATGGTTTTTCACATCAGTTCCACTTCCTTAAAGTCACCAAGGAGGTTCAGTCTTCTCTTAAATTCCCTCAACTCATGTTTACCTTGATTGTCTAGTTACTTGGGTAGATGTGAGGGGAGGTGTACGTTACATCCTCATTTGGGAATCAAGAAGATATGGGTTCTTGGAGATTCAAAGTTAGTAATTGATTAGGCTAATAACGAGACATAGGTAGATATCCCTTCTATAAATGATATTTTGAGTGAAATCAACACATAACTGGATTCTTTTGAGAGGACCTCATTTTCTCATATCTATATGGAATTGAACCAAAAAGCAGATCGACTCTCCAAAAAGGCTTTATAGTTTCCCACAGGGTCCTTTGGTCAATATGAAATGTTGGATGATCATAAAATCAATGGCATGGAGTTTCACTTCAAGAGTTTCTTCATATTACATGAAAGCATTTTGAACATGTTTTTTGTATTACAATATCGATCTGTACATATCTGAAGTTTCTTTTGGAGATTTTTGAGCTAAACTTCAATTATTCCCATGTGTCACACATCATGTATATTTTTCTCTCATAAAATATATATATTTTTTTCATTTTATTTTGGATATATATATATATATATATATATATATGTATATATGTATATATATATATATATATATATATATATATATATATATATGTATATATATATATATATATATATATATATATATATATATTCTAATTCTATTAAAACATTTAACTACATACATATGGGTATGACATTTTTCTTTAACTTATTTTATAATTTTTATAAATCATATATATATATATAACTTAAGAAAGTATTTATGAGAAGTATTAAGTATTTATATGTTTATTAACTAAATTTAATAAAATAATAAATTAAATTAAGTCAATTTATTATTATTTAATTTAAAATTTTATTATAACATCTTTTTGATAATTAATTGTAAACAAGTTAAAATAAATCTTTAAACATGTATTTATTGTGTTAATAGGTACAAGAATAAGTAATAAACATTTTATAAAGTTGAATTTAAGAATACATATTAGATATTTTCATAGGAATAAACTTTAAAGAACACAAAAACAAGATCAATATATTTATCTATTAAAACCTAAGTATACATTATTTTTTTTTTAACTAGAGGAATTGCATGACATGGATGAATCCCAATAACTACCACTAAAAACTATAAATACTTACTTTCGCCACATTCGACATGCACAAAGTAAATTGGGAGATCTGAACAGGAAACCTCTTGACACTAATACTTCATTTACAGTTTCTTTATTAAGCTACCTAGAACTAAACACATATTATTATATATTAAATTTATATAAAAATAATTTAAAACATCGATATAATTACTTAATATATATATATATATACATATATATATATATATATATATATATATATATATATATATATATATATATATATATGTATTAAAAGAGCAATATTACAATGTCACACGAATATCAATAGACTAGTTACGCTACTGAGCTATCCAATTCAAGTCTAAGCTGAAAACTTGAAAAAATAAATATACTTATTTGTTACAATAATATATTATTAAAAATTCCCTGGATGCGGGTGTTCCAAAGCCGATTTAATGTGATGGGTTGGAGGGCTGCAACTCTCTGCCGCCATCTGCCCTCCGGGTACGACGTGTTAAATGGCTTAATGCCCAACGCAAAGCTCCATTTATCATCCCCCCATTCCAAAGCTGTTAGCTCTGCAAACTCTGGTTCTCGCTCGACTCCGGCTGTCGTGAGACATTCCTCCGCATGCTTGGGCAGGATTCACACCATGATAGAAGTTACGTTCTCTGATCTGTTTCGCTTGGGAAGGACGGCTTGGGAGCATGCTGCGGTTTGGCGCGCTGTGGGTGGCATTCACTCGCAACATGTTATTAACCACCTGCTCTCGGCTCCCACTCATAAACATTCTGATGCCAAAGATAGCAGCGTCTACAGGAGGGAGCGCGTCAACCATCGCTTGATGCGTTTAATGAGAAGAGAGGCTGGTGGTTTGTTAAGCGCCTGGTGGAGTGTCGAGCAGCTGTTGCAACCCCATTTGTTTTCTCTTCTGGGCTACCTTGCGTGGGTTTTCTCTGTGGTTTGGGAGGTTTTCAGGAATCCGCTTCATCTCAGCATGCCCAGGATTCGTCATCGTATGAGGAGCAGAAGGGGAAGCTCGCGGAGCCACCCTTCTCATGCCCCTTCCAATCCTTCTCCAGACTCATCATCCTTTGGGGATGGCTCGAGCCATTACCCCAGCACTCGTTCTGGTCGGGGGCGCTCTCATGACTATCGTTTGTTTTGGGGCCCTCACTCACACCGGCCTCCTGCTTCCTCTGCCCCAACTACAGGCACGGCTCGGTTCACTTTCAACAGCAGTCTCAGCCGCCCTTGCATTACTGCCATTCTATCGGTGGTCTTCCTTGAAGATAGCGTTCCTGGGGATGTCAGCTCGCTTCCAACTGCTCCTGCGGCGACTGTTAATGCTCCGGATACCCAATTTTCGGCGTTAAATCTCGATGATCGCAATTTCCAGGCACCGCCTCTGCCTCGCCCTGCTAAACCGGTTCTGTATGAGGAAATGCTTTCTGCTGATCAGGTAGCCCTGGCGACTCATGACGAACCTGCTTCTGACATGCACGCCACCGGCTGGTGCAGGATTGAGGAGGAGCCCCCGAAATATTAATGGGTTCATGGCCTGGTCTCTTCTTTGTTTCTGTTTCTCAAACCCCTGGGTTTTTTCTGTTTTGGAAGCTTTGCTGTTTTTATGGCCCTCTTTTGTATCTTTGGGGCCAAAGTATCCTTCAGAAAACTATGGTTCTGCACCCCTGCATGGGCATCGACAGTTTACAACACTGTTTTTTCTGAATTTTCTGCCTCCTGGGCAGCAGTTTCTGACTACGGTCTTGATGTAATTTTACCCGCCTGTTAATGGATAATTTTACTTAGAAAAAAAAAAATATATTATTAAAAATTATATATAGATATATATTTTATAATATTTATTTAAAAATAAATATAATTTCATAAAAATAACAAATAAAAAAATTATTAAAAGAGCAATTTTACAATGCCACACGAATATCAATAGAATATTTACTCTACTAAGCTACCCAATTCAAGTCTAAGTTGAAAACTTGAAAGCAAGTAATTGTGTTTTCTGCTTTCCACTTTGTAACGTACTTCTTGAATAAAAAATTTCTTTCACCTCTTTGAAATTCTTAAAGAAAAAACCCAACTTTGGGAACACTGTTGGAAATCAAATACAAGTTACTCGGACTCCAATCTAGCGCGAACTTCAAAAATATATCAAAGGTCAAATTTACCATGAGAATTGCCAGCCATACGTTTGGTTCCACAATCCCACCGAGTTCAAAGAGATGGTGAAATGGTAGCATAAATCAAGGATTTGAGAGACCATTGTGAGATCGAGATTAGGCAGAAGGAGACAGTTTTGTTGTATACAAAAACCCACGTTCAGATGTGTGCAGAGGATCTTATACCGCTTGTATATGCTTGCGGTGATACTCTCTTATTATTGGCTAGTTAAGGCGGTAGACTCTCTATATATGTATTGCTTCTCGTTATGGACGAGGAAGCCAACTTTCTGATGACGATATAGTCAACGTTTTCATGATGACATGGACTTTGTGATGATATGATGATGACGATTTCTTAATGATGTGGATTACTTGATGATGATGATATGGATTCCTTGACAATGTAGACTCTTTGATGATGATGTGGACTCATTGATGATGTAAACTCGATGATGATGATTTAATGATTTAGACTCTGTGAACTCTTTGTTGACAATGAGAACTCCTTAATGATGATGTGAACTCTTTGATGATGATGTCGACTCCTTGATGATGTGAACTCCTTACTGATGGGAACACTTTGATGATGGTACAGACTCCTTGATGATTTGATGAGATTTACTCAATCTGAGAAGGCTAAGATCAAGAGGGCGCTAACACACTCTCAAAAGATAAGTATTATCTTGATTATTTCTATTGATTGTTTAATTATGAGTCTCTTGGCTTGCTTGGTTGTTCTTATTCTTCCATAGCCTCCTAGTGAGGATTGCAGGTACATAATGGAGACTACCAAGGTGTGGCAATCGTTGAAAATTATGGAAGAACAATATGACAAGAAGACTTGTGATAGGATATGTACTCAAAGGGAGCATACGAGATCATCCTAATTGAATCACATTTTTATAAAGGTGGCTAGAAGTTTTGAAGATTGATATTGATTTAGATATGCTAAAAAGGAGCCCATGATTTTTATGCTATGTAGAAGACTTTTGTGTAAAAGGGAGTTGTTTTTGAGGCATGACCCTAGTGATATCTTTGGCACAATGGACTATGAGTCCATCAACATATCCCTAATGAAAGATTAGAAGAAGCTACAAGACTTTGTCATTGACTTGGTTGATTCTATGATTGGTTCGTTGATCTATTTGTTGATGTTTGTTACTGCTAAAATATATTGTTATTTGTTGGATTAAATTATGGTATGTTTAATTATACTATGGCTATTGATGTCTTCTTCTATGAGAAGCAATTTATTATCTGTTAGGTTCGACTATGGATATTGATATTCGCTTATGTGAGAAGCCACTTATTGTCTCTATACTCTACTATGGTTGTTGATGATTGCTTCTATGAGAATCCACTGCTGAATTCTATTACTGTCTGCTAATAGTTGTTGATGTTTTCTTCTAAGAGAAGCCCCAACTAAAGCTAAATGGGCATGTAAATGTTGTTGAAATATTTGATAAAGTATTAAGAATCACCATGGCTACATTTATGATGTTGAACTGGTTCCTGATATTTATGAGAAGAAATTGAATTGACCGAAAATTCCCTTGAAGAGGTAGCATTGAGATGAGTTAGGTACCATGTATCTTTCCTTATGATGAGATTGATGACCTCTCCCTCAAGTTGTGGGTTGTGAGACCTACAATTGGTCGGGAAGATTGATCCCAACAGAGAGAGAGAGTTTTGTATTTGTGATCTCTTCCTTAGGTTGTGGGCTATGAGACCTATGATTTTTCAGGAAGATTGATATTGAGAGAGAGAATGAAAAATACCTCCCTAGCTAAGAGGGAGTGTTGGAAAATATGGTAGCCATGGTCGGTACTTTCATCTTGAAAAAGAAATAGGAAATTTGAATTTATAAATTTGCCTCCAGATTTATTTCAAGCCAACCTCATGATGTTTTGGGTCGGCTAGGCCCTTAAGAAGCACCCATTTGGCACCCAGTCAGAGGATATATAAAGGAAATCATTTCTCATCATTTGGAGACATAAAATTTTTTCTTATGCATCTCTGATCTAGAGAAATTACAGGAGGGACAAAATGTCAGGATGAGGCCAAAATTTTAGGGAGGGATGAAATTTTAGGAACTTGGATTTTCACATAGCATTTTATCATAATTTTGGTTACTAGTTTGGGTATTATTTTTCTATTGTTATTTATGATGTATTGATGAATATGGAAACTCTCTCTCTCTCTCATAAAGAATAATTTTTTGTAGGTCTTCCCCTTGTGGGTTTTCCCCTGGCTGTGTACCTAATTTCTGTGTCTTGTGTCTCATGGTTTCTTGATATCTCTACTATGATCATTTTCTATTACTCTTTCATGCGTATGAATAATTTACTTATAATTGTAAAAAGAAGTAATTAGATAATGCTAATAACGTTTTAATGTTGTGAAAAACATGGAAATTATTCTAAGCTATTCCCTAGAAAAAAATTCAACATGGTTTCAGAGTTGGTGGGAATTGAAGGAAGAGTTTGAAGAAGAAAGAAATTCAAATCAAAGGGTAGAAGGTTGAACTGTAATTTCACTTTAGAAAAAAGGTACAAACTAGAATTCAATCTAACATATTTATCATTATTTCTTTGTGGATGTATGCAAGCCTTTTTAGCTCCCTTGTGCAAGATCTAAGGGTATGATATGATGCAATATTCTATCCTCTAATGCTTTGTGGTCACTATGGAAGGATTTGTAACTCAAAATTAAATTCCAAACCTGTGGTATCTCTTTTGATTAGAGTTTTGAATCAATCACTATGGTATGCGAATGTTTTCTTCAACACATGATCACAATTCTATGAGAAATTATGCAGTTGGAAGATCATAACTCTATGGTAATGTGAAATCCATCTGAATTTTTAATCTTGTGGTTCAAAATTGATCTAATCTCTCTAGTTATGAGCCCAGTATAAGGCTTTAATTTTCTCTGGATTCCCTAAGTTTGTGTCCCTATGTGGTATGTCCCTTGCGGTAGGCCAAATATTGCATTTAAAGGAGTCTCAATTGAAATAAGTCAAAACTTTTTGTAATTCTTGTGAACAAGATTATGGATTTAGACCTTAAATCGTTCTCCTCCTCCATAATAAATCTGAGCTATGTGGTATTCAAAAATATATGGGTGATATGAAGGTACTTTAGAGTCTAAATTTTGTGTGAGATTCTAGGCATGATTCTCTAAAGTAATATAGTAAAGAAAGGTCTAAAACTTTTCCTTTTTTTACACATGTTGGGGATACTCAAGTCGAGATCCTTTCTGTGATTACAATATGAGACCTCCTATAATGTAAGATTCAAATTTTGATTACCCTTCTATGACATCTTTTTGGCTTATGAGTTATGCAATATTGAAGGCATCTAGATTCTCCATATTAATAGTTCGAATTTATCTATAACAAATATTTTATAGACATTTGTGTTCATGATTGTGTATACCGAGATGGTGACCTTATGTATTCTAGGTCGAGTCAATTTGCAAAGTTCCTTCCTAAATTATGATTAGGCCAAAATAATCTATGAGGTATCTTCAAACTTTAATTTTTTGAATCATAAGAAGCCTTAGATATGCCTAGTTACCCTTGCAGATCATGGAATCATGAAAGAGTATTTGA
Source organism: Pinus albicaulis (assembly GCA_034641835.2). Taxonomy (NCBI): domain Eukaryota; kingdom Viridiplantae; phylum Streptophyta; class Pinopsida; order Pinales; family Pinaceae; genus Pinus; species Pinus albicaulis. The sequence goes on along the minus strand of CM076579.1, from coordinate 691,649,607 downwards.
GGCTATGGTATTTGCATGATATGTAAGCTTCTCTATAACACCTATATTTTGTGGAAGGAATATAAGTTCTGATGCATGTATCATATATTTTGTGCCATCATATCATGTTATGCAAGATTTTTGTTCATTTATGTTGTGGATATGAATCACCTATAAAATTTTACGAGCCTTGGAAACTTATTAGAATGAAGTTTGAATATTATAAGCCTTGTGTACTAGAGTGATAATTGCAAACTAAGTTAAGGAGAATAAATCCAAGGCTATTCTCTAAAATGAAAATTCTTGATCTAATGTCAAGGATATGTTCATAACAAAATGATCATTGCAAGGGAGATGACCATAGGCCGGAAGCCAACTCTTATATATATAATTATATGGAAGTTGATCTCTAAGAATATGAATGGAAGGTATGTATAGTGATTTTAAGCCGAGATAAATTTGAGATTGGTCTTTTCCCCTTACATAAAATAAGAACGATATCATAATACAAATGGGTCGACCTAGTTGAGCTGGAAGCTAGAAGCCAACATGAACCATGTTCCTTTGAAAGTTTCCAATAATGTGATTAAGGCTATTGTAATATATTTTCACAAATGATATTCAAGTTTTCAATGGATTAAAGGTCAACCAAGTTGTAAGTCAGTGAATGAAAGGACTAGCGTAAAATTTTAAATTTATTGAGAAGCCTAGGGCCTGGAAGATTGAAATGTTTGTCCAAGGGATTATGGAAAAATCATGAGGAATGATGAAGTTGATTGGTAAATCCTTAGATTGATCAGTGTTTGAATTTAAAACCCTTGCTATACAAATTGGAAACCCTATCCAAATAGCTTCTAGCCCTATCATATCAAAAAGGGTTTGGAAGTGTAATCCTAGGGCTTATGAAATTAATTGCTTCCGCTTTGATATCTTGATGATAAAGTTGTTTTGCAAGATGAATGCATGAACGCAAAATATTAAGAAGGAGATTTCACGATCTCAAAAGGATAAGTATCTTGTATTTATTTGTTTTAATCATTACTGACATTGGATTTTTTATGGTTGTCAAAGGCTTATGGACCTAATCCTAAATGTGTCTTCTTGAAAGAAGGTGTTAGGGCCATATATTACTAGTGTAGTCCCTTACTATTTTTAGTGAATCCCCCTTATTTTTATTTTCACTAAAAGAAAAAGGGACATTGGTGATGGGCGAAAAATGTCACCATAAGCTAAGTGGTGATAGTCAAAAGAGCCTTCATCACCAAAAACTGAACGTCACCAAAGGTGGCATCACTGAAAGTATAGGTGTTGTGGTGACATTCAAGTTCCGTCACCAATAATGATTTATAATGACGGATAGTGACCGTCACCATTTTATATGAGAAATGGTGACGGACAATAGCCTTCCTCACCAAAAAATTGAACGTCACCAAAGCTGGCGTCATCGAGAGTATGTGTTTTGGTGACATTCAAGGTTTGTCACAAATATTGATTATAATGACGGATAGTGACCGTCACCATTAATAAAAACAATTTTTTGTGATGGACCCTTCATGGCCGTCACTATTGATGCATTTATATGGTGATGGTCATTGACCCTCACCATTTCATATTTGGTGAGGGTCCAAAAATTTCACCATAAGCTCATTGGTGAGGGTCAAAAAATGTCACCATAAGCTCATTGGTGAGGGTCGAAAAATGTCACCATAATCTCATTGGTGATGCTCAAAAGAGCCTTCGTCACCATTCCATATGAATATTAGGGCACGATGGAATCAAACCTCCAACCTCCTGCTTGTAAAACAGGTGCTCTTCCAGTGAGATAGCACCCTTTAAAGAACTAGACTTTAAAAAATTAAACCTTGAAACTTTATAAATTTTAAATTATACAACTTTCGAGAAATTATAAGACTTTGTAAAGTTTTGGAAAATATTTTATTAGACAAGAAAAATAACATCGAAGTTGCAAGTGTCTACCTAATGGTTCTGGAAGTTATGAAAATTGGGTGGAGGTGTAAATGAAGTGTTGGGAAGTAGCAAACATACAAGTAGAATACATTTATTACATTCTATAGATGTCTTAGAACAAGTTTGAGATTGTAATCTATATAAACTAAGTTAACTATTCCGTGTAAAATATGCATATGCTCTAATGAATAAATCAAGGCTGATAAATTTATATTGGTGCTATGAATATTTGTATCCTGCACCAATATGGAATTGGTAGTGTTAACCAACTGCAAATTAATGTACATGTCAAAGACAAAATCAACAAGAGGAAGTTATTTCTATGACTTTTGGGGCACAATTTCTACACTACCTATCTTTGAATGTCCCTTTTGTAAATATATTACTATTGTTAAAGCTCTAGCATATTATAGGACCAAAAGAATGCTTCCCTGTTTAATGCAGAGTTTCTCTTCCATAGGTAGAGAAGATGCCCTATCATTTGTATAGATTTTGAGTGATAGATCTGTAGTTTACAGTTATGCTGACCACTAAAAGAACCCATTTATCCTAAGATAATTTATAATTTTATGAAGATGCCTAGGCTTGAATAAAACCATGACTGGCGAGGGAAAATGGGAGTAGACCTTAAAAACGCTTTGAGGGGCTTGAAAAATGATTATTTATTTCCCATTGATAATGTTGCCTCTATTTTTCAGTAGTTTATAAAAACGTTGGGAACATATTCTGCAAGAATATGGCTTGAATTTAGAAAATTGATATTACAAAGTGGCGCAACTTTGAACCCTTTCATAAATTTAATAACCATTTCCATGGTGATTTAAAACTAAAAAATGATAGCATACTATTTCCCTATTGCAAAAAACCATCATGCATTTTGTAGGAGATTAAAAAACCGTAGCATCTTAGTGAATTAAGTTGTCTAGGTGATTAACTATTTTATTCCCATACTCAACCCTGTCTTCAGGGGGTTTTTTATAGCCTTGAAATGCAACGATACCACTCATTGTTGTCTTGATCCCTGTAGGAACTGAAAATAGTCTAGGAAACAAAAAAAAAACAATAAGTTGAGTTTCTTAGGTGATAAATGATCTAGTTTCCATAGCTAGACTCTTTCATCATTTGACTTTATATTGTAGTAGTGAATGCGATAACCAACAAAAAATTGAATCGATTACCATTTCTCATGCAAATTGAAATTCCCATATCACTAATTTGCCTCTTTTTCAGTGATCCTGCTGCACTTTTTACATGTATGCTTATTGTGGAAGTATGAAGGGCACATTCCAAGTGTTTGAGAAAATTACCAAGCACAATGTGTGCGCGTGGAATGTTATTATCATAGGTTGTGTCAGGGATGGAAATTTCCAGGAAGCCCTCAAGTTTTATTACCAAATGAAACAGGGAGGACTAAGTGGAGACACACCTTCCCAATTTTCCTTAAGGCATGCATTGAGATTGCAGCCCTAGAGAAGCGCGGGTAAATCCACAGTTACATGGAACACCATGACTACAAGATATTTCAAAATTAAAAATTGTGTAAGAGGCAGGAAAGCTACTTGATGAAATGCATATGGAAAGGTCGAAACCCTATGTAATGCGTGACGATATCCAAGTATGACTAGAATGGTCACAGAAATGGTGCAGTGAGATCTTTTCTAAAATGTAGCTGGATGGAGTGAAAGCCAATTCAGTCACTATTTCCAGTGCTTTCGCTTCTTGTGTAGAATTAGAAATGTTGCAACAAAACAAAATGGATGATGAATATTAAGTGTTTTTCAATATGCCAAAGAGGGATCTGATCTCATGAAATATAATAATTTTTTGTTATGCATTGAATGGATATTGTGATGAGGTGCTAGGACTCTTTTATCAACTTCAAAATGACAGGAATGAACCTAGATGTAATTACATGGAGTGCGGTCATTGTGAGATATACTCAATTTGGTCATAGTGTTTAATCCTTGAAACTGTTTAGTTGAATGCAAGTTGAAAAGGTGAAGCCTAACTCTGTTACATAATAATTATTTTCATTCATGTGTTGACTTAGTGGCTCTGCAGCGTGGGTATCAAATGCATGGGCATGATGCCCTGACACTCTTTTATGAAATACAAGAAGCATACATTAAGGTAGGCCATATAATCTTCATTGCTATTTTATCTCCCCACAGCCATGCAGGACTATAGTAGATGAAGGCTAGCATCATTTTGACTGAATTAGTAGAAATTTTGGCGTGAAGCCTAGAGTGGAGCATTAGGCGTGCATGGTTGACCTCCTCGGCCACTTGAGAAACTTGAATTGAGCATATGTGATGTTGTTGAACATCTATGCTACTTCTATGGGATGATGTAGTCAACGTGAGAAATCTAATGTCAAATAAGGATATTTAGAAAAAGGAACCAACTTCTCATTTTCACAGATAGTTCCAGCTACTGCTAACTTAGGATGTTTTGAAATATATAATGTAAACTCTTTGAAAATGATCTCAAGTTTCAATGATAGTACACCCTCTTCATTTGAATTTTTCCTCTCCAAAACCATGGAAAGGAGAGACATGGATGAGTTACAACCATGCATCCTTCCTCAACAACCCTCAAGGTGGTTGGAAATAGATAATCATGACAAGCTCCAAGCATTGGAAAAGTCTTGGTTGAAGCCTTATGTTGTGAAAAATGAATCGATCAGGCAAGTCCTCGACCAAGTTTGGGACTTCATTGAGGAGTTTTCGTAAATTTTGAAATTAGGTCAAGTTTTCTACAATGTTTGGTTATAGAAAATCAGTGGAGAAAAAAAAAAGACATTTTCCCGGAAACAGGCCTTCCTAATAGAGGCCAAAAGTTAGGTTACCGGTTTGAAAACAAGAATGTCAATGTCAAGCAAATTGGATGAAGGAGGGGCCAGCAAGGGAACATGACAAGTTGCCTCAAGCTTGCATGTTTTTGTGGGCTTGTTTGTATATATTCAAGACTCTACTGAGAAGACAATGAATTGCATGGATGTTATAGGGATTTGATTAGTGGCTGGTAAGGTATGGGATACTATGGAAGTGAAAATATGCTTTTTATTGATACTTCAAATGTGACCAAGCTTAAAAATCAAGATGGTTTCTAGCGCAAAAGGAAAAAAAAAAATGGAGACCTCCTGCACCTCTAGAAAGCAATTTAACACTGCCTCACATCTATTGTATCTATTGCAAAACTGTCATATATTCTTGAACATTGGAGGAAAATAATCACAACATTATTTTCTTTCCCTTTATTCTCTTCCTCTATGAATTTCATGTCAAGTAAAATCATCACTTTCTCTGTTATTTGAGCATTATATGGAAGGCTTCATGTAGCTATTTGACAAGGTGCCATAATTTCTTTTCAAGAGACAGTTGTTCAGCAAACCCTGATTAATGAGTCCTACTGGATCCTGTTAAAACTAATACTTGAATATGTCATTCCGAAAATTCTCCTCCTTCCAAGTTGTAAATCATCATATCATTTCCCAGGACAAGCAGTGATTTTGTAAGAAAGGTATTTGAGATGCTAGTTGAATCGTCTAGAAAGCTTCAAGTATTGGAAAGGCACTTCCACAATTGAAACAAGGTGGACATGGATGCTTGATATACTGGAAGACTTCTTGAATTTCTTAGAACTTGTATATTTTCGAATGGACAGGAGCACTCCAACATTAGAAAAGCATCATTGAATAAAGAACTTTAGTAGCCCAAATAATGAAATTTTTTCCTTATTTCAACTCAGGCAGGAGGGGGCGTGGGAGGAAGGGTAGGGGTTGGAATAAATCTTCCAAGTGCAGATACAATTATTATTTATGATCTATATTTCAGTCCCTTTTTTATTTATGTGCTCAATCATGATCTCACAAGATAGGACAAGACAAACTAGTGATTGTATATCAATGATAATAAAGTGCTCTATTGAGGAGAGAATATTGCAGCAGTCAAGAACAAAGATGGATTTGGATAATCTAGTGATGAATCTTTGTAAAAATGAAAGTTTAAAGTATTATCTAGATCACAAAGAACCTTTTTGTTTGTGGAGACTGCCACAATACCACCAATTTCATCTCCAAAATTGTCAAGTTAAAAATTACTCAGTGATTATGTTCTCATGCAATCGCCAATTACTAATAACGACAAACCATGTAGAAATTTTGTTTATGTTGTGAGTAGAGTTCATTGTACAAAGACCAATGTTTCAATATTTTTGGTAATAAATACCCCAACCAAGTTTCATTAGTTTACTCTGTTAACCAAACTAGGTTTCATCGGTTTATGAAGTACATATGACTTTATAATAGCTCACTATGTGTGTTTGTACTACCTGTTTCTTCTACTCAAGGAAAAAGGTATAGAAAATATAAATTTGATAATATATCAACAAAGTAGGTGGTGGTCCCTCTTAGAAGTGAGGTGCCTTTGGGAATAAACAATCATTTAAAATAGCCAAGCTCCAAGAGTCCAATTCCAAAAATGGGAAATAATGCTCCAACAGGTGCATTGGCCAGAATTTTTGTAAGTATTGCTACATCATTTATTTGGTTGATTGAAGCATGGGGATCATACCTAAAATTGGTGGGAAATATATACAAATACACTTATAATAGATGGTTATCAACCAATAACTAAGTGGGAGATGTTATTGAATCTAGATGGCTAGATTTGGGGACTAGCTAACATTTAAGATTCAAAAAATGTAAAAGAAAGAATGCCCTTTTTTAATTGGATGGATGATAGCCAACTTAAGGCTCATGTTTGTGGAGACTTTGAGATAGTTGAAGCTCCAACTAAAGAGGAATATATCCTCCTAGTAAGATTAGTTCATGGGGATAAAATTACTTAGAATTGCCTCAAAGACAAACTGGGCCTATATGACCCCAACATATTCAAAAATAGCAATTCATCTCACTCTAGCGCACCTATTCAACTTTCTGCAAGGCTGTATTGAAGGTTCTAAAGAAGATTCATAGATACATACACTCAAAACATAATGATTTTTACTTTGATTGAGAAGAGGGTCAGTGTTAAAATTGGAAACTAGGGCCAAATTCCACTTTGGACTGCTCCTATGAGGAAGATGATTGCAATATTGGATTTCTCTTTTTGAGAGGATCAAAATCGACCTAAAGATCACTAAATTTGGATAAGGAAAATTATTCATTCACTCAAATGAAATTTCATAAGGCATGACCTTATTTAGGTAGGAAAAATTGAAAATTGAAAATTTGAATTTCCCTCGTCAAGTAATCAAGTCGGCCTACCCAAGAAGGATATAAATAACCTATCCTAAGCACTTTGATATTCATTATTCTCTCTGAAGTAGCCGTAGAAGAAGGTGATTTCCAGTGAAGGAGATGAAGGCAAGGTTGGGTTCAATTTAGTCATCTTCAAGGGTAGAGTTCCACAAGATGGAGGATGAGATTGGTTCGGGCACATTTATGATTTGTCTTGGGCATTTTGTCTTCATCACAGGTCCGAGTTCAAGTAGATAGAAGCCACACCTATTAATGGTGATTTTGATGAAAGTTTGGGACTGTTCTGAAGGTGTCATTCTCATTGAATCAATCCGCACTAGTTTGGGTCTCCTACAACTAGGCCATAGGGCTTAAGAACCCTGTCCTAGAGGCCGAGAACCTACAGTAAGAAAGCCACAGTCAAGGCTGCTTTATCATGAGGCTGTGTAGTGGGTTTTTAAGCCTAGAAAAAGGCTTATCGGCTACCAACATTTGAAGGGATTGGTTGAAGGTAATCTATAGTCTAGTAAAGGTATATAAGGCTATGAATGGGGTAGTTTCTAACTGTGTTTATGCCCTAGTTAGTCCTACCAGAATTGCAGAGAAGACACAAGTCCTTGGACCCTACACCAAACATCATATTTGCAGCCTTGTTGGAACCATCCTCTTTTCTAAGGGCGGTGGTATTAAACCTTCTCATTTGCAAGTAATTTTTACGTTGAAGTATTGTATTCTCTCTCTCTGCTGAACATTTGACATTAATGATAAGAATAATTGATAAGGGTTTTCCCCATCTTCAGGTTTTTCCCTAGCTCGAGCCATATTCATGTGTTCTTCTGTCTTCTCTTCAACTTTTATTACTTATGTTCTTTCATTAGTTACACTTATGATTAATGAGATTGCTAATGGATTAATGGGAAAATTATCTAACTAACCTAAGCTAAGAACATGTTAACTCAAAATTAACATGGTTTCAGAGCTAGGTGAGGACAAGCCCAAGCTTAAGATATTGTGATCTCCAAGAAGCACCTAACAAATTTCAGGAGAAGTCACCTTAAGACCTTTGTGGTAGGACAAGTCTAAGTTCAAAAAGGACAATCTGTGACATTATCTTAAAGCCTTCTACAAGCCCTAATCAGTGAACTTGGGCATAAATTCAAAGATCAACTCAGTAATCACAAACAAAAGCTGGAAGTCATCAAGGTATGTTTCATAATTTATGATGTGTGCTTTTAAGTGTTTTCAAGATATTTTCAGAGGTATATTTAGCAGTAAAAATTCAGAAGGAGATGTTTCCCTTCAAGATCCTTGCCTGGAATATGAGGTATCATAGTAACATAAAATAATTTATATTTCAAGAACTCATAATCCCTTGGCATGGTGGAGTTTAGACAACTCAGAGTTTACTATGATCTGAATTCATTAGTACTACGGAAGATTGAGTAACTTGATTCCTATTCTCTAAAAAACCAGTAAGAAGTATTGATGGAATTATTGTAGTATCACTATAAGAATAAAATGCTAATCCAGATCTCTGTTCTACAACACAAGTTTGATCATTATTTTTATGTGTAGAGCTCTAGATATAGTGACCTTATCCTACAGTTAGGACATCAAAGAAAAAGCCTAATATCTAGTGATTCCGGCTCCATTTGGATGTCATAAGGCAGCTGATCTCTACAAGACCGAGCTCCAAGTTTCACTGTCTTCTATGATCTTCATCACAAAACAACGAAATCTTTTGGTAAAATTTCCCTTGTTTCAAGACACTACATGTAAATGAAAGGTCTAGCTCAGATATTGTTTTTAAGACCTTCATTCTTGTGGCCCTCTTAGGAAACCACTCCAAACAAATCTCTACACTATTCTGTGATTAAAGTGGCACAAGAAGATCGAAAGGTTCAGATAGTAAGAGTAAAACAAAGTTGAATAGAACCTCGGTTCCTCCTTTACAATGAAGATCTACTCTTCCTATGCAGACTTGTGCAACTCCATTTGAAGGGTAGCGTGATCTCAGTTCTATACAAAGTGTAAAGCAGCTACCGAAGTCAACTTTTTTTTCTTTTCTTTAAGCCTTATTCTTAATAAGAAGTGTGAACCTTGAAGCTTGCAGACATAACACAATCAACCTAAAGTATGGAATTCCAATACATATGTTACAGTGATATCTAACAGATCACTGTGTGCAAATTCAAGATGTAAAAGTGTTGTGTAATGGAGATAGCCCTTGTCACACACACACACACACACACACACACACAGATATATATATATATATATATATATATATATCTTCTTCATCGATTGCCTACAAGCCAACCTACATAGCATGATGAGCTCAGTGAAAAGCACTGTGTGAGCATCTTTGGTCGTTAGAAATGTGGAATGACTTAGGAAGCATGTGGATCATATCTATATTTTATCGAGCGAAATATTATCCCTCTTAAAGATATTCTTAACAGTTTTATTTGTGTTGTTAAATTAATAACAAATCTACATACATCGATACAGTGACCAAGAATCTGACTTGGAATACACTCTTAATATGGTTTTCATAAAAATTATGATAAGATGCATGTGATGTGTTGATTAGATGCCCAAGCCTTTATTTTTCCACAGTGCAGTGAATCATATCCTGATCAGCTGTGCATGATGATGACAAAAAAATAGTTGAAGTGCATTAAGACCTTTCTAAAACTTTTGGGAGCCTTTTTTGAACTTGGCAAGGTTCTAATCAGCATCCCTTTTGCCTGTAGAATGCATCCATGTGCTAAGGATTATGTGTGTGGATATTTTCTCTCTAAGAAAGACTTGGGATTGTTCCTTATATTTTTGTGTATGAACATATTTACAACTAGTGAATAGAATAATAACACTGCATGACTAACCAAGGTTATATATATCAATGTTGGAGTATATTGGGGATGACACAGTTTAAATCAGAGTCTTGATATCTATGTCATGATAATGTAGTGCTTTTGTATTAATTCCTGGAAGGACAAAACCTTATCATCTTAAGGCATGTCTATTGGCATCATCAAGAAAATATCTCAGTTAAGATATATGGACATAAACAGTTGAATACTCCAAGTTCTAAAGGGAATTTCTAGATTGTCACTACAAATTTTTAAGAGTTGAATCATAAATTATAGTTCTGAAATGCAGAGAAGTTCCAGATATAATAGAATCCATGACTTGAAGGATTTGGTTCTCAAAGACCTTAGTATGTTCTTTAGTGATCTAATTGGAAAATTGAAAAACATCAGTATGAATATTTTGTAGAATACATGATGGTTTCTACATATGTTGCAAAGCTAACTTTAGCATGAGATATTTACAAATGGTCTATTGGGAAAAAGTGGAGGAAGTTGCTATTGATGCTGACAACCTTGTATTGCAGACCGACATGGTCAAAAAATAATTTTGATGATTATTTATGTATTGATTATGAGCACAGAAGGATCCATAACAGAATATAGGATAGGTTTCTAGTGGTTCGATGATTATATTCTGGGAAGGTCAATCTCCCTACATTTAGAGGGACCTATGGACAATCCATGATAATTGGATTACTCAGACACAACTAATGATGAAGTCTGCATATCTATCTAAAGCAAGGCTTTAGAGGGAGCCTTAGATATGACTATGACCCAAGCAGTAGGACAGGAAAAGTAGCTAAGACTTGGGGAGCAATGATTGAAAATGTAGTTTTAATAATGTATGTTTTAAGTCTTTCACAACCTAATGAAATGGATAAACCGCTAATCCTTGGTTTTCCTGTGCCTCATTTATTGATAGTTGCTCATATATTCTGATATTGTATTGGTTAGTAGAATGATGATACATTACTTGATTATTTTGCTTTTAGAGCTCCATTAAAGCTGAATGCATGACTTACTATGAAGCCACTCGATTGAAAAAGATATTCATTGAGCCATTTGTGCACTTCATCATTGCAAAAGAATATTCCAAGAACCTAGTATTTCACATACCTCTCCATATGGTACAAAAAAGGACATTCTTGTTGTAAGACATGTTTGAGCAGACATATCTCATGATGAGCAGGTTGTTTGATGGACACTGTGCACCCTGAAAAGACTAGTTTAGGCTATGGTCTTCCCGAGTATGAAGGAGTAAGAACAGTTGCAGAGGATTACTAAGTAATATCAAAGTATTTGTTGTAAATCAATATGTTTGCTATAAATTTGTACGTTGTTGAATGGAGCAATGAGGCTTCCATTTATCTAGTGTTGATTTCCAGGAAGAAACTTGGCACTATTACCTATATGAAGGGATTCTTGGTTGAAGAATTGAGCTCTGGGAGCTCCTAGGGGCTTGGGGTACTTATTGAGCTATAAGTGACCATAGGGTGAGTGGTTCACCTTCCCCTAGTGGTGTGTCATGTACAGGGTGAGTGGTTCACCTTCCCTGTGATGGTTGACATGTGGGTAGGGTGAGTGGTTCACCTTCCCCTATGTCTGCGGACACATGTGTGTAGGGTGAGTGTTTCACCTTCCCCTACAGTTAATGACATGCATAGGATGAGTGGTTTACCTTCTCCTGTGGCATATGAGCAGGATGAGTGGTTCACCTTCTCTTGCGAGTACCCCAGTGAGAGATGCATATAGGGATCTGCTGACATGTCGGTGGGACGTGATTCATCCTTTCCCCACATGTAGGATGCTTATTCCTACGATTGATGGATGCCATGTCGGTGGGATGTGGTTCGTCCTTTACTCACATGTAGGATTCTTTCTACTATTGTTGGTTTTCATGCATGTAGGATGTGGTTCTTCCTTTCCCTACTCTCGGTGTTTTGCATGCCTGTAGAAGGTAGTTCACCCTTTCCCTATGATGATTTTGATGTGTGACTATAGGAAGTGGTTCATCCTTTTCGTATGTGTGATTATGATGTGTGTTTGTAGGATGTGGTTTCACGTTCCCTATGAGTGGTTGTGAGAAGGATGTGATATGTTCTTTCCCTGCTGATGTTATTGCATCATCCTACCCATGAAGTCTGGGACACATGGGAAGTACTTCTCATTTGGCTAATGAGTTGGGAAATGAGGATATGGAGCATATCACTACCGATGGATGCATCGTGTGCTGTCGTAATCCCCATGCTAGGATGTATGGTGTTCAACAAACTAATCTGGGACCAATTGAGGTTCTACCTCTGAACTAAATTTTGTCAGTAGAGAGTGGCAAGGTCTTGTGACTCACTTTCGATCAATTCTTATTTATTATTCATATCATTGTCCAGCAAAGCAAAGATGAGATTTAGAGATGGTTCATGATGGATGGATTGGTGAGTGTAATTCTCCCTAGTTGAGAGGGACTGTTAAAATTGGAAACTAGAGCCAAATTCCATTTTGAACTACTCCTATGAGGAAGATGATTGCAACATTGGATTTCTCTTTTCGAGAGGATCAAAATCGACCTAAATATCACTAAATTTGGATAAGGATAAGTATTCATTCACTCAAATGAAATTTCATAAAGCATGACCTTATTTAGGCAAGAAAAATTTTAAATTTTAAATTTGAATTTCCCTCCTCAAATAATCAAGTCGGCCTACCCAAGAATGATATAAATAACCTATCCTAAGCATTATGATATTCATTCTTATCTCTGAAATAGCCGCAAAAAAAGGTTATTTGTAGCGAACGAGATGAAGGCAAGGTTGGGTTCAATTTAGTCATATTCGAGGGTAGAGTTCCACAGGATGGAAGATGAGATTGGTTTGGGCACATTTATGATTTGTCTTGGGAATTTTACCTTCATCACAGGTCCAAGTTCAAGTAGATAGAAGTTGCATCTGTTAAGGGTGATTTTGATGGCAGTTTGGGATTGTTGTGAAGGTTTCATTCTCCTTGAAGCCATCCGCACTAGTTTGGATCACCTACAGCTAGGCCACAAGGCTTAAGAACCATGTCCCAGAGGCTGAGAAATTACAACAAGAAAGCCACAGTCAAGGTTACTTTATCATGAGGCTACTTTAAAAGAAGGCTTATGGACTACCAGCATTTGAAGGGTCTGGATGAAGGTAATCCGAAGTCTAGTAAAGGTATTTAAGGTTGTGAATGGGGTAGTTGTTGACTATGTTTATTCCCTAGTCAGTCCTACCAGAATTGCAAAGAAGACACAAGTCCTTGGAGCCTACACCAAACATTAGATTTGCAGCCTTGTTTGAACCATCCTCTTGTCTAAGGGCAGTGGTATTAAACCTTCTCATTTTCAAGTCATTTTTACTTTGAATTATTGTATTCTCTCTCTGTGTGGAACATTTGACATTAACGATAAGAAAAATTGATAAGGGTTTTCCCCATCTTGGGGTTTTTCCCTGGCTTGAGCCATATTCGTGTGTTCTTTTGTCTTGGCTTGTCTTCAGATTTTATTACTTATGTTCTTCATTAGTTACACTTATGATTGATGAGATTTCTAATGGATTAACGGGAAAAAGATGTAACCAACCTAAGCTAAGAATATGTTAACTCAAAATTAACAGTCAACAGGTACAAGTACTTGAGAGATGATTCTCTGATCATCAATTTATTGTTTTCTATATCTCGTAGGGATCTAAGAATATGCACACTAAAAATAAAGAGAGAAAGAAATTCTTACTGAATGTCTCTCATCTTCAATACCCAAGTTGTGTCAATTCAATCAAACAAATACAGCACCAATCCCAAGGCCTGGAGGATCTAAGAGGTGGAATCCCTATTGGGGTGAGACTATCAACCAAGACACTACATTTTGTACGCTATAGGTGATGGCACACAACTACGAAACGAAGGTGCCATAAAAATGTAAATGAAGAGCTAGAGAAACTCAATCAATCCAATCAATATGCTAAGCAATTTCATGCTCGGGCAACCAAACTCAAACACTTTCTTAAGTTGATGAAATTAGGTATGAAAAAAGAGCTCACCAAGGCATCCAATTTTACAAAAATTAAATTCATATGCAAACCAACCAAAGCCTTTTTCAAATCAATGACCTCCATGTGGGTTTCTAAACATATGCTAACCATCAAATATGTAAGCAATTGCATCACTAAATTTAAAGATAGTGATAAAAAATTGTCACCCAATATAGGACCATGCTCAATCTCAAGGATTAAAAAGGGAGCATTAGATGGACATACAAATGTGCCCAAATTTTGTATTCCACTGGTTAAAGCCAGAGCATGAAAAATGGACACTGTCCACTTTATACCATATATTAAGAGACTTTGAATACACTGTCAGAAAAGCAATCCCTCATTCACTCAACTTATAAACAACATTGTGAATGATAAGAACTTCTGTAGGTTAAATTTTTTTTCATATCTATATTTATTCATGGAGCATTCACTCAACTTATAAACAACACTATGAATGATACATAAATTCTATGGGTTAAAACGTTTTTCATGACTATATTTGTTCATGGAGCATTTAATTTTGAAAATAAGTAACCCATTTTATTGATAACATCATACAAAATACAATAGCCATTGGTGTGGGAATGCCTTGTCTGTCCAGAAATATTACTAATTCACTCCATGAGAAAGGCGTGTAGGAATGCAATTTGGTCCTAGGGATGGAAGATTCAAGGTTTACTAGGAATGGAAGGGGATGTTTGTATCTCAATTGGATGACTATCTAAGCTAAAGAAATAAGCATGGACCTGGCAGGTGTGGGCAGCGCAAAGTTGTCTTTGTAAGCTCAAGTCTCATCCTAATTCAACTGTGCAGAAAAATTTCCCCTAATATTATGGACAAATCTAGTGCATGGGATTTCTTTTATGGGGTTAGCTTTAACATTACTAGTAATGTTTGCTGCTTGAAAAAAGAGTTTCACATATTCATATTTATTGTGATTATATGAAGAATCAAATGACTAAAAGGGGAAAGTAGGATGTTGAATCTGTTCTTGAGGCCCATTTCTTTCTCACATTTGTACAGAGAAAATAACAATGATGCAGACTCCCTCTACTAAATTTGGGCTATCTCTGGATGCTAGTTCATAGACTGTGCTCAAATCAAAAGCGATTGGCACACTTAGTATTTGTCCATAAGTTTTTTGGATAACTATTATCTAACAGTATTATTTTCTATTTTTTTGAGGAATTTGTTCCTATATACCAGCATAGATCCATCTTAAATCCAAAAATATCAAGTGCTGAGAGGTATCAAATTTTATTAAGTATAAATTATTTTGATCATTTAATATGGCTAATAGTAATACAAGATGATAATATTTCTATGTAAAAATCATATTCATGGTATTTCTATTTTAGTAAAATTTGAAGATTCTACAGTTTACCTTGGGTAACATCCTCAAAATAATGAGGGAGAGTACTCCAGGGTTTTCCTTAGGTAGTGTAAGTTAGAAAAAATAATATATTATTATTATTATTGTTTGTTAGAAGCTATATTTTTTTAAATTCAACAAGTAAATGTTACCCACATATGTAACAACATCTCCATCATACTGGGCTATAGAGCACCTTGTTACTCTTGATGCAATGATGCCAATGTGCAAGTCATGGCTCACTTTAAATTTTTAGATAATGATGATAACTTATGATGGTGTAGGTTGTGGCTCACGTCATTTGTATTGTTGTTTACCTGATCATGATGTATAATGGTGTCCCATTTGGGCATTATGGTTTGTAGATGATGCTTTCAACACTATATAGAGTACTTTGAGATTTTATTTTTGAGATGATGCCTTAACTGATGTTGAGATGTTTTTTGTAAAACAATTGTATTTAAGCCTTTGGTTAAATTCTCCCTTCTCAGGGTATTCCCCTCAGGATTTTTTGATAGTCCTATGAGTATACCTTTTTGGAAATTATTTTCGATGGTTGGGAATGCATCATGCATGTATAGAATGTCTTTCCATATCAAAATAATATGATTTTTCTCCTGGGGAAAAGGCAACATCTATATGTTCAAACCTTAATACCTGGCCAAGCATAGCAGCTTCTGGTTCAATTCTTCCAACTCCCCAGCTAGCAACACCTAATCCATCTATCATAGTTGTGTGGGAATCAGTTCCAACAACACTATCTGGATAAAGTATACCATTGGTATTAAATACCACCCTTCCAAAATATTCCAAATTCACCTGCAGGACCAACAATGTTGTTTAGGTATTCATATTCTCCGAGGTCTCATGATATAAAATCACTCATTTAAATCTATTTTAAAATTTAAACTAAAACTAAAAATTTGGGGAAACAATAGTTCAAGAAGCCTTACTTAAAATTCCCAGTTGGTAAACAGTAAAATTACTCTAGCATGAAGAAGAACCATGATGAAGGATGTTGACAAAAATGAAAGACATAACAAGACATCTGATGAAGAAGCTATCATGGTAACACTAATATTGATTTGGTATTGATGTCCTGATTGGAATCTGAAATTTATACCTGGAAAGATGTGTTACAGGAATTCATGAGACAGTTGGGAACTGTATGGTCAGGACTCACAACTCAATGTATGAATTGAGTGATGACTTTGGCATATGGCCCAAAGGAAATTACGACAACATGTGTACACTGCACTGGTTAGTAAGGTAGTAGGAAATGAGATGGCTCGATGATCATGTTTTGATAAATAAGGTCACTTTACCGATTTTTAGAGAGAGCTATGACTAAGCTCTACATTGTTTAAATTAAGAGGATACAGTTAATGATGATCAAGTGATGAACCTTGTCTCAATGAGAAGTTGCGAAAAAGGATGGGTCTGTGATAACTAGGAATGTTGATGTTCACATATGACATGATGACGCAAAAGGATGAGCCCATGTAGCTACTAATTAATGCTCTAGCCCTGCCTTTGTTTTATACACTAAAAAATGCCACTGATTTACAGTAAAGGTCTATCGATGCAGTGTGCCTAGATTTAGAAGTGACTATGAAACTATAACTCTATATATTCCTAGAGATGTACCCTCCCTGCATGAGAGAATCCACAGAATAAAGAGCCAATCCTCCTAGAATAGAGCACCCATGGTTTAAATGTGGACACCAACTCAAACATAGTGCCTACTCTAAATCTGGAAGACTTCCTAAGTCATGTACTTTCACAAAATCTGGAAATGTTAAACGCAAAATAGGACATCAATTTCTAATTAAAGAAAATCCTAAAACATCTCATCTTTACATCCTAAAATGCACACATCTTTACATCTCGACATATCCATTACAACACCATTGATCATCATTACTCAAAGTGTTGCACATAGCCAGGGTTTTACAGCTCTATTGAAACTAGTGACTGCATGATGCTAAAGAGAACAACAATTCAACAACACAATTACAGAAAACTAACACTCCGCCTTTTCGAGGAAGGTTTTATCCACCAAGCCAAGTCTCTCTCCAAGCATTTCAAACTTCTCCTTACCTAGGATATTTTTCAAAATCTCTGCAACTTGAAAATCTGAATGAAATAATCGAGGACCACTGCTCCCTTCTGAAGTATGTCTGTAAGGAAATGGTGACAGATATATATATGCTTGGAGAAATTATAAAGTAATAGATTCTCAAGACTAAAAAGGCCCCAACATCTGATCACTCAACTCTGATATCAACTTGCAAGTCATATGGCCACACAACTAGCACTCCAAAGTTTCCAAATTCAAACACACAAAATGAATGAATGATGGAAGATGTTGAGGGAGAAGGATTTTACTGTGCTGCTCGTGTTTACCCTAAATTTTGTAACCACATATGGTCCCTTCATAATAAAAAATTAAAAGAAACTTTATTTCCTGAATTTGTGGCACAATTGTGTGGATTTAGGGAGTGTGGAATGACATGAGGTGTGAGTAATAGGACACAGTGAGGCTGGAGCAGGGTGGGGAAATACTACTAGAACAATGGGGGTTGAGTGGTTAGGGAGTGTATTAGAGTGTGTAGGGAGAAGAGAGATTTGGACAGAGTATTGGAGCACCATTAGTGGTTAGAGAGCGTGGTCATGAAACTTGAAATTTCTCCCATGAGAGTGCTAGGGTAGCAGGATTAGACTGGGGGAACAACAGTTTGGGAGTGTGTTGGAACATGTTAGGAACATGGTAGTTTAGATTCCAGACAGAGGCAAGGAGAACCTTAAGTGCCTTGGAAGTAACGGTCCTGAAAACACTCCTATACAGGAGACCATAATCCAAAGGTGTGCACAAAGCAATATTTGCTAAAAAGTTTCAAATGCATAGTGGGAGAATTCTCAAAGATAACACTTTGGCATGCCTGGTTCTGACCTATATGCTAATATGACTTAAGAATCTTGTTGAATGCTGTTAGTAAATTGAGGATTGGATGAAATTTCTAGATTTTAAAATAATTAAAATACATCAATTAATTATTTTCTTAAACCTTTAGTGCTTCGAGAGCATGGTCATAAAAACACTCCCATGAGAGTGCTAAGTTAGTGGGACCAGACTGGGGGAAAAGAAGTTTTGGAGCATGTTGGAACATGTGGGGAGCATGGTAGTTCAAATATAAACAGGGAGCACTTTGAGTGCCTTGGAAGTAACAGTCCTGAAGGCACTCCTATACAGGAGTGCCATGATCCCAAGTTGTGCACTAAGCAAATTTTCTTGGAGTTTCAAATCTATATTGGGGAGAATTCTCAAAGAAGACACTTCTGGTGTGCCTAGTTCTAACCTATATGCTAATATGGCTCACGACTATTTTTTACCATTGTTAGTAAATTGAGGATTGGATGACATTTCTAGATTTTTAAATAATTAAAATACATCAATTCATTATTTTCTTGAACCTTTGACAAAAGATATCTTAAGCTGAGTGGCATGAAATTCATATCTATCTTCTCCTATAGATCTGAGAGTAAATGATTTGAATACTAGAAATGGAAGGGAAACTTACCAATGCTTTTGGAGCAGGAAAAAATTTTGGGCATAAAATAAGCTGACATAAATTTTATGCCAAAAAAGGAGCCCCATAGATGAAAAACAGTAACAAAGAGAAGAATACACAAAATTATGTAATTCCTTTAAATCTCATCTCCTTTCTGTTTTTTCTCACCACATTTTTCACCATAGAGCATCAACAATAATGTTCTTTTTCCAGGATCACTGATGTAATAGAATCTATAAAAGGGTATTAGCCTACTATGTCTCTCTCTCTCTCTCTCTCTGCATTGTGAATGATGATTTATTGTTTCTATTATTAACTGATTTGTTAAAATTCAATGCCTCTCATGCACATTTTACCTATTACCATTTCTTCTTTTGTTAAAGGTTAGGGAGGTTTATTACTGAAACCATTCTTTTGCAGAAATTGTCACTGTTTCCGAGTGTTTGGCTATAATGATCTTAAGCATATTGATTTTTGTATTTGTTGAGTGATCTTGATATTTACCAAGATTTTAAGAACATTCTTCCATTATGTTGTTCTAATATTGCACAATATCAAGCATTGCACATTGGAAATATTAAGTAGACACACCTAGTTTTGCAATGTGTCAACATGCAGATTGGTTCACACTTGAAATATTATGCTCACACTACATTGGAGCCTGTGAAGGAAATGTTTATAATATATTGGTATTTTTCTTCTATGTAACTACTTAATGATATTGACCATCATCTAAACACCATGGCCAAAGCTCCTAAACCAAAATTCCATAAATTTTAAAATGCACACCAAATTCTATCTAAAAATACAGGGCTACAAAAAGCTCCCAATCACCGCAATTCTATTATGTTTGTATACCATATTTCATCTAAACAACAATGAGCCAAATAAATTAAAGCCAAACTCTTCAAATTCAAATACCTAGTGCAAATTTTATCTTAACAGTCACGGCTAGAAAAAGCTCCCAATCACCCAAATTTATATTGTTCGCATAACATGTTGCATATGAGAAACCATTCCCCAAAGTTTTTAAACCCAATATCTGCAAATTTAGAAATATATATTACATTTTATCTAAACAGTAGATATTCAAGGATTTAAAAACCTCCCTATCACCCCAATTTCCTTTAAGAAATGAGTACAGGTTTTAATAAATGAATACTTTTCTCGCCAATGTAGCCTTCTTGTCTTTTGCCCTTCTTGGTAAATCGTCCAATGCTGCATAGAGATTGTATGTTGCGGTTGGTGAATCCCAATTCATTGTTAAAGACCAAAAAATTAGTAGAGGCACCTACGCCCATGACATCTCAGGTTGTAATCGCGAAAGGTTTAAAATGTGCATAAATTATTTATAATATGTATTAATTCATTGGTTGGTGATAGTTATCCTAGGTTCTTACAAATAGCTCTAAAATGTGTTGTGTTGGAAAAGTCCCATTTCATTTGGCTTAGCATCAGATTTTTAATTTTGGGCATGGTAGACATGCTGCAATATGGCTTATTTTATATAGGAATAGGTCATGTACAGAGGAGAATCAACATAATCTTCAACAGATTATCGCCCACACCTTCGACTTTGTCTTCCTCCATGGAATTTTGAACATACAACCTCTTGAGTGACTCATTGTGCTTGCCTAGAATACTTTTTAAGTGACAAACTCCTGTAAAATGAATTCACCATGATTGGAGGCACTCAGAATCCAATTTCTTGAGTTCATTGACAAATTCCTTCTGTGAAATGAAATATTTAAATCACTACGATTAGAGGCACCAGGAATCCAATTTCTTGAGTTCAACCAAGTGTATCAGATCAGATCTATGACATCATGGATGCGCCCTTACTCTTCCCTTAATTGGACAAAACCTACAACGCGAGGGAAATAGACGAGGGAACGAAAAATTTTGATATTCGAAAAACATAACCTTTAACCTTTTGATCATGGTGGTGTAAAACTTTGTATTAAGTAATGGCTTACAAATTTTTGATCATGGTGGAGTAAAAATTTGTATTAAGTACTGGATTACAACTTTTTTATCATGGTGGTGTAAAAATTTGTATTAAGTAATGGCTTACAACTTTTTGATCATGGTGGTGTAAAAATTTGTATTAAGTACTAGCTTACAACTTTTTGATCATGGTGGGGTAAAACTTTGTATTAAGTAATGGGTTACAATGGGTTGGAAAAGATGAGAGCTCAAAGGAATAAATGACCATGAAGGAAAAAAAAGTTAAATAGCAAGTTGAATAAGTTTTGAGGAAGTAGAAATAACTAATGAGTGGTGGTTGAACTTGATGTGAGCAAATGAGTAGTTGCAAAAGGAGATAAATGAGGAAGAGAGTAGTGAAGTGAGGATGAAAGAGTTGGAGAATTTCAATGGGAAATGTGAGTTGGTGAGTGGATGGTTGTGAAACAAAGGGTTGATGATAAAATATAGCTCAATAAAGAGTAGTATTCAAGGCACCTCAATGAGGTCTAATAAACACACTGGAGTGGGGTTATGAGAGATATGTGATTACAAAGTAGCAGGTTGGATGCAATGTAGTATGAGATTGCGAATGAGAAAGAATCAAATGAACCAATGGAAAACCATATCCTAAGGCCAACAGAGGATGAGAACCTAGTAGTGGGCATGGCACTAGACAATAGCAAAGCTAGCCTTATACCAACTATTATCACTCAGGTTTTCCTTGAAGTTGTGGAAAAGGAAAGTATACCCGAGGTAACCACAAACCAACCTTCAGATGCAGAATCTAGCCAATCTGCATCTAGATAGGGCTCTCTCTTTATGATTTATCTTTGTTCTTAGAAGGTTTTAGGCTAGTTATAAGTCCAAGAATTTGTTTGAAAATGGTGGAATCCGCAAACTAGGGGCAAGGTTGAAGATTTTCAGTCCATTGGGCTATGGAGTCAAAGGATGGCTTTACTGGGTTTCTATTCTACACACAAGATGGCTTTGCAGGGCAAGATAGCCAGACAGAGAACAATCCTTAAAATTTAAAGTGGATGGGAAGATTTTGAAGGGATGAAAGGCAGCTAAGAATATTTCACCATGTTCAAAAGAAAGAAATGAAATGACTACAAATAAAGAGCAATGAAGAATTCTTTATTATAGTAATCGAGAATGTTTAAATTAGCAAAGCAAGAGCATTTAAGAATTCGTGCTTATAACCAATTTAGAGGAAAACATTAAGAATAATCACATCTGAAATCAGAGTACAATTAAGTAAATTCTGATTCAATCCTTTATGTAAATTATTCAGAAATGGACATAATGATATTATAAACAGATATAAAACTTAAAACATAGGATAGAAAAACTTATTGAACTGCAGTCCGACACATGAATCCTGCAAAAAGTCCTGAGCTTCAAATTGTCATCCAGTAAGCCACAAATAAATTTTTCCAAAACAATTTTTATTCCAAAAACATCAATTTCACAGCCAAGTATTAGAATCCACCCAAAATACTTCCAAGAGTGAAGTATTTATACAAATTCTAAACTAAAATATCTTGAAAAAATATCAAGATTAGTTCACAAATCTCTCCAACTATTTTACATAAATAGAACTTAAGTAAAGGACACTCAAACTAATTCATCTATTTGGCACTATTTTGTATGGATAGGTGATGACAAAGAGGAGAATTCTAATTTGATCCAACTCTTAGTTGATGATGAGGCATCCAAGTCACTAACTGCTTCCTTTCTTTGTGCAATTCTACTCCAACAATTCTGCAAATTTTGGGTCCAATGATACCTTTATATTTCTCAATCCGTAATAGATATGTAAAAATTGAAAGAGGTTATTGTAGATAAATATGTTTTTGAGAGAAACCTCTTGCACTTTCCTAAAATTCCTCTCCAACTCTTCACAATAGGCTCTGCAAAAAGATGTGTAAAACAGAGTTTTACAGAGTCTGAAAAATAACCTCTAAAGATGTGCATGTATCTCTCAGTATGAAATCAATTTACAAAAAATGAGATAGGTTTTTGTATATGGGTCTCTTAGGAACAAAAAAATCCTTTAGTTTTGTAAGATGTATTTCTGATTGGCCACAATATTCTCTGCAAAATGATGAATTAACAGGAATTTTCTGCAAAAAGTGCTTTCCAACATTGTTTAATATTTCCAAAACCATAATGGCTGTTAGAAACGTGAGAGAGGTTTTTGTAGATGGACCTCTTAAGAACATAAACCTCCTTCAGTTTTATAAAATTCAAGTTGGATTGATCACAATATTTTCTGCAAAACTATGACTAAAATATGCAATTTCTGCAAATATGTTCCTTCTTGTTATGTTTTTTCATCTTTTTACTTTCTTGCTCTTTTGACTGTTTTACTTTCACTTTAGACAAACCTCACTATTGGTGAAAGTATTATCATCTCTTTTTACCATTTTACTGCCTTATGTACTTACTTTTACTGTTTACCTTTGACTGCTCTGTAACTTCATTTTACCTTTCACTGACTTTTACCTGATACACTTTAACCACTGATACTCTTTAGCTGTTATGCTTTCTAACCTCTGTTTGAATAGATTTGATAACAATATTGGAGTAAAAAAATATTATGACTAGTATTAATATTGTTTATCCAAGGATGTGATATTCGGATCACCTCTTCAGGGGACAACCGAGTAGATTTTTCAAGCAATTCCCCAATGGACAAGGGAGTGAGGTTTTGACCAGGTTCAAAATGGAGCATCATTCAAGGCTACAGGAACTCCCATTTTGGTTCTTGTGGAAAAATGGAAATTTGGCTAATGGTGAGGAATTGAGTAAATTCACGGGAAAAACATGTCCATTTGCAGATTTAGTAATTCAATTACAGTTCTCGGGGTCACGGAATGAACTAGTAATTAATTCTAACTCTGTTTCAGTGAAGGAAAAAAGGAAAACCGAGATTTCAACAGAGTTCAGTTTGAATTTAGGGTAAATACCTGTTTTTGGAGAAAAAAGCATTTGGATACGTGCCGGCTAAGGTAGATAATCTTCTAAGAGGCTTGTCTGCAATCTTCTTCGAAAGGATAAGGTAAGTGGACTTAACAAATTCGAATTTTGAATTTTTTTGCGTGGAAGGTGTTTTCTTTCACTGGCGTACAAAATGATGAAAAAGACGTGAATGTTTTGTTTTATCGACAAAGTCAAACGAGGGGGAATTTTTATTATTTTTATGGGATGACGTCACTGATGTATGATGGATGCGTCAGCGGGGTCGGGCGGTAAGCGGTAAATTCCGCACCGCTTTCTGGAGCAGGCAGTTTTCCGCGGGGAGGAAGCGATTCCACAAATTAACTGACGCGTGGCCCCAACACTATTCAAAAACCACTGCGATTTCACGAGTTATCTTTCGGAGGGAGGATGGGTAGAGGAATGAACGAGAGCCGTGGATCTTCGATGGAATGATCGGACGGTGATTGGGGCGTGAAGTCGGCGGGGGATTTAATGAGCGGGAGTTCAACGTAATTAACGTTAATTTAATTATTTCGGGCGGGATCTGATTGGCTGGATGTTTGGCTATTTAATTAATCATGTGGATTAATTAAATCCTTTGTATGATGGACTGTCGGGGGTAATGCGCGCGGGATAGGTTAATTTGTTTGTTTTTTGTTTTAAACATATAAATATATGTTTAAACCCTTTTTTGAATATTTTTTATTATATGGTAATAAACCAATGAAATTCATTAACCATAGGGGCGGAGTTTAATATATACGGATATATTTTAGCCAAAGGGTTTGTAATGTGGGATTTTTGTTTAATCACGTGGGTTAAATACTTTGGCTAAAAACTTATAGTAAGAGGGTTTTTTTTCTGGGATATTATATTCAAAGGAGTTATATACATAGGAAAAGGTGATTTTCATAGGGATTTAATACATAAATTAGAGTTAATATGACAAAGGGCAAGGGAAACTCAAAATACTTTACACAACTAGGAAAGTGGAGATTTCTGAAGTAAATTGCATCATCTCAATTTCAACACTTAAACATAGAATAGCAAGTAATTTTGAGGGATTATTATGGAAATTTGCATGATTTTCCTAAGTAAAATAGAATTTTACCTAGGAAAAGATTAAAAGTGAATGATTATAATGATAAATAACTTCAAGTACTTGGGTCTTTTTGATCATTAGGCCGAGGGTCCGGTCCCTCCAAAAGTCAAGGAAATGCCTTGAGCCCCTTTAATCTTCAAATACCTTAGCACTTTGGGGAAATTAGTAAAACTCTTAGGGAGAAAGTGACGTGGGAAGTTAATGATTTTGACTTTGCTTTTTGTGAATTTTCCAATGTATTTTCTGCTTCAGTACTTGTGATGAAAGTAAAGGATTAAACACATTTAGCACCATCATTCATCACATGAAACTTTGCAACATCATCTACCTACCCTATCTACCTTACTCTACCATTTTCTCTTCTTTATTAGGGTGCACTTAGGCTGGCAAACCCTTATCAATATTCTTTTTCTTTTACATGGCAAGCCTACCTAAGTCTACACTTATTACATCCAAGGGCTCAGTTTAAACTGTTGAGCTCCTTTATTTACTCTACCTATCTACTTATCTGCCAAGATTAAACTGTTTGGCCAGATACTTATTCTCTATTCTACAACATGAAATTGAAAAATGAATGAGTCAAGTTTAAACAGTTTGACTCTTCACAAATTGTGGCAAAAGTTTTGACAAGCTGCACACAATTGCTTTATTACAGAAAATGAAATAGTAGTGGCATTTAGACTTGCACACTTTCCTGGTCTATTTTTTGTTTGGGGTTCATTTCTTTCACTTTTTTTGACCATTTTATTTTTTTCACCCTTTGATTTTTCTTTTAGGGTACACCCTCTTTACATTTCTTAAATTTTTTTATTTTTTAAGAATATGGAACACCTTTGCACAAGAAAAGGTATGAACATATTGCATAGTTCATCAAGTCAATCATGAAAAATGACACCTATTGGTATAGGAGTCTAACACCAACCTCGCCCCTTATGCTTCTTAAATACAATTAGGTAACACTACACTAGTGTGTTAATAATGGTTCAAGTTCACCTCGTAGTCAACTTACTTATGTATGAACAATAAAAGTAGAGGAAGTAGTCTTAACATTAGTGCAAGTTTGAATATCAAGAGTAGCACACTTGGGAGTTTCAATTATTTAGAGAAAAAAAAACAAGAGTTTCATGAACTTTAGTACCTATGATGCTTTGAATTATAACCTAGGATCATGTAAGAGAAATAATATTAGAGTGGTGTACTATATAAAAAATTTAGTCATATGTAAATGCTTTGTAAAAAAAACATAATGATGCACATACCTTGATATAAAACAAACCTTAAAAATGTCACTTTTAAAATATCTTATGTAGTAACCTAATGTCATACGGGTAGATATCACAATTACTTATGTAAGTAATGGTGTGATCATATTTTTCATTCTCTTAGAGGAACTCTTTCTAGACATGCACCCCATGAAGCATAAATCATCCTAACATATGCATTTGAAGTAATATAAATCATCCTATGACTATCTTCAAAATAATTCTCACCCATAGCCTTGGTGATGGTGTAAGGCTCGTATCAAAATGGTATGAGCTTCTTTTGGGAGTTTGTAAATTTTTCTTTATGCATGTCCAAACATAACCTCGCCAACCTGAAAATTATGTGGAACCGAATGGATTGTGTATCTACTTGTACTTGGAGTTGGAAACTTTCTATAAAATATCATGAACTTATTATTGAATTTGTTAGATATATTCCTCAAAATTGTTTGTGTTGCTTACCTCGTTCCAGGTATGGGAGGTATATTCATGTGTTATTCCATGAATATAGCTATATCAATTTGTGTCAATTGTTGGGACCCCAAGCACACCTAAAAAGGCTTGTGAGCAATAGAAATATGAAGAGCTATGTCGATTTTTTGTTGAAAATATGGAAGGATTTCAACATGTGTATGTGGATCCTCACAATTGTATGCTCTAAGGACATCTACAATAATCATATCGAGTAATTTTTATTTATCAATCTAGGGATGGAAGGCAGTGGATTTGGTGAAGCTTGATGCACATTATCAACCAAAGGTTAAACCAGAAAAAATCGAGGAACGTATTATCCCTATCAAGAAATATGGTCTTTGGCAACCCAAAATGAATTAAAATATGCTCGAAGAAGAGCTTATGAGTGGATTTTGTTTCAAAAAACTTCTTATAGGGTGCTAAAATTATCGTCCAAAGAAAGTGACCAAAAACAACAAAAAACACTTTTGTTACCATGCTTGGTTAAGGGAAAACATTATCTAGAGTAGGAAAATGCCTAACGTTTAAAAATTTAGCAAGAAAATCTCAAATTGACTTTGCCTTGGTCTAAGTGAGAAAAATCAATTTTCCACATCAACGGACAACATGGAGGCAGTTAACTGAGGTGACATGGCTCTTGTCACTAATTTAGCTTTGTAAATTCGAGTTAGAGGAGTTAGAGTTCACTTAAGCATGTGTGATTGCTAATTTGTAGCAATCAGGGCCAGTCATTTCAAGTTGATTTCAGTTAAACTAGTTCTAACTTTTGGAGGAACTAGTGGAAGGTCAGTTGTGTAGTGGGACTTCAGTCTAACTCAATGATCATCCCATCTATGGTGGAGATTCCAAGGTAATGCATAATTAATTATATAACATATTGAGTGTACACGAATTGTGTTGGTAAGGTGATCAACCATAGGAAATTGCACAAGCATTTTGGAGGAATTTCCTAAATAATAGGGGTCTAATTCCTCAGGACTTGCGGAAAGAAATAGGGGCTCAAGTAGAAGCAGAAATTGACTAAGTTTTGGTCAAATATTTTTAGTGAGCGGAGAGATAGGTTATTCACTTGCAGGTTGTTCTTAGAGCGAGCAAGCAATTGTAATACATCTTTATTCATCTGATTTAATTCAAGCAGGCATAAGGGATTTTTAGAAGTTGCTTGCCCCTGGAAAAATACTATGTTCATGTGTGTTATTTCTCATTGCATGTTTGTGATGAATGTTAAAAATTGTGATTTGAATTCCACAGAGCAGTAGAGTAGGATTATGTCTTGTGATTTAGATTAAAATCACATAAGAGTAAGAGTGTAAGTATCTGTCAGGGAGTGTAAGTGAATTTCAGGTGTCCCATGGATGAAGTGTCTTAGGAGAATTTCATAATTGGACTTGCAGGAGGAAATACTACGATTGTGAAAAGGGGATGGAAAAATCAGTTTCAGACAAAGGGAGACTTTGGGCTAGACACAACACTATGAGGGCATGACAACTAGGGAGTTCTGAGGTGTGTAGGGAATCCCAGGAAGTGCTAACACATGCTAGAAAGTTCCAAGGCATGTTAGGCATTCCAAGATGTGTTAGGTGCTAGGGTGTGGTGCCAACACAGGCTAGGGAGTGCCAGGGAAACAAAATGGAGGACTAGTTTCAATTGCATGGAAATGAATGAATAAGGGTGTGTGATATGGAGTGTTAGCAAGTTCTAAGAGTGCTAGGGAGGCAGTGAAAAGGCATGATAGGTAGTTCCAAGGCATGATAGAGTGCTAGGAAAGCATGCCAATATGTGCCAAGTTCCAAGTTGTGCCAATGTGTGCCAAGGAGTATTATGGAGTGCTAGAGAAACACAAGGGAGCACTAATATGTCATAATGCATGGAAATGAATGAATAAGAGTGTGTGACAGGGAGTGTTAATGAATTCCAAGTGTGTTAAGGAGACGTGACAAGAAGTTGTTGGCAGTGAACAGGAATGTTAGTGTGTTAGGGAGGCATGCGGGCAAGATGTGCCAACGTGTGCAAAGAAGTGTTAACTGGGATTACCACAGAAACACAAGGGAGCACTACATCAAAATGCATGGAAATGAACAAATAAGAGTTTTTTATTAGAACTGTCATTGAGTTATAAGTGTGCTAAGGAGGGAGTGACAAGGTATGCTAGGAAGTGTTAAAGCATGCTAGAGGCTATGGCGACATGCCAAGATGTCCTAGGTGCTAGGGTGTACCAACACGTGCCAAGGGGTGTTAAGGAATGTTATGGAAACACAAGGTAAAAATGCATGGAAGATCGAAATGAATGAATAAGAGTTTGTGACTAGGAGTGTCAATGAGCTCTAGGTGTACTAAGGAGAGAGTGACAAGGTATGCTAGGTAGTGCCAAGGAATGATAGAGTGCTAGGGTGGCATGCCAAGATGTGCCAGGTGTTAGGGCGTGCCAATGCATGATAGGGAGTGTTAGGGAGTGTTAGGGAAACACAAGGAAGCACTAGATAAAAATGCATGGAAATGAATGAATAAGAGTGTGTGACAGGGTGTGTCAATGAGTTATAGGTGTATTAAGGAGGGAGTGACAAGGTTATATGCTAGGCAGTGCCAAGGTATGCTAAACTACCAAGGCGTGTCAGGAAGTGCTAGGGTGTGTAAAAGCATGCCAAGGAATACAAGGGATGCTAACACATGCCACATAGTGCCAAGGCATTTAAGACATGCCATGTGCTATGGTATGTCAATATCTAAACTGTGTTGATTAGTTGTTTTACAACCACAATTGGATGTGATGAGCCTTGTCTTGGTAACTTGTTAAGTGGGATGAGTTGAGACTAGCCATGAGTAGCCTAAGATGAGTTACATGTAGTTCTTAGGTGAACAAGGAATATGTTGAATTTCCACGACATATGAGAATTTGGTTTTGGTCTTAGAATATTTGATGCAAACACACTCAAGTGCCAAAACACATCTACTTTTCACAATGAAATCTACACACATTAGGGAATCAAATAGTGCACATGAGAATTTTTAACTTTTTCAAACCGTTCTTCGTTAAATTACAAACTATAATAGATTAGGCTAGAGCTCTTGTACCAGGGATCATGGCCCTTTACAATCACACTGAAACAAGGAATACAACTAGGGCTTTGTGTTAGTATTTTGATAACCAATCGACCTCAAACAAGACAACACTTTAACCACTTTTTGATGGTGGCCACACATAGCCTTTTGAGTCCACTGTCCTGAACATGACATCTAGCAGGTCCTCTTGCCTCCCATTATGCAACTCCTCAATTTTCCTATATCAATTATAAACTCATAATCAGTGTATAAATAGGATGTAGTTGGATTCATTTGTATCACTACTTGACTTGGGATCTCTCTATCTTTAGAGAACTTCACATTTTTCCTTGGAGGACTATTTTGGATGATGGATGCATTTTGATGTATAGATTTGGGCTATTTTTATGTTAGAGATTTGTTTTTGAAAATGCGAAGCTGGTTGGTTATACTCTCTAACATTGTGAGTGAAAATTTAACTCTATTCTTCTTCTTGTTGCATAAGTTATTGAATTTCACTATAACTAGGGCTAATTGTTGCATGATGGAAATGTGGAATTATGTGTCTATTTAGCTTATTTAATGTATGGGCCATTGTTAGATGAATTAAATGTCTTAGAGATAATTTTATCTCAATAATATTTCACCATTTGTATGAATTATAAATGCTTGAAGGTCACTTTTCGTATTCCTCTAACATTGGATGGAGTTGACTTTCTGAGCCTCCTTGATCAAGAAACCAATTTTTTTTTCATTATTATCCCTAACTCCATATACCCAAGTGAATTAGGCACTAGTACCTAAAAAAGGGTGATTATTTCCCCCCCTTTTTTTCACAATTTTCCATTTTCCCTGGGTCTAGCCCCATTATGTCACCTAGGACATCAATTTCCCAGGAATCTAGCCAGAGGAGAACTTCGATCTCCTAGAGGCAACTACATTTGTGGGTGCCCCCACTCTCCTCATAATTTGGGCCAATTACGATGATGGAATCTCCAGATACCTCAAGCCCTAGCTGTAGGATTAATTTTTGCCTAGGTGTTCCCAAGGCTAGAACCTAGTAAGATCAATTTGAACCATAAAAGTAAAAGATCTTGCCTAATCCTTTCCCCTCACATTGTCCAGGATAGGAACATCATTGGTTTCTAAATTCTGTCCCCAAACCTTGGTTGGGTCCACTTGGCCCCATGTGGTCCCATCTGGTGTCAAAGGCCTTTCATCAAGAACTATTTGGGAATCCAAGTTACCAAAGGATTTTATGGATTGAGAACATCCTTCATAAATCTTATTCTTCTCCCTCAACCCTTAAATCCCCCTCATCTCTCCCTATAAGATCAAGTCCCTTTCTTGAAAGGCAAGAAAGTCCCACTCTTTATTATATCTTAGGGAAAGGATTTCTAGGGCTAGTGAACTAGGGCTAGGGCTAGTTGGCTGGCCCACTTGACTGCTACCTTAGTCCTTCAAATTTTTCACATCCTTAGGCCCTATACACCTTCCCTTCTACCAATCATGTTGTCCTTCACAAGTATAAGAGTTAGGGCTCTTCTTTGACAGTAACCTAACAACCCTCCAACTTTACTTGGACTACCATCAATCTGCCCAACCGCAGTAAATTATTTTTACTGATCTAGGGCCCACAATATTGTCTTCATATATGGACCTTCAAATATTCCACCTAAAAATGGTTTACCTCCTCTCAAAACCATTGTTCTTGTGTATCAATAATTTGATCTTTGTTTTCCAATCTATGAAAAAATATGAACTACTCCTCTTATCATCCTTCTAACAATTTGTAGATGAATGAATTAGGGTAAAAAATCAGCCACTAATAGTCCATTGACTAATTTTTTATAGGTTTCTTTAGATCTTTGTCTAAAGCTCTTTGGATAGTCCACCAAAATCAACTCCTGCGCATGTCAATCCATTCTTCATATGGAACATTTATTCTGCATGCTCAATCTTATGCTCAGGTTCCACCCTCCTTTGGATCTGCTATCTCCACACATACTGAATCTGCAAACCATCTTCCAGATCTACCGTCTATATTGCAAAAATAAACCTCGCTCTAAGGGTCACAACCGCTCTTCTTCTACGCAAATTTGTCACAGTCTTAAGGGCATACCCTATGAACTAAACATGCTAGGAAACTATCCTAACTAGGGCACTATACTTATGTACTTCTAATTGTTGTAGAAAAATCCCTATCCACCCATAGAAAAAACCACGACTGTTGCCTCCATAAGGGACTCGACCTAGCTCATATGGATCCATAGATTCTAGGCATTTCTTTGACTGAATCTTGACAT
The DNA here is from genome assembly GCA_034641835.2 of Pinus albicaulis. Lineage (NCBI taxonomy): Eukaryota > Viridiplantae > Streptophyta > Pinopsida > Pinales > Pinaceae > Pinus > Pinus albicaulis. The sequence goes on along the minus strand of CM076579.1, from coordinate 691,617,413 downwards.
GAAATTTAGATCTCAATGTCAACCCTCAAACTAGGGTTACCTTAGTCAATATTACACCTGCGTCTACTTCTGTTCTGGCTCTAATTTATAGTGCAAGCCCTCCTCCATTTATGTTGGTATTTATCACAGACATTGCAACTTACTAACCACCACAAGACAAGATCGTATTAACCCTCTCTTTTATTTCATGTAGAAAATCTAACCAATGGGATTCAATATGATATTTTAATGTACTAAAAAAGGTATTGGATCCTTCCTACAATTTGTGGAAATAAAACATGATCGTACAATCACATATAAGTAAGAGAAATAAATTATCAATCGCACAACACAAGATGTATCTGGGGAAAGCAACTGCTCAAAACCCCTCTATCTCTATTGTTTATTAAGTCAAGGAATCATGAAAAAATACAATGCTTAATCTCTCATGAGATTCTCCAGCACTCTGCCAAGTGTCTCCTACTAATCTAGGAAAAATTGGTCTAGTACATAACCAAATCTCAACCTTCCTTTAGCCTACCTTGCTCACGCAATTCCTAGGGAATTAGCTCCTTATTAATTAGGAAAATCAGCCTTCCTTGATTGCGCAATCCATCATGTCATCCCAATAACTTTATAATTTCATATGGGCAATTTTGTATGAATACAACTAATAGTTGTGTTCCCTTTAATCTCTGTCTCAACTGGGTCTTCCTCAGAACTGACATGCGTGAAACTATTAATAGTGAATTATCAGTTATCTGATTGACCGATCACTCATTGTGAATTAAATCTAATTTAATTTAGTGGACCTCTCACTAGATCATCACTCAGTTAGAACTAGTTAAACTAATTTTAACTCAATTAATAGAGTTAACTAATTCACACCTACACCCCACTAATGCATCAACTGCAACTGGACACCCAAAATATTAGAATCCCTCTGCATGCCTCATCTTATACCCTCATGATCTGGAAATATGTAGGAACACAATAAAATACATAAATAAACATAAAAATAGAGATGCAGTAGGAATAACACTTCATTTCATTAATATCAAATACTGAAAAATGCTGACAGAAAGAATGGAAAACAAACTAGCTCGGGTGATGATAGCTTATCTCTAAGAAGAGATGTGGTGGCTACATGGATCTAAACTATGTTACAATCAGGCTCAAGGGCCTTTTTATTATTGAAAAATAAGATAAAACCCTAACCCAAGGAGATGTAACACCAAGAGTTTATGGGCCCCATTGGGGGTAGTTGGGCAGCCAACTTCCCAGGGTCGTAACTTGGTCATATGATCTTTGTTTGATGAACATGATACCTAGTTAGAAATATATCTCCAAGGACTACAAATGATAACATTATTTCTATGAAATCACTAAAACTTTCATACCCAAAAAATGTCGTTTGGGGCCTCAAAATGGATCTAGAAGTTCAGGACCTGAAAAACTGACAAAAATAGTAAATTATACCATAATTAAGGAAACTGAAAAACTAAAAGAGATAATGAGAAGAGCCCAAGTGGAATAAGCGGGTGGCCACTAATATCCACCTTGATCTCCTTAACTCGAATTTATTGAGCTAACTCAGTCATCATGACCTAGTTAACTGACCCAAGTTGTTATGAGATGAAATTACAATTTATTTTCCAATTTATTTAAGGGAAAAATAAATTAGACGCCTCACATTCCTCACTCCTGGTACATCAAAATTCCTCACCGGTGCGGGTGCATTTATTTTTTTCCTTTTTGGTTTCCATTTTCATTGTTTCTTGTTGCAAATTTCAACACTCCATCTCAACAAGAAAGGAATTCAATCTATTCGGATCCGATACCCATGGAATTCTTCATGCAACACTTCTCTAGTGTTGTTTGCACCTGAAAATCCTAAAACTGAATAGCCTTCAAACAATTGAATCAATATAATGCATTTGGCATTAGAGTCTTCTGACTGCTACTAGCTACTACACTTGTCTACTGGACTCTCTACGCTGCTACTAAAATCTTCATCCGTGCCCTTTGCACTGTTACCAACTCTGATCTACGCTCCAGTATCTGATATTTGTCACTCTGATTTCTGTCTTCCTGACATTTGACTGCATCAATCTAACTGATCCTTCCTATTACTGTTGTACCATGGAATCCTCGTAGCTAGGTTTTATCCATGAGACACACCATCTTAATGGACCCTACCCAAATTTCTTATCTGGGATTATGTCTAGACATCAACCCACCTTTCACCTGGAGGTATGGTTGCATGTGCTCCCTCTGCCCATCTGGCTTGAAATTTCCCCCTCATGGAGGTATATGCTTGAGTGGATGCTTCCACTTGGTCTCCTCTCCGCTTCTCCAATTGTGATTGCTCCACAACCTTCTGAGACTACTTCTAAGGTTCAATGTTAAGAGGTAATTTGTACTCCCTCTCAACATCCAAGTCTCTAACCTCTGCTTTGCTCCTCAAAGCTTTGCATGCATCCGGTAACTCAAGTGCATATAGGTTCTTGACTCATGCACATTGTAATTGTCCCACTATTACAAAATTTTCTAAAAAAGAGTTGATTTTAAATTGATGATATCTCCCTTATCCGAGCCCCGAATTGATTTTTCCATTTGGGTAGTTTTTCGCAAGGAGTACAAATATGCTTTTTTTGTTGAAAATTTTACACCAAAATCTTCATATATTATTTGCAAACTCGTCACCCAAAAAAATCCTGCTCTAATACCATGTAGAAAATCTAATCAACGAGATTCAATCTAATCTTGTAATGAACTAAAACAAGATATTGAATCCTTCCTACACTTTTTGGAAACAAAACATGATCACACAATCACATATAAGTAAGAGAAATAAATTATCAATCACACATCAAAATATGTATATGGAGAAAGAAACTACTCAAAAAGGCTCTATATCTATTGTGTATTAAGTAAAGGAATCGTGAAACAATAGTAATTGACAATGGTTTTACTAGTAAATTACCATATTTGTACGTTTACATTGAATATGATCGATTTCCATTGGAATCAAAATGATGTTCCCTCAACTCCTCCTTTTTCATATGGCATTGCCATATTAATTAGGTATTGTTGCCAGCCTACAACCATTTTTTGACTTTGTATAGTTTCATTTGTTAAGTGTTTTTCTATACAATTTAATGCATCATCGTTCCTAGCCATTAGTGCATTGCAAAAAGATTAGACAATGTAGAGTCTGAAAGACTGTTAATTAAATTCAGGCGCTATTAAATGACAAATTGCACTGAACATGCTATTGGCACATTTAGACATAGTTGTTTTTGCTATATGCAATCCATGAATTTGCATTTCATGAAGAACGGATTCATAATGGTTTTCAAGATATTTGCAAACAAGTGGCAAGGAATAATTTGGTACAAAGTTGCATCTACATAATCTTTTGTATAATAGGGGTTCAAAATGTCCACTAATAGGATTTGTATCATGAAACAAAATTTTTAGTGGAATTGTATCTAGATCATGGTTGAAGAACAAATACCTTGTTTTCATTGTTAGTGACCAGACTCCAATTGGTATGTTCAACCACTTTGATAGTCATCGTATGCAAAATGTGTCTCCCCATAGGCCTCTTTTAGATTGGAAATTGCTATTAGATGCAGAAAAACACATTCTACAAAGGTATGCGTGAACATCATGAATTCTATGAAGTTGATATAACATGACAGGTTCTAGTTGATATTGGTATGATTCTTTTGCCTCTGTGTCATTGCGCTGTAGACAATTGAGAAAATGGTCTATTATTCCATTGCACAGTTCAATAGATGAGTAACGAAAGTGCAGAAGCACTTCAAATTCATTGAACAAACAATCTCCAGGAGTATATGCAAATTGTTGTAGTCTAAAGAGACTATGGTTCATTAAAACGATATCAATATTAGCATCTATGTGATGTTTTTTTGCTGGATGGTAGTTTTCAATGTCTATGATTTCAACCATTTTTCTATGTATTTATTCTTCAGATTCGTATGGTGATTTGTTTACTAACTACTATGTATGTTAGATTTTTTTTCCCTCAAAGATGAGAAGAGGTTCTATAATATTTTTTTCTTTATTGAATATATGTCTACGATAATGTTTACTAGAACAAAATACTAATTTTATTGTTATATTGTATCTTTCATTTCAAAACAGTAAAATAAGAGAATCAAAGTTGCAAGTAAGTAGCTCCTATTTTGCATCTCTCTGTATTTTAAAAGTATAACTACAAAACAAACAACATGCAACGTTGATTATTGTCTCTGAAAACATGAATATCACATAGAAGCTATGTATTCTAGAAATAATTGACTTTTGTATACAATGGAAATCATGAAATACAGATTGTATCTGTCTTGATTAGTAAAACTAATCTTGCTAGTTGTAAACAACATACTTGTAATTATGAATATGCATGTACAGTCACATATGGACTGTCGCATAATAGCATCTTCAAGGTAACAATATGCTTCATAAAAAAATCTAAACGTGAGAATCGACTTAGTTATAACAAAGCATTCATCCCTTATGCAAGCCCCAACTTTATTGCACCAAAGCATGTACTTGCAAGTCAATGTATAAAATATTGGACAAGATAGGTCAACATAATATGGACTAATTCTATCATTATATTTTTAATATTTGGTGGTTACACTACCTTTCGTGATAAAACAAAATATTCATTTGAATCACGAATAAATGTATTGTATGATGATTTCTAACAACCAGTCATTTTTCTATGGACATTAACAATGATGGTCTATACAACAACAACATTTGGAGCATCTGAAGTCGTATCTATACGACCTGGTACCACGTCTACATTTAAAGTATTGACTATTTGTTTTCTTCTTTGCTTTCCTTCATGTTGATCTTTGACAACCAATTATTATTTTTTGCACATTAACAAATGTACTGCATACAACAACAACATTTGCACCATTTGAAGCTACAGCTAAACCACTTCTTACAAGGTCTACATGCAAAGTATCCAGCACTTGTTTTCTCCATTTCTTTGTTTCTACAGTCTATTTTGATATTAGCGACGTCTTATTCTCCTATAAGTTGTTGTAGCAACTTTGAAAGTTGCATGTCACTACATTCCATCATTCCAAATTCATAGATTCCATTCAATGCAACAAGTGGCACCTAACTTTGTTAAAACATCAAGAAAAAACAACAAATTAACTATCCAAAGGAATCAACTGACTGAAGAATAAGAGCAATACTAGAAGTTGAGACATAGTAACCTATGGAGGATAATGTGAATAATAGATGGCATAGAACAATCTTGATTTAGACTATATGAAATCTTTAAGATCCTATAATAATAACTTAGGGCATGGGACTGGGACTACCACCACCATAGGTCCATAGCAATAAGACTACTGTGACTATTTAGGTAGCTTCTCTAATTTGCTATAAATCTCTAAACTATAGTGTAACAAGTACTATTTTCAGTAAGCTATAACTACATAACCTATAACCTACCCTTGCCTTTGCATGTGTTCTATTTGCTACTTCTGTTTTGACTGCTCCTAGTGTTGCTTTTACTTGATCAATTAAACCGATGACTCTTGTTAGGTGTCTTGTGTTCTGGAAGCAATTGTTTAAAGATTAATTCTGACTAACTTTCAACTGAGGTGCTTGAATTTTCTTGCCTCCATAATATGCACACGATCCAATAATTTCTTGGAGGATACCAATAACCACAAAACAACTTGAACTTTAATTTATTTCATAGATTTTTGTTTTTGGGCCTGTCTTAACTACCCTTGGCTTTGCATCTGTTCTATTAGCTACTTCTGTTTTCAGTGTTCCATTTTTTATCTCCAGTATTTTTTGTTCCAGCCGCTTTCTAAAATGGCCAACAATTAGTTTTTTGATTATCGCCACTAGTCTTTTGCATTTGAAAAACTGAGTCTTTTTTTTTGTGTTCGGCGACAATCTCTGTTTTGGGTGAAACAGAGTAATTTTTATTTTAAAGGCAGTGAACATAATCATTTTGATTTTTATATGAATGCGGGCATTTTTATTTTTAAACCCCGGTGGTCCCCATAGTGTCTTGTTGATGTGGCGAGTTTGGATGTGTTCATCGCAATCAGAACATTTCATATATACCATAGCCTTTTGTTATGGCCTGATGCGATGAGTTCATCGCAATCATATAAATCGCTCTCCTCCCTAAGCCAAGTTTCGTGGGTCCACAAGACCATGCAGCATCAGAATAGTCAATCACAAGTTGAATCGCATCGGGAATTTTTTTGTTTATCGCCCGATTGCACAATGTGAAATTGCGGACCCGATCCACTTTTATACAGCGCAGTTTATGTTTTGATCGCGGGTCCGTTCCTCCATCGGAATCAGAACTTTTCGAATGGCCCGTTTGTATTGCGATGTAAAGGTTTTATGTCAAAGGTTTTAATATGTTTTATATTCACGACGAATTTTTATAAAGTCCTTTGTTATAAGAGCTAATGTTAAAACATTTCAATGTTTTTAATATGAGCCTTCATTTTCGGTGGCCCTGAAAGGGCGTATTGTTTTAGTTTTATTTTTCATATAATATGTGCTGCGACATATAAAAGGCCTGAGAGCCTTTGTAACAGAGTCTTTTGTTTTTATTTTGAAAAGAACGCAGAGTGCGAAATAGAATAGGTTTACACATCAGTATTTTTTTTTTTGAACTGAGAGACAGAGAGTGAAGTTTTGTGCACCGTGTCTTGCAGCAGTCACTATTTTGTAAAGGAATAGAAGTATTTCCTTTCTCTCTCCTATTGTCATCACATTTAATATTTTTTTCAACTCTGCACGCCTTTGGCTGTTATTTAACATCTAGAAACTATGTCATTGGCCATGGAATGAAAAAATCAGGGAATGATGCAATAGAGGCCTTCGAATTTTGCATCATAGAGTGAAGGTTGAAGTGCTTTCAGATATAAATGATAATAATGTTGCAAATATGTTGTTCTATGAAAAAGAGCATAGCTTTTGATCTGCTAACCCCGAAGCTAGAAATCAAGTGGAATTTGACTAAGAAAATGATGATGATAATAATCTACATTTTTCAATGAACGAAGGCTTTAGTAAATAGAGTCGTTCTAAGGGAAATGACTTTGAATCCTCTGAGGCTGATACAAATGGTATTCTCATGCTAGGGACCTAACACAATTCTTCTTTATATGCTTTCTCTGAATGATATAATCTTGAGAAGTACTTGTAGGAAATTTATGAATTTGTTAAAAAGAAACGAGATTTTTAGAACGCAACAACTTTATCAAATTTGAATGGAATTGCGATCATCAATGTTTCATCGGATATCATTTAAAAACAGAGTCCATAATATGTAAATTGCAGGTAGAATATCATCCACTTTGCACTCAGAATCAAAGCAAGAAAGGGAATTTAATATGTGGAATTACGTGAAAGAGTAAGAGAAATTATGCTTATCAGACCTTCCAACCAGAGGTGCACAGTTCTAGCCTGACTTGCAAAAGCTCGCATGCAGAGTGTCGAGTCGCACGATAAATCTACTTGCAGATGTCTTGAGCATAATACAACAATTTCGATGGTCAAGAACATAAAATCTAAACCGTGGAAATAAAATTAACAGAGGTTCAAGCAAAATAACAACTGCAAAGTAGAAACTCGCACAAGTCCCATAATTTTATGCCATTTAATTTTGAATTAATGGTTGTTAATATCAAGAGATCTACATGGGGTGTCTGTGACATCGACTAGATCCTCCAAGTTAGTTTTGTACTTGCATAATTAATATCATAAATTCCATATTCGATGCTGAAAACCTTATTGTTGATAATGATTCTATGTATAATTAATAACATTAAAATATAAATTAATTTATTTGTCCAAATAGACACAGACGATGATACAGGTAATAAAAGTTTCATGCATCACAATTTTATTTATGATGTTCTTATTAGCATGTGGCGGATGTGTACTTGGAAATGCTATATATGATTGCAGGTTAGTCTAGAGAAGTTCACCACTGATGTCAAGTACCTCAGGTGTCAGGTTCCTTCGTCACTATACAATATATGGTACAAACATAACTCAATTTATTCGTCTCGACTTATGGTAAAAGTATTTATATAATGACCCATGGCCTGATAACCTTACCATTATTACCTATGGTCTCAACCATATTACATTCAGAACATAGCATATTTGAAGGGCAAAGTTAATGTGGTAAGAGTTGAACATTGTTTCAAATACATTCGAACGGAATTAATACAAGCGCGGATTGAGTGTTGGTTAAATACTATGGTCGGGATAGTCTAAGCCTCCTTTATGAGGCAAGGTATTATGCTACCAAACGCTCAACGCATAGATATTTGTTTAAAAAGACATGAACGTAGGTTTATATACCTTTGATACCATAGTCAGAAAGTCAAAGTGTTATGGCGCTTCATTTAAAAGAACCGGATCTCATATTATTTGAAAAGGTTTATAACCTTTAATGCACAAGCTTTTGCACAACACTAATAGAGTGAACTAGCCAGACTCACATGCATTTATATGCACAGGAAACAGAAATCGAATTAGTTAAAATAGCAAGTTGAATAGAATTGATAGAGCCATAAAAATCGGCACGAAACACTTAATGAGATAAGATCCCGAGAAATATCAAAACCATTAAATTGATATAATTACCCACTGTAAAATTAATACTAATGGCTGAAATATCTCAGAGGTGTGGAGTTCGAAAACCGTCAAACTGTGAAGTTAATCTACATATATACGAAAAGGGTATTTAACATAATCCCAATCACTAAAATTATTTTAAAAAGATCACAATTTTAAATATTATTGTTTGTATTAGATTTATTTAACATTTCAACAAATTTCAATCCTAATAATTTTTTACAATTAATTTTTTTTAAACAATTTTTTAAATTTTTTATAATTAAAATAAATAATAATACAAAAATGATAAAGTTTATTTAAAACATAATTTAATTTAAATTTTAAATTTTTATAATTACATTCTCTGTTTTTGCTTTTATACACTACTATTGTGTAATGTTATATCATAGCCTCATGGGATTTTTAATTTGTTATTATAATATGTGTCGTAGTACATTTAAAACATAAAACAATTCTATGAATTCGTAGCTAACCACGTGGGAATGGAACTGTGAACGAAGGCGGAACCCCGTGTGAACAGTGAACGTGGTTTAGAGTCTAAGTCCAGTAGTATCGTGTAGCAAGAAGGGCAGTAAGTAGTATTTAAGAAAAGAATGCAATCTCATAGACTGGGCGACACGTGTCCATGAGCAGTTTCGAAAAACCACTCTCATCGCGCAACTTTTTTCAATTAACGTTTGTGCAACTAAATCATGTGATATTGGGCTTTATTCGTCAGATCATCCAAACTGATCCGACGTCGTTCCAGCCGTTGGATGGGTGTGCAGGTTTAACAAAGATATGGTCAGCATTGTTAGGTTGACATATGTTTATTTTATATGTGGGCCCAAATATCTAAGTGTCCATGGTATCGTTGGTCGGTATCCAGCGTTGCAGTGTTAAAACAAAGGCAAGTCTTGGTTCCATAGAAACACATATATTTATTGGTCGAAAGGGTTAAAAACGCCAATTTGAATGTTGATGGTGAGTTTTCACCATACAGAGTAGGCATTATTGCATGATCCTAATCCTAATAATTTTTTACAATTATTATTTTTTAAATAATTTTTTAATTTTTTTATAATTAAAATAAATAAGAATACAAAAATGATAAAGTTTATTTAAAACATAATTTAATTTAAATTTTAAATTTTTATAATTACATTCTCTATTTTTTCTTTTATACACTGCTATTGTCTACTATTATATCATAGCCTCACGGGCTTTTTCATTTGTTATTATAATATGTGTCGCAGCACAATGAAACAGTCGATGTCTGACTGAATGCATGAGGCAGCAATGTTGAGTGGTTGGACGAAATTTTGAATTCTATTGTGATAAGGAAACCCATGTATTTGTTGAATGCCAGCAAAGAAGGGACGTAGAGGGTCGTTAAATCTCAGTGTGCATAAAGAACCCGATAACTGGTTGGGACCATAACAGTGACAATTGAGTTAAATCTCCGCACACGGAGTTAATTGAGGCAGCAGAATGAAGAAGTATTAAAAATGCAACGAATCGATACCTAACCACGCGGCAATGGAACCGTGAATGAAGGCGGAACCCTATGTGAACAGTGAATGCGGTTTAGAGTCTAATTTTGGTAGTATCGCGTAGCAAGAAGGGTAGTAAATAGTATTTAAGAAAATAACGTGATCTCATAAACTGGGCGACGCGTGTCCACGAACAATTTCGAAAAACCACTCTCATCGCGCAACCTTTGTGAATTAACGTTCGTGCAACTAAATCACGTGATATTGAGTTTTATTCGTTGGATCATCGAAACCGATCTGATGTCATCCCAGCCGTTGGATGGGCGCGCAGGTTTAACAAACATATGGTCAACATTGTTACGTTGACATATGTTTATTTTATATGTGGGCCCGAATATTATGTATTAGCGCTGGCCTTATATTAAGGTATATAAAATCTTTTCAAAATGAAAACAAAACTATTAAATGTTTCGTAGCACATATGAACCAAAACTATATAATAAAAAAAAACTAAAACTAAAACTAATGTTAAGACCTGTCGGGCCCACTTTACATTCGCATATGTTTATATAACATATGCTAAAACATATGTTTATATAATAAAACATATATAACTTAAAACCCATTCATTGCGTGTTGTTAAAACATATCAAATGAAACCTTATCAAACCTTAAAATTTGACCTGGTGGAGCCCATTGGATCTCAACAAAGATTAAACCAAATCACAACGCGAAATCGCGTTACAAACTTGCTGACGTCACAGAAATTAAATCTGCCCTATAAACCATATCGAGTTCGGTTTGGGCCTGCTGACGTGAGCAACTTTTGTGATGTGAAAATGTTTATGAACTGCACCATATAACATTTCGCGCCAGGAACTTCAATCCACGGATGGCCCAACAAATAACGTGAGCCAATCCTACACCTCCACGTGTCTGCCTATGCTGTGGTGCAGATCTTTCCTGACATTAAATCAACTTGGTACCAGTACCACTACCAAAGCCAACGCAGATGGAACTTGAATTGAGGCACTTAATAGATTAATTAAAGAAAAGGAGATATTGGCTACAAGGCAAGTTCATTACTCAAAGGATGGCGATGTAAAAATGACAGCATTGCAGGACGAGCGGCAATAAAAAGTGAATAATTTCAACCAATAAGAAGCAAGGAAAAATTATTTTAAACAATAAACAATAGAAATTGGCACTAAGATCTATGCATTTTGCAATAACATGTTGAAACTATCCACCAATCAGATGCAAGAAAAATAAATTAAAAATTTATTAAAACTTAACTATAGCAAACTATACAAAAACTCAATAGATACGTCTAATCAAAGAGAATTAATGTCACTATCAAGCAAAACTTGATGCATAGTTACCTGCCAGCGGCAGCAGGTGCAATAAGTAGGAATGAAAAATTATGTTAAAATTGATGTTTTTCCTTTAGATTTTATATATTTTGTATAAAAAATGGTGTTAAATGTTTGTAAATTTTATCAGTGGTAAAACGTATGGTGTATGGTTCAATAATTAGAAAGAAATGAAAGTTGGTATGTTTTTTCTTTGTATTATTTTAATGTGCGGGTAATATGATTTTAATTATAATATTTTTTTATATGGATATTATAAATGTTATATTAATGGGACAGAAAAGAGAAATGATTTTATTTTATATTTGAATATTAGATGAAATTTATTAGAGAAGCTTTTATTTTGTTTATGATTTTTTTATTTCATTCATATGTAACTAGTTATATGTATTTTTAGATAAGTTTTGTGGATATTGAAGTAATTTGGAGTTGAAGATTTAATAATTTACTTGAACTATCAAACCAAAAAATTTCATTGTATTTGTTTTTATTTTCAATATTTCCTTTTTATAAGATTTTGTAGTGATGGTCACCTTGTGGGTCCTCACAGGTTTAACATAAGTGATGGAGAGATGAACATTGTACCTAGGGTCCATCTTTTACCAAAGGCAAAAAAGTTGAAATCTAGGTATTTGTTAAGTGGTTTCCTTGGTGAATCCTTTGATACCCGGATACATATGAGAGGCCGAGATACATGTAAGAAGTGTAGATACAGGTGTAGAGGCCTAGGTATTTGCAAGAGGACTGAATACACATACAGTTTTTAACTTGTTAAGCATTCCCATTAATCATTCATGGCTTCTATATAGAATCCTCCCTAACTTTGATAGTCATATTTCCACCAAGAACTCCCCTTGAAATTAACATCCATGACAATACATTAAAAAATCTCCCCCTTTTTCATTAATGTAAACCCTTGGCATTGGAGCACTCATAACTCTTGGAATCCTTGAGCACTTTGAGTACTACCTAAAAACTTGCCAACGTTTAACAAACCAAGTGCCAATATCTCTACACTAATTTCACTTGTTGATTTAAGCTCTAAACCAAGGAAGATATACACTATTTTCTACAATTTGTGTAAGTTTCGACTTCTTCTATTTAGCTTCGCACCAATATCCACACACAACACCAATGGCCAATGTCTATTCTCTTCAATGGACAAGGTCCAATTTCTCCCCCTTTTTGTGCCTGATACCAATTGATGTGGGGCTGCACAATTTCTCAAGTTGTGTTTTGTGCCAATTGTTGCACTAATTTCTAAGCCAATTTCCAAGCTTTACATCCAAGCTTTGCACCAATACACTAATAAATTCTCCAATGGCTAAAATATCCCTTTGAAACCAAATAAATTTTCACATATTCTTCTTTTTACTCCCCCTTAAATGATGTTGTACCTTATTGACAACTCTCCCCCTTGGTTAATAGAATAAGACTACTATTATCAATGATTATTGACATAATTTTTCCCTACCAATTGCACCAGTTAAAATGAGACCAATCATGTAAAGTCTAGAAACTTTACATTTCATCATTTTTCTATTGTTGTTAACTCCCCCTAAACACGTGCTACTCTTTTTCTCAGATGCACAACTATTATTCATGTATATATCCCTATTGATTACTTATTTCTCCTCTTGCAACTCCCCTTAAGCTCAATCTATTTTCTTTTGTTTGACATCCTAGCATATAACTGCCCCTAATAAAATTGGACAACTAAATTCTCTTCATTCGAAAGGCTTTATTGAAGAGACACGGGAGATATAACTCATATATTCTTCCTTAAGTATTGAAAATGATCTATGCCAAGAGGCTTAGTGAATATATTTGCAGTTAGTTCCTTAGTAGCTATATATTCTAATATGTAAATATGATCAACCACTTTTTCATTCAGGAAATGAGTTTTATAGGGATGTGCTTTGTGTTTAAATGAAGAATAAGGTTTTTGGACATATTGATGGCACTTTTGTTATCACAAAATATTGGGTATGTGTTATATTCTTTCCACGACTAATCACATGTGGGGGGTTGGTAGCCCCCCCTGTCGCGGTCCAGGGCAGTGCCCCGGAAATTTTTTTTGGTCCTTATTTTCTGGTGGGCGGATCCTCCCATGGTTTTGTGCATGGGTTTGCACATGGTTTTGGGGTATGATGGTTTTTGGCCCCTGGTATTTTGTAGATCCGGTCAAGGGAACTACAGTTATGTTCTAATCCAGGGTTAATGGATTGGGGTTTATGTATGCTTCAGCATGTGTATATATTTGTTGTAACACTAAAAGGAATATAATGAAAAATCAAGCTGATCGTCCCGATTTGGGATCCAGGGGAAACTCTTTGTGTTTATCTTTTTTATGTTTTATTCTCCTGCTATTGTTTATTTATTTTTTTAAGATTCGTTTGCAGATAATTTTTGTACAGGGTTAAAACCTACATTTGGTATCAAAGCAGTTTTGGCTTCAAGGGGACACCTTTGCTGTAGAGGGGTTTTTTGCTCGGACTAGAGGTAGACCTTGTTCAGTGGGAGATCTACGAGATCGATTATTGTGGTGAAAGAAGATGGCGAGTGACGAGAAGATAGAGATCGAGAAATTTAATGGTCATATTTTTGAGTTGTGGAAGCTCAATATGGAGGATCTACTCGTGGATAAAGATCAATGGATCGCGGTAGATATGGGTACTAAACCAACGACAATGTCAGATGAAGTCTAGAAGATGCTGGATCGGAAGGAAAAGAGCACAATACAGTTGTGTGTCTCAGATTCATTATTGTTGAATGTATCTGGGGAAGCTACGGCAAAGACCTTGTGGGACAAGCTAGGGACTTTGTACCAATCTAAGTCTCTGGTGAATAAATTATTCTTGCGGAAAAAGCTGTATAACCTGAGGATGAAGGATGGAGACTCGGTGACAGAGAATTTGAATGCCTTCAATACTGTGGTAAGTCAGCTGTCATATAATTATATTAAAATCTCAGATGAAGATAAGTGCATCAGTTTGTTTTTTTCTCTACCAGACTCGTGGGACAGTCTGGTTATTGCAATAGGTAGAAATACAACTACCTTGAATTTTGATGACATTGTCTCAGCCTTGTTGTCGAAGGAAATGAGACGGAGAAATATGGAGGGTCAGAATGGAGATGCCTTATCTATACGAGGAAGGTCCCAAAATAGAAAAAAGAATAAGGTTTCGAGTGGGAGATATAAATCTCCAGGAAATTTTGTAAAGGTGTGCTGGAAATGAGGAAAGGAAGGGCACTACAAAAAATACTGCAGATCTAAAGCTCCTGAGAAAGGAAAGGGATCTGATGATGCTCCTTTTGAAAAGGCAAAAACCACCTTGGATGAAGGTGGGGATGTGTATTTGGCTTCTTCTTCAAATACACATGTAGATCATGAGTAATGGTTGATTGAATCAGGTGCATCCTTTCACTTCACTCCCCATAGGGAGTGGTTCTGCGAGTATGAAAAATATGATGGCATTGATGTCTTCTTAGGTGATGATAGGAAGGCTAGAATCATCGGACGTGGAAAAGTCAAGCTGAAGCTGCAAGGTGGAAGGATTAGAACACTTCCTGGTGTTCTGCACACTCCTATACAAGAAAGATGGATGATGCAGGTGTAAAAATAGTGTTCGAGAAAGATACCTATAATATGGTTCGGGGAGCATTGGTATTAATGAAGGGAGTTCTGATTGGAACTCTGTACAAGCTTTATGGAAACACTATTATTGTTGGGTGCAACAGTTATGTGGTTCCCGAAAGTGGAGCGGAAAGCTTAGCAGTCTCTGGAGAAAAGACCATGATGTGGCATCAAAGGCTTGGACATATTGGAGAGAAGGGCCTTCAAATACTGCATGGAAATGGTATGGTAGAAGGTATGTCTAATAGCTCTCTGGATTTCGATTTCTATGAAAATTGTGTATATGGGAAGAAGAATTAGGTGAGTTTGCCTTCTAGTGCTAAGAGGGCAAACAAGATATTAGAGCTTGTGCACAGTGATGTGTTTGGACATATGTCGGTTCCATCACTGGGTAAGTTTGTGTATTATGTTTTATTCATAGATGACTTCTCAAGGAATACATGGATATATTTATTGAGAAAGAAATCTGAAGTCTTTGACAAATTTAAAGAATTTAAGGCTCTGGTGGAAAACTAGACAGAGAAGAAGATAAAGGTGCTGAGGACAGATAATGGTGGGGAGTTCTACAAGAAGGAATTTGAATAGTTTTGTAAGAAGTGTGGCATAGCACGATAGAAGAATACTCCATACACACCTCAGCAAAACGGAGTTGCAGAAAGAATGAACAGAACACTGATGGAAAAGGCAAGAAGCATGCTCAGTGGTACCGAGTTAGGAAGAGAATTCTAGGCAGAGGCAGTGAAGACCGCATGTTACTTGGTTAACAGATCACCTTCATCAGCGTTGGAGGATAAGACTCCACATGAGGTATGGACTAGTAAGAAACCCTCTCTTTCACATCTAATGGTATTTGGATGTGATGCATATGTACATGTTCCAAAGGAGAAAAGGACCAAGTTGGATAATAAATCTGAAAGGTGCATATTTATTGGGTATAAGGATGGTTTAAAGGGTTACAAGGTTTGGAACCCAGAAATAAGGAAGGTTGTGTACAGCTGAGATGTGGTGTTTAGAGAGGTGAAAGATGTTGTTAAACATGAAGTCCTACCAAAGGAACCTGAGAAGATAAAGTTTGAGCTAAAGGAGGATGAATCAGACTCTACAATAAAAGAAGACTCAGAAGAGAAAGAGCCACAAACTCCAGCTGTGAGAAGATCAGCTCAGGAAAGAAGACAACCAGAAAGGTATAGTCCATCTTCTTTCTGTTCAAATTTTTATTTAACTATAATTGATGATGATCCTAGAACTGTCAGGGAGGTAGTAGATTCAGACGATGGAAAACTCTGGAAGGAGGCCATGGTTGATGAAATCACATCCTTGCATAAAAATGAGGCATCGGATCTGGTGGAGTTGTCGGCTGGAAGGAAGCCCATCGGGAGCAAATGGGTGTTTAAGAAGAAGATGAATGTAGAAGGCAAGGTGGAGAAATACAAAGCTCGGTTGGTAGCAAAATGTTATTCCCAGGTGCCGGGAATTGATTTTGGTGATATTTTTTCTCATGTTGCCAAAGTTACTTCAATTATATTACTTTTATCTGTTTTTTCTGCATTTGATTTTGAGGTAGAACAGATGGATGTGAAGACAACATTTCTTCACGGGGATCTGGAAGAGGAGATCTACATGAAACAACCTGAAGGCTTTATTGTGAAGTGGAAGAAAGAACTAGTATGCAGGTTAAAGAAGTCTTTGTATGGGTTAAAACAGTCACCAAGGATGTGGTATCATAAATTTGATACCTACATACGGGGACTTGGCTTCACCAGAAGCAAGGAGGATCACTGTGTTTATTTTAAATTAATTGGTGATCGTGTTATTTATTTGGTCTTGTATGTGGATGATATGTTGTTGATTGGAAATGACAAAGAAATTATCCAAGATTTGAAGACCCAACTGTTCTCCAAATTCAACATGAAGGATCTTGATGCTGCAAACTATATTTTGGGCATGGAAATTAAGAGAGATCGGGCAAATAGGAAGCTCTGGTTAAACCAGAGGAAGTATGTCGAGACTATATTGCGGAGGTTCAATATGCATGATAGTAAACCGGTGAATGTTCTGATTCCTATAGGTACAAATTTGTCTGCTAAACAGTATCCTAAGACATAAGAAGAGGAGGAGGATATGTCTCTTCTTCCATATGCAAGTGCAGTGGGTAGCCTGATGTATGCAATGGTCTGTACTAGACCAAACATTGCACATGCAGTGGGAGTATTGAGCAGGTTTATGTCAAACCTAGGGAAGGAGCATTGAACAACAGTGAAGTGGGTTTTCAGATATTTACGTGGCACTAGTGATTATGAATTGTGCTACCGAGGAAGACTAGGATTGGAAAGAGTGTTGGACATTCGTGGTTTTGTTGATGCATACTGGGCTGGAGATCTGGACCAAATAAGATCTACAAGTGGGTATGTGTTTAGCCTATTTGGAGGTGCAGTCAGTTGGATAAGTAAAAGACAGTTTGTAGTGGCTCTTTCAACTACAGAGGCTAAATACATAGCAACCACTCATGCAAGCAAGGAAGCATTTTGGTTGCAGAGATTGTGTTCAAGTATGGGGTTCGTGCAGCAAACTATAAGGATATATTGTGATAGCCAAAGTGCAATTTTCTTGGCTAAGAACCCTGCTTATCATTCAAAGACAAAGCACATTGATGTTAAATATCACTTTGTGAGAGATATGGTTGAGGCTAAAAGGGTGTTGTTGGTAAAGGTGGACACTTTGAAGAATGTTGCAGATGCATTGAAGAATTCTGTAAGCACTCATAAGTTCTCTTGGTGTAGAGAAACAATGGGTGTTGCAGAACTGGGCTAATGACTAAGCTCTCCTGTGGCCCCCTGCGGAAAGAAAAAAACAAGTGGGAGAATATTGGGTATGTGTTATATTATTTCCACGACTAATCATGTGGGAGGGGTCATGGGGGGACAGTAGCCCCCGCTATCAGGGTCCGGGGTAGCACCTCGAAAAAAAAAATTGGTCCTTATTTTCCAGTGGGCGAATCCGCCCATGGTTTTGTGCATGGGTTTGCACATGGTTTTGGGGTACGATGGTTTTTAGCCCCTGGTATTTTGTAGGTCCAGTCAAGGGAACTATGGTTATGTTCTAATCCAGGGTTAATGGATTGGGGTTTATGTATGCTTCGGCATGGATATATATGTGTTGTGACACTAAAAGGAATATAATGAAAAATCAAGCTGGTCGTCCCGATTTGGGATCCAGGGGAAAATCTCTATGTTTATCTGTTTTATGTTTTATTCTCTTGCTATTGTTTATTTTCTATTTTATGATTCGTTTGCAGATAATTTCTGTACAGGGTTAAAAACTACACAAACAATAGGAACTGTTTGATCATATTTTGACTTCATGTATTGAAATTTTTTCTTCATCTATATGATTTGACACTTCTATTTCTAATATATTGATAATTTCTAATATAATATCTACAATTAACAATTTTATGACCATAATTGGTACAATAATAACAATAGCCATAGAAGAGTTTTTGATGCCTAGGTATAAATTGATTTTGTGCAGGAAAGAATCTGTTGGAATTGTTTTGACTATCTTTAATTGATTTCTTTTGATTTTTTGCTTCAAATTTAGTGATATTTTAAATACTTTTGTGAACCCTCATTTGTTGCTCCTAAGATTTTATGGTGCCTGTGCTTGCATTTCCATTGGATCTCTTAAGATTTTCAACATAGTTGTCAAGTTCTTTATCTTCATATTTCTTATCACTTGTTTCTCCTTTACAAACCAAACCATATTTCATAAGAGGATATATCTAAACATTGATAATTTCATCTAGTTTTCCAGATCCTTTAATATATTTTAAATTCTTATAAAAATATGCCTTAGTTTTCTCTAGATATTTTTTGATAGACATTATTTCCTATTCTAGTTTCTCACACTCTTTTTCCTTTCCATCTAGATATCTTAGGAGTGTATCTTCAATCTTCTTAGATTCCTTTAACTTTTTTTTAATAGGCTAAGATATGAATATTGAGGTTCCTGCTTTTCTTTTTTCGTACTCTAATATTTCTTTCTACTTTTTGGTATTTCTTCTAAGTGTGTCTATTTCCTCCAAAGCACTAATCAACTCACCTTCAAGATCTACTTAACCCTATTCTTCGTCCGATTTAAGTTCATATTCATTTAAAAATTGGGTCTCTATGGCCATAAGAAGAATATGTTCGGTCTTCTATTATATTATTGTTCATCCGCATCACCTGAGGAGAAATTATCCTCATTGGAGTAGAATCTCTTCTTCTTGAGATTCTTCTCCTTCTTGAATTTTCTAGATTTATTATTTTCTTTATTATAATATTCATTTTATTCATTTTTATAGGGACATTTAGAAGCATAATGACCATATTTTCCATAGTTAAATCACATAAAGGGTGAATTACCTTTGTACTTGTCATATCCTCTCTTTATCTTCCTTACAAACGTTTCTTCTTCTTCATCAGATTAATGGTCTAAAAATTCTTGATCATCATGTGGTTTCTTTGTTGCCTTGAATTTTGATGCTAATCTTTCTTTAACAATCCCCATCTCATAGGCAGTCAAAATTTCATGAATTCGATCCATGGTTAATTTATTAAAACTATTCATCTCCTTTAGGGATGAAACCTACACGCTAAATCTAGAAGGAATACATCTTAAGACTTTTTGGACTATCTCATCTATATGAAGGAAAACTTTAGATAAATTCTCATCTTCCTTCATCTTTAAGCTTTCAAATTGCATTCTATGAAATTGGAATTTAGCTTTCTTTACTTGTTGTCACCTTCATAGTTGTTCTGTAATTTTTCCCATATCTCCTTTACTTATTTACAATGTGTGAATTTAACAAAATCAGATTATGAGAGACCACTTAGTATTTCATTCATGACTTTGGAATTATGGGAGAAATCTAGCTTTTCATCTCTACTTATCAAAAGAGTTGGCCCTGTATAGCCATTCAACACTTCTTTCCAAACATTTGCATTAAGGGACATCATATACATCCTCATTCTCACTTTCCAAGAAACATAGTTTGTTCCATTGAATATGGAATCTTTATTAGTGAGGTCACCCTCTTGATTGATAATATTTCTATTTGGATCAACCTTCCAATGGTTAGACTATTAAAGAAGGAACCCACTCTAATACTAGTTTCTTTAATAAATATTATATTAAGAGGGGGGGGGTGTGAATCAATATAATGCATTTCTTAGAAATTTAAAAAATTATCAAACATAATCATTCATCAATCAAGATGAAAAAAAAATGAACACAGGATATACATGGAAACCCATATGGGATAAAACCACAAAAATTCTTTGATTAGATGTATTTTCAAGTGCCAACTCCAATTGCATTAGTATTTTTAGGCACCAACCTGCAGGATACACCAATCCCCCTTTATTTGTAGGAAAAAACCTAATAGAGACACCAATCACCACCAGTTTGTAGGAACCAACCTGTAGGAGACACTAATCCCCCCTGAGTTTGCAAGAACCAAATTTCAAGAGACACCAATCTCCCTTGGATCTACTGATCCAATCAACTTTTCCTTTCATATCTCTTTTTCATCACATTTTAAGACATATCCATAAGCACCTATTTTAATTATTTCACAATCAACTACATTTAATTAAGATCACCTTCCTCTGTTTTCTTTCTCTACAATAACCTTCTCTTTATGGTTCACTGGAAATCTTCCATCACACTACAAAACACAACTCTCTATTCTTTACACCTTATTCACTCAAATCTCACACTTCACAACAACACACACTCTATTTACGTATGTTTTCTCTCTGGTATTGCAACACCTACTCTGTGCTTTTTTTCCCATCGCTTATAGAACCATATATTTAAAATTATCTTCTACTCTTGTACATTTCTAACACACACATTACACTTGCGCTCTCCACATGCTTATTCTCTCCTTACACATGTCCTTCCATCACTCATGCCCATGATGGCGTATATGCTCAATAATATTCTTTGAGCCTAACACTACACTTCACTTATCAATTAATCTCTCTCTCTTTCTCTCTCTCTCACACACACACACACATATATGATGCGATAAATTTTAGCTCCTTCTCTCAAGTCGTTTCCTTACTCTTGCCTTTAATCACCTTCAACACCCTTCCTCATGACCTAGCATTATGACCTTCATATTGACTGAAACTTACAGTTTGTTTTCTATCCAGGGATTTGCAATGGTGAATTATTTGTTACACAAGTGGATCACTAGATGCCCAAATTTACCTCTTATTGGTCTTTGGCTTTAGTGTTGATCACCTAGCCCTTCCTAACCTAGGATTGGGAACCTTTCCTTAAGTGACCACTACATTTTGTCTAGGCTCTAGGCTTAAGACATTAAAAGCTTAACTTTGTTCACCACCAGATGGATGGATCACTAGATACCTTTCTTCATGTAGAACCACAACTAATGGAACCTTGACCATTATCCTTCTTCACATGAATCTGAATCCGGGTCTTGTGCTAACAAGCACACTTTATTCACACCTAGATGGAAGGATACTCAAATGACTCTATTTCCTCCATGAAAAATCTCATTGTCGAAACCTTGACTTAATTGCCTTCGCTTGAATCTAGATCTAGGAAATTTTCTCATGACCATGCTTTGGTTCTCATCCAGATCACCATATTCCTAGATGAATCTACCTACTCCTAGATGTCTAGATAGCCTGGTAAGGGCCCCGCTAGAGTTTGTCCTTCTACTAGTTTTGACGCAATTTCGTTGTCCATCAACTCTTTTAGCAAAACCAAAATACACAAGAAAGCTGCACCAAACCACTACCCTAGTGCAAATATTGAGACTTTAGAGACTATCATATAGGCTTTCATGTCACTTTCAAATCAGCACATTGCCATGTGGTGTTCCTCCTGTTGCCACATGTCCGGGTACCTGCCATCTGTCATTTTTTAGACATCCACCTGATTGGCCAAAAGTACCATTCTCGCCTGCCACATGTCACACCTTGTGGCTACCACATCATTTGATGTGACAATTTTCATCCACATCACGCCATCTGTACTACCATGTTGTACCTAGAATCCACCCGTTGGTAAGGACAAAAAGTCCAAAATCCAAGTGTTTTCCTCAGTGCATCCTTGGATGCTCGAACACCCAGATACACGTGAGAGACCTAGATACATGCCAAGAGGCCCAAATGCACACAAAGTTTGAAATTCAACAAAGTGTCTAACTTGATAAACAAACATGTTAATCATTCATGGCCTTTACTGAGAGCTCCCCCCGACTTTGACAGTTATGTGTCCACTGGGAACTCCCTTTGAACTTGACATCAATGACAACAAATTCAACAATGACATAATTTGATGATGTTGGTGCATATTATGGTTTCTTCATAGACTGGATATAACTTATTACAAGCTTAAAACTCTATAAATTTATATATGAAAGAGAATTGAAGGGAAGTGAAAAAAATTGGTCATTTTAAACTTTGTGTTTGATAATCAAGGACGAAGTCAAATTTTAGGTTTATGTGTATGTTAGGATATTATTAAAAGAACTACCAAAGGAAAAGATGATACTCCTCATAGTAGAATCTAATCATGCCATGTAAAAACTATTTAGTATGGAAACTTATTATTTCTCACATAACAATATCCAAATAATAGTTGTGCTTGTTATTTTTTAACTAAAATGACAATATCTAAATGATAGTTTACTTTGTTATTTGTTAAGATGAACCTTTAAACATGCATTTGATAGCAATTCAAGAACAATAAGTGATAATCACTTTGTATTGTTTCATTTAAAAAAACATATGGCATGATAACTATTATTAGTTGTGGTGAGACTATTCTCATTAAATATTTCATAGAAGGAGGACTACTCTAATTTAAAACAAAGAATTTCAAATTTCAGAAATCCAAGAAAAATGCTAGTGTTAATAAAGTTCCACCTTATCCAAATTTCATGTATGACTATCATAAAATAATACTTTAATTTTTTTCTCCTTAATTCTAAATTAAACCTAAAAATTTTGTTCAAAATTTAATCAATTTTTATATTAATAAAAATTCTAACTTTTTATTGTTACTCAATTTTCACAACCCAAAAAAATTTGTTCCAAAATTATTTAGTCACAACACATATACAATTTTTAAAAGTATTTACTTTAATCAGAAGCATAAACTTTAAATAATACAGAACAAATCAATATATTAATACATTAAAACATAAGCATACACTCACTAATTATCTTATATTAAATTCTTAAAAAATAATTAAAATATAAATATATTATTTATTATATCTTTTTTGGAACCAAATAAATGGATTTGAGTGATTACCCCTATATTTGAGGCCTACTACCCGTTCTCCTCTCTAAACCAAGCTATTCTTAAAGATTTGAACCTTGAAACTAATTTATACCATACTTCAAATAACTATGATCTCAAATTAAACTGCATGCTAAAAACATTATTAAAAAAAACATATTTTTATAAAAATATTCATAAAATAAATATAATTTCTTTATATTATAATTTATTTATTTTAAATGACCATTTACTAAAAAAATTACAAATGATTTTTTTAATTTTTTTAATTTTTGCTTATGAGAAAATACAATTTTACAGTGTCACTCAAATATCACTCGAATAAGCACTCGACTAAGCTACCCAATCAAAGTGAAAGCTGAGACTTTGAAAGCCAGGTATATAATAATTGTGTTTTCTGTTTTCCACCCTGTTTCATATTTCCAATAAAACTTTTCTTCGACTCTTTGAAATTTCTAAAGAAAGCACCTAACTTTTGGTAGACACCGCGGGAAATCAAATCCAAGTTAGTTGTACACCAAACATACACCAAACATCATCAAAGTTCCCAAAATACCATATCTTTTTTCTCTGTTTTTCTCCACGTTTTTACCATTGAGGATTCAAATGATAAAAGTATAATATGATTGTAGGGTAAGTCAGCTCACACTTTTGTCTTGCCGTGGCCTTTGGTCCAAAGGTTAAGAATAAGGTAAAAGTAAGTTACACTTTTTTGTTTTTATTTTTTTATTCAATTTAACGTTAGAGATTATTTTCTAATTTTTTTCTTTTTCTTGAGGTTTTTTTTAAGCTCTACGATATGGTAATCATTTTTATTGAGTAATAAATCATTTTCTTTGAGTGCATCTTTTTAATTTTCTATCATGTCTAGACTTAAAATATCTTTGACTCCCTCAACCCTTAACTAAAGTTACCAACTTAAGACTTCTAGAGTATTCTTCAAAGTCGACATATAGGTGGCCCCATATGCATGACTAATGGGGTTCACATTGCATCTATTCATAAAATGGTGATTAACACAATGAGTTAACATGGGAGAGGTATGGGTAGCCCAATATGCATGACTAATGGGGGTTCACATTGCAGCTATTCATAAAATGGTGGTTAACACAATGGGTTAACTTGGGAGAGGTGTAACTTTTGTATTTGAACTAAATTTGGCATGATTCTTGCATTATAAAAAAAAAAAACTTTAAATGTAGAATAACTCTAGATGATCCAAAACAAGTGAAATTTTTTTAGCACAAAAAAAAAAAAACATTTAATGCCTCAAAAATGGCTTTAGAAAGTTTCAAACACTAATTCTTGAAACCATGACCATCCATAAAAAGACCCTGCAACTTGATTCCTCCAATATTTCCATTTTGAAAGCATCCAAATAAATAAAAAATAATATAATTATCCAACCTAAATCATCTCTTGAATTAATTAAATATATCATCAATCTTGATTAGAGGATATAATTAGTTTATTCAACATTCTATAATCAAAGTACATTTTGAATATTTCAACCTTCCACAAAAATAGCATAGGAAATCTCCAAAATGGGGCAGTTGGACATATAAATCCCTCATTTAAAAATTCTTCTAGCAAAATCATGATTTTACCCACATCTCCAACCATGAGTGTTGCAACTCCAAATTACCCTTTAAAAAATTCCCACTTTCCAAAAATTTTATCGAGTTTTAAATTTTTCTTCACTAGTCTCACCCTCTCCTCAATACTATTTTTTTTTCAATTAATTCATTTATGTGGGCTTATTCTACCAAATGCAAAGTCCAAGTCTTATTATCCAATCTGGTTACTATTTTGAAAAAGTTTTTTGACTTAATTTTTTAAAGAGTATTTCTTTTAAATAAGTAAAGTTTATATATAAGGCTTGGAGTATGTTGTAAAACTATTTTTCTTTGGCTAAGAGCTCATTTTTTTCGAACTTAAGGAAATATGTTAATGGCCCAAGACCCAGAGGCATCTGGCCACCATCATGTAATTTCAGGTGTGGTTCCACCAACCTATAATAATAAGGTGGCTTGGTTCCACCAATCTATAATTTCAATTGGTGTGGTTTTCCTTAAATAAGGTGGTGTGGTTCCACCAACCTATAATTTGAATTGGTGTGGTTTTCCTTAAATACGGTGGTGTGGTTCCACTAACTTATAATTTCACTTGGTGTGGTTTGCCTTAAATAACAATGATGAGTGAACCTGCATTTACATACATATAATAGATAGTGATTGTTGTCCCCATTATTGTTCTTCATATATATATATATATATATATATATATATATATATATATATGGGTTTATATTAAAACATTAAAACACAACTCATTCATTTTATAGTTATGTGGGTTCATTAGACATTTGGAAAATTGTTTATTCATAAGAAGTTTTATCCATTAGTCAAAATTATCCACCTATACTTTAATGTTCATGTGGGTTTTTTCATAGTTTATAAAGTTGTTTTTTTTTATTTATCAAATTTATATCCTTCATTATGCTAGTAGATGTGTCTATTTTGAAATAGGAATTTCATAACTTTTATTTAATTATGAATAATTATTAGGTGGATGGTAGAGCTTTAACTTCCATGCAATATTCTAGAATATTCTTAATAGTATTTACAAATCAAAATTGATATTTATCTACACAGTAGTTATGTCATTTCCCCCCTTTTAAATAAATTGATTAAATAAAAAAATGTCATGTGAACAAGGGTCATATGAAATGAGTTATGGGTTTTTAGACATATGGTATTTATAAGCCATGATATTGTAACAAAGCATATTTACACATTAAGAATCATGATACAAAGATATTTATTCTTAAATATAATTATCTTATTAAAAAGGAATTTATTCTTAAAAATATACATAAAAATGATCATATCATACAATATTTAATTTTCCCATAGAAAAAACCCATAATTTCTATTAATAAAAATAAAAATTACACTTTGTAAACACATTTAGTGTGTATGAAACAAATATCCAATAGAGGATTAATAAAAATAGCAAGAAGGGAACTAAGTATGGCATGAGGGGTCATCATACATTATGCCACAAAAAAAAAAAAAAAAAATGTACGGAAAGTTATCCCTGACTAGTGCAAAGTTTTTCTCTTTTTCCTTTCCATTTGTACACTTTTTTCCAACCATTAGAATTTGGTTCAATGGGAACCAACACGAAATCTAATAGGAGTTGTCTTTACTGCGACTTTTTGAAGTTTCAGGTGCCGGAATCCGGTCAAACTTTTTGAGGTAAAATCTTGGTTTTTGTTATTCAAACTGGTTTTTTTGACTCTATATATGGATTCAACACGCTCAAAAACCTCTAGGGCACTTCGATTGTGCAAATTGAGCAATCAAACTTCTCTTTTCAATAAATTCCTGTCGGAATTTAGAGAAATTACACCGTAAAAAGTCACCATAAAAGCCTTCAAAAATTCGCACTAAAGACTACTTGAATCTAATATATCATGTGGAGCCCCCTTGTCAGAATCTAAACTTTATGATACATGTTCTCTTTTGGAGCCTCCAGATCAATTTAGTGTCATAAAGTCTCCGAGATCCTTTTCAACGGATGAACCATGGTGGTTTGGTTCGAAACGTCAAAATGAAAAACATGATGCATAATATCAATGGTCTATTGAACTTTGGCACCCCCTACTTAGACAACATCCTGCAAGTTTGTTCAACCGGTTCCATCTTGGCCTAGGTGGATTTATTTTTTGTCTTCTTCTTCATCCTCAGAGGGGCATTTTTCTGTGATTGCCATCCTTTTGTTCTATTTGCTGGTTTTTTCTACTTCTTGGGATTCTTCTTTTCCTAGGGGCATGAATGTTGTAAGTAGTTTGTCTAAAACCAAATACGACACCTAAATGTCATATTTTCATAGTCTAAAATTTATTACCATCAAAAGTTTTGATGCTTCAAAATTATGTGATGAGGAAGTCCTTTGATGAGATAAATTACCTCCACGAATATTCTGCCATATGTAAAGATACCATTTTTCCTCTTTCTATATCCACTTTTTTGAATATTCCCAATGTGTTGTTGATATCTTCAATAAATTTATGATGCCAGAATGGGAGTGAAATATTTGAGATCCTAACCCAAACTGACATCGTGTATACCACCATAGAGTTTGCATCAAACTTACAGAACCAAGGAGTAGTGAAAATCTCGACTCTTCCCCAAAATAAAGGCCCTGCATTTAAAGCATAGTCCATGTCCTTTTGTGCTTCAAATTGAACTATAAAGAATCCTTTAGAGCATAGATAAATTTTGAAATATATAGTCCAAGTTGTGGTAATCCATTGAATGGGTGCTTTTGGTTTGGGACAAAAACCATTAAATTTTCAGATGACAACTTTTGTTTGTAGAATAGAGAACAAGGAGTTAACCTCTGGAAGCTCTATATCCATTGCAAAAACATTTTACATTTGTTCAACGATATATGGGCTCAGAATATTTTGAGGCTGAACTACAGGGGTTGTAGTCTTCCTTTGAGTTTCTTCTTTAAATGAGACAAAATTCCCTTTGGTGAGTTTGTAAAAGGAGCCCCTCCTCGAAGTATTGAATTTAGTATAATGAAGAGTATATTGTGATGTTATAATTTTCCAGATAGGAAAAATTTGATAAAAAATTCCCTTTAAATTGTATACATTGATAATAGGATGGAATGCCACAACTAGATTCAGTGGATAGTTTGAACAATAATATGGTGTATGAGTTATTAACCCAAATGAGCTTGGAATCCCCACTAAATATTTTTATGAAAATATTAAAGTGGATCACGCTGCTGGAGCTTGATAGAGACAACCATATCTCATAATGTGCCTTAGTATGATAAAGCACCAATCTAGAATTCACCTGTGAAAAATTAGGGGGAAAAACCACCTTCGACATTGCAAAGAGTGTGGTCTATCAGAAGGGCAAAGCAAGAGTGAAAGGGGAATATGTTTGCGGACCCAACAAAAAATAGGATACCCTTATAATATCTTGAAGCATCCTCATGCCAAAATAAAATTATAAAGGAAATAATCATAATGAAAATCAATGCAAAGTAATTACCAAAACAAAAGATAGTAGCTTATTTGAGGAAGAATCGCAGTTTCTGGCAAAGGGCATACACCCATAAAGACTTGAGAACACATACTCTTTAGTAGACATACATAGAAAAAGAACTTTGCTTACATCTATGGAAAAGAGACCACTCGACACAATCCCATTGAAACATAGGATGAGAAGATGCTTTTCCAGGAAATCTATGGCGATGCCATGAGAAGATACAACATAAATGGGAATCCTAACCTCCAAAGTGTGCGCCATCCTACAACTCAAAACTCTTCCAACTCTTTAATCAATGTTCAACCCATATCATATAATAAACTTGAAAAAAAAGATAATATTGGTAAATAGACAACAATTGAACTATACTAATTATTATAATATACAAAAATATAATAATTAATTATTCACAATTTTCAAAATTATAGTAAATATGAAAAAAATTATCAAAAAATATATAATATCAATAATCATTTATATACTATTATACATTTCAAGTAATGTTCATTATAGTATTAGTTTTTAGAAGTTTTATCTTAAATATTTAGTTACCTTAATTAAAGAAATGAAATTTGGAAGTAATTGCCTTATTGTTGGTTAAACATTATTTCTTTGTCGTAGATAATCACCCCCATTCTATTTTATCCCATGTGTAGAAAAAGTTAATCGAATTGTCATTGGATGCAAAAGATGTAACTCGATACAAGATGTATGTGATTTGAGGTAGCTTTCAATAATGAAATGAACTAAAATGATGATCAAAGTGATATTCAATGGAAAAAAATATTTGGAAATTTTTTTCAGAGAATTGAAAGCTATTGAATAGTCACAGTGGACAAAAACGACTTTGGAAAAATAGAAATAGTTTAAAAATGATTCTATTAACTAATTTAATATCACTTATTTTTCTTTAGAGAAGGGTTATATAATGAAGGTTTGGTAGTTATCGCTGAAGGAAGATAAAAGGAAAATTGAAGACATTATAATGGGCTGGAATTTTTGGGCAACCAGAGAGGCAGATTGTTCAAGAGCCTACATAGAGCCATAATTTTATAGATAAAGGGCCTAGTTGGAGGATTCATTCTCTATATTGCAGATTTTGTTCTTCTTTCTTAGTGTATGCATTATTCTCTTGTAAATTCATTGTAATCTTAAATGATGTTGTAGACATGTACTTATTGTTTCTTTTATTGTTGTATTGTGTGTCTAATGAAATAATGATCCAGTTTTAATGCATGAGATTTCTATGTCTTTTATTATTATTTTCATTTAAAAATATTGAGTGATATTTTTCTTTATATTTTTAAAACAAGTATAATATTTATTACTCTTCCAAACCATCATCTTCTATCTCTTTAAATCACTTAGTCCTTTTGTTATATGTACAAATCTTAGTTATCTTGTCTTTTGAATTTCTTTTTTTCAGTAAGTTTTTGTCTCATTGCAACTGTCTATATTAGCACAATATCTTTTTGTCTTCAACACCTCCATATTTAAAGTTGTATCAAATCCTTTTGTAGCTGATGGAATAGTAGGTTTATAGTTTTGGGTACATTTTCTGTTTTTCCTGGACAAAATGTCTATTTATGCTTCTTGTCTCAATTCCCAATTTCTTGATGAAGATGTTAGAGTTGATCTCAATGACTGTACTTCTCTTCTTTAATAGAAAGAATGATATTTTCTTTTCGTGAAAAAAAGTACAATATCTCTTACTATATATTAGTGATAAATAGATTCTTACCTAGGAATCTGGGTGATGATTATTGTCATTGGTGAATATTGAGTGATATTTTTTTGTATATTTTTACAACAACTACAATACTTATTACTATAAATTATTAGTGATAAATAAGTTCTTACCTAGGAATCAAGGTGATTCAAGTTTATGGTTGCTACTCATCTAGATATTGGATGCTACTCATCTAGAGATTATTAATAAGTTTCCTATATATTGTTGGCCTTATTTGAAACTTCATATGTCTTCTTTCTCACCGAAAGTGCTAAAAATTTCCTTTCTTAGTAGCATTTTGATATCTTGTTTCTTAGTTTCATTGATTTCCTCAAAATTCGTTGGTGTATGAATTTTCTTTTATTAATTTGATGTGTCTACAATGTGGGATAAATATCAATGGATCATTGTGGATCTGGCTACTTCATTGATGGGAATGTCGATAGAAAATTGTATGAAATTGAATTGAAAGGAAAATAGCACAATATGTTTATGTCTCTCATATTCAAAATTATTGAATGTTTCAAGAGAAGCTACAACAAAGACATTGTGTAACAAGTTAGGAACTTTGTATCATTATAAATCCCTAGTGAAAAAATTTATCATATGGAAACATCTATATGACTTGAGGATGATAGATGGATACTTGGTGATAGAGCACATACAATCCTTCAATGTTGTGGTATGCCAATTTTATCTATTGATATTAATATTTTAGTTAAAGATAAGTGTATCACTTTATTGTGTTATTTACCAAACTTGTGGGATAATTTTGTTTTTTCCATAGGTAGTATTGTAACTACTTTAAGTTTCAATGATATAATATCATCCTTTCTATCAGAGTAGATGAGATTAAAAACAAAATTAGAACATATATTCCTTATCTATAAGAGGATGCTCCCAGAATAGAAGTAAAACTAAGTCCTCAAGTGGGAGATCTAAATCTCTAGTAAATTGATAAAGGTGTGTTGGAGATGTGAATATAAAGTGAATTACAAGAAATATTATAGACCCAAAATTGGAAAGGAAGGGGAGCTATATGATGATGTTCCATCTACAAAAGAAAAAACCTCATTCAATAAATATCAGCAACTACTCCCTCTTTTGGGGCTTCAATGTAAGTTCGACAAGAAAATATCTGTTGGAACACCATGTATGCTTCTATGGTATTTATACCTCACTTTTCCATATAAATTAGCTCTTTATAATGTGCCCCTTTTTGAAATCGGACAACCATAAAAAATTGGTAAGAAGAAACATGAGTGAATGAATGAATGAATGAATGAATGATCTCAAATCCCCAAAACAAAGATTAAGTATGCATGTTTCCATCTTTACACTTGGAACAAGGAGAAGTATTTTCCCATCCCCTTTACACAAATCCCAAGGATGATCCTCTTAAGGATAAGGTACTTCAAATATGATTAAAATATTATAAACTTTGGCTTTGGCCCCTTTGTGCTCCCTTTTCCCCCTCTTGTTTCCCTCTCATGGAGTCATTCCTCCCGTTCTCTTTTCTTCCCTCTATCAGGCAACTGAAAGTGTATTTTTATTATTAGTATGATGTACATGATTTAATTTACATACATTTGCCTTGGCCATATTATTCGACTCACCGACATATATAACATATATGTACAAGTACATTATAAAATGAGGGGTATTAAACATGAATAATGAGGGGAGATCATAAAATGGGATATGATTCCACTAGAGGAGAAATGAAAATTAGTCAAGGGGGAGATTTAATTATGGTTCATCATCTTAACATATTCTATCCATAACCATATTTTACATGATTATATTATTTCCACTTTCTTCTCATGTTTATTCCAACTAAATTAGGATCCTAGTAAGTTGATTTAGTTACCTCAAGTAATTATCTCCTTTACTTATCCATTTTCCTCATACTTTGTGGTAATGAACTCCTACAATCAAGTAATAAAAAAACGATTGGAGGGAATACTCCTAACTCTCACTAATTCACCTAGTTTCATTCATATAGATTCAAATTAGGAGAGCCGAACTTTAATAAAATAGACTTATTGGGGATAAAAGAGACTTCTCTTTATAAAAATTGTAGTATGGCTCTTATATATTGAGCCGTGGAGGACTATAATAGAAGTTGATATGTGATTTCACACTACAAGAATGAGTAAGAAAGACATTTTTAATATTGCTATAGATTATTGGCTTGTTTGGAGCCATCTAATATTTAAATATGTCATCTAAGGAGCATAACTATATTGTAGTTTCAATCTAAAAATTGATAGTGATAGGAATTTTGATATACATTATTAATATCATATAAAGAAAGGATATTAATCCTTAAAACTACATAGCAGAGAAGGGATTTTTTTCCTACATTGTATGGGTAATAAAGTGGGTGCTTAAACCAATTTATTTGAGGATTGACTAAAGAACTAAGTAATGGTTCTCTTAGTGGGTTTTGGAATTATTAATAAAGAGAACAAGGACTTAGGATTTCTAAATTTTTCCTATTCATCTTGTTGGTTTCATATAGCAACATAGGGTGGATTTTATAGAGGATTTACCTATGGTTGTGAGGAAATAAATGCAAACCTAGTTCATTTCCTTGGACTTCATTTTATAAAAAATATAAATCTTTTTTCTTATTCTCAATGGTAGTATTTAATGATGAAGAATGGCCATTATTCATTATGAGAACATGCTATAATTTTTTATAGATGTTAACATTGAAATGGAAATTATGCATAATTTAATTAGTTTTAAAATATGTGTGGCAATACATTTGGTAAATTTGTGCATGCTAATTATTCAATTAAATAGTTAAGGAGAGGAATGGTTTCCATGTCTAGTTAATATTGATAAATAA
The DNA here is from genome assembly GCA_034641835.2 of Pinus albicaulis. Taxonomy (NCBI): domain Eukaryota; kingdom Viridiplantae; phylum Streptophyta; class Pinopsida; order Pinales; family Pinaceae; genus Pinus; species Pinus albicaulis. Next base: position 691,584,281 of record CM076579.1, on the reverse strand, counting down.
TTTGTACGTTCCCAATGGAACTCACTAATGATCGGTTAAGAAGTTTTCTTTTGAAAATTTTGATAACCTAGAAAATCTAGAACCTCTTTCCTATATGGATTCATTGTATTCTTAGATGCTCCCTGAATGCATATGTCAAAAAAAGAAGAAGCTTGCACTCTTTTTAAAGAGAGGCCTAGATGTGTAAACCTTGAATTTATCAATCCTCGAATAGTAGTATAACTTGGAAGACTTACTATAGCTTACACAAATTAAAAATTTTAGTTTAGTGATTTTGTGTATTTTAAGAGATGCATTCAATTTTTGTAGAAAAATATCTATATCAGACCACTATTTATCCATGGGAAAACCCATGGTCACGAATTAGTGGGTGGAAATTTTCCTCCTAAGATCTATGGTCTTCTCTTGCAATGGCTTATTTCGTATTTTTTTTTATTTTTTTTTGGTTTTTGAGGGTTAGAATTAAGGTGAAGGGGTGTAATTTTTAATGAGGGTTTAACAACATTTATTAGCCAATTTTTATGTCAAATAATATATTTGGATGATTTAAAATATTTCTTTACCTACAAATGCCTTCATGAAGAAAGGGTTAGTAAAATACCCCATACCCTAAAAAAACGGTTTTTGTTGTGCATGAAAGTTTTGGCATTTGATGTGAATGTTACTAAGGGGTTATGTGTGATGAATAAATTTGTGAGGAGTTGGCTTGTGTCATGATTTAGTTTCACATTGGCCTCTTAAAGGAAAGATGCATTTGATTTACCCTATAACATGTGAATGTTAATCATAGAATATTATTTAACCATAATGAACAAGCCTTAGGATGGTTGTGAGATATTTACTTTTGTTACAAGATGGATTATAACATGCTTTGAGGCTTGATGTCATTTTTTATAGCCATATATGTTTGAATGATGAGGCAAAGATACTCTAGAGTAAGGAATCTTACTTTTATGTTTATTATGATGTGAATGATGATAAATTCATACTTTTAATAATAATAAAATGTGTTACATGTATAACCCTAAGGATATTAAACATAAGCCTTATAACCAACCTCGTTGGAAGAAAGCATGACTTCCATCTATGAGACCCTAGGAAATTGATGAGGTGAGTTAATGGCGGATCTCTAAGTTGAAGTTGGTATGTGAATAAAATGTTTATATTTATCTTGAGTTTAATATGTTATAGTAACCATCTTGGAAAATGCTAAGTGCTAAATTTTTATATGTTAGTCTTAATTGAATAAATAAATTGAATTGATTTTACTATAAGTGTTTCCTAACTAAGTTTTGCAATTAGAGATTGATAAGTTGACCCATTCAAACTAATATTTATTAAAACCATGTCATAGTAAAGAAAAACAAACATTTCATACTATAAATGGTTGTATTTTGTTGAAATTTTATTTACATATAATTATCACCACTAAAATTTTAGACAAATAAACTTTTTTTCATGTTAATAATGTAAATACATTTACACTTTAAGCTGACTTACAACTAAAAATATACATAATTATAATTCATATCTTTATGATAAAAATTAAGAATATTAACTTAACTCCAATGGAGAAATCCCAAATATTTTAAAATTTAACAAAACCAAAATATAATACAACTTTATTATAAAGAAAAAACAAATTTTTAATTATCATCATATCATAACAAAATAAAGTCCTCCCATCTTTAAACAATGTATTCGTTCCTAAATTCCTCCGAGTATCACCCTTATGTCAAATCAACATGGGCTAGTTAATCTAACACTACACACAGTTACCATAAAAACACTTCTTATAATATTGCCCTAAGCTCGTTTAGGGTGGGTAATTTAACACCATGCACACTTACCAGAAAACCGTTTTTTAAAGTGATCTCGTGAAGAGGAGATTGTAGATGACATAATACTTCTCTTCCAAGTGCTTTTCATAAGATGTCCTCTTATCTTTTCATTATCATCACATACGAATTTTCCCCTTTCCCCCTCTTATACACCCTTTTGGGTGCATGTATGTTATCCCTTTGGAAATTGGGCCCAATCATACTCTTATTTTTCAACTCGGGGTTGCACCCACTTCTAACATAAAGTAGGTCTCCCACATACTCAATTTTCCCTCCCTTCTTTCCATCATACTTGATTTTCATTTTGTTGTCAAAGAATCATGATGATATATAGAATGTTTAAACCAATCAAATCATGACATTCCATTGTGAAAAAAGCAGGTTGTAGGTGGTTGGATATGGCACTTAGGAAAAATTGCATCACCGGATGTACAATATTGAAAGGAAAATAGAGTGAGGAAGTGGTCCCAATCTGACCTTTATGTAGACATTGTTATTATGGATTCAAATTCGAACTTATATTGAGTTTTGATAAGAGTAAGTAGCGGTGAAATTTTGTGTTAAAATTGAAGTTTTTCCTTTTAAATGTTTTAAATGTTTGTAATTTTTCGGTTGAGTTTTGATAAGAATAAGTAGCGGTGAATTTTTGTGTTAAAATTGAAGTTTTTTTTAGATTTTATATATTCGGTATAAAAGATGGTGTTAAATGTTGGTAAATTTTCGGTTGTAAAATGTATGAATGAAAGTCAGAAGGTTTTTTTCTTTACATTATTTTGATGTTTAGGTTATATGATTTTAATAAGATATAAAAGAGAGAAATATTTTATATTTGAATATTAGATGAGGTTTTTTTTAAGAGAAACTTTTCTTTGTTCGTGAGTTTTTTATTCTATTCACTATTTTAGGTAAGGTTTGTGGATATTGAAATAATTTTTTGTATGAACTATTAAAGCAAGAATTTGCATGTATTTGTTTTTATTTTCAATATTTATTTTTTATAATATTTTGTAGATATAGTTACCTTGTGGCTCCTCATAGGTTAAAATACATGATGGGGAGATGAACATTAGAATGATGGAATGGTTTTTATCAACATATTTGAGAATAACACACACACAGGATATATATATATATATATATATATATATATATATATATATATATATATATATATATATATATATATATATATATATATATATAATTGACAATATGGATAACAATAAAAGCAATCTAAAAGAAATTATTGTTATGAATGACTTCACTTAAGGGTGACATCAAATTTAAAGTGGTTATAAAATTTCAAGAACAATGACTTTAGGTTGAAAATGTAAAAAGATGAAAATATTGAGTTTATTGATGAGAAGGATCAGTTTACTTTAGCGGATTGATGTAGTGAATGACTCTAACTTTAATTGATGAAAATAAAAATTCTAATTTTTATGTTGCTAATTTTTTACAATTCAAAAAATATTTACCATAATACTATTTATTTATAATATATATTTATTTTTTAAAAATATTTTTGAAAATAAATTTATATAAACTTTAAAAAATAATATACACATCTATTAAAATATAAACACACACATTAATTATTTTATATTCAATTTGTGGAAAATATATAACTTATTTATTAAATTAAAAAAATATATATTCATAACATAAATTTGATTTCTTATTTTATAATATTTATTTTTTAAAACTATAATTTATTAAAAATAATAAATGGAAATGTTATTTAAAAGGAAAAAACAATTTTACAGTGCCACTCAAAGATCAATAGACTAATCAACAGACTAATCACTCGACTAAGTTACCGAATCCAAGGCAAAGAGGAAAACTTGAAGTTATGTGTATAGTAATTGTGCTTTCTGTTTTCCACTCTGTTGCATATTCCCAATAAAGTTTTTCTTCACTCTTTGAAATTCTTAAAGAAAGCACCTAAACCTAAATTTGGGTAAATAGTGGGAGAAATCAAATCCAAGTGAGTTGTACTCCAGTTTAAAATAAAAATAAAAAACTCTAAAAATACCTAAAAGTCAAATTTAAATTACTTAGGTTTAAACTTAAAAAAGAGTATTCAATAAGTGGGATTTTTGGATGGTTGGAATTTTGGGTGGGTTAAATCAACATTTTGATTGTGTTTTTTTATTGTATATATAAATTTATTATTCTCAAAAATTTATGAAACACTTAATTGTGAAAATTCACTTGTGATAAATTCAATAAATCCTAAACAAATTAAATTCAAAAATAAGCCAAACAACTTTCTAAAAAATCATACTTAAAAACTACCTTCCAAAAATACATACTTAAAAACTACTTGCTTAAAAAACAAACTTCCCAAAATACCATATTTTTTTCTGAAAGTATAATATGATTGTAAAGCAATTAAGCTTTAACAATTTTTCCTTACCGAGGTCATCGGTCCAAATCAGTCCATTGTCAGGTGCCCACTAATTCATTTTCCCTCAATCGTCATCTTCGCAGTCGAGCTTCAGATTGGAGCGAAGAAAACCCATACGGTAGTCCCTTAATAAATATGAGCAGTGACCCTTTCTTTCTCAGATCCAGATCTCCTGTTATCTCCCTGGTTTCCCTGCTTCTCTTTTACAAAACTATATTCGAAAGTGGCAGCCATTGATTGTCATCCATATATATATTCTTCTGTCTCTAAATCATCTTCTCAGCTGCTTTCTTCAACTGGGTCGTATCTGTTTTCTCCATTTCGGCTCTACCGTGCTAGGGTTTTTCAGCATCTGGGTGAGTGAGTGAGTGAGTGCAATAAGCAGAGTCTGTGCAATGACTTTTATATGCGTGTATATAGTGGGGGGGCTGAAGACGAAGGTGAGAAATCTTACAGAAGAACCCATTGATTTGCAGATAAGAGTTGGATCCACTCTAAAGAACGTGTACACTCTGAGAGCAGGCAAAGGAAAGACTTTGGATTGCAGAAAGATGTACATGTCATATGCTCCTTCAAGAAGCCATGGCGCTGCTGCTTTGTACTATGATGAGAGTTGCCAGCCGTACGTTTGGATCCACAATCCCAACGGGTTCGGCAGGATGGTGAAGCAGCAGTATATGAGCTTGGAGGATTTGAGAGACTTCTCGGAGATCAAGATTTACAAAGAGCCAGGGAGATGCAGTCTTTCTGTATACAAGAAGCCCAGGTCAGATTTGTGCTGAGGAACCCGAAAAGCAGTTTTCACAAATCTGCAGCGATAGTGACGTATTCTTGCAGCGATAGTGACGTATAATACTGTGTTTTCTTTTAGTTACATTGACTGGTTATCTGTTTTATGCATTTGGTGTGCTGGGTTGATCGTTGTAATCTTGATTTCCCCAAAAAATATTTCCGATATTACGGAAATTTCTTTTAATTTTCTGGACAATTTTGAAACTTCGTTAGACTACACGATCTGGTTTATGCATTTGGGTTGCAGGGTTCCCCGATTTTTCAGCATTTGTGAATACCCAGCAGCCAATGTGGCGTTTAATATGTGTGTGTATAGACGAAGGTGAGGAATTTGACACAGAAGCTCATCGATTTGCAGAGGCAGGGAGAGAGTTTGTTGTAACAATAAATCCACTGTCAGATGTGTGCAGAGGACCTTAATTACCAAAATCTATACAGAGCTTTGTGCAGTGATCGTTATGGATAAATCATAATACTGTGTTTTGTGTTTATTACATTAGCTGGTTAAGTTGGTAGATTCTCTCTCTCTATATAGATAGAGATGTAGACCTAATGTAATGTAATATTGTATTGTAGGAATCCACTGCATTGTCTTGTGTTTATCACATTAACTGGTTAAGCTGGCAGATTCTCTCTCTATATAGATAGAGATGTAGACGTAATGTAATATTGTAGGTATTCCACTGCAGAATCTTTGTCTATATCTTTAACTGGTTGGTATGTATCGTTTTCTTTGGTCTATTTTGTCTATTTTTTCAAATCTGTTTTAATCCAAGGCTTATTGTTTCATATTTTAATGGGAAAAATTACTGGGAAATAAAAAATAATCATTTTTTTTTAGAAAATAGATTTTTTTTATATTTTAATATAAAATATTATTTTGCTTACTCGGTATAGAGTAGTTAGTGATGGGTACACTGTTAAGGCACTCTGTGTGCAAGATCACCCGTTTGAAACCTATGGGTGATTAGGATTACTCTAAACTACCAAATATATATATATATATATATATATATATATATATATATATATATAATTGTTTTTAAATTTTATTTATATTTTTTTACAGGGTGAAAAAAGATGGGGTGTATTGTTAAGTCACTTTGTGATGTGAAGGTCAATTTGGTGGGAAAAATCTAGTCATATTAAGGGCGGGTGTGGACTAGACTAGTATGATCCTCGATAATTTTGAAGGTTTAGAAGTTTGATGTAATCTCTAATAAACTCAAACCACTCGACAAACCAAAAAAAATATTATTTATATTTATAAATTAGTTAATATAATACAAATAAATAACTGTTAAATTAATTAAAGTAAAATATAATATATTGAAACCTTAATTAATTATTAAAAACTGAAATAAAATATATTCAATCCTGAAAATTAAAACACCTATTTCATGATATTATTTTTCTAAAATTTAAAAAATCATAAAAATTAACTAAATTATAACTTTATTTTGAATTATTAATAATTATAAAATAATTAATATAAAAGTTGAACATATGTATATTTAAAAACAAGAACAAAATTCTTAACCATGAAGATGTATTCTAACTTTAATATAGAGATTCTTAATTTATAAATAGGTTTTGGTACACTACTATGGCCCATTTCCATGACTTATTAATGAGCCTAATAGTTAAGAGTATGTGTTTCCTCCTAAGAGGTCACAGGCTCAAGAGGGAGGTAGAGTATGTATGCCTTCTTAGACTTAGCAATCACTAGGTGGATCCCTTGTCCCACAAACAAGGGAATCTCATACACCAATTTGGTTTTTGGCTTAGGCATAATAATAATAATAATAATATCACATGTCCTGAAAATCATAACTTAGACTTGTTTAAATGACACTTTTTTCAATTAATCAATTTAATTAAAAGGGGAAAAAACATAATTAATTTGGACATAAATTTCAACTTTTGATTTGTGTATATTACTAAGAATATTCTAAAGTATTATGTGGAGATTAAATCTCTACCATCCAACTAATAATGATTGATAATTAAATTAAAATTCTGAATGTCTTATTCCAAAATAAACATGTCTATCAACATGATTAAAATATATACATATTAGTTAAATATTAAATATTTATACCAGCCTAGATCCATCACTTGTTTATATGGCACTTTTTTCAATTAATCAATTTAATTAAAAGGGGAAAAAACATAACTAATTTAGACATAAATTTCAACTTTTGATTTGTGTATATTATTATGAATATTTGAAAGTATTATGTGGAGATTAAATCCCTACCATCCACCTAATAATGATTGATAAGTAAACATGTTTATCAACATGATTAAAATATATACATATTAGTTAAATATTAAATAAATCTATCATGAGCCGCTAGATGTTAAATTTTCATCAAATTCTACACTCCAAAAATAAGATTTTTGTGAGTCATAAAAATTAACTTAAAATAAATTAAAGTTAATCTAAAGATATTGAAAACATAATCTTCTAATATAATATATTTTGCACTTTGTGAAAAAAATATCTATTTTAATGTAAGAGATTGAAATGTTAACCAATTCAATAATTAAAATTCAACCTTTTATTTTTACATTATTGTTAAATTACAATTAAAATTTTACATTAACAAACAAAATATATAAACAAAATAGATAATCAAAACATTTCATATATATTTTTTCTTTTCTCTATAAATAAACAAAATAATGTCAAGAATTATGAGTAAACATATTTAATTAGTAAAATTTAAGTATTTTATAAATATTAAATAATAAAAATTATATCATTCTTAATAAATTTAAACCATTTTAATGTATTTTAAAAATATAACTTTTCCAGGAAATCACATAATAAATTTCAGAATCGACGTGTTTTGAACTACCAACTGTAATTCATCATCAGGATAATGAAGAATGATTGATCTGACATATGCATTTATACCATGAAGAGAGAAGCAAACGATCACAACCCAAGAAAAGTTACAAGTTAAAAACGGTCAAAAAATAAGATAAATAAAAATATTAAACAAACCAAAAAAAACTTTGAAATTATAACATTGCACTCTCAACATTTTAATGTATATTACTTTATTGTGTTATATATTATTAGTGTAAATTATGTGTATAAATGTTCTTTATTTTTGTAAATTAAAAAAAACACATGAACTCCACAAAAGAATCACACCATCACCTTCGTACCCGCCTCTCAACACAATAATGGTTTGAATAAAAGTAAATATTTCCAAGGTTTGGATATTCTTTCACCAATAACTATTGGTATAAGAAATGAACATTCCTGTATCTTATAAAAGCCTTCGTACCGGCCTCTCGACACAATAATGGTTTGAATAAAAGTAAATATTTCTAATTCAAAGATGAGTAGATGAGTATAAGGTATGGATATTCTTTTATCAATAACTATTGGTATAAGAAATGAACATTCTTCTTTCTTATAAAAAGACATTATAAGAAATAGATATTTTTCAATCCAATCTATTACTAAATAAATTAAATATTTTAACTTTAAAAAATTTAAATCTTTTACTCTTTTAATTATTGATTTTTTAATTTTTTTAATAAATTAAATATTTTAATCTAAAAAAATTTAAATCTTTTAATCTTTCAATCATTAATTTTTTAATCTTTTAAACAAATACCATACATTTGAAAGATATAATTACAATTTGAATTAAACAATCTTTTTACCTAACTTAATTCACAAGAAGTAAAAATAAATAAATCAGTAAATACTATATTGCCTTTCACTTTAAAGCCTCACAAAATGTATTTCAACAACTTTAATAAGAATACGAAGTATACAGGCAGTGATATCAAAGATCATGTGGTTTCATAAACCGATTTCAAAAATTATTTATATTTTATAATTGGAATCTCTATTAGAGATTTATGTAATTTTATAAGGTGTATTGATGTTCCTCTTTTGCAAGTGTACTCTCTCATATTAACTTTCTCGGTTAGGATTTCAATGTAGACTAGGTCATAAAAACTATTTTATGTTGGGATTTTTATGGAAGTTATATTTTAGTAAATTATTTTTTTTTAATGCAATTTTTACTTTGGATTAGAAAATTATAAAAAATTAGTAAGAAGGAATTTGTGAATGGATGAATTAGTGATTTCAATTTTTAAAAATAGAGGTTAGTATGGATGGTACAAGTTAATGATGGTTTTTCATGATGTTTTAATGGTAATACAAATTTTTAAAAACATGTTAATTTGGACGATGATTAGATGTAGTTATCCAATGAATTTAAAGATAGTGTAAAAATATGTAGGAAAATGAGTTGGATTTATTCGTATGTTATTTTTCATGCAAAATATAATACACATGATTTTGTCAGTACAACCTTTGAGTATCTAAATCCAAGTGATAGCAGAGTACTCAAGTTTCTATTGGGTTATGGTTTGTAAAACGGGTTTTCTTGTTAAACAATAATTGTGTGTGCACCAATGCAAGAGAAAGAATAAAAAGGGAGTGACCAAGAGATTTTAGTTAAATGGGAGCTCATTAAAAGAGGAGGAGAAACACATTGCTCCTGCTACGTCATCTGGCCAAAAATTTCCTCCCATGTGGTAGGTTATGATGGCACCACATCATTAGTGATGAAAGCATTGGCTGTTGTGTCAAGTTGATTAGAACGAAAACATTATGCCATGTGTCAATGTTTGACTCGTTTGCGTGTCATCATTTTGTTGAAGGAGGAATGTGTAACACCCTCCTCCCACATCTACCCAAGTAACTGATCAACGAGGGTAAACATGTGACGAAGAGATACTATGATATGATTCACCCTCCTAGGTGGCCTTAAGGAAGTGGAATCGTTGGAAACACATAAAAATACCTTCCACATCAGCAAAAAAAATCCTAGGATCCATCCCAACCACTCAGGTATCCATCCCTTGGGCCCCACTAATATTTTAGACCATTAAACCCTTGAACGATCCCTTGATATAAGAAAGGGTGCCTCTAGGAGGCTCTGGACGCTCCCACGCCATGGGCATGTGTGCGTTTAGGGACTATTTTCCTCAGATTTGTGCCAGTGTCCTGAGATTCGAGTCACTTTTTCAGGCCCAGTGCCCAGGTCACTGCCTAGAACACCCTGACACTTTCATAAATGAAATATAACAGCGGAATAGCAATGCAAAATCAAACACTTGAACAAGGACTTGACTGGACCCCTACTAGCCATGACAGGAATTTCGTCAAACATGCCACAAGTATGTAATCTACATGTTTAAATAACAGATTCAAGAATAGGGGTCTCATAATTATCTGAAAATCTCTAAGAAGCATATTTACCTCATCACATTAACGACATTATCATCTATTTAGGCATATATATATTGTTCATTCATTTACAAATGAAAAAATGATGATATCCATACATCATCATTGTCATAAAACACACTCGTAACCAACATATAAAGAACAGAAACGACAAGCATATAACAACCATATAAGCCACATAATAACAAGAATATGTACCCATCAATACAAGAGGAAAATAGCTCTTATTGCCAGAAGAAAAATGCAACTGAGTCTGGGACTTCCACGTTCCACTCGACTATAGACATGGTTGAGCCAAATCTCTCTTCATCCAGTCACCCTTATACCATATTCCAAGCATGAATGTGGGATCTCATAAAATTCATCAAGAAAATCCAAACTAGGGCTTCCAGAGGTCAAACCACGTCAACCTCTATAAGTGATTCCACCTCATGGCCAGACATCACAACCATCACCAGATTGGTCTCCACCCAAGCTATCTAGGGGTCTAGAGCATTTGTTCCAACCAAGTCTCCAGGAATAGTAACTCAACCCACGACTGTTGTTGGGCTCCAAATCATTTTTCCAATAAAGGATCTAGGACTCTTAACTCAACCCACCAAGGGCTCCAGAGCATTTTTCAAACCAAGGCTCCAGGACTATTAACTCAACCCAAGTTGTTATAGTACTCGAGAGTGTTTTTCCAACCAAGGCTCCAGGAACTAGTAACTCAACCCACAGACAAAATAACATGAGAACCAACCAAGAAAAAACAATGAAATGAACCCACAACACCATGGTTATCCAAGAAATGGCAAGGCTAGGAAAATCCACTTTCAATCTAAGAAATCCTCCATGCCAAATTTGACAGATCATGACCAAGAAACCACATGCATATGCCATGCATGCTAAAACTAGTGAGGAAAATATACATGCAACTTGGTACCTGCAAACAAAATTCGTTGTAGCTGCTGATCCCAATGACCTCTGGCACTTTCCTGCTCTTTCTTTGCCTTCTTGCTCAAAATATCCAGGTATGCCACACTCTCCAAGAGTGCTTCAAGAAACTATAAGTATCCAAAAGTATGAGAGAGAGAGAGAGAGAGAGAGAGAGAGAGAGAGAGAGAGAGAGAGAGAGAATAATACGAGTTCCAAAACTGCACTGAACAAAAGCCATGAATTGATCCTCATAAGCCTTTTTATTAATGAGGCCTCTATTTTCTTGATTTTACATTATTTTCCTTCATTTTCCTCCTCACATGTAACTTGTGACCTTTCACCTCCCTTCTCTCCTATTTTCAATTATTTTCATAAATAAATTGCCAATTAATGCCTTATGCCTTTCCAAAACCTTTGTCATTTCCTTTTCCAATTTCCTTTAGCCATAATAAACCAAATGAACACCCACTACGATGTTTTTTCCAACCATTCAACTAGGAATACTTGTCCCATGACTTTGATATTATATTTTTTACATGATTTTTTAACCACCTCCCCCTTGGGGGAGCAACGTCCTTGGTTTTCAATGACACCTACAACCAGAAAAACAAAACATACTGCCTATGGAGCTTCATAACATAGCTTGTTGTGGTTTTTACAATGACCACTGCTGAAAACATGACAAACATGCCATTTATTGGAGCCTTATAACACAACTCATTACGATATTTATAATAACAACCACATTTGATTCAACCAGCAAATAATTATACTATCTATGGAGCTTTATAAATCTAGCTCGATACAGTATTTTCAACAATATAAAAATTGACACATATGCACATTTTCTCAACCAACAAATAGAAGTATACAATTCTTGTATCAACAACAAGGGAATCTAGAGGCTTACACCTCCATCCTAAAAGTAATAATAGGATTCACCTCCTTCCGAGGAAGTCCAGAATCCACTTCCAAAGTCAAACTTTTCATTTAATGTCCAACACTACAATCCTACGCTACTATACCCTCAGTGAATAGATATTGGCTCATTGTTACAGGGCACACTCTCAATGTGCACCTGATTCCATCTGGCAGTGCTAATGACCAAAACAAATCCATCCTCGACCTTCCCTTATCTTCTACACAGTCCCTCAGGAAATCGTGTCACCCCCTTCCATGCAGTTACACACCTTCTAGGTTCCACTTGCACCCCCATCCCTTAGCAAGGCTTCCTCGCATCGAAAGATACAAAAACCAAGGGATATCGCTGCCTCAAAACCATCATACCAGTCATAGCATGCTCATGGAAATCAATGGACACTATTGGGTACTAATGTCCCAAAATGGCCCTGCTCCTGAAGTGCTTCACCAACATACTGTTGCGTGTTCCAATTCATTTTTTTGTTGTTGCTAATTCTTGTAGATAGTTTCAACCACCCAGTCAGGCATTACATGATTTCCTATACCAAGCACATAATTTCCATTAGATTCAAAATAAATTGAAATAAATTCAAATCATACCTCATTGGTAGCTCGTTAATAAGGTGAACTTGCAATTATGTTCACTTCCTGTCACAAAAAGTCATCAAATGATCTGTATTTATGCAGGAACGCAACAGAATACATAAATAACCATAAATATAGAAATACATCGGAAATAGGGCTTCATTTCATTAATATCAAATCACAAAAATATGCTTACAAACATGATGGAAATAAAATAGCTAGGGTACTGGTAGCGAATCTCTGAGAAAATATGTGGCAGCTACAGACCTCTCAATTGTGTTACAATGAGACTCGAGGGCCTATTTATTATGGAGAAACAATGGAAAAATCTAAACGTCCAAAAACCTAACCCTAGGAGATGGAGCACCAAAACTATGGGCCCCGTTTGGATAAATTGGTGTTTCAACTTCTGGGGGACGTAACTTCGGCATACTATCTCCATTTGGGGCTTCAAAACGGCTCCGGAAGTTCAGGACCCGAAAAACTGCTAAAAATAGTAAGTTATGAAAAAAACTGAAAGAGACAATGGTGGGGCCCCAAGTGGAATAGGCAGGTGGCCACCAGTATCCACCTGGATCATTCCTCCCCCCTCAGGAAGAAATGGTCCCCATTGCGTTGAGTTCCTCCATGAGATGAGGAAACTTCTGTTGAACTTGGTCCCGAGTGAACCACTTGCCTTGGTGCAAGAGTTGGCCAGCTTTGACAACCCAATACAGTTGGATATTCTACCAGCAAGTGCTCTTGATTTTCATGTCCATGATACAGTCTGTGGTGGCCTATTCCATGTAGTCTGGGTTTAACTCTTTTGGTGTGAGTTCTTCTGCAATGTCAGAGGTGTCCAATAGAGGTGGGAAGTAGGGACGAAGGCTATCTACATTGAAAAATGGGTGCAGACCAAGGAATGGTAGAATACTGAGCTTGAAGGAATTGTTCTCTACAGCCTTGGTGTTGGTGTACGACCCATATCGGAGAGGTAAAATCTTGCGGTGGGTTCCAGTGAGGCGCTCCTTCTACAAATGTAGCCACACTTTTTCACATGCCTGGAAGTTATGTGGCACACGATGTTGATCATGTCGTTTATTGTACTTAGCATTGGCTCTTTCCAATATGTCATGAACCTATTGGTGGATGTGCTAAATGAGCTCGATGAATTTGTTTTCTTTGTTAGCTTTAGACTAGACATGAGCCGAATCGGCCTGAGTAGCTACAAATGGCATGGCTACGTCAATGGGACATAGTGGTTGGAATCCCAAGCCCACCTGAAAGGGGCTGTGGCCGTTTGAGCTATTGAGAGCCCAGTTATAACTGTGTTGTACATAGGGAAGGCTCCCATCCCATTTGCATGGATGCTTTGAATTGTACATGCGCAGAATGTGTACAATCATCCTGTTGATGACCTCTGTTTGGCCATCAGTTTGGGGATGGAAAGTTGTGGACTTGGTGAGCTTGGTGTCCAACATTGACCAGAGGCTGGACCAAAATGTGCTGAGGAACCTGCTAACGCGATCGGATATGATAGACTGTGGGATCCCAAAGTGCACCCACACTCATTCAAAGAAGATTTTAGCAGTGGTTTCTGTTGTGATATTCTTCTTGCAGGCCGCCATAATGGCCATCTTTGAGAATCTGTCGACAACCACGAAAACACAGTCGTTTCCATGCTTCGTAGAAGGAAGGCCTGACATGCAATCCATGGAGATGGATTCCCAAGGTCGACTAGGGGTAGATAGCGGAGTATATAGCCCTTGCTTCTTGATGGTCAGTTTGGCAATGTCGCAAGCAGTGCAGGATCTGATGTACTTCCCGACATCCTATCGAAGGTTCGGCCAATAAAAATACTTTTGCAGTACTGCCACTGTTTTCTCAACCCTAAAATTCCCAACGACTTTACTGTATTTCACTTGCAATATCATCTTGGCAAGCTCGCTTGAAGGAACACAAAGGTGTCCTAGGTGACATAATAGTGCATCTTGGAGGTGAAAATTTGGAACTTGCATACCCCCCAAGAGTACCTTGTATGTGTAGCTGAATTCTGGATCTCTCTTGTAGAGAAGAGGCCAATCAGAAGTCTCATTCCCACAAGAGTTGAGAAATGTGGTTATGGCCACGATTGGTGGTCATCTAAGGCAGTCTGCAACATTATTGGTGCTACCCTTCTTGTACTTGATGTTCAAATGAAACTGTTGCAGATATGTGGACCACTTCTGATGGCAATTGTTCTGCAACTTCCCTTGTGTCTGTAGGAACTACAAGGGTCAGAGGTCTATGTGGATGATTGTCTCCTTCCCCAAAATGTAATGCTTCCATTGTCGACAAGCCTGCACAATGGAATACATTTATTTGT
This sequence comes from Pinus albicaulis, assembly GCA_034641835.2. Taxonomy (NCBI): domain Eukaryota; kingdom Viridiplantae; phylum Streptophyta; class Pinopsida; order Pinales; family Pinaceae; genus Pinus; species Pinus albicaulis. The sequence goes on along the minus strand of CM076579.1, from coordinate 691,569,180 downwards.
CATAAGTGGGATACTTTCGAACTATGTCGGACAATTTCTCATTGTGATATGCCACTGGATGCCCCTATTGAGTAAGAACTGCCCTAATAGCATAGTTAGAGGCATCTGTCTCGATCTCGAATGGTTGTTTCAAATCTGGTAATGTGAGCATTGGGGCAGAACAAAGTCGATGTTTCAATTCTACAAACTCCTTCTGTTGAGATTCTGATCAACAGAATTTTGCTTTCGCTCCTCCCTTGGTGACTTGACTCAAGGGCCAAGTGATATGAGAGAATCCCAACACGAACCTACAGTAGAAATTAGCAAGACCCAAAAAATTGTGAAGCTCTGTTGGGGTGGTTGGGGCTGGCCAATCTCGAATTACTTGGATCTTGGTTGGATCCACATGCACCCCCCTTTCATCAATAATGTATCCCATATATTGAACCTATGTCATGCCAAAAGTGCACTTCTCCAAATTGGCACACAACCTGTGTTGCCGCAGTGTTTGAAGAACTTCTCGAATGTGGTGGAGGTGCTCTTCCCAAGTCTGGTTGAAGATCATAATTTCATCCAAGTATACCACCACAAATGAGTTGGTGAATGGATGCAAGATGTCATCCATCAACCTAATGAAGGTTGCATGAGCATTTGTCAATTCGAAAGGCATGACAAGGCATTCAAAAAGGCCCTCCTTGGCTTTGAATGTAGTCCTCCACACATCAGAGGGCTCGATTGGTACCTGGTGATACCCAGACTTCTAGTCGATCTTTCTGAAATATTTTGTACCTTTGATTTGGTCCAAAAGGTCATATATCCGTGGGATCGAGTACCTATTCTAAATAGTGATCTTGTTCAGCGCCCGATAATCAATACAGAGTCTCCAAGTCCCATCCTTCTTCTATACCAACATGATCGGGCTCCCATAGGGCGATGAACTTGGTCGGATGTGACCTTTCTGCAGCAGCTCCTGAATCTGCCTCTTGATTTCATCATTCTCCAGAACAGAGCACCTATATATCGGTCCATTGGGTAGCGGTGCACCTGGGGTCAGGTCAATGGGGTGCTTGACCTGACAGTGTAGAGGCACCCCTGTGGGTGAGGTGAAGATGTCCCCGTACTCCTCCACAACCTTCTCCATTTGTTGTTGTCGTGTAGAGGAGCCATGTCTAGAGGTCGTGGCCACAGTCTTCTTCTTTCCCTGGGGGTGGATCATCAGGAAAACAAATTTCCTGGTTTGGGAAATGAGTTTACTGCATTGTTTTGCAGTAACAAAAGATATAGTGGGAGGCGGTCGTACCTCTATTATCCTGTACAATTTATTTCCCAAAGTAACAATAACAGTGCGAGGTCGGGACTCATACACAGCATGTCGCTTCCACAAGTATGGTTAGCATAATAATGCATCAGAAACATCAATAGGAGCAATGTCACACAATACCTCATCCATGAAGGGCTTGATGTTATAGGGACACTGCTGGCTGACGCGAAGATCCTATCCTTGGTGAAGCCACCTGATGGTGTATGGTTGTGGGTGCGCTGTGGTCGTCAAGCCCAACCGCTTCATGACATCTGCTGAAATGAGGTTCTTTTAGCTCCCATTGTCGACAATGAATCGTAGCAGGGAACCCTTTACCCACATCTGGGAGTGGAAGGGACGCTCTGCCTCCTCTGGATATTCTGGTTCCTCCTTCTGGATCTTTGTAGTGGCAACAGTGGTGTTGGGCTCTGCATCAATGATCTGGTTCCCTTTGTCATTCACCTTGTCAGATTCTGATTGAGAGTTGGAATATGCATCTGACTCAGAAGCCCTCATCTTGGCCACCAGTGACTGCTTGGCCCGACACTCACTTGTGTTGTGAGTGGAGCTCTTATGGAACTCACGCCACTTTCTCGTGTCCTTATTTGGCTTCGCAGTGTTGTTCTTTTCTTGTGTATTTGGCAGGTTGTCTTGGGTTGCCATGCCTTGGCTTTATCCTTTGTTCTGCGGTTTGGGGGCACCTTTCCCTTGCTTTTGATTCACAGATCCAAATTATCGCTTCTTCTGTTTGAATTTCTGCTCAATCTTGGCAGCATACCGGTATGCCGTACCAAGCGAGGAGATGTCGAGGAACTCCATTTCCTCCTGAATGTATCTGTGAATACAACCACGATACTTTAGCACCAAATGTTTCTCTGAATCTTTGATACCCAACTTTGTGCGTAGGGTATGGAATAGATTCGTTAGCTCATGCACATCCTGATCCCTTTGTTGCCACAGCGTGGTCCATTATATGTACTTGTCCTCATATCTCCCCACAGGATAGTAATGTTCCTTGATGGCATCTCGGAAAGAATTCCAAGTGGTTATGGCTGAGAACATAGAGGGTTATGTCTCGTCCTTTTTCTCACAGTAAGTTTCCCACCAGTCCTTGACATGGGGGGTAGCTTTGAGGAGTGCAAAAATATTTTTCTCCTGGTTGGAAAAGTCATGAATCGAGAAATATCCTTCTAATAGATTCAACCATCTATCTAGGGCATCTGCATCTATTTTGCCCTTGAATATGTGAATGTCAAAGTTTACTTGTACCTTAAAGGGAGTCGTGCCTCCAGAGTGGCTGCTGGATGTAGATGCGCCGCCGGTGGGCAGTCATTGAAGGATATGGGAAAAGGTATCCATCATCATGTTCCTTTGTTTTTCAAGGCCCTCCTCAAGCAATATTTTGATAGGATCTCCTACTCCCTCATCTTTCTTTTTGTCCCCCATGGCTGTCCATTGAGGTTTGTAAGGCTGATATTGCAAAGGTTCCACCAGATCGAGCCCTAACTCCTTATACCCCAACCTCGTTGGGGACATGCAAAGAAGGATTGAGAAAAAGCAGACCACTCTGATACCATTGATCCGTATTTATCCAGGAACACAACAGAATATAGAAATAACCACAAACATAGAAATACAGTGGAAATAAGGCTTCATGTCATTAATATCAAATCACAGAAATATGCTTACAAACATGATGGAAATAAAATAGCTAGGGTGCTGGTAGCGAATCTCTGAGAAGAGATGTGGCAGCTACAGACCTCTCAACTGTGTTACAATGAGGCTCGAGGGCCTATTTTTTATGGAGAAACAATGGAGAACTCTAAACGTCCAAAAACCTAACCTTAGGAGATGAAGCGCCAAAACTATGGGCCCCGTTTGGGTTATTGGTGTTTCAACTTCCCGAGGATGTAACTTCGGCGTACTATCTCTGTTTGGGGCTTCGAAACGGCTCTGGAAGTTCAGGACCCAAAAAACTGCTAAAAATAGTAAGTTATGAAAAAAACTGAAAGAGACAATGGTGGTGCCCCAAGTGGAATAGGCGGGTGGCCACGAGTATCCACCTGGATCATCAAACTAGGTGTTTGATCAAGTGATCATGTATAAACATATCAAATTTGGTTAGCTCAAAATGCAACAATCATAAATTAAAATCATGAATCACATGCAATCATCATAAACCATAATCGTAATTCACATGTAACCATCACAAGTCAAAATAGTAAATCACATGCATAATAGATCTGAAATAAAATATTGATACGAATCCTTCATCGATCATTACTTTTGCCTTTGTTCTTTCTATACACACACCGAATTAGTTGCCATACCCGGAAATCACACAATGCCTTTTCTTCTCTTCAATCATGTACACATACACATAATGTACATCACAACACATACACCCACATACGACATACAACACCATAAAATACACACACCCACATCGGCATATGACACATACACCTACACTTGTTGTACAATAAAACACAATACATATGCTTACACCAGCAGAAAACACATCTGCCTACACCCAGTGTACAATACAACACAACACATACACAGATAAAAATTACAACACAATAAATACATATGTCACAATACCATGAATATACCATGCACATACATAATATTGGATGCCCACAACACATCATGTATGACATGCACACAATAGCATATGTATACTAGTACCATATGCATAAGATGTACATAGTACCACCTATACACAACATTACCTACACAATGTGTGCACAACATCACATATACATGGCACCACCTGCACAACGTGTACATAATGCCAAATGTACATCGCACCACCTGTACAATGTGTACACAATACCACATGTACACAACACCACATGCATGACATGTACACGACACCAAATGTACACAACGCCACATGCACGACATGTACACAACATCACCTGCACACAACACCACATGTACAACATATACACAACACCACATGCACACAACACCACATGTACAATCATGCACACAACACCATATGTACATAGCACCATATGTACAGCACACACAACACCATATGTACATAGCACTACATATACAACATGTACATAGCATCATACGTACACACCACCACACATCCAACATCTGCACATCACCATATGCACACGACACCGCATATCCAACAAGAACACAATACAGTATGTACACAACATCATATATCCAACCGGTTCATAGCACAATCTATATCCTTCACTACACATGAAATATACATACAACACCATATATACAACATGCATACAACATCATATGTACATGATACTACATATGTTACATTTACACATCACCATAGGTAAAATCACTTAATAGACAACATGCACAACATATACACAAAAATAATACTTCACATCCATAGACCACACACTGACCCATAAAGAAACCTTTCTCCTAGTGTCTTTCCACTATCCATTCTTATCCTAGCATGTAATATTCCAAATTTAGCATGCAGCTAATTGGAATATTGATTTTTGTCTTTTACACCTAGGAGATGAATAAATGGGTAAGGAGGCCCATACATTTCAGAAATAGGAATAAAATCCCTTATGATGTGAAAAGGGATCATTATTATGGATGGATTCCACACCCTCATGTGTGAAAAGGGACATTTTCTTGTGGACAAAGTCAAGTTTGACCAAGTCAACACTATAAATATAGGAGTAGTGGATCGTCAATAAAAATAGCTCAATATGAATGAGGATTAGTCTAAACAACTATATGTGATCTGGATTGAAGACCCTTAGGTGTGAAAAGGGCCGAAGCAAGTTGAAGAGGTCAACCTTGACCAAATCAAATAGCGCTGTCATGGAGGAGTGGCCTTGATGAAGGTACAACGCAGTTTTGGAGGGAGATTGACTGTGTGATGGTGGAAACCCTAATGAGTGGGACCCAAGGTGAGAAGGCTCACTTAGTTTATAAGGAAGAGGATGGCAGCCATTTGAGGTTAGCATATGAATTATATTTTGATGTGTCTACTTAGACTTTGCTCTCTTCAGCTGTTTAGCTAAGATTGTTGGTGTTGTTTAGCACTAAGGTATTCCTGTTTAGGAATTCCATCTCTTCCCTTTAAGTAGATCTTGGGAGAGACTTGATCTATCATTCCAAACATCTGTCATTGGTTTCAAGCTTTAGTCTTCAGTTTTAGCGCAGTCTTTGCAGGATATTTTGTTGAGTTGCAGGGTGTTGTAGTGGACGGTTGAGAAACCCACTTTCTGAGTTGGTTTTGCATAGGAGGGAGGATTCCTTCTTTTGGGAGATCAGTTTGGAGGGTTCCTGAGCTTATTTCATATATTTGGATGTAGACCAACCTATTTCCATCACCTACAATGTTATTCCAGTCTGGAATTGCGTTATTTTTGGAGGGCAGTTTTAGCAGTGCATCTGGTGGTTCTTTTTGGGAGTTTTCCTGTGATCGAGAGGTTCATCCTTTCATGGGAGAAGACCTTTGATCATATATGCATTAGATCTAAATGATTTCAGCCTTCTATACTCATGTGCTTCATTTTTCAGTGATTATTTAGTCTTAGTGATGAAGATCATCATTTTTATTTGGGTGTATTCCTAGAAACCCTTCTCGGGTTCTCTAGATTTTGTATAAAGGAGACTAGATCTTAGTTCATGGGCCATATTGTTTAACATAATATTAGATCTATTTGTCTCAGCAATTTTTGTGCATAAACTCTCATTAGACTATGTTGTCTCTTTATGCAGTAATTTCATGTTGCAGTAGTTTTGGGGTTTTAGTAATTTTAAGCTATACTAGGTGTGGGAGGTCCAGTCACCTCACCTAGTTTGATTTTTTTCTGATCTATTCTTGGATTTATATGGTATATGGTCATATATAAGGGATCCAAGTGTTTATTTCATTTTATGTAGCATGTATTTATGAAAATTCATTTTTTATGTATGCATTGCTGAGCAGTCCCATTTTGGGGATATTACAATGGTATCAAAGCCTTAATCTTTGGCTCAGCCTGTGGACTTCAAGCAAAAATGCTATAAGAAGAAGGAAAGATCAGAATGGGGGAAATAATGATCTTTCTCTCATCATTTTTTCAGATCCATGAAGAACCTCTCCAAGGAGGTTAAATAGAAAGAAGAAAAGAAAAAAAGTGAAACTTCTATAGGGTTTCAAGAAGGGGAAGGGCCATGTACTTCCTATTCTCAAAGGAAAGAACCAATGCTGCAGAAAGCTCCAAAGCATTACACCTTGCCTTTTACTTTTGAGGAAGAAAACAAAAGGCATGGATATGAAGGGCACTTGGAACATGAGATCCTAAGTGGGTACCTTGCAGAGTACAAGTCACAATCTAAAGCTTTCAAGGAGACTCTAGCTCTTCCTCAATTTATTCAGTTGGAAGAAGAAAGGAGGCCTTACAGTAATAGGAGGATGAGAGGCAATAGATTTATATTGTCTACTTTTTATGGATCACCCACATGTTCAACAAAGGCGTGGGTGATGAAGCTTGATGCATTCTTCCTACTACATCTAGTGGTAGAAAGAGAGGCTGTTGAGATCTCAGCGCTACACTTTGATGGAAAGGCAAGAAATTGGTGGTTCAGCCATGTGAGTCATGCGAGAGTGTCTAATTTTGAAGATTTCACTCAAAGGGTGATCAAAAGATTTGATAAGAAGAAATTAGAAGGGAAGGAGCCTTCACCACCACTTGAGGAGATTTGTACCAGCGCTGGTACAACTATGGAGAAGTAGCCATCATCCTCAGTAGATGGGGAAGCAAACGCAGTGGAAGGAGGAACCCTTGAAACCATACAAGATGTTCCCAAGCTTCACCAAGGTATGCATGAATTTCCACTTTTTGTTATTTCAGAAAATCTTATGGAGGAATGTGGAAACTTTCCTTTGCATGATCTAGGATCAACACATACTGTTGATTAGGAGCAGCAGGATTACACTACGCTATGCAACCTTGAATTTTTCAAGGAGGGGATGAATAATCATCCTAATGTGCCATGGTTGAGCTGCACACAACACTTGGGGTTGGAGTGTGGATTTTTGGAGGATAGGATGAACTTTATCCTAAAAAAACCTATGCAGAACTCTATGTTCATCCTTGAGTTGGAGCATGAGACAAAAAATACACCTTTGAGGAGAATGAAAATGCTGTCATTAGGTAGTAGTGAACATTTGGGGGGCCATCTATCATTAGATCATTCTAATTACCATTACACTTGTATGAGATTGGATGAGCAGTTGATCAATGAGAGACACTTTGTCTTTCATCATTGTGATGGATATATTGGGATGAGCATTGTACAGGTCTATGAGGAGGTTTTTCCTTTAGCACACTTGGATCTTCATGGATTCAAGTTGTTCATTGGTATGAGATATTATCTAGGATATCTCCAAGGAGTTTCATTCAACATCCCATGAAATGAAAGAAGAAAAATCTAAATTGGGAGGATGCTAGTCTTCATTGGAAGGGTACCAAGGTAGAGCATGATGGGAGGCACTCACATTGGGATGAATGGGTGTGGATGGAGAGAAAGAGGATGGAAAGATACTTGCAAACCTATGACACTGGGTAGCAAGAGTCTTGGCTGCGTTGGCTACTCTTAAAGGAGTTTGGCCATCATGTGACATATCCTCTTTCTAAGGGTATGTGGGTGGAGAAAGTTTAGCATGATACTTTGACACCCGAGCTACCTTCAATCTCCAATTAACTGAATGCTTGTACCCAAATAATTTTACATCTAGAAATGGCATACATGTGGAAGCTTTCAATCTCCATACAATTTCTATGGGCTAAACCATGTTTAACATCCTTCCCAATACTTACAACACTTGTGCATAATAGCTCTGTAGCTTTTGTCTTCAAGGGTAAAACCATATAATTCGACCCGTCTTGTGGTTAACTCACATATGGAATCAACCTTCGATAGTTCAATGAACCAAAGGATATCTCTCAACACCTATAGCATACTCGTTCACAAACTCAAGTAAACCCCGTATCCAAGGTTCATCACTCAACTTATTCATGGCGAGACCCCTTTTTATGATATCATTCGAACTATTGTCTTGGCCCACAACCATCCTTCTCATTTACGCAAGTTAGATCTGGCCACAACGCGTTCTCATATGGCTATATCATGCCTCCCTACCTTAGTGTCTCGACTTCAATTCTTAGTGTGGTTCCAACAATTGGAACCCCAAACATTAGTTAATACACACCTAGCACAAGGTTCGGAATTGTCATACAACGCATATATTAACATATGTATTTATATTCTCCATTCAAATGTTCAGAACTGGTCGATGAACCCTAGGCTTCATCGAAAATAATTTAACTTAAAAGGTTCGGCCCTACAACAATAAGTGCATACCTGGACTAACCGTCGACCCGATCGAATGGCTCCTATTCCATCACGCTTCAAAATATGATCAAACGGGCGTAGATGGATATCGCGAGGGGTTAAGGACCAGACATTAGCGTGTGATGTAAATGGTTTTGGAAACCCGCCTCATGCCACGCGTCCTCCAACGAATGTGATCACGCTGATTTCATAAAAACCACTTACTGCTTTTGAATCACGTGATAACCCACGTTCATTGTTCCAAACAGCTTACTCTGTTCAATGCCTTCAACGCTTCCAATTGAACATCCAAGAGGGTTTAAAAGCTCTCACACCAATTCCAGACTCGCTCCCCCTTTTCCGTGGGCAATTTGATGTCTGATGGACAAGTCGATTCCCATCAACCAAAACCGAATTCCATTCAGAGCTTCGCCCTCTCTATCTAAGTACGATGGTTCGACTTCACCAGTTATTGATGAAATTAACATGAATTTGATGCGAAGCGTAGTGTGTTCGAATCAGAGATGGTACCAATGTCTGCGCCCATTGCAAGCCAGCCAAGACTCACCGGTTACCTGTCTCGTGACTTAACATATAATCGAATGCCTCTCTATTCTTTTTATTCGTCAATTCCTTACACAGAGATACGAATATCGGTTGGAAGTTTGGGAGAATTCAACCCTCTTCACACGAGTTGAATCATATTCAATGCTCAGTGATTGACAAATTGTGTAGGGTGGCTCTTCGTGTAACTTGACATCGATTTGTCCAATCAATGTTCCTCAAAGCTACGTTATAAAGACTCCCGAATCTACCTCTTTGTATAGGGGTTTACATTAACTCATTTGCGCCTCCACAACTAAATTAAGCACTTCATACAGGCATGATCTTATCACAAAGTTCATGTTTTTCATGGGAATTCAAACAATCTTTATCAAGAGCACATACATGTCTACTTAATTATTCTTCATGCAGAATGCATTCAACAACACATATAATTTCATACAGGACTTGGGACAATTCTTCATCAATGTATACAAATATCAACAATTACAAAGAAATCCACTTACAACTTCTTAACTGGCCAGATTTCAATTCGATGGCCTTCTACAACCTATTCTGCACTTTTCCTCGACAGAGTCCCCCCTTCTCTACTACAGATGCTTTACATTTTATGCTAAAGGATCACCTGAATCGATTCAGGTCTTCAAACAGCTCATCGACTATTGACATTCCCGATTCCCAAATTTAGACTCAATAACTGCAATTAATCCTAAATTTTCTCATAACTCCAGGCTCACTCTTCCTATTCTTAACAAAATAAACTCTCTCATGTTCTCAATGACTTCGAGAGAAATTAAAATTTCTTGCAAAATTTATTCAAAGTAACTAATAATTACATGAGGATTTAAAAGTGTAAGACCCCCTATGTCTACCTAGGTATAAGGTATTTGATTGTGTATAATGCCCCTGCATCAGACTCCCAAGCTTCAATTTTTTCATGATCTCTTGATCATGTGTCTTTGATCTCTGCCCCGGGATCCCAAACTTTGTTTTGCTTCTGCCTAGCAGTTGCATCATTATTCTTCTGCAATTCTCCTGGTTTCTAGACTTTGTTCTGTAAATCACCTCCAGCTACACTTTCACAATCTGCTTTTGTCCTTCCCGTACAAAAATCCTTCTGCTTCCTACCTGTTGTCTGCTGCATCAGTCTTCCGATGTTTTCAATTTCTTTGTCCAGCCTATCTTATAGCTGGAAATTTCCTTGCCCATTGTTGCCTTCAAACTCTGTTGTTTTCAATATTACAGTTGTCACTATGTTCAAAATTCTCAATGTGGTTTCTTTTTCTTTTGCAGACGTCATTCCCCATGTTGCTTTAGCTGCCACCATGGGTGTTGCTGATGCCAATGTTGACTCTGCCCAAACATCCTGAATATCTTTTAAAATATCTCCCTCTGCAACATTATCCTTTTTTTCATCATCTGCAAATTCACTCTCTGGAAACAAATCAACATTTATCCTTCTTCCTGCAGTAACATTCTCACTTAACTTTCCTTGTATACTAGCAAGCATAAGCAAACTAGTATATGTTGCTCCTCCTTTCACAGCTTCAGGCAAGTTCATCTCAATGTCTGAAATTTTATCCTCTTCTTCAACTGCTTCTAGCAAACATTTCAGCCCTCCTTTCTGTGCTTGTCTTACATCTTCAGTATGTTGTAATTTAAACTCAGCATTTTCTCCTTCTTCATGAGCAATCTCCAGCAATTGCCTTTCACCTTCTTGATGGATTTTGACAATCTAACCAAGTGATTTAAGCTTTGATTTCTCATCTTCTGTCACCATAGAATGTTGATTCTTCTTCACTTCAGCAACTTCTAAAATTTGTTCTTCAGGCTGGCTCTGGCCCATCCAACTAGCCAACTCCTCTCTGTCAATGGCCGTGACAAATTCCTGCATGTGAGACATGCTAGCCACACCTTCCTTCTGCAACAGTTTTTCTTTTCCCAAGACAATTCCAAGAGATGGGTTGTCTTCAGCCTTTCCTGTAAACATAAAAAAACTATCAGTTTCAAAGCCACAAGACCCAAAGGCCTCATTTGATGACCCAGACACCAATCCTTCTCCCGACAATTCTAAGTCTAGTTCAAGACTCAGAGATTCTTCATCATCTTTCTCTTCAGTTTTCAGATTCATCTCCACTGATCCAATCATCATGCCCAAATGTTGATCCTTCACTATGTTTTCAACCAACACATTTTCCTTCTTATTCACCTCTCTGACAACTTCCAACTGTTGTTTTTCCTCTTTCTCTGCATTATTAACACATGAATCATCAACGGTAAAATTCCAAGGTCTCAATACCTTCTTTTTCTCTGACAACACATCATTATGTTGTTTGGAACTTCCTTACAAATCTTCTATTAGCGCCCCAACATGTTGATCTGCATCCTTCATGAGACTGTCATCTAGTCTCACTTTTCTTCCATCATCTGCTCCATGAACTCCATCCACGAAGATCTTCCTGCCTTGCTTCCCAAGAAATGTTAGAAAATTAAATATTATAGAGAAATGCAACACATAAAATATGCGGAAAATAAAAGCACACAAATCACATAAAACCAGAGAGACACAGATATACGTGGTTCACCCAGTTTGGGCTACGTCCACCCCGAACAACCAGTCCTTCCTTTCTATTATCCAGCAAAATGAAGAGACAAAACCTACAGCAGATCCGCTGTAATATCCTCTGTTCTCTCTCACAATCTCCCTATCTGTTTCCCGCTCAGATAATACACATATAAATCCGCAGTCGCAATACAATACCCGCATAAAAGCGAGGGGTTGCCTTCTAGGGCAAAAAATCATAAACTAAACATAACTTCTACCATCAGATCATCTGCCTAATGAACGGCCTAGATTGACTAGAAATTACTATAATTTTACAAGGCAATTTTACATCTATTTTTGGCTTCGGGGGCATTGCCCCCGAAACCCCCGTCGGGGGACCGCTCGCCCCTGAACCCCTCAGCCGGGGGGGTTAGCCCCCACGGACCCCGCAGGGGGGATAAGTCCCCCCCGCACCCCCCCCCCCCCCGCGTGCAAGGGTGTACAATTTTCCTGGGGTATACATCCAGCTAAAACAAGGATCTCTGAATCAAGAAGAAAATCAGGCTCCACACCCAACAATCTCCCACTTGGAGACTAATTGTAGCAACTCCACCGCTACTTCATTTGCTGGAAAATGACTCCTCTTTGGACCTGGTTGTTTCTCATCTTCATCATCATCCTTGAAGACCAATTGAAACTGAGCACATTTTCATTTTCTCCCTGGTTACAACTTTTGTTAGCATATCTGCAGGATTCTGGCTAGTGTGTATCTTTTCTAGCTTCAACTCTCCATCTTCCAATACTGACCGTATGAAATGGTACTTGAGATGTATGTGTTTAGTCCTGGAATGAAATGCTAATTTCTTTGCAAGATGAATGGAACTTTGGCTATCACTGTATAACGTGCCCATATCATGCTTCTTACCCAATTCACCCATAAGCCTTTGTAACCAAATCATTTCTTTACTAGCCTCTGTAGCAGCAACATACTCTGCTTCTGTTGTTGAAAGTGCAACAACACTTTGGATTTTTGAAACCCAACTGACAGTTGTTCCACCTACATTAAATACATATCCTATAGTGCTCCTCCTGTTATCTCTGTCACCTGCCATATCTGCATCAACATATCCCTGTAGAGCAATGTTTGAACCACCAAAGCATAATGCTTGATTTGTGGTACCTCTCAAATATATGAGAATCCATTTTACTGCCATCCAATGTTCTTTTCCTGGATTATTCATGTACCTGCTTACAACTCCCACTGCATGTGCAATATCAGGCCTTGTGCAGACCATTGCATACATTAAGCTTCCAACTGCTGGTGCATATGGAACTTTAGACATATAATCCATGTCTTCTTGGGTCTTTGGGCACATCTCCTTACTAAGTTTGAAATGGCTAGCAAAAGGTGTACTAACTGGTTTTTCATTGTGCATATTAAATATTTTCAACACCTTTTCTATGTACTCATTCTGAGACAATGTTAATTTGTGATTTTTCCTGTCTCTAGTTATCCTCATACCAATGATTTGTTTTGCAACTCCCAAATCCTTCATTGCAAATGAATTTTCCAATTTTCTTTTGAGCACATTTATTTCCTGCATGTTAGATCTTGCAACAAGCATGTCATCTACATAAAATAACAATATAATATAGCTGCAATAATTTTTCCTTTTTAGATAAACACAATGATCAAAGTGACATCTAGTATAACCTTGTTCAGACATAAACTTTTCAAATTTTAGATACCGCTGCCTTGGAGCCTGTTTTAAGCCATACAAGCTCTTCTTTAACCTGCACACCTGTTTCGGGGAAAATCACCCTAGAGGTTTGTTGGGTCAAAACCTCCACAGATCAGGGCATGCTATTCAGAAGGACTCACACACAGCCATACTTGAATGCAAAAAACTAGATAACAACGATAGTAGAACTCACCCGTAGTCCTACGTTCGATGTAGATCCCGCGGGGTCCAAACCCCCAACAACCCTTCTTCCTCCTTCAACCTGGAAAACAATAAATAACGTGCACGGAAACCTAGTTGTACAGCATATACTTCTCCTAAACATTAGTGCAATCCATGTGAAACATTATATAAACCATAATAAATGCTTAAATGATAATATTTTCACATATACAAATAAACATTAACACATAGGTTCAGGAACAAGATGGTTCTTCATTATTACGAACAACATGTACAGAAGTAAAGAGTGGAGAGATCACCTGAATCCTTCCACAATCTTCGAGCAGACCGTCGTCTGGATCCGTCCCGCCCTTGCCTCACTAAGATACTTTCAAGACTTGTGCACTCGAGATGGCATATAAATGGATGAACATCTCCAGGAAACAAGGGTTTCCTGTATAAATCTGGGAAAGTGCAGGAGGCATGGGAATTCAGACTTGAATTGGGATTCCAACAGAGTATAATGTCTATAAAATTTCTCTTTCCCTTAGGCCATGCACATGAGGGGCTTTTATACTCCCTCAAAGTAGTTTCAATCAGTTGGAAACAGTTGGCCACGTGCTGGGGTGGTTGAACTACTAGAGTAACCATCAACCCAGCCCGAAAATAGGGATTTTTTATATATTTTTTAATGATTTTAATGGCATACGTGGAAAAGTACATGTGGACTCGCGTATACACGCGGAAAAGTCTGGGCATAACCGCGTATGGGGATTTTTACACTGTTTTTTAGTGAATTTGTTCAAGTCTGTAGGAATGGGTGCCCAAAGCCATAAAAGCAATCATGAATCATATGAAGGTGAGAAATGATGCTATAACAGATGCCCCCTAATATATGAGGTCAGAAGGGGTACATGATGGCCGAAATGTATTATGCACATAGAAATAACTTCGCAAGGACAAGAGAGGACTTCACCAGATTTCAGCCTGCCAAAAACCAATGAAATAAAACAGAGAGTCAACTCATGCTGAGGCGGGCATACCCATGCTCAGTCAAAAATACATCATATCGAAAGTACTGAATAGATCCAACATGTATACAAGTATAACTGAACTTAAAGTACACAATGAATCATCTGAGCATGGCCCGGAAGTACAAGTCAGAATCAATGTCTAAGTGTCACATATAGAAAGCTGATCAATGATGTTGAAACTAGATGTCTGATCATATAAGTAACTGAATCTCCAAGTACCAAATCATAAGGGGTGGAACTCATGGTACAATCACGCAACTCGGGAGCCAACATATAAGATGCTGCTGTACGGAACTGCAACAGATAAGGGTGAATGACATCACTGGCAGAAACTGGATGGACTGTCAAAAGTGAACCGAGAAATGCTGATGCAACCCGAGGTCTTCACCGATCACTATGGCACAATTCTACACAATGGGAATAAATGAGCTGAAGTCGACCATGTGAGAAATCATTGGATTACCGGTCAATGATGTATACCATTAACCAACGTGAGACAACCCACCAATAATGAAAATGAGCATCAAGGTGCCCCAGTACAATCTAACAAGTGCGAATAAATGAGTTGAAGTCGAACACTTGAAAGAATCTACCAATCAGGAGGAAATGATGAATCCCCACTGTCGATAGCGAAGAGTCTGCCACTGATGACTGCAAACCCTAAGGTACTGACAAAAAGACTCAAGACCTTATTCCCAGAGCAATGAGTCGGAGTCGATGGGAAAAGATCTGCTGGAAGGAAGGCATTAAGGCATCCCACATCAGTCCAGCGCGAGTGTAACCCGCAGGCCAAGATTGGGAAGGAATCGGACGAAGTAGAGTGATGGAACCAAAACCGAAGTACGTTTCCGACATGCACAAGATGAAGCTAGCGCACGGAAGAAACCCTCTGAACCAACCAATAATGAAAGCTGACACAGAGGCGAGATATCCACCAATAGGGTCAAATGGAAATCAAGGTACTGCACGAATCCCAAGTGTGATAATGTATGCTGACGTCGAACACATGGGAAACCACTCAGTCAAAGAACCATAATGATGATCAAATGCTGAGCACAAGGTCACCTATCAATGATGAAAATAGGGCCAGGGTGCAGCTCTAGGTTTTCTCTTAGAGCAATGTGTCGTAGTCTATAAGAGACAAACCCGCAAGCAAGAAGTCAATGGAGACCTTCTCAAACCAGCACGAGCATAGGACCAAAACATCTAATGTGATAGAACAAGATACTGACAAGACCGGGAAGGCCGACTGAATAATGAGTCAAGAGACACCGCAGAATGGCCAACTCTGGTTAGACTTCCCTTGAACAAAAGCGCGACTCATGATGACCATGGCAGTAAAAAGTGACACTGTATAAGTCTGTTATGCAAGAGGCAGAACAAACTCTCCATATGATAGGAAGAGATAACCAACCGGGGGAGGACTGACAAGTGAAACAAGGTAAAGGCTGAACCTAGGTCAAAACTAAAACCATCCCAAATGTAGGAAATATATAAGTGTATATGCTTTGTTCAAGGGCGACAAACTGACACTGTACTGCCATCAAATAACGAAGTTACATTTCGTTCCTGCTCTTTTTGTTATATTTGAATTTTTTTGTCTTTTTCATATAATAAGCCTGAAAAATAATAAAAGAATGCTATGGTACAATGGATAGAACAGTGGCAATGGTTGCACTAGTTCACGGGATTGGTCGATCCGCCGATGCAAGGCATGCCAAAGCGCTAAGCGATACTCGGAAGGAATGTTCCATCCATGGGTAAGGGTGTCAGTCGCGATAGCTTAGTGCATGCAATGGTTAACTTGTACAGATAGACAAGGTCAAAATTTGGCTTAAACATCGAGTCCAAATGAAGCCGGCTAAAGGCCAGGAGAAACAAGTAGCCAATATGCAATGCAGTAATACAACTTAACGACACCAGGGAGCCTCTAGGGTAATAGCGAGAAAAATGATAGTGAGGAAGAAGAAGAATGAAGCTTCAACACATAAGTCATGGCGAGACTAAAGAGGACTCCCGAACCTACATAAAACGCAGCATGGGCAACAAGTGATAGCGATGAACTAACTAAGAAGCCCATGTAAAGGAAGGATCTACCACCAAGTCATGATTAAATAATCGGTGAGTGAAATGGGTGTAATAGTGATGACCTGATGGGATCGACCCTATGGCAAGTGATCAATATGAAGGCTAGTATGCAAGATGCAGCGGAAAGTGATTTTCCTAACCTATATGCCGGTGAAGATCATATACCTTCCGTGACGAGTCAGTAATCATGGATCCAAAAAGGGGGAAAAATCTCAAATTCGTCAAAATGTACCTGAAAACATACCAAACTGGGCATTTCCAAGCATCTGGGTTATGCAGCTTAAGATAGATCGAAAAAATAAGCATAAGAAATTTTTACGAAAATTTTCAACTTTTTAGGCATAAATAGGCAAATTACCTCATATTCGGTTCATTGTTACATTGCTGATTTGGGAAAAAGTGCTCTGGAGAAAAAAGCCTCTTTCGTCAAAACAGGAGAAACCGACTGTCAATCTTCACCAAATTTGTCAGGTAAGCTCATAAACCATGCTTGCTATTCATTTTGTCCATTCATAAGTTAAAATTTAGGAATTTTCACCTTAGAATCTCTTGCTAAAAATCACGGGTTTGCGCATACGCGGGTTGATAATGACCAAGTCACGTATATACGCGACTGTGCACAAAGAAAGTCGCGTATGTGCGACCCAAAATGAAAAATGCGTAGCTAATGAACGAATTATTGAAATTTTGCAGGATGACCATATCATGGAGAGAGCGTGAACACAGTGCAATAGAAAATGAAGTCATGCAGGACCAAGTATCATTGAATATTCTTCGGAATTGCGGATTGCTCAAGTTTTTCAAAATGCTAAATATGAAGAGTAATGTCCGGTTGCTCGAAATGCTTGTGAACTATTGGGAACCGGAAGAAGACTGCTTCATCATAGATCAGATGCCCATACGTATCGAAGTGGAAGATATATATTTTATTACTGGACTCTCCCGGAGGGGGGAGCCAGTAGACTTGCACGGTAAGCCTTTGGGAGGGCTAACCGTGGAAGATTACGTCCACGTCTAATGCGTAGAGGGTTCCAAGAAATTTGGAACTCAAATTGCAATCAAATATTTAAGAGACTTGCACATGAAAATCCTCCTTTTTACCATTGGGAGAGTAGCAAGATCAGCCTCTCTACACCAAGCATCCAGGACGCAAATGAGTATAGCAATGGAATGCTTAACTCATGTATATGATTGGTGCACAGCTCTACTGATGAACATGAAGCAACAATTGACTTCTATCCGAAAAACAAAGACAATTTTTTTTGGATATGGTACAATTTTGATGACATTATTCTTCGAGAATATTCCAGCGCTGAGACCCAGAGTGATCTCTGCATCGATGGCAGAGACCAAAGTGCCTTTGGGCGGACATTATGAATGAATTCGGGAAGTGAGTTCCCAGGACTTCGCAGGATGATAAGGATGTTGGGTATGTGTTATATTACGTAGGCAGGTTTATGTCAAACCCGTGGAAGGCAGCTGAATGATAGGAAAGTGAAAACGGGTTTGGAATGATGCTCTACTTCCTAGTGATTATGGCTTGTGCTACCGGGGAAGACCAGGATTGGAAAGAATGTTGGAAATTTGTGGTTTTGTTGATGCAGATTGGGCTGGAGATCTGGACAAAAGAATATCTACAAGTGGGTATGTGTTTAACCTATTTGGAGGCGTAGTGAGTTGGATGAGTAAAAGACAGTCTGTAGTGGCTCTTTCAACTACGAGAATGAGAATACAGAAATACATAAACGACCACTCATCTATAAACGAGAAGCAATTTGGTTGCGGAAGATTGTGTTCAAGTATGGGGTTGGTGTAGCAAGTTATAAGGATAGGCTGTGATAGAAAATGTGCAATTTTCTTGGCTAAGAACCCTACTTATCATTCAAAGACAAAGCACATTGATGTTCAATATCACTTTGTGAGAGATATGGTTGAGGATAAAAGGGTGTTGCTGGTAAAGGTGGACACCTTGAAGAATGTTGTAGATGCATTAACAAAGTCTGTGAGCACTCAGAAGTTCTCTTGGTGTAGAGAAACAATGGGTGTTGAATAATTGGGCCAATGACTAAGCTCTCTTGTGACCCCCTGTGGAAAGAAAACAACAAGTGGGAGAATGTTGGCTATGTGTTATATTCTTTCCACGACTAAGCATGCGCGGGGGGGTAAGAGGGGGGGCGTTAGCGCCCCCTTTGCACTGGGCACAATGGGGGGGTCACAGGGGGGGGGGTAGCCCCCCTTGTCGGGGTCTGGGGCAGCACCCAACGAAAATTTTTGGTCCTTAATTTCCGATGGGTAGTCCGCATCCATGGTTTTGTGCATGGTTTTGCACATGGTTTTGGGGTACGATGGTTTTCGACCCCTGGTATTTTTGTAGATCCAGTCAAGGGAACTATGATTATGTTCTAATCCATGGTTAATGGATTAAGGTTTATGTATGCTTCGGCATGTATATATATGTGTTGTAACACTAAAAGGAATATAATGAAAAATCAAGCTGGCTGTCCCAATTTGGGATCCAGGGGAAAATATCTGTGTATATATGTTTTATGTTTTATGATCTCGCTATTGTTTATTTTGTTATAAGATTCATGTGTGATAAGAGACTTCGAGTTAAAACCTATAATTTCTTCCTTTGGTGGGGAGAACAAATCATCGCTGTGGAAGACTATCCCTATGCCAGGATGGATTTCAGAGGCGATCCAGACCTTGTCCTTCCACCAGGCGCGGCATGGGGTATAGTCGGTAAGTTTGCAATTTTTGACTTATATAATTTTTTGGATTTTTTCAATATATATGAAAAAATGTGAAAAACAAACATGTTTTTGATTGGATTCAAAATGACTTACAATTTTATAATGATCATGAAACAGATATTGGACCATTTCGACCTGAGGGTTACCCAAGACATAAGCGTCGCAGAGGCGAGGCGAATACAGTAGATCCAGACATAACCCTCCAGGCTGTACAGAGGAACTTGGAGGAGTTAACCCGCCAAGTACCTATGGCTGCAGTGGAAGATCTGTCTGAAGCCATCCAGAGACGGGTGGTAGGAGTACCCCGTGACTGGGTACGGTTATTTCGTCGCGTTGCCACCACGATCGTGTTCTATAAGAACACAACTTCTGGGCAAGGACCTCAGGAGTAGATAGATATGATGTATCAGATGACTGTATATTTTTTGAGACTGAACATGATCGGGCATAAGCCCAATTTTTGTATGACTTATGGATCCAAATTTTGTGTAGTTTTGAACACTCTGATGATATATATACAGTGATGTTTGATGTGATGTGACAAATGTATCAAAATGTATGATGCTTTTGATGATTAAATTTTATTGTATGGAATGATTAATATGCCAATCAATTGCTTGATTAGCTAATGAGTCTGCCAACCAATTGTCAGCTCGAGGAATATGAATGAAAGTTAAAAATTGAAATGATCTTTGTAACAAATGTACCCTCAAGAACAACTGGAGTAAAAATGGATCTCGAACCCGATAAGTATTGTTCAACTGCGACACCACGAGCTGAGAGTCCAAGAAAACTACCAACGAATCAACACCCAAAGATATTGCCTCCGAGAGTAGATAAACAACTGCAGTGTATTCTGCTATATTATTGGAAGTAGGACCAATGCAGACCCCTCTTGATACTAACAGTTGACCGGATGGATAATGAAGCACCCAAGCCACGAAAGCTAAGTTCCGGGTGTGTCTACTAGCACCATCGGTGAAACCAAAATGACTCATGACATCCGACACAACTTTCCAAAGAAGATCAAAAACATCACCAACCCATCAAAGATCGAAAAACAACCAGATATGTACAAAGAAAAACTACTATATACAAAAGCAACATGCCAGGCCGAAGCCTAGGCATAATACTTCTTCAAATAGAGCCCATTTCTGGGCTCCGGCAACTCATTCCCTTCAAAATCAACCAAGGTATATGCTCCTTTCTTAAGGAATTTTTTAACGATGAAGGGGCCATACCACATAGACTTAAACTTTCCTGCCCCCAGGGCATCTTTTTCTTGGGCATAGACCAAAACAAGGTCACCTTCCGAAAAAACCCTGGGCTTGACCGCCTTATCATACTGAAATTCAACTCGGTTTTTATGCGCTTCATTCATCGTGGCGGCATCCCGACGCTGCTCATCGAGATGTTGCAGATGAAGGAGCCGTTCTTCAAGACTAGAAGTGTTAGGAAGAATTTGAACAACTAACTTAAGAGAAGGAATCTCACATTCAATGGGAAATACGGATTCCAACCCGTGCATTAGCTGAAACGGAGTAAAGCCAGTTGCAGTTTTCACTGACGTCCTGTATGCCCAAAGTGCAGGATATAGCATAATATGCCAGTTGGATCTAGCTTTATCAATTGTCCTTTGAAGAATTTTCTTCAAGGATTTATTCATGGCTTCCACTTGCCCATTGGCTTGAGGATAATACGGAGATGAATGCTCCTGCCGGAAACCCAATTTGAGAGCCAACTCAGCCATCATACTATTCTGAAAATGACTGCCATGATCAGTGACAATCTCTCTGGGAATACCAAAACGAGCGATAACCTGGTTAAAAAGAAAAAGAGCTGCAGTCTCACCATCGTTCCCAAAAGTAGGCATAGCCTCGACCCACTTCGTAAAGTAGTCTACTGCTACAATAATGTACTTGTGACCTTTAGCCGAAGGCGAGTTACAAGTAGTATAATCAATACCCCACTTTGTAAAGGGACCGATAGTAATGACTGGAAAAAGCGGAGCTGGATGAGCGCGCATTTTTCGAGTATAAACTTGACACGGATGACACTTTTTGACCGACTCCATACAATCTTTGAAAATCGAAGGCCAAAAGTACCCAACACGCAAGATATTTTGGGCTGTAGCAAGCCCAGATAAATGACCACCACAAGCTCCACTGTGGCAATCATTCAGCACAGCCTCAGCTTCTTCGAGAGTTAAGCAACGTCTCAGGATTGAATCAACCCCTTGACGGTATAAAGCATCACCAATAATCAAGTAATTCTTAGCCAAGTGACGCAACTTACGACGCTCATATTTCGAAAAAGTAGAGGGAAACTTCGCAGTCTGAAGATACACAATTATATCTCCATACCAAGGATCCTGTGGAGAGATAAGAAACAAATGTTCATCCGGGAAGGATTCATCATAGATCATTTCTTCCCCACAGGGCAACTCGGAGATCAATTCCGTGAAAACCAATGATTTCTTGGATTTGGCAGACATAAACTCAAGATCAAATTCCTGCAAAATCACAATCCATCTATTGTATTTTCCCCCAATCACTCGCCTACTGAGGACAAACTGAAATGGATTGGCTGCTGCCAAAACATAAGTTTTTCGTAGAATAATGTAATGCCAGAGTCGTTGTACAGCATGAACAGCTGCTAAAGCTAACTTTTCTATCGAAGTGTACCAGAGTTCAGGTCCTACCAATCCTCGACTAAGATAGTATATAACATGCTCTGCAAGAGCATCATCTTCCTGAACCAGAACCATACCAATAGTAGATTCTGCTGTTGCCAGATACAAAAGGAAATCCCTTCTATAATCAGGTGGACTCAATAAAGGAGCAGAGGTCAATGCTTTTCTCAAAGCATCGATTGAGTGTTGAGCGAAGTCGTCCCAAAGAAATGGAACTCCCTTCTTCAACAATCTCATAAATCCCTTGGTAACTTCAGCATAATTTACGATAAATCTCCGAAGAAAATTAGACTTTCCTTGTAGAATTTGAAGTTGACGAACAGAGGACGGGGGAGGCAACCGAAGTATTGCCTCAACCTTGAAGGGATCTACCCTAATCCCTTCCCTAGACACAATGAATCCCAATAACTGACCGGATGTAACCGCGAAAACGCACTTGTTCGGATTCAACCTAATCTTATAGAAATGACACCGTTCAAATATTTGACGGAGGTGAGTAGGATGATCCATCCTCTTTCGAGAATGAGCAGCTAAATCATCCAAATACGCCTCGATAATCTTTTTGATGTCGTGGAAGGAATATGACATGGCCCGCTGAAAAGTAGCCCCAGCATTTTTAAGACAAAAAGGCATCTTCTTGTATGCAAAAGTACCCAGGGACAAATAAAGGTTGTCTTATGCTGATCTTCAGGACGGATAGTAATCTGATTATATCCGGAGAAACCGTCCATGAAGGAGAAAATCTCATTACCGTCACACTCGTCAATGATCTGATTAATAAATGGTGTGGGGTAATTATCTTTAGGACATGCTTTATTGAGGTCTTTGAAATCAATGCAAACTCAAATTGTTCCTTGTTTTTTATCTACGGGAACAGGGTTTGAAACCCATTCAGTCAAAGGAACAGGGAAAATGAATCTCGCCTTAAACAGCTTCTCCACCTCAGCTTTGATAACCACTGCCTTCCTAGGATTGACCGGACGAATTTTTTGCCTCACAGGCTTAGCGTTTTCGTAAGTCTTGATCTCATGCTGGACAATAGATGGATCTATATCAGGCATTTCTTCATAAGACCAAGTGAATACATCCCTATACTCTTTAAAGAGCTCGGTGTAAATCTGAATCTCTTCACGGGAACATTCAGCTCCGATGAAGACATTCTCAATAATATTGGGATCCCTGGAAATGTTCACCGGGATAGTAGGAGAAATCACAGCCATGTTCCCTTCAGCATAAACCTGTGTTGGTGCTAAAGGGTTTAGGACTGGGCAAACAGGACCAGGAGACAGAGGACTTGGAAAACTCGTTTCAACTTCGCTCAAATCAGGTAAAAAGTAAGACCGATGATGCAAATCATCCCATGGTCTATCTATACCAGTCATAGCTTCCAGGATGGCCTCTTCAGATGGAAGAGTGGTATCAAGACAATCCTGGGCGGAAGAAGAACTCAGTGTCCAAGCCGGAGCCACATCGCCATCCAATTCCTCCGGAGAAAGAGGAGCTGGAATGGACTCTGCAGAGTCAACAATAGATTGATAAGCAATCTCAGCTGCAGACATCGGAAATGCCATTCCACCCACTTGACCTTCCGCTAATGTGGCTGTAGGGGAAGGTAAGGTCCAAGGGTCCAAAAAATAATGAGTTCTGAAGAACTCTCTTCGAAGAGGAGCCTTGGAGGATGAAATTGCATTAATATGAACTGTAGGAGGAGGAATATCGAAAGTACCCATCAAGGAAGAATACATTCCAACCCCTAAATTCTCAACAGGCGCCTTAGTATTATCCAACTTTGGAACAGATGAGTCAGTAGACACATTCGGGTCTACAGGAGGACAGTCTAGTTGGTCCACTATAACAATCTCCCTTCGTGAGGGAAAAAAATAATCCGAAATAATGAGGACGCAATGGCATCCATCTCATAAATCCAGTTTCTCCCCAACAAAAGGTTGTAGTCCAAGCTTGCATCAACTACCTCAACCTCTATATTCACAGTTTTGCCCCCAACACAGATAGGCAAAGCTGGGACAATACCATGCGGTCTGTGAGAATGACCATCAAACACAGTCAGAAGAGTGGTAGATGGAATAGCTTTGGGAGATCCAATCATCTTCCAACATGTGAGAGACATCACGCATGTGGAATCACCCTCATCAACAACCGTCTGAAAGATATTTCACTTCCGGTACGATGATTTAATATGAAAAGCCATATGATGGGGGAGTCTCTTCTTAAAATTAGTCATATCAAATGTAATCAGAAGAGAATTTTTCGGATCAATAGCCCCAATGGCAGTGAGCAAAGCACTGCGCTGAGCCGGACAAGACTGGAGCACCTCTAAAGCCGACATGGCACAAGGACTCTGTGCCAGATCTTCCACAATAGAGTAGTTCTGGGCAGCCCTAGCGTTTGGATTAATCGTCGACCACTTGGTAGATGCTTTGGGCATCCGAGGTATAGGCTCAATAGTAGGCCTTGTAATGTGAAGCGGCTCAGTAGCATCAGGAGCATCCTTAGCTTTCGAAGACTCTTCTTCGCCATAATCACGGGATCTCGTAGCGACATCCACGTGAGCACTCATCATGAATATGTTCGATGGAATTTCCCCTTCCTGGGTGCCCCCAGAGGAAGCCCCAGGATTTTGGTTCGCGCCAACAACTAGTTGTTGCCCTTGGGGAAAAGGGTTTGTTAACATAGCCTGGGAACTAGAAGAACCCTGTTGAGCTAACAAGCGTTGCGCATCCTGAATTTTAGGGCAAAGGTGTGTAAGATGGTCTCCAGCACACAGCTTGCATGGAAACTTCACTTTATTTTTATCCTTTTGACCCTCACCAACATGCTCGTTGGTTTTATTCGCATTACCCTTCCCATTCTTGCCCTTTTTCTTATTATTTCGTCCCTTCTTCTTCCCTTCGGATTGTTGATTTCCTTTGGGATCAGAAGCTTGGACAACATTTATCGACAAAGATTGGGAAGGCGATGACTCAGCAAGCACAGCCTGACCAGAAGGAGCAGATTGTATAGACAACTGCTGCAATTGAGTAAGCAGGCTAGCTGCACCACTATTGATCGACCCAATAAGTCCATCACCATGAGGACCAGGCTTAGTTTTGGATAAATCTAATTTGGAGCGAGGAGCATTGGGAAAATATTTGTGAAGGACCCCAGACTGAGAATATATCAATTCAAGTTGTTAGGCCCTAAAAATGGCCTGCTCCTCAGAAAATACCCCGGACAGGGATACATATTTAGAAATGTCTGACTGCAGAGATTTCAGAAACCATTCCAAAAGGAATTCTCCTGGAATATGAGCTTTAATAATCCTCTTCCTTCTCTGCCATTCCTGAATATGGTCAGAAATGTGGGTTGTGTCGTCCTGTTTAAAATTAGCCAGGAGTTCAGTCCCGGCATCATAACGGACGGGCAACTGGAAATGGTTTATAAATGTAATATCTAGTTCTCCAAATGTAGCAAAACTACCCCCAATTAGCTCAATATACCATTTGGGAGTGTTTCCAGTTAGGGTGCGTTGAAACAATCTCAACCTAATCGAATCATCGATCACGGAGTTCGAAGAACACCATAAATGGAAGGTGTGATGTGGTCAGCCGGATCTTCTCCATTCTTGCCTTCAAACTTTGGAATGTCTGAAGGAAGTTTGGTGGGAACCGGAGGCCACCCCGGACTATAACGGATCGGATCATTAGTCAATTTCGACAGATCTGGCAAGTTTAACATTGCCAGAAAAGGTAAACGAGGCGGAGCCTGAGGATTCCATCCTTGATAGGATGAATTCCCAACATTCTGAAAAGAATACCTTGGATTTGATGAGGCACCAGGTTGCTAGAAATAACTCGTAGAAAAAGGAGAAGAACCTCCTCCCAATGCAGAGTTACCAAAGACTGGACCAGTTCCCCCCACTGAAGTATGAAATGAAGAGGAAAGCCCCTGATAGGGGTTCCAGGCATTAGAAAGAGGGGAAAAGGTCTGATAAGCACTCGACGAAGGGAAAGAAGCATTCCCTTGGTGACCAGCGTAAAACTGATTCCCTGCCCCCGCTGTAGTGAATACAGGGTTCCAACCTGTAAAAGTGGTCGAATTCTGACCTCCAGACCAAGGGTTGAAACTCTGAGTCTGAGAAGTAAACGAAAAGGACCCTAAAGAAGGATTCGAACTAGGAATATGCCCAGTTCCGAAGGGGAACCCTTGAAAAGAAGCTGATCCACTAGCCATGGAAGACATGGGTGTAGATGCAGCTGCAGCAGCGGAAAAGGAAAAAGAAGGAATCCCACTAGTGGGCATTCCAAAACAGAAGGGACCAGATTGGGAAGCATGTGCTTGGGTGAAACCAGAGCCAAACACAGCAGTGCTAGAAGCAATCGAAGATATAGCAATAGTGCCCCCTCCTTCAACAGAAGCAGGAGTCTGAATGCCTGCAGCACTCACAGCAGAAGCCGCGTTCCCAGTCGTGGCCATCGAAAGGTATGAATAATACGGAGGATCTTTCGGTCTCTCTGACTCAGGTCCGATGTATTCAACAACGAACGAATAATCAGGAGGAAGAGGAGATGGAAGTGACACAGAGGGTTCAGGTACTTCCTCTATTTGAACTTCGCGGAAATAAAACTCGCGAGGTGAGCGGAATGTTCCTCTCGGAACCAACACTGGAACCAATTCTAAAACCTTCAGACCCTTGTGGAGGATCTCTCTCCACTGCGTCAGACGCCACAGGGTGATACTCACCTGCTAAACTACTCCTACGCCTTCTTGAAGAAGGCTCTGAACTCTCGGGAGATAACCCCCGGATTCTCCTCGATCGACGAGGCGCTTGATCAGCCACTTTAACAAATTTTAATTAGACTCAAAAAATATAAAGCTAAGCAAGCTAGGAGAAAAGAGAACTCACTACAAAAAATAATCCTTGAGATACAATCAAGAAAACAACCTTCGGGTATTTCCGCTCCAGGTGATTAGGACCGGACACCAAAATAGAAGAAAGCAAAATATAGGACCTCCCGAAAGTAGTCTGGGATAATTACGGCCCAGGCCTACTAGCGAAGGTATCAAAAATAGTTACGCCGACCTCCTAAGGACAGTCTTTGCCAGCACAAGTACCCAAGCTTTGCAAGGGCACCCCCCAGAAGTACTGCTGAAAGTGATACGACGTCTGCCTCAGGTACCACGGGTATTCCCCCCTGCAGTCACCTATGTGGAACCTAGGAGTGGCAACTATGGGCACCAATCCATGTCAGAAGCCGAGCGGAACAGTCTTGAGGTCAGATTCAACAAATCAGAGAGGGGGTATCTCTCTTCTCAGCCTTCACTTCCCCTCGCGCTTGACTCTCTGGAGGAGAGCTTTCCCGGTCCACCTAACGGAGTTGGATTTCGCTCAATTAATCAACTTCTATGTTTTCAGTTTGAGCGGCCTTGGAGAGTTAACTCTCCACTCACCTAATCCAAGGCCCTACAACCTAGCTAGTTGGTGTATGACACTTAATAAAAACTTGCTAGTTGCTTTTAAATTATATCGCTTATTTTAATTGGCTGTTATGTTAAGTCAAAGGGATACGGAAATGAAACTTGTGGTGTTTTGACGCAGAAAATAAATTAATAAAAACCAAACTACATGCAAATGCAGTAATTGTCTTTCGATGAAAAGCAACTTCTACACAGGTTCTACGAGACTAAAAAAATTTATTTTTCTTTTCAGATAACAAACTTCACACTCACAAAAACTATGAAAATGACTAAATGCTTAAGTGCACCTGATGAAAATCACTAAGAGCATGCAAATTCTAAGATGCAAAATCTACTAAAGCAGAGAGAAATTTCCCAAAGATCCTTCAGTTTTAGCTCTTTTTGGTTGTCCAGAAAGCTAGTTCCCAAAATCAGAAACTCTTAATATAAAGACACCAAAAACGCTTGAAACAAGAGGAAGAAACCAATGACAATTCCTTTCCAAAATCAAGTCAAAAACCAAAGGGAAGAAACCTCAACAAAGCTTCAAAAGATATAATAAAACGAAAACAAAAACGCAAAACAAAAGCAAATGCCAAAACAAAATGTTTTTGGAGCTTTTGAATTTTATAAAAGAAGAGTTCGGAAAAGACCAAGAAAAACTATCAAATCCCAATCCAAACAACTTTGAATTTCAAGCAAAAACTTCAAAAATGCTCCAAATCTTATAGGGATAGCTAGTTGCAAGATTTATATGAGCACAAGAAGACAAGAAACTCAATCACTCAGCCTATAAGAATATTACAACCTTGCAGCAAACAAAAACTTCAAAGAACCAAGAAAGACTCTTAAAAATTTGCAACAAGACCTAGTCAACTGAACTCAAGAAAACTAACCAAGAAATGGGCAAAAATCGAAGTACAAAGCAAGACACAAAGGTAGGAAAGAGTAAATGAGTAGAGTCTCTTTGTTCTGATAAAGCAAAACAACCAAGAATCCCCAGAAAGAGATCTTGGTACTCGACCCAGAAATGCAAGCACAAGAAACAAGATTTTCCAAATAAGCTAGTTTTCAACCAAACAAGAGAGAGAAAAGACACAAGACCACTTTCAAGACAATCCAGAGGATACAAAGACACTGTAGAAATAGGCCTCCACAGGTAGACAAGACTAAAAAGCCAAGAAACCTAAAATTTCAAAATTGACCCAGATATACGCGACTTTACAGTTTTGAAACAAGCGTGCATACGTGACTGTGTTAAAGGAAACACGCGTATACGCGACTCCCTTTAACAAAAACTGCATGTATACGCGTCTGTGTGTAGACAAACCCACGTATGCAAAGGTAAATAATGAAAAATAAAAAAGATCAAGCCTGGATAAGGAACCAGGACTTTAGTCCGACTGAGAAAGAGTTAACTGGACTGGAAATGAAAGTTAAAACTGTTGGAAACCTATCAAACAGCTGAAACCACCCAATAGGGGAATCACAAAAATGTGGTCCCCAGTGGAGTCGCCAGTTCTGTTTTGGGGAAAATCACCCTAGAGGTTTGTTGGGTCAAAACCTCCACAGATCAGGGCATGCTATTCAGAAGGACTCACACACAACCATACTTGAATGCAAAAAACTAGATAACAACGATAGCAGAACTCACCCGTAGTCCTACGTTCGATGTAGATCCCGCGGGGTCCAAACCCCCAGCAACCCTTCTTCCTCCTTCAACCTGGAAAACAAGAAAGAACGTGCATGGAAACCTAGTTGTACAACATATACTTCTCCTAAATGTTAGTGCAATCCATGTGAAACATTATATAAACCATAATAAATTCTTAAATGATAATCTTTTCACATATACAAATAAACATTAACACATAGGTTTAGGAACAAGATGGTTCTTCATTATTATGAACAGCATGTATAGAAGTAAAGAGTGGAGAGATCACCTGAATCCTTCCACGATCTTCGAGCAGACCGTCGTCCGGATCCATCCCGCCCTTGCCTCACTAAGATACTTTCAAGACTTGTGCACTCGAGATGGCATATAAATGGATGAACATCTCCAGGAAACAAGGGTTTCCTATATAAATCTGGGAAAGTGCAGGAGGCACGGGGAATCAGACTTGAATTGGGATTCCAACAGAGTATAATGTCTATAAAATTTCTCTCTCCCTTAGGCCATGCACATGAGGGGCTTTTATACTCCCTCAAAGTAGTTTCAATCAGTTGGAAACAGTTGGCCACGTGTTGGGGTGGTTGAACTACTGGAGTAACCATCAACCCAGCCTGAAAATAGGGATTTTTTATATATTTTTTAATGATTTTAATGGCATATGCGGAAAAGTACATGTGAACTCGCATATACACGCGGAAAAGTCTGGGCATAACCGCGTATGGGAATTTTAACACTGTTTTTTAGTGAATTTTGTTCAAGTCTGTAGGAATGGGTGCCCAAAGCCATAAAGACAATCATGAATCATCTGAGGGTGAAAAATGATGCTATAAAAACACCAATTTTTCTTTCCCTTTGACCTCATATCCTTCTGGTTGCTGCATGTATATCTCTTCCTCTAAATCTCCATGGAGAAATTATGTCTTTACATCTAACTGTTCAAGATGTAAATATTCTGCTGCTACAAGACTTAAGATAGTTCTGATTGAAGTCATCTTAACAACAGGAGAAAATATTTCATCAAAATCAATACCTTTCTTCTGTGCAAACCCCTTCACCAAAAGTCTAGCTTTGTACCTCTGTTTTCCTCCATCTTCTTCCTTCAGCCTGTAAACCCATTTATTCTGCAATGTACTTTTACCTTCAGGCAACCTGACTAAGTCCCAAGTCTGGTTATGCATTAAGGAGTCCATCTCTTCTTCCATGGCTAGCTCCCACTTCTTCCTGCTTTCAACCTACATTGCTTCTTCATAACATTCAGTTTCACCAGAATCAGTTAGCAATAAATAATATAATGAAGGAGAGTATCGTTCAGGGGGTCTACTTATCCTGGTAGATCTTCTAACACAACTTTCAGGTGCTTGAGGTGCATGTTACTGTTGTGGTGGTTGATGCTGCTGTGGTTGTTGATTATTATCATTTTCAGGCACCTTTATTTTTTCAGTTATCTCATCAAGAACCGTGTATTCCTTGCTTTCTTTTTCCTGTTTCTTTTCCTGCAACTGATTCTTAGACAAGACCTTTTCATTGAATATTAC
The DNA here is from genome assembly GCA_034641835.2 of Pinus albicaulis. Taxonomy (NCBI): domain Eukaryota; kingdom Viridiplantae; phylum Streptophyta; class Pinopsida; order Pinales; family Pinaceae; genus Pinus; species Pinus albicaulis. Next base: position 691,538,325 of record CM076579.1, on the reverse strand, counting down.
ATCTCCGCTCCTAATGATTTTGTGATTTTCATAATCATATAAGCGATAACCAAAATCATTAGCACCATATCCAATAAAGGTACATTTCTTTGATTTTTCCTCAAGATTTGTTCTATTTTCTTTATTAATATGGACAAAGGCCTCACAACTAAATGGCTTTAAAAAGGAGTAGTTTACCTTTTTACCTGTCCATGCTTCCTCTGGAATACCACCATCCAAGGAACTTGAAGGCCCTCTATTTATTAGATAAACAACAGTATCTACAGCATCTGGCCAAAATTGTAAAGGCAATCCTTCATGCAATCTCATGCACCTTGCACACTCCATGATTGTTCTGTTCATCCTTTCTGACACACCATTTTATTGTGGTGTTCTTGGAACTATCTTCTCTCTACGAATTCCATGCTCTGAACAGTATCTATCAAACTATTTGCTGCAATATTCACCTCCATTGTCTAATCTGAGACACTTTAACTTCTTTCCTGTCTCAATCTCAACCAAAGCTTTCCATTTCTTGAAAGTATCAAATAAATCAGATTTATTTTGAATAAAATAAATCCAAGTTTTTTTAGTTGCATTATCAATAAACGTAACATAATAGCGAGAGCCACCGAGAGATGATACCTGAACAGGTTCCCATACATTTGTATGTAGAAGCTCCAATTTTTCACTATTCTTCTCTTTCCCAACTTTGAGAAATTTGACTCTCTTTTGTTTTCCATAAATGCAATTCTCACAGAAATCCAAATCAACATTCTTCAAACCTGGCAACAAATTTCTTGAGTGAAGAATCTTCATCCCCTTCTCACTCATATGTTCGAGCCTATGATGCCATAGTGCTGCATCTGGTCCTTTGGAAGTTAAAGCATTAACAGAGTTAGAAATACCATTGCATAAATACAATGTACCAACCTTTTCTCCTTTTGCTATTACCAGGGCTCCTTTGGTGACCTTCCAAGTTTTATCTGTGAAAGTTGTCACACAACCTTCACCGCCTAACTGCCCTGTTGAAATCAGATTTTTCTTTAGATATGGAACATGCCTTACCTCCTTTAATAGCCATTGGTTTCCATTATGTTGTTTTACAAGAACTTTACCCATTCCAACAATTTTACAGGGTTTATCATCACCCAAATGAACTTGTCCAAAATCTCCTTGAACATAGTCATGAAAATATTTCTTATCAGGTGTGGCATGGAATGAAGCCCCTGAATCTACAACCCAAGAATCAGTAACATTTTCGAAAGAAAGAATCAAAGCATCTTGTAGCACATCACTTGTCACATTTTCTTCATGACTATTTTCTTGTTGCACATCTCCTTCTTTTCCCTTCCAAGATCTACTGTCTTTCTTTAGGTGTCCTTTCTTTCTGCATTTCTAGCACACTATCCCTGATCTGAACTTGGATTTTCCTTTCCTTGATTTGCTGCGATATCCCGAGCTCTTTCCTCTTTTCATTCTTCTTCCCCTAGACTCTACACTCAAAGCATTACCTGATGTCTCACCGGAGCTTTTCCATCGCATTTCCTCACTAAGGATAGCACCGACAACATCATCAAAATTTAAACTACTAGATCCAGAGACAGAGTTACTAATGGCCATAACTAAACCATTCCAGCTTTCTGGAAATGAGCACAGAAATAACAAATCTCTAACTTCATCATCAAATTTTACCCCTAAAGAACTTAACTGACTGGTAACTGTATTAAAATCATTTAAATGGTCTGCAACAAATCCACCTTCCGACATATTCATACTAAATAGTCATTTCATAAGAAATACCTTATTTGAGGCCGAGGGTTTTTCATATAATTTCACCAACGTCTACATCAAACCCTCTGTTGTTGTTTCCTTCGAAATATTGAAGGCGACTGACGCCGCAAGGCACAACCGTATTGTTCCGAGTGCCTTTCTATCGAGAATGTTCCATTCTGCGTCTGTCATGGTCGTCGGCTTCTTTGCTTTTCTTCTAAATGGTAGGTACAGATCTTTCTGATACATATAATCTTCCATCTGCATCTTCCACAGCAGGAAGTTTTGGATGTTAAATTTCTCGACCCTATACTTAGCATATTTTTCCATTGCTCCCACTCGAACCAGGAACCCTTCTTTCCTGCGAGCTTATCAGCCAAATATACCTTTGACTCTGATACCAGTTGTTAGAAAATTAAATATTATAGAGAAATGCAACACATAAAATATGCGGAAAATACAAGCAACCAAATCACATAAAACTAGAGAGACACAAATATACGTGGTTCACCCAGTTTGGGCTACGTCCACCCCGAATAGCCAGTCCTTCCTTTCTATTATCCAGCAAAATGAAGAGACAAAACCTACAACAGATCCGCTGTAATATCCTATGTTCTCTCTCACAGTCTCCCTATATATTTCCTTCTCAGAGAATACGCATATAAATCCACAGTCGCAATACAATACCCTCATAAAAGCGAGGGGTTGCCTTCTAGGGCAAAAAACCATAAACTAAACACAACTTCTACCATCAGATCATCCGCCTAATGAACGGCCCAGATTGACTACTATACTTTTACAAGGAAATTTTACATCTATTTTTGGCTTGGGGGGTGCTGCCCCCGAAACCCCTACCGGGAAACCGCTGGCCCCCGGACCCCCCAGCCGGGGGGGTCGCCCCCCCCGGACCCCGTGGGTGGGGACAAGTCCCCCCCGCGTGCAACGGTGTACAATTTTCCTCGGGTATACATCTCGCTAAAACAAGGATCTCTGAATCAGGAAGAAAATCAGGCTTCACACCCAACAAGCAACTTATCCAGTACACAGGTCCTCTACTTCTCCAATTCTATTCTCTGAAAATCCAATCTCCTATACAATTCAATAACTTCAATTGGAGTAGATTTTGGGAACCTTACACAACCCTTTATGCCTCTGCTGGTTCTTGACCAATCCTCTACCGGCCCTTCTCTCTTAGCTTCGACATTATGTTGAATGTATTCATTTGACTCTTCTTTCTTCATATCTTCCTGAGATCTCGCCATCTCAGCATTGATCTGAATAGATTTCAGATTCAATGTCTTCTTCTCATCAACAAACTCTGAAGCTTGTCCATCTTCTAGCGGTGTACCTACAAACACACTCAACTTTTTAGTTTTCAAATCACAAGACTTTTCAGTCTTGGCTGCTCCCTCAAGCACTTCTTTTTGAACAAGTCTACACATGGAATCTTTAATTTCCATATTTGCCTCATGAACTCGGGGTTATTCTTCCTTTCTGGAGTCTTTCATCACTTCACATTGGTCAGAATAAAAAACACAAGCCCTTACATCATCTGGACTTGTCCAACAACTCAGGAAATCCTCAATGACTTCCTCTTCAGCAAGACAAGCTTCTTGCTGCCTCAAGTCTTCATCATGTCCTACAAGATCTCTTGCAGATATCTACTCTTCATCTGTGGTCTGTTCTTCTTCACAAGCATAAATTTATTTTTTCAACTCAGTTGCTCTGAGTTCTTCTTTCAATAAGGCAATCTTCTTTTGCCTCAACCTCAACTGTAATGGTTGCCAATTTACTCTCCTTTTCATGAGCCAACCAACCCTCTGGCTTTCTTCTATCCTTCTCTCTAGTTCATAAACCTACTCTGTAATCTCATCTATCTCTTTCAACCATTCTTTGTCAGTGAGTCTCTTCCTTATGCCATATGCTTTGGCATCTTCCCTCACTCTTCTGCTGTGGCTTCTCTCATAACCTCTGCAATCTCTGTTATGGCTCTCAGTAGCCATTTCTTCCCTAGGAGTTATTCACTCACAAGCTGCACTAAGCCTCTGCAACAGCAAGCTCTCTTGCTGCAACTCACCTCACCAATCCCTTCTTCTAGATCCAGCTTTTGGCAAGTACTGCTCCCCTATCTGCTGGAACCTTCTGAGCACTCTCTTCTGCTCTTCCTAGGATTCACTATGCAACTTTCCTAAAGAACACCTCTGCCCTCTTCTCATCCAACCTCTGTTGGGAAATTTTCCAGGCTCTGCCACACTTCTTCTCCACTCAAAGTCCCTTGATTGACTCTTATATCATTGCTCTCAAAGTTGTGATCTGCTCCTGCTGAGATGTCTTCAATTGTCTGCACTCTGACTTCTACAAACAATCCTTCAACCAGAGTTAAACACTGCTCATTTCCTCTTGAGAACACTGCAATTGTCCTCTTTATCCAGCCTCCAGCTGAATACCAAGCTCACTGCCTTCACTATCAAGCTCTGTCTTTAGCAACCACTATTCTGCAAACACCAAATACACATCAAATTTAAAATTGTTCTCCTGCAAGATTTCTACATGATCTTGTCTTCTACTCACTCTGCAAACCCTATTCACTATAATTCTGTGTATCCTTGCCTATCAGATCTTGGAATCTGATCTTCCTTCTTCGAACCTGTAATCACCCTTCAACAGATTTAAAATTCAAGTTTTCTTCACTATCTCACTACATCTGCACTGCACCTCTGTATGCTTGCTGTCTTTGTCACTTTTCAAAAATCTGGTTTCTTTCACCACATACTCGGATTAATTACAAAAAAAATCTTCTACTTCCAACAGAGAAATTCCTGCACTCTGATACCACTTTGACGCCCAGGCTACCTTCAATCTCCAATAAACTGAATGCTTGTACCCAAATAATTTTACATCTGGAAATGGCATACATGAAGAAGCTTTCAATCTCCATACAAATTCTATGGGCTAAACCATGTTTAACATCCTTCCCAATACTTACAACACTTGTGCATAATAGCTCTGTAGCTTTTGTCGTCAAGGGTAAAACCATGTAATTCGACCAATCTTGTGGTTAACTCACATATGGAATCAACCTTCGATAGTTCAATGAACCAAAGGATATCTCTCAGCACCTACATCATACTCGTTCACAAACTCAAGTAAACCCCGTATCCAAGGTTCATCACTCAACTTATTCATGGCGAGACCACTTTTTATGATATCATTCGAACTATTTTCTTGGCCCACAACCATCCTTCTCATTTACACAAGTTAGATCTGGCCACAACTCATTCTCATATGGCTATATCATGCCTCCCTACCTTAGTGTCTCGACTTCAATTCTTGGTGTGGTTCCAACAATTGGAACCCCAAACATTAGTTAATACGCACCCAGCACAAGGTTCGGAATTGTCATACAATGCATATATTAACATATGTATTTATATTCTCCATTCAAATGTTAAGAACCGGTCGATGAACCTTAGGCTTCATCGAAAATCGTTTAACTTAAAAGGTTCGGCCCTACAACAATACGTGCATACCTGGACTAACCGTCGACCCGATCGGATGGCTCCTATTCCATCACGCTTCAACATCTGATCGAATAGGCATAGATGGATATCGTGAGGGGTTAAGGATAAAACATTAGCATGTGATGTAAACGGTTTTGGAAACCTGCCTCATGCCACGCATCCTCCAACGAATGTGATCGCGTTGATTTCATAAAAACCACTTACTGCTTTTAAATCACGCAATAACCCACGTTCACTGTTCCAAACAGCTTACTCTGTTCAATGCCTTCAATGCTTCCAATTGAACATCCAAGAGGGTTTAAAATCTCTCACACCAATTCCAGACTCGCTCCCCCTTCTCGGTGGGCAATCTGATGTCTGATGGACAAGTCGATTCCCATCAACCGAAACTGAATTCCATTCATAGCTTCGCCCTCTCTATCTAAGTACGATGGTTCGACTTCACCGGTTATTGATGCAATTAACAGGAATTTGATGCGAAGCATAGCGCGTTCGAATCAGAGATGGTATCAATTTCTGCGCCCTTTTCAAGCCAGCTGAGACTCTCTGGTTACTTGTCTGGTGACTTAACATATAATCGAATGCCTCTCTATTCTTTTTATTCGTCAATTCCTTACACAGAGATACGACTATCGGTTGGAAGTTTGGGAGAATTCAAACCTCTTCACACGAGTTGAATCGTATTCAATGCTCAGTGATCAACAAATTGTGTAAGGTGGCTCTTCGTGTAACTTGATATCGATTTTTCCAATCGATGTTCCTCAAAGCTATGTTATATAGACTCCCGAATCTAACTCTTTGTACAGGGGTTTACATTAACTCATTTGCGCCTCCACAACTAAATTAAGAACTTCATACAAGCATGATCTTATCACAGAGTTCATGTTTGTCACGGGAATTCAGACAATATTTATCAAGAGCACATACATGTCTACTTAATTATTCTTCATGCAGAATGCACTCAACAACACATAGAATTTCACACAGGACTTGGAACAATTCTTCATCAATGTATACAAATATCAACAATTACAAAGACATCCACTTACAACTTCTTAACTGGCCAGATCTGCAATTCGATGGCCTTCTACAACCTATTCTGCACTATTCCTCGACAAACTCCCCCCTTCTCTACTATAGATGCTTTAAATTTTATGCTCAAGGATGACCTGAATCGATTTAGGTCTTCAAACAGCTCATCGACTCTTGACATTCCCGATTCCCAAATTTAGACTCAATAATTGAAATTAATCCTAAATTTTCTTATAACTCCAGGCTGACTCTTCCTATTCCTAACAAAATCAATTCTCTCATGTTCTCAGTGACTTCGAGAGAAATTACAATTTCTTGCAAAATTTATTCAAAGTAACTAATAATTACATGAGGATTTAAAAGTGTAAGACCCCCTATGTCTACCTAGGTATAAGGTATTTGATTGTGTCTAATGCCCCTACATCATACTTGCATCATAGGGTAGTAAGGAGTATGGATGCATTGTGTTGATATGACATTCATCATATCAATCATTATGTTTTCACCACATTATTTGTATGATGGAGGTATGAGGAGGCAGCAAAAAATTTTGTTGCTTGGGTTGTTCTTTGGAGAGCATGGGCAGATTTTCTCTCATACTTTGCATGATGTTGTAGGAGTGGTAGATGGCACTATTATGGTGCAAAGGGGCTACTCTTTAGCCTTGGATTATCAGGAGGTACTTCCAATTTGGAAGGAACTTCATATATATAACAGAATTGTGGGAGATGTCCTTGACAAGGAGCATGTCAAGGAATGGAGCTATGAGTTGGAAGGAGCCTATTTGCATAGGCCAACAACACTGTCACTTGGGAGTTTGGATTTATTGATGGAGTATCCCCAGGATCACTTCACACATGATGCACTTGGTGAACAAGGATGAGGTGAGAGAGATGGAGTAGTGGATGGAAACATTTATTACCAAGATATGATCTTCTTAACTTGGATTTACAAGCATAAGAAGGGTGATCTTCATGCAACATATGATTCATTCCTCTTCATGGGAGTATTTCATACCACTATGGAGGACTTGTTCATGGATCTATGTATCATTTTACTTCCAATGCATGGTACGAGTTTTGTTTTTTCATTTATTGATTATCTAACACAGTATTTGCATATTCTTATCATTTCTATTTAGTGCATTGCTCCACAAGAGGGCGAGCTTCTCTTTGGGCTCCATGGTCAATTTTGGGCCAAGTTATATGATGGAGACAACCATCTTTTATGTGGCCTTGGGCAAGTGTTTAATTATTCTTATATGTATGCTCAGTTGATTCACCACACCATTTACTATTCACTAGTAGATGTGATGACATATACAACTAGCTATTTGTCAAGAGACAACTTGTCATGTTATTTTCTGAAGAAACAATTAGGAAAACTGCATTGTGATCACTTGGGAAACTGTTGGTACCTTCCAGCATTGCATGAAACCTTCAATATTTCCATCATTTTGATGCTAATCATGATTCCAATTGTTGATGTTATTCTTACTTTTATTGGGAGCATGATTGGGGGAGAAACACATTGGTTGGATGTGTTCTTTGGGAAGGAGGATTCCCACACTTTTTGCATTACATGTTCTAATGGGAGCATGGGAGGAGATATGGCCACCAAATAAAAACACTTTTTCCTTTATGAGGTTGGCCATGAGATTGATTGGATGCCATATGGTGATGATTTCCTATCCATCACATATGGGATGGTTTGGCCAGCTTGATTCTCAATGTTGGAGAGGAGATATTTGGAGGTCTATTATCTTTCTTGCCACTTGAGGGAAACTTTATTGTAGCCCAAGATCAACAGAAAATCTACACTTATCATAGGTGGAGAGGAGGACAATGTGGGGTAGGCTACTTTGTCTACCATGATCAGATTTTCAGCCCACCTACATTGCAGGAGCCAAAGGTGGAGAAGAATTTTCAAGAGTTGCCATGTTGGGAGGTGACTCATTTTGTATGGATGATTGATTGGGGATGGAGGATCCACATGGGAATGATTATTCCCAATACATTTCAGATCCCATGCCTCAAAGGGACCTCTAGGCAGCACCTTATTGCCTCCTTGAGTACTCTAATTGTTCATGATGATAGTTATTGAGCTAGCTTGCATGCTTGGGAGGGGCAATATGGAGATTTATTGATGAGACAACATCTATTTCCTTGGAGGATTTTCTCATATGTGGATACTACAACAAGAGGAGGGGATACTTCTCAGTTCTATCCTTGCAGTTGCTTGAGGAAAAGAAACATTTGGGCGGGGAGGACTGTAATATTCCAAATTTAGCATGCAACTAATTGGAATATTGATTTTTGTCTTTTACACCTAGGAGATGAATAAATGGGTAAGGAGGCTCATACATTTCAGAAATAGGAATAAAATCCCTTACGATGTGAAAAAGGATCATTATTATGGATGGATTTCACACCCTCATGTGTGAAAAGGGATATTTTCTTGTGGTTAAAGTCAAGTTTGACCAAGCCAACAACATAAATATAGGAGGAGTGGATCATCAATAAAAATAGCTCAATATGAATGAGGATCAGTCTATACAACTATATGTGAGTTGTATTGAAGAACCTTAGGTGTGAAAAGGGTTGAAGCAGGTTGAAGAGGTCAACCTTGACCAAATCAAACAACACTGTCATGGAGGAGTGACCTTGATGAAGGTACAACGCAGTTTTGGAGGGAGATTGATTGTGTGATGGTGGAAACCATAATGAGTGGGAACCAAGGTGAGAAGGCTCACTTAGTTTATAAGGAAGAGTATGGCAACCATTTGAGGTTATCTTATGAATTATATTTTGATGTGTCTTCTTAGATTTTTCTCTCTTCAGATGTTTAGCTAAGATTGCTGGTGCTGTTTAGCACTAAGGTATTCTTGTTTAGGAATTCCATCTCTTCCTTTTGAGTATCTCTTGGGAGGGACCTGGTTTATAATTCCACACATCTAGCATTGGTGCCAAGATTTAGTCTTCAGTTTCAGTGCAGTCTCTGCAGGATATTGTGTTGAGTTTCAAGGTGTTGCAGTGGAGGGTTGAGAAACCAACTTTCTGAGTTGGTTTTGAATAGGAGGGAGGATTCCTTCTTTTGGAAGATCAGTTTGGAGGGTTCCTGAGCTTATTTAATATATTTTCCAACAGGCCAACCTATTTCCATCACCTACAGTGTTATTCCAGTCTGGAATTGCGTTATTTTTGGAGGGCAATTTCAACAGTGCATCTGGTGGTTCTTTTTGGGAGGTTTCCTATGATTGAGAGGTTCATCCTTTCATGGGGGAAGACATTTGATCAGATCCACATTAGATCTACATTATTTCAGCCTTCTATGCTCTTTTGCTTCAGTTTTAAGTGATTATTCAGTCTTAGTGTTGAAGATCACCATTTGTATTTGGGTGTATTCCTAGAAACCCTTCACGGGTTCTCTAGATTTTGTATAAAGGAGACTAGATCTCAGTTCATGGGCCATATTGTTTAACATAATATTATATCTATTGTGCATAAACTCTCATTAGACTGCACTGTCTCTTTATGCAGTAATTTCATGCTGCAGTAGTTTTGGGGTTTTAGTAATTTTAGGCTATACTAGGTGTGGGAGGTCTGTTTACCTCACCTAGTTTGATTTTTTTCTGATCTATTCTTGGATTTAGATGGTATATGGTCAAATATAAGGGATCCAAGTGTTGATTTTTTTTTCTGTAGCATATATTTCTGAAAATGCGTTTTTTATGCATGCATTGCTGAGTAGTCCCATTTTGGGGATATTACATAGCATCTCACGGATCACATTGTTTTCACTTCACTGATGTACTCCTCAGAATTACCTGCCATAACATAGAAATATACATTGTATAATAGCATAATATTAATTCATACCCACATGATACAAACCTTATAGATATGTCAGGGTTATTCTTCCAATTTGATTCCTCATAAGCCAAGAACATCTTCATGTCATTCACCTTTATAAGTAATCATTCCTCCACAAGAATGATTCATGATGACCCTATCAGAAAATGACATACATACATACATATATATACATATAAAAATTAGCATAAAATAATCATGATATCTGATGACCCTTTCATACGCGACATACATACATACATACATACATACATACATACATGTATACATATATAAAACTCAACATACTCATGATTACAACATAATCACCAGATAGCATAAGATAAAGGTTAAGAGAAGTCCCTTTATCCATGTACAACATTTATAATGATAGTTGCCAACATAGCCAAGGCATCTCAAACCTCAGATCCATTTACTTTACCTTTTATGTTTCCTTTCTCATGACTTCTCTGCCATCGCTCGTTATCCCAATGAACCCCAACAATCCTACCGACTATTATACTCTTGCCTTCAACTTCCCTTACTCATGCATAGAGATTAAATTGGGCCTTACATTACCTATTGGGTATCAGAAAACTCTCCCCAAGCTCCATCAAATTTCCTCTTTTCCCAACCAAATTACCAAGAACCTTAAAACATAAAAGGCAAGAACAAGAAACAAACAAGAATAAAAACATCAAAACCAATAAAAATAATACACCAAAAACAAAGTGGCATGATCATGCACTAGATGCAATCAAGATCGCAAATCAAGAATAACCAAATAAAAAAGGACTAAAAGAAAAATACTAGCAATAAATACCATGACTCAATCCCTATGGTTCTGAGTGCTCCCAAAGGAAATCTCAACATGAGCCTTCTTCAAGATCTCATGGCAACCTATTTTTCCATGCAATCCCTACATCATACTACCATAACCACACAACTTCTAGTGCATAAATATAACAATAAATGGGTTATCTTACCTTGTTGTGCCAATCATGTTTCCTTGTACTAAACACACATGTCATCCACATGTTCCAAATATCAATAAAACATATGTATTAATTTGAAATCAAAATTTACGAAGTATAGCAACTATGTGATAATCAATAATAAACTCATAGTCATCATTCATAATACATATTGCTACAACTATCACCTACTTATACTCAAGTACATATAAACTCTCTCAAAACATATGTGTTAGCACAACCATCTTAAAACAAAATCATTTATTCAATCAATCTTATAGAAACATGCTCATATCATGCAATTAATGAAACATTCATAAAAACTATAAATGCACTGTGTTAGATAAATAAACAAGACGACATCATTAAACAGTCAAGCACCAAGTAGATGATATAAGCCAACTCATACGTTAATGTATCTCAGGGGAGGCTATCTTGTATGCAAAATAAATATATATTAGCACAATATAACTTCTCAACATATCAACTAAAACATACATAAGGTCATGATATCCATAACAATAAATAGCTAACATGTTCACATCATAAACTCATAAATAATTATCAAACAATCACATATGCATAGTTAGTATATATTAGTACAACAAAATATCACAAATATATGGACTCATACATGAATGTAATAGCCCTAACCATCTGCATAGACCAATCCAAATTAGCATGATACATACAATATCAAGATATTAATGAAATAACACTAATCATCAAGTTAAGTAACATATAAAAACAATAAGTTAACATATAACATATTCATAAACAACCTATAACATAATAATCAAGTTAACTAAGATAAAACAATAATGAAAATAAAAGCAAGTTACTATCATTCATGACTATTCGACACATGTGCATACAAATACAATAATCAACCACAATTTATCATACATGTGACGACAATAACAATAAAATGACAAACATGTATGTAAACCTAATGCATATAACAATCCGTTAACTATAATACCTGCATGCCAAACATACAATACATGTACAACAATCTTCTGTTGCCCCAAATGCTAGTGTTGCAACTTCACTTTGATGATCTACATCTCTTGCTCTGTCTCATCCAACACATTAACATCATAATATACCAAGAGCATCATGATGACACATACTACATACAATATGTCTGAACTACCATACATGCATAACTATAACCGTGAAAATGCATGCATAACAATATATAAACATTGACATGCATACCAAATGTATATACAACTGACATGCATTCATGACTAACACATCCCAATAAAAACTTCATCAAATCCTACATGGAAACACAACTGCAAAAATAACTACCATCATGCATTCATAAGAAGCGCATATACAACCTACATGCATGCATGACAATCACATTCTTCCCATCCAGTCCAAGTGTGGAACCATGCTCTGATACCACTCTGTGGTATCAGATATCACAAAAAGAGACCAAAAACTAGACACCACCCAAGGAGAGCATAACCATGCTCTGATAACATTCTGTGGTATCAGATATGACCCAAACAGAGCACAACCATACTTTGATACCACTTTGTAACACCCTCCTTCCACATCTACCCAAGTAACTAGCCAACCAGGGTAAACATGTGACAAAGAGTTACTATGATACGATTCGACCTCTTAGGTGACCTTAAGGAAGTGGAATCGATGAAAACACATCAAACAAACCTTCCACACCAACAAAAAAAATCCCATGAGCCATCCCAACCACTCAAGTATCCAACCCCTAGGTACCACTGAGCTTTTATACCATTAAACTCCCAAAAACTCCCTTGATATAGGAAAGGGTGCGTCTGGGAGGCTCTTGACGCTCCCACATCATGGGCATGCGTGTGTCTAGGGAATATTTTCCTCAAACTTGTGCCAACGCCCCTAGTATTTGAGCCAATTTTTCAGGCCTAGAGCCCAAGTCACATTCCAAAACAGCCTGACACTTTCAGGAATGAAATATAACAACATAATAATGATGAAAAAGCAAAAACTTGAACAAGGAGTTGAATGGACCCCTACTAGCCATGACAAGAATTTCATCAAACATGTCACAAATATGTAATCTATAGGTTTAAATAACAGATATAAGCATAGGGGTATCATACCTATCTGAGAAGCATTGTTGCCTCATCACACTAACTACATTATCATCTATTTAGGAATTGATACATTGTTCATTAATTTACAAATAAAAACATGATGAGATCCATACATCATCGTTGTCATAAAACACATTCATAACCAACATATAAACAACAGAAATGACAAGCATATAACAACCATATAAACCACATAATAACAGGCATATTTACTCGTCAATACAAGAGGAAAAGAGCTCTTATTTCCATAAGAAAAATGCAACCAAGTCTGGGACTTTCACATTCCACCCGACCATAGACATGGCTCAGCCAAATATCTCTTTAGCCAGTCATGCCCATGCCATATTCCAATAATTAATATGCGATCTTATAAATATCATCAATCAAAACCAAACTAGGGCTTCCGAAGGCCAAACCACCTCAACCCTCTATCAATGATTCCATCTCATGGTCGGACATCAAAACCATCACCAGATTGGTCTCCACCCATGTTGTATAGGTTTACAGAGTGTTTGTTCCAACCAAGGTTCCAAGACTAGTAACTCAACCCACAACTGTTGTCAGGCTCCAGAGTGTTTTTCCAGCCAAGGCTCCAAGACTAGTAACTCAACCCACTAAGGGCTCCAGAGAATTTTTCCAACCAAGGATCCAAGAACTAGTAACTCAACACACAACTAAAGGAACATGAGAACCAACCAAAAAATAAATAATGAAATGAACCCACAACACCATGGCTATCCAGGAAATGGCAAGGCTGCGAAAATTTAAGCAATCCTCCATGCCAATGACAGTTCATGACTAAGAAACCACATGCATATGTCACGCATGCCAAAAATAGTGAGGAAAATATACATGCAATTCAATACCTTCAAACAAAATCCATTGTAGTTTTTGATCCCGATGTCCTCTTGTGCTTTCCTGCTCTTCCTTTTCCTTCTTGCTCCAAATATCCAAGTATGCCACACTCTCCAAGAGTGCTCCAAGAAACTCTAAGTATCCAAGAGTATGATATACATAGAGAGAAAATAATGAGAGCTCAAAACTACACTAAACAAAAGCCATGAACTGATCCTCATACTCCTTTTTATTGATGAGGCCTATATTTTCTTCATTTTCCATTATTTTACTTCATTTTCATCCTCACATGCAATCTGTAACCTTTCACCTCCCTTTTATCCTATTTTCCATTATTTTCATAAATAAAATGTCAATTAATGCCTCATGCCTTTCCAAATCCTTTTCCATTGCCTTTTCCAATTTCCTTTAGCCATAATAAACCAAATGAACACCCACTAGGATGTTTCTTCCCACCATTCGTCTTGGAATATGAGTCCAATTACCTTGGTCTTATATTTTTTACATGAATTTTTAACCAGGGTTGTAACAGAAGGAATGTTAAAGGTCATGCAAATCTTGTTATTAATTATTTTTTAATTTTTCAATCGTTTCCTAGAGTCGTTTTATTAATGGAAATTTCCACACTCGTTAACTAGTTAACCTTTGTGAAATTTCGATGGAAATACACTATTGATATGATCAATGGACCATGGATGCACCTAGAAGATGCATACTCTTTAACATATCAAAGTTCTAGGTTTTTTCCCTACAGTGTTGAACCTTCAATTAATATTTAATTTTCAAATATCCATAGCTTATCATTCGTCCATATTTTTTTCAGAAAAATATGTATTGTTGGAAATGTATCTGGCAAGCCCTGGTATTACACCAAGAATGCTGCAAATCCCATACATTTCCCTAATTTACTTTATCAACTCGAGGTTTGTACAAACTTTGAGGTGACAATGCTATATACACA
Organism: Pinus albicaulis; assembly: GCA_034641835.2. Classification (NCBI taxonomy): domain Eukaryota; kingdom Viridiplantae; phylum Streptophyta; class Pinopsida; order Pinales; family Pinaceae; genus Pinus; species Pinus albicaulis. The sequence continues at coordinate 691,523,271 of CM076579.1, read as the reverse complement.
GAATATGCATTCTACTCATGTCATCCTCTTCTAAGCTCTACAAAAGGGTGTTACTTATAGGGTTTCTAGGTGAATTCTATCACACTTCTAGAATTAGGCCTAGGGATACAAATGATTCAAAGAAATGGAATTATTAGTAATTACATAATTATACCATAGTAACCAAGTACATCTAAATATTTTGTAATGAAACAAATCTATTTATTAAACTATGATAAAAATTGTAAAAGCAACCTAGGTACCTTGCATGAAGTAAATTTTTGAATTGAAATGGCATGAAGGAAACTAATATAATCACACTTAGCTAGGAAAAGTGACTAAAAACACTCTACTTACCCTATGCTCTATCTATCATGCAACTATTCATGCAACTATTCATGACCTAACTATGCTTGAAAATGTGTTGTTTTGCAATTAGGAGAAGAAAGTGTTAAGGTGGTTGATGGAAGGCTTGAACACATGGGGGAAAGGTTGTAGGTGTATAAGTGGTTCTTGTAGTTTTATAAGGTGTCCATGGTTTTTTATGGGCTTAAGGAGGGTCCCACAGGTTCTGTTCCAAGTGCTGCTACAGGTTTCCTGTAGTGCTACAGGCAAGCCCTGAATTTCTACAGGAAACAGGCCGAGGAAATATGAGGCTAAAAAGAGGGGGAAAAAGGGTAGGAAGGTGGTGTTAAGGTGGATGAAGATGATTTTGGGGTGGCCCACCCCTTGGCCAAGCTCAGGGCCATTTGCGAGGCCTGTCTTGCACCCTTAGGGTTTTCTCACAGTATAGGGATGGAAAATCTGAAAACAGGGCTGATGGTGATTTTAGTGAACAGAGGGTTGAAGGGAGATGAGAGATGAAGTTGGAGGTGCCGGTGAAATTCTCCTTGGCTGTGCTACCTGTACCTACAATAAAAATACCTATTCATGCAATAAATATGGAAAAAATCATGATAAATACAATGGAAAATATGTCTTGAATTTGTAAAGAAAATCTATCCTAATCTAGAAACAGAGATCAACCACAAAATACTGAACATGTTCATGGAATTACAACAAATAATCTCATCTATTCCAATAAATCATAAACTAAAAAGCATTTTTTGTCTATGGGGAAGGTCTACCCTCCTTAAGCTATATTGACAAAGGTGAGAGGGGAATGCTTGACTCAAAAATTTATGGAGTTTATCATCTATTCTACCACTCATGTAAGCAGACTAAATCTACAACAAAATAAAAATGGAAGCAATCTAAACAGTAAATGAAAATACCAACAAACTAGCTAACTATCCATAAGCAAAACTTGCTAAATGACATGAAAGGGAAGAATGATTACACAAGAGAGGCTGAGGCACATGGATTGGGCGATAACCCACAAGCTTAACTCACTGGAACTAGATCAGTAAGGAAAATTCTGAATATTCATTTCATTTCAAAAGATAGTCTCATTACATCAATATATAAGTCTTGAAAAAATCATTACAAGAGCAAAGAGCCTAATGGATTTCTCCAAAATCTGAATCCTAATGAGCTCTTTCTCAGCTCTATTTAACCTACATGTTGGCTACCAACAAATCCCTAGAAAATAGGTGATGAGTCCACTTGACTCCAAGTGAATTATGGCTTGAGTGCACTTGGTGTTGAGTTTGCTTGGATGCCTTTGATTTCGAGTTGTTGGGGGGAATCTTGAGGATCCCTTGCCTACCTTTGGGAGTTAAGGAGGGTGGAAAACCCCCTCGAATATATCCTTGGTGTCTACTCCAAGTATTTATGAAAAAATCTCCACAAAAATGCCATATCTTCATGATTTTCCTGCATTTAATCTTATTTTAGATAATCAAAGTATGTTAAGCCTCAATCACCACCTACACTAGCATCATAAGACCATAATATAATTAAAATGCAAGAAAAAGAGACTTAATAAGGAAAAAAGGTGACCATTAACCCCTCCAAATGTACCTAAGGATGGAGATCATCAGTATCAATGATACCTACACAACCATATTGTTTATCAAATCATTAGGACATGATAAATTCATTAAAAACTCAAATAACCTCAAGCTCATTTATCTTCACTTGATGACATCCAATAGAAGACCTAGCTGTCATACTACTATATAAAGTGTATTGTCGATTCCTTATAGAACATGAATGATGTTTCATTTTCCTTGGAAATTCCCTTTGACATCAATGACATATTTTTGTGATCAATGACAGCACTAATTTCAACAATATCACCCCTTTTCATTGATGGAAACACCATTAAACATTGATGGTCATTGATGAAAATAACTCAAAAAATCCCCCTGCGCAAATGACTTCCTTGGTCAATGTCAATGTCTATAATATCTCCTTGCTTTAATTCCTTCCTTGGTCAATGTAAATATCTGCATCAATGTCTACAATATCTCCCCCTTTGACATAAATGGAAAAGGGTCACATATATCTACTGAAAATTTGATCTTAATGGGATAACATGATAAGTATCAGTAAAAAATCCATAATATCTTCCTAGATAATCCTATGTACCTAACTAAACAATGTTTCCTTCCTACTACTATGTTTCGATTCTAATAGAGTCTCCCCCTAAAACCCACCTAAAACCATGTTTCTTTCTTGTATATCTATTCAAGGTCTCCCCCCAATACCATGCTACCTTCATTAATAAGTACATATCATATATGCATTCTATGATTACCCCTAAATTATCTTGGGAATATTTCTTGTGAAACTGTGGATATGATGAACTCTCCCCTTATCTAACTGCAAAGATGCTTCCTCCTCAAATCTACCTACTTAATGTGTGTCAGTATTTCCTACTTGTATCATAGTCTTCATTTATCAATCTTCTTGCCTAATTGATGATGTAATATATCCTTTGATCCGATCATGTATGCTATCATAATTTACCATTAGCTATGAGAGTTCTAATCAACTCACATAGAATGATCAATATCCTAGAAACACCCTAATCTCTTTTATAACAATTGTTTCCCTAGATATTATCATCCTTCCCTCTTTTCTCTTCCTTACTTTCTTCCTCTTACAGTATCCATGCATATTTCATTCTATTCCAATTATCGCTACAACCAAAGCATACTTGTCATAAAAATATTTTAGGAAGGAAATCCTTTATGTAGAAATTATATGCACTAAGCATGCATATGTCCTAGATCCACCTGATCTCACACTATTTAACTTTATGCAAGATACTGAATCATTCCACTTGTTAATCTTTTTGCGGAAAATTAATTGCACACACATGTAAAGCATAAATAAAAATAATCGCACATAACACAGTTTTTTTTAACCGGGAAAGCCTGAAGCTGAAACCGCCAACTATATATTATCTATCATGGAATCATATGACAATCCTCATACAAAGCTTATCAAGCTCTCAGTACAGTACAATCGTCATACACTAATCAGGAACAGTCTTTCAAATCCATGCACCGATCTTTTCCCTCCTCCTAGCCTACCTCCACTGCACAATCCTTGCTAAAGAATAGCTCTGAATGAATTCGAATTACCCTTGCCTTGACTATGAAATCCTCATTGGCAACTCCAATGTGTGTGTGATGCAATCAATGCATCACTATAGTCACAACAGATAGTCTATCTTGCCCTTTCACCTATCTCTCCACTGGGTCTCCACTGAAACTGCCATGCACTGTAGTTAACTGTTGTATTGTTTAGTTGATTAATAAGTTATTATTTGTGAATTAATTAACTAATTAATTCACTCCACTCTCACTAGTGTATCATTCAGTTAGACTAGATACAACTAGCTCAACTGAGTCTAACTGAGTTAAACTGAATACAACTCCATAACTACTTCTTCCAACCATGTCATAAATCTGCCACTTGAGTTCTAACTGAGTCCTCCATGAATTAGCTCTAGTAAACCCTTAGGAACTGTGTAATTCCCTCAGTCCACTGATGTGCCACATCTGTGCACTGAAACAAAGTGCTCCAAGAGAATAAGTTGTTATTTAGTGTCTAATTATTATTAAGAGCTAATAATAATCGACATGCATCTATTTTTAGATCAACGATCTATAAATAGACTTCACCCAATATTATAAAAATATAATTTCATCTATTTTTCCAACTTGATCAACCATCCACAAAAAGCATCCTACAACTTCTGAAATACGATCACCATGTCTAAAAATAGACATAGTCTAAAAATAGACATAGTCTAAAAATAGACTTGCGCCAAAAATAGCCCGCGGGCCCACTTAGTGAAGGCGACTCTTTTCACTAAGCTCATCATCTTGTTGAATCTCAACACTCCCTCTCAAAAATATAGGGATTATCCTTCACCCCGACCCTACATCTATGTTATTCGAATTTGCTATTGGTGAGCGCCTTCGTCAGAATATCTGCATCCTGATCCTCCGTAGGAATGTACTGAAGCAACATGATCTTCCATTGCACACAATCTCTGATATGATGATACCAGATATCAATATGTTTAGATCTATCATGAAAAATAGGATTAACTGAGAGTTTAATGCAACTCTAATTATCACAATGTATCATTGTGGGATCTAAATGTGAACCGAACAAACCAACCAGGATCTTCCTCATCCAGATAGCCTCACATGCAGCTTGAATTGCTGCCATGTATTCCGCTTCCGCTAAAATGAGTGCCACGGATCTTTATTTCCTTCTATACCAAGAAACTGCCATAGATCCGATATTGAAAATCCCTCCAGATGTTCTCTTTCTGTCTGTTGAGCTTCCTGCCCAATCTACATCCATGAAGCCATGCAACTTCACCTCATCTATCTTTCTGTACCATAAACCATACTTATATGTGCCTCTGAGATATCTCAAAATATGCTTGCCTGCCTTCCAAAAGAGCTTGGTAGGTTGAACCATCGCTTGTGAAAGTTGGTTCACCGCATAGCATATGTCTGGTCTTGTATTGAATAAATAAATGAGCTAACCCACCAACTATCAATAAATAGTGGCATCCACTACCTCTGACGATGTAGCATCCTCTTTCTTCTAATTTCCTGGAAGAGGAGTGTCGATAGGCTTGCAGCCTTGCATGTGAAACTTCTCCAGTATCTCCCAGGCATACTTCTCCAGTATCTCCCAGGCATACTTCACCTTCTCGCTGTCATATTTCCAATCCAAGGAAATAATGAAGGAGGCCCAAATCCTTCATCTCAAACTCCTTTGCAAGATCTGCCTTTCATGATTGTATCAACTGCTCATCACTTGTTAGTATTAAATAATCAACCTAAATTACAATGATTAAAAGCTTACCCTCCACCACAATCTGGTACAGGTTTGCATCTACCTCACTCTTGGTGAAGCCAAGTCCAGTGAAATAGCTATCGATCTGAGTGTACCAAGCACGTGGTGCTTGTTTCAGCCCATACAGTGCTCTTTTGAGCCTACACACATGCGACTCACTGCTAAAGATCTCAAATCCTTCAGGCTACTCAATGTACACCTCTTCCCTAATGATCCCATTAAGGAATGCAGTCTTCACATCCATCTGATGAATGTGCCAACCCATCTGCGCTGAGAGAGAAGGGATGGTCCGTATGGAAGAATACCGTGCAAAAGGTGCAAAGGTTTCTTCATAGTCAATCCACTCGATCTGTGAGAAGACTCGAGCAAAAAATCTTGCCTTATACTTCTCGACACTCCCATCAGCAGCTTGCTTTACCTTGTAGATCCATCTTGATCCTACAACTAATTTTCCCACTGGCCTTGGAACAATCTCCCAAGCACTATTTTTGACAATGGAGTCATAATCCTCCACCATGGCATCTACCCATGTGGGCTCCTGCTCTGCTTCTTTGAAAGAATATGGCTATGTCATGATACACTTGCTCATAAAATCCATGTATCCAGTAAATCGGTCAGGTGACTGTCTCTGTCTGCGTTGTGATGTAGGGACTCCTACATTCTGTGCCGCATCAAGCTTCAGTCTCTCAGCTTCTGTGGTACGCTTTCTACCTTGTTTGATGTTTGGTTCTGCATGAGTGGACTCCTCCACTCCATGAATCTCCTCCTATGGCTGATCCACATCCAAAGGCGGAACAAGAAGTTCCTCTTCTACATGCAGGTGTAGCTCCCTCTCAAGCGACAACTTCATGGCTTTCACCTCATTGAATTTTATATCCCGTTGCACAATAGTCATCTGACTGTCTGGAAAATACACACGATAATTATGGGGTGTTTCTGTGTACCCCACAAATATCCCAACTTCTGCAGTCAGCTCCAGCTTCTTCCTGGCATCCTTTGTCACATGAATGTAAACAGGTGAGCCAAAAATATTCAAATGAGAAATATCAGGCTTCTTACCAGTAAAATCTTCTTCAGGTGTACTCATGCCAATTACTCTATGAGGACAACGGTTTTGCACATAAACCGCAGTGTTGCATGCTTCCACCCACAAGTGCATCGGTAGGCCCTGGTGATGTAGCATTGCTCATGCAGCACCCACGATCGTTCTAATATTTCTCTCTGCGACCCCATTCTGCTGTGGGTTATGAGGCACTATGAGTTCTCTTCGAATTCCTTCTTTGCTACAGAAGTCTTTGAATTCACCCGAGATGTATTCACCACCATTATCGCTCCGTAGAGCTTTCACTTACTTCCCCGACTCCTTCTCCACCAATGCCTTGAACTCAAAAAACTTTGAGAACGTTTCAATCTTCTTCTGCATGAAGAATATATAGCATCTACGAGAATAATCATCAACAAATATAAATAATACATGTGTTTTCCTATTGCAACCAAGAAAGGTCCACACACGTCTGTGTGAATTCTCTCCAGGATCACTGAAGCACGGTTCTCCTTATCATGAAAGGTGGTCTTCACAAAATTACCCATAGTACATCCCTTGCATTGATATGACTGTGCAAGAGTACCCTTGGGAAGTCCAGTACAAATTTTCTGCAAAATCTTCAAAGCACCATGGTGAAGATGGCCCAATCTCTTGTGCCATAATTCGCCCTCATCCCGGCTCACCACTTCTTCTTCTTTGCCCACCATTGCAGTGCAACCATCTACCTCTAGCTTGTAGATATTCTTAATTCAAACCCCTATATTCTTGGTTTGACCCGTTGTTTTATGTCGAAGGAAGGGTTTTCCCTCAATGAAAACAACATCATAACCCTTGTCTTCCAGCATTGCGACTGAGACCAAGTTCTTCTTCAGACCTAGAACATGCATAAAATTCTTCAACAAGAATGGATTACCGGACTCCCTCTCAAAGTTAATGGTCCCAATGCTAGTTGCACTGTACCGACCATCATCGCCCATCTCTATATGCATCTGGAGGTCCTTCTCCTCCAAGTCACTAAACAACTCTTTGTCTCCCGTCATATGGAAAGATGCACCACTATCAAGATACCACACTGATCCCATACAACTTGAAACCAAACATGCGATCAAGGAGAAATCAAGTTCAAATTGTGAGCCTAAGGCCTCTCCAATTGAAAATCCAACAACCTTCTTTTTCTTCTTCTTCTATGGATAGTTAGTGGCGAAATGTCCATTTTTGTGACAGTGAAAACACTTCACTTTGGACAAATCCTGCTTCTTTCCTTTAGCATCAGATTTTGAAGGATGTTTGTTCCCCTTCCATTTCCTTGCTTTGGAAGCCAAAGCACAATTCTCTCCATCTTCATTCTTCGATGAATATCCATCCCTGGTACCCCGCCTTATCTCCTCCTGCACAAGATCCGACCAAAGTCGCTCCAATCCCAGCAGTTTCTCCCGACCATTGACAGAGTCTTCGTAGCTATGAAAAATCTTCGGAAGCCCAAGGAGATACAAGATCACCAAGTATTATTCATCAATAGTAATCCCCACACTTCCCATTTAATCCTTGCAGTGGACAAACTTCATGAGGTATTTTGGAATACTGTCACCCTTCTTCATTTTTATTTTTCTAAGCTTGTCTTTAAGCGCCAACTTCCTCTAGTCACTTCTGCTTTGGAAAAAATTTGTCAAATCCTTCCACATTAAGAATGGAGTGGCTTTCCCATGAATTCTGGACACAATATGGTCCTTCACACCTTCCAACAGAATTCTCCTCATCTTTGTTGTCTTCTTTTTCCATGGGTCAAGTAGTGCAGCATCGCTAGATCCCGACTTAGGAACATCGCTATCGATGAACTCCTTTAGTCCATTATCCTCTAGCACTGCCTCCATCCTATCCTTCCAGGCTATGTAATTCAAGCTCCCATCAAGGGCATACTCCAATCTCAACCCGTTGAAAGACATTTCAATGTATACTCGACTTCTGCACCAAGAATCCTTTGTAGCAAATTTGAATTGTCCACTAGCACAAACTCACTTTACAATTGCAATATTCAATCAACAATGCTCTGATACCATACAGAAACTATATGCACTAAGCATGCATATGTCCTAGATCCACCTGATCTCACACTATTCAACTTTATGCAAGATATTGAATCATTCCACTTGTTAATCTTTTTGCGGAAAATTAATTGCACACACATGTAAATCATAAATAAAAATAATCGCACATAACACAGTTGTTTTTAACCAAGAAAGCCTGAAGCTGAAAACCCAAAATATATATTATGTATCATGGAATCATATGACAATCCTCACACAAAGCTTATCAAGATCTCAGTACAGTACAATCATCATACACTAATTAGGAACAATCTTGCAATTTCATGCATCGATCTTTGCCCTCCTACTAGCCTGCCTCCACTGTGCAATCCCTACTGAAGAATAGCTCTGAATGAATTCGAATTAAACTTGCCTTGATTGTGCAATCCTCATTGGCAACTCCAATGTGTGTGTGATGCAATCAATGCATCACTAGAGTCACAACAGATAGTCTATCTTGCCCTTTCACCTATCTCTCCACTGGGTCTCCACTGAAACTGACATGCACTGTAGTTAACTGTTGTATTGTTCAGTTGATTAATGAGTTATTATTTGTGAATTAATTAACTAATTAATTTACTCCACTCTCACTAGTGTATCATTCAGTTAGACTAGATACAACTAGCTCAACTGAGTCTAACTGAGTTAAACTAAATACAACTCCATAACCACTTCTTCCAACTCGTGTCATAATCGCCACTTGAGTTCTAACCGAGTCCTCCATGCATTAGTTCCAATAAACCCTGATTGTGACACCTCTTCGTACCAATCGATGTGGCCACATCTCGGCACCGAAACAAAGTGCTCCAAGAGAATAAGTTGTTGTTTAGTGTATGATTATTATTAAGAGCTAATAATAATCGTACATGGATCTATTTTTAGGTCGATGATCAATAAATAGACTTCGCCCAATATTCTAAAAATGTAATTTCATCTATTTTTCCAACTTGACCAACCATCCACAAATAGCATCTTGCAACTTCTGAAATATGATCACCATGTCTAAAAATAGACATAGTCTAAAAATATACTTGCGCCAAAAATAGCCTGTGGGCCCACTTAGTGAAGGCGACTCTTTTCACTAACCTCATCATCTTGTTGAATCTCAAGACTTTATTAGGTATAAATTAAATTAGAGTATTCATAGGTTCTGACTTAAGACACATAACATGATCAACAACGCATGTCTAGACCTTGATCACTCAAGGCAAGTTCAATTTCTAACTCACAATGTTTTCTACTCCAATACTTGGTGTAAATTTCTTCTTACCTAGTGGATCCCTCTCCTTTCCATTTTTTCTTAGAGAAATTCATGTTTCATTTTCGTGCAATGTGACCAAGATTGTGGCATCTAAAGCATCTTTCATAATCCTTATGTGCAAAATTTTTACATACAAAACAATAACCAAGAAATGTACATTGCTACCTGGATGGGAAATATTCCTTTGAAGATATTATGAAGATATTTTTCCTTGGAGGAGGATTGAAATTTTGATGATATTCATTATTTAATACATTGTTGAATTCTTCCTGATGGGGCTTCTTGAGAACATCAGAGCATCAACCTGGAGTAGCAACACTTCTAATTTTTCCTTCATATTTTTCTTCAATTTAAACCTTTGGAGACTTTAAGCTTGAGTCTCTTTTGCAAAAATACTTACGTTTATATCCAAGACCTATTTTTTCACTTGGATATCTTTGACAACTAAGAATGTTATCCAATACATGTGAAATCAACAAGATTTTGTTGCACTTGTCAACACCATCCCTCAATGAAACAATTTTTTCAAATTGGGATTTCAGTAAGATGATTTCCCCTTCAATCTCAGCTTCACGTTTTTTCAGGTCCTTGTATTTTTGTTTAAAATGAATGGTCATAATTTATTCTATTTTCATTACCTCTTCTACCTCAACCTTTAAGTGACAAATTTCTTCTTAAACATCGAAAATCTTGTAATTCGTTTCTTTAGAAGATTGTTTCTTTTCTTCCAACAAATTTACCAATACATCTTTACCTCATTAAAATTATTCCAATTATTCTTTTAAGGATGTTACATCATGGTCCCTGATTTATGAAAGTTTGTTTTGGCTTTTATTTTATTCATGGCTTCTTCTAACTTATCTTTCAAGGGGTTATTCTCCTTTCATGGGGTTTCACAATGGACTTCCTTTTCCTTCAGCTTACTCTGTTGCACTTAATCTAATATTATTTCTTCCTTCAATTGAGTATTCAAAGTTTAAATATCATAATCCTACTTCTTCCAGAGTTCATATCTTTCTTGGATTTTTTCTTCTAATTGAACATTTTTTCTTCTTGAAACCTCTAGTTCCTTTAAGGAGCTTTTGAGTTCTCCTTCATCGTTTTATTTCATTTCAATTTCGATTTTTACTCCCTCTTCCATTAGTTTAGGAATTCCATATTAATAATCTATGCTAGGATATGGATAAAAAGAACCATAATGACCTTCTTTACCAAAATTGAAAAAAAAATTCACACCTGATTCTTTAACATCCATGTGTATGTAGGAGTTTCTCTAGGGATCACATGCATTTCTCATCTGATTTCAACCCTCCTTTTTTTGAGATAGTTTCTTCTTTCCCTTTCCGTTGTTGGGAATATCTTCCCTGATATACCTTCTAGCCATTAGTTATTATTGAAGGAGCCATCTCTACTACCACTGAGGGGAGAGGGGGGTGGGGGGTTAATCAATGTGATATTAATTTTACCATTTCATAACTTTTCATAATTAAACAATCATATAGTAGTGAATCATAAGAATTATATGATCAACTATAAAAATGCACCAACAAGCTACCATCACATTAATAGCATATCAAGAATCCATCAAATCATAAAGAGACACAAGAAATTTACATGGAAACCCATACGGGAGAAAACCACAAATTTTCTTCTTCTTTATCTTCAATTAATTTCATAGATTTGCAGTATATGACTTACTGGAGGAAAATACCCCCAAGAAATGCAAACTTCCATTTGTGAAAGGCTACAACCTGATTGAGGCACCAACCTTGAAGGATGCAATAAACTTCTCACTGTAGGCTACAACGTGCTTCTCAATGAGGTGCAACCCCTGATGATAAGCAGGCTCCAACCTGCCCTAGGCTCAAACCTTGATAAGGAGAAAATTCTAACCTACTCTAGGCTCCAACCTCCTTCTTCGACCCCTTGTGGAATTATATTTCATATCATTTTCAAACTAGATCTGTTGTAATCATATATCACTAAAACATAAGTAATGTCACAATATGCAACTTGTAATCGCTATCACTGCATAGTCCACGATCACTGTCAGAACCTACAACCACTGCCACTACAATAACCTGAAACCACTGCAATTGTAATTATTGTCTTAAAAAATGCCACAAAATATCATATAAATGAATATCACTAGTTATCATGTTGCTTCCCATACACTGCTTCTACCCATTCATTAATTTGGTCACTCAAACCCCTTCTCAGAACCTATTTTCACCATGTTTCTAGAACTGATACAACCTAATCATAGATCTTCAAAACATGAAAAGTATATTTTTTCCACCAAATAAATGTCACATAAGCATCACACACCTCTGTTTGCATCCATATCTAAGCCGTAATCACAGAAATTCTTACAGAATCCAATTTCTCCCAATAATGGCTCTAAAAACTCAAAATAACCATATAAAACTATATAATGTATTCGTAATTCTATAGGATACCACTTTCTAGGTATTTTTCTACTAATTTATCAAGCTCGAGTGCTAATCCTATAAAGTTCTCACTATCAATAACCTAACTATTCTACAAAATGAAATATTGGGCAACCAAGAAGGACACAAAAATTAACGACCTCCCACTCATTGGGAAACCATGAAAAAGCGCACTCTTTCCTTGGAAACATCTAAGAGTAGAAAAGAGGGAAACATCTAAAATCCTAGGAAAGAAGGAAACATCTCAATGTATTTTCTTTATCTAATAATGCATTTGATTTTGTGAAAATATCTTTTGTAATTACAAAATAAAAAATAAGGAGAATGATTGCATTGTTTATAAAATTCTCATCTCTCCCTCATAATAAAGATCATGGTATTGTTTCTAGAACTGTGTTATTCCTGTTTTCATGTCTATATTATGTTTTGTGATTCTCTGCATCAATTTTCAGATCTGCAAGTAGATCTATTGGTATCAGAGCATAAGATCTTGGAAGCCATCCACCTGTTCAGTTTTTTTTTTTTAAGGGCCATACATTTCAATCCATTCGGTGGATGAAAATCATTTTGCCCCATCAAGAGAATCAATATCCCTCCACTGTAGACTCACCAGTAAATGATTTAGCTAGGGCTCTTCAAGAGCTAATTACACTGCAACAACAACAACTTCCTCCAGGGAAAATGCAGCTTGATACACGCTTTCAACTGCCCAAATTCTCAGGGAAAATGAATGGTGAGACTATTGATTCTTGGCTCTGTAGTCTCTCCAACTATTTAAGAACCTGTGCAATGATGGAAGAGGATATGAAACTTCAGATCGACGGTCTACAATTGGTAGGCCTAGCACAAACATAGTGGGATACTCATCTTGAGAATATGTCCTTGGTTGTCGAACTTAGAGTGTAGAAATTATATAAAAGATGCATGTATATATCCAAATTCTCCTGATCTAAAAATATTTATCTTCTTTCTAAATACATAATCCTTCCACTATTAATCTTTTGCAGAAATTTAAAATCAGTTGCAAACACATGAAGCAATAAAAATAATCGCACATAACACAAATGTTTAACAGGAAAGCCTAAAGCTGAAAACCCCAAATATCATATATTATGTATCATGGAGATCATGTAAAAATCTTATACAAAGCTTAGTACATCAAGCTCTCAGTACAATCAATCGTCACACACTAATCAGAAGAAATCTGCAAGTCCATGCACTAATTTCTTTCCACCTGATAGCCTGCCTCCAATGTGCAATCCCTGTTGAAGAATAGCTTTGAATGAATTCTAATTACCCTTTCTTTGACTGCGCAATCCTCATTGGCAACTCCAATGTGTGTGTGATGCAATCAATGCATCACTATAGTCACAACGGATAGTCCATATTTCCCTTTCACCTATCTCTCCACTGGGTCTCCACTGGAACTGACATGCACTGTAGTTAACTGTTGTATTGTTTAGTTGATTAATGAGTTATTATTTTTAAATTAATTAACTAATTAATTCACTCCACTCTCACTAGTGTATCATTAATTTAGACTAGATACAACTAGCTCAATTGAGTTTAACACCATTAACTGAGTTAAACTGAATAACAACTCCGTGAACTACTCTTCCAAATCTATCATAACTTTGCCACTTCAATTCTAACTGAGTCCTCCATGCATGAACCACTAGTAAGCCCTAGGAATTGTGCAATTCCTTCAGCCCACTGATTTGACAAATCTGTACACTAAAATTAAGTGCTCCAAGAGAATAAGTTGATGTTTATTGTCGGATTATTCTTAAGAGCTAATAATAATCGACACTTCTATTTTTAGATCGACGATCTATAAATAAACTTCGCCCAATATTCTAAAAATAGAATTTCATCTATTTTTCCAAATTGACCAACCATCCACAAATAGCATCCTGCAATTTCTGAAATATGATCACCATGTCTAAAAATAGACCTACACCTAAAAATAGCCCACGGGCCCACTTAGTGAAGGTGACTGATTTTCACTAAGCTCATCATCTTGTTGAATCTCAACATAGAGAACAAGCCGAGACCAGATCGACACCTATCACATCTTGGAATCTCTTTTGCAAGGCCTTACAAGAATGCTTCTATCCTATAGGATATATACAAAATCTCCTTGCAAAATGGTTACAACTACCCAATAAATTAGTGCAAGCTTACATTAATGTCTTTTGCAAGTTGCGCATTCAACTCCATATATCCGATCCAGAAGAGGTACTAATTATCAAATTTAATTTTGGTTTGCTAATTATTTTTTGACATGAAGTTGAGTTGTTTGATAGTGCTTCATTATACAAGGCCTTTATTCGGGCCCTGGATGTGTAACACAAAGTGGGTACTCCAACTCGATCTCCTCAAGCCAGAAATGGTACATCTCCCTTTGGTTCTTCTAATGTCACCTTTGCCTCATCTCCCACACCTTAAAATACACTCTGGTGTACTTTTCATAAGACCAACTCACATGCTTCTGCAATTTGTTGAGTACTGAAAAATCTACACCCTAAAAAAACTCTTTTTATAGAGGTCAAGCAACCAAATTCCACTACCCCACTTCTAGATATTTCTCTCAAAAATCCTACTAAAGTGGACCCCTCTCTCATCCTCATAACTACTAATGCAACAGACACCTCTGTTACGCCTTTGTTTACCCATAATTGTCAAATCAAACATGAGTTGGCCGTGTTTATTCTTGACAATGGGAGTCAAAAGAATCTTGTGGCACAGGACTTGGTTGAATGCCTTTGCCTTCCCACCACTCCTCATCCACACCTGTATCAGCTCGGTTGGGTCCAAAAGGATGCTCCTCATCTTACCATCACCCAATGTTGTGTTGTCACCTTTTCTATTGGACCTTTTTTTGATACTATGGTATGTGATGTTTCTCCTCTCAATTGTGTTAATTTATTGCTTGGCATTCCATACTAAGAGGCTCGACATGTTTTTTATCATGCTACATATCACCAATACCACTTGCAGCACGATGGGCGCACTTATGTGCTCACATCCTCAGCTAGCACATCAACCCAACCTTCTATTGGAAAATCTCCCATTATGAGAGTCAATATAAACCAAGGTGTTTCTTTGTGCTTGGTTCGCCTTGTCAAGCCAAACAACCTCACTAATCCAGTACCTCCTACAATGGCTCCTCTACTCCAGGAATTTGTAGATGTATTCACCCAACCCACAGGGCTGCCTCCAACATGGTTTTTTGAACACCATATCAATCTTATTCCTGGTGCTTCCTTACCCAATACCCCATCTTATCGCCTTGCTCCTTGAGAGGAAGCTGAGATAGAACACCAAATTGAAGAATTTTTGACATCCAATCATATTCAGATTTCATCCTTTCCATGTGCATCTCTAGCTTTTATTATTCACGAAAAATATACTTCTGAATGGTGCCTCATGAAAAACTATCAAGCCCTTAATAAAGCTACTGTTAAAAACCGCTACCCCCTTCCCCACATTGGGGATTTTTTGGACCACTTACACAGGGCTTGTTTCTTCACAAAGATGGATTTAATTGCAGGATACCATCAAGTTCACATGCATGCAGCCGACACATGGAAAAATTATTTAAAAACAAAGTTTGGGCTATTTGAATGGTTGGTCACGCCATTTGGACTGACTAATCAGGCAACACACTCCTCAACAAGTTTCTCACCATTTAAGATTTTCTTTGGGTTTCAGCCAAGTGCACCCTCTGAGATGCCACTGACGTTCACCCTTCTGGGTCTGGACATCAACAAAAGAAACAAAAATCAGCTCATCATTTTATACATTCCATTTCTCAATGCCAAGCTTAAGTAACTGCTACTTTTCAAGCATCCCAAGATCGCGCCAAACAGAGGCATGACAAGCAGCGAAAAACCTTGTATTTTCAACCTGGAGTTCGTGTGTGGCTCTTATTGGACAAGCAATGCTTCAAGTGCTAGCATCATAAGCTGCATCCTCTACGATATGGCTTGTATACGGTTCTAGAATACATTAGAGAAAATTCATATCGCTTGGACTTTCCTTCCTAGCTTGACATCCATGATATGTTTAATGTTAATAATCTCAAACAATTTGAACCACCTCTCCTTGAGGAATCCATTACAATTCATCATCCGGCCAATAATATTCCAGATTTTCAGCCTCCTCTTCTCAAAGATACAATTTTGGACTCCAGGGAATGGAATACATGCTAGCAGTCATACTTCTCAGTTGGGTGGAAGAGACACACACTAGTGCAGGAAAAATGGATGACTGCAGAAACATTGCAACACACTTTCCCTCAGGAAGTCGGGACGCTTCCTAATCTAAACAGGGAGGAATTGGGCAACCAAGAAGGACACAAAAATCAGCAACCTCCCACTCATTGGGTAACCAAGAAAAAACACACTCTTTCCTTGGAAACATCTAAGAGTAGAAAAAAGGGAAACATATAAAAATGTAGGAAATAAGGGAAAATCTCAATGTATTTTATTTATCTAATAATTCATTTTATTTTATGAAAATATCTTTTGTAATTACAAAGTAAAAAATAAGGAGAATGATTGCATTGTTTATAAAATGCTCATCTCTCCCTCATAATAAATATCACGGTATTGTTTCCAGAGCTGTGTTATTCCTGTTTTTGTGTCTATATTATGTTATTTGATTATATGCATCAATTTTCAGATATGCAAGTAGATCACATATATAATGTTAAAAAATATAATTCTGACTAGTTAGTTGTCAGCGCTCGAACCTGGGTCTCGATAGTCACAACACAAAATCCATGCCAAATGAGATACACGGTGGTCCTTTCCTAACAATCTCTTGAATTATAATAAAGTCAATTTATGGTTTAGCATTAAGGGTGGCACATGGCCACACTTGTAAATACTAGTAGACATTCCTCTCCATCGTGGGTTGCCTCGTGGGCTGTGACCTATCCACCGTGGATAATATCATTTTATATGTGTTGTCTGGATGGGCTAACTTTGTGTCAAAACTATATGTATATTCATCATTCCTTCGTGGAATACCTTCAAGCTCAAAATGTCCCTCTCTCTCTATATATATATGTATCTGTGTGTGTGTGTGTGTGTGTGTAGCATGCAGTCCCAAGGTTACATTTTTTCGATACAATCATTCATATGAATATGTCTCTCGAGCCTTAAATTTTGTGCCAAGGTCCATGTGACTGTTCCACATGATTTGGTTGTTGTGGTCCCTAGCCATTCATGTAATGACATTAGCATGATGTCATCGTACGATGTGGCATCTCATGAGGGGTTCCATGTGTGACCTAAATTTGGACTTTTCACCAATCAGATTTGGTTGAAAACTACCTTCCATCTGGTAGCCTCTGGTGGCACCATGTAACTAATGATGACATGTTCGACTGATGTGTCAAGCTTACAAGAATGACAATGTTATTCCATGTGTCAATGTGTGACTGGTCTGCTTGTCATCATTATATTGGTGGAGGAAGGCATGTTAAACATCATGTAAATCTTGTTATTATCTGTTTTTTAAATTTTCAATCATTTCATGGAGTCGTCCAGTTAATTTAAAGTTTCACACTCATTAACTGGTTAAAATTCTTACAATTTTGGTGGAAATTCATCGTTGATCTAATCGAAGGATCGTTGATGCACTCATAAGATGTGCATTATTTAACGTATTAAAGTTATTGGTTTTTTCCCTATAGTGTTGAACCATCAATTAATATTGAATATTCAAACAACCATAACTTCTCATCCAAGATGAGTTTTTTAGAAGTATATACCATTAGAAAAGTATCAAGGAGACCTACATAGCGATATTGTTTATAGAATCATTGGGACATAATAACTTCATCAAAAAATCAAATAACCTCATGCTCCTTAATCTTCACTTGATGAGATATGGTAGAAGACCTAACTGTCATAATAATTCATAGCATATTGTCACTTCTTTATGGATCATGAATGATGTTTCTTCTGTCTTGGACATTCCGTTTGACTTCAATGACATCTTTTTGTCGTCAATGAAAACATCAAGTGAAACATTAATTTCTCAAAACCAGTGAGGAGCTAACCCATACCTTTTTCCTCAGTGCTTAAATGGCATGGTAGAGTAATTATGGGAATTTTTTGAGCTTCTTTACGCATCAAACCATGGTTCCACTCAAACCTTTGAGCTTCCACCAAGTTGAGATAACTTTAAAATGGATGAATACTTGGAGAAGCTTACCAACTACCCCCGTAGTTTGTAGTCCAATGCGGCTAGTATTTTGGAGCTCATCGCATCCACTAAATTTTTGAAATCACCATATCCATGAATTGATACCATGTGTACTATATTATTTATTCAAATTTTTATTATATGAATATAAATATTTCCAAAAATTGTGTCCTAGTAAATATCTTCAAATTGAAATTTAAATAGGACATTACCACCTTTGCAATATACACCATCATTGTCCCACTGTGGGTGATGATTCAAGATCTAAGTCATGAAAAGGATAGAACATTCTTGATCTACAAGCCATTTGGCCTACTATGCACCTCCATCCAAGCAATGGTACAAATCATTAAATTCCCAGGTGAAGTGAGCATTTACAATCTGTAGGTGTGAGTACTCTTGGGCATGGAGTCTCCTAATGGTTGAGTATGATGCCAAGGAATTGATTCTTGCATATGTGACAAATCCCATCATTATTTGATTGTGTATTCCCACCATAGATATGCCTCTGCAATCCCAGAATGGAGTTATTACCCTTGTTTCGAGCTCTAATACGTGAATTGCAAGCAATCATGCCAATTTTTATCTTTGTGTTCATGCATGCATTGGTTGGACTAGTAGTAGGAATTCATTGGCATTCTCAGGCATAATAATTTTAGTGGCTCTACATTTGTTACCAAGCATCCTTTCTCCCAACGAATTCTCATGGCTTCTATGGGGATCAATTTGACATGCTCTTTTGTTGTTGTTAATTCACCTATCACATAATCCCTCCTACTTACTTTCGATACAAAGGTTTCTTTGATTGGCTTCCCTCTCATGAACAACTTCACATTTGGTACAATCATTCATTCTATTAATTGGTGGACTAAGGTGTTATGTTGGCCGATGACCTTTGTGTTCGAATTTGGTTCAGTTTACATGGCTCATCATCTGCAGTGTAATTCAAGCGAGGTTAGGTGAGTTAAGGTTCCTCCACTATCTCATTGCAAGGTTTGCTCTATGTTTCACTTGTTTGGATGGTGATTGAAAGAATCACGTGGTCGTGATACATAGCTTTGTGGCTCCTAACATGCACAACATGGGTTTGATGACAATATTTTTTTCTTGCAGTATTGTGGTTCGTGCTCAGGCTAGCCAATTTAGGATATCCGACATGTATTACTTCAGGTAACCTGTGGCCTCATAGCTCAACTCAATTTTTCTTATATGTGGCCTTGCACATCTGAGTTCCATGGTGGTGTTTAATAACAATCAATTCACTCCAAGAATGTGTCTCTCTAAAATTATGGATGCTCTACATTTTTGCAGCTATTGCTCTAATGAGATAGGTCTGTGTGCATATTGTCCATCTCCTAAACACCGTAATCCTTTTTTTTTTTTCAGATGCCATAATCAAAAGAGGACAATGCAATTTCAAGGTTTTGAACTTGTACTACGAGTCTAGTCTTCATTCAAGAAGACGAAGAGTATGAAGCCATATCTTATGTAATGTCTTTTTGAAGTAATAAACATAACATTTACACACAAAAAAATTATACACCATCATTGTGTTTTTTTTTGTTATGCCACATGTGTTGTATCATTTACAAGCCTGGATCATATATTAGGTGGTCATTTCTTTTCTTATTAACCATGTTTTGGATTTTCTATAAGTCATTGGCATATGGCTTTGTTATATGATCAACTTGGATTTTGAATATTTCAAAATTTATGATATGGTAAGAAATGTTGATGAATTAACTACCAAATTTTTCATTTTCCCAATGACCTTTTTTTTAACTTAGTAAAGAATGGATGTGAATCCATTTGAACTTTTGAGCCTAATGTCCACATCTCATGTTATACGTAGTCATCATAAGAGGCTCTTAATCATCAAACTATTTACGAGTGAAACAAAAAACCTTTCAAAGTGGCAACTACCATTTATGAAGATATATTTGCTTTGTGGAACCACTATAACCTCATGGGGTTTCTAACATAAGCTTTTCATATCAATGAATGTTGAGGCAAAGAAATAGCCATAGAACCAATTTAATTCTTGATGATAATATGGTATGTTTGTTTGGAGTAACGTTTTGTCAATTGCCACCTTTAATGCCATGTTGCAATCACACATATCACATACAACCAATCTGAAACCCTTATAATGATTTTGCAAATAGATATAGGACAAAACTACATATTTATCTCCTTATTACGCCAAGTGAGATGGATTCCTAACTAGGTTTGGCACTTAGAGATTGATAACTTCACTCATTCAAACTAATATAAATCAAAATCATGCCATAGTATCGAAGCAAAAATATTTGTTTATATATCATTGTCACCATTAAACTTTTAGACCAATAAACCTGTCTTTTCATATTGATAACTTAAATATATTTACACTTTAATATAGATATATAAA
This sequence comes from Pinus albicaulis, assembly GCA_034641835.2. Lineage (NCBI taxonomy): Eukaryota > Viridiplantae > Streptophyta > Pinopsida > Pinales > Pinaceae > Pinus > Pinus albicaulis. The sequence continues at coordinate 691,502,549 of CM076579.1, read as the reverse complement.
ATAAAAAGAATTAAAAAAACCACTTACACTAAAAAAATATACACAGTTATAATTCACATCGTTATGATAAAAACTAAAAATATAGACTTAACATCCAATGTAACCCAAAAATTTAATTTAAAATATAAATTTTGTACCAAAAAAATTTAAATTTTATATAAGAAAACCAAAATATAATACAACCCGATAAACCTAATAACTCCTTTTAATTATCTTCCTTTCACAACCTTGAATATCATAAATAAGATACACAACTCCTATCTTTAAGTAATGTCATCATTCCCAAATTCCTGAAATCTCGTAATAAGTTACACAACTCCTACCTTTATGTAATGTCATCATTCTCAAATTCCTCCCAATATCACAACTCCTACCTTTATGTAATGTCATCATTCCCAAATTCCTCAAATCTCGTAAATAAGTTACACAACTCCTATCTTTATGTAATGTCATCATTCTCAAATTCCACCCAATATCTCCCTTACATCAAATCAACATGGGCGAACTAATCTACCACTACATACACTTACTATAAAACCACTTCTTATAATATTATCCTGAGCTCGTTTCAGGTAGGGTAAGTTAACACCATGCACAGTTACCATAAAACCGTTCTTTTAAAGTGATCTTGTGGAGAGGAGATTGTGGATAACATAATAATTCTCTTCCAAGTTATTTTTGTAGGATGGCCTCTTATAATTTCATTATCATCTCACATATGAATTTTCCCTCTTATACATTTTCTTTGGGTGGATGGTATCCTTTGGAAATTGGGCCCAATAATTCTTTTATTTTTCAAACTCCGGGTTGCTTTCTCCCATACTCACTTCTTACATAAAGTAGGTTTCCCACATACTCAATTTTCCCTCCGTTGTTTGCCTTTGGTTGTGAGAGGTATCATGATGATGATGATAGAGAATGTTTAATCCAATCAAATCATGGTATTCCATTTTGAAAAAAGCAGGTTGGATATAGCACCAAGGAGAAAATGCATCACGGGATGTACATTATTGAAAGCAAAATAGAGTGAGGAAGTGGTCCCAATCTGGCTTTATGTACACATTGTTATTATGGATTCAAATTCAAACTTGTGAAAATTGAATTATATATATATATATATATATATATGCTGTTTTATATATGGTGTTGAGCGTTTGCAAATTTTATGGGTTGTAAAATGTATTCTTCAGTAATGTGTAATTTTTATTATATATTTTTTAAATGTTATTTATATGTTTGGGTAATTTTATATGGATATTATAAATGTTATATTAGTAAAATATAGAAAAGAGAAATAATTTTATATATGATTTTTGGATTGAGATTTATTAAAAAAGCATTTATTTTTATGATCTTTTATTTCATTTACAGTTAACTATTTATATGTGTTTTAGGTAAACACAATTGTCTGAGTGAACTATCAAACCAAGACTTTAAATTGTGTTTATTTATTTTTTCAGTATTTTATTTTTATAACATTTTGGAGAGATGGTGACCTCCTCGTAGGTTTCTTAGAATAAGCGATGAAAGATGAATATTGAAATGATGGAATGAATTTTCTAAACATAAAGTGAATCATCATCAAAGCATTTGTGAATAACATTGATATCACAATTTTCTTTGAGGAAATTGGTAATATGGATACCAATGAGAACAATCCAAAATAGGTTATTGTTATGTATGAGTTCACTTAAGGGTGACATGAGATTCACCATGGTTATAAAGTCTAAAAAATAGCGACTTTAAATTGAAGGTGAAAATAGATGAAGATATTGAGTTCATTGATAAGAAGAGATGAGTTTACATTAGTTGATTAATTTAGTAAATAAATCTAATTTTAGTTGATGAAAATAAAAAGTCACATTTTGTATTACTAAATTTTTACAATTCAAGAAAAAGGTATACCATAATATTATTTATTTATATAATATATATATATTTTTAAAAGATATTTTTGACAATAAAAAATATAAACTTACCTAAACTTTAAAGAATAAAAAACAAATTAATATATACATTCATTAAAATATAATTATACAATTACAAATTATCTTATATTAAATTTGTAAAATATTAAAAAATAAATATGATTTATTACAATAAAAAAAATCGTTTTTTTTTAAATATTCATAAAATAAATGTAATTTTGATTTCATGATATTTATTTTGCTAAATTATAATTTAATAAAATAATAAATGACTTTTTTTATAGAGAAAGAAAACAATTTTATAATGTCACTGGAAAATTAATAGACTAATCAATCGACTAAATTAATCCAAGTCAATACGAAAACCTTAAGTCATTTAATAAAATGAAATTATTTTAATGTCCACAAAGTAAAAATAACCTTTGTATATAATTATTGTGTTTTCTGTTTTCCGCTTTGTTTCATATTTCCAACAAATTTTTTCTTAGCCTCTTCGAAATTATTCTTTAAAAAAAGCACGACCGGAAATCCAATCGAAGTTACTTCTACTCCTGTCTGAATTAAAGCTTCACAAATGCATCAATCATAGAACTTCTGAAAATATCATACCCTTTTTCTCTGCTTTTTGGCTGAACTCGACTGCTTTTCTGTTCAACTTAGCAAATTTCCAGAACATTCCAGAGCAAAAAGGAACACTGACGGGTTATCCGTAGGTTATTTGTTTTAACAGCGCTGTCTACTGAAGGAGCAAAGTTACCCAGACGGCAATTTACCCAGATAGCAAAATTACCAAAATTACCAGAATCCAATCTATGTAATTTTATAGGATACATTGATCCTTCGCCTTTGTAAGTTAAGTCCCTCATATTAACTCGTGTTTTCTAGGGTTTCAATGCAAACTAGCCCAAAAAGATCTCTATATTGAAACACCAGGTATGTTTCCATGGAAGTTATAAATTAGCTCTTTTTAATGTTACCCTTTAGGTTAGAAAATCATAAGAAATGGGTAAGAATGAATGTGCGAATGGATGAATTAATGTCTTAAATTTTCAGGTTAGTATGGATGGATGCAAGTTAATGATGATTTGCCATGATGTATTAATGGTAATACAAACTTTAAAAAACATGTGAACTTGGAGGATGATTAGAGGTAGTTACCTAATGAATTTGAAGATGGTCTAAAAGGATATGGGAAATGAGTTGACTTTATTCTAATGTTATTCTCCATGCAAAATATAATGTACATGTTTGTCTCAATACAACCTTTGAGTATCTAAAAGGATAGAATGTGGCTACAAAAACTTGCGGATTTGTAGAGAACATATTGTTCTTGTGCACAACTATTTTTCCAAAATTTATTAATGTTAATTTTATACATTGTTTTAAATTATGAAAGTCAATATATCCTTGAAATTACTATTTCTTCCATTAGCGCAAACTAAAAGGGTCTTAACATTATCAAACTATCCAATTTTTTAAGATTGTAGGTCTTAATGTCATCTCCAATACCATATAATATTTTTTCCAAATGGTTAAGGTCCATAAATGTTATAAGAGAAATAGATGAGGGATGTATTTTAAGATTTTGATATATGTTAAGAGAAAAATGTACTAAAAATAGTATAAACTATTCATTTTTAAAAATAATTATATATTTAGAATCTACTCGATCATATATATATATATATATATGTATGTATGTATGTATGTATGTATGTAGTTTCATGGACTACAAATTTGTCTAAATTATAGAAACATAGTGTAAAACATAGAGATATATATGTGTTTTCTCAAAAAGTTATGTCTTCGTGTATTTGTAGTCCAAACCATGAGGTTCATGATCCCAAACCTATATTCGATGAAACCAAGTCATCATGAATGTAGGATTCCCACTAGGAAAAAACTTAAATTCAAGAAAGCGTGTTTGTGTTTCTACCATTAATAATGCATGTGTGTTACCAGTGCCAAAAATCCATCTTTTTCTAGTGCTAGAATTGCTCATGTGTTCCTACAAATAGAGACTTTAACACATGGGAAATGGTTGAAGTGGGTTTGGTGGGGGGGTGGGGAGGGTGTGAGAGGAAGAGATAGAGGGGCTAGGGGGTGGGAAAGAATTATTTGGTGAGTGAGAGTCGAAAAGTGAGAGAGATAAATAAATAAGGTGGGGAAGGGAGAGGGAGGGATATATTTGTGGTTGAAATAGGGAAGAAGCGAGAGACAAAATTGGCGGGGCTTGTTATGAAGGAGGGACTAAGATGTAGAAATTATATAACTTATGTGTTATATGTCCAAGATTATCCTGATCTTACACTATTTTAACTTCATGAAAAATACAGAATCTATTCCACCATTGATCATTTGCGGAAATTAAATCAAGATTGCAATGCACACATGAAACAATAAAAATTCACACACATTAACACAGTTGTTTAACGGGAAATCCTGAAGCTGAAAACCCAAACTATCTGTATATAATATATGTCATGGAGATCATGTGACAATCTTCATACAAAGCTGAACATGTCAAGCTCTCAGTACAATACAATCGCTACAAACTAATCAGGCTCGATCTTGCAAATCCATGCACCAATCTCTGCCACCTGCTAGCCTGCCTCTACTGCGCAATCCCTGCTGAAGAATGGCTCCGAAACTCGAATCCACCAAGCTTGCACTACGCAATCCTCATTGGCATCTCCACTGAGTGTTGGATGCAATCAATGTATCACTATAGTCACAACTGATAGTCACTCTTGATCTTTCACCTACCTCTCCACTGGTCTCCATTGAAACTGCCATGCACTGTAGTTAACTGATGTATTCTTTAGTTGATTAATGAGTTATTATTTAGTGAATTAATTAACTAATTAATTCACACCACTCTCACTAGTGTATCAATCAGTTAGACTAGATACAACTAGCTCAACCGAGTCTAATTGAGTTAAACTAAATACAACTCCACCAACTACTTCTCCAACTCCACCAAACTCTGTCGCATGAGTTCTAACTGAAGTCCTCCATGCAATAGCTCTAGTAAACCCTCAGGAATAGTGTAATTCCTTCTATCAGCTGTTGTGCCACATCTGTGCACTTAACTGAAGTGCTCCAAGAGAATAAGATAATGTTTAGAGTCCAAATATTATTAAGAGCTAATAATATTCGACATATCTATTTTTAGACTGGCAATCTAAAAATAGATTCCGACCAATATGTCTAAAAATAGAAGTCCATCTATTTTTCCAACTTGACCAACCATCCACAAATAGCATCCTGCAACTCATAGAATATGATCGACATGTCTAAAAATAGACATAGACTAAAAATAGATTTGCGCCAAAAATAGCCTGCGGGCCCACTTAGTGAAGGCGACTCTTTTCACTAGGCTCATCATCTTGTTGCAATATCAACACTCCTCTCAACAAGATAAAGGGATTATCTCACACCTCAATCCCCCGTCTCTATGGCATTCTAATTTGCTCCTGTGAGCGCTTGCCGAATATTTTGCATCCCCGATCCTCCGTAGGTTCAAAGAAAGCAACATGATCTTCCGCTGCACACAATCTCTGATATGATGATACCGAATGTCAATATCAAAACCGAACAAACCAACCAGGATCTTCCTCATCCATATAGCCTCGCATGCAACCAAACTTGCTGCCATGTACTCGACCTCCATTGAACTGAGTGCCACAGATCTTTGTTTCCTATTGTACCAAGAAACTATTATAGATCCAATACTAAAAATCCCTCTAGATGTGCTCTTTTTGTCCATTGGGCTTCCTACCCAATCTGCATCTGTGAAGCCATGCAGCTTCACCTCATCCGACTATCTGTACCATAATCCATACCCAGGTGTGCCCCTAAGATACCTCAGGACATGCTTGCCTGCCTTCCAAAAGAGCTTGGTAGGCTTAACTATCGCTTGTGAAAGCTGGTTCACAGCATAGCATATGTTCGGTCATGTATTGACTAAATACATGAGCGAACCAACCAACTGTTGATAAACAATGGCATCCACTACCTCTGTCGATGTAGCATCCTCCTTCCTCCAACCACCAGGAAGAGGAGTGTCGATAGGCTTACAGCCTTGCATGTGAAACTTCTCCATTATCTCCGGGGAATAATTGCCTTGAGACACAAACAGTTCACCTTTCCGCTGCCAAATTTCCAATCCCAATAAATAATGAAGGAGGCCCAAGTCCTTCATCTCGAACTCCTTTGCAATATCTGCCTTGCATGAGTGTATCAACAGTTCATCATCCGTTAGTATTAAATCATCTACATAAAGCACAATGATCAAAAACTTACCCTCCACCACAATCTGGTATAGGTTTGTATCTGACTCACTGTTGGCGAAACCAAGTCTGGTGAAATAACTATCTATCCGTGTGTACCAAGCACGAGGTGCTTTTTCAGCCCATACATCGCTCTTTTGAGCCTGTACACATGTGACTCGCCGCTGAAGATTTCGAATCCTTCAGGATGCTCAATGTACACCTCCTCCTCAATGATTTCATTGAGGAACATAGTCTTCACAACCATCTGATGAATGTGCCAACCCATCTGCGCTGAGAGAGAAAGGATGGTCCGTATGGAAGAATACCTTGCGACAGGTGCAAAGTTTTCTTCATAGTCGATCCCCTCGATCTGTGAGAAGCCTCGAGCAAAAAATCTTGCCTTATACTTCTCGACGCTCCCGTCAGCAGCTTGCTTCACTTTGTAGATCCATATCAAACCTACCACTGATTTCCCTTCTGGCCTTGGGACAATCTCCCATGCACTGTTTCTGACAATCGAATCATACTCTTCCACCATGGCATCTACCCATGTGGGATCCTCCACAGCTTCCTCGAAAGAGGATGGCTCCGTCATGATACACTTGCTCATAAGAGCCATGTATCCAGTATACCGATCAGGTGACTGTCTCTGTCTGCGCTGTGATGTAGGTGCTCCTACAACCTTCTCTGCATCTTGAGCCAGTCGCTCAGCTTCTGTAGTGCGCTTCCGCCCTCTGATGGTTGGCACTGCATGAGTGGTCTCTTCCACTCCATGAACCTCCTCTTATGGCTGATCCACATCCTGAGGCTCATCCTTAGGAACTAATAGCTCCTCCTCTGCATGCAAGTGTGGCTCCCTCTCAAGCGAACACTTCATGGCTTTCTCCTCCTGAAATTTGATATCCCGTCGCACAACAGTCTTGCGACTGTCTGGAAAATACACACGATAGTTGTGGGGCGTATCAGTGTACCCCACAAATATCCCAACCTCTGCGATCGGCTCCAGCTTCTTCCTGGCATCCTTCATCACATGAATGTAAACAGGTGAACCAAAAATCCTCAAATGGGAAATATCAGGCCTCTTACCAGAAAACGCCTCCTCGGGTGTACTCATGTAAGTACTCTGGGAGCAACGGTTTTGCACATAAATCACGGTGTTGCATGCATCAGCCTGAAGTGTATGGAAGGCCTGATCATGCAACATCGCCTGTACGGCACCCATTATCGTTTCTTCTTTCTCTCCCGCGACCCCATTCTCTTGTGGGTTGTGAGGATTATTATAGGTTCTCTTTGAATTCCTTCTTTGCTACATAAGTCTTTGAATTCGCGGAGAATGTGACCTTCACCTGTTTATCACTCCTTAGAGCTTTCACACCAGCTAAGACTCTTTCTCAGCAGCCTTGAACTCAAGAACTTTGAGTATGTCTGTCTTCATACACTTGAAGAAGATCCAACACTTACGAGAAAATTCATCAACAAATATCACATAATACCTGTGCTTTGCTGTTGAAGCAACTGAGAAAGGTCCACACACGTCTGTGTGAATTCTCTCAAGGATCGTCAAGGCACGACTATCCTTCTCATGAAAAGTGGTCTTCACAAATTTTCCCAAATTACATCCCTTGCACTAATCTGACTACGCAAGTGTACCTTTGGGAAGCCCGATAGAAATCTGCTACAAAATTTTCAAAGCACCATGGTGGAGATGGCCCAATCTCCTGTGCCACAATTCGCCCTCATCCCGGCTCACCACTCCTTTTTCTTTGCCTGCCATTTTTTCGCAGCCATCTACTTGCAATTGATAAATATTCTTAACTCGAATAACTATCCTCCTGGTTTGACCAATTTTTTTACGCTGAAGGAAAGCTTTTCCCTCACTGAAAACAACATCATAACCCTTGTCTTCCAACATCGCCACGAAGATCAGATTATTCTTCAATCTTGGAACATGCATGACATCCTTCAAGATGAAAGGTTTACCAGACTCCCTCTCAAAGGAAATGGTCCCGATACTAGTCGCACTATATCTACCATCATCACCCATCTCGATGTGAACTCCAAGATCCTTTTCCTCCAGATCACTAAAAAAATATTTGTCTCCAGTCATATGGAAAGACACACCACTGTCAAGAAACCACACCGATCCCATCACACTTGAAACCAAGCATGTGATCAAAGAAAACTCCAGCTCAAACTACGAGGCTAAGGCCTCTCCAGCTGCAGATCCAACATCCTGCTTATTCTTCTTCTTCTATGGGAAATTAGTGGCGAAATGCTCGTGCTGGTGACAGTGAAAACACTTCACCTTGGACAAGTCCTACTTCTTGCCTTTAGCTTCGGATTTGGAAGATTTATTCCCTTTCCCTTTCCGAGCTTTGGCAGGCAAAGTGCAATTTTCTTCATCTTCATTCTTTGATGAAGATCCATCCCTAGTACCCCACCTTATCTCCTCCTGCACAAGATCCAACCAAAGTCTCTCCCATCCTGGAAGTTTCTCTCGTCCATTAACAGAGTCTTTGTAGCTATGCCACCTCTTCGGAAGCCCAAGGAGAGCCAAGCTCACCAAGTCTTCTTCATCAAAAGTAACCCCCACACTTCCCATCTCATCCTTGCAATGGACAAACTTCGTGAGTTATTTTGGTATATTGTCGCCTTTCTCCATTTTTATTTTTTTGAGCTTGTTTTTAAGTGCCAACTTTCTCTGGTCACTTCTACTTTGGAACAATTATGTCAAAGCCTTCCACATTAAGAATGGGGTGGCTTTACCATGAAGGCTGGACAAAATTTGATCCTTCACACCTTCCAACAGAATCCCTTGACACTTTGCTACCTTCTTTTTCCATGCGTCAAGTGCGGCTGCATCACTAGAACCTGGCTTAGGAACATTGCTATCGATGAAATCCTTCAACCCATTATCATCTAGCACCGCCTCCATCCTATCCTTCCATGCAATATAATTCAAGCTCCCATCAAGGGTATGCTCCAATCGTAATCCGTTAAAAGGCATTTCAATGAATGCTCAACTTCGACACTAAGAAAACACTGCAGCAAATTCGAATTCCACCAGCACAAAACTCAACTGCTTCAATAATTGCAATCTCCTCCAATGATCAGCTGCTCTGATACCATGTAGAAATTATATAACTTATGTGTTATATGTCCAAGATTCTCCTAATCTCACACTATTTTAACTTCATTAAAAATACAAATTCTATTCCACCATTGATCATTTGGGGAAATTAAATCAAGATTACAATGCACACATGAAACAATAAAAATTCACACACATTAACACAGTTGTTTAACGGGAAAGCCTCAAGCTGAAAACCCCAACTATCTATATATAATATATGTCATAGAGATCATGTAACAATCCTCATACAAGGCTGATCATGTTAAGCTCTCGGTACAATACAATCGCTACACACTAATCAGGCCCGATCTTGCAAATCCATGTACCGATATTTGCCACCTGCTAGCCTACCTCTACTGTGCAATCCCTGCTGAAGAATGGCTCTGAATGAACTCTAATTACTCCAACATTTCTCACGCAATCCTCATTGGCATCTCCATTGAGTGTTGGATGCAATCAATGCGTCACTATAGTCACAACTGATAATCACACTTTCTCTTTCTCCTATCTCTCCACTCGTCTCCATTGAAAATGACATGCACTGTAGTTAACTGATGTATTCTTCAATTGATTAATGAGTTATTATTTGTGAATTAATTAACTAATTAATTCACTCCACTCTCACTAGTTTATCAATCAGTTAGACTAGATACAACTAGCTCAACTGAGTCTAACTGAGTTAAACTAAATACAACTCCACCAAACTCTGTCACATGAGTTCTAACTGAAGTCCTCCATGCATTAGCTCCAGTAAACCCTCAGGAATAGCCTAATTCCTTCTGTCAGCTGCTATGCCACATCTATGCACTTAACTAAAGTGCTCCAAGAGAATAAGATAATGTTTAGAGTCCAAATATGATTAAGAGCTAATAATATTCGACATATCTATTTTTAGATTGGTAGTCTAAAAATAGACTCCACCCAATATGTCTAAAAATAGAAGTCCATATATTTTTCCAACTTGACCAACCATCCACAAATAACATCATGTAACTCATAGAATATGATCGACATGTCTAAAAATAAACATAGTCTAAAAATAGACTTTGCGCCAAAAATAGCCTGCGGGCCCACTTAGTGAAGGCGACTCTTTTCACTAAGCTCATCATCTTGTTGAATCTCAACATAAGAGAGAGAGAGGGAGGGAGGGGAGAGAGAGTGAAGGTGTGAGTGAGTGAGAGTGGGGGAGGGGGGAAGAGAGAGAGGGAGAGAGTGGAGGGGTAAGAGAGAGAGGGAGAGAGTGGAGGGGTAAGAGAGAAGAATAGCTGAGAGATAGAGAGATGATGCAGGGGGAAGATAATGAGAGAGGAGGAGGGAGTCAGGGATGGAAATATGAAGAAGGATAAATGGAGGGACATAGAGATGGATTTGGATGAGAGAGAGAGAGAGAGAGAGAGAGAGAGATAGAGATAGAGGAAGGGGGGATATAACACCAAAGGGGGAGGGGGGAAGAGAGAGAGAAGGAGAGAGAGGGAAGATAGAAATAGCGCTATAGGACGGGCACATATAGAGAGAGAGAGAGGGAAGATAGAAATAGCGCTATAGGGCAGGCACATATATAGAGAGAGAGAGAGGGAAGATAGAAATAGCGCTATAAGGGGGGCCCATAGAGAGAGAGAGAGAGAGAGAGAGAGAGAGAGCTATTGTGAAACCAACTCCAAAAAGAGAAGAAAAGAGATATCAACGCCTTAGAAATAAGCCACTTCGAGGGGGAAACCTCCAATACATTACATGAATAAAAAATTCTTGGATGATACAAATGAAAAAACCTCCTTTCTATATATAGGAGTTCATGGGGCCATAATGTAATCCTAGTGGGGCCACAATGTAATCCTAGCCGACATAACAATAATAATTTAAGGGCACAATAATAAAAATATGGGGGTTACAGGGGTACAAAAATAACAATAAGGGGGTTACACTAACAACAGTAAGGGACTATACTAGTAATATAAGGACCTAACATGCTCCTCTCCTTCAAAAAGGTGTTGTCCTCAACGCTTGAGTAGCTCCGGGTGATTTTGTATAAAATTCTCATTCTCCCATGTAGAATATTCCGTGGGTAAGTTCTTCCATTTGATGAGATACTTTGAAATTGATCGATTTCGTAGTCGTCGAGTTCTTGTTTCTGTGACTGCTTCAGGTTCCAATATGGTTTTTCCTTCCTCATTAAGTTCTGGCAATATTGTTTGAACTGGAAATTTGTCCCCTATAACCTTTTTTAAGCATGACACATGGAAAACTGGATGCACTCGCGAAGAAACAGGAAGCTCCAATTTGTATGCCATAGTACCAATCTTTTGCAAAACCTTCTAAGGACCATATTATTTTGGTGATAATTTATTATCCTTCTTAGATTTCTTGAGGGACATTTGTTTGTATGGTTGTAGCCGTAAAAATAACCAGTCTCCCACATCAAAACTTCTCTCACTGCGATGTTGATCTGCCTGTTGTTTCATTCGATTTTGTGCCAAATTTAGGTTATCCTTTAAGAGTTGGAGAACTTCTTGTTGATGCTCGATGTGATCCTCCATTGCTTGAACCCTAGCATTTTCCCTTAAATAATATGTGATGGATGGTGGATGATATCCATAAAGTGCCATAAATGGGGTCATTTTTGTTGCAGTATGGAAGGACGTGTTATACCACCATTCAGCCAGAGGTAACCACTTGAACCATTATGCTTGCTTATTAGATACAAAACAACGAAGATATCCTTCCAAAAATTTATTCACTATCTCTGTTTGACCATCGGATTGAGGATGATAAGATGAGCTATGAGCTAGTTGAGTACCCAAACAAGAAAATAATTTCGTCCAAAAATTTCCTATAAAAATGGGATCTCTTTCACTTATAATAATCTTTGGGTTTCCATGTAGCTTTTGAATTGTTTCCATAAATGTAGTAGCAACTGTACTTGCTTTAAATGGATGAGATAATTCACAAAAGTATGCATACTTGGTAAGTCTATCAACTACCACCATGATGACACTCCTTCCTTCAAACTTAGGTAAACCTGTGATAAAATCCATTGAAATCTCCTCTCAACATTGACTTGGAATGGATAAAGGTTGTAGAAGACTCGAGGTCTTAATTGTCTCCACTTTATTTTGTTGGCAAACCAAACATTCTGCCACGAAATTTTGAATATCAGATTTAAGTCCATCCCAAAAAAAATGTTTCTTCACCCTGTGGTAAGTTTTTAAAAATCCTGAGTGTCCTCCTAAAGGAGAAGTGCGCAATTCCAAAAGAATATTTTGTATTAGTTGGGAATTCTTGCAAATATATAAGCGATATTTGGACCATAAGGAATCATTTTTCCAACTAAATGTATTAGATGTACTAGGATCTTGATGCAAATTTTGAATGAGAGTCCACACTTCTTCGTCCTTCTTCCATTCATCCCTTGCTTCGGTTATCCAATCTGGTTGGATATTTGAAATTGCACAAAGCAATTCTTCCACCTCTTCATCCTTTCTTGAGAGTGCATCTGCAACAACATTTAGCTTCCCTTTTTTGTAGACAATTTCAAAGGCATAACCCAACATCTTTGTGACCCATTTTTTCTTCTCTTTTGAAGATAGTCTTTGTTCCAAAAAGTATTTAAGACTATCATGATCGGTTTTTACCTTGAAGTGTCTTCCCATTAGGTAAGGTCTCCATTTCTTTAATGCATGTAGTATTTCCAACATTTCCTTCTCACAAATAACCTTTTGTAAATACTTTCCTTTATTGAATGACTTTCAAAAGCAATGGGTCTTCCTTCTTGCATTAAAACAACACCAATTCCATTTCCTGAGGCATCACATTCCACAATAAAGGTTTTTGTGAAGTCTAGTGTAGCTAAGACTGGTGCTAGGCACATTGCCTCTTTAAGATGTTCAAAGGCCTTAGTTTCTTTAGGAGTCCATGAAAATGCATCTTTCTTCAATAATGTTTTTAGAGGTGCTGCTATTCTCCCATAATTCTTAACAAACTTTCGATAATACCCTGTTAACCCGAGAAATCCGCGCAACTGCTTTATGGTTGTGGGGAATTTCCATTCCTTAATGGATTTAATTTTTTTAGGGTCTACCCTAACACCCTCGTGAGATACAATATGACCCTGATATTCCACCTCTTGTACTCCAAAGAAACATTTGGATGTTTTTGCATATAATTGTTTCTCCCCCAATAGTTTGAGCACCCTGTCAACATTTAGAACATGATCCTTCCAAGACCTGTTGTAGATTAGTATATCATAAAAAAAAACTAGCACAAATTTTCTAAGGAATGGTTTTAAAATGGAATTCATCAACCCTTGAAATGTAGAAGGTTCATTGATAAGGCCAAACGGCATGACCAAAAATTCATAATGACCCTCATGAGTTCTAAATGATTTTTTCAGAATATCTTCAGTCTTCATTCTAATTTGATGATATCCTGAACGAAGATCCAACTTGGTAAAATAAATTGCTCCATGTAATTCATCCAACAATTCATCAATCATAGGAATGGGAAATTTATATTTAATAGTGAGCTTATTGAGCTCCCTATAAGCTGTACACATGCGCCATGATCCATCTTTCTTGTGCACCAATACTACTGGAGTAGAGAAAGAACTTTGACTAGGTTGAATTATACCCGCCTCTAACATTTCTGCAATCATACGTTTAATTTCGCTCTTTTGGACATAAGGATATCTATAAGGCTTGATGTTTGGAGGAACACTTCCTGGAATAAAATGAATAGCATGATCATTATCACGAATAGGTGGGAGTCCTATGGGAGTATCAAACACCTTGGAATGATTGTCCAAGACTTTTTGGAGATCTAGAGAAATATATGATTTTGATGTTGGAACTTCTAGTGAGCATAATTTTGAAATTACGCCTCGTTTTTCTTTCTTTAGAAGCTTTTTCATGACATTAGAGCTTATTATCTTTCCTGGCTTCCCTGTGATACCTCGTAATTCAATTTCCTTTCATTCCAAAAAAAAAATTCAAGAAAAGTTATGGACAATTAAAAGCTACCGTCCCCAAAGATTGTAACCATTGTACTCCTAGTACAACATCAACAACTCCCATTGGGATGGAAAGCATTGGACTATTCAATACATATTCCCCCATGGCTAGCTTGAGATTATGGCATTTTCCAGAGCAATTTATAGTTCCTCCATTTGCAACCATCACTTGAAATTTTGGTTTTGGGTATAGGAAACAATTCAATTCCTTTGCTACATAAAATTGTGGGTACTACCCGAATCAATCAACACTATTACCTTTTTCTTCTTGATATGTCCTTCTATCTTGAGAGTTTGAGGAGCGTTAATTCTTGCCAATGCATTACATGATATGGTTGGGCTCATTTCTTCTTCTTCTAGGGTTTCTTCCTAGTGTATATCCTCTACTTTTGAAGTTTATTCTTCATTTTCTTCTTCCTCTTCACAATCTATGTAAAATAATTTATTCTTAGTGCACTTATGACCTTTAGTGTATTTTCTATCACAACTGTAGCAAAACCCTTTTTCTCTTTTTTCTTCCAATTGTTGTGGTGTCAACCTTGTAGGTTGTGGAAGTCTAGGAGTAGCAACACTTCCATCTTTATAGATGTGAGTGGTAGGCTTCCTTGTTGCCATAATTTTACATTCACTTTTTCTTGCCAACCTGAATGCCTTCTCCAATGAATCAGGTTCCCAAACGCGAACTTCATGTTGGATGTTATCCTTTAAAGCCCCTATGAAGACATCAATCCTATGTTCCTCTGGAATATCAGTTACCCTTATATTCAATTTTTGGAAGTCCTCAATGTGCTCCGCCATTGAAACCTTTTGTTTGAGATTTATCAATTGGCTAAAGAAGGTGTTGCTCTTTGTATCCTCATAATGTGCTATCATTTCCTCCATAAAAATTGACTAAGTGACAATTTTTTTATGGGAGAAAAGTCATCGATACCATAAAAATGTATTTTGTTCTAAATGTAAAGTTGCAATGCATACCTTTTGTGTGTTTTTCACATTATTGAGATCAAAATATTGCTCCATATGTAGTATCCATGAGGATCCTTGCCATCAAACTTCCTCATATCCATCTTTGGAATATGGTGGTTGTTCAATCCAACATTAGAGTTTATGAAATCACGATTAACATGTATTTTATTCTCATCATGAGTTTCCTCTACTATCTTTTCGCCATTAGGAAACATTTATTGTATCAACTTTTCCAAACCATTCTTCATGTTTTCGATGTTATCTTTCATTTTTTCATCGATATTAGCTTCCATGTCATCCATCTTAGCTTCCATTCCATCAATCTTAGCTTCCAAACCATTCATCTTATCTTCCACGCCTTTCTTCAAACCATCCATATTAGTTTCCACGCCTTTCTTCAAAGCTTCCATTTCATTTTTTGTTTCTCTTTGCGATAGCGAAATTTGGTGCACTTGCTCTTGTAATTTTAATATCTCATGTTGTGTTTCTTCGTCCTCATGAGTCATAGTAGAGCCTTCTGAACGCTTAATTGGTGTTGAATTATTTTTAAGGGGAATTTTAGAAACCAATACTGATATATATTATTCGATATGCCCTTGGAATAAATTCAAACTAATTTTTTTCAAACGAGACTTATGTAATTCGAAAAAAATACACACTTGTTGCTTTTGAGAAGCTCGATATTGAAATTGAATTATCTCTGTGATTTCGGGTCTTCAATATCTGAAATTTGGCCCTGCAGTAGCCCTATGAATCCTCTTTAGAATGCCACAGTTCCGGCCTAATTTGGATTATTCAAGACAAAGTTATGTCCAATATCCCACAATGACCTAATTATGGACTCGTTCAGTAAAGCGAACTTGTATGACTTACCACATGTCACTGTTTTCTCCTTTGGCTCTGAAATTGATAGAAAAGAAACTAAAGTCTGTTTACTTCTGGCCACTTTTTACAAAATTCCAATTTGATGTTCAGAGAGAGAGTTATAAATATTTTTCCGCGATCACCTCTTTGAGATGAAATTCAGGAGCCTGAAAAAGACCTAACTTCCACAGATCATATCTCTGAAAATATTGCGAACCAAGCTCTGAAATTTTTCAACGATGATCCTCATGATTTCAGCTTCATGCTCTAAAAATTTTAGCTTCTGAACCTTCGTAGAAAAAACGTTATAGCGAAAATTTCACGATGACCTGTTTGGCGTTGCGAAACCCTAGAATCCAAAGCTCTGATACCAAATGTTGTGAAACTAGCTCCAAAAATATAAGAAAAGAGATATCAACGCCTTAGAAACAAGCCACTTCGAGGTGGAAACCTCTAATACATTATATGAATGAAAAATTCTTGGATGATACAAATGAAAAAACCTCCTTTCTATATATAGGAGTCCATGGGGCCAGAATGTAATCCTAGCCAACCTAACAATAATAATTTAAGGGCACAATAATAACAATATGGGGGTTACAGGGGTACAAAAATAACAATAAGGGGGTTACACTATCAACAATAAGGGACTATACTAGTAATATAAGGACCTAACAATAACACTAGATGGGGGGAAGAGAGAGAGAGAGAGAGAAGGAGAGATAAAAATAATGCTATAGGGGGGGCACATAGAGAGAGAGAGAGAGAGAGAGAGAGAGAGATTAGGGGAATTTTTCGGTCTAAAATAAGCCTCCTAAGGAAATTATAAAATAATAATGGAAATAATTAAAAAAATTAGATTACATCATCAAATTTTAGAGGGAAAAAAGAAATTACTACTTTTTCAACTCATATTTTTAACTTATCTCCGTATGGGTTTACTCAAATTTTGAGCGACAACACTTGTTGGATGAAAAATTTGATTCCTCATCCAAGGAGTACCCATGTTACATACTTTTGATGGAATTTTCTACATGAAAATTAAGAAATACATGACAAAAGTGATTGCAATCACATTTTTTCATGTATTTCTCATTTTTAGTGTAGCAGGGTCCATGGAAAGTATGCAACATGGGTACTCCTTAGACGAGGAATTAAATTTTGCATATAACAAGTACTTCCTCTTGAAATTTGAGTAAAGACTTAGGGAAATAAGTTGAAAATACAAGTTGAAGAAGCAGTTTAATTATTTTATTATTTTTTAATATTTTTACTTTTTTACCCCGAAAATGGTGAATCATCCCCCATGGTTGACATCATCATCTTGAATCCTATTGGTTCTTATAAAGTTTATTTTGGTTGTACATTTTTCTTAGGATGCCCATTTTAGACCTAGAAAGTTCTCTAATGAGATGGGGGGTGAGAAAGAGAGAGATAGAGAGAGAGAGAGATAGTGCCAAAGGGGGGGCATAGAGAGAAAGGGAGAGAGACAAATAGTGTAGAAATTATACAAACAATATGTATTTCATGTATTCAATCTGATCATGTGATATGCTAAAGCAAGATATTGAATACTTCTATAAATCAATTGCGGAAATTAAACACAAGTGCCAATCACATTAAGCAAAGAAAGAATCAAATCAAACCACAACACAGATAATTTCCCGGGGAAAGCTTGCTGCTCAAAACCCATCTATCTTCTATTGTATATTAACCATGGAATCATGAAAAAATTACAATGAAATATTCTCACAAGAGTCTCCTGCACTCTGCTAATCGTCTCACACTGTCTCGGACAAAATTGACCAAAACTTAGCCAATTCTCAGCCTCTAAACAACCTGCCTTGCTTGCGCAATTCCTAATGAATGCAATCCATATTCTTTAGGAATTTCAACCTTCCTAAATTGTGCAAGGATCATTGGAAATCCAATGGATGTCTGGTTGCATGCGGGCAACCTACTAATCACACAGCTGATAGTTAACATCCCTTTAACCTTTATGTCAATTGGGTCTCCATTGGAACTGACATACATGCATATATTAATAGTAAATCATTAGTTGCATGGAAGATCACTAATTGTGAATTAAATAATATTTAATTCACTTGATCTGTCACTAGTGCAACAAATAGTTATAACTCGTTCAACTGACTCGAACTCACCTAACTGAGTTAATTGATTACTCATGCATTAGACTAATGCACCAACTGCAATTCTAACTCCATAACTAATAGAATTACTCTGCATAACTCACCAACCACCGTCAACTCAAAATACATGAGCTAACCAACTTTATCACACCCAATTAACTGTTACAAGTGATTCTGAGATAAGATTACATTTTATTGTCTAATTTAATTAAGGGAAAATTAAATTAGACACTGCACCATATTAATTAATTATTTTAGCCTTCAGACTGATGTATCACTAGGACCCATTGGTCCCACACTAGTGTGTGTGCTACAATTTCTTGTTGGACTTCAACACTCTCTCTCAACAAGAAAGGTATTATCTGCAACCCTAATCCTGCCTCTATGGTTTTTGAATTTGCTCTTGGTGAGTTCCTTCATCAGAATATTTGCATCATGATCTTCCATGAGAATGTAATGAAGTAACATAATTCACCTCTTAACACAATATTTGAGATGGTGGTACCGGATGTCTATGTGCTTGGACCTATCATGGAATACCGCATTAATCGAGAGTTTAATGCAACTCTGGTTATCACAATGTATCACAGTGGGATCCATATGAGAACCAAACAAACCAACTAGGATATTTTTCATCTAGATGGCCTCAGATGCAGCTTGACTTGCTACCATGTACTCTGGCTCGGCTGAACTAAGTGCCACATATCGTTGCTTCCTGCTGTACCAAGAAACTGTTGTCAACCCTATGCTGAAGATTTCTTCTGATGTGCTCTTTCTGTCTGATGGAATGTCTACCCAATCTACATCTGTGAAGCCTTGAAGCTTCACTCCCTCTGTCAGTTTACCATAATCCATACTTTGTAGTGCCCCTGATATATCTCAAGACATGCTTCCTCGCCTTCCAAAAGAGGTTGGTCGGCTTAACCATAGCTTGACTCAACTGGTTAACTGTGTAGAAAATATCTGGCCTAGTGTTCACCAAGTACATCAGTGAACCCACTAGCTTCCTGTAGACAATAGCGTCCACTAATTATCCTGAAGTAGAATCCCCTTTCCTCCAATTTATTGGAAGAGGAGTCTCCATGGGTTTACAACTCTCCATGTGAAACTTACCCAGTATCTCTTTTGCGTACTTTCCTTGAGAAACAAAAAGTTCACCATCTCACTGCCATATTTCCAAACTAAGGAAATAGTGAAGGAGTCTCATGTCCTTCATTTCAAACTCTCTTGCAAGATCCTCTTTGAAAAAATGTATCAGCTGCTCATCACCTGTCAAAATTAGAGCATCAACATAAAGTATGATAATCAAGAGCTTACCATTAACCACAATCTGGTACATGTTTGCATCCGCTTCAATTTTGGTGAAGCCCAACCTAGTGAAATAGTTGTCAATCTAAGTGTACCAAGAACAAGGTGCTTGCTTCAGCCCATACAGTTCTCTCTTGAGTTGGCACACATGCAACTCACTGTCAAAGATCTCAAAACCTTCTGGTTGCTATATGTACACTTCCTCCTCAATAACTCCATTGAGAAACTCAGTTTTCACATCCATCTGATGAATTCACCACCCCATTTGCATTGAGAGTGCAAGGATAGATCTAATGGAAGCGTACTTCACGACTGGTGTGAAATTATCCTCATAATCAATCCCTTCAACTTGTGAGAATCCTCGAGCCACAAATCTAGCCTTGTACTTCTCCACACTCCCATCTTCTGCTTGCTTCACCTTATAGATCCACATATATCCAACCACTAATTTTTCGACTGGTCTTGGGACAAATTCCCATGCACTATTCTTGACGATGGAGTCATACTCCTCTACCATAGCATCAACCCAAATTGGTTTCTGCACTTCTTTCTCAAAGGAAGATGGTTTTGTCACAATACACTTGCTCATAAGAGCCATGTATTGAGTAAACATGTCTGGAGATTGTCTTTGTCTGCGTAGTGAAATAGGGGCTCCTACATTCTCTACTGCATCAAATCTCAATATATCAACTTCCATGGTGCGCCTTCTACCATTTCTGGTGGATGGCTCTGCATGAGTGTTTTTTGCCACTCCATGATCCTCTGCATGTGGCAGTTCCGCAACTTGAGGTTCATTATTTGGAACCAAGAGTTCCTCCTATGCATGAAAATCCAGCTCCCTCTTAAGGGACAATTGAATGGATTTCTACTCATCAAATTTTATATCCCGTCGCACAACAGTCATTCTACTGTTTGGAAAATACAACGATAGTTGTGGGGAGTTTCAGTGTACCCCACAAATATCCCAATCTCAGTTGTTGGTTTGAGCTTCTTCCTAGCATCTTTGCTCACATGCACATAAACAGATGAGCCAAAAATCTTAAAATATGAAACAACAAGTTTCTTACCAGTAAAATCCTCTTCTGGTGTACTCATGCCAAGTATCCGATGAGGAAAACGGTTTTGCACAAATATCGTTATCTTGCATGCCTCCACCCACAGATGCAACGGTAGGCCCTGGTCATGCAACATCGCTTGTGCTGCAACTACAATTGTTCTATTGTTTCTTTCTGCGACCCCATTCTACTATGGGTTATGAGGCGCAATCAAATCTCTCTGAATTCCTTCTTTGTTGCAGAATTTATTGAATTCATTGGAGATGTACACACCACCATTGTCGCTCCTAAGAGCCTTCACATGCTTCCCCGTGTCTTTCTCAACCAGTGCTTCAAACTCAGGAAATTTTGAAAACTTATAATCGTTCTTCTGCATGAAGTAGATCCAGTACTTTCTAGAAAAGTCATAAAAAAATATCACATAGTACTTATGCTTTGCTGTTGAAGTAGTAGAGAATGTTCCACATATGTCTGAATGAACTCTCTCAAGGATTTCCAAGGTTCGATTCTCCTTCTCGTGAAAAGTGGCCTTTGCATACTTCCCCATATTACATCCATTACACGTGTTTGACTACGCAAGAGTACCCTTTGGAAGACCCGTAGAAATATGCTACATGACTTCAAGGCTCTGTGGTGTAGATGGCCCAATCTCCTATGCCATAACTCACCCTCATCCTGACTCACCACTTTGTCCGCCTTACCCATCAATTCTGTGCAACCATATACATCAAGTTTATAGAGATTCTTCACACGAATCCCAATATTCTTGGCTTTTCATGTTGCTTTGTGTTGAAGGAAATATTTTCCCTCATTGAAAACAACATCATAGCCTCTATCCTCCAACATTAAGACTGAGACCAAATTTTTCTTCAAGCTTGGTACATGCATTACATCTTTTAATAGAAAGGGTTTACTTGAATGTCTCTGGAAGGTAATTGTACCAATCTCGGTAGCACTGTACTGCCTGTCATCACCCATTTTGATATGCATCTGGAAGTCCTTCTCCTCCAAGCTACTGAAAATTTCTTTTTCTACCATCATGTGAAAGGATGCACCACTATCCAAGTACCAGACCGATCCAATTGCACTTGACACCATGCATGCAATGAGTGAGAAGTCAAGCTCAGATTGTGAGGCCAAAGCCTCACCAACTGTAGATCCTGAAGACTTCTTATTCTTATTCTTCTTTTGAGGAAAATTAGTGGCATAATTTCCATGCTCGTGACAGTGAAAACACTTCACTCTGGACATGTCGTGCTTCTTGCCATCTTTGTCGGACTCAGATTTGGAAGTAAATTTATTTCCTTTCCCTTTCTTCACCTTGGCAGCCAAAGCGCAATATTCTTCATCATCATGATTATATGAATATCCATCCATGGTATTCCACCTGAATTATTCTTGCACCAAATCTAACCAAAGTCGTTCCCAATCTGGCAGCTTTTCCTTCCCTTGATAGAGTCCTGATAACTATGCCAACCCTTGGGAAGTCCTAGAAGAGCTAGGTTCACCAAGTTTTCATCTGAGGCAATAATTCTGATGCTCCCAAGCTCATCCCGAAATTGGAAAAACTTTGTTAAATATTTTGGAATGGTGTCGCCTTTCTTCATTATAATTTTCCTAAGCCTGCCCTTGAGTGCCAATTTTCTATGATCACTGCTGCTCTGAAATAGATCTGTGAAATATTTCCACATTGCATATGGTGTCACTTTTCCATGGAGACTTGAGACAATGTGGTCTTGTACTCCCTCCAATAAGATCCTCGCCTTTGCAACCTTATTTTTCCAAGCATCAAGAAGAGCGGCATCTACTACAGCGGGTTTTGGAACATCATTATCGATGAATTCTTTCAACCCATTTTCCTCCAGTATTTCCTTCATCTTGTCTTTCCATGCAATATAATTATAATTTCCCTTGAGTGCATACTCCAATATCAAGCCATGGAAATCCATTTCGATCCTGATTCGCTTGTTGCACCAAGAATACTTTTGAAAATTCAAATACTATTCAGTCACAAACTCAAGTTATCCTCCACTACAATGATTTCTTATGCTCCGATACCATGTAGAAATTATAAAAACAATATGTATTTCATTTATTCAATCTGATCATGTGATATGCTAAAGCAAGATACTGAATGCTTCTACAAATAAATTGCGGAAAGCTTGCTACTCAAATAATTTCCTAGGGAAAGCTTGCTACTCAAAACCACTCTATATTTTAATTTATATTAACCATGGAATCATGAAATAATTACAATTCAATCTTCTCACAAGGGTCTCTTGCACTCTGCTAATAGTCTCACACTGTCTCGAACAAAATTGACCAACACTTAGCCAATTCTCAGCCTCTAAACAACCTTCCTTGCTTGCGCAATTCCTGATGAATGCAATCCATATTCTTTAGGAATTTCAACCTTCCTAAATCGTGCAAGGAACATGGGCAATCCAATGGATGTCTCTTTGCATTAGGGAAACCTACTAATCACACAACTGATAGTTAACATCCAGTTAACCTTTGTCTCAACTGGGTCTCCACTTGAACTGACATGCATGCATCTATTAATAGTAAATAATCAATTGCATGGGAGATCACTGATTGTGAATAAAATAATATTTAATTCACTTGATCTCTCACTAGTGCAACAAATAGTTACAACTAGTTCAAGTGACTCTAACTCACCTATCTAGGTTAACTTATTACTCATGCATTAAACTAATGCACCAAATGAAATTTTAACTCCATAACTAACAAAATTACTCTGCATGCCTCACAAACCACCCTCAACTTGAAATACATGAGCTAACTGAGTTTATCACACTCAGTTAGCTGTTACAAGTGATCATGAGATAAAAATACATTTTATTATCCAATTTAATTATGGGAAAATTAAATTAGACACTCCACCAAATTAATTAATTAATTAATATGGTCTTCACATTAATGTATCTATAGGACCTGTTGGTCCAATGTAAGTGTGTGTGCTCCAATTTCTTGTTGGACTTTAACAAATAGTGCTAGAGGGTGGCAGAGAGAGAGAGAGAGATCCAAGAGAGGGGAGATAGAAATAGCGTGAGAGGGGGGTAGAGAGAGAGAGAGAGAGAGAGAGAGAGAGAGAGAGAGAGAGAGAGGAGATAGAAATAGTGCTAGAGCGGGGGCAGGGGGGGGAGAGAGAGAGAGAGAGAGAGAGAGAGAGAGGATTAGGAGAAAAGAGGGGGAGAGAGAAGGTGAGATAGAAATAATTCTAGAGAGAGAGAGAGAGAGAGAGAGAGGAAAAGAGAGAGAAACATAGAGTGAGAGGAAGAGAAGGGAGAGACAGACAAGTATAAATGGAGAGAGGGAGAGAGAGGGTTGGTGAGATAAATATATAGATAAGGAGATAGGGAGGGACAAAGAGATAAATCTAGGAGGTAGAGAGAAACATAGGAAGAAAGAGATAGAGATATAGGGAGAGGTGAATATAGAGATAGAGAGAGAGTGAATGGAAAGAGAAGGATAAAGATAGTGAGGGAGTGATAGAGCGAAGGAAGGAGATAGAGATAAAGATGAAGGGGGGGGGGGAGAGAGGGAGAGAAGTAGTGTGAGGGGATAGGGGGTAGGGGGAGAGGAAGAAGAGAGACACAAAGAGAGAGAGAGAGAGAGAGAGGGTGGTGAGATAGAGCGATATATAAGAATATAGTAAGTGATAAGGAGATAGATCTAGAAAGAGGAGAGATAGAGAGGAATAAACTTGATAGAGATAGAAGGAGAGTGTTTAAGAGATAATTTAGCATACTGTAGTAGGTTACTTTAATCTTAGAAATATTTTCATAGATATTTCCCAGACGGTGTATCTGTGTATGATTGAATAAGTAGAAAAATCAATTAAGAAAACCCCAAAAAATTTAGATTTCAACAGGAAAAATGGAGAACATACCTTTTATTGTTAGATCCTTACCTCTATTTCGAAAAACCAACTCTAGGAAGATCTCCCCAAGATCTTTTCTCTTTTATATCCTAGATAAATTACACATAGGGAAGGAAAGTGAACCCAATATTCCTACAAAACAATTTTATTGCCAAAACATAACACATAAATCATATAAAATGTCAAAGAAAATATGAGATAAATATGGGGGAAATTTGTATTATTGTCATCCCTGAAGAGAAGTGGAGTAAATCGATGAGTCCTCCAAGCCTTTTTCCTTGATATTTTTCTTAACCTCTATGCTGACTGATGTGGATGCATAAGTTTATCGCGGTCACAACTCTAGCAACATTCTGACACAAGTTATTTTCTTCTCCTTGTGACTAGTGAAGAGATCCATTTATATAGATTTTCTTATTATTGGCCTTCATTGCACCTTGAAACTTTGTCGACCATATCAAGGTGATGCTTAAGATAGACAAAATGAATCATTATTTTTAATAAAAAATAATTATTTTAACAAAAATTGATAATTTGGACCAAATATAAGCTTATCCACTTAAATTATCGATTTTTTTAGGAGATCTAGTGAAAAGAGGGTGTTGATGGCATTTTTTTTGGTCCCGGCCATTAGGAATGAGTGTTTCTAGGTCTTCTAGTTTGGTTGCCACAAATAGGTGGGAGTGTTGATCCCTCAAAAAACTTTTTTTTCTAATGTGTCACCAATAAAAAATGAATCCTCATGTTTGGGAAAGGATGTTCTTGTCTTCTTTACCCTTGGGGGTGGATTTTTGAGGTATAACATAAGTCCCTAATGTATGAGGTCAAAATAGAATGTGATGGTAGATAAACATTACAATAAGTGAACTAGTGAGTTAGGTAGGGAGAGATCTGTGGAAGGAGACCTGTAGAAACTCAAAATTATAGTCACATACATAAAGAGGTATATCCTTGAGGTAGGGATACCCATACTCAATACTAAGAGAATAAAGCATATAATCCCACACAACATACTGTGGACTGATGTCATCAAGGACTAGTCATGATACAATGTAAATATTTCACACATTAGCTATAAGTAGGGTTGGAAAATAATGTGAGTGCACCCAGTGATGGCCCTAAAAGTACATAATATATTCTCCAATCACAACTTGGGGAAGGAAATGAACATGAGTGAAGTGTCCTCGATGCCCCAAGGTCATCGACACTTCCCAATGGTACGACTTTACTACATGCAAATGAATGAGTTGATGTCGAGCATGTAAGGAGACTACCTTATTACCAGGAATTGATGTATCATGTTAATAAATGTGAGGGAGACCAACGATAATAAAAAAAATTCCCAAGGTACCTAGCACAATATATAGAGTTCGAATGAATGAGCTAATGTTGAGAACTTCACAAAATCAGTCAACATGGGAAAATGATGAAAACCTAATGCAAATGCAAGTAAAATTACCACTTATGACTGCAATATCCAGGGTACTATAATGTTTCTATATTTACATCCTAGATAAGTTTTTGAAGTTGATAGGAAGAGATCCAATGGATGAGGGCCTTAATGTACCCCCCATCATAGATACGAAACCGACACCAAGATAAGGTCTCCAATGATAGTTGTAAAAAATGAGCCCATGATATGCTTGATTTTGTTGTGTAATTACATCATGTAATTTAATTTTAAAAATTAAAAGGGAAGAGTGAGGGACACATATTATGAGGAACTTAGGGAGGAAAATTTATTAGGATACTCAGCTTACTTGCTAAAGGAAGAAACTAGATAGTTTGGGAAAACCATTGAAGGTTGGTTGTTGAGCCTTAATTACACTAGAATGGTGTGTCATATGGGACTAATTTAGAATATTTATAAATTTCAGATAAGGCACAAAGCCCATGCTATCTTGGGAAACAAAACAAACATAAAAATGATAACAAGTTAATGCACAAGAACAAGTGGGAGAAGTTGGAAAAACACTAGGAGTTCAACCTCGGGAGAGGGATGGACTCATGCATATACAAGTGGAGAGAGAGAGAGATCAGTGGAGAAGGAAAATAGGAACAAAGGATGAGAGAAAAATGAGCAACATAGAAGCATGCTCTCATGATAGTTTCCCTGGGAAATAAAAGATAAAAAGACCCATAGAAGAGGGGAAGAACTGTGTAGAAGAGGAATTAGGTTGGTTCCTATTAGCTTATGAGTTTGAAGCATGACACATAGGAGGATGCAGAGAACTGGATATCACTTTGAAAAAAATAGCAAAAGCACATTCTTGGAGTTATCGATCAGACAACAACATATACCTGTAGTGGGGAAGGAATTGGCTTCTTCCACTACTCTCTGAAGGCTATCATACCTTCAGTTGAGAAACAAGATTATGAGAGTAATTTTCATTCAGGTGAGGGTAAATATGAGGATACCTAAGGGGAATAGAGGGTGGATATGAAATTCTGTAGATTCGCTTGATAGACGGGGTAGAGGTTTAACCCTTGGATTCCTTGTAAAGGAAATTCTAGAGTTTCCATTTTTTTATCTGATTTGGCAGTGGGTTCTAGATTTCCTTATTTGGGTGGAACCACTTTGTGGTAGTGGGTTTTTTATTCCATTGATTGGGTGGAACCACTATGTTGCAAGCTACTAGGGTGGAGGTGAAGCCTATCGACTCCTTGGAGTATGGGTGTGTGTGTGTATCATTATAGAGCTGGAGGGTGGAGGCATCATGCCTCTGGATTCATTGTGCTTGGTTGACTAATATTGAATAGAGGGTGGAGGCAAAAAGCCTTTGGATTCCCTGTGTATTTTTCGGATACTAATGAATAGCTAGATGGTGGAGGAAGAAAGCCTTTGGATTCCCTATGTGTATTGGTTGGATACCATTGGATAAATGGAGGGTGGAGGTAGTAGGAGTTTGGATTCCCTGTACGTTGGTTAACTGCAAAGTAGTTGGTGGGTGGAGGAAAGAGGATATTTGGAGTCCTCGTTTCAACTAGTAGTTGATTTCTTTTATTACCTTGAGCAAGACCACCTCAGTCCCTGGAATCTGAATCACGGGTGACAATCGCAAGTAGCTTCGTTGCAGCTAGTCTAAGGTTGGGTGAAGAGTTGAATTTCTGAACTCAGTTTCCCATCTTCAATGAAAATCTAAGATAAGTTTCCTTGTACATAATAGTGTATGGATTTCATATTAAAGTGTGAATGAATGATATGTTGTTGGTTGCATGACAAGTCTTGGTTTACTTGTGTTATATGTTGAATGGCTAGTTATGAGCGACATGAGGTTGCATGGGTGAAAATTAACATTTCATGGGATTATTGTATTTATGCTAATATGTTGTTGTAGGAATTATTCACCCATTATAGAGTTGGGATTGCACTATTCAAATGGTTAATCATTGAAGTTAATTGTCCCTATGGATGAGCTATCATTTTGTGATGTTTAAATGCTAAGGGCTAAGCAAGCATTGCTAGGGTTTGTTGTATACTTATTTTTTATAACCCTTGTAGTTGCATCCTTTTTAATTGAACATGAGTATGTTCAAGGGAGGCAAGGATCTTGTTCATCTAGTGAGGATGAGAGAGTTAATGAAGGTAGAATTATTTTTTTCGAAGAGTTGTTTTTCTCTCCCTATCCCTAAGAAGAACTAATCTTTGACATGATTTTTTTTTTAGTGAATTACCTTGGGGGAATGTTCATCAAATATACTTAATATTTTCTCTGGAGTTAAATGACTTGAAGTGATATTATCGGTGCTTGAAATAACAGAGAAAAAATAAAAAAAAAATTGAAGGAAAGCAACCTCTAAAATTATGTAAAATGTTAGAAAAAGGTTGAAAACATGTTTTTCTAGTCCCATAGGTCAGGGGTCGGGAGTTCAACTAGGAAAAATTAATCGTGAAAGGCCTCCACTCAACCTGGTTAGGACCAACAAAGATTTTTTTGGGAGTCAAGGTGTGCAAGAAAGTCAGACAGTCAGGGGTCAGGATTAACATCAGTCCAATAGGTTGATGTGCCAGGGAGGAGGGCTGACCTCAACTAGATCATAGGTTGAGGGCTAGGACTGGAAAAATAGAAAAGGCATGTTGGTGAGTAGGGCCGAATTTGACTAGATTTCAAGCTTGACATCCATGCAGCTTGTTCATGGTGGTGGAAATTCTAATCAGTGCCACATGGGCCACTGGGTGATGGTCACGTGGAGGGTAAATAGATGTGGAAAGGTGACAATTCCTACCTTTAATAAGTCATCTGCTTACCCGTAATCTATATTGAGGAAAAAATTATATTGTTGGAATCATCTCGGACATATGAACATAGTGATGGTTTCTAATTAATGTTTTATGAAGTTAACGAAAAGTCAAAATTTTAGGTTTCGTTCCCATACTGATACCTTGGGAGTTGTATCCAGATAGTGGCTACCTTCTGATAACTCTTGATGGTTTATGGGGTTAGAGGGAGGGAGTATGATAGTGTGGTATTAGAGAATCTAGGTTCAACACTTAAACTAGATGGGTACTATCATGAGAAAGCTAGTAGCATATTTCTTGAACAAGATTTCACAATGATTCTTTTTATAAAATTAATTAAATTGATGTTTAGGTGTTAAGATTCAGATTGAAATTAATTGTCATGATTTCATATGCAACATAGCACTGATGATTAACAATATTTTAATGTTGATTGATGTGCTAACATGGCTTGTTTTGTCGCATCCAAACTGCTACGGCAGCTCCGTGAGAGCAAGTTCAAGGTTAAAATTTTGTTTATTTAATTAATAATATTTTGAACATAAAAATTGTGTGTAAATGAAAACACATCATAAGAGACAAAGATGTAAAGGATGAGGACAATAATGGTCTGGTATAACTTTGAAAGATCACAAGTCTGATTTGAAGGGGTAGGAACAAATGAGGAACAAGGATTAGTGGGAAATATGGGAGGAGCCCACTCTCCTGACTGTTTGGATACCTTGAGAAGCTTTAAGGATGAGATAAGAAGCTTCAAGGTAGATAATAAAATGATGGTGAAATTCCAAGAAAAGCAAGCGGAGGAGAATGCAACCATAAATCAAAGCCTCTTAGATTTACAAAGACATAAAAATCATGAGTTGGAGGCTGGTCATAGAGCTAAGTTGAGACCTTCTGAATCAGAAGAGAGAACCAATGAAGAAAAAAGTAGCAGATCTAGTAAGAGGACCATAAAGGAAAGTGAAGATACTAAGAAGGGAAATGCACCATTGAGCACTCCAAAGGAAAGAACCAATACTCATGGGCATCATTCTTATCATCATAACCCTCATTTCTATCATTCTCAATATCATTATTAGCGGAATAGGGGAAGGGACTATATTCCTCAAGAGTTTAAGAAGGATAAACCACCTACATTTCATGGAGAAGTGAAGAAGCCTAAATATGCAGAAGCTTGGTTGCTTTGAATGAATAAGTTCTCCAGAATCCATTACTAATTTGAGAACATGAAGGAAAAGGTAGCCACCTAAAACCTCAAAGGGAGAACAAACATATGGTTGGAATATTTGAAAAATATGAAAGGGTTATGAAAATAAATATTGACTTGGAAGGAGCTTGAAAATCTCTTCAGGGAGAAATATCTAT
This sequence comes from Pinus albicaulis, assembly GCA_034641835.2. Lineage (NCBI taxonomy): Eukaryota > Viridiplantae > Streptophyta > Pinopsida > Pinales > Pinaceae > Pinus > Pinus albicaulis. The sequence continues at coordinate 691,472,360 of CM076579.1, read as the reverse complement.
CATAAAGATGTTATGACAACAAGGAAAATCAGTTTTATAATATGAAGTTGGGGCATCTATCTAATGAAGAGTATATCACAATATTTATTGATATTTTGAGGTATGTGACATATCTCAAGGACAAGAAATCCAAGGTTCAATGCTTTATTAGTGGGTTTCCGATGTCATTTAGAGACCAATTTGAGTTCCATGAGTTGCATACTTTGGATGAAGCTATAAAGAAATTCAAGAATTGTTATGAGCAAGCCAAGAGGAGGCCCAATTATAAAAGTGTTTGGAAATCAAATGGAAATGAGAGAGACAAGAAGAAATTGGCCAAAAGGATCATATAAGAGAGAAGGAAAAATATCAACTGGTGGAGGATGATTTCAACAAAAAATGGTCAAAGGGAGAGAGGCAGTGTGTAGCAACCCATGGGAGAACGATGCAGACCTGAGACAAGAGAGCCTATAAGATGTTGGAATTATGGTGAGAATAACTGGAAAAGAGACTTCTTGCATCAGGAAGGAAAAAGACCTCGTATTTCTAGTGTGCAGGAAGCTCATACATTCGATGAAATAGCGAAAAGCATGCCCATAATTTACGCAAAAATGGATAATTGCCAGGAATACCACCAAACATCCATCACTGAGATGGAAGGTAAGTTTTCCAACAAAATTATCTCTATTTTAATTGAGCCAAGATCTAACTATAGTTATGTTAGCCTAAATCTCTTAGAAGAGTCTTGATTGGCCAAGGAAACACATATGGAACCATAGTTGGTTCAACTATAAAAAAGAACCAAGAGAAAGATTAATTACTGGATGAAGTCATGTGCTCTTGAGGTAAGTGGCATGCCAACAATTGTAAATATAAACTTGCTACCATGGGGAGCATATAATGTGCTTTTGGGCATGGATTAGCCATACAAACACCACACTAAGGTGGAACATTTTGAAAAATAAATTGAATGCTTAGATGAGAAAGGAGGAAGAAGAGTCTTGCAAGGCAGGAGAAAGCCTAATTTAGCGAGGATGATCATGGACATGCAAGCCAAGTGAAACAATAGAAAAAATATGAACCATATCATTAAGGATAAACATCAAGGTAAGTAAACAGTTCTCCAAAAGGAATGCACTCAAGCCACTAGATGGCTGAAATACACTAAAGAAAACTAGCACTGGAAATTTTGTGCTGCTACTGCTGCTATTGAGAAGAATAACCATGTGCAGGAGGTTGTGGGAATTATTAGAAATATTTGGGATTTCAACCACGGACTCTACTAAAAAATAACAGGAAAACCTAGAAATTGTTTGGCCAGATTACTTTGGATTTTCGGCCATTTTTGGGTGGCACACTACACCCCTGTTGGCTGAGTTACGCACTCCCTGGATACAACTGCTAATATGGGGATGAAATAATGATCTATCAGCTTAAATAGCACCCACTCAGCTCACTAATTGAAGGGATGATCCCTTCTCCTGATCTCCAAGCTAGAAGCTTGAGATCTAGTTCCTCCTTTCTCTGCTGAAGTTGCACCTACAAACTACACAACTGCTGAAATAGACTGCACTGTCAAGGAGGTTGGAGTTTTAGCCTACTACTGGATGATGAAATAATTCTCACAACTCATTTAAATTATCTCTCCAAAGTGAAGGAAAGACTCCTCACAATATTCCAAGTTGAAATACTTGGAACTTCCTTCCTCCCTTAGGTCTTCCTAGCTGGACTTTGCAATTCTTGAAGGAACTATTGCTACATGGAGGTGTAATATGATGTTGCGATGCCGGATATCATAATTATGCTGCTAAAATAATTAAATGGAATCTTAATGTGAAAGGATGAATCCTCCATTGGTTTCCTAGCTGAAATTCTAGAAACTACCTTCCTCCTCTCGAACCCTAAGACAAGAATGCATAATTCCTGAAGCTGTATATGCAGAATATAGGGGATAAATGTGGCACCAATGACAGATGATGTATAGCTGCTCAAAATAACCTTCCTAGAGTAGGAACTCGAAGTCCCCCGTGGGTAAGGGTGGGATTCCTCCTCGGGAAAACCTGTGTGCTAAAGAGCACAACAGACTTAGCTAAACAACTAAAGCATGCAAAGAATGTCAAACGACAATACAATATAAAAATATAGACTGATTTTATTTGCTACCCTCATCTTCCTTATATCGTTGTGAGCCTTCCCTAGCCTTGGACCACCTCATAACTGCACTGCACATGTGGCCACTAGTATCCATGAATATTGCACTGTCTCTCCATGATCTCCATGATCTCTGCAATTAATCTCCACTCCCTCCATCATGTGTGCATTCACTGCACTACTTCCTCCATCACTTCATCATTAATGCTCTATTATCTTACTTTTATTCCTCCACTATCTCCGTCATCTTCCTCATTATCTCTCCATAATCTTCACTCTCCCTTCATTAATGAATTTCTCCCCTACTCCATGATGCTGATATATTATCTACTAACCCACATTCACACAAAAAAGTGGATTTTATTCATCTATGGGGTTTATGGGTCCCTCCACCATTTTATTTACTTAATTAATTAAGAAGAGTAAGAACTCTAATATTCTAATTAACTGATGGAAATTTGGGAATATTACAGTCCTCCACGCCAAAATGTTGCTCGTTCTCAAGCAACTGCAAAAGTGAATGCTACAACAATCCTTCTCCCTCCAAATGGCATCCTCATATGTAAGGTCTCCCCATCTGCTCCAATGTGTAATGAATGCCCAAATCCATAGCTACCTCTCTAGAATGTCTAGAATGGCTTCCAATTGTATATCTATATGCCTCTCCTCATCAATGAACCTCCATGTGGAAGGCATCGACTGTTCCAGAGCCTCTTCTCTACATGAGACATATGAAGTGAAGTGGTTCCTCCCTCATAGGAAAGTCCCAATTCATGAACTATCTCTCCAACCCATGCTACATGGAGTAGTATGTACCTCTCCATGCTCCCATCATTGGCCCTGTTGGCCCTGCTTGCTCCAAGCATCATCTCAACACTGTGCAAAATAGGAAACCGAGAGATATGGGTTGACATGTGAATTGTTGAACCATACTCTCTCAATAATAGTCACCGCAGCAATGCCTCTTGTTGCTGTACCACTACATCATCATACCAAGTATGGTGGCCATACTCTCCTAATAGAAGCCAATGCAATAAGGCCTCCTGTTTCCATCCCCCTTCCTCACTATGCAAGGTATGGTAGAAAGTCAGCCCATACTCTCCCAAGAGTAAGCAAAGTAGCAATGACTCTTTTTTCCACTTCACATCATCATCATGAAAGCCATGGAGCAAAAACATATTGATTGACATGTATAATGTCACATCAACCCAACATAACCAAGCTCCCTGCTGCCACATCATGTGAGTGCCATGCAATGTCCCAAACAATAACACACACATTGACATAGGATATGTCATGTGATGGCCAAACCAATGCAACCATGCCTCTTGTTGTTGCATCACACTAGTAATATACAAGGCATGAATCATACAAAGGTGAGATGTTAGGTGGTAACCATACTCACACAAAATCAACCAATGCAACAATGCTTCCGGCAGCCCCATGTCATAGATCTGCAAGTAACTCACCAACCACTTTCTCATCATCCTCACCTATCCATCCAACTATGGGTGATGAATCACATCATGATCCAACTTGGTATCCACCCAATGGAGAATACCATCCTCCCTAATATGATGATCTTTTCACTCCATGATATGTTGAAGTGTAGCTTCCTTGAGGTTACTCCATGAGAACCTCTCATCACTGACCTGATAGAATCCATAAGATTCTGAAAATGCTGTAGGTAGAAACTTCCCTTTAAGCTGTGAGAGTTAGGTCCCTATATTAGTATTATATTCCCTTATTGTTGTTAGTGTAACCCCCTTATTGTTATTTTTGTACCCATTTAACCCCAATATTGTTATTATTGTGCCCTTACATTATTATTGTTAGGTCGGCTAAGATTATATTGTGATCCCATGGACTCCTATATATTGAAGGAGGTTTTTTCATTTGTATCATCCAAGAATTTTTCATTATGTAATGTATTTTAGGTTTCCCCCTCAAAGTGTTTGATTTCTAAGGCGTTGATATCTCTTTTCTTCTATTTTTGGAGCTGGTTTCATAACATTTGGTATCAGAGCTTTGGATTCTAGGGTTTCGCTGCTCCAAACAAGTCATCATGGAATTTTCACTATAATTTTTTTTTCTACGAAGGTTCAGAAGCTGAAATTTTTACAGAGTGAAGCTGAAATCCCTAGGAACATTGAGCAAAAATTTGATATCTTGGTTTGCAATAATTTCAGAGATATGATCTATGGAAGTTAGGGTTTTTTCAGGCTCCCGAATTTCACCTAAAATAGGTCATCGTATAAGTTTTTCTATAAAAATTTTTCTACTAAGGTTAAGATGCTTAAAGTATTATAAAACAAATCAGAAATCCTGAGGAACATTGTGTAGGAATTTCAAATATTGGTTCGTAATATTTTCGGAGATATGATCTGTGGAATTTATGTTTTTTTCAGGCTCCCGAATTTCATCTCAAAGAGGTGATCCTGGGAAAATATTCATAACTCTCACTGTGAGCATCAGATTTGAATTATGTAAAAAGTAGCTACAAGTACACAGAATTTATTTTCCTTTGTATCAATTTCAGAGTTGAAGGAGGAAACAATGACACGTGGCATGCCATACCATTTTTCTATACTGAACTAGTCCATAATTTGGTCATTGTGGGAGAATGGGCATAACTTTTCTTTGAAGAATCAAAATCAGGTCAAACTTATGGAATTTGAAAAAAGCTTCAGAGGGCTAATATAGGGATGAATTTAAGATATTAGAGATCCACAATTACAGAGATAGTTCAGTTTCATTATAGAGCTCCTTAAAAGCAAGAAAAAGGTGTGTATTTTTTTTTCTTTGAATTGCATAAGTCTTGTGTAAAAAATCAGTTTGAATTGATTCCAAGGGCATACTGTAGAATAGATATTAGTATTGGGTTCTAAAATTCCTCCTAAAAATAATTCAACACCCATTAAGCCTTTAGAAGGCTCTACTATGACTCATGAAGACGGAGAACAACAACATGACATGTCAAAATTACATGAGCAAGTGCACCAAATTTCACTCTCACAAAGAGAAACAAAAAATGAAATGGAAGCTTTGAAGAAAGGCATGGAAGCCAAGATGGATGGCATGGAAGATAAGATGGATGACATGGAAGAAAAAATGAAAGACAACATGGAAAACATGAAGAATGATCTAAAAGCAGACATGGAAGGTTTGACAAAGTTGATACAAGAAATGTTTCCTAATGGCAAAAAGATAGTAGAGGAAACCCATGATGATAAGAAAATAAATTTTAATCGTGATTTTATAAACTGTAATGTTGGATGTAAGAACCAACATATTCCAAAGATGGAAAAGAGGAATTTTTATGGCAAGGATCTCGTAACATAGATACTACATATGGAGCAATATTTTGATCTCAATAATGTGCAAAACACACAAAAAGTAAGCATTGCAACTATACATTTACAACAAAATACATTTTTATGGTATCGATGGCTTTTATCTCGTAAATTTTTTTTCACTTGGTCAATTTTTGCGGATGAAATGATAGCACATTATGAGGATACAAAGAGCAACACCTTCTTTATCCAATTGATAAATCTCAAACAAAAGGGTTCAGTAAAGGAGCACACTGAAGACTTCCAAAAATTGAATATAAGGGTAATTGATATTCTAGAGGAACACAAGATTGATGTCTTCATAGGGACTTTAAAGGATAACATCCATCATGAAGTTCTTGTTTGTGAACCTGATTCATTGGAGAAGGCATTCAGATTGGCAAGAAAAATTGAATGTAAAATTATGGTGACAAGGAAGCATACTACTCACATCTATAAAGATGCAAGTGTTTCTACTCCTCGACTTCCACAACCTACAAGGTTGACACCACAACAATTGGAAGAAAAAAGAGAAAAATGTCTTTGCTATAGTTGTGATAGCAAATACACTAAAGGTCATAAGTGTGATGAGAAGAAATTGTTTTACATAGATTGTGAAGAGGAGGAAGAAAATGAACAAGAAACTTCAAAAGAAGAGGATATACACCAGGAAACAACCCTAGAAGAAGAAAAATTATTCTGACCATATCATGTAATGCATTGGCAGGTATTACCACTCCTCAAAATCTCAATATAGAAGGACATATCAAGAAGAAAAAGGTAATAGTGTTGATTGATTCAGGTAGTACCCATAATTTTATTCATTATAAGGTAGCCAAGGAATTGAATGGTTTTCTATACCTAGCACCAGAATGTCAAGTGATGGTTGCAAATGGAGGAGCTATAAATTTCTCTAGAAAATGTCATAATATCAAGTTAACCATGGGGGAATATGTATTGAATAGTACAATTATTTCCATTCCAATGGGAGGTGCTGATATCGTACTAGGAGTATAATGGTTACAATCATTGGGGATGGTAGCTTTTAATTTTCAAGAACTTTTCTTGAAATTTTTTTTGGAAGGAAAGGAAGTCAAATTATGGGGTATCACGGTGAAGCCGAGAAATATGATAAGCTCTAATGTCATGAAATTTTTTTTGAAGAAAGAACAACGAGGAGTAATTGTACAGTTATGCTCACTAGAAGTTCCAACATCAAAATAATCTATTTCTCCAGATCTCCAAAAAGTCTTGGACAATCATTTCAAGGTCTTTGAAACTCCCAAAGGACTCCCACCTATTCATGATCATAATCATTCTATCCATCTGATTCTAGGAAGTGTTCCTCCAAAAATCAGGCCTTACAGATATCCTTATGTCCAAAAGAGCGAAATAGAACGTATGATTGCAGAAATGCTAGAGGATAGTATAATTCAACCTAGTCAAATTTTTTTCTCTACTCCAGTAGTATTGGTGCACAAGAAGGATGGATCATGGTGCATGTGTCTGGATTATAGGGAGCTCAATAAGATCACTATTAAAGATAAATTTCACATTCCTGTGATTGATGAATTATTGGATGAATTACATGGAGAAATTTATTTTACCAAGTTGGATCTTCGTTCAGGATATCATCAAATTAGAATGAAGATAGAAGATATTCCAAAAACAACATTTTGAACTCATGAGGGTCATTATGAATTTTTGGTCATGCCTTTTGCCCTTACCAATGCACCTTCTACATTTCAATGGTTGATGAATTCCATTTTCAAACCCTTCCTTAGAAAATTTGTGCTAGTATTTTTTGATGGTATACTTATCTACAACAGGTCTTGGAAGGATCATGTTCAACATGTTAACAGGGTGCTCAAACTATTGGAGGAGAAACAATTATATGAAAAAACATCCAAATGTTTCTTTGGAGTACAAGAGGTGGAATATCTAGGTCATATTGTATCTCATGAGGGTGTTAAGGAAGACCCTAAAAAAATTAAAGCCATTAAGGAATGGAAAGTCCCCACAACCATAAAGCAGTTGCAAGGATTTCTTGGGTTAAGAGGGTATTATTAGAATTTTGTTAAGAATTATGGGAGAATAGCAACACCTCTAACAACATTATTGAAGAAAGATGCATTTTCATGGACTCCTGAAGCAATTAAGGCCTTTGAGCATCTTAAAGAGGCAATGTGCCTAGCACTGGTCTTAACTACGCCAGACTTCACAAAAGCCTTTATTATGGAATTTGATGCCTTAGGAAATGGAATTGGTGTTGTTTTAATGCAAGAAGGAAGACCCATTACTTTTGAAAGTCGTCAAATTAAAGGAAAGTATTTACAGAAATCTATTTATGAGAAGGAAATGTTGGCAATACTACATGCACTAAAGAAATGGCGACCTTACCTAATGGGAAGACACTTCAAGGTAAAAAATGATCATGATAGTCTTAAACACTTTTTGGAACAAATACGATCTTCAGAAGAGAAGCAAAAATGGGTCGCAAAGATGTTGGGTTATGACTTTGAAATCATCTACACAAAAGGGAAGCTAAATGTTGTCGCGGATGCACTCTCAAGAAAGGATGAAGATGTGGAAGCATTTCTTTGTTACATTTCTATTATCCAACTAGATTGGATAACCGAAGCAAGGGATGAAGGTATTTTTATCGAATGTTGTTTTTACACTTGCATCATCCATCTTTCTTACATAAATCAAATTTCTAGTCAATGTAGGAATATGCATAATACTAGGAAGTGTTATAATCCTTCCACCTTGAAAATTCCACTTGAATTTTCCATGTCCCATGATTATGGACTTCCTGTCATGCCCTAGGAAGACACCACCACAATCATATTCCTCGTACTCATAGAAAACTTCCTATGGGGAGTGATGTGAAATGATGCACCTGAGTAAGTAAACCATGCCTGATGATATTCATATGTAATTGAAGAATAAGCCAAGAACAACTCCCCACATTCATCTGAGGTGTTTTTATCCTATGTAGGAGGAGAATCATCAAATCCATTTCCTTTCTCAGGAATTTTTGACTTATAGTGCTTTTTGTAGTTCCCTACAAAAATGACTATGGTCCTTACAAGGTGTTGCTAAAGATTGGTACTATGGCATAAAAATTGGAGCTTCCTGCTTCTTCGCGAGTGCATCCAGTTTTCCATGTATCATGCTTAAAGAAGGTTATAGGTGACAAAATTCGAGTTCAAACAATATTGCCAAAACTTTATCAGGAAGGAAAAATCATATTGGAACCTGAAATAGTCATGGAAACAAGAACTCAACAGCTACGAAATCGATCAATTTCAGAGTATCTCATCAAGTGGAAGAACTTACCCATTGAATATTCTACATGGGAGGATGATAATTTTATACGGAAGAATCTGGAGCTACTCAAGCATTGAGGACAAAGTTTTTTTGAAGCAGATGGGCATATTAGGTCCCTATATTAGTACTATAGTCCCATATTGTTGATAGTGTAACCCCCTTCTTGTTATTGTTGTACCACTGTAACCCCAATATTGTTATTATTGTGCCCTTACATTATTATTGTTAGGTCGGCTATGATTATATTGTGATCCCATTGAATCCTATATATTGAAGGAGGTTTTGTCATTTGTATCATCCAAGAATTATTCATTTATGTAATTTATTGGAGGTTTCCCCCTTGAAGTGGCTGATTTCTAAGGCGTTGATCTCTCTTTTCTTCTATTTTTGGAGTTGGTTTCATAAAAGTGAGATGCTAATCAAGAAGGCTTCATCCTAATAATGGAAAATTATATCCATCATAATATGTCTACCAACTATCATCTATCCCTCCAATGCTTCATGAGTGAAGCGGTCATCAGAATGTTCCAAGAATAGTCGGGCCCCCAACTCATCAGTGCTCCCCAGTGATAGTGCTACTGATCTCCATGATGGTACATATGTTGTCTCATGACCATGCACAATGCTGAACTCATAGCCCGACATTGTACCGATTAGGACTATGCTCATCGTGTCTTCTGAAACTCCACACTTCAACACTAAGTGTTGTGTGTAGCTCAACACTAAACAAATATGATGGCTATACATCTCCTCCTTGAGAAATTCAAGGGTCCTCTGCATAGTGACATTTTTCTACTCCAAATCAGCAATGTGCTCTAATCCTTGGTTATGCAATTTCCTTGACGGCATGACCTCACAATCTCAAGCTGAGGTGTTGAAAAAACATTAGATGGAATTTTTTGTAAACCTTGGGTTAGCTGAATCTCGGGAGCATCTTGCACAGCTACAAGAGTTCCTCCAACTGATGCAATATCTTCTCCAACTACTAGTAATGGTGACGGTTTCTCCTCTTCTACTGTATCAGCACTGGTATCTTCCTTCTCCTACTCATGCATCTCCTAGATCATGCATGGGACTCCTAATGTCAAGAACTCATGACCATATTGCAAAGATTCAAGTGCTCCTTCTCCTTATGCAAGTACTTCTTCAACTGGTGGTGGTGGTAGTTTCTCCCTTTCCAAAGTGATAATTCTAACATCTTCCTTTGGCTCCTCATGTAATATCTCATCAATGTGGGAAAATATATCTATGGAAAGTGTGTCTGGTTTTATTCTACCAAACTTCTTCTTTACCCTTTGAGTGAAGTCTGCATAAGTAGTCACTCTTGCATGTTTCAAATGAATGAACCACCAATCCTTTGCTTCATCCTCAAGGTGCAGTGTTTCAATATCAACAACCTCTCTTTCTGCAACTAGATGTAGTTGGAAGAATGCATATAACTCCTTCATCCAAGCCTTTGTTGAGCTTGTGGATGACCCATGAAATGGAAAAAATGGTGAAGATTTCAATGTTGGAAGGAGATTTCAATGGAGAAAATTTGTGCTAGTATTTTTTGATGATATACTAATCTACAAAAGGTCTTGGAAGGATCATGTTCAACATGTTGATACGGTGATGAAACTATTGGATGAGAAACAATTATATGCAAAAACATCCAAATGTTTCTTTGGATTATAAGAGGTTGAATATCAAGGTCGTATTTTATTTGATGAGGGTGTTAAGGTAGACTGCGCTGATCCGAATGGAAAATGGCATCAACTCATGTTATTCATCTACCCATATTATCCATCTACCCATGGAATTTACCCATGGTATTGTAAATGGCATTGACTCATGGTATTCATCCACCCATGATATTTATTCACCCATGGTATTATAAGTGACCCATGGTATGTATCCACCCATGGTATTCATCCACACATGGGATTTACCCATGGTATTTTAAGTGGTATCTACCCATGGTATTGGCCCATGGTATCCACCTATGGTATTGTATCTCAAAAAAGGCTATAAATAACAAGCCTCACTTTGTAAAAGGACAGATTTTCCGCCACAATGTAGCTTCTACAGTTATTCTCTGTTTTAATAAAACAAGTTTCTTTGTGGTTTTATTTTCTTTGTGTTCTCTCTTTTTTTCTGGCATTATAATTTTGCAGATCTTGTGAGATCTATTTCAACTTTTTAGATCTTGGGGGCCTCCCCCCCAAGATCCGGATCAGTGGTATCAGATTCAGGTTACGCCTCCATGGGAATGAGGGTTTGAAACATATTTCAGTTTCAATGTTTTGCAGCAATCTTCAGCAAAATCCATGAATGTTTTTGGGCGGCGAGTTTTCAGATCAGATCTGAAAATTTTGGTAAAAAATTTGCAAAAACAAAGACCAGATCTGGATTCCTTGCGAAAAAATACTCAAATTCAAAAAAAAAATCGGCCAAATTGGAGTTCGGATGAGGGAGATATTGCTAATTCAAAATCAGCAATGTTGAAGCAATTTTTCTGACGACAATTCATGGACGGCGGCTCTCCTGTCATTTTTCGTCATTTTTAGTACAAAATTTCAAATAAATGGAGATAGATCTGAGCTCCTCTTGAAAAATCACCCAAGTTCAAAAAAACAATCGGTTGAATCGGAGTCCGGATGTGGGAGTTATCGTTGATTTAAAATCAACTATTTTTTCAGAAATTTTGTGACGGCGTGCCAGTTCCAGCGCAAATCTGAGAGTCTAGAGTCTCCAGATAGTGGTTTCAAACACATGAAATGATGCAGAATGATCATTCCATTTCCAAAAACAGGTTATAATAAATATTCTGAGTTATATTGACCGAGTTATGCTCATTTTAAATCTGGAGCAGCATTCGAAGCGGGTTCCCTTTGGAGACGTGCCCTCCCACCCCGCTTTAGTAGGCACCTGCTTCACATTCATCAGTTTGATCATAGCAGCGTTCGGCTTGGGTTATTTGGAGACGTGCCCTCCCACCCCAAGCTATGTAGGCACCTGCTACTTCATCAACAATCAACATCATAGTTATGGGTCAACTACACAAAATCATTTTCATCGAAGTCCATTTGCTAGGCCGCACACTGTTAGTCACACAGTTGGTCACAAGCATTACAGGGTATCTCTATCCTCGAATCTTCGTTTGTCATGGTTTTGGTTCATCCACAAACCCACACTTCATCGAAGTCCATTTGCTAGGCCACACACTGTCAATATCACAGTTGGTCACAAGCATTACAAGGTATCTCTATCCTCGGATCTTCGTTCATCATGGTTATGGGTTAACTACACAAAACCCTTCTCTTCAGTGGTTCTTCATATTCAACAAAGGATTCTCAGGAGGGAACTTCACGCAATGGAGACCATTGCTTCTTAAGGAGGGAGGAATGATCCGAATGGAAAATGGCATCAACTCATGTTATTCATCTACCCATGGAATTTACCCATGGTATTGTAAATGGAATTGACCCATGGTATTCATCCACCCATGATATTTATTCACCCATGGTATTATAAGTGACCCATGGTATGTATCCACCCATGGTATTCATCCACACATGGAATTTACCCATGGTATTGTAAGTGGTATCTACCCATGGTATTGGCCCATGGTATCCACCTATGGTATTGTATCTCAAAAAAAGGCTATAAATAACAAGCCTCACTTTGTAAAAGGACAGATTGTCCGCCACAATGTAGCTTCTACAGTTATTCTCTGTTTTAATAAAACAAGTTTCTTTGTGGTTTTATTTTCTTTGTGTTCTCTCTTTTTTTCTGGCATTATAATTTTGCAGATCTTGTCAGATCTATTTCAAATTTTTAGATCTTGGGGGCCTCCTCCCAAGATGCAGGACCCTAACAAAATTAAAGCCATTAAGGAACGGAAAGTCCCCACAACCATAAAATAGTTGCGAGGATTTCTTGGGTTAAGATGGTATTATCACAAGTTTGTTAAGAATTATGAGAGAATAGTAGCACCTATAACAACATTATTAAAGAAAGATGCATTTTCATAGACTCCTGAAGAAACTAAGGCCTTTGAACATCTTAAAGAGGCAATGTGCCTAGCACTGCTCTTAGATATGCCAGACTTCACAAAAACCTTTATAGTGGAATGTGATACCTCAGGAAAGGAAATTGGTGTTGTTTTAATGCAAGAAGGAAGACCCATTGATTTTGAAAGTCGTCCAATCAAAGGAAAGTATTTACAGAAAGATATTTATGAGAATGAAATGTTGGCAATACTACATGCACTAAAGAAATGGAAACCTTACCTAATGGGAAGAAACTTCAAGTTAAAAACTGATCATGATAGTCTTAAACACTTTTTGGAACAAATAATATCTTCAGAAGAGCAACAAAAATGGGTCGCAAAGATGTTGGGTTATGACTTTGAAATCATCTACAAAAAATGGAAGTTAAATGTTGTCGTGGATGCACTCTCAGAAAGGATGAAGAGGTGGAAGCATTGATTTGTTTCATTTATATTATCCATTGAGATTGGATAACTGAAGCAAGGGATGAATGGAAGAAGGAAGAAGAAGTGTGGAAACTCATTTAATAGTTGCAGCAAGATCCTAGTACATCTGATACATTTAGTTGGAAAAATGATTCCTTATGGTACAAAGATAGCTTATATATTTGTAAGAATTCCCAAATAAAACAAAATATTAATTTGGAATTGCAAACTTCTCCATTAGGAGGACACTCAGGATTTTTAAAAGCTTACCACATGGTGAAAAAAGATTTTTTTTGGAATGACCTTAAATCCGATATTCAAAATTTTGTGGCAGAATGTTTGGTTTGCCAACAAAATAAAGTTGAGACAATTAAGACCCTGGGCCTTCTACAAACTTTATCCATTCCAAGTCAACATTGGGAGGATATTTCAATGGATTTTATCATAGGTTTACCTAAGTCCAAAGGAAAGAGTGTCATCATGGTGGTAGTTGATAGAATTACTAAGTATGCACAATTTTGTGCATTATCTAATCCATTTAAAGCAAGTACAGTTGCTACTGCATTTATGGAAACAATTCAAAAGCTACATGGAAACCCAAATATTATTGTAAGTGATAGAGATCCCATTTTTATTGGAAATTTTTGGACGAAATTATTTTCTTTTCTGGGTACTCAACTAGCTCATAGCTCATCTTATCATCCTCAATCCGATGGTAAAATTGAGATAGTGAATAAATGTTTGGAAGGATATCTTCGTTGTTTTGTATTTGATAAGAAAACACAATGGTTCAAGTGGTTACCTCTCGCCGAATGGTGGTATAACACTTCCTTCCATATTGTAGCAAAAATGACCCCATTTATGGCACTTTATGGATATCATCCACTATCCATCACAACATATTTAAGAGAAAATTATAAAGTTCAAGGAGTGGAAGATCACATCGAGCATCAACAAGAAGTTCTCCAACTCTTAAAGGATAACCTAAATTTGGCACAAAATTGAATGACACAACAGGTAGATCAACATCGCAATGAGAGAAGTTTTGATGTAGGAGACTGGGTATTTTTATGGATACAACCATACATAAAAAATTTCCCTAAAGCAAGCTAAGAAGGATAATAAATTATCGCCAAAGTACTATGGTCCTTATAAGGCATTGCTAAATATTGGTACTATGGCATACAAATTGGAGCTTCCTTCTTCTTCACATGTGCATCCAGTTTTCCATGTTTCATGCTTAAAGAAGGTTATAGGTGAAAAAATTCCAGTTCAAACAATATTGCCAGAACTTGATGAGGAAATAAAAATCATATGGAACCTGAAGAAGTCACGGAAACAAGAATTCAACAGCTACAGAATCAATCAATTTTAGAGTGTCTCATCAAGTGGAAGAATTTACCCACTGAAGATTCTACATGGGAGGATGAGAATTTTATATGGAAGCATCCAGAGCTACTTAAACATTGAGGACAACTATTTTTTGAAGGAGAGTGGCATGTCAGGTCCCTATATTAGTATTATTGTCCCTTATTGTTGTTAGTGTAACCCCATTATTGTTATTGTTGTACCAATGTAACCCCAATATTGTTATTATTGTGCCGTTACATTATTATTGTTAGATTGGCTAGGATTATATTGTGATCCCATGGACTTCTATATATTGAAGGAGTTTTTTTCATTTGTATCATCCAAGAATTGTTCATTTATGTAATGTATTGGAGGTTTCCCCCTCAATGTGGCTGATTTCTAAGGCGTTGATCTCTCTTTTCTTCTTATTTTTGGAGCTGGTTTCATAATAGTGAGATGCTCATCAATAAGGCTTCATCCTGAAAATGGAAAATGCTATCCATCATAATATTTATACAAACTATCATCTGTCCCTCCAATGATTCATGAGTGAAGCGGTCATCAGAATGTTCCAAGAATAGTCGGCCCCCCAACTCATCACTGCTCCCTAGTGACAGTGCTGCTGATCTCCATGATGGTGCATCTATTGTCTCATGACAATGCACAATGCTAAACACATAGCCTGACATTGTACCGATTAGGACTATGCTCATCCTATATTTCGAAACTCCACACTTCAACACCAAGTGTTGTGTGTAGCTACACACTGAAAAACTACGATGGATATACATCTCCTACTTGAGAAAGTCAAGGGTCCTCTGCGTAGTGATATTTTTCTACTCCAAATCAGCAAGGTTCTATAATCCTTGGTTATTCAATTCCCTAATGGCATGACCTCAAAAATCACAAGTTGAGTGCTAAAAATAATATGAGATGGAAATGTTTACAAACCTTGGGTCAGCTAAAACTCGAGAACATATTGCACAACTACAAGAGTTACTCCAACTGATGCAATGGCTTCTCCAACTACTGGTAATGGTGATGGATGCTCCTCTTATACTATACCAACACTGGTATCTGCCTCCTCCTCCTCATGCATCTCCTAGATCATGCATGGGATTCCCAATGTCAAGAGCTCAAGACCATCTTGCAAAGATGCAAGTGCTCCTTCTCCTAATGCAATTACTTTTGTAGCTGGTGGTGGTGGTAGTTGCTCCCTTTCCGAAGTGATAATGATAACATATTCCTTTGGCTCCTCATGTACTATCTCATCAATGTGGGAAAATGTCTCTATGGAAAGTGTCTCCAGTTTTCTTATACCAAGCTTCTTCTTTACCCTTTGAGTCACTCTTGCATGTTTCAAATGAATGAACCACCAATCCTTTGCTTCACCCTCAAGGTGCAACGCTACAATCTCAACAACTTCTCTTTCTGCTACTGGATGTAGCTGGAAGAATGCATCTAACTCCTTCATCCAAGCCTTTGATGTGCTTGTGGATGACCCATCAAATGTAGGCCATAAGAATCTATTATGTATGTTCCCTTTTCTTTTATTACTACTGCGGGGTCTCCCATTCTCTTTGATCTGAAAGAACTGTTGGAGACTTAGATTCTCCTTGAATGCTCTAGATTGAGATTTTTACTCTGTAATATAATTACTCAAAGTCTCATGCTCTAAGTATCCTCCATCTCTATGCCATATAGATCCAAAGAGAAGTGTGGAAAAACTTAATCCTTCCACCATTGAAGAGTTCTTCTTTTTTTGCTTCTTCTTCTTATTCTCCTGATGTCATGAAGTGCCCAAAATATGAGCCAAAAATCATGCTTTGATACCACTGTAATATTACAAAATGGAAAAGACATGAATATATAACATATGCACAATTCTAACTACGGTAAAATAAGAATTAAACATGTACAACTGGAAAAATTTGGCAATACATAAAAAAAACATACATATGGGTAGAAAACAACTGAACCATATAATTAAGGATCAACAACAAGATAAGTACACAGTGCTCCAAAATGAATGCACTCAAGCCACTATATGGCTGAAATACACTAAAGAAATCTAGCACTGGAAATTTTGTGCTGCTACTGCTGTTGTTCTTGGAAACTACTGCTACTATGAAGAAGAACCATGTGTGGGAAGTTTCTCATGTGCTTAGAAAGATTTGGGATTTCGCTAGATTTTAAATTTAGGATTTGGGCCCTTTTTGGGTGGCACACAACACCCCTGTTGGCTGAGTTATGCACTCCCTAGAGAAAACTGCTGATATGGGGATGAAAGAATGATCTATCAACTACAATAGCACCCACTCAACTCACTAACTAAAGGATTTATCCCTTCTCCTAAAAATGGAAAAGGCTTTCATTAAACACTTTATAAAAGATTGTTTCTTTATTTCTACAGACATTTATCTTTTTGATATGCAATCTGGTTTTATAACACTTGCAGTAATTAATCATTGATTTCAAGGACTAAAATTTAAAGTGTAAGAAGCTAAGATCAGGTACAAGAACCAATTTCTTGGCACCAGATCTGAGTGCTGTGGACTTGAGAAAGTTCAGGGCCCTTGCACGAAGAAAATCATTTTTAGTACGGACATTACTTTACACCTTCTGCATAGATCGTTGTTCCCGCACTAGTGCAAGAAGACTGCAATAGTGAAAGATAGATTCTTATGGGAAGGATATCTTTACATGATCACATTTGAAAGGGCCCATCTGTTGAAGACTGCTAAGGTGTCTTTGCTAAAGAAAACACATTCTCAGTAGATGATCAATATCCCGCTAGAGTAATTGACTTCTTTTTATTTCCGAATCTCTCTTGCAAGTATATTTCTTCTTGTTCTAGCCTCATATTGTTTTGATGGTTTGAGTTGCCTTCCTCTCTAAAGTTTGATTCTGCAATTTTTCCTTTAAAAAGTAGGAATTGATATTAGAAATATTCATACCATCTCTAGCATTGCATGTGCTTCATCTCTATGTTTACGAATCCCCCGGGTTAAAAATTGAAGTGTTGAGGACTTTACTTAAGTGTAATTCTTGCACCCAACATTTTGGTGCCGTTGCCAGGGAGGAGACTTGATTTGGTAAGAATTTTCTGATGATGCAATAGGGGTAAGTCTGCCTTTATCTTTTTGTATTTTTTATGCAAGTGTGGTGAGCCTCATTTCAGCCAATAACTTTGAAAATCAATTATCTTCAGATTCTTAACGTTATATTATTTTTGGGGTGTTAAAAGAACCCCCATTACTAATA
The DNA here is from genome assembly GCA_034641835.2 of Pinus albicaulis. NCBI lineage: Eukaryota > Viridiplantae > Streptophyta > Pinopsida > Pinales > Pinaceae > Pinus > Pinus albicaulis. Next base: position 691,454,492 of record CM076579.1, on the reverse strand, counting down.
TGTGTGTGGAGACAGGTACTATCAATCAACCAAATGGACTTAAAGATGATAACAAGTATGAAGGTTCTCTCTCAAGCCCTAACAGCTGCTGGGATCTTGATCTCTACCTCTCAGGAAGAAAAATTCTTGACAATATTCAAGGACTTGTCCATTTCTCCACCATCACAAGAGGATTTAGAAGTCTCTTTTGAGGAGAAAAATGAATCATGCACTATAATCAATGGAGAAAATCCACTGGAACCTGAGATCGAGGAGTTCTTGACATGTCTATTAGCAGATCCAGAATATAATCAAGAGACTACTCACCCTACGGAGAACAATCAACATGACATGGAAGAAGAGGGCGAGTAGCATGGGCCAAATCAAGAAATGGACCAAGGCTACCATGATTACATCGAACATTGGTGCCAAACAACTACTCAAGCAAGGCAACATTATCCTCTTCTAAAAATATTGTTGTCATATCATTTACATTCGTTGGTTTTTCATGCTCATGCACACTTTCAAGTTTGTATGATAAATTTGAGCATGAATATATATTTTCACCTGATCTGCACATGGCTTCATTGGAAGTACTCCTATACATAAAAATAAGTCTTCCTCCTCTTAGGTAAAGTAGGGTAGGTGAATAAAGTTGTTAAGATGCTAATTGGGTTTTTGATTTTGAAAGTGTAGTCATTAAAACTACTTTTGATCCACATTGGTTGTTAACACACACATCTATGACACATATTGTTGAGTATGATTCACTCTAATACCTCATGATTTTTCAAAGTAACCATGACTAATAACTCTAAGTAGTTGTCATCTGATATATATAATTTCAATTTCCCTTAGAAGGTACTATTGGAAACCCCCTATGGAGGGCCACTCTTGTTAAGATCATAATAAGCTAGTCATGAGAACACTAGCATTTTTTAATTCAAGAAGTATTTTACTCATTATCTAGGATATCTTTAATAAGTCTTTAGGGCAGAGGAACTAGTCAGTAATGATTAGTCATTAAAAACATTTCACACCATCCAGTACTCTTAAGGAGTAGATCTGTCTCCCCACTTATTAAGTAACCTTTTAGGTTGATCATAATCAGAGTATACAAAAGATTTAGGGGAGGATAGGAGGTCTCACGATGAGCCAACTTACCACGATCATGAGACCTAGCATGCATGACATTACTGCTTCTGGTCACGAAGCCAGAGTAATGACTTTAAACCAAAAAGTTGGAAGACAGGAGGTCTCATCACGAGCCGACCTGTTCATCCATGTTACTTCTTGTGAGTGGCACTGCCATTAGTTGGTTACCAAGCCAAAGAAGTGGCCTTCATCTAAAATTAAAATAAGATAACTCTGAATCCATTCCTAGTAAGTGGGACATAGACATTTCGATGGGTCAAAAGACACCCCTGTCGAGGTTATGGACACCTGCGGGAAGCAGGGCTATGTCTGTGGTATTAAAGTTAATTTCATACTATGATTTTCTTGGCTATCTTTCTCTTCCCCTAAACTTATATTTTTTCCTTGGACAATGGTTTTAAATATGATTTGAACATGATACTTTGAGTTATATCTTTCAAAAATTAAGAATCTTTAAGGATGTGGTACCCTTAGTAAAGTTTATTCTTTGTTCTATATTAAGAGGAAATTTAGTTTGAATCCAGATGACAACGGAATTTAGAGTGTTCAATAAAGAGATTGCTAATTGGTATCATAACTAATTTTGACTTTCATGATATTTAGAGTGATGAATTACTCAATGATTACTGATCACAAGATGCTGGTTGGAAACCATGTGTATTGATGGTGGTTGCCTCTAAATATGCGCTGCATAATCTAGGTACAAGATTGCTATAGTAGGTGCATGAACTTGAGGTAGTTATTTTGAGATTGCACCTTTTCAACAAAATTTGATTTTCATTATAAGGCTTTGGGCAGAAACAAAACCAGGAATTCATTTGGGACAAGGTAACAGGTATGTACCATACTCTTTTGTCTATAATTCTCGTTGCAGTTATTTTTCTTGCACCAGTGCAGATATACCTTCCAGAAAAATTTATGCCTTTCTTCATATCCCATTTCATAATTTTCCCTCAGATTTCTTCTTGGAATCCTAGTATAATTAACCTTCCCATATTCTTCTAAATTCACCCTATCCGCTTCGAAGAAATCCCACTTTAACCCTGATTTTTTTTTCCTATCCCACTTCTATTTTCCCTCTTTTGGTACTTTCCTGGAATCCCTGTGAAAAAATTCCTTCCCATTCTAAGATTTTCCTTTCCTACTCCTTTTTTCCCTCATGATTTTATTGCAGGATCTTGCATAGAAAGAGCAGAAGGATGTGCTCTGAAACATTAAGAAAGGGCGAAGCAAAATTCAGAATAAGTTGAGGAAATCATGTGAAATCCAGCATATACTTTAATTCTCTGTCTTAATATTATGCTTGCACTAGTGCAAGCATGTTGTCCTATATGATAAAAAGAGCAGAAAAGTACCAGCAGAATGATATGATTTAAGCGGTGCAAAGATTAGTACAAGAATGCACCTCATCAGTAGCATAACACAAGTTATCATATGACATAAGAAAGTGATCATGAAGGAAATTTATATGATTTTTTTCATATGATTGACAAGTATTTATGCTATTATATTACCTAGGAGGAAATTAGTTAAAAGTACAAAGTTTTTAAGTAGAAATCATGATCTTTTTAATGAGTGCTAAGTTCCTTTTTTTGTAATTATGAAGAAATGTAAGAATTGTGTTAATCATTGTTTGCATATAATATAACCCGCTCCACAATGATTTGAAATTTCCTTCACTCATAACTCCCCCTACTCCTACATTATCCTAAACGTCCCTTCATCATGATTATTACTGCACTTAACCGTTAAACCGTCGTCGCACGTACCAATTAAGCCTGGCTAGAAATGATGAGTATTTATGGAAAATGAATCAGAGATACAGTTAGATCTTTATGTATGAAAGCCGATTCCCCGATATTGCATGCAAGCCTTGGAAATTATTGTTCATAGCCAATAGCAGCAATGCCACCCGTTTGAAATGAGCCCTTGTCTCTTATAAAGATTGAGAAAACTATCGAATTTTGCAACAGTCTTCCACTGTTGTGGGAGTCGAGATTTCTATGGTTCCTGCAGAAGTTCGATGGGTATGACAGGGAGGTCACCCTACAATTTGAAAGAAGCTCTAAGAACGGCCAAGTGAGAATTGGGCTTCTCGAATTCAAAGTCACGAAGAAATTTGTAGCAGCGGCAATGGGCTTGGAGAATACAAGAGTGGAGTGGTTCAAGAACCAGAAGTTGGAAAGCAAACGCTGGCAGCGTTTTTTCAAGGATAAGAAGATGGAGGTGAACTGGAAATGCGGAGTCCCACGCAAAGTCCTTCTGGGTCAATGGCAGGATCTCTTGTTTGTTTTGCAGAAATTTGTGACCTACAAAGGGAGATACACATGCACCCTGGTGTATCATTTTAGACTGCTGCAACATTTTGAAAGAGGCAGGCACATTCGTTGGAGGATGAAATTCCCCTACTTTTTGCTCAAAATATTGGAGAAAATGGCTAGAAATGTATAGGATGGAAGGGAGGACCAAGACGATACATGATTATACCATCACGACCTGATAAAAATCCTGGTCTTAAAACAACTGGAGAGAAAAGCTATGACATGGGAAGAGTTGTTGAAACAGCTGCACGGGAAGTCAGCCGAGGGAAAGAAGATGAAGACTCCTACTAGTACAACTAAGGGTCTGAACAGAAGCGAAAAGGGAAGCTTTTCTCACACTAGTGTGAAAATAAAGTGGTTAGAAAAATCTACAGAAGAGAAGACCCTGTCTTCCATTAAGGAAACAATTGGTGCACCCGCTGAAGAAACCCCTTCTACACAGGCACAGGCCTCTAAACACGACAGTTTTTCGGTCCTTGCAGACACAGCGAATATTGCACAAGTCAGGGATGATACTCTTCTGGCACATTTTATCAAAAGACCCCATAAGAAGAGTAAAATCGCCGATGTAGGTAAGAAACCACAACCCCACAGGGTATGGAATCCCATTCTGCACCAGTACAGGAAGAACTGGATGAAGAGGAAATGGAAGAATAAGAAGAGGTAGAAGACGAGGAACCAGATGAAGAGGAACCAGAAGAAGAAGAAGAGGCAGAAGAACCCACAGAAGACAAAGAACTGGATGAAGATGAACCAGAGCAGAAGGAAGAAGACCTAGAAAAAGAGGAATCGCAGGTAGAAGAGTTCCTTGACACGACCATGGCAGATATACAAGTCCCGGAGCTAGTGATAGCCCCTGCTGAGATAGAGGGAGGAAAATAATTGGTGACTCCTGCTACTTGCATAGCAGAATTAGAACTCCAAGTGAAAAACTTGGACTATCTTGTGACCAAAGCACAAGAGGAGAAGGAACAAAGCAGAGGAGAATTGATGGAAAAACTCAAACAAAAGAAAAGCGAGATTAAAATTTGTAAATATCGGGTTGGATGCTCTTTCAGACAGTTGAAAAAGGTTTCAAAGAAGTTAAGGCACATCAAGAGGAAGAGGGCTGAAACAGTGCAGCCTGAGGACAACATGCCGAGACAGGACTGAGTTGGAGTATTCAAAAATTTTGGTTTTTTGCAGAGGTGAAAAAGTTGTGTGAGGACACACAATAGTTTAGGGATGGGAGGATGTTAGTCCCCTAAATTTCATTCATTTTTACCATTCTTCCCTTACCAAATCATAATCATTTACCCTGTTACCTATCTTATGTGCCCTCATCCTGCACTAGTGCGAGAACAATGACACATTATGCATTAACTTCATATTTTACATTTTTAACTCAACTTAGAATTTATTAACTATTGATTACATGATTTATTACTAAGAATTACTTTTGTAACTCATCGTTACCTCCTATGTTATTTAATAGTTAAATTCTTACCTTGAACACTAATTTTTAGTGCTAAACAGATCTCGCACCAGCACCAACGCCGTGAATCTTGGCAGCGAATCTGAATCACTTGGGTTGTCGCCTGTTTTGTAATGCCTTAGCTACGATAAAAAAAGACATATCCAAAGGTATCCAAGTACCATCTATGACAGCAGTTAAATCTAGAGTAGCTGAGATCAGACTTAAGATAGACGAATAGCTGGAGATAGCCGCTGCCTATTCTGTTAAAAGCTGTTTAATTTTGAAGGCCGAAAGATTATTCTGCAATAGGTTATGTAATTTTTTATAACGATTTTTGTAATTGGCTGTGTAATGGTTAAATAACCTTTTGGCCTACGACCAAAAGGATCTATATAAACAAAAATGTAAATAGGACAAGATGTTCAATGTTTTGATAGAATTGAATAGATCGGAGAATAGAACCAGTGAGGCGGTAACAAGATTGTCTTTTGTTATCATCCAAATTTGGGTTGGATATGTAACCATGCATGTATTTTCTATGAGGATTTAATAAGAAGAGCTCTACCTTATGCTTCATGGATTTTATTTCTTCATGCTTAAACAGTTGATGAATTGATTCAATACTGAGTAGCGTTTCCATTTGAAAGGGAAACGTATTGGTTGGCTAGGCCCCAACCAACCTAGCACGTTCTCCCTCCTCTCTGTTCTTGCAATTTATGTCTATTAAGTGTGATTTAATTTACAACATGTGAATTTCTGGTTGAGTGAAAGCAAATCTGCAGTGTGAAGTAGTAAAATTTCCTTTTCTGCATCTGAATTTAAATTTTCTTTCTCCGCTTGGTTCGAATAGCAGAAGTCACCTACACCAGTGCACACTGGTGTGCTATTCACATCAGCAAGCCTTTATAATTTACTTTCAGCAATTTTCTTGCTTTCATTAAACACTTTATAACAGATTGTTTCTTTATTTCTGCAGACATTTATCTTTTTGATATGCTCTGGTTTTATAACACTTGCAGTAATTAATCATTGATTTCAAGGACTAAAAGTTAAAGTGTAAGAAGCTCAGATCAGGTACAATAACCAGTTTCTTGGTACTAGATCTGAGTGTTGTGGACTTGAGAAATTTTAGGGCCCTTACATGAAGAAAAGCATTTTTAGTACGAACATTACTTTACACCTTCTGCATAGATCGTTGTTCCTGCACTAGTGCAAGATCGATTATTGTGGGAAGGATATCTTTACATGAGTATGGTTGAAAGGGCCCATCTATTGAAGACTGCTAAGGTGTATTTTATAAAGAAAACACATTCTTAGTAGATGATCAATATCCCGCTAGAGTAATTTCCTTCTTTTTATTTCTGAATCTCTCTTGCAAGTATATTTCTTGTTGTTCTAGCCTCAGATTTTTTTGATGGTTTGAGTTTCCTTCGTCTCTAAAGTTTGATTCTACAATTTTTCCTTTAAAAATTAGGATTTGATATTAGAAATATTCATACCATCTCTAGAATTGCCTGTGCTTCGTCTCTAAGTTTACGAATCCCTCGAGTTGACAATTTAAGTGTTGAGTACTTTACTTAAGTGTAATTCCTGCACCCCAACAAATATATATAGGAACAACAGCAAGAAGCTCCTCCAAAGAGAACAAAGTAATGGATTCAAAAGAAGCATCCATAAAATCAAATCATTGGTGACATAAATGAAGGTCGACTGCTTCGTTCATCACAACAAGCCCACATTGATTTTCTAGCAACCTTTGAGCATAGTAGTTTTGAGGAAGCCAGCCAGAATGAACATTGGGTAGCAGATATGAATGAAGAATTGGAACAAATCGAGACGAATAACACCTGAGATTTATTTCCATGAACAAAACATAAAAATTTCATTGGGACTAAATGGGTGTTTAAGAACAAATTGAATGAAGATGGACAAGTTACCAGAAACAAAGCAAGATTGGTTTGAAAAGGCTATGCACAAGTGGAAGGACTTGATTTCGACGAAACATTTGCAACTTTTGCTAGAATTGAAGCCATCCTAATGTTTCTCACATATGCATGTTCAAGAAAAATCAAAGTCTACTAAATGTATGTTAAGTCAGCATTTCTGAATGGAAAATTAGAAGAATAAGTTTACATCAAACAACCTGAAGGTTTTCTACTATCTGAAAAAGAAGACTATGTTTGAAGGTTAAACAAGGCTCTATATGGTCTCAAGCAGGCTCCCAGAGAATGATATGCTCATCTTAATGGATATCTACGTCAACAAGGGTTCAAGAAAGGTAGTGCTGATAACAATATTTATGTACAAATAGATAAAGATAATTTAACAATCGTTGAGGTATATGTGGATGATATAATCTTTGGTAGCAATGATAATCGACTAAGTAAAAACTTTGCTACAAATATGCAAAGTGAGTTTGAGATGTCTTTACATGGTGCTTCTTAGGGCTTCAAATATCTCAGCAAGAGAAAGGAATATTTATATGTCAGGCCAAGTACATCAAGGAAATGCTCAAGAATTTCAAAATGGAAGATTGCAAACCCGCCATTACTTTGATGGTAACATGTTGTAAATTGAGCATAGAAAAATCATCTATGGATGTGGATCAGAGGTTGTACAAATCTATGATTGGTAGTATTCTATATGTAACAGCCTCCCAGCCATATTTGATGCAAGCAATTGGAAAAGTAGCAAGATTCCAAGCAGCACCAAAAGAATCACATATTATTGCCGTCAAAAGAATTATTTGATATCTGAACGGCACAACAGAATATGGCTTGTGGTCTCCTAGGGGTAACAATATCATTATTAAAGCCTTTACAAATGCATATAGGGCAAGAAGTGTTGATGATCGTAAGAGTACTAGTGGAGAAAAATTCTATCTAGGTGGTTGTCTCATATCATGGTTGAGCAAAAAGAAAACCTCAATATCTTTATCTACAATGGAAGCATAATACATTGCAACGACATCTTCTTGTACTCAATTCCTTTAGATGAAACAAACTTTGCAGATCTTCAAGTAAAATTCAGTGAGCCTATTCCCATCTTCTTTGATAACACCAGTGCCATCAACATCTCCAAGAATCTTGTCATGCATTCAAAAACAAAACACATTCTGATCAAATATCATTTTGTTAGAAAAAACATCGCTGAAAATAATATCAAACTTGAATATGTTGGTACAAAAGAAAAAATCGTTGATATCTTCACTAAACCCTTGCCTCATGAAGCATTTGAATATATTCGCTATAAGCTTGGGATTCTCCTAAGTTCTCATTATATTTTCCTTATTCATAAAATAAAGTGGGAGTGGAAATGTGTATAGGTCCGAGGGATGGTTGTGCATTAGGGGGGGTTACCCTTTTCCATTGTTGTCAAAGGGGGAGAGAATGTTGTAGGAAGTAGTGTCATGGTCGCAAGGGGGGTACTTGTGTTTCCATCAATGCCAAAGGGGGAGATTTTTTAGTAGTGGTTGTCATTGATGTCAACCCAAGCAGCACCAGGGGCTACCCCGATCTTTCATGGGAATTTTTACTTGAAAAATTACTCTATTCCAAGTCATATATATTTGGTATTATTTCTACTTGTTGATATGTTTCCTTTGATATATGACATGCCACATAATTATTCACGGTTTGAGATATATTCGTGTTTGAAGTTAGTAACCCTAGTTAGTGGGATAAAACCCCATGGGGTTGTGGAATGACACTAATCATTGGTTGGAAAAGTAGCAAGATTCCAAGCAGCACCAAAAGAATCACATATTATTGCCGTCAAAAGAATTATTTGATATCTGAAGGGCACAACAGAATATGGCTTGTGGTCTCCTAGGGGTAACAATATCATTATTAAAGCCTTTACAAATGCATATAGGGCAGGAAGTGTTGATGATCGTAAGAGTACTAGTGGAGAAAAATTCTATCTAGGTGGTTGTCTCGTATCATGGTTGAGCAAAAAGAAAACCTCAATATCTTTATCTACAATGGAAACATAATACATTGCAACGACATCTTCTTGTACTCAATTCCTTTAGATGAAACAAACTTTGCAAGATCTTCAAGTAAAATTCAGTGAGCCTATTCCCATCTTCTGTGATAACACCAGTGCCATCAGCATCTCCAAGAATCGTGTCATGCATTTAAAAACAAAACACATTCTGATCAAATATCATTTTGTTAGAAAAAACATCGCTGAAAATAATATAAAACTTGAATATGTTGGTACAAAAGAAAAAATCGTTGATATCTTCACTAAACCCTTGCCTCATGAAGCATTTGAATATATTCGCTATAAGCTTGGGATTCTCCTAATTTCTCATTATATTTTCCTTATTCATAAAATAAAGTGGGAGTGGAAATGTGTATAGGTCCGAGGGATGGTTGTGCGTTAGGGGGGGTTACCCTTTTCCATTGCTGTCAAAGGGGGAGAGAATGTTGTAGGAAGTAGTGTCATGGTCGCAAGGGGGGTACTTGTGTTTCCATCAATGCCAAAGGGGGAGATTTTTTATTAGTGGTTGTCATTGATGTCAACCCAAGCAGCACCAAGGGCTACCCCAATCTTTCATGGGAATTTTTACTTGAAAAATTACTCTATTCCAAGTCATATATATTTGGTATTATTTCTACTTGTTGATATGTTTCCTTTGATATATGACATGCCACATAATTATTCACGGTTTGAGATATATTTGTGTTTGAAGTTAGTAACCCCAGTTAGTGGGATAAAACCCCATGGGGTTGTGGAATGACACTAATCATTGGTTGTGGTCATTGAATAGTAAATAATTAACAATTTTTTAAGCTCTTAACATCCCTCCAACATTCACTTGTTGAAGACCCTCTCAACATAATCATTTATATAAATTGTGACCCTCATATCCTCCTCATGTAAGGATTTTGCTACTAAAAATAGGTCAATGTGTAATTTTTGCTATAATTTTTTTTCTGCAAAGCTTCAGATGCTGAAACAGAAAACCCGCTTGGGTGAAATAATGATGTAGCTTATGTTTGAATTTCAGATCTTGGTTCACTATATTGTCGGAGATATGATCTGTGTAATTTATGGTTTTTGTCGGCTTCCGAATTTCATCTCAAAGAGGTGACCTTGGGAAAATAATCATAACTCTCTCTCTGATAAGCGGATTGAAATTCTATAAAAAATTACAGATAGTGAATGGATTTTAGTTTTTTTTATATCAATTGCAAAGCCGAAGGAAGAAACAATGACATGTGGAATTTCGTACAAGTTCGATCTACAGAACTAGTCCATAATTAGGTCATTGTGAGAGATTGGGCATAAATTTGTCTTGAAGAATCCAAATCAGGTCAGACCTGTGGCATTGGAAATAAGACGTAGAGGGGTACTATAGGACCAAAGATCGCATATTTGGGATCTAAAATCATAGAGATACATCATATTCAATATCGAGCTCCTAGAAAGCAATAAAAAGCTAGATCATGTGTTGTCAAGGGCTGCAAAGGACCAAACTTTCTATGGCAGCAAAGCAAAGCAAGGTGTAGAAAAATGATGCAGCATAGGTAAGCTATAGGTAAGAATATTATATATATGCAATTTCATCACTTAATAGCATTAGGTTCTTTGTATTCTAATTTTTTGTTTTTGTTTAACACTGACATATGCTCTGCATGATGAGGTAAGTTTTTCTATTATCATGTCATGGGTATTTCATTGAATACTTTTTGTAGGTATTATATATTCATGAAGATAGGACTCAATGCATGATCTAATTTTCTGAAGAGTGAGAAAGGGTAGCATGAAAAGAACAACAATCAAGGTGCAGAACAACAACATGTTCACCACATGAAGTCTTCAAGTGGGCAGCACTGCATACAATCATTGTAAAGGTATCATTGTACTGAGTCGTTGTAAAATCATCATTGTAAAAGTCTTACAAGTTTCTATCTGCCAAGAATTGAAGAGGTAGTGTCGTGAGGTTGAGGATCATCATTAGGTGGTTGTGTCATAGTTGGGGTTATGGTCTAGTATGTCTTCTTCTTCTACACCATTCTATATCATTGTAAATTGAACCATTTTCCCTAGTACGAGAGTCCATTCTTCTGTTATTCCTTTATAGAGTGGTAGGGTGGTGCTAGGCCGGTGCATGAAATCACCAACAGGTTCAAGCCTGTGAAAAATTCAGGGTGGTAGGGTGGTGCTAGGGTGAGTTGTAGCTCATTGTGTGTTGGGGCATCTATTCAGTTTGCTACTAAAGAATTGCGGGCATTGGAGCATCCATCTAGTGGGAGCTAGAGAAGAATTATTTTCTAGATTATAGGAAGTTGGAGCTTTCTTTTCAATTGGAGTTGAATATTAAAGAATTATTAGAAAATAATTCAGGTGGTTTTTGTCCCAGAGGGGGTTTCCACCTTAAAATATGTGTGCATTTGTGTTCCTTTTGTTTACTATTATCATTGTACAAACATTGATAATAATTGAATATTAAGTAATGTTCTGAAATATTTATAATAATACTAATTTAAAGGAATAATGATTCACCACCCCTCTTAGTATTTCCAACACTTACGTTGAAACTAAATATAGTCCTTCATTTGGTTCTGAAGAAGCATAAAGCAACCCCTCTACCCTGAGAAGTGTGTCGCTGAGATCTGAAACTCGTCAGAGAATTGAGGAGGTTCCCCAACCTTCCACCCCCACATCACCCACCTATATTTTGTTCCTCCACCTCCACCTCCACCTCCAGCATTCAACATGGCCCATCCACCAAAGATGCAGGTGTTCAAGGGAACAAATGATCTAGAAAAATTTTGGTTTGTTGAAGAAGAAATATGGAGTTTGCAGAATATTATAGATGAAAATATGAGGAAAGAGAAGTTGGATACAAATCTTAAATATAGAGCATGGTCATGGTATATTAAATATAATATGACAAATGAAAATGCTACATTGGCTGACATGAAGACTACGTTGAATGTTGAGTTCAAGAAACCAAATTCGCAGTCCTAGTGTACCACAGAGATCAAAGAATTTAAGCAGTTGGGTAATAAGACTGTGTGGGAGGTAGACCAAATATTTAAGACATTGCTAAGCCAAATTAGCTTCAATATCCCTGACAAACAACATATATAATGGTTTATTGCTGCATTTTTTCCACATCTCATATTTCCATTGTCACAACAGAATAATGCAACCCAAGCGTAAGTGCTAGAGATAGCGATGAAGCTCAAAGCTTCACCGATAGCTGATACTAGCATAGGACTTCAAGATAGTCAAACCCCGTTGGTGAGCTTGCATATGGAGCTTCAACATATAGAGAAGGGAAAGGAGGTTAGGCCTGATATATGGTCAAAATTCTGGTGTATCAAGTGCAAAGTGGAGCGTCTCTATAAGGAGAAGTGCCCTGTTTATAAGGATTATTTTTTCACTAGGACGCTAAGTCCATTAAAGAATGAACCAAACATTGGGCCAAGTGTAGGGCATAATGTCTAGTGTAGAATATGCGAAGTTGTAGGACATCATGCCAATGATTATTGATGTCTGCTGCAAAAATATGTTAGATCGCCAAAGAAATTATTTTGTAACTACTGCAGTTCAGTGGGACATGGTGAACAACATTTTTGAAGCTACGATATCATTATGTAGCACTGTCATGGAGCATATAGAATGAAACCATAGGTTCTAGAAGCTTCGAGGTCACCAAAAGTGCAAGGAGGTTTTCAAGACAGAGGGTGTGGCCGAGGAGGAAGTGCTAGTCATGGACGAAGGTAGATTATATGTTACAATTGCGGACAACCTGGACATTTTTCTAGGGACTTTAATAATCCTACTGCAACCTACTGTAAGTATTGCCAAGAATTTGGTCATGAAATTGAATACTATCCCATGTTATTAGCTAAAATGTAGGAGAAGTGAAACTAGAAGTTGACTCAGAACATACAGTTGATGACGGTTGAACCATGTGAGGTAGATCCGAGAGTTAACATAGTAACACACAACGGTATGATAACTGAAGAAGACCACACAGATGGAAAGCAACCTATGATGGATACATGGATTAGGAAATCTAAAGATAATAATGTTGGGTTCAATATACAACACGAGAAAGATACATTAAAGGAAGCAAAGAAGACATTTATGACTCCCGAAGCTTTGACATCAACCACGAATAGACATTTTTTCCCATTGAAGAGGAATCTTGAGGAGAATGCTAAAGCAAAGGAGGTTGATCTATCCATCTTGGCATCTTTTTTGCATATTTTTATGAAATTGCTAAGGGATCACAAGGTTGTAGAGGGGTTACAGGAGCTGATATAAAACTGCATTGGCAAGGAAAAGACATGATTGGAACAATGTACAGTAAACAAAGTGTAAAAAAATAATAAGAGAACTAGTTGGGAGATGCGGTTGAATGCAAAAATCAGAGATTATTAGATGGATCAAGTCATTCTAGATCCATGACCAGATGCTAATTTTCTGGAAAAACAAACATGGGAACAGATGGGAAAGGCCTAAGCTACAAAGGTCATTGATCTAGATGAGGATGGAAAACTAGAAAAAGATCATTCCTATGGGTTTATTGTAGGGCTTCAGTGTATATATTGATGGAGAAACGTGTTATCCAACTTCAAACTTATTGATATCGTTGATGACAAAAATCCCTATCCTGCATTACTTGGATTTGATCGGGATTAATACATGGACACTATAATCAATCTGAAGAATAGGCAGATGGTATTTGAGAGGGATGATAACCAAGTTGGTGTGCCATTTGATCCATCCAAATGTGCATGCTATACAGAGCCTGTCCAGCATGAATATGGGGATGTTGATATTGATTAGATATATAAGCTTATTGCATAGGATTAATATTGGATTAACCCTACTGTTGATGGAAGAATATGTTGGCAACGTGATAGTTCGTGTGTTTCAGACTTCGATGAAGAGTTGGAGCATTGATAAAATCTCTTACATGAAGTAACTACGAAGTGATGTAACAAGGTTACCAAATCACTTCACACTCTCACATCTGAGGCGCGTGACTTGCCGTTCTATGATGGAACTGGGAATTTTGTCCTATTTTTGGAATAATTGGAGCAAAAGGCGGCTACGAAACAAAGATATGAAGTTTTGGACTTCGCATTAAGTTCCACTCCAACCTGATGGTGGGGCGCACACAGAGATATACTAGAAGGATGGAAGGAATTTTACAGACTGATAAGACTAATATTTGGCCAGGTAAACTCTAAAATTGCAGAGAATTAAAATGGTATATATGATCCTCGCAATATTTTATCTCATTGAACTGTAGCTTGGAGAAAATCACCTCAACTAGAGTGGGTGCACATTTTCTTTCATTCCTTGGATATGATACCTCGGTAATGGTATCTTGAGATGAAGCTATGACATGGTACTACAGATTGGTATGCAATGATTGAAAGTTTCTTAAATGACCTATGGATTTTCAGATGGTTGGGAGTGTATTAATGAGGCTATTCAAGAACTCAAAGCAGGAGTATTCTGAATTACCGTGAAGCCAAGAACTTTGGTACGACCTGATTGGGTTGTGCAGTTGCGACAAGACCAAGAATGTTACAATCAATCTAGTTTAAAATATCTGGTCAACAAGTTTATGTTGGGGGAGGAGATCTATGGGTGCCTACCATAAAGAGAGCATAGGACTCGAAACGATTCCACCAAAGGGTGGCTTAGGCACAGTATAAGTACTATTCATAATGGGGAAAAAATGCGTAGATGGAGGAAACTATGCTGAGGGAGGAAGGAATACACTAAATGGGTGAATCTAGAGAAGATTGTCCAAAAAGTGATCGTTGGAATAGTAACATTTGAGTGGAAAATGACTTGGTCGTTGAAAGGAGTGGGAGGGATGAATTTAATAGGCATATCTGGGTGGATGTATTGCCAAATATGCATTTATGAGGAGTATCTAAAGGCCTCCAATGTAAAGGTTGACAAAGTACACCTTGAAATGAAAATGAAAATAGTTTAGTTGCAGTTGTAATTGTAGTCGTCCACTCTGCCAGAAGTTTGCGAGCAGCGCACAATAGATCTCAAGGCTTCCACTGAAAAAATTGAATCCACTATCCAGGAGTGCATGCATGTATTCATAGATGTCATTTATGTATGGGCATCACTGTAGGAGGACCATCAAGTGCAGAAGATAGAAGCATAATTTTGTGAGAATATTGAACAAATGGACCAGATTAAGGCCACCAATGCAGCGTTATACAAATCTCCAAGAGGGGAAATTATTGCAAGAGCAGATCGATGAGTTGCATAGGAAGGAGAATATCATTACAACCAGAATGAAGCCATGGGAATGTGAGGCCATTCATCTTTCCCAAACTATAGAAAATAATTTGAATGCAATGTGTAAGGCACAAAGAGGATTTGAACAAAAGAAAGTTGGGCTAGTTACTAAGACGCTACTAAGCGAGGTACTAGATTTTGAAAAGTAGTGTGCCAAAGTGATTCCAAAATTGAAGGATGCCTTGAGTGGCATAAAAATGAATATCGGTGGCACACCAACATTGTGACTCGAGACAAGTCATAGTTTTGTGTTGGGTGCCTATTGGATACAGTACCCCTCAAAGAAGAAATTTAGAGAAAGACTCTGTAGATCAAGGAGCAGAGTGCAGAACACGAAGTGTATTTTGAGTCTTAGGGGCTTTGGGGTGGGTCAAAGCCCCTTATTTTGTAAAGGGATGGGAATATTTTGTGAATGTTGAACTCTGCCCATGGTTTTCGGACCATGGTATTGTAATGTAAAAGGCTATATAAGGCTTCTAGGCTAGATGTTGAAGATAATAATGAATAGATAATTGATGAGATGCACTTGAATGTAACATTGTTTTAAGTCTGAGTCTATGGGTTTGGGTTAGAGGAAAGGCTCCTGTAGCTAAGTGTACAAAGACCTTAGGAAGTTTGTAGCTGATTGCACAGACCCCTACAGCTGAGTGCGCAGGGTGTCGACCGCTGTAAATGAATGATTTACACCAGCATTTAAATTTTCAATCCAGGTAAGTAAACTTAGAGGCGTAGCACAATATATGCCAGAATATGACCTCAGGGATCTATCAAATAAAAACTAAACTCTTCAAAGTAAAAGTAAACACACTCTGGGAATCTACTTCTAGCTCGTCTTCTGGGTTGAGTTAACTCCTCCAAAAATTCTTCCTCAATTGTCCAGGGGACAAGGGAATGTAGGCCCCATTCAAAATAATGAAACTCTTAAAGAATTAATACTATGTTGCAAGCATGGAATAAACTCTTAAGGCAACTCCATTCTAATCAATCTAAGGAAATTATTGTATACTTCAAACTTATGTATATATACTGGTTCTCTTGGGGATGACACAAAAAGTGTAATTGAAATACAAGCTTTCCCTGATTATTTAGCGCTTCTTCTTTAACATAGACATATTCTAGATAATAAGAAAGGAATACAAGTCATAAAAAAATGTGGGTAAAACAAGTTCATAGTCTTTCCTCATGCTGTCATTTGATTATTAAGATTCCAAGTATGAATGTATTACTTCTTAGTGCAGGAATCAACAATCATGAATACAACATGATGAGCTAAAATCAACCTGAACTTTTTAATGAGCAGTTGTTCCCTTCATCACCTTTTTATACAACATACAAGATCGGGGAAAGTATTACACTCGTGAAATAAATAATATGCAACAAGAAAACATAAGTTATGTCTTAAAATAATTCATTCTTCATACAATAATGTCATTAACTAAACCCCAGTGATCAAGGTCATGAAAATGGTTGTTATATAAACCTACACAAAACATCTAAAATAAAAATGAAGTTGCTGGCTATTTAAACTACATTGTCACATTAAACATCTGAAAGTAAAATGTAAATAAATCTAAGAGGAATGGGGAAATGGACTAGCTTGTGGGCCCAACCACCCAGCTCGTGCCCTTGCAAGAATTTAAATTACAAACTTAAACATTCAGGAGAAATGAAAAAAAAATGTACAATTGAATGCCAAATAGATTTCATTATGAATTCATATTACAAAATAGTGGAATAATGCAATGCTGACTCCAGTGGTCCCCTCAAGGGATCATCCCCCTAAACGTGCAACTCTCACTTCCTGCACCACAACTAGATTCCCTGTCTTTCAAATCAATGCCAGATATGGATATGAGAATTGGTGCCCTCCTCAGTGCGCAACCCTATGCTTTATATAACAGTAGTGTTGCAATATTTTAATTGTTACATAACATATAATTTTAGGATTTCGGTTCACATAAATTAAGTAAAATCAAAACAAGGAGATTTGATTTCAAATTCGATTTTTAGCTAGTGTGATCTGGCTTCTCGAAGACTTCATTATTTTGCTGGCAGAGGCAATGCACAGTTGGCATGCTTAAGTCCATCATCATTATCTTCATTTAGAATTTTCCAATAATCCTCTAGCTCATTACTTTGAACTTCTATTAATAACTATAAAATCTCATTCATTGATGACCACTAGATGGATGAACGTCTTACACAGAGTGAAGCGGTTAACACTATTATCTCCATCTAATGCGTGTCATATTTACCTTGAAGCCACAGATGCCCAAGACAATATGTTATGCTTAGAAGTGTCCACTAATCTACGATCATATATTGTTGCCGAGTTATCTGAATGCCGCTCAATTGATCTCCATAGTTACGCTGACTCCATTGGTGGATGAATGTTTGCTATACTCTTCGAGAGTTATCCTATGAAACTGAAAGATAGAGTGAAAAAGTATAATGTAGTAAAGCTTTATAACCAGTAGTAAATATTTATTTTCCAGTCGTTCTGGTGTGCTAAAGATACCAACAGCTCGGGATCTTCTAGAACATATATCTATGTTTGTTTCAATAGCTTTTATGGCGCTCAAAGCAATGAGTTGGCTAATATTGTTGCTAGTGCAGGCATATGCCATGAACTTTCAACAAATGCACAAATATATTCACTGCAATTATAGAGGTTGCAAATAGCAATTGTAGAGTCCTCTTTTTATTTTGAAGATACAATCTCCAGAATCGGGAATACAGGAGGTGTGCCACCTTTAATGGAGCACATATGCAACTTCCATGTTATTATAATTACTTCCCTGTACATAATTTATCATTCCAGTATGCTAGTCTTGGTACCATATGCTTTTTAATATGAGGATTGTTCTCCATGCAACACCTCATCAATGAGGCATAGCATTACGTGGTTGATTCTTAGCAATCTCTACACACAACCTCATCTTGAAACTAGGAAAAGGTGAAAAACATATTTCATTCCTCTTGCAACATCTAGTGCCATTCTTATAGAAGGATGGGATTTCCATATGATTCGATTTTTGTCTTGATGTTTGTTTTGTTATGTCTTTGAGGAATCACTAATCAAACACGGGAATTTTGTGTAGTGCAGGCACGCTATAATGACTGAGTTGGTGCAGGAACAACTAATGCAGGAGTTGTTGGAACCTGCCACAAGAGTCTATCATTAATGGATTTTTTACATTAAAGACCCTTTAATTTATCAAAACAAGAAGAGTTCATAGATCAACAAAATGCCTCTAAATAATATCTCGTTAATGCATAAAAATAATAATAATGACTTACAAATGTTTAGTACATGCATGTAGTTACTCATCGAAAAGCATAGAAATGTGGACAAAATAGAGGTTCAAAACTCCCCCACACTGACATTCTTGCATGTCCTCATGCAAGAAAAAACATAGGACTATAAAATCATAGAAGAAGGTAGGGGAGATGTTTAAAAATCAAACTATGCTTCTTAATAAGAGTGTCGGAAAAAATATCATCAAGGGAAGATGAAGGTATTTGGTATGTCATCATTCTTTAAGAATTTATCAATTCTGCAACATTAATATTATAGTGCCACTAAAACCAAGTTACATTCCTTATGAAATTACCAAGTGCAATAATGATAAAATTTTGATGTAACAAGATGAGGTACAGGAACACAACTCTTTGTACTAGACATTATGGAAAAAGAATACTGCACCTTTATGATGGTGATCACATACCTATTGTCTTGTCTCAAATAAACTCCCTTCTTGTCATAGATTTCTTTTTTAGAGCTCTTATTTCTGCCCAAAATCTTATTAACTTTTATGATAAAAATCAAATACTTGCTGAAAAGGTGCAATTTCCAGAAAATTATGATAAGATTCTTGCACCTACTGTAGCAATCTTGTACTTAGGTCATGTAGTGCTTATTTAGAGGCAACCACAATCAATGCACATATTTTTTTCTGAAAACACCTGGTGAATAATCATCGATGAGTAATTCATCACTCTAAATACCATGGAAAAATTTTAGTGAGTTATGATACCAGAGAAGGGAAATAAAAATAGAGCAAGATGACACCTTCCTGGACCAATCAGCAAATTGAACACTCTAAATTTTGTTGTTATCAAGATGAAAAAGTAAATTTCTCTTAATCTAGTACAAAGAATTAGCTTTACTAAGGGTACCATTTCATTTAAATATTCCTAAAAGTATAACTCAAAGAACCATGCTCAAATCACCTTAAAACCATTTTCCAAGAATTTAAAATGATGATTTTCAGGGAAAGAGAAGAATAACTGAGTAAATCATAGTATGTAATTAAATTTTATACCACAAACATGGCCTTGATACCCGCATGCATCTATAGCCTTGGCAGGGATGTATTTTTCCCCAGAGAAATGCTTGTGTCCCACTCACTAGATATAGATTCATAGTTATCTTACTGAATTTAAAAAATTAGATGAAGGCCATTGTCCTAGCTTGGGAACTAGCTAATGGTAGTGCCACTCACAAGAAGTAACACAGATGAATAGGTCAGCTCATGATGATACCTCTTGTCTTCTAGTTTTTCGGCTAAAATCCATTATTATGGCCTAGTGACCAACAACTGTAATTTCATGCATGTTAGGTCTCATGGTCATGGTAGGTTGGCTCATCATGAGACATCCCATCCTTCCCTAGATCTTTTTAAAACTTTGATTATGATTAACTTTATGGGTTACTTAAGAAGTAGGGATACAGATCTACTCCTTAAGAGTACGAGATGGCGTGAAAATATTTTAACGACTAATCATTACTAGCTAGTTCCTCTTTCCTAAAGACTTATTTTAGATAAAATATCTCGGAAAATGACTTGGAAGATTATTTTGAGTGAATAATGCTAGCATTCTCATGAATATCTCATTATGGTCTTTACAAGAGTGGTCCACCATAGGGGGCTCTCCAATAGTACCTTCTAAGGGAAACTGAAAATATATATCTCAGATGAAAACTCATTAGAGTGGTTAATCATGGTTGCTTTTTCAAAATCATGAGGTATTAGAGTGAATCATACTCAAAAATATTTTTCATAATGTTTGTGTTAACAAACAATGTGGATCAAAAGTAGTTTCAGTGGCTATGCTTTAGAAATCAAAACCCTAATGGCATTATTGCAGCATCTTTATTCATGGGATTGATTTATTCTTCTACCATACTATACCCTAAGAAGCAGAAGACTCCCTTTTAAGTATAGGGGTACTACCAATGCATCCATGTGTGCAATAAGAGGATTATCATACTCATGTTAAAAATTTTAAAGCATATTC
This sequence comes from Pinus albicaulis, assembly GCA_034641835.2. Taxonomy (NCBI): domain Eukaryota; kingdom Viridiplantae; phylum Streptophyta; class Pinopsida; order Pinales; family Pinaceae; genus Pinus; species Pinus albicaulis. The sequence goes on along the minus strand of CM076579.1, from coordinate 691,433,975 downwards.
GAGAAAATAATAGAACATGAGGAACCAGCAGCATTAACTGATGTGATGCTACAAATTGTCGAATGATAAAGGAGGAGTGGATAATGACAGTCGTCTGAAACCAAGATTCTATGGGATCCATATACTCTTGATCATTTGATTTATGGGCAACATTTAGTGTATCATGCAAATCCTCCACATTTATTTGTATATCCTCTAAAGTGCAAGCCAGATCAGGTAGATGTTCTTTAATCTCTGCTTCTGATGGCTTCTCCTCATCAAGCATGATCCATAGCTTTTTGGTTTTCTTAGGAATATATTCTAGTTCTTCGTGAGTATTTTCTTCTATAGGAGTAGACCTATCTCTAATTGATGCCAAAATGTGTTCTTTCTGAGAAGCAGATACCCCAACCTCTGCTAAAATTTGAGATAGATATTGAAGTAGCATCAAACTACCTGGTATTTTCCTGCCAACTAGAAAGTATTGTAAGCACCTGGATTGAGAGTGCGGGTTCTTTTAGCACCTGGAAAATAGAAACTAACAAAAGATAAATTGCAGAAAAAGCAAGCCGAAATTGAAAACTAAGAAAATCACACTTGCGAAAATAAATTAAATAATCTCATTTGCAGTAAAGAAAGCAACCTAGCATCACAATTTGCAGTGTATAAAATCACTCATAAAAACTCAATTGAAGTAAATTAAGCATCACACATTGCATTAAAAACTCAATTTCAGTAAAGGAAACAAATCAGGCATCACACTTTGCAGTAAAGAAAAACTCACTTGCAGTAAAGAAAACCTAGCTTGCGAGATCTCTAGAAATATCGTCCAGTATGCTTCAGCAACCAAGGGGAAAAAAATAAATTGTGAACGAAAGGGAAAAGCATTAAAAATCGTGAGGCCTTATCCTATAATGCCTCCCGAAAATGGCACCAAAATGTCGGGTGGTGTAAATGCAAGATTTACACCAACATTTAAATTGTCAATTTGGGTAAGTAAACTTAGAGGCGTAGAAAAGTATATGCTAGAATATGGATTCAGGGGTCTGTCAAATAAAAACTAAACTCTTGCAAGAAATTCAAAAGGGCATCATTCAAGAAAAACGAACAAGACTCTTCAAAGGAAAAGTAAACACACTTCGAGAATCTACTTCTGGCTCCTCTTCTGGGTCGAGTTGACTCCTGTAGAAAGTCTTCCTCAATTTTCCAGGGGACAAGGGAATGTAGGCCCCATTCAAAAGAATGAAACTCTTAAATAATTACTACTATGCTGCAAGCATGGAATAAAATATTAAGGCAACTCCATTCTAATCAATCTAAGGAAATTATTGCATTCTTCTAACTTATGTATATATATACTGCTTCTCTTGGGGATGACACAAAAAATGTAATCGAAATACAAGATTACCCTAATTATTTAACGCTTCTTATTTAACATATAAATATTCTAGATAATAAGAAACATTAGTCATGATGAAAGGAATACAAGTCATAAAAACATCTTAAAAGTTTTGTGGGTAAAACAAGTTCATAGTCTCTCCTCATGTTGTCATTTGATTACTAAGATTCCAAGTATGAATGTTTTAATTCTTAGTGCAGGAATAAAAAATCATGAATATGCCATGATGAGATAAAATCAACCAGAAATTCTTAATGAGAAATTGTTCCCTTCATCACCTTGTTATACAACATACAAGATCAGGGCAAGTATTACACTTGGGAAATAAATAAGATGTAGCAAGAAAACATAAGTTCTGTCTTAAAAGAATGCATTCTTCATAACAACTATGTCATTAATTAAACCCTAGTGATCAAGGTCATGAAGATGGTTGTTAGATGAACCTGTACAAAACATTTGAAAGAAAAATAAATTTGTTGGCTATTTAAACTACATTGTCACATTACGAAGCTGAAAGTAAAATGTAAATAAATTTAGGAGGAATGAGGCAACAGACTAGTTGGTGGGCCCAACCACCCAACTCACGCCCTTGTAGGAATTTAAATTACAAACTTAAACGTTCAAGAAAAACAAAATAAAATTCAAAATCGAATGCCAAATATATTTCATTATGAAATCCTGTTACAAAATCATGGAATAATGTAGCACTCGCTCAAGTGATCCCCTCCATGGATCATCCCACTGAGCGTGCAACTCGCCCTTCCTTCACTGCAGCTCGATTCCTTGTTCTGCAAATCGATGCCGGATCTGGATCTGAGAATTAGCACCCTCCTCAATGCGCAACCCTCTTCTTTATATAGTAGCAGTGCTACACTATTTTAATTGTTACATAAAATATAATTTTAGGATTTTGATTTAACATAAATTAAGTAAAATCAAAACAAGGAGATTTGATTTCCAATTCAAGTTTGAGCTGGTGTGATCTAGCTTCTTGAAGACTTCATCATTTTTTTGGAAGACGCAATGCACAGTTGGAAAGCTTCAGTCCATCATCATTATCTTCATTTAGCATTTTCCAATAATCTACTAGTTTATTACTTTGAACATCTATCAATATCTGTAACATCTCATTCATTGATGACCGCCAAATGGATGAATGTATTACACAGAGTGAAGCAGTTAACACCATTCTCTCCATCTAATTTATGTCATATTGACCTTGAAGCTGCATATGCCCAAGACAATATGTTCTGCTGAGAAGCGTCCACTAATCTACGACCGTATACTGCTACTGGGTTATCTGAATTCCACTCAATTGAGCTCCATAGTTACGTTGACTCCATGGGTGGATGAATGCTTTCCATAATCTTTGAGAGTTCTCCTATGAAGCTAAAATATACAGTGACAAAATATGATGCAGTAAAGCTTTAAAACTAGTAGTAAATATTTATGTTCCAGTAGTTCTAGTGTGCTAAATATACCAACAGCTCACGATCTTCTAAAACATATATCACTATTTGCTTCAATATATTTTATGGCACTCAAAGCAGTGAGTTGGCTAATAGGGCTACTAGTGCAGGCACAATACCTGCAATTTCAAGAAATGCATGAATATATTCATTGCGATTACAGAGGTTCCCAATAACAGTTGTAGAGACCTCTTTTTATTTTGAATATATAATCTCCAGAATCAATACTAGAGGAGGTATGCCACCTTTAATGGAGTACATGGTGCAACTTCCATGTTGTTTAAATTACTACCCTGTACCTAATTTCTCATTCCAGAACCCTAGTCTTGGTACAATATGCGTTTTGAGATGAAGATTGTTATCCATGCAGCACCTCATCGATGAGGCATAACATTTTGTGGTTGATGCTCAGCAATATCTGCGCCCAACCTCATCTTGAAACTAGGAAAAGGTGTAGAACATAGTTCATTCCTCTTGCAACATCTAGTTCCATTCTTCTGTAAGGATGGAATTTACATATGACTTTCTTTTTGTCTTGATGTTTTTTTTTTTTATGTCTTTGAGGAATCATTAATCGAACACGAATATTTGATGTGTAGTACAGGCACGTTGTAAAGACTGAGTTGGTGTAGGCACAACTGGTGCGGGCACAGCTTGTGCAGGAATAGATACTGCAGGAGTCATTGGTACCTACCACAAGAGTCTATCATTAATGAAAATTTTACATTAATGACCCTTTAATTTAGCAAAACAAGAAGATTTCACAGATAAAAAAAATGCCTCTAAATAATAACTCGCTAATGCATAAAAATATTAATAATGACTTATAAATGTTTGGTACAGGCATGGAGTTACTCATCTAAAAGCATAGAATTGTGGACAAAAAAGAGGCTCCACACATGGTGAAATTGATTGTTTGAAAAATATCTGAGCATTAATGAAATACTTTTGAATATAGATCAATGTTTTTATTTGATGTTTTTGTTTACTTGTATTTTATGTTATCTGTGTTAAGTAAGGGTTTTGATCTATAATTACATAGAAAAGTTTTGTTTATGGTTGTTTACATTGTTTTATTCTTGAATAAGTAAGATTGCACAGTCTGCAATTTAGTTTGATAGATTTTTTGAATAATGACAATATAGTTGATAGATATGTTCTGTGAAGCTCTACCAAGTATAAAAAGGAAGAGAATCCCTAGAACCACAACCATTATCCCTCTGGATGCATAAACCTAGTTCTAGCTTCCCCCTATATTTCCTTGGTTGAGACTTCGTTCTATGCAAGAATATTGTTGCCAAAAGGGCTAGTAACAGTGGGTTTTGTTGGTTCATGCAGCCACATTGAACCTAGGTATAGGCCCCATTAAGCGCGGGAATGTTACAACCTCACCGCAGAAGAAAGTGAGGAGGATCCGCACAATGTTCATATTCATGAGTCAGAATGACAGCGCGACTTTCATTATCGAAAGTCCATTAGGGAATATGCACTGATTACTACGCCAATGGAGAAACTATTAAAGAAATATTCCAAGTTTTGTTGGGATGACGATTTTCAGAAAAGCCTCGATGTATTGAAAGAAAATATGGTGACTTCGACCATTCTCATCTTCCTATATTGGAAGAAATAATTTCATGTACATGTCGATGCATCTTGCATAGCTTTGGGAGCTATGTTAGCGTAGCCTGGTAAAGGAGATATTGATCACCCTGTAGCTTTTTCAAGTCGGAAGTTGTCTAACGAAGAGAGGAACTACTCCACCACAAAGCACGAAGGGTTGGAAATGGTGTATGTGCTGCAAAAATTCAGACACTATCTATTAGGCGCACACTTCAAAATGTTCATGTAATCATTATGATTAGAAGTACCTAGTTAACAAGCCTTTTTTGGGGGGGAAGTTATGCTGATGGTTACAACTATTTGAAGGGTATGATTTTGAATTAATTTTCAAACCAGGACATTTGAATATCGGACCAGATCATACGTCTAGGATCGAGACAAGAGAGGAACCAACAAATCTTGAGGAAGGCTTACCTGAGGTGCAGTTGTTCACTAAGTTTGGATATGATAATTTCCTAGATGTCATTCATTTTATCTCTACGAGAATCACACATGCAGAGTACACTATGTGGTAGAAGAAAGAGCTAGAAGTAAATGCGACAAACTTTACTCTGATTGTAGGACATTTGTACATGTTGGGGGCTGATGAGATTCTATGAAGATATGTTCCTGATAATGAATGACACAGTATTCTAGTTGAAGCACATGGCAGAGTAGCTAGGGGTCATTATGTAGGTAAATCCACTGTGCAGAAGATTATGTGAGCTATATTATGGTAGCCCATGGTACATAAATATCCAAATGAATATTGTAACATGTGCAATGTTTTTCATAGGACCAGGAGACTGTGTGAAGAGATGAAATGGCACTGCAACCCTAAGTTACGTTGCGAGCTTTCGATAAATGGTCAATTCACTTTGTGGGACCAATCAATCTGCCAGGAAAGAAAACAGGTGTGCAGTATATTATTACTGCGACCGATTACCTCACTCGATGGGTTGATGCGCAACTAGTGAAAATTTGTATGACAGAAATGATGGCAAAGTTCATTTTAGAGCATATTGTGTCACGGTTTGGTTGTCCAATAATCCCGATGAGTGACAGAGGCACACATTTGATGAATGGCACTATTGAAGCCTTGAATGAAGAGTTCCAAATGGGTCAAAACAAGAGTATGCCATATCACCCCTAGGCGAATAGCATGATCGAAGCCTTCAACAAAATTCTCGAGAATGCACTGAAAAGGTGTGCAAGGTTAACATGAATGACTGGGGTCTACGCATTCAAACCCATGGTTTTCAAACCATGGTATTGTAATGTAAAAGACTATATATGGAGTCTAGGCTAAATCTTGAATATGAATATTATATAGAGAATTGATGAGATGCACTTGGATGTAACATTATTTTGATTCTGAGTCTGTGGTTTTGGGTTAGAGGAAAGGCTCCTGCAGCTGAGTTCACAGACCCTTGCAGTTGAGTGTGCAGGGTGGAATTGATTGTATGAGAAAGATCTAAGCATTAATGAAATACTCTTGAAGAGAGATCAATATTTTGTGTTTATGTGTTTGTTTTATTTGTATTTTATGTTATCTATGCTAAGTAAGGGTTTTGATCCATAATTTCATAGAAAAGTTCTATTTTATGGTTGTTTACATTGTTTTATGCTTGAATAAGTAAGATCGTGCGGTTTGCAAGTGATTTGAGTAGATTTGTTGAACAATGATGGTATAGTTGATAGATCTGTTCTGTGAAGCTACTACGTCCCTATAATACTAGTGTATCCCCTTATTGTTATTGTTATTGTTAGTATAGCCCCTCCTTATTGTTATTTTTTTGCCCATGTAGTCCCCATATTTTTATTTTGGTGCCCCATAGAATCCCACTATTGTTATTTTTGTTCCCTTACATTGTTATTGTTATCTCGACTAGAATTATAGTGCGACCCCTTGGACTTCTATATATAGAAAGGATATTTTTTCATTTGTATCATCCAAGAATTTTTTATTTATGTAATGTAAAGGATGTATCCCCCTCAAAGAGGATGATTTCTATGTCGTTGATCTATCTTTTCTTATATTTTGTGGGTTGTTTCCATAACATTTGGTATTAGAGCTATGGATTCTAGGTTTGTGCTACTGCAAATAGGCCATCTTGGAATTTTTGCTATAAATTGTTTTCTACAAGCCTTAAGAAGCTGGAATTTTTATCACGTGGAGCCGAAATCTTGATGAAATTCATGCAAATATTTCAGGCCTTGGTTCGCAATATTTTCGGAGATATTATCTGTGGAAGTTAGGGTTTTTTTAGACTCCATAATTTCATATTAAGCAAGTGACCGAGGAAAAATCATCATAACTTTCGTATCAGGCATCAAATTGGAATTCTATAAGAAGTGGCCAAAATCACACAGAATTTCATTTCTTGTATATCAATTTCAGAGCCAAAGGTTGAAACAGTGACATGTGGCATGTCGTATAAGATCTCTCTACTGAACCAACCCATAATTAGGTCATTGTGGGAGATTGGTCATAGTTGTTTCTTGAAGAATCTAAATTAGGTATTACCTATGGCATTATAAATAAGACTCATAGGGATACTATAGGACCAAATTTTAGATCTTGAATATCCGAAATCATAGAGATAAATCAAGTTCAATTTCGGCCTACTAAAAAGCAAGAAAAAAGTGTGTATTTTTTTTTTAAATTACATAACTTTTGTTTGAAAAAATATTTTGAAGTGATTCCTGTTAGGGATCCTTAGTTTCTCAAGGCTAAGAAAAGAAACCAAAGAGGTAACCATAGACCAACTTTTGATTTTGTATATAGCCCTACCAAATCATAGAGGTATCTCTCAAAATAAACCTCATAACCAATGGAAGTGACTGGAGAGTATTAGGGTTTTAGGCTAGTTATCACCTCAATAGGGTCTTTTATTTAGGTGTTGTTGGATAAGAAGCACCATATTAGGAACTAGGCCTAGTATTCCAAAGGATAAATTACAGTCATAGAATGAGGTAAGATAGATGTAACTAGTGAAAAAAATAGACTGGCCATTGTAATATGGTGATGAGGAAATAAGATAAAGAAACTAAGTGAACATACAGGTATGAATTCACTTATTTAGAATATAAAACACTTATATGAAAATCTCAGAAAAACCATAGCATATGAGGCAATGTATCCAGTTTTAAACTTAGGATATTGACACAAGAATAACATAGATGGCTACTAGAAAAACTTAATCATCGGACGCATAAGGAAAAATGAAGAAAATCACTATCACTAACCACATCAGAAGAATCCCATAAAAATCACTGCAACTTCCTATATATTATTTCTGCAAAGAGTCAAGTACACCAGTTCCAAAAAAGCATAAACTTCAAGTATTCAGTCTTCAATTTGACTTATTTTTTATTAAATATATAAAAAAAAAAAATATTACACCTCTAAGGGGTCGAATCATGATCCATAGAAACTAATTAATGAACCTAATGACTCATTGGCTAATCCTAGGGAAGTTAGAAACAACTTTCCCCTTTTTCAGCTAACTAATTGAGCTTATCTCTTAAGGCATTAATCACAAGATTCTTTACCGTGATAAAAATTAATAAGCCTATTAATAATTAGATAAATCATGAGTTAACTTTTACATCGGCCAATTTTTACCTTTGACCTCCAGGTGTAGTGCAAAACCTCCAAACACAGAAACGTAGCGAACTTTCCCATAAACACAACAATTTTTTTAGCATAAACGCAACAATTTTGGCTTGATTTTTAGATGAATTAGAAGAGGTTTTGAATGATGATGAATATTTATGAATAAATCTTAGGATGTCTACTATGCCCTGGGACCCTTAATTCATCCAAAATAATCATTTTAGCCCCCTCAAAACCGATTTTAGGAACAAGTGTACAGAAACATAGCGAATTTTTGAAAATGTGGCATAAAGGTGTAAAAAACCGTGGTTTAATTAGTTTCTTCAAAATTATGACTTTACAAGCATCCAAAAGTGATTTATGATGTCCTTATGTCATTATCTATCCAACCATACTTGAAATTTTGGATTTGGAACCCCTGAGAAAAAGCGCAACAACTAGTTGTTGTGTTCCTATAGGATGCTTTTTCTCCTATGTGCACACAAAATTCAAAGTTTCAAATTTTTTATCTCCTCTCCTTTGATTTATGTTTTTCCATCATAACATCAGTGATGCATTAGCCAATAGGTCTAGGCTTTTATTCATTTTTAGTCTCCTTTGGGTTATTTTGAGTTTATTCTTCATATTTTTCACCCTAACCTTGCAAATCATGTTCCTAGCATAATAGTGCCTTGCCATCTTTTTTTGCATGGTGGTATCCCTATTTGCTTTTTCCAGTAGCTTCTCCAAATGTGCATTCACTCTATCAAGCCAATATTCCTTATTTTTCTCCATATCATCACTTATGGTTTCAAATATAGTATCTTGAGCTTGAGCAGTAGCTATGGTGTCTTGAGCTTGAGGAGGTCTCCTAGGCTATTTTTGAATGTTCTTTTCTTCTATCTTCTCTACATTAATGATGGCTTTACCTTTGTATTTTTATGTCAAAACACATGTTTTACTTGATGATGGAGGGTATTCTTGTGGCTTTCTCTGCTGAATTAGAGCTTGTCTCAATTGTCTATTCTCTTATTTTAGGAAGGCCACCATGAAATTGGCTTTGGATAGGTCATCCTTCAGCTCTCTAATATGTGCCTCCTTCTCCTTGATGATATCTTATGTTGCCTTATCTCCATGTTGTTCTCCTAGGTCAACCATCTCAACTTCTAGAGGTAACTCTTCTTCCTTGTGCAATGGTGCATAATGTATTCCTAGAGGTGATTCCTCTCTCATGGTTTCCAACTAAAATTCATTTTCACTAACAACCTCCATAGGTATCATATTTTCTTGAGATCTAGTTTTAGGCCTAGACCTAGGCATCTCCTCTTCTTCTTCAGGGAAAAATACCAGCTTATTACATTTCTTGTCTACTCTTGGAATCTCTATTCTAGGCTAAGTTTTTATCACTAATGTCATGTTTGATGTTTCATCTCCCTGTGGTCTAGATGATGATGAAGGAGAGCTTTGACTCTTTGACTAGTTGTAGATAGGTAAGAGAGAAGCTTCTTCCAAGAAAGCTTCCCATGCCATGTTGATTTGTGTCAGCTAGTGGAGGACTATTACCTTGACTAAAGCATGATGAAAGAGGCTTGCTTGATTATCTCTTCTTTTAGACCGCACCTTCTCTGTCATCTTCACCAAAATTATAAATATATAGTTAGGTAATTTTAGGGACATATTAGAAGTGAAATGCATCAATAATATGATATGATACTGATATAGCCTACTAAAATTGCTCCCATAAGTGAAATACTTCATAATAATATTCATCAAAGGTTTGTACTAGTCCAACAATTTCCTACAAGGAAAAACATGAGAGGGAGACTCCTTAAACTGTGGTTTCAAGAACATTTTTGTAGTGTTCCAGGTCTAAATCCATTCCCTTTAACCAAAATTCACCTTGATTAGTAATAGTATTTGTTGAATCTATGACCACTTCTGACACTGGAAAACTGACCCCTATTATATTTTCCTGATCCTTCTTGAATTGATGGCAAATATGTGTGTTAAATCATGATGATAGCCCACATCTTGCACCTTTAGACAAAACCTTAGGTAACATGCATGCTTAAATGATATTCTAATGAGTTTTGATGCATTGACCCCTTGCATATGAGTTGGCTCATATCTTGAGATCTCTCCTCCTGTATACCTCCTCCTTTCACTAGTATTCACCATATTTTTGATTTCACTTTTGATAAAACACCCTAGTTTCAAACAAGAGAGGGCAAGGGACTTTAAGTTGCAAAACGGGGCTAAAAAAAACAAAAAATTTAGGGAAGGGAATGGAGGGGATGGGGAGTAGGAAAAAATATTAAAAAATTATGGGAGGTAGGGATAGGTGTTAGGGGCACAAGGAAAGTGAAATTTCTCAAAATGAGTGATAAATTAGTGGGGAAAAGAGGAAAGCATGGACTTGTGCCAGAAGCATAGAAACAAGTTGGGTTTTATAAGGGAAATGATGAAATGAATAAATTTTAGTGAGGGGAAGGGTGGGGAATGTTTTATGAGAATAATGAAGGATGTATGAACCCAAAAACAAGGAATTTTCCTCTCAAAATAAGCAAAAGACCATTGAAAGAGAAAACTCAGCAAAACCCTAGGGATGAGTTTGATCAATTTTCTAAAGAAAATGACTGCATAAAGGGTTTGCAAGGTTGGACTTACTTGTTAAAAGAATCTTTGAGGCATTGATATTATAACTGAACCCTTTATTTCTCCCTTTTGCCTCCAAATCGAAAGCGCAACAAGACCCTCTAGAAACACAACAAACTGATGAAATAATAGTGGTGAAAAAAATTTGAAATTTTGGTGGCCATGGAAGCTGTTCAAAGTGATGGAGAGGAGATCTTGAAACTTGTGTAACGATGGAATGAAGTTTTTAAAACACTTTGGTGCTCCTTTATAACTTAAAAACTCGATTTTGGCTTGATGGTGGAGTGACATCATGACAGATCATGTAACTGACCACAAAAATTTATGATCTGATTTATTCCCTAAATGATAACTTTCATGACACTTTACTAGTTTTGGATGATGATGACATGACCCAAAAGATTTAACCAGTGCCAATTCTTGATTTTCAATGATATTATATTTCATAGCCCCATCCCTTATTGTCCTACTAAAGAAGGCAATTGTCTGCTTTGTTTTCTGATCTTTATTTTGCATGAGGACAATAGCTAATGTATGTTCAGAGGCACAGGAAAAGATAATGAAATCAAGTGTATAATTTGGGATGATGAGGTTGGGAGCATGGGATAATGAAAACTTTACTTGATTAAATGATTATCTTTTCTCATCAAACCATTTCACCTTGCTACTTTTCTTTAACATATTAGTGATTTCCCCTAAGTTTTTATCAAGGTTAATGTTGTCAAAATAAATCCCCTTTGTGGACAGAGGCGATCTCTCTAGCCCTATAGTGGGTCTAGCAACACGAGATTCTTTCTAACACAAATCTATCTTAACTAAAATTTACAATGCAACAAGAAAAGAGATAGAAATACCTTTTTCCCAAGGCTACGCTTAAATCCCTTGATGATGACCTTGATCCATGATCCTTTTAGGCCCGCTCCCTCCTACTCATGGCACGTAAATACCTGTGGATGATCAAGAGGCAATAGAAAATGTAATACAATACATAATAATCATAAACATTAGCTATCTAGCATATCAATGAGTACCAGAATATTTTCATAAACATTAGAAAAATATAGAAAGAAAACATCAGATTTTATTATTGATAAATATAAAAGGAGAGCTTACAACCTAGGCCTTGATGTTGGGGACCTACTTTCATGAAAATATGAGTCCTTCACTGAAGCTCTAAATAATTCCTTCTCTCGAACACTTTGGTGTAATCATAATGCTAGGATTCGAGGGAATGAGAGCTCATACGAGTCTGACAATGACCAACCAAGCTCTAAAATTGTAGGAATGAGGATATGAATTTATAGGAAGGGAGAAGTGGTTGAGAGCTCGTGAAAGGAGGAGGAAGGCCCAATTTCTAAGGGATGAACCCCCATGGATGAGATCAAAGCTATAAAATCATAGAGCTTGACCTTATCACCACCGTTTAACAACCAACTCGCCGCCATGGAGCTTCTAGAAGTCAAAGCTTCTCCTCCATTTGAGGAAACGTTGTAAGAAAGGGATCAACACAGTTTTCCAAGAAATAAGTGCACTGACAGTGCTAAGACAGAACTATTCAAAGTACATCAACGCAGTCATGAAAACAGGAAAAGCGCTGACCCAAGAAACTATGAATTTGACCAAGTTTCTTCAGTAATCTTCCAAGGTAGTTTTCTTTGGATATTTAGGGGATGCCTTTAACATAATTATTAATGGTGGAAACATTGCACATGATCTGTCATGGGGAATTACAGGATCAGGGATGGGAAAAATGAGCATGGTTAAAAATTAATGTGTAACAGATTCCCCCTAAAGCATGAAGGCAGAATAGGGAGTGATGGCTGAAATTATTTATGAACTAAGGCAAAGAGCTCAAACCACCGCCAGAAAACCTGCCAAATCAAACATATTACAATATATGACATCTCTGGTATGAATATTCCTAGTCACATAACTTTGCACTAGGCATCAAATAACACATTAACCGATGGTATCGTCGCAACCATCCATATAAAGATATCATAGAAATGGATATGCGGTATAGATGCAGCCATCCATATAGATAGGATCATGTATAAAATCATGAATACTTAATAACTCCTTACAACCTGGATCAAAATCAGATATGACCCAAGGTATTCATTGTGATCTCAATCAACACAATGTACGAATCTAGCCATGTGAATAAATGTGTTGGTTTCGAACATGGTATAAACCACTTGATTACCGATCAATGATGGAAATTGTTAAAACGCGCGAGAGAGAGCACCAAGAATGACGATGGACCTCAAGGTACAACAACAAAACATACAAGTGTGAATGAATGTGTTGAATTTGAACACTTTCAAAATCATTTGATTGAATTCCAATGATGTGAACCTGTCGTCGACCAGGAAGAACTTTCCATCAAGACATGCAAGCTCCAAGGTATTGAAAGAAGTTTCTAAATCACCTTCCCAGATAATGAGTTGAAGTTGACAGGAAGTCACTTGTCGAAGGAGAGCCATGATGATTCCCTCATCATAGACATGAAATAAAAAATGTATTAATATGATAGGAGTGATTCGGGATTGTAACAAAGGAGGTCCAATAAGAAAAGGATGTTTGAAAAAAAGGACTTCTCTTGAACATATTGGCGACATGACTCCAGAGTGTGGCAACATTTGAATCAAATAGGATCGGAGGTCATTTTGAAAAATTTGGTAATCAAATGAGAGACAAGTGGATTTACCAAATCCATGGAGGCAAAGTGATGAATTAAGGATGTCCCCAACTTGACATGAACTATAGATGAGTGTCATGTTCAAGAGCAACAAGCTACCCAGAATACACATATGATGTTCACTTTCAATTTTCCCACGTAACGAGTACCTCTTTATTTTTTATAGCCATCATGAAGAGAATAGCATATTCTAAGCGTGTAAGTTCATTCTTTGAATGAATCCATCCTAGTAAGTTTAACGAGCACTAGGAAGGAGAAACTTGGTCTCGTCATGGTGAAAAGTCTTTTGTCGCTTAATATTTAATGATTCTAATGAAAGGGTAACTCAAAAAAATTTCATGTTTAAGGAGTTTGAAATGAAAAAAAAAAGAAACTCCATCATGTCCCTTTTCATAAATAGTCTCTTGAATCAAAAAATTTAGAAAACAATATTTAAGAGAACCTCTTGACCATGTTTGATCAAGATATTTCTTTTTCATAAATAGTAAATATCAGCCCCAAAATGGGGTAAAATTATATTGAGATCGCGTAAATTAATTCACTTTAATAAATTTGAAATGATAAGTACTCAAAAATATTTTCATGTTTTAAGAGTCATAAAAGAGCTTAAATGTGACTCCTCCTGGAGGAATGAGTGGTATAAAGGATAACAACAAGTTTCGGTGATGGTGGAACTACTCAAAACATGTAATGCTCAAGAGGCTAGCTAATAATACCACTCATCACAACAATTCCTCAAGAGAGGGTAAAACAACTAAGTGAAAGCATATGATTGGAAAAATAGATGCTGACGATGGAATGAGAAAACCAATGCTCATCCAGCAAAAGGGGCAGATAAAAGGGAAATCATGAGAGATGTAAAATGAGGATGATTTAATTTTTACAAAAGCTTGAAACATGGGAAACTCTTCTTGAAATTGGTTTCATTTTTTCACAAGCTTGAAACATGAGGAAAAAAATATGCTTGGGAATGGTTCCATTTTTACACAAGCTTGAAATGGAGACAAACTATTCTTGAGAGCCCTTGAAATGGTCAGCATAGGAAAACATGAGATACCTATGGTGGGGAATATACCACTTGCATGTAAGGATTATGGTTGATTGGGAGCCAGATTAGGATCAATGAACGAAAGATGATCAATGGTCACAATTCTTCCTTCATGTGGAAAACAAATCATGCGAAAGAGAGAAGGGACGAGAGCTTCCATGAAATAAGTATAGTCATGCACAAGGAGTAAGTTAAATTCCAAAGGGCCTTAGACAACCATCATGTCTATATAGACAGTATTTTCTCCCAAAGTAATAGGAAAATTAGGAAGGATCCCTAATGGTTGAATGTTTCCTCTGTTAAATTCTAACAGATTCTGGGTAACAGTCACAAGCTGCGGAGAATCGAAAGCTTTCTAAGTAGTTATGGTGCTAGGGCACGTAAGAAGGAATATGATATCCTATCAGTCAACTCCAATCAAATTAAGAAACCAAAATACTTGGATGGGGTTCCATGGGAACGAGATAACTGCTCCCTTGTGTTATAGGAATGGGAGGATCATCCTCCTATGTCATGGGAATGGGAGGATTTCCCTCCAATTCATGGGAATCTGAAAAAACAAGAAGAAGATGAGTGGTATGAGGTTCGCTCTCGATAGGAAAGACCTGATCAATTGAAGGTGAAATAAATTCAACCATTTTCTCAACCAATTGTTGGCTGAGAATAGACTCGTATGATTCAATTTCAGAGAGAATAGGATTTATCATAGATGAATTCTGATCGATCACTTGATCAACTAGTAGAGGATTAGGGGAAAGCTCAATAACCAACGGGAAGGCAAGGCTAAGAATTCTTAACGTTATCCAATGTTTTTGAAGCTTCATCCATGTAAGGACAAAGGTGAATGGAATGATTCCCTCCACATAACCTACATGGAAATTTGACTTTCCCATTTTTCCCATGCGCTTTATTATCACTAGTTGAGGGTTTGTCACCAACATGATATTCAGAGGATGATGACAAGGGTTTATTCGAGTCAATAAACCACATTTCTAACACCCTGGGAATACCAAGACAATCTCTAAGAACGTGGTCACCCTTACATAACTTGCAATGGAATTTGACTTTACAAGACTGATTGGAAGGTTTTTCAACATCAGTTGCATCAGTAGCGATGGTCACTTGGTTTCCCCCTTATTTTGCTTCTTCTTCTTCTTCTTCTTCTTCTTAGCTTCCTAGTTATTGGAATCCATACTTTCACCAGGAGAAGAGGAAGAACAGGGTGAAGAAATAGACAAAGAAGGTGAGGGGTCAACTTTAGGATCAAAATGAGTTTGACACTGTTCAGGTGAAGGCGAAATTGGTTGAGAAGCAGCTTGGACATTTGGAACCATGGGGGTTGAAAAAAACCAAATTGGAACACCAATCATTAATCATGAGAGGGACAACGTTGCCATATAGGGAGTACCAACATTTCCAAAAGAAGGAAAAATACCAGGATTCCCATCTGAGGGTATTCCTTGATTGGTAAACTTAGGAATTGTTGCCATTAGTCGAAACCTAAGATCTGATAAAGAGTTGTGCATGGGTAAGATGTTATTCTATGGGCAGTAAATTTTAGAAATCAAACAAAAAATAAATAAAATAGGGGTAACCTAGGCAAAAAGGTTTACCAAGTATCTATGAACTGTAGAATACCTCCTATCAAACCAAGAAGTACGGGAAGCCAATCTCCCAAAATTTTGTGTTCGGTGTATCATGTTTATAAGGTGACCAACTCGGTTACCTACGACAAGCTTGCAACCTAACGGTGTCTCCCCAAATATACACGACGGTACGTGGGAGTCTAGTCTGTAGTATTTTTTCCAATGCGTCATCGTTCGAAGAGAGAAACCCAAATATACTTATCATACATCAATATAATTCCATATGTGGGACGAGATATCACCCTCGGGCTCAAAAGTAGGACGTTAGCGACAAATCCTACATTTTACGATGTAGGAACACATTTCTAGCCTATACCACTAAATATTTTCATTAATTTCAAATGCTCCTTAGGTTAATTGGAGCTCATTTTAAGTTGATCTTGATTAAAGATCAATTTCAAGTCTCAAAACCATGTCACCTAAATACTTATAGTGCAAACTAAATGCAAAGAAGAAAAATTTCCATTTTGATGAAGCCTAAACTATTTAGGGAAGAGATACAAACAAAAATAAAATCAATGAAACAACAATGATGCCCCCCAAACTAGCTCAAAACTACGAAATGAAATTATTTTCAATTGAATTCACTTTCCAAAACAAATGCAACTTATCAAAAAATGAAAATAGCTCTTTTTCCCCTAAGATGCACAAAAATATTTTTTTTTTCTTACTTTGAAATGTAATCAAAATAAAAATAAATGAATGAAAGAAGAAATGCAAATCCTTTCACTTTTCTTTCAATCTAACAAAAAAAATGCATGAATGAAATTATTTTCACTCTTTTTAAAACGATAAAGATAAGCTAAATCAAAAATAAAATTAAAATTGCTTTCAATTTCTTTTAAATTTATACAAAGAACACACTCTGCTAGACTTGTGAATCAAAAAATTTGTGATCCTATTTTTGACACTAAATCGAAGGTAAGATCAGAGATGGAGCGATGACTAGTACATACAACAAATCACTTTGAATCAAGTCAAGAATATTGTGACAAAAGGTGTTTGAAATGGAAAAATATATCCCAACTTACAAACAAATCAAAGAGATGAAAATACTCACTCAGAGAAAACAAGTAAGCCAAACACACAAGAAGGAGGTCACTGAGGTTATACAGACTTCCTTTAGGGGCCAAGACACATTTGAAAATAAAGTGAAAACCCTAATTTTTCCTAGGTCTAAGATCAACGCTTCTATGATAGGCAGAATGGTGTTGAAAGGAAAATGAGCGTGATTGTACTATATAGAACAATGCTTCCAGTGCTACTGTGAAAATAGAAAGCACATTGGTTGCTAAAAACAAGGAAAAATAAAAAAGTGTTTCACACAAACACTAGACTTGACATAGTGAAGTGACTATGAAACCTTACACAAACTAACAAAGGCCTAAGCAAGCTTAGATTTTAGTAATCGAACAAACTGATCCAAGATCACTCTGGGGAAGGAAGACTAAGAGGCTAAGCTCCCCAGTGGAGTCTCCCATTTTGTTGTCAGGATAAATATCATCTGCGGACAAAGTTGATCTTTATAGCCCTAGAGTGGGTCTAGCAACATGCAATTATTTCTAATGAAAATCTCTCTTAACTAACATTTACAATGTGACAAGAAAAGAGACAGAAGTACCTTTTTCCCAATGCTACGCTTGAATTCTTTCATCATGACCTTGATCCACGATCCTTTTAGGCATGATTCCTACTTCTAATGGCACGAGAATACATGCGTATAATCAAGAGGCAACAATAAACGTAATACAATACATAATAGTCGTAAACATTAGTTATCTATCAAATCAAGGAGTGCCATAATATTTGCATAAACATTAGAAAAATATAGAAAGCAAACATTAGATGTTATTATTGATAAATATAAAAGGATATCTTAGAGACCAGGCCTTCATGTTGGAGGCCTCCTTTGGTGAAAATCCGAGTCCTTCACCTAAGCTCTAAATAATTCCCTCTCCCAAACACTTAGGCATAATTACAATACTAGGATGCGAGGGAGTGAGAGTTCAAATGAGTCTCACAATGACCAACCTGTTGGAAATACTGAGAGGGGCCGGGGGGGGTGGGTGAATCAGTATTCCTTTCAATTAGAGCATTAGTTAATCTTCAATTATTATCATTATTTGTACAATGATAGCAGCAAACAAGAGGAACAAAAATGCACACAATTTTTAAGGTGGAAACCCACTCCAGGACAAAAACCACCTAATGCTTTTCTAATAATTCTTTTCAACTCCAATTGAAAATAAAGCTCCAACTTCCTAGAATCTAGAAAAGCATTCTTCTCCAGCTCCCACTAGATGGACGCTCCAACACCCGAGATTCTTCAGTAGTCAACTAAACAGATGCCCCAACACCCAATGAGCTACAACTCACCCTAGCACCACCCTACCACCCTATATAAGAGTAAAAGAAGAATGGACTCCTGTACCAGGGAAAATGGTCCACTTTGCAATGATATAGAATGATGCAGAAGAAGAAGATATACTAGACCATAACCCCAACTTTGACACAACCACCTAATGATGATCCTAGACCTCCCAACACTGCCTCTTCAACCCTTGGCAGATAGACACTAGTACAATTTTTACAATAATGTATTTACAATGACTTAGTACAAAGATACCTTTACAATGATTGTATGCAGTGTTGCCCACTTGAAGACTTCATATGATGAACTTCTTGCTGTTTTTATGCACCTTGGTTATTTCTCTTGTCATTCTACCCTCTACTGCACCTTTCTTTTCTTTTCTGCCGTAGAAAGTCTGGTCCTTTGCAACCCTTGACAACACATGATGTAGCTTTTTCTTGCCTTCTAGGAGCTCGATATTGAATCTAGTGTATCTATGTTATTTCAGATCCTCAATATATTATTTTTGGTCTTATAGCAGTCCTCTGAGTCATCTTTCCAATGCCATAGGTCTGACCCAATTTGGATTCTTCAAGAGAGAGTTATACCCAATCTCTCACAATGCCCTAATTATGGACTGTTTTAGCAGAGCGCACTTGTACAGCATGCCACGTGTCATTTTTCTTCATTTGGCTCTAAAATTGGTAGAGCGAAGAGTACTGACTGTTCACTATCTTCAATTTTTTATGTAATTTCAATCCGATAGTCAGAGAGAGAGTTATGAAGAATTTACCAAGGTCACTTCTTTGTGATGAATTTCAGGAGCCTACAAAACCCTTGACTTCCACAGATCATATCTCCACAAATATTGTGCACCTTGATATACAATTTTTACAGCAGCTTCCTGAGGATTTCAGATTTTCCTCATAAAAATTTCAGCTTCTAAACCTTCGTAGAACAAAATTTAGAGCGCAAATTCCACGATGACCTATTTCAGATGGTGAAATCCTTTGCCTAAGGAGAAAATGAAGATCACAATTTATATAAATGCTTAGGTTGAGAGAGGCTTCAACAAGTGAACGTGGGAGGGATTTTAGGAGCTTAAAAAATATTAATTATGACTTTTAAATGACCCATGCCCCAACCCCATGGGTTTTAGCCCACTAACTGGGGGTAGAAACTTCAAACATGAATATCTCTCAAACCGTGAAGAATTACATGGCGTGCGATATATCAACGGAAACATATCGACAAGTAGAAACCAATAAAAGAATTATTGACCCAGAATATATTAATTTGGTAGGTCAAAATTCCCATGCAATATTGGGTTAGCCCCTGGTGCTACTTGGGTTCACATCAATGACAACCGCTGATCAACAATCTCCCCCTTTGGCATTGATGGAAAAACAGGTACTCCCCCTGCGATCATGACACCTCTTCCTACAACATTCTCTCCCCCTTTGACATCAATGGAAAATGGTAACTCCCCCTAAAACACAACCATCCTGCGGACCTGTACACACTTCCACTCCTGCTAACACACAACCGTCCTGCAGACCTGTAATCTAATGAGAACTTGGGAGAATCCCAAGCTTTTGACGAAGATATTAAAATTCTTCATGAGGTAAAGGTTTAGTGAAGATATTAGAAATTTTTTCTTTTGTACAAACATACTCAAGTTTGATATTCTTTTCAATGACTTGTTCTCTAACAAAATGATATTTGATCGGAATGTGTTTTTTTTTTAATGCATGACAGGATTCTTGGAGATGCTGATGGCACTAGTGTTGTCACATAATCTGGGAATAGGCTCACTGAATTGTACTTGAATATCTTGCAAATTTTGTTTCATCCAAAGGACTTGAGTACAACATGATGCTGTTGCAATGTGTTTTGCTTCCGCTGTAGATAACAAGATTGAAGTTTGTTTTTTTCTCAACCATGATACGAGACAACCACCTAGATAGAATGTTGCTCCACTAGTACTCTTACGATCATCAACGCTTCCTGCCCAATCTGCATCTATAAAGGCTTGAATAATGAGATTGTCACCCTTGGGATACCACAAGCCATATTCTTTTGTGCCCTTTAGATATCGAAGAACTCTTTTGATGGAAATAATATGTGATTCTTTTGGTGCTTCTTGGAATCTTGATACTTGTCCAACTGCTTTCATAACATCTAGCCGAGAGGCTGTTACATGTAGAAGACTACCAATCATAGATCTCTACAACCTCTAATCCACATCCTTAGATGAGTCGTCTATGCTCAATTTGCAACCTGTTACCATCAGAGTAAGGACGGGTTTGCAAACTTCCATTTTGAATTTCTTGAGCATTTCTTTGATGTACTTGGCTTGACATATAAATATTCCTTTCTCTTGCTGAGATATTTGAAGCCCTAAGAAGTATGTTAGCTCACTAAGAAAAGACATCTCAAACTCACTTTGCATATTTGTATAAAAGTTCTTACTTGGTCGATCATCATTGCTACCAAATATTATATCATCCACGTATACCTCAACGATTGTTAAATTATCTTTATATATTTGTACATAAAGATTGCTATCAACAGTACCTTTCTTGAACCCTTGTTGACGTAGATATCCATCAAGACAAGCATACCATTCTCTGGGAGCCTGCTTGAGACCATATAGAGCCTTCTTTAACCTGTAGACATAGTCTTATTTTTGTGATAGTAGAAAACCTTCAGGTTGTTCGATGTAAACTTCTTCTTCTAATTCTCCATTCAGAAATGCCGACTTAACATCCATTTGGTAGAATTTGATTTTTCTTGAACATGCATAGGCAAGAAAAATTTGGATGGCTTCCAGTCTGGCAACTGGTGCAAATGTTTCGTCGAAATCAATTCCTTCCACTTGTGCATAGCCTTTGCAAACCAATCTTTCTTTGTTTCTGGTAACCTACCCATCTTCATTCAATTTGTTCCTGAACACCCATTTAGTCCCAATGACATTTTTATCTTTTGGTCATGGAATTAATTCTCAGGTGTTATTCTTCTCAATTTGATCCAATTCTTCATTCATAGCTGCTACCCAACATTCATTTTGGTTGGCTTCCTCAGAACTACTAGGCTCAAAGGTTGCTAGAAAAGCAACGTGAGCTTGTTGTGATGAACGAAGCAGTCGACCTTCATTTATGTCACCAATGATTTGATTTGATGGATGGTTCTTTTGAATCCACTCTTTTGTTCTCCATGGAGGAGCTTCTTGTTGTTGTTTTGGTATATCTTGATGATCATTGTTTACTTCTTCCTCATCGATAGTTGCTTCTTGTTCTACAATTTTATATGTGTCTTTTTCAACCTCTGTCTCAAGTTTCAAAGATTCTAGATCCTCATCATTACTCGCTAGAACACCATCTTCGTCAAATGTAACATTTATGCGCTCCACTATCTGTTTTCGTCTTAGATTATAGCATTTATAGGCCTTTCTTTTGCGTGAGTAACCAAAAAATATACCTTCATCAACACGTGATTCAAACTTACCCAAATTTTTATATTCTCTTTTGATATAACATTTGCTTCTGAAGATTCTGAAATATTTTACATTAGCTGGTTTTCCTTTCCATAATTCATATGGAGTCTTGTTGCAATTATTTCTAAGAATACTTCGGTTGATAATGAATAATACCATATCAATTGCTTGAACCCAGAATTTTTCATCCAATTTTGAGTCCTTCAACATTGTTCTAACCATTTTCTGTATGGTTTTGTTCTTTCTTTCAGCAACTCTATTTTGCTGAGGTGTTCGTGCTGTTGAAAATTGCCTTTTTATTCCATTTTCGTCACAGTATTGCTGAAATAATTTGGAAATGAATTCACCACCATTATCTGATCTTAAACACTTTATTTTCAAATCAGTTTCATTTTCAACCAACTCCTTGTAGATCTTAAAGCACTCAAATGATTCAGATTTTTTCTTTAGGAAACTAACGGCTATCATCCTGGTATAGTCATCTATCATTAACATGAAATATAATTCTCCGTCTAAGCCTTTTGTTCTCACAGGACCACATAGATCAGTATGTATCAATTCCAATGGATGTGATGCAAAGTGTTCTTTTGTTTTAAATTGGACTTTTGTCTGCTTGCCATGCCGACATGCCTCACATAGTGTGTTGGAAGGTTTTGAGATTTTCAGCATTTCTTGTACTGCTTCCTTTTTGCTTATCCTGACAAGATTGTCAAAGTTTATGTGACCCATTCGTTTGTGCCATAACCAACTTTCATCTTCTTTAGCTAGTAGACATGCTTTAGTTGCTTCATCCATAACATATATGTCGTTTGGAGCTCGACTTGCTGTAGCCACAATTTTACCATACCTGCCTTTCCTGATTTCACATTTTGTGGAGTTGAATAGCATTGTGTGTCCTTGATCACACATTTGTCCAACACTGAGCAGATTGTGATTCATGTTTTCGACTAATAGAACATTCTTGGCTATAACATCTTTGCTTCCGAGAGTGACGGTACCTGATCCTATAACATTTGAAGATCCATCATTTCCAAAGGATATGGTTCCATCCTTCTTCTCTTTCAGAGATACAAATTTCCTTCTATCTCCAGTCATATGTGTTGAGCAACCGCTGTCAACATACCACACATCTTTATTTTTTTGAGCCTTGAGAGTGAGAGCACAATTATCAGTCTTCTTCTTCTTCCATGTTCGTTCATTCTGTGGCTTCGAAGATTCTTCTGGAGGATTTTCAAGTCTGCAGTCTCTGGCTATGTGTCCAAAGTTTTTACATTTGTAACATTCCATATTATTTCTTAAATTTTCAAATCTATTGATGTTTCATTGAGCCTTGGGAGGTTCATATTTGAAGAATATCTTGGAATTGTATTGGTTCCTAGGGTACGTGCGACATTCTACAAATTTATGACCAAATTTTCCACATGAATAACAATAGCCATGAAAAATATGTTGGTACCTAGATGAAAATATTCGTTGAGGAATTTTCTTCCAAGGATATGTTTGCGAATCTTGTCCAATGAAGTATACATGTATGTCAGATCTCATAGGTTCATTTTATTTTTTTGTAGAAGGTTCTGCTTCTTCTTCTTTGTAACCAAGGCTAGCTTTGTTGTTGTAAGATTGTTGATTTTTGATGAGTTCTTCCAATGTTCTTGAGCTATTGGCATAGTTTTGGACATTTTTTCCCTTCTTCACTTTCTTACGCAGCGAGACTACTTTGGCTTCTAATGCTTCCCTTTCTTGGTTGCTTTCTTCCAACTTCTTTTGAAGTGACTCTTCAATATATTTGTGTTCTTCAACCTCAATTTTGAGACCTTGAACTTGTTCTTCAAGAGTATTGGAATGGATCTTCTCAGCATTGAGCTCTTTTATAAGCTTGATTGCCTCCTCATAAAATTCTTCTATGGTCAACCCTTCTTCTTCATTGTTTGATACTTCTTGTTTATTGTGCTTGGCCATAAACAATACTTTTTCATTGGCTTCTTCTTTGGCTGGCGAAGTTGGCCACTTTCTTCTTACTCCAGATGATGAGCTATCTTCAGAGAGAAATTTCCTTGATCCCTTCTTTTTGCCTTTCTTGCTGAATTAGATAAAGTATTTCTTTTCCTTTTTGAGTTTCTTGTCCAAATTTGCACCGTATTCTAAGACCTATACCTTTTGGTTGTTTTGAATCTCCCTAGCATGCTCATTCTAAGAATCTCCCGTATAATAATTACTAACTATCTCTCCTAAATCCTTCCAGAGTGTTGGTTATTTCCTCAACATATTGGAAGTATGGAACAATATTTCCATATTATTTCATTCTGAGTTGCTCAAATTTTGCTCTATAGATTTGAAGCTTTGCTTCTTTGACGTTTGAGTCACCTACATATATATTCTCAAGCTTGTCCCATACATTTTGGCGGTTTTACAACCCAACACCTTACGATAAGAGGATTCAATAAGTCCACTGATAATAATATTCTTTGCTTTTTCATCATTTACCAAATTCTTCTTACCTTGTTCATTCATGGTTGGTGTAAATCCATTTTGAATAGTATCCCATACTTCGTAACCTTGCGCCAAGAGATAGACCTCTATTTTTCCTTTCCATAGTGCATAATTATTTTCATTGAACAAAGGTACACCATTCTTGGTATGCTCCATGACCTCCTTTCCAAAGCTATGTTAAACTCGCTATTGAAGGAACCAATCTCCGATACCAATTGTTGGAAATACCGAGAGAGAGGGGGGGGGGGGTGAATTAGTATTCCTTTCAATTAGAGCATTAGTTAATCTTCAATTAGTATTAGTGTTTGTACAATGATAGCAGCAAACAAGAGGAACACAAATGTACAAAGTTTTTAAGGTGGAAACCCACTCTGGGACAAAAATCACCTAATGCTTTTCTAATAATTCTTTAATATTCAACTCCAAATGAAGATAAAGCTACAACTTCCTAGAATATAGAAAATAATTATTCTCCAGCTCCCACTGGATGGATGCTCCAATGCCAGAGATTCTTCATTAGTCAATTGAATGGATGAACCAACACCCAATGAGCTAAAACTCACCCTAGCACCACCCTACCACCCTATAGAAGAATAAAAGAAGAATGGACTCCCGTACCAGGGAAAATGGTCCACTTTACAATGATATAGAATGATGTAAAAGAAGAAGATATAATATACCATAACCCTAACTTTGACATAGCCACCTAATGATGATCCTAGACCTCCCAACACTGCCTCTTCAACCCTTGGCAGATAGACACTAGTACAATTTTTACAATAATTTATTTACGATGACTTAGTATAAAGATACCTTTACAGTTATTGTATGCAGTGCTGCCCACTTGAAAACTTCATATGATGAAATTATTGCTACTGTTATGCACCTTGGTTTCTTCTCTTTTCATGCTACCCTATCCTGCACCTTGCTTTTCTTTTCTGCCGTAGAAAGTCTGGTCCTTTGCAACCCTTGACAACACATGATTTAGATTTTTCTTGCCTTCTAGGAGCTCCATATTGAATCTGGTGTATCTCTGTTATTTCAGATCCTCAATATCTGATTTTTGGTCTTACATTAGCCCTCTAAGTCGTATTTCTAATTCCATAGGTCTGACCCAATTTTAATTCTTCAAGAGAGAGTTATACCCAATCTCTCACAATGCCCTAATTATGGACTGTTTCAGTAGAGCGCACTTGTATGGAATGCCACGTGTCATTTTTTCTTCATTTGGCTCTGAAATTGGTAGAACAAAAATTAAAGACTGTGCACTATCCACCAATTTTTACGTAATTTCAATCCAATACTCAGAGAGAGAGTTATGATGAATTTACCAAGGTTACTTCTTTGAGATGAATTTCAGGAGCCTGCAAAAACCCTGACTTCCATAGATCATATCTCCAAACATATTGTGCAACTTGATCTGAAATTTTTACAGTAGCTTCCTCAGGATTTCGGCTTCACCTCATAAAAATTTCAGCTTCTGAACCTTTGTATAAAAAACTTTAAAGGGAAAATTCCACTATGACTTGTTTCAGATGGTGAAATACTTTGCCTAAGGAGGAAATGAAGATCACAATTTATATAAATTCTTAGGTTGAGAGGGGCTTCAACAAGTGAACGTGGGAGGGAATTTATGAGCTTAAAAAATATTAATTATGACTTTTCAATGAGCCATGACCCAATCCCATGGGGTTTTATCCCACTAACTGGGGGTACAAACTTCAAACATGAATATCTCTCAAACCGTGAAGAATTACATGGCGTGCCATATATCAACGGAAACATCTCGACAAGTAGAAACCATAAAAAGCATTATTGAACCAGAATATATTAATTTTGTAGGTCAAAATTCCCATGCAATACTATTTTAGCCCCTGGTGCTGCTTGGGTTGACATCAATGACAATCGCTGATCAACACAACCAAGCTCTAAAATTGTAGGAATGAGGGATATGAATTTATAGGAAGGGAGAATAGGTTGGGGGCTAATGAAAGGAGGGGGAAGGCCCACTTTCTAAGGGATGAACCCCCATGGATGAGATCAAAGCTCTAAAATCATAGAGTTCGACCTTATCACCACTGTTTAACAACCAACTCATCGCCCTGGATCTTCTTGAGGTCGAAACTTCTCCTCCATTTGAGGAAACACTGCCAGAAAGGGATCAATGCGGTTTTCCAAGAAATAAGTGCATTGATAGCACTAAGACAAAACTGTGAAAAGGACATCAGCGTGGTCATGAAACCATGAAAAATGTTGACCCGAGAAACTAGGACTTTGTCCAAGTCTCTTAAGTAATCTTCTAAGGCAATTTTATTTAGATCTTCAGGGGATGTCTTTAACATAATTCTTGATGGTGGAAAAATTGCACATGATATGTCATGAGGCATTTCGGGATCAGGGACAGGAAAATGAGCATGGTGAAAAATTACTGTCTAACAATTAGGAATAAAACTTCTTAAGAAATTAATCCTACCATTAAATGATTGAGTTTCATTTTTACTCCTAGGATAGTCCAGATTCTGAATTTCCTCAATCCTTGAAGGATCTACTCGGATGCCATCTTTGGATATAATATGACCGAGCAATTTCCCCTCCTCCATATAAAAAAAAAATTCTTTGGATTGAGCGATATGCCAAATTTTATGCATCTTTGGAAGACTATCTTTAATTGCTACAATTTTTCTTCATCCGTCTTGGAAATTTTTTTTATGTCATCAAGATAAATGACCAAAAGCACATCCTTCTCATTGGAAAATTGGATATCCATCGTTATCTGAAAAGTTTCTCCTGTGTTCTTCAACCCAAAGAGCATCTTATCATACATCAAACTACCCCAAGGTGTCGTGAAGGTTGTTTTTTCTTGGTCATTTGTATGAACCAAGATTTGATTGTACCCAGAATATCCATCTAATAATGAAATCATGGAAAAAACAACCACCCTTTGTAGGATATGATCCATATTTGGAAGTGGATAGTTGTTCTTCAATGACACTTTATTTAAATTGTGGAAATCAATACACATGCGGATCTCACATGTCTTCTTTCTTATCGGTACTAGATTTGACATCCAATTTGAGAAACGAAGAGGGAAAATAATACCAGCAGTGTACAATCTATTTAATTCCTTTTCAATGGAGGGTAGCAACTTTGGATTCATCCTTTTGAGCTTCTGACAAAAAGGATTCTGATCAATTTTTATGGGAATGGTATGTTGAATTATGCTCTTGTCATACACCTTTAAATCACTATATTCCAATGAAAAAACATCATAAAATTTAGTCATAAGTGGTACATACTTATCTTTCATCCGTGGACTCAAAGACTTTGATATCTTAACCATTTTGGGCTTCTCAAGGGTGCCAAGATTAATATCTTCTACTCCTACCTCAATTGGCAACATTGTGGGTTTCTGTGAAACATCATCATGATCAAAAGCTCCTCCAAGGGTACTAGACCTCTTGTAATTGAGTTATCTTTCATTTTTAGTACCTTCAATTCTATTGCATGCATTTCTTGATCATCTTCATAAAACTGATCATCAATTTGTGCACTAACAAACTCTTCTTCCATCTGTAGGAAATTGTCAATTTATTTATCATTTTGGAAGATTTCCCAATATGGAAAATTGTCTGGAACAACAGGGAGATGTTTGACATTGATCTCATACATCTTGTTGGGATAAACTAAAATTTTGAACATACTAGCTGAAGTGGCAAGGGCATCAACAGCCATATTATTGTTCCTTGGAATCAATGATAGAGTGTATTCAGTGAAGGTCTAAAGAATTTATAATACCACATTATGCTATGCTCGCATTCTAGGATGCTTGGCCCAGTATTCCCCTTTGAATTCCTTTATTACTATCTCAGAGTCGCCATATACAAAAATCTTATTAGCACCTAGTTTCTTGAGTATTTTAAGACCGACTATCAAAGCCTCATACTCTACCTTATTGTTGGAACAATCAAAAAATAATTTATAGGAACACATCCAAACATTAGGAGGAAGATGAGATGACTGATTCAAGGGACCAATAATCCAAATTCCAATTCTAGCTCCCTCCTTACCTAAGGCTCCGTCAAAATCCATGGTCCATAGACCATTTTCTTCATCGAGAAGCTTAATTTTGGATGAACGATCTTGATTATCTTTTTGAGAATGATCTATTGTCCCAATAGGCCCTGTCTTATTCACTATTTTAGTTGTCTTTTTGACTGATGCACTGGGTTGCAAGCTGCTTGGTTCCTATTCTTAGTTTTCTTCACTTGGAATTTCTTAAACACAATCTGAAATCTCTAAAATTTATGTTTTTTATTCTACCAAACCTTCCAACAATGTTGAACGATCATCATTGTACAAAACAAATGACTCTAAATCTGTATGAACAACATGAATTGGGTGATTATTGGGTTTTTCCTTGCTACTAATCATGTACTTCATCTTATTATCCCTGTATAATTTTCTGAGTTATCCAAAAACTAGTATATTAGCATGGGAAAAGTCTAACTGTAAAGCACATTTAAGTTTTTTTCCCCATGATAGAGAGAGAAGCATTCCATATCTTGGGGGAATGTCAGCTACAACAATGTCCATAAGAACATTATTAGCTGAAATTTGATCTAAGGACATCGCTAAATATTTGATAAGACCAAGACAATTAACCCTTCTCGAGTCAAAAGAGTAAAGGTCATGGTGTTGGCTCGAGGGGTCCTGACCCATGTTTGGAGTTCAAGGTTTGCCAACAAACCCCTATACTACTGGCCCTTTCGACAATGACCTAATTTCGCAGGTCAAAGTCTCACCCGAAGCAGTATGGGTGGGTGCTGGAACCAGGTTTCCACACCCTGAGAAAGGATAGGTAAGGCAAGCAGAGTTGCACTAGGCCTTGTGGTACCCAGATTACCTTGTTCTGCGTAGGGTCAATTAGGTCTCTATTCACATCCACGTGTGCTAGATCTGTAATTATATGCTTTTATGACAGTAGCACAACATTGCATAAATAGAACATAATAGATCCAGAAACAGAAAACACACTTACACAGACCTTCGCAGCTTAAATACAGAAAACGCACAATGCAGTAATTACCAATTATTCACATAAAGAATACTCACAAATTCAATTCTCTATCAACCTTTCTTATTCATCAATTCATCAATTCCTTCTTATAATTCCATTCCTAGCCTACACACATAGTAGCAGGGTCCACACACAGCTGGACTTGGATCTCCGCGCACACAGCCAATAGGAGTCCTTTCCACAAAAACCCAAACAGATAACTTAAACCGCAATTTGCATCAATAGCTCTTCCTTTTTCTGCCTTACAATACAAAATGTTCCTCTATTTATAATAATCTAGCGTAGAATTTCCTGTGGTCCACAAACCATGGTTTTCGGACCCCTGGTTTACCCTTTTACCCATTACAATGCTTTCGGGGCTTTGACCCATCCCAAAACCCCTACACTAGACTAAATCTAATTAAAAGTATTCAAAATGGACCAGTTTCGCAGCTTGTAGGAGACCTTGTTCCAACAGTCCCCGAACACAATCTTGTGAATCTTCCCGAGTCACTGTGGCCGCCATATAGTCATTTAGCTCGGTATGGCTTAATTCGACTACCATTGACAAAGCCAGGTAAGATGTCACCGCACAGGGTAGCTAGCTAGACTGCTCCACCATCCGTGATCTCCTTAATTATGTAGGGACCAAGCCAGTTTTGCCAGAATTTGCCTGGGTGTTTCACAAATTGGCTATCGTATAAAAGGACGAGATCGCTTGCGATGAATCTCTTTTGGTGAATATGTCGATCATGCCAGGCTTTATCACAAGCCTTCTGAACCTGTTGATGAAAATTATCAATAAACCAATTTTCCTCCAAAGCCACAAGCTGTGCAAGACGCTCCTCTATGATATCTGAGTCTGCCATATTTGTAAATGTTTCAATGCATAGGCTAGGAACAATGTAGTCTATGGGCATAATGGCCTCCTTTCCATAGACCATTCGGAAGGGGGTCCTGCCTGTCAGCTTCTTGCAGGTCATTCGGTAGGCCCAAAGAATAGAGGGAATGTGAACATCCCAGTCATTACGATCAGAATTGCAAACCTTAGTTAATGCCTGTTCCAAAATTTTGTTAAAAGCTTCAATTGCCCCATTTTCTTGGGGATGGTATGGTGTACTATTTGCATGGTGGATCCATAATTCCTCATTCAGGGCTTGAATCGTTTGGTTAATGAAGTGCATACCTCTGTCACTCATTAGGATCTTTGGGTAGCCAAATCTGGTCAGAATCTACTCAAAGATGAAGTGCGCAGCAGTATCCGTAGCACAATCCTTCACCACTTGTGCCTCAGCCCATCGAGTGACATAGTTAGTGGTGGTAATAATGTAGCACGCACTTGTTTTCTTTCCTGGTAGATTGATGGGTCCTATAAAGTCAATGGCCCATTTTTAAAAAGCCTGTAGAGCCACTTGAGGCTGTAATGGCATCTCATCTTGGCACGAGGGCCGTCTTGTTCGCTGGCAGGTGTCGCATGATCTACAATAGGTGTAAGAATCCTGATGCAAGGTAGGCCAACATAACCCAACCCTAAAAATATTTTGTGTTGTAGCTTGTCCTACATAGTGGCCTCCTATGACACCTTCGCATGCTTCTGCTAAAACGAAAGGTCGTTCATGTTCCAGGACATATCTGCATAGTATTTCATTCGCGCCTAGCTTGTATAACTGACCGACGATGATAGTAAAGTCTGCTGCCCGAGTAACCAACTCCTTCTTCTGCTGCACTGAATATTCTGAAGGGGCCATGTCTGTATTGAGGAACTCAATTATATAAGAAAAGTGTGCGTCAACCACCCTAATGGTGAACAGCTACGCATCTGGTAAGCCCTCCTCCAAGTTAGTAGGTTCCTCCCCTGTTTCGATGCGGGACAGATGATCTGGGCCTTCATTCAACCTTTCGAGCTTGATGATGATCTCAAAATCATATTCCTGGAATAGCAACAGCCAGTGAAAAATCTTCCCCCCCAACACAGGCTTTTTGACCAGGTATTTCAAAGCTGAATGCTTAGTGAACATTTTAAAGTGTCCACCCAACAGATAGTGCCGATATTTTTGTAATGCGTATACCATAGCCAGTCCTTCGTGCTTAGTGGTAGAGTAGTTATGTTCTATGCCTGAGAGTTTTCGAATAAAAAAGGCAACCGGGTGATCAATATCTCCTTCTCCAGGTTCAGTGAGGACAGTGCCTAAGGCGATGCCTGACACATCCACATGTACATGAAATTCCTTCGACTAGTCAGGAAATATTAGTATGGGTGCAGAGATCATCTTCTCCTTGAGCAGTTCGAAGCTCTTCTAACATTCATCATTCCAAAAGAAGGAGACATACTTTTTAAGTAGTTTTTCCATGGGTGTTGAGATCAAAGTGTACCCCTGAATGAATTTCCTGTAATAGCCTGTGTGTTTGAGAATATAACGCAACTATTTTTTCCATCGTTGGGACTGCAAGGTTTATTATTACGGCTATCTTCGCAAGATCAACCATCAATCCTTGCCGACAGATTATGTGTCTGAGAAAGATTCCGAATGGTACACAGAAGATTCACTTCTTGATATTCAAGGAAATCTGGTGCTTCCAGCATGCATGCAAAATTAATCGTAGGTTAGACACATGCTCCTTTACCAGGCCAAAAACCATCCAGCCACCGAAATAAACCTCCAGGAACTTATTCATAAAATCCTTGAATACAACAACTACAACCATTGAGAAAATTGTAGGTGCGTTCTTGAGACCAAAGGGCATGACCATATACTGAAAGGACCCCCATTCGGTCGCGAATGTAGTCTTACTATGATCTTCAGGTGCAATTCAGATCTGGTGGTACCTTGAGAACCCGTCGGTGAAGGAATAGGCCTCCTGTTTGCCCACACTATCAAGGATTTCGTCGGAGAAGGGCATAGGGAAGGTTTCATGGATGTAGGCGTCATTTAACTTACGTAGATCCACGCAGATGTATATTTCCCCCTTTTTCTTCTTCTCTTAGATGACCATTGGACTTACCCAATCCGATTGTTCAACTGGTTCAATGATACCTACGGCAAGCATTTTTTCCAGCTCTTCTTTGATCTTTTGCTTATATTTAGGATTTAGTCCGTAAGGTCACTTCCTGATGCGACACGCCTCATGTTTCAGAGTGATGTGCATAATGCTTAGGTCCCTGGTGATTCCTTTGAGCTCAGAAAAATTTGTCGGAAATAAGTCCTGATACTCCGTAAGTAACTCTCCAATTTTTCCTATGGTTCCTTCATCCCAATAGTCCTCAATTTTAGCCAACTTAGGGTGTTCTTCCGTCCCAAATTAACTTTGCATAGCTTGAGAGGTTGCATTACATCAATATTCTGCAGCGAGGGTCCAATAACAGTGCATTCCGCTTCAGATTCCGGAACAAAGATGTTTCTCGGATTATCTTCTTCTTCATCAATCACCAAGCTCCAGTAGTTGACTATGTCTTGCATCTACGCTTCCCATGTCAAGACTGCTAGTGTGGCGTGGTGGTGAGACTTCTTAAATATAAACGCATTGATGTCCTGCAGAGCTTTGTCAAACATCTCCACCCCCCCAATTAGTCTGAACGTTCCTATAAAGTCCTCTTTTAGTATTCCCCAGTGGCGGGTATGCTGGTGTAACTTCACATCTAAGTACCAAGCGGCAGGGATATGGCCCAAGGCATGAACAAATAGATGGACCCATTCTTTTGTAGTCTGGTCGAACCATTTGGTCATCCAGGCATGTAGATGTGCACGGGGATCCCCGGGTTCAAGGAATATCTTGGTGCATACATTAGCTGGAGGGGAAAACCGCATAATTATTCTATCTCGACATGTTTCCCAGTCCAGGACTACTTTCTTGTGGGTATCCCACCATCGTGCAGGTGTCCCATGCAAAGCCAGATTAAGGGCCCAGATCTGTCATTCTCTTGGCACCCTAGCTTCCAGTGTTCTTAGGAATTCCTAGACACTACTAGACCCATCAAAGTGGGGAAGATCTCTTACATCCGAAGAAATGCAGTAGAGGGTCCTCGTGACCCAAGGGTATCGCAGTGCTAAAACATCGTGTAACAAGTTTTTCCAAATCTCCAGTTCCCCATCGGGGTCAGAAAATAATTCACTGTCCTTCTCCCAATGGATTATTCCATCTGTTGTGGGGTTAACTCAGTGTTCGTCTTGCGTAGTTAATTTGTAAATGTGATGTATTTCCTCCTCCTCGTATGCTGGTTTTTTATACCGCACACCTTCGGTGGGATCTAGTGGTACTATTACGCACGTATCATTATTCTCAAACACCATGCTACGCTTTTTGAGATTGATGACACCCCCCACGTTTATAGCCCAGTCTAGTCCTAAGAGTGTAGGGTAAGGATCCGCATCCTCCACAATTTCTATGACTTCAAATTCAGCTAGGATTTTTACTCCTGCGATATCTACCATGACTTTTGGCAACCTTCCCAAAGGGATGATCTTCTGTTGATTCACCCTGCACAACTGGATGGTGGGCCATTACAATTTAGGCTCTCCCATTCATTGCCATGTTTTCTTTGGTAATACGTTCACATCCTACCCAAGATAGAGAATAACTTGATCCATCTCGTAGTTGCCAATTTGCGCAGTCAACTGCATTTCTCTTTCGGTGTGTTTCTTATAGCTGTACAGCTTGTGTACATCCATAGTCTCAGGAATTGTGTTGGGCCGGGCTGCGCAACTATGCAATAATACTTGAAGGTTTTCTACAGCCTGTAGGTTACGTAGCAGATTTAGACATGCCTACAAAAAGGGCTCAACCCCTTCCTCTATCTTGAGGTGCATCGGTGGCTGTGCAGGAGCTGCCAGTGTTTCTTGCGCTCCGATGTTCAATCCTTCCGAAGAGGTCATAGGATCCTTGGCAAGCACTTCCTTGGCTCCTTGGGTGACCATCCCGCTGTGTGTCATCATTTTTACACTCGAGTCTAGATTCCTTAGCTCAGTTTTAACTCTTTGCACATTCTGCGTAGGGGTGGGTTGCTTTTCCTACATTTTTGCTATCAGGATCGGGCAGTCTTCAATATCATGGTCTAGCTACCGGAAATATTTTCAGGACTACCTGGTGGGACTTAGGCAGTCCCTGACGAAGTTCTCTACCTCTCTGCAGTTATAGAAGATCAGCTTCCCCCGGCCCCGTCCTGCGCTTCCTCCCCAACCCCCCCTGCCCCTTGTGGGGGAGCCACCAAAGTTTGCGGGGGATCTCGGTGACGTAGGGTCTGATTGTACCCTATAGAGGTTTCCTCGATCTGCCATCAAGTCATATGTGCGACAGTTCTTCTCATCGTTCCCTACCGACCGACAGAACCTACACCATTGTTGCTTCAGTTCGCCCATACTTAGCTGAGGGCACTGGGCCGTATCATGTAGTCTCGGTACCCGACAGTCATCGCACCATAGCACAGATTAGCTAGAGTCGGGGCGTAGTGGACCAGGTCCCCTTGCCTATAAGTAATCCGTCAATAGAGGACATTGGTCCTTTGTATGGCCAAACACCCAACATCGTATGCACCAGAGGTCTGCGCTAGCTCCTTTTCCTCGTTCCGTCCGTAAGCTCTGAATTTCCATGTGCATGGCTCCAAGCTGCTCTTGAATCTACTGTACTCCCCCCAACGTGTCGTCCTTAGGCACGGCCTAGAGTTTCATGGTAGCTTCCAAGGCTTTTTCCTACGACTCGAAGGTCTGGTGGCCCATTGGTATACGTAAGTGAGGTAGCAACATAGCGATGAACCATTCCATGTGTTGTCTGTCGTCGTACTTGAACCCTCCTTCCCTGATTGCTTTCTTCAATCGCTGATTGGCCTCCCACACCGACTCAGACGCACCTTTCTTGAAGTCTTTTACTTCTACTACCAAATTAGAGTAAGATTTTGGCTTCTGAAACTGTTGTTTTAGGGCATCCTTAATATCTTGAAGAGATGCGCTCTCGTTTTGAGATATGTATCACATATACGAGTCCAGAGCCCTTTCTTCGAAGGCCAGGGACAACTGTGCTCTCTTCACAGTATCGCTTTCCACACCCTGCGCAGTCCATACCGAGTTAGCCACGAACCAAAAACGATCCATGTCCTCATCGATCGCTCCTTTGAGGGTAGGTAATTTCAAGTGTGCCGCCATGTCTCCTTCTAGTAATTTTTCGGTTGAGGGCTTGTTCTCCCGTGAGTCTGACGTTGGGGGAACTGGTGGACCTTGCGTAGTTTCTCTTCTCAGCAAGCTACGGGCAGAGTGATCCTCTTCCTGATTGGTTCGATAGTACTTACCGCTCCATGTTGTGCTTTCATCTAGAGTAGCGCTCATTCACTTCCGCGTTAGATCTCTAGTATTTGCTTGTCAGTACCCGATCCCTTTCTCAAGATTCTCTAGGTCCCGGCAACGAAACCATTTGTTGGCTCGAGGGGTCCTGACCTAGGTTTTGAGTGCAAGGTTTGCCGACAAACCCCTATATTACTGGCCCTTTCGGAAATGACCTACTTGCGCAGGTCAAAGTCGCACCCGAAGTAGTATGGGTGGGTGCTGGAACTAGGTTTCCGCACCCTGAGAAAGGATAGGTAAGGCAAGTAGAGCTGCGCTAGGCCCCGTGATACCTAGATTACCTTTTTCTACGCAGGGTCAATTAGGTCTCTATTTGCATCCATGTGGCTAGATCTATAATTATATGCTTTTATGACAGTAGCACAACATTGCATAAACAGAACAGAACAGATCCAAAACAGAAAACACACTTACACAAATCTTTGCAGCTTAAATACAGGAAACACACAATGCAGTAATTACCAATGATTCACACAAAGAGTACTCATTGATTCAATTCTCTATCAACCTTTCTTATTCATCAATTCACCAATTCCTTCTTACAATTCCCTTCCCAGCCTACACACACAGCAGCGGGGTCCGCACACAACTGGACTTGGATCTCTGCGCACACAGCCAACAGGAGTCCTTTCCCCAAAAACCCAAACCAGATGACTTAAACCACAATTCGCATCAATTGCTCTTCATTTCTCTACCTATAATACAAAATGTTCCTCTATTTATAATAATCTAGCCTAGACTTTCCTATGGTCCGCAAACCGTGGTTTTCGGACCCTTGGTTTACCCTTTTACCCATTACAATGCTTTCGGGGCTTTGACCCACCCCAAAACCCCTGCGCTAGACTAAATCTAATCAAAAGTATTCAAAATGGATCAGTTTCGCAGCTTGTAGGAGACCCTATTCAAACACATGGTATGACCTAGTAATATCTAATCCAAATTTATCCATGATGGCTTTAGGCATGACATTATGGGAGACCCCAGAGTATAGCATAGAATTATGAAGGATGAAGTCATTAATTTTGAGACTGAGGTAAAAAGGTGGAACTTCATTTTATTCTAAGTACCATCTACAGTAGGGCCAAACAAAATATCGAGGTAGTCATCACTAACATTTATCGTATCAAACATTTGGTCAACCTTAAGAATTTTGGCTACTTGAAACTCATATTAGTCATTCTTGATTAATTCAGTCAAAGGAATTGGGACATTAAGCTTTGAAATTTCATTCTCAAGACCAAATAAAGTAGAATTATTTTCTACCTCTTTAGATGACATGTCCTTCTTTTCAGTCTGTTCTCTGATTGGGATTTC
This sequence comes from Pinus albicaulis, assembly GCA_034641835.2. NCBI lineage: Eukaryota > Viridiplantae > Streptophyta > Pinopsida > Pinales > Pinaceae > Pinus > Pinus albicaulis. The sequence goes on along the minus strand of CM076579.1, from coordinate 691,396,846 downwards.
TTTTCTTTTTCCTTCGTCTTGAATTTCTTTGTCCTTCTTTGGATTGATAGTGGAAGCTTGATTACTTTTTTCCTTGATTTTTAATAGCATGTCCTTTTTCTTTATTCTGATTTGTATTGCTCATTTCTTTGTTATGAAAATCTTCTTGAGAATTTTTATTTTTCTTATTTGAATATATAGGAACATTTCTATTTCTCAGGCCATATTTCCTTTGCACTTGGCTAAGGGAATTTTGATAACCTATTTGATAATCCTCTGTCTTTACTTCCAACATATCATCACTAGAAAGAACATACTTCTTATCATCAGTTACATAAGGTTATTTAGAAAATTCATCCTCCTCAGTCAAGAAAATGGGTTGTTGATTTTCCTCAAAAGGTGATTTTCCTCTGAGATCTCTTCTTCCTCATCAGGGCCCTCTATATAATTTTCCTGAAAAGGAGTACAGATATACTACTGACCTTGTTGATCTTGACCCCTTTGCTCCCTTTGTTTAATCATGTATTGAGGTTGTTGTTGTTGACCTTTGAAGTTGGGATTTTGAATTGGAGGTTCTGCTTGTCTATCTGTGATGGTCATCTTGTCCATCATCTTCTCCATTGGCTTAGTAAAAGTATCAATTTTACCCTCAGATGAAGTAGATGGCTCCTCCTTTATGGTAGCCCTCTTTTCTGATTTCATCTTTGAATTTTTGATAAGAAGATTTGCCTCAACACTTGTTGCATTCCTTTGCATGTCTTCAAGGGTAGTAGGATTTCTCTCCCTCAATTAGTAGGCCATACTCGGATCAAAATCATCTGGATAATAAAGAAGTGCCAGGCCAGGAGGAGGCTTAATTTTTTCTAGGATAGAATCATATATATTATTAAATCTGGTTGTGGAATCTTGCATAGTTCATTAGTATTTCTCTTCAAAGCATTGTATTTGGCCATAATTTGTAGAGGGTTCCTTTTCTCTTCCCACTTTGATAGGAATAGGTCTATTAAATATTGTGAATTGGCTACAAAAGAAGTTGTTAAGGAATGAAACCATTTCTTGACTTCCTGCAAAAAACTTTGTCCTATTATGCGCATTTTGGCATCATCATTATCAATTTCCTCGAGACCATTAAAACCAATCACTTTAACTATATTTTGTTGAGCAGTGACCTTTGTTGTCCCACCAAAAAAAGGATATATTTGACCATAATTTTTAGGAAAAGAAGTAATTTGGGGTGGTAAAATCAAAAGAGAAAATACTGCCTTGATTGTTGGAGAAGGTTGTATAGAAATCATAAGAGGTGTTGATGGAAGAGATGTTTATAGAGAAGTTATGGATTGATAGTGGAGGATGATGGAGAATTTATATGAGGAGGTGTAACAGTAGATGTAGTAGAAAATAAAGTCTCTTTTCGGTACTAGATATAGGCCTTTTCAGATGTTATTTGGAACTGATCAACCAAGCATTGAAGTTTATCAAAATCTGACCAGGCCTTACTATTACCCTAAAAATATGAAGACTCAAAAGATGGAAAATAAGATTCAAACTTAATGTGATAAAAAACTGGTTCTAAGAAGAAAGACTCTGACTTAGACTTTAATAAAGATGACTCAAAATGAGGTCAAAATATAGATCTTCCAGAGAAACTAACCTAGTAGGCAAAGATGTGGATCTTACTAGTGGAGGTGTACCTTTTTTAACTTCTTGAAAATATTCCCTTTTCTTTCTTAATAGCCTCTCAGGGTCATTAACTACTGGCGAAGGATTAGGATCAGGATTAGACCTCATATGAATTTTTGGAGGCAGTTTTCTTATCAATCCACACTTTGGCTTGAAATGACTAAATCAAACTTCTTTGACTGCTAGCACCTGTCACCCAAAGGTATAGCCTTCAACTAACTATAATAAATATCCCCAGGGAAGATTTGAAACTCGATCCTTGGAAATGGCACCAAAATGTTAGGTCCCCTTAGTTTCCCAAGGCTGAGAAAAGAAACCAAATAGGTAACCACAGACCAACTTTTTACTTGGTATCTAGCCCTACAAAATTAGAGAGGTTTCTCTCAAAATCAACCTCACAGCCAATGGAAGTGACTAAAGAGTATTAGGGTTTTAGGCTATTTATCAACTCAATAGTGTCTTTTATTTAGGTTTTGTTGGATAAGAAGCACCGGATTAGGAACTATGCCTAGTATTCCAAAGGATCAATTGCATTGATAGAATGAGGCAAGATAGATATATCTACTGATAAAAAATATATTTTTCATTGTAATATGGTGATGAGGAAATAATATAAAGAAAGTAAGTGAGCATACATGTATGAATTAACTTATTTAGAAGATAAAACACTTATATGGAAATATTAGACAAAACGGAGCATATGAGGTAGTGTATCATGTTTTAAACTTAGGATATTAACACAAGAAGAACAAAGATGGTTGCTAGAACAAATTAATCATCAGATGCATAAGGAAAAATGGAGAAAAACACTGTCACTAACCACATCACAAGAATCCCATAAAAATAGTTGAAACTGCCTATATATTATTTTTTCAAAGAGTCAAGTACACTAGTTCCAAAAAGGTGTAAACTTCAAGTATCCAACATTCTCTTTTACTTGTTTCTGAGTACGTATAGAATAAAAACAAGATTCCAACACTAATGGGTCAAATCCTGATCCATAGAAACTAATTAATGATATAGTAGATCACCATCCAGGCTGGAAGGACTTTTATTATTGTAATATTCCTATTTTAATAGGAATATTCAATTTCATTTTGTTTTCTTTGTTCAAAGAATAATTATGTAAAGGAGGGTCAAAAAATCCTAATAAAAGAATAAATACATGCCCAATGTGAAAAAGGGTAAATCTGGGCCACTTTAATAAACACACTTGAGTGTGAAAAGAACAAATCCACTTGACTGGGTCAACCTTGACCATATCTACAGTGCAGTATTGGAGGAGTGCTCATCAATAAGGCATATTGTAATTCTAGAAGGAGGTCTCTTGTGTGAAAGAGATAAGTTGATGAAGGTGGTTTAGGGTTTTGGCAAGCTCTCATCTTATAAAATAAGGGGAAGGCAACATGTTGAGGTTGTTCATGATTTTATTTCTGATTTGTTGTATGTTTAGACACACAACTTTCTTGGTTGTTTAGCCTAGATTTCATATGTTGTTTAGCAATGGAATTTCCTATTTAGGAGATCCATCTCTTCCCATTGAGGAGCTCTTGGGAGAGCTTGTATTGTTTTCCCACTATCTAGTTGGAGACCAAGCTTCTACTTCCAACTCCAATGTAGATCTAGTGAGGGTTTGCTTGCTTTTGTAAGCTGCAACAAGTGGAACACTAGATCTGTCCAGATCTAGCCTGTATTGGAGCCTCTTCTCGGTGAGTGTGTCTTTTAACCTCGTGGAAGAGTGCATCCATTGTTGTAGCTTCAGTTTTTCATCTTGGCATCAGGCCAACTCGGTTATTCAAGCTGTAGCATAGTCTCCCTTGAGGGACTGCATTATTTTCATAGAGATTAGATCTCTTCAAACCTAAGTCATTCCAGTGCTCTTTTTCACATTGAGTTTGGGTGCATCAATTGGAGAGTTGGTTTCTGATTTTTGGGGATCTACTCTTCACTTTGAGATCTTATGGAGGAGATATATACTTTGTACTTTTTAGATCTAATCTGCATATTCTGAATACTACAACATTTCTGAATATTTCTGCAGATCTACTTTCTTAGATCTCAGATCTACTACTTATGTTTAGTGTAAACCCCAAAGTTCCAAAGGGATCTGAAATAGGAGCCTTCCTTGTGCATGGATCTGATATAGATCCAACTCTTTATGCATAGAACTGCTATAGATCTAACATGTAATATACAACAGTTGCAGCCTAATAGAAATAATGTTATCAAGGCAGATTTTAGTCTTTCATATGGTTGTAACCCTCCTTTGAGGGAATTTATTCTGTTTATGACTTGTATTTTCAGCCATGTATCTGATAAACTCCATTGTATAACTTATTTTCTGCTGTAAGTACAATTTAAGAGCATTTCATGAGCCTCTTATCATTTCTCTGCAGAAATTGCGTTATCTTCTGAGTAGAATTATTTGTTATTGTTGCAGTCCCTCTTTGAGGCGTTTTTCAAGGGAACTAGGCATGGGAGATCTGTTTAATCGAACTAAGAGGATTTCTTTTTTATACCCTCTTTGATTTAGGACATAGATACTCAAATATAAGGGATCCAAGGGCTAATTTCAAGATTTGTAGTAGCCTTCCTTGAAAAATGCATTTTTCAGGCATGCCTTGCTAGCTGTTCCAGATTTGGAATATTACAGTGGTATTAGAGCATGATCCTTGGCTCAGACTATAAGCATCAAGCCAATATGTATTTTCTGGGAGGGAGAAGACAAAAGAAGGAGAATTTTTGCATGGAAGACACATAGAGGAAGGGTCAAAATCCTTTTCTTGGAAGAATGGAAGGGAAAGGGTTCTCAAGAAATTTGTTCCAAACCCTGTTTGAGCCTACGAGAAAAAACAGAGAAATAAAGGGGATAGGCTATGAAGTTTCCCCAACTGGATCTACAAGATCTATGCATGAGGAGAATTCTACATACTCATCTTATGGGTATGAGCACTCAGCCATATCATCAAAGCTACCATATTCTATTAGCAACTTCTTCATGAGGAGGAAGAGGGGATATGTGCCAAAGGGAGGATCTGCAAATCCAACTCCACCCATGAAGACCTTTGAGGAGAATGTGAACTTGTTTGATACCTTACCCAGGGCAAGATCCTCATTGGATGGAGAGTCTTCTTTTCAAAAGGAAGACATGCGGATTCCTCTTTCAAAGGTAGACCAAGATCTAAGGTCTCTTATTGATGATGAGGCATTTTCCACCATTGAAGAAAGGGCTAGGGGTGGCAGCGCAGTCATAACAAAGGCATCTCTAGCATTTCATGAAGGAGAAGGAGGAGCAGCTGCCCAAAGAAGAGAAGCTCTTGCATTCTTGCAAGCAGTTTCAAAGAGTCTGACATATAGAGATTATGGCAGAATCCATGAGCAGCATGTGCCATCATTATCAAATGGTGAGATCCTGAATACTACAGAGGATGGAGAGGAGGGAAAGCTTCATAAGGTAAAAAAAATTTACCCCTCTTTATTTCAAAGGAGTGATGTGCTAAGAAGGCATGAAAATCTATGCAAGAAAAGAAAGGACACATCAGTCCATACATATTTCTATTATGATCTATGCCTTGATGTATCCTTACGTGGGAGAAGTCTACTAGGGCAATCCCTTGATGGAAAGAGAAAAGTGTTCTCTCAACCTTGTACAATAATGGTACATTTGACCAGGGGAGGAACTATCACAATGCTGGAGACTTTGGGTAAGAAGTATGCTTATGCAAATCACATCTTACTTTATGATTTCATGCATTCTTTTACTTTACATATGCAGGCCATGACTCCAAAAAGGAGTGTCCTACCTTATAAGCTTCATGGCCAACTGTGGGCCAGAACTATTTCAAAACATGGCCCCTCCCTTGATGGGCTGAGGGAGATTTTGCAGCATGATGGATGCTTCCTGAAAGCACCAAATATACATTTCACCTTCATCCATGGTGGAATGACAAGGACAGCAACTAAGTCGCATGTAAACCACTTACCACATCTAGATCTGAAGCAGGGAGGAGATGACATGTGCTGGTTTTTATTGGGTGAGTGTGGGTACCATCCAAATTTTTTGATTTTCTTGTCTCATGCCTTGTATCTCAAGGAAGGAATGCATAAGAAGAAGGCATGGTTGCTTTGGTTGACAAGAAGAAAGTATGGGCACCCCATGATGAATTCCATGTCCATACATTTACTTATCTCTATGATGTATGTACATGTATTTCTGTTTAGAATGGATATCATAATCATGTATGTACTTCGGGTTGGGAGAAGAGGTAACCTTCTCATGGGGTGGCATAAGGGAGCTTGTTTATATCATGATGTCAATAATGCTCCAATATTTTTTATGAACATGAGAGGAGGAATGACACATTGGTTGGGTGTGTCCTTTGGGGATGAAATCTCCCACATTCATTCATGCTTCAAGAGGGGGATAGAACATTGTGTGGCTGCAATATTATATCATTTGTTTCCTTATGCTAGAAGCCATATGTTGGGCTTATGTCATTGGAATAAGTCTCTCACTTGGGAGAATTTGCAGCAAGACATGTTTTTTTTGGATCATATTCAGCCAACACCTATTATCCTCTCCTATTCCCAAGCTTTGAAGAAGATTTTTGCAGCAAGAAGGTGGTGGGATGGCCACTTATTGTACTATGATTTGAGGCAGCAAGATGAAGGACAACGATGGTCTCAACGGAGGGACTATTGTCACCATCCAATATATCATACGACACTTATTCCATATTTCTTTTGGAGCACATATGGTGAAGAGAATTTATTCACTATATGCATGGAATATTGGGCAAGAAGGCTCACTAGAATCCATGAAGGGAATCATGAAGCTTTGAGTCTCTTTTAGCTTCATGAGGACTATATTGTTACAGCCCAGGATCATCAGCTCCATATGTATCATAAATGGAGGGAGAGATAGCATGAGTTGAGTATTTTTATCTCTCATTTCCAGCCATGGAGCCCCTACACATTGCATATGGTGGGGATTGGTGACTATTTCTTTGAGCTGCCAAGGATGGCTCACTTTTTTTGGATGATAGCAGGGAGATTGGAGTTTCTCAAGGGGGTTGAAGTGCCCAATATTTACCATCTCTCATACCTTGAAGATACCAATGGAAAACATATGATTCTTTTATGTATCTCCCACTACTTCATGATGACAGCTATTTGGTTCATCCACCAAAGGTAAACTTGTATTCTTGGGAGGAGACAATTCCATTTGAGATTTTGAAAATTCCTTGTGAATTGGTTGAGGACAAGCTACATTTTGGAGGGGAGGATTGTAATATTCCTATTTTAATAGGAATATTCAATTTCATTTTGTTTTCTTTGTTCAAATAATAATTATGTAAAAGAGGGTCAAAAACTCCTAATAAAAGAATAAATACATGCCCAATGTCAAAAAGGGTAAATCTAGGCCACTTTAATAAACACATTTGAGTGTGAAAAGAACAAATCCACTTGACTAGGTCAACCTTGACCATATCTACAGCGCAGTATTGGAGGAGTGCTCATCAATAAGGCACAACGTAATTCTATAAGGACATCTCTTGTGTGAAAGAGATAAGTTGATGAAGGTGGTTTAAGGTTTTGGCAAGCTCTCATCTTATAAAAGAAGGGGAAGGCAAAATTTTGAGGTTGTTCATGATTTTATTTTTGATTTGTTGTCTGTTTAGACACATAGCTCTCTTGGTTGTTTAGCCTAGATTGCATATGTTGTTTAGCATTGGAATTTCCTGTTTAGGAGATCCATCTCTTCCCATTGAGGAGCTCTTGGGAGAGCTTGTATTTCTTGCCCACTGTATGGTTGGAGACCAAGCTTCTACTTCCAACTGCAATGTAGATCCAGTGAGGGTTTGCTTGCTTTTGTAAGCTGCAGCAAGTGGAACACTAGATCTGTTCAGATATAGCCTGTATTGGAGCCTCTTCTCAGTGAGTGTGTATTTTAACCTCCTAGAAGGGTGCAGCCATTGTTGGAGCTTCAGTTTTGCATCTTGGCATCAGGCCAACTCGGTTATTCAAGTTGCAACACAGTCTCCCTTGAGGGACTGCGTTATTTTCATGCAGATTACATCTCTTCAAACCTAAGTCATTTCAGTTCTCTTTTTCAGTGGAGGAGGCCTCTGCTCTATTGGAGGAAGTGTATTGGAGTGCACGAGCTTCAGATTCTGATCTTGGCATGTGGAAATCAGCCATAAATCCCCTACAATGAATTTTCTACTCCAAATTTACGTTATTCTTGTAGTAGGTGTTGCATGGAGTTTGGGTGCATCAATTGGAGAGCTGGTCTCTGAGTGTTGGGGATCTACTCTTCACTTTGAGATCTTATGGAGGAGATCTATACTTTGTAATTTTCAGATCTGATCTTCATATTCTGAATACTACAACATTTCTGAATATTTCTACAGATCTTCTTTCTTAGATCTTCGATCTACTACTTATGTTTGGTGTAAACCCCAAAGTTCCAAAGGTATCTAAAAGAGGAGCCTTCCTTGTGCATGGATATGATATAGATATGAATCTTTATGCACATATATGCTCTATATCTAACATGTAATCTACAGCAGTTGAAGCCTAATAGAAATAAAATTGTCAAGGTAGCTTTCAGTCTTTCATATGGTTGTAACCCTCCTTTGAGGGAATTTCTTCTGTTTATGACTTGTATTTTTAGCCATGTATCTAATAAAACCCATTGTATAACTTATTTTCTGTTGTAAGTACAATTGAAGAACATTTCATGAGCCTCCTATCACTTCTCTACAGAAACTGCGTTATCTTCTAAGCATAATTATTTGTTATTGCTGTAGTCCCTCTTTGAGGCATTTTTCAAGGGAACTAGGTGTGGGAGATCTATTTAACCCACCTAGGAGGATTTATTTTTGATACCCTCTTGGATTTAGGACTTAGATACTCAGATCTAAGCAATCCAAGGGATGATTTCAAGAGCTGTAGCAGCCATCCCTGAAAAATGTGTTTTTCAGGCATGCCTTGCTAGTTGTTCCAGATTTGGAATATTACAATTGTTCATGATACAGTAGACTGCTTATGACAGATAGTTGCATCCATATTGTCTCTAATTTTGATGTAATATTGAAACCATATATGTACTAGAACATTTAGTTAGTTTTGATCTGAGTATGGGAATTCCTATCTCAGCGATGATATATATTTGCATTGAATGTTTTTACAGGTTTTTGACCAGCATCTCCAATCCAATCCTCAAAAAGATAAATCACTTCACTCTTCAGAAAAATTCTCAGACTTTGTACTTTAGGGGGGAATCTGTTACACTTAATTTTGTCACCATGACATTTGAATGTTCATATGGGTCCATTCCCATCCCTATCATGTTCCCTTAGAGGTCAAAAACACTGATGTTCCTGAATCAAGTCTTGGAAATTGGAGAAAATCTCTGTAAAACCCTTAAAATTATTCATGCATGGTTTTATTAGCCTTTCCCTGCACATGTGTTGATGATCCTTCCATTATTTGCGGCGACTACCACATTTTTTGCCACTAAAACCTACACAGCCCCATGAAAATCAAGTAAAAGGAAAAAGTAACTTCTATAGGCCTAGTTGGTTGAATATTCTCCCAACTGGAAGCCTTTAGAGTCACGCCAGTTCAAGATTTATCCCTCTACTCATGGAGGTTATCCCTTGGTCCAAGGAACTCAAATCACTTCATGTGAGGAATCCATCCCTCTCTTCATGGAACTGAAACTACCTCAATCTCCCTATAAATTGAGCTCAAGTTTCAGGTTCTAGGTTAGATACTAATGCGATTAGAGACTGATCTATATAGTTTCTAAGCTTAAGAGAGTTCATAGAGTGCATACTTTCTATATTAGTGAGTTGTTTTTGACACACTAAAGATCACACCTATGTGACCATAACTTCATGTTGGTAATTCTAGAGAGGAAGGCTTATCATACTGAAGTATAACGATTTATAAAGACCCTGGGAGAAATCTATACAACATCAAGGCATCCGGTTGTAATATTTCTCTTTCTAATGTATGATAATACATATGGAACTCTATTTATCATTGTATTGTTTATGTATTTATGGGAATAACGTCAATACTTAGACTCCTTGATCACTAAGCTGGATTCTTAATTTTTTATTATGTTATATTGCAAATGCTTTGATTATTTGTCTTGTCTTTTATTGCATATTCTACTCATTGGAGAACTACTTTGAAGCAACAGGACAAAGGGCTACATAGGCATTTGGATTTCAAGGTAGGAGCATGTCATCTCTACTTTACTATTATAATGTTCTTAAATTACAATTAATCTAGAGAAAGAGGTATTCAAATGGATCTTTGTTTCTAGTTACTCGTTGGAGTACTAGGGAGATCGCTCTTGTCCGCAAGATGGATTAATCCTCATAACAAATTGGCGACCATACTAGGGATCTAGAGCTTAGTTTTCTTTGTTTGTATTCAGTTTGAAACTTTAGTTTTCTAATTTTGACTTCTCTAAGGGTGGTTGGGTAGATAAGTTTTTAGAATCTCTAAGAAAGAAAGTTTACATTTTATTTTTTCTAAGTTTTTCCTTATCTCTACGGTTCTCTTTGGAAGACAGAGTGGCAACCTGCATGACTTGTTAGTTCAATCCAGTGCGCATGTGCACTGTTGTCAACTGATAAGCTATGCACCCCCTGGAAAATTTTGAAAAAATTAAATTTCTCTCTTTTAAAGGTAGATAACCAAATTCTTCAATTTTTCCCTGATCCATTCCAGTTGTTAGATCCTATCTGAGGACTCCCTTTCAGTAATTTTGAGTCTTGTATGATTGATCATCATGTTTGCATTTTACAAGTTAGGGTTTTCCCTGGTTTACTATTACTATGTATGGAAGATAAATTTGTTTGCCTTAGCTCACTAGTTTTTCGATCTTGTCTTATTGAGCCATCATAATTGTAGCTAACCTTAATTTTATGAATATTTGTTCCCTATTCATTTGCAAACTTGGAAAATATTCTAGCCCACTGAAGCCTGATTCAATACCAAGCACTCTTGGATGATTTCATTTTTGCTGAGATAAGTGGAAACCTTCTTATTCTAATCACAACTAAGATAAATCATCCACAAAACATTCATAAGTATTCTAGTTAGTATTTAGAATTAGAATTTTGTTTTGATTTAGAAATTTATACTTTTTAGGGTTTTTTAGGAATTGTTTTCTTTTGGGAATTGATTGATTGTTTGGTTATTAAAGAATTTTATTCGAAAAGAGAAATTGATCATTCTTGCAAATTTAGTTCCTAATGAAATTGTCTTCTTTTCAAAAAGGATTTTGTTTATGAATGAGGAAGTTTGTGTTTTGAAAATCAATAAATCTCTCAAGTTTCTCCTAAATAGAATTCATTGAAAAGAAAGAGTTGCATTTCTCATATAGATGCATTTATATTATTTTGCGTCGGGTCACAACATCATCAAAGTTTCAACTCCATAACCTTTGTGTTAAATAACATCCAAATCAATACAGCGCTTAATAAAATCAATCTAAACATTTTTACATTTTCTAGGGCTCATTCCACCAACATAGCTTAGGCTAGTGTTTTGGAATAGGTTGTAATAACCATTCCAAATCATCTTAAACAAACAAGTAGAATATTGCAGTAGGGTGATCCAATTGTTGCATTTGTACTCTGGGAAGCTCTTCCTAAAAGATTCAAGCATGAGATCATGTCAGACCCAATGAGGTAATCATACATATCTCATTGGCAAAGATAGAATATGTACATGTAATACAAACAGTAAACCTCAGATTAACCATTGTCAAGGAGCCCAGGGTCAGTTGTTGGCAAACCTCAAATTTACCATGTCGAGGAGCCTTCAACGGTATTAAGCTTGATACTCTACCCTTCTGTGTATATTGGATCGTAGACTATTCCCCCATGTGCATTTGTCTCCGATGGTGACCTTATTGGCCATAATATTTAGGATTTTTCCCAAGGTGACAGTGGAGGGAAGGTCCCACTGTACCTGGAATAGGCATCGGCTAGACTCACTTGGACTGTTCGGAGGGTACTCTTCACTTTAAGATGGCATAAGTGGAGGGACCTACACCAGAATGTTTCATTAAGTAGGTTTTCGGGGTAACTGTTCCAACTGCCAAGTTTTCCACATTAAATTCTACGACGTTGGATTTCATCACCAGCAAGTATTTTTATTATGGAAACATATTGTTTATGTGTGTTTTGTCTCTTAGATTTTGTAGGCGTGTGTTCAAATTTCTTGTTTTCTTAGCGGCCTTAGGTCTATTTTGTTGAAACATTTTTTTTGATTTCGTGTGTTAAAAATTAACTGTCATTGAATTACCAAGACATTCTCGTAGAATGCAGCAGAAACCCCCTAAGTATACCCCGAGTCAATTGGAAAAACTTAAATCTGAAAGAGGTTAACAATCAAGAACCAGGTCTACTGAACAAGGGGAAACATATGTAATAATACATCTCGATTACGAATTAAATCAACCTCAGACTGTAGGAAGAAATAAAGAACAACCAGAAATTTCAGAAGTAATCAAATTTGAGTTTGTGACTAGTGAATTATCAGATACTCAACTTATTGAACTTGAAATATATGAGCCTGAATCTAAATCTACTTTGTCTCAGTCAACTTCGGAGTTCATAGCCCGAACTCCTAGTCATCCTCGTTCACCTTGAGTGAATCTTCACATTATTGAGAACCTTCCTCCTGGCCTGATTAGTATAGAAGATATTATTGACATGGAAGAAGAGTTCACAATTCCATCATGTTAAGAATATTTAGATCTAAGGTATAGTGAACTGATTTACCCTTACAATCCTTTTAAACCAGACCCTTGGTATAAAAAATTTATAGAATTTCTACATAGTAATGGTCTCAATTATTCACCATGCCACATTCCTTTTTACTCCATACCCAAAGGTAGTTACATGTCTTCATCAAGCATGTCAGGTGAGTCATCCATGTCTTCTTCATCGCCGAAATTTTTTTTGTATGGTGGTCCATCAGTTCCTGCTGGATACTAGTCGCTCTCTGGTACTTTCTCAGGAGCATCTCCCTCTTATGAAAATATTACATGATCAACTGGTCTTAATGAATCTAATACCAAAAATCTGACAATGGAACAATTCTATATGATGACCGGAAATATTCCTTCAACTGACTCTCAAGGTGGAAATTTACCGCCTATGGGGCAGTATAATCCTCAAGGACCATCTCTTCCAGGGCAGTACCCTATGCCAGGGCCAAAACCTATTAAACTGAAGTACCCTATGCTGGGGCCACAACCTATTCAAGGTAAGTACCCTATGCCAGGACCACAACCTATTCAAGTAAAACCGCCTCCTCAAGGGCAGCAGTTCTATCAAGAGAAAATGTCCTTTCAAGGAGGCCAACCTTTTACTGGAAATTATCCGGAAAATTATCAAACTTACGTTCCAATACCTCAAACCAATTATGGTCAAACTTATTCACCACAACCTTTAATGGGAGCTCCTTATCCTAGTGTTAGTACAGTGTGGAACCCGTCATTGAATCAACAACAATTGCAACCTACAGTACAAGTACCTTATAATCAACCTGGTCAGATAACTGGTAAATTTGGTTATACCCAAGTCCAACAACCTGCTCAGCCCGCATTTTAAATTACACCTCAAGTGTCTGTACGTAGTAGTCAGTAAGTTGGTCTGAGTACTCCAATAAATCCTGTCCAATCTGTTGTGCAAAATTATGTTCAACAACCAAGTACACCTATCCTTGGAGTTTCTCAAGTCCCTATTGCTACAACCCTTCAAACAACGGCATCAATTGTAACACAAACAACCCATCAAGTCACTTCTCATCAAAATGGACCTATTGTTAAGTATACTATTCAAACCTCTGTAGGACAACCTAGTGAAGCTACAATTCCAAAAAGCCAACCTTTTGCAGGTCAGTTTGTGAATCAACCTTTTCATGGGTAGTTTCAATATGGACCAATAGGAAAAAATCTAGTCTACAAAGATAAACCATACCCTGGTTATACATATCAAATACCAACTCAACCTTGGTTTGGTATGGCTAACCCTAGATACCCCGAAGGTATTCTAATCCCACCAGCACAGGCTATTATAGGTTATCCTAGATATCCTCCTTTGAGTACTGGTATTGCTCCTCGAGGTTATCAGTTTTCTCAATAAGAACCTAACCATCGGTTACCATTCATTACAACATTACACTTACCAGATTTGTCTTGTATCACGAATGATCCAATTTATTATCTTCCATTTTGGCCAGCAATGCCAACTAATTTTCCTAAAGTGGTATATTTAATTACCATGTGGCTCTTTCAATAATTTCAACGCGTTAGAAACAACTTTCTTAACTCACTTTCAGCTTCCATTCCATTATGGAAATGGCACAGAACTCTTGAATTCATTAAAACATAGTACATCTACATAGATTTAAGATCACATACATGAATGGAGACATAGACGACATTTAGTGAAAGTTTTCATTCCAGATCAAATTTTGGCAGAATGGTTGATTAAATCACTACTTCCAAAGATCACTGAAGATGTAGCCAAGGGAGGTGTTGTCACAAAATAATAGGTCATAGCTCAATAATAGTACTTAGACCTTGTATACAAGCAGTCAGGTACTCTATATGAAAAAATTCCTGACTTACCACGCCCAGGTAAAATTACTACAACTCTTTCTCGTTCTCATTCTGTAGATGGTGTAATTGGTACAATACTACCAAGAGTAAGAAGAATTCATCTAAACCTACTTCTCCCATAATAACTTTACCAGATTCACCTAAAGGAGATTCTTCCCTTGAAAATTCTTCCGACATTCACGTTTTAGATTCATCCACGACTAAAGCTAAAACTGAAAATAAGAAGAAATGAAAGAATAAAAATAAACAAAACACATCTCCTAAAGAGAAACCAGAAAAAACCAAACCAACTGATGAAAAATGGAAACCTCGTTATCCTTGTATTATTTGTGATGAGGATCACTATACCAAAGAGTGTCCACATGGGGCCGAGGTATCCAAATTTTTCAAAGGTTCACCCACACTTGCTGTCTTGAAGGATCCTTTTCCATCTCAAGATAGTAAAATGATCGGATCTTCTTCCAATTCATCGATAAATATTTGAATGATGTCACAAGTCATGGTTGGGACACGGTCTAAAGACTATGGATCTAAGAGTCCTGTAACTGGTAAAGAGACCTAATATTCCAGTCAAACACTAGCCATGCATCCTTCAATTTCCAAACCACTCCATATTGATAAACCTTACATTGATTTAGTGATTAAACCACCTGCTAAAGGTGTACTTCGAAAATCGACTTTCAATCCACATGCGAGAGCTACTCATAATTACAACATTGTTGAAGATTTGGCCATATCCCCTTCAACAATGTCGGCCTTATAATTTCTGCAATCATGTCCAGCACAAAGGAAATTACTATTATCAGCCATCAGATCTATTGATCCTCAAGACTCAAACCTAATCGCCTTTGATCTCAAAAAATTTGTACCTAAACTCCCCCATCAAATGGCTTTTCAGATTCCAGTATTAGTCAAATCAAGACTATTTTTCCATACTGTAATTGTTGAGGGGTAATCTACATGTATAATGTCATTAAAATGTTGGAAAACCCTTGGTTTTCTAACACTTAACCAATCACCGACTATCCTTAAAGCCTATATTATTCTCGTCATATATTACTTTACCAAATGGGACGAGGCAATGCCTACATTTATGACTGATGGAAAAAATGCAACCACTTTCATATTCAAGCATGTGATTTCTTGGTTCGGTGTCCCTCAAGCTATTATTACGAAACATGGGAGCCATTTTTGAAATATTATGATGAACAAACTTTCTGATCAACTTGGCCCGCACCATGATAATTCTACACCATATTACCCACAGGTTAATGGTCAAGTTGAGGCCGTCAACAAAGCTTTAACCACTATGATTAAACGAATTTTCAGGACTCATAAATATAATTGGCATACCATGTTTTTTTCATCATTGTGGGCATATTGTACCTCTATAAAAACTTCTACAGGGTTCACTTCTTTTCAACTTGTTTATGGTTTAGAAGTTTTGTTACCCATTGAATGTGAAATACCGTCACTCAAATTAGCCATTGAGTTGCTACCATAAACCTCTGAAGAGGAGAAACTATTTCTATACCTAGCACAATTATATGAGACTCATCGCACCACTTCATTAGCTACTGAATCTCAGAAGAAACGTGTTAAAGATCAGTATGATCAAAGTGTTAACCCTCGCATTAGTTTAGAAGGTGAACTAGTTTTAGTATATGATCAAGCTAACGATAAGCTAGGTGATGGTAAATTTGAACCAATGTGGCATGGTCCCTATATTTTCAAGTTTGTGCTTGCAAAATGAGCCTATGAATTAACTTATTATGATGGGGTCTCTTAAGATAAACCCAAAAATGGTCTTTATCTTAAGATATATTATACATGAATTTTTGGGTGAAGATCTCACTTGTACATTAGTTACATTAATGTGCCTTAGGTTAGACAAGTGTGCCTAGATTATTTTTTTAATGTTATTATTATCATTCCTTATCTTGATTACTCTTGATATTTCAGATGTTGACATCCCTTCAAACTTACATTGGTTTTTTTGATGGTGCCTGTCGTAGTACAGGGAAAATCACTTCCGTGGCTTCGGTTATTTATTCACCCACCGATCAGTTAGTCTCTATTCATGGGAATGCCTTAGTCAAACAACGAGTAATATTGCAGAATATAGCACAGTCATTGAGTTATTATCTGATGCCATTACATTTGATATTTGACGTTTGATCATTAGGTTAGATTTGCAACTCATTTTATTACATTTAAACAGATTTTATGCTATTAGAAATCTAGTGTGGTTAAGATTATTTTTAAAGGTTCGTATCTCGGAACAAAAATTTTATTAGATGGAATATCAACATATTTCATGAAATTTAAACAATTTTTTTGATGTATTAGCTAATGAAGTTTTAAATAGGCATCTGCAACATTAACAAATTAAATCAAAACAACATTCAATCCATTCTGAAAAAGATACATAGAGAACAAAAGTAGTAATATCATTAGGATAGATAATCTTGTGCAAAAAACATTACATTATATGTGATCATAGGTTAAAACACCTTATGATCTAAAAGATACCGATACAAAAAATAATGTCGATCTACATTGGCCATCAACTATCCATGATGATCGTCATGATAACAAACTATGTGTAATATTCCGAAAGTTAGCATGCAGCTAATAGGAATATTAAATTTTGATTCTTGCACTTAGTAGGTGAATAAATGGGGGAAAGAGACCCATACTTATCTTGTATTAGCATAAAAACCCTCTTGGTATGAAAATGGGACATCCTAGTGACTGGATTTTTCACTTTCCATGTATGAACAGGAAGAGAGTCATGTTGATTCAGTCAAGTTAACTAAGTCAACAACGCAGTATGGAGGAGTAGCCTTGATGGAGCTACAATACAGTTTTGGAGGGAAAGTGACCATGTGGTGTTGGAAACCCTAATGGGTGGGACCCAAGGTGAGGAGGCTCACAAAATTTATAAGGAAGAAGATAGCAGACATTTGGGGTTATCTTATTGATTATTGATTTTGGTCTTCTTATATTATTGAGAATTCTTCAGCTGTTGAGTTGAGTATGCAGCGTTTTTTAGCACAAGGTATTCCTGCTTAGGGATTCCTTCTCCTTCCTTGAGAGGTCTCTTGGAGGAGCATTTTTCTTCATTTTCCCTCATCCAGGCTTGAGGCCAAGCATCCTCCTTCAGCTACAGTGTTGTTCTTGTAGCAGGAAACGTTGTGTTGTAGGGTGTTGTAGTGGGAGACATACAACACCAACTCTTGAGCTTATCTTTCAGAGGAGGGAGCTCCCCTTTCTTTTCAAGATCTGTACAGGAGGTTTCTGAGCATATTGGAAATCTTGGCATGTGGCCAAAGTAGTCTCCATCTCCTACAGTGCAGTTCTCTGAAGGAACTACGTTATTTTTCCTAGAGTTGCAGTAGCAAGGTCAAGACCCTTGACCCTAAGCTAGTTCCTTGGAGGAAGGGCCAACCCTTCTCTCGAAAGGCTTTGTATAGTATTCTTCTTTTGTTATTGTATATTTCAGCTATATTTACACAGAGATGTAGCATAACTATGTTTTCCAGATCTAGATCTGCAGATCTCCTCTTTTATACATTCTATTTTCTTGGAACCCTTGCCAGGTCATTCTCATTGTGTATAAAGAGGAAGGAACCTCCATTTTCTCAGCCACTGGATTCTTGTAGACTCTAGATCTATTATTTCTCATTATTTTCTACATAAACCCTTGATGAAATAACACTATACATGTTTCATTCATTTCTGTATGAGTTAAGCTATGGGGCTTGGGCTTGTTTGAGTCATATTGGCTTTGGGAGATATGTTTATGTTGGCTAGAGGGATTTTTTTCAACTCCAATTCTGGATGGGAGTTTTATATTGTATAAAATAAGGGATCCAAGTACCATTATTCACTGTTTTTGCGTTATTTTTAGGGAACTACATTTTCTTTGCAGGGGCTAGTGAAATTCCTAAGTTGGGAATATTGTAACATATTCCCCATACTGCTTATTTTCCATATTTTGGGATATTACAGTGGTATCAAAGCTATCATCTTGGCTCATCCTATAGATTTTAGATCCAATCTGTAATATAAGAAGAAGAGGAGATCAGAATGATGGAGAGGACGAGATTACTCTCATCAATTTTTAAATCTAAGAAGAAAGAAGATAGATGCATTGAAACTACAAAAGGGTTTCAAGGAGGAGAAAGCTGCAGTGAGACCTCTAGAGGGTTTCAAAATAAAGGAGAAGACCCATGCACTTCCTATTATCATAGAGGGAGTGAAGAGCAAGAAGACCACTGAGAACATGAGATCCTGAGTGGATATTTGGCAGAGTACAAGTGCCAACCTAGGGCTTTCAAAGAGACTCTAGATCTTCGTCAATTTATCCGACTGAAAGAAGAGAGGAGGCCATACAATAATAGGATGATAAGGGGCAATAGGTTCCTATTTTCTACCTTCGATGGATCACCCTTATGTACATCAGAATCTTGGGTGATGAAGTTAGAAGAATTTTTCCTACTACATCCAGTAGTGGAAAAAGAGGCTATGGAGATCTCAGTGCTGCACTTGGAGGGTAGGGAAATCATGTGGTGGTTCGGCCATGTGATTTCATGCAAGAGTATCTACTTTTGCAGATTTCACTCAAAGGGTCATAAGAAGATTTGATAGTGAGAGATAAGATAAGAAGAAGTCCTAATCCCCCCATGAGGAGGCTTTTATCAGTGCTGTCACATTAGGAGGGAGCATCCATCCATATCAGCAGTTGGATCAGCCAACACATTGAAGGGGGGAACTCTTGCAGCCATACAAGATGTTCACAAGACTCACCAAGGTATGCACATATTTCCATTTCGTGTCATTGCATAAAATCTTATGGGAAACCTTGGAAATTTGTCTCCACCTAGTTAAGGATCAAAACAAATTGCTGATGTGGAGCAACAAGCTTGCACAACACTATGCAACTTTGGTTTGATCAAATAGGGAATACACATTCATTCCATTGCACCCTTATTGAGTTGCATGTAGCATGAGGGGTTAGGGTGCAAGATTTTGGAGGGCCTAATGAGTGTTGTGCCACTTTCTGATGATGTTTTACCTTCAGCACACTTGGATTCTTTTTGATTCAAGAGGATCATTGATGAGAGGTCCTCTCTAAGAGGTCTCCAAGGGGTTACACCGCAACTTCCCATGAGGTGTAAGGGGAGGGATATGCTTTGGGAGATTCATAGTCTTCATTGGGAAGATACCAAGGGGGGGAATGATTGGAGGCATGCACATTTGGATGAATGGAGGTGGATGGAGAGCAAGAGGTTGGTGAGTCACTTGTAGGTCTATGACACAAGGCAGCAAGAAGCAAAGCTGCGCTGGCTACTCTTGAGAGAGTTTTGCCATTTTGGGTCATACCCTTTGTTAGGAGGTATGTGGTGGATGGTGGCATGGCATGACACCCATATGATAGAACAACAGAAGATTTGTTTGTATGGGGCATCATACAATACAACCATCATGATCTCACTCTATGGCTTTGGCATATGCAACGAAAAAGGAAGGAGTCATGGAGTGACAAGAGCCTTATCACTAAGGCCTACAACACTGTCACTTGGGAGTATGCTTCTATTGATGGAGTGTTCCAAGGGGAGTATGCATCCTCTCATTCTACAGAATTTTATGAGGAGATTTTCATGGGAGGGCTCACTCATGGACCTCACTTTCAGCTTACTCACCATGCATGGTAAGAAATACATTTCTGTACTTGTTGATTACTCCATTGAGTATTTGTATCTTCTCACCATATATGAACAGTGCATTGCTCCACAAGAGAGAAAGAGTATTTTTGGGTCACTTTAGGGCCAATATTTGTAACGTTAGGAGCCCATCTATACATGATTTTTGGCAAGTGTATTGTTATTTTGATTATGTATATCTGATATCCATTGTTGGTTACTACCCCATGGTGGAGAAGAAAACATGCACAGCTTGTAACTTATTGAAGAACCACTTGCCACATGATATTCTCAAACAAAAGTTGGGGAGAATGTGTGGTATTCACTTGGAGAACCATTTGTACCATCCAAACTTGCACATAACCTTCAACATTTTTCTAATATGGATGCCATATGGTGATGGGGTGACATTCATCTTGTATGGGATGGTTTTGGTTAGCATGGCTCATGACATTGGGGAAAGGATCCTTGGATATTCAATATTCTTCTTGCCACTTGAGGGCAACCATGTTGCAGCAAAAGATCAACATGCCCTCTACACTTATCATAAGTGGAGAGGTGGATAGTGTGGGATAGGCCCTCTTTCCTATCATTTTCATCTATTCAGCCCACCTACACATCATGAGCCAAAGGTGGAGGGGATTTTTCATGAGTTGCCATGTTGGAGGGTGACTCATTTCATATGGATGATAGCTTGGGGGTGGAGGTTTCACTTGGGAATGAAAGTTTCCCATGCATTTCAAAATCCCTTAAGAGGACCTCAAGACATCACATAGTTGTCTCCTTGAGTATTTTACTTTTGCATGATGATAGCCATTTGGGATGTACACCAAATGCTAACATGTATGCTTGGGAGAGGCACTATGGAGTTTCATTGTTGAGACATCAGCTTATTCTTTGGGAGAGCTCATCATATGAGGATGCCACAAGAGGAGGGGAGGAGACTTTCCAATTATATGATTGCAGTTACTTGAGGAAAATAAACATTTGGGGAGGGGAGGACTGTAATATTCCTAAAATTAGCATGCAACTAATAGGAATATTAAATTTTGCTTCTTGCACTTAGTAGGTGAATAAATGGGGGAAAGAGACCCATACTTATCTTATATTAGCATAAAAACCCTCTTGGTATCAAAATGGGACATCCTGGTGGCTGGATTTTGCACTTTCCATGTATCAATAGGAAGAGAATCATGTTGATTTAGTCAATTTGACTAAGTCAACAGTGCAGTATGGAGGAGTAGCCTTGATGGAGCTACAATGCAGTTTTGGAAGGAAAGTGACCATGTGGTGTTGGAAACCCTAATGGGTGGGACCCAAGGTGAGGAGGTTCACAAACTTTATAAGGAGGAAGATAGCAGAAATTTTGGGTTAGCTTATTGATTATTGATTTTGGTCTGCTTAGACTATTGAGCATTCTTCAGCTGTTGAGTTGAGTATGCAGTGTTGTTTGGCACAAGGTATTCCTGCTTAGGGATTCCTTCGCCTTCCTTGAGAGGTCTCTTGGAGGAGCATTGTTCTTCATTTTACCACATCCAGGCTTGAGGCCAAGCATCCTCCTTCAGCTACAACATTATTCTTGTATCAGGAAACACTGTGTTGTAGGGTGTTGCAGTGGGAGACTTACAACACCAACTCTTGAGCTTATCTTTCAGACGAGGGAGCTCCCCTTTCTTTGCAAGATTTTTACAAGAGGTTTCTAAGCATATTGGACATCTTGGCATGTGGCCAAAGTAGTCTCCATCTCCTACAGCGTAGTTCTCTGAATGAATTGCGTCATTTTTCCCAGAGTTGCAGTAGTAGGGTCAAGACCCTTGATCCTGAGCTAGCTCCTTGGAGGAAGGGCCAACCCTTATCCCGAAAGGATTTGTATAGTATTATTATTATTTTCTTGTATATTTCAGATATATTTACATAGAGCTATAGTATAAATATGTTTTCCAGATCTAGATCTACAGATCTACTCTTTTATACATTGTATTTTCTTGGAACCCTTGCCGGATCATTCTCATTGTGTATAAAGAGGAAGGAACCTCCATTTTCTCACCATTGGATGCTTGTAGACTCCATATCTATTATTTCTCATTATTTTTTGCATAAACCCTTGATGAAATAGTGCTATACATGTTTCATTCATTTCTGTATGAGTTAAGCTATGGGGTTTGGGCTTGTTTGAGTCATATTGGCTTTGGGAGATCTGTATATGTTGGTTAGAGGGATTTTTTTCTGCTCCAATTCTGGATGGGATTTTTATATTTTATAAAATAAGGGATCCAAGTCCCATTCTTCACTTTTATTGCGTTATTTGCTAGGAACTGTATTTTCTTTGTAGGGGCTGGTGAAATTCCCGAGTTTTAAATATTGTAAGATATTCCCTATACTGCTTATTTTCCCTATTTTGGGAGATTATATTGGTAAAAAGGCTGCCATATTGGCTTAGCCTGTAGATTTTAGATCTAATCCAGAAGATAAGAAGAGAATGAGATCAGAATGATGGAGAGGATGAGATTACTCTCATCAATTTTTAGATCTAAGAAGAAATAATAAAGATGCATTGAAACTCCAAAAGGGTTTCAAGGAGGAGAAATCTGCAGTGAGACCTCTGAAGGGATTCAAAAGAAAGGAGAAGACCCATTCAATTCCTATTCTCATAGAGGGAGTGAAGAGCAAGAAGACCACTTAGAACATGAGATCCTGAGTGGATATTTTGTAGAGTAAAGTGCCAACCTAGGGCTTTCAAAGAGACTCTAGATCTTCATCA
Source organism: Pinus albicaulis (assembly GCA_034641835.2). Taxonomy (NCBI): domain Eukaryota; kingdom Viridiplantae; phylum Streptophyta; class Pinopsida; order Pinales; family Pinaceae; genus Pinus; species Pinus albicaulis. Next base: position 691,374,057 of record CM076579.1, on the reverse strand, counting down.
ATTTATCCAATTGAAAGAAGAGAGGAGGCCATACAACAATAGGATGATAAGGGGCAATAGGTTCCTATTTTCTACCTTCGATGGATCACCCTTATGTATAGTGAAATCTTGGGTGATGAAGTTAGAAGCATTTTTCCTACTACATCCAGTAGTGGAAAAAGAGGTTGTGGATATCTCAGTGCTGCACTTGGAGGGTAAGGAAAGCACGTGGTGGTTCAGACATGTGATTCAGGAAAGAGTATCTACTTTTGCAGATTTCACTCAAAGGGTGATCAGAAGATTTGACAGTGAGAGATCAGATAAGAAGAAGTCCTCATCCTCCCATGAGGAGGGTTTTATCAAAGCTTTCATATTTAGGAGGGAGCATCCATCCATATCAGCAGTTGAATCAGCCAACACATTGAAGGGAGGAACTCTTGCAACCATACAAGATATTCACAAGACTTACCAAGGTATGCACATATTTCCATTTCCTGTCATTGCAGAAAATCTTATGGGAAACCTTGGAAATTTATCTCCACCTGATCAAGGATCAAAACACATTGTTGATGTGGAGCAACAAGCTTGCACAATGTTGTGCAACTTTGGTTTGATCAAAGAAGGAATAAAAATACATTCCATGGCACCCTTATTGAGTTTCATGCGGCATGAGTGTTTAGGGTGCAAGATTTTGGAGGGCCTAATGAGTGTTGTGCCACTTTATGATGATGTTTTACCTTCAGCACACTTGTATTCTTTTGGATTCAAGAGGATCATTGATGTGAGATTCTCTCTAAGAGGTCTCCAAGGGGTTACACCTCAACTTCCCATGAGGTGTAAGGAGAGAGATATGCTTTGGAAGATTGGTAGTCTTCATTGGGAAGATACCAAGGGGGAGAATGATTGGAGGCATCCAAATTTAGATGAATGGAGGTGGATGGAGAGAAAGAGGTTGGTGAGCCACTTGCAGGTCTATGACATAGGGCAGTAAGAAGCAAAAATGCGTTGGCTACTCTTGAGAGAGTTTGGCCATCTTGGGTCATACCGTTTGTAAGGAGGTATGTGGTGGATGGAGGCATGGCATGACACCCATATGATAGAACAAAAAAATATTTGTTTGCATGGAGCATCATACAAGACAACCATCATGATCTCACTTTATGGCTTTGGCATATGGAATGACAAAGGAAGGAGTCATGGAGTGACAAGAGCCTTATCACTAAGGCCTATAGCGTTGTCACTTGGGAGTATGCTTCTATTGATGGAGTTTCCCAAGGGGAGTATGCATCCTCTCATTCTACAGACTTTTATGAGGAGATTTTCATGGGAGGACTCACTCATGGACCTCACTTTTAGCTTACTCACCATGCATGGTAAGAAATACATTTCTGTACTTGTTGATTACTCCATTGAGTATTTGTATCTTCTCACCATATATGAACAGTGCATTGCTCCACAAGAGAGAAAGAGTATTTTTCGGTCTCATGGTCACTTTAGGGCCAATATTTTTAATGCTAGGAGCCCATCTATACATGATTTTGGGCAAGTGTATTGTTATTTTGATTATGTATAGCTCATATCCATTGTTGGTTACTACCCCATGGTGGAGGAGCAAACATGCACAACTTGTGACTTATTGAAGAACCACTTGCCACATGTTATTCTCAAACAACAGTTGGGAAGACTGCATGGTATTCACTTGGAGAACCATTTGTACCATCCAAACTTGCACATAACCTTCAACATTTTTCTGATTTGGATGCCATATGGTGATGGGGTGCCATTCATCTTGTATGGGATGGTTTGGGTTAGCATGGCTCATGACATTGGGGAAAGGATCCTTGGAGATTCAATATTCTTCTTGCCACTTGAGGGAAACCATGTTGCAGCCCAAGATCAGCATACCCTCTACACTTTTCATAAGTGGAGAGGTGGACAGCGTGGAATAGGCCCTCTTTCCTATCATTTTCATCTATTCATCCCACCTACACTTCATGATCCAAAGGTGGAGGGGATTTTTCATGATTTACCATGTTGGAGGGTGACTCATTTTATATGGATGATAGCTTGGGGGTGGAGGTTTCACTTGGGAATGAAATTTTCCCATGCATTTCAAACTCCATGCCTTGAGAGGACCTCAGGACAGCACATAGTTTTCTCTTTGAGTATTTTACTTTTGCATGATGATATCCATTTGGGATGTACACCAAATGCTAACATGTATGCTTGGGAGAGGCAATATGGAGTTTCATTTTTGAGACATCATCTTATTCTTTGGGAGAGCTCATCAGATGAGGATGCTACACGAGGAGGGGAGGAGACTTTCTAGTTCTATCCTTGCAGTTGCTTGAGGACAAGCAACATTTAGGGAGGGGAGGACTATAATATTCCTAAAATTAGCATGCAGCTAATAGGAATATTAAATTTTGATTCTTGCACTTAGTAGGTGAATAAATGGGGGAAAGAGACCCATAATTATCTTATATTAGCATAAAAACCCTCTTGGTATGAAAATGGGACATCCTAGTGGCTGGATTTTTCACTTTCTATGTGTGAATAGAAAGAGAATCACGTTGATTCAGTCAAGTTGACTAAGTCAACGGCGTAATATGGAGGAGTAGCCTTGATGGAGCTACAATGCAGTTTTGGAGGGAAAGTGGCCATGTGGTGTTGGAAACCCTAATGGGTGGGACCCAAGGTGACAAGGCTCACAAACTTTATAAGGAGGAAGATAGCAAGCATTTGGGGTTAGCTTATTGATTATTGATTTTGATCTACTTAGAATATTGAGCATTCTTCAGTTGTTGAGTTGAGTACGTAGTGTTGTTTAGCACAAGGTATTCTTGCTTAGGGATTCCTTCTCCTTCCTTGAGAGGTCTCTTGGAGGAGCATTGTTCTTCATTTTCCCACATCCAGGCTTGAGGCCAATCATCCTCCTTCAGCTACAGCATTATTCTTGTAGCAGGAAATGGTGTGTTGCAGGTGTTGAGCATTGGAAAAGGTATGAATTCACCATTTATTTATTTTATTTTTTTTCCTTTGAAAACAACTCTTTTATTCTAGAAAGGTGATATACTGAAGGATTATGATAGAATTTCAAACATTAATGTTTATTGTGAAAATTAGCTAAAATATTGTCTTTTATTCTCAATAGGAAACCATCATTAAAACCATATTGAAGAAAATATAACATGATAACTATTATTCCCTACAACAATGTGTATCAGGACAAGAAGGGTGAACTTCGAATACACCAGCTAAAGTAGGGAACAGGAATAACATTAAAACGAAGATACAAGTATTCAAGTCTATCGTTGTTTCTTGTATTGTCCACAGAATTGTTATAAAAGGTAGTGCCTGTAGAAATCAAAAAGCAAGAATGATTATTATTGAAACTCCTTTTGTAACTCTGTAATTTCTCATTGACTCTCGTGATCAGCGAGCGATTGTTGTAACGCTATTATTCTCGATTAATACATGATCTAGTTATCGTTCCATTTCTTGATTCTGGAGTAACCCAGCGGTTTTTCACTGGTGGCTAAGGGCTCGACCCTGGTGGATCTATCTACTATTTGTATTATTATCTTTCAATTATTGTTGTGTGACGGTTTGCATTTGTTTTCATTACAACTTTTAAGTTTAAATGGTTTACTTCTTAATTTCTTTGTAATATCGGTGTGTTATATTGGTGAATTGCGTTTCCGTTCCTTTTCTGATTTAACAAAAATCATAATCTCTGTATAACTTGTCTTGTTATGCTTTAACAGAGCCACGCTGTTCAAACAATTGCTGTTCTATTGCAGTCGATGTTCCTATCTATTTGTTGTTCCGATTTAGTTTGTTGTTCCGTTCAGTTTGTTGTTCAATAAGATTTGTTGTTCAATAGAGTTTTGTTTTTCAATTCGATTAGATAGAAGTGATGTTCAATTCCTGTAGTTAGAGTTTGTTGTTACTTGCTATTATTGATCAATTTCAGATTGCCTTTCATTTCAGTTAATTAGTTTAATTCATTCCTGCAAAGAATTGGTTTTGCTTTTGAGAGCTTGCCTAGCTTACTTTCATCAGCAACATTAGTAATTTAGTTCAATTTCTATTTCCATTTAATTGTTTTAATGCAAGATCATCAACTGTAAAGGACATCTGGTTATTTCTCCCTTCAATCTCAGATTGATTGTCTTGTTTTCATTTGATTTCAATTGCATCAGTTGCTAAAGGAAAGAGTTATCATTACTACATCCTTGACTGATGATTGCAGAGTGAATGATTGAATTTCAGAGTATTTAATTTCATATCATTGTAGTTAGATTTCATTTCCAAACATCCGTTTACTCTTGTATTTACAACATTGTACTACATATTGCAAAGCATTACTCTTAGAATGAATTGCAGCCTCAGACAGAGTACACTCTTGAAATAAAAAATCCTACCTGGATTGATAATTAATGTATGATAAATAGGCATTTAAAAGACACCTTTTATACCTCAACATTTTGGCACTGTTTCCGGGGAGAGTGTATGCCATTTAGAAAGAGTGATGCATATTTGATTTCTTTCTGCTAGGGAAGAACTTGGTATTAAAAACGGAAGGTAAGAACCTACGTACCGAGCAAGGAACATACTTGTTCATCAGCCCGCTTCACAGCAGAATTGAGTAAAAAGCTTTAGGTAGGAAGGAATGCTTGTGTTTTTGAATGAATAGAAAACCTAAACAGAACAAAATTCCTCCTAAACCAGAAAAACCTAAGGGAATGGTGACCCTTGGGCGAACAACTTTCATCGACGAAATCCTAAAGAAATTCAAATCTAAGCCATCAGTAGAACCTAGAAAAGTTACTTCTATACAACCTACTAGTTCCCTTCAGGCCACAGAATCACCATCTGTAGCCTTTTTTGAGGTACATATCCAAACAGAGGGAATTGAGCAAGATTCTCAAAAAATTGAAAACTATCGCTTAATTTCTCTACAAGAAGGGAACTCTAGTAATCTTCGCGAAGGAGGAGGAGAAACAGGGGAAACAGAGGAACCAAAATCTCCTCTTGAAGTAATCCAAATAGTGAGCAGTCCAGATAAGGGAAGTGTTGTCAACATCATTCAAAACAAAGCTAAAGGACCTGAATCTTCTCAGATAGTAGGTCAGCAAGAAACACTCATTATTCTAGATCAAGGGAGTGTTGTCAAAGTCATTCCTATTCCTTCTATTCAGTCTAAGAATAATTCCCCAAAAATCCCAGAAGGATATTGGCACATATTTGATCAAATGGCCCAGAACCAGAACCAGCAAACCCCTCAAACTTCCACACTGCAATATCCCATTGTGGACATTGCAGTTAATGCACCTATGAAGGCCATTCCCCTCCAACATATTCCTACATTTCATGGTTTAACATCAGAAAATCTAGATGCATTTCTATTTGAATTTGATGTATTATGCCGAGGGTATGACTATACCACCGACCCCCAAAAGCTAAATTTATTTCCCTCCACACTAAAAGGAGCAGCTTTACGATGGTTTATGGGGTTAGGCGGGGGTGTTATAAATGATTGGGATCAGATGAAAGCTATGTTTCTAAAGAAATATCAGGATTATTGTAGGTCTAGGGAATTAAAAGATGAAATATTTCAGATGACAAAAAAACCTAATGAAACACTTGAGGAATATGTAGAACACTTTCAATACAACCTCCAGAGATCACCTTATGCATCTCCACCCTTACTTGATAATGTGTTAAAAACTACATTACTTAAAGGGATGAAGGAAAAATGGGTTGAAACATTAAACATCATGGGAAAAGGTGATATATATCAAGAAAATTTTGTTGACATTATTGATTTATGTATCAAGAGTTTGAGAGGCAACACAAGGCTAAAGTCAGCAGAATGGGATATGATCACAAGGCATAGTAAGATCTCTGGTGAAAGTATAACATGCGCAGAAATTGGAAATCTACTAGAAGATTTTAAAACGGATATTCTAGGGACTTTGACAATGCAATTTGACATTATGCAAGCCAAAAAAAAGCAAGCAGAAGCAGAACAAAATTTGGCAATATTCTGCCCTAAATGCAGAAAGAAACACAACCATAAAGAGTGCCCATTGGATATAGTCAAAGTCTGCGCTATTTGCACAAAAGATCACTCCACAGAAGGTTGCCCCTCACTCCATGGATTGAAAGTAGTTTACGAGGAGGCGGAGGAAGAATCAGAATTGGTATGCCTACTCAATCAGCACCGATAATGGTAGCCACGACAAACAGGTATGCAAATTGATCCATCCTCTTCTTTTCAGTCTCCTCAGTATAATGCTCAGCAATATAATGGAATGTGGCAAAATCAGCCACCTTTCCCCAATTGGTCACAACAGCCATTTCCTACATCACCATGGCCAAATCAAAAAAATCAAACCAATTGGCCAAACTTTTCGTACTGTCCACCATTTTGGAAAAACAATACTTATCCAACACAATGGTGTTGGAAATATGTTTCTGCTATCCTATTATATTGAATTGATTTTCCTTGATGGAAACTCTTTGACAAAGGATGCAGATACTGACTGTATGAAGAACTCAGAAATCCATCAGCAGTTCTATACAAGAAGAGTATAAGACTGAATGTATATCTGCTTTTCTTGAATAAGTTCGGTGTTTATATATGCATCCTGATGACAGATAATTGAAATCCGTGATAGTTAAGAAACTCGGTGTTGGGTTTCATGGTGCTCTGTATACAGTTAGAGGTACCAATGTTAATATGGTCGACTGTGTATCCCAACTGGTAGAAAATGAACCAACGCGTTATAACCCTCTGTATTATGGAGTAAGGTGTTTATTCATATTCCGAATGGTGGATCGAATGCACGCAGAGAACCGAATCGAACAGTCCGTAAGGATTTCATCGAAGCTGTATAACAGTATTGTGGTTATATGAACTGATAACGCGGAGAAACGATTTGGAAAAAGTACATTGACAGAACCTGGAGTAGAGGGGCAGAACCTTGCGAATGAACAGTGAACATGGTTTAAGGCTAGAAGTGGTTTTTATCGCACCCCGGCGAAAGCGGTATTCAAAAGGTTGGGAGCAATTCCATAGAACGAGCGACACACGTCCCTGAACGAATCTGCAAAACCGCATCACTGCATGCCATCGCATGTTAAAGTCTGACCAAGGATGCCGCGCGATATGGTTAAGCATCGTCGTTCTGAAGGGGAGCCATCAGACGGTGGTCGTATGAGGAAGGTGCGCAAAGGATAACCACGATATGGTGCGAGTATGTGATTGGGTCATTGATCATATATGTGGGCCTAGTTTAAATTATATTGATTGGGACTTTTCAAATTAATGTTTGTGGGTTTAACCAAGGTTTGTTTAAATTAAATATAAATTATGACGAAAAGAGATTGGGTCATCACTTTGAATGTTATTCCAAAGGTGGTGATATTTTCCATGGTCGATCTCAGAAATTGTAACTAGAGTGCAGACTAAAAGAAGTGTTGGGAAAAAATTCACCAAATATGTGATATGATTAATATACACATCTGTAGAGGGATAAGTAAGGGCTTGAACCTTAGGAGAAACTTGGATTAATATCTCAATCTCAGATTGAGATATTAAAAATCCTTAGATTATTTATCTAATTGCCTGATCAAGAAAATAAGAACAATGAGAAGTTGTTTGGGGCTTGGGTAGACCCCGCTGGATTAGTTATTTGATCTCGTCCAGGAATACCATCAGCGGTTGAGTGGTTTTGACTCATGGTATTAATAAAGGCTAAAAATATATAAGGAGAAGAGGATCATAGTTCAACGAGTGTATGCAGAGGGGTTGTTAATGAATAAATCTCTTTAAGAGATATCTGCATGATTGGAATCTGTTTTATGAAAAAGCTGAATCTATGATGCACCTATGGAGTTGATGAAGGTTCAAGATCTCTAGATCTAGAAATGATGAATCTCTAGAAAGATTTGCAAAGAAATAATGAAGACCTGACGCAAGTCTGATGAAGAAATTGAAAAAATTTGGTGGATCTGAGGGTTGAAGTCTTCAGCATAAAAGTGGAAGCTTTCTGCCAGTACAAGCTGGTGTTAAAACCAGGGGGTTGGAGCTCCCTTCCAGTAGTGACTGGAGAATGAGAGAAGGTTGTAGCCTTCTGCAGGTGGGTTCCTGCGTGCTGGTATAAGTCTGCACCAGCACAAAAATTGTAAGAAGTTTTCTTTATAATAAATATTTAAGACAGAGACGAAAATAGCGGTGGTTTTCTCCCAAATTGGGTTTCCACCTTAAATACTGGTGTTCATGTGTGTTGCTTATGTGTGATGGCTTATTCTATTGTTACTACACATGCTTACTGCTTACTAAACATCTGATGAATGAATGATGCAATAATCTAATTAAAGAATTAAATGCATAATAAGATCTCTGATAAAAAGTTTTTAGTCAGATCTAAATACTGATTCACCCCCCCCCTCTCAGTATTTTTCCCAACAAATGGTCCCCCTCCACCTTGCAGAGTCAGACCTGGTAGTCGAATTGGAAAAGATCGATAAATCAGCCAGTTGGAACGATTCCCCTCCCTCAACCTACACTGCCAGCACCTTATACATTGCCACAAAACCCCCAGACCAAATTAAGACCACAACTCCCAGCCCAACCCAACCCAAACCCTAATAATACGCCGGTTCAGTCTGTTCAAATAATGGAACCGCCAGAACTAGAAACTTAATTAAGGGAGTGCAATGACCTTCAACTAAGATCTGGGCGCATAATACAAACAGAGGGAGACAAAAATGTTCAAGTTGAAGACCCGTTACCCACAGAACAAACAGTTCACAAGGAGAATGTGGTTTAAAAAAAACACAGGAGTAAGAAACCACCTCTTCTCCACCATTCCCAGAACAATTAATAATACCTCGCCCAATAGAATATCCTGATTTTGATCTTCTGGGAGAACTGAAAAAATTGTGTATAAAAATCCCTCTCCTCCAAGCTATCCAAGACATCCCTATTTATGAAAAAACCATCAACGAACTATGTATAAGGAAGCCCAAGAGGAGAACAACAACTAACCCAATTGTCCAAGTAGTCAGCACTCTATCTGACTTATTATCAGGAATGGAAGCACCTATAAAGTATGAGGACCCAGGAAATCCTATAGTGACAGTACAAATCAATGGAAAATCATTTCCAAACGCCCTAGTTGATTTGGGAGCTACAATTAATATTCTAACAACTACCACTTGTCAAAAACTTGGCATTACATCATTATATCTAACCACAACCTTATTGGAATTGGCTGACCGATCAGTAGTCAAGCCAGAAGGCACATTACATTATGTAATGATATCTGTAGACTCCTGGGAATACCCTGATTACTTCCTGATTATCAACCCCAAAAACTGGCTAGATGGACACCCGTTGACCCTAGGTAGACCTTGGCTGGAAACTGTTGATGCTTACATCGGCTGCTGACAAGGCAACATGACAATAACTAGAGGGGACTATGTTAAGAATTTAGCTTTATATCCCCCAACCCAGCCAAGCATATCAATAATAAAAATAAGGAAACAACATGTATCGTACCTCATGGAAAAAATTAGATCACCATTAACAATAGAATATGCCCTCGACTTTAAAGACCAAAAAGAGGATGACATTATTAACAATTTCATCAATAAACCAAAAATCAGATCCCATTTACAATGTCACATGATCAAAGCAGCATTTGATAATCAAGAAGAAGAAGATCCCCTGAAAGAAATTCATGATAAATAAATACCCACCACTTCTGTTTACAATAGCAAAATTATATAAATTGAGCCAGGAAAAACCTTAAACATTAACAAAAACTTGACTACTAAACAAGAAAAAAAGACGGTCCAACTATTGAAAAAATATAAGGGAGCTTTTGCATGGGATTATCCAAACATGAAGGGAATTGACCCCCAGTTATGCACGCACCACATTTATACAAAAAAAGATGCTAGACCCATTCGCCAACCCCAATGAATATTAAAACCTCATCTTAAAGATATCGTGAAAGCTGAATTACAAAAATTGTTGGATGTCAACTTTATATACCCAATATCTGATAGTAAGTGGGTCTCTCCATTAGTAGTGGTGCCAAAGAAGAACGGAAAGTGGAGGATATGTGTAGACTACAGAGAACTAAACAAAGCAACCCAGAAAGACCACTTTCCCTTTCCTTTTATCGACTAGGTACTATACACATTAGCAGGAAAGAAATTATTTTCTTTCCTAGATGGCTTCAGTGGGTACAATCAAATTCAGATTGCCCGTGAAGACCAAGACAAAACTACTTTTACCTATCCTTGGGGGACATTTTCTTACAAAGTTTTACCCTTTGGCCTATGCAATGCCCCTGCTACATTTCAGAGCACCATTCTCAGCATCTTTTCATATTTAATAAATGAAGGGCTCAGAGTATATATGGATGATTTCACACCTTACGCAGATGATTTTGAGCCAGCATTAGAAACTTTGGAAAAGGTGTTACAAAGATGTATTGACACCAGGCTCTGCTTAAGACATGAAAAGTGTCACATGATGATGACCGAGGGACTCATATTAGGTCATTTTATCTCAACAGCTAGAATTCAAGTAGATCCAGCTAAAATTCAGATAATTTTGTTAATACCCACTCCTACCACAAAAACAAAGGTACGTAGATTTCTCGGATTTTCTGGTTATTATAGAAGATTTATAGAGCACTATTCTCGAGTAGCTTCACCTTTATACACACTAACAAGGAATGTTGATTTTAATTGGACAGATAAATGTGACCATGCTTTTGAGGATCTCAAAAATCTTCTATCAACAGCCCCAGTGCTAAGGGGCCCAAATTGGGATTTTCCATTTCAAATTTCATCTGATGCCTCAGACATAGCTATTGGAGTAGTCCTTGGGTAGGAAGAAGATAAAAAACCATATGCAATTTATTATATTAGAAAAAATGTATCTCCTGCTGAATTAAACTATACTGTGATTGAGAAAGAATTTTTAGCCGTAATACATGTTGTAAATAAATTTAGACATTATATAACTGGGTATCTTGTAGTTTTATATACAGATCACTCCACCATAAAATTCTTAGCAAATAAACCTGTTACAAATGGTTGAGTAACAAGATGGTTGATTCTATTGCAGGAGTTCGACATCACAATAAAGGATCGACCTGGAAAAGAGAACCTATAGATGATTTTCTGTTATGGATGCCAAAACCAACAGATGCAGCAGCAGTCGAGGATCACTTCCCAGAAGAACATTTGTTCACTATTACTGCTAGAACCCCATGGTATGCTGATATTGAAAATTATTTAGCAATAGGTAAATTACTTAAGCATCTAAAGCCCAATGAACAAAACAGATAGTACAACGTAGTACTCGATTCTCTTGGATTGGGGGCTACTTGTTTCATACAGGAGTAGATATGCACATCAGGAGATGCATCCGAGAGGACAAAATATTTGATATTCTGAAAGCATGCCATGATGGGCCCTATGGCGGACATTTTACAGATTGCAGGATTGGTCACAAAGTTTTACAAACAGGCTATTACTGGCCTACAATTTTTAAAGACGCTAAAAAATTCGCACAGGCCTGTGATATTTTCCAAAGGGCAGGTCACCCTGGGTAGTCCAACGAAATGCCTTTGAATCCACAATTAGTAATCGAGCCATTCGAATGTTGGGCGCTCGATTTTGTTGGTCCTATCAACCGACCGTTAAATCATAAAACATACATACTAGTTGCAACAGAGTATGTTACTAAATGGGTTGAGGTAGAAGCACTTTCAAGAGCTATAGAGGACTCTGTAATACAGTTCCTTTTCCACATATTTGTGCGATACGGCCTCACAAGGGATGTAATTACAGATGGAGGACTGCAATTTGTAGGTAACAAAATTGCTGCAACATTAGAAAATTACCACATTCAACACAAAATCACAAACCCATACCACCCATAGGCAAATGGCTAGGTAGAGAGCATGAATAAAGTGATAGAATCTATACTTACAAAAACAGTTGCATCACATAGATGTGATTGGGCTTATAGATTTTCGGAAGCCTTGTGGGCGTACCGAACAACATGGAGAAATACCACTGGGTATTCACCATATCAATTAGTATTTGGAAAAGAACCCATATTTCCAATAGAATTTGAAATTTAGACATTAAGAACAACCCAACAGGTGGGTTTAGACTTAAATGAAGCCCAGGTCAGAAGATTACAACAAATCAATGAGTTAGATGATATTAGGCTCTCAGCTCTTCAGCACACTACATTAATTCAACAGAAGAGACCAAAATGGCATGAAGCCCTCATTAAACGGAAAATCTTCCACGAAGGAGATTGGGCACTCCTATATGACTCCAGGTTTCAAAATTTCCCAGGGAAACTCTAGACACGATGGCTTGGACCCTATGAGATACAAAAAGTGCATGACAATGGCACCATCAAATTGACTACCATTGATGGATCTGGACACTCTTTCAAAGTAAACGGTCATCAAGTACGACTTTACCATAAACCGCTTAATAAGGAATCCTTTTACCAGCAATTACGGGAAGATTCTACCATGCAGATTCTTGCTGAGGGAGATAACTCCTCCTCAGTACCCATTCATTGAATAATTATTTTACTGTGAAACCTGTACATAAACTTTTCTTTTTACTTTGCTTGTTTTTTTGTATAGATTTTATTTCTCAACCTTTTCCTTTTAAGGAACAGTGGTTGTTCCTTGTAAGGAACAACAGTAGTTCCTCTTAAGAAACAACGCATTTGTGTGTATTTGTTGTTCCTTTAAAAAGGAACAACAGTTTTCGCTGTGTGTATTTGTTTTTCCTTTAAAAAGGAACAACATTTTTTTCCATGTGTCTTTGTTGTTCCTTTTCAAAGAAACAACAGTTTTTGCCAATTATTTTTTTTGTTCCTTTCCAAAGGAACAATAGTTTTTCCGCCTATTTTTACTGTTCATTTCCAAAGGAATAGCATTATTTCCCGCTTGTTTTTTCTGTCCCTTTCCAAAGGAATAGCACTTTTCGCAGATTGTTTTTGTTGTTCCTTTCCAAAGGAACAGTAGTCTTACCACCAGTTTTTGTTGTTCCTTTCCAACGGAACAACATTTCTTCCGCTTATCTTTGTTGTTCCTTTCCAAAGGAACAATAGTTTTCCCCAATTGTTTTTGTTGTTCCTTTCCAAAGGAACATCATTTTTGCTGATTTTTTTTGTTGTTCCTTTCGAAATGAACATCATTTTCGTAGGTTGTTTTTGCTATCCCTTTTAAGGAACAACAACTGTTCCATTTAAGGGACAACACTTTTTGAGTGCATTTCTCTTGTTTTAAATACATTTTGAGAACTTTTGGTGAATTCCTCATGATTATTTTAGAAAGGCAGACATACGACTTATATAAGAACACACAAATTAGAGGTTACTGGAATCAGCAAATCAAGAGAAATTGTTATTTTTAAGAAATTTTTTTGTAGTGATAAGAAAAAAGGAAAGGACACAACCATCTATATCACTTTGTTGTCTTTATTTTCACTAAAATTAATATGATTGGTTATCTTTATCATGTTGGTTCTTCCCTAAATCTTCATAACTCTCTTTGATTTCTATTTATTGAATAAGAATAAGGGCATACTTTCTCTATTGATATGTTCAGACTTCTTCCACCATCCCTAATATTAAGGAGTGTTGAGCCATCCTCTATACATAAATAGGGAAGTGCTACATGAAAACAAAAGAAGAAAAAATATCTATATGATTACTAACAATACTATTATATGGCAGATGGAGGATAGGGGGTCTCATCAAGAGCCAGACTACCATGATCATAAGGAATCAGTGAATTGGCATTCCCACTATGGCCACCACACTAGGGATATGATCCAATGGACAATTCAAAAAACATAAAAAGTCCTTCGAGTAGGAGGTCTCATCACGAGCCGGCCTGTCCACCTTTCACTCATTCTCGGTGAATGGCATTGTGACTTATCTGGTTCCCAAGCCAGCACGGTGGCCTCCATCATGACATGACACAACACTTCCCTAGACATAAATAAAGGATAATGGTTCCAAGGGTGAGAAAGAAACTTTGTTAAGGTTATAGAAACCTGTGGGCAACAGAGCTCTGTTGATGGCATTGGAGTCATATTTTTTACAAATCAATAGCAATGTTAAACCCTTATCTTATATCTTTATCTAATATCAAATGAGATTATGCTCCTAAAACCTTTTGTTTCGAACCCATCATGCATGAAATTTATTTATAAATCGATCATAATAGTTTATGTGGGTAGTGACCGCATAATTATTTTTTTCACATCAACTGTCCTTTTCCTTTTGTTAGAAATCATTACATAACGTTTCCATATCTATTCACAATTTAATGATATGCATCGATTTTAGTAATGCGATAATTTTTTGGACATATCATAATTATGTATGCCTTTCACTGCTATACCATTACTGCGCAGTACACTGTTATTCTATTTTCAATGGTCGAGGATGACCTATTATCTTTCAGGGGGGGCATGGATGCCTTTTAATGCCTAAATGTGGGTCGAATCCCTGGGTTCATCAAATTCTTGGAAACATCAAGAGTTTAATGGTATTGTGATGATATACACAAAGTGTTGCTCTATTACATTTCTGTGTATTTGCGAAGAATTAACAGTGTGCAGACAAGATGGGATGACGAGAAATACGTAGTGAGCCACAAGTGCTAGCATTTTCCAACGCTACACGGAAAATTCTGGAGAAAGTAGGATGGATTACTTACCTCACATGACTGCAGCAACCACATGAAATGATAGCCATTGAATTTTTGCAGAACTTGCAGGCAGCCTATTCCATGATTAGAGGCAGGAAAATAGCAGTAACAGATGTAATAATCGCCAAGGTATCTGGTCTGCCAGCGGAAGGACCCATATGGACCCATAAAAAAGTGAAACTTCAAGAAGCCATGAACCTTTTTCGGGATGAAGGGCAGACCTTGGTCGTCAAAGGAAAAGGAGTTCAACCAGCAACTTTGGGAGAACCATGGACAGAACTGGTGAAAGTAGTACAGAGCTACATCACATGTGATGGGAGAAAGGATGTGGTAAGACCTCTCCACCTTCAGTTATTAGCAGTATTAAAGAAAAAATGTATTGTAAACATGCCTACATATTTAAATTTCTTATTGGATGATGTTTCCCAGAGTATAAGAAAGTCTCGTCATATAGCCACGGTGGTGAGCCATCACTGTTTAATCCGATTGATAGTGAGTTACAGTCTTGCCTAGTAGCAGACTAGTTGGGAAGAATTGATATTTTCAATTGATGGAGGAACAACTCTACCTGCCCCAAAATGTAAAAGAGTTACTAGCACAACAACAAAACCTTTAAAGCACATACAATCCTCTAGGATTAGGAGAAGTAGGGGAATGCTAGGAAGTCTTCAAGGTAGCAGCATCCAACCCTTAGAATTTCCCAGTTTGAAAGAAGAACAACCCCTGCAACTCAAAGAAGGAATTCATCACACTGATGAAGAAGAAGAAGATCAACATGAATAAGAAAGCCACCACACCAGTGGAGAAGAAGGGAGTCACCACACTAGTGGAGAAGAAGGAAGTCATCACACTGATGAAGAATAAATTCACCACACTAGTGGAGAAGAAGGAAGTAATCACACTGATGAAGAAGAAAGAAGTCACCACACCGGTGAAGAGGAAGAAAGAAATCACACCAGTGAAAATGAAGGGGAGGAAGCAGAGCCTCCCGAAACCTCTATTGCAAGCTCACCACAGAGTCCATTACATGAGGATCAATAGGCCCAAAGTTTGGCCAATATGAGTTTATATACAACCTCACAGTCCGCTTAACCTCAACATTGAGATAGACCAATTACAGGAACAAGTTGTTATCAACAAAGATATGGCTGAAGAAATGCTCGATGAAGGAAACCCTCAGGGAACAACAGAACCAACTAGGGTTACTTCCCCTAAGAAATGCGGCCACAAGAATGTGAACACTGAAGAAGTGTTCTAAACAGAAAACCCTCAGGGAACAGCAGGACCAACTACGGTTATTCCCCCCAAGGAATGTGGCCAGGAGCATGTGAACGCTGAAGAAATGTTCCAAACAGAAAGCATAGAGGCAAGCTTGGATGAAGGCACAGTCGCTGGAGAGCAAACCCTAGCCAGGAAACCAAGTACAGAAAAAGGAACAACTGTCCTTCCAAGAAGAAGAAGACAAATGAACTTGGGAAGCTGTGGAAGGAACGACAAAAGCTCCAAAATCTAGTAAAACAACTTAGGCAGAGGATTAGGGTACTAAAATAGGGGAAATTCTCTAAAAGAACCTTGAAAATGAAGAATGCAGCAATCCAAACAGAACCCCACAATACAAGGGCCATGGAGACTTAAACTGAGCCCACACTCATTCACGATAATGAGGAGCAACAGGCAGTTGCTATGGACATAGTTGCTCAAACTGGGAATGTACAGGTCTGTGAAAAATATGTTTAGACCGAGGCATTGTCCTCCAGTAGTATGACCGACAAAGAGACACAGACTATAGGCATTCGACATTGTAATAAGGACACCTAGCTCGATTTCCAACATAAAAAAAAAATTGTTAATAGACACTACTATAGAAAAACTCCAAGAAGAACTGGCACAGGCTCAACAGGCTAGAGAAAAGCTTGAAGAAGAAACTGTTCCCAAAAAGAAATATCAAAAGTTACAGTAGCAACTAAAGGACATCAGTGCATCAGAGGTTGAAGCCTATGATAAGTGTTGGAAGGAATAAGAGAAAGTTGATAAGGTAAGGAGTAGATTAAAAATGGTCCGGAATCAAATGGATGCTCTCTACTCCTTATACACAGATGTTCTAGCATGTAGATTCCCTGCCAAAAATTATGCTTTATTTTTAGTAGAAAGATATTTACAGTTAAAAATTAAAGCTATTGGGGAAGGAAAAACTATAGAATTAAACACCGTAGATGATTTTATAAGTTGCTGCAAACTATATGGAGTAAAATTCCAGCGTCTGCTCTGTGAGTTCTATTTGCACAATTTTATATTAGTTGGGGAAATGGAGACAAATCCTAGCCCTTTTGTGGGTGATATCCAATTTCAAGCATTTATTTCATTTGATGTCAACCAGCTGAAATGGCTCAAGGCCTATAATACTTTTCAGAGGCAAGAAAATGAATTAGACCTTTGGGTTAGGAGTGAACCGAGACACCCATTACAACTATGGGCTAGGAAGAAGAGTCTAAGGAAAAACAAGGGTGTGATCCAGACATTGGGACCTGTCCACAAAGAAATTGTCTTGGATGGGGTAGAATATTTTCTATCTATCAGAGACCGGGCCTATATAGCAGCTAAAGTCTGATGGAATATTTCCAATCGGAATGTTCAGGACATAGAGCCATTTAATTATAGAAATTTTGGATTAGCTGTTGACCGCTTGATTCTCTATAGTAACCTCATCTTGAGGGAAGGCCCATACTGGCTAGGTTTTAGGTTTCGAAGTCCCATTATATGGTATCCTGAAATAGACTATAAAGCCAAATATGAATTAATTGAAGGACAGATAGGGCACATCTTTGAAGCTTTAGCTGCAAATCATGGTTTTAGACCTCTTAATGAAAAACCCTCTCTAGCCTATTCCTTAACTGCTTTACATGTAAACTACGTTTTTCATGAGGACATGAAAAAGGGTAAGCAAGGGGGTGTGTTGAGCATTGGAAAAGGTATGAATTCACCATGAATTTCTTTACTTTTTTTTCCTTTGGACACAACTCTTTTATTCTAGAAAGGTGATATATTGAAGGATTATGATAGAATTGCAAAGATGATTGTTTATTGTGAAAATTAGCTAAAATATTGTCTTTTATTCTCAACAGGAAACAAATGAAGTGGGAAACCACCATTCGAAAGGCAAAGCTAAAACATGAGTAACTATTGTTCCTCCAGCAAAGAGTCGTATCCAGACAAGAAGGGTGAAATCAGAACACACAGCTAAAGTAAGGTTGGGAACAACACGGCTACAGCCTAAGAAGACAAAGTGCTAGCTCAAAGGAGAAAAGAGAGCAAATCCCTCAGGATCTTTTTATCCTGAGGGATCGTTGTTCAAATTCTATCGTTTTTTCTTGTATTGTCCATCGAATTGTTATAAAAGGCAATGCCTATAGAAATCGAACAACAAGAATGATTATTATTGAAACTCCTTTTGTAACTCTGTAATTTCTCGTTGACTCTCGTGATCAGCGAGCGACTGTTGTAACGCTTTTATTCTCGATTAATACATGATCTAGTTATCGTTCCATTTCTTGATTCTGGAGTAACCCAGCGATGTTTCACTAGTAGCTAAGGGCCCAACCCTGGTGGATCTATCTGTTGTTTGTATTATTATCTTTCAATTATTGTTGTGTGACGGTTTTCATTTGTTTTCATTATAGCTTTTAAGTTTAAATGGTTTACTGCTTAATTGATTTATAATATCGATGTGTTATATTGGTGAATTGTGTTGCCGTTCCTTTTCTGATTTAACAAGAATCATAATCTATGTATAAATTTTCTTGTTATTCTTTAACAGAGCCACGTTGTTCAAGCAGTTGTTGTTCTATTGCAGTCAGTGTTCCTATCTATTTGTTGTTCTTCTTCAATTTGTTGTTTCGTTCAGTTTACTGTTTAATAAGATTTGTTGTTCAATAGAGTTTTTTGGTTCAATCCTATTAGATAGAAGTGTTGTTCAATTCCAGTAGTTAGAGTTTGTTGTTCCTTTCTATTATTGATCAATTTCAGATTGTCATTCATTTCAATTAATTAGTTTAATTCATTCCTGCAAAGAATTGGTTTTGCTTTTGAGAGCTTGCCTAGTTTACTTTCATTAGGAGCATTAGTAATTTAGTTCAATTTCCATTTCCATTTAATTTTTTTAATGCAAAGTCATCAACTGTAAAGGACATCTGGTTATTTCTACCTTC
The DNA here is from genome assembly GCA_034641835.2 of Pinus albicaulis. NCBI lineage: Eukaryota > Viridiplantae > Streptophyta > Pinopsida > Pinales > Pinaceae > Pinus > Pinus albicaulis. The sequence goes on along the minus strand of CM076579.1, from coordinate 691,355,084 downwards.
ATTCTCAGATTGATTGTCTTGTTTTCATTTGATTTCAATTGCATCAGTTGCTAAAGGAAAGAGTTATCATTACTGCATCCTTGACTGATGATTGCAGAGTATTTAATTTCATATCATTGTAGTTATATTTCATTTCCAAGCATTTATTTACTCTTGTATTTACAACACTGTACTACATATTGCAAAACATTACTCTTAGAATGAATTGCAGCCTCGGACAGAGTACACTCTTGAAATAAAAAATCATACCTAGATTGATATCTAATGTAGGATAAATAGGTGTTTAAAAGACACCTTTTATACCTCAACAACAGGGTGTTGTAGTGGGAGACATACAACACCAAATATTGAGCTTATCTTTCAGAGGAGGGAGCTCCCCTTTCTTTGCAAGATCTGTACAGGAGGTTTCTGAGCATATTTGACATCTTGGCATGTGGCCAAAGTAGTCTCCATATCCTACAGCATAATTCTCTAAAGGAACTGCGTAAGTTTTCCCAGAGTTGCAGTAGCAGGGTCAAGACCCTTGATCCTGAGCTAATTCCCTAGAGGAAGGGCCAACCCTTCTCCCGAAAGACTTTGTATAGTATTCTTCCTCTATTCTTGTATATTTCAGCTATATTTACATAGAGATGTAGTATAACTACATTTTCCAGATCTAGATCTGCAAATTTTCTCTTTTATACAATGTATTTTCTTGGAACCCTTGCTGGGTCATTCTCATTGTGTATAAAGAGGAAGGAACCTCCATTTTCTCAACCATTGGATGCTTGTAGAATCCTGATATATTATTTCTCATTATTTTCTGCATAAACCCTTGATGAAATAATGTTATACATGTTTCAGCCATTTCTGTATGAGTTAAGCTATGGGGTTTGGGATTTTTTGAGTCATATTGGCTTTGGGAGATATTTTTATGTTGGCTAGAGGGATTTTTTTCTGCTCCAATTCTAGATGGGAGTTGTATATTGTATAAAATAAGGGATACAAGTCCCATTCTTCATTTTTATTGCGTTATTTGCTTGGAACTACGTTTTATTTGCAGGGGTTGGTGAAATTCGTGAGTTGGGAATATTGTAAGATATTCCCCATACTACTTATTTTCCCTATTTTGGGATATTACACTATGGAACGTGCCACCTTGTGCATAAATATCCTAAGTGTACCTGGAACACCAGTAACATGTCTCTAGAGCCCGAGAGGGATATCATCAGTTCCTGTCTTAGGAATATCAATAGTCAAACTCTCAAGGTTGTGCTCCATATTTGCCAAGATCTCTGTTGCATCATCCTGTCGGAGTGCTATGGGTTGTGCCTCTCGCCTATCAAAGTGACAAAGCACTGCTGGTCATGTCAGACCAACATCTGGATTTAAAATTTGTGTCAGTATTGGACGATAAAATATCAAATAAAAAATTAGATTAAAGACTTAAAAAAATTTCACTAACTTGTCTCATCCCATTGTGCCCATGGTGGAAAGGATGTTTCAGGATCATCTCTATAGTCCATCCCTGCATAAGGAAAATCTTCAATTGTGAATATCCGATTCCTAATCCAGGAGAAATAAGATGGAGTGAAACAAACCATTGGACCACCCTTGCCACCATGGTGAGCCATCAGTGCTACCCATCGCACCATCTGAGGTTCCTAAGGACTTCCATGATCCACTGGATTTAGATGGAGCGCAATGAGTGGGATCCTCTCTAGAGAAAATGAGATAATAATGAAATCGTATCCGAAGTTTTGCAACTTCCCATTTTTAGCTCTAGTTAGTTAGCCCTTCATATTGGCCAATACTCCTTCACTCCAATTGAATATTGTCCCTCTGAAACACTCAATTTCATTTTGAATCTATGCTTTGGTAGCCACATGAGGAGCTACACTCCCACATAACCTAGTAACTCTTAATGGTATGATTTTGAGTTCCAATCGCAAGATGGTTTTGATGTCTATGTGACCTTCCTTTAGCTCTGAATTATTGCTACAATACTGAGCCTTGTAGCTAGCAGTGGGAATACCTCCTTGTCTAGTCCCAAATAAGGAAATGTCTCCCTCTCTGAGGTAATATAGTAAGGAAGTATATGTATTCTGGCTCAATCTCAAGCTGGTGGTCACCAATTATGAAACATTGATCTTGCATGTCCCATGCATTTACAAGCCAAGTCAGCAGCTCAACTTGTGCCTTCATGCCCTGAATTTCCCAGAACTTGTATAAGGCACATTTTTTAATGCACACATGGTTTCTGGATCATCCATGGCTTCGTTTTACATGATCTCATGTTCTCGTTCCTACCATTCCAACATGATTAAAGACCTACAAATCAACAAATTAAACATTAGAAATCAGTTGGAGGAAACTTGAACCATTTTTTATGGAAGAATTTAGGTTTTTAAAAAGCTCATGATGCCTACGCAAGTTCTATGTATACACAGTGTGTTTGTATGCACGCGTCCCACATAGAACCCGCGGAAACTTGATGATTTTTCTTTTAAAAAATCGTCGGGGTGTGCGATTTTCACATAGAGAAACCACGCACCCCCGAGGGCGGATTTTGAAACATAATTTCCTCCTAAAAAATTCCATGAAAGCTTAAAACAAGAAATGAAATGGATGAAAACAAATACAAGGATGATGTGGATTAGCTAGTTCTAACAAATCTCGAAATGAATGGTCGGTTCTTTTGATATTAGCTCCGAAAGTTTTTGCCAAAAGCTCTCTCTACATTGTTCTGGAAAACAAAAGGTGAAAATGACTTGTTTTAATTCTTTTTTGTAGTTTTTAATGAATAAAATATTATTATTTTATTTATTTTTATTTTTAAAAGGTCCAATTTAAATATTTTTACTTTTTGAGAATACATATTTGTAATCTTTTGAGTTTTTGTGTAGGATACTTGATTTTCGTGAAAAAAAATTATTTTGACATCGAGTATACTTTTATCACTTTTTCGGGCTCTGTAAAAGTATGAAAAAGCAAAACCTTGGAGTCCTCTTTTAAGCAGGGAAAATTTTAAGAACCCCCCTAAATTTATATATATAATAAATGGGTGAATCCCCATGATACATAGGAAAAATGGAAGGCGATTTTATTAATAATATAATATGTATATATAAATTTTTTGGCAAATCTCTCACGAGATTATATTATCTTGTAAAATCATGGCGAATCACTACTACAGAATGGTGAATCATTTTCTAGTGGAGTTCAGGGTGTTGGTTCCAATGAATATATGGTAGTTGAACCAGGAGTAGAAGGAAGAGAACCACCGAGACCAAGCGTGGCACATGGTGACTCATGAGGGAAGTAGTTCTCGTGTAGTTTGGAAAACACGTTCTTCTAGTTCTGCTAAGTGTAGTGTTGTTTCTCATGCTACTACTAGCACTAATATTGAGGTTGGAGAGGACCATGCTACTACTAGCACTGATATTGAGGTTGGAGGAGTTTGAGGAAGCATGGAAGGTAGCAGTGGTGGAGAATTACAAAGAGTACCCCATGATGGGCTCCATTTTTCCCTTTGGTATTTGTGCCTGCAATATCTTATATCCATTGAACCAACAATTAACCGTTCAACCAACAATCAACCTGAATGAGTTGATTAGGTACGATTCAAATTAGACTAATCTTCAAAACTATGCTTTGCACTATCCCATATTTATCACACTAATGCTACACAACATTGTGCATTTGCACCCAACTCTCATGCATGCACACAAAATTTTCATTAACATCTATAACCCTAGCCAAGTGAGAATTGATCAACAATTTGCACCAAAGTTTGTTAGTGTTGAAAGTTCATAAGAAATTTAGATCCATGGTACCTTAAATAAATTTTGAGATAACCTCCACAAATTCGACCACAATAGAGAAAACTTGTGATAAATTTTAAACCTACAAAAATTACAATTATGTTCCTAGGAACGATCATAAGAAGTAGTTGGCATATAGGTCGAGTTTTGAGCCTTCTTCTTGTTTGAAGAGGAGTTGTCTATTATCAGAACTACCTTCCCTGCCTCTGATGCCTTGAAGGAATTGCAAATTGACTCATCAGATGAAGACAACTTTCTGTTCTTGTCAATTAGAGTTGAATAGCTTCCCTGTGCACTCAACACAAACTCTGACCGATAGGAAACATCCCACCCACCAACTATGAGGTCCCACAGAATTGTTGCTCCCACCTGAACAACAGACAACTTGAATGTGAGAATTCAAAAACAAAGAAAAATACCAATCGCATATATCTTGAGGATGAAGTCGATCTCAAATGCAACACCCATAAAATTTATATCCAAAACTAAAACTCATTAAATTTGGAAGTATATTGGAAACAAAACCGAGGCAAAAGAGCTAGATTTGAATGTAGGAACTGACACAAAATCTGCAAACTTGAGCAATTTTTGATGTACATTATTCTGTTTGACAAAATAGATTAGGGAAGAAAGGCCTAAGGGAAGATCACACTATACTAAGGGTAAGTAAAAACCACCAAGGTGAAGCATGGGAACAAGAATACAACAAAAAATGATCTATAATTTTGTTCAACCAGTGATCCATCTATAGGACAAAATTTTTCTCCTAGGGGTTACCCACTTGGGTGTGTAACAAAGCCCATCAAACAATTTATGGAGTTGTTGACCCTTCTCCTCTAAGAGTGAAAATAAAATGACATAGGAGCGATAGAGGAAAGAGAGATATTTGGTGTAGAGGATTTTGGACGCCCTTAATCTTCTCATTAACCTGAATAATACCAGAAGTTAGAGATTTGTTTTTGAAGCAATAATAAATTTAAAGTGGCCATTCGAGGATATGATAGCTGCTCAGGTGAAAGAGAATTTGGAAGGGATCAAGAAGATAGTAAAGATATGCATTTTTAGCACAGATTCTGCCACAGAAGCTCAACAAGAATAATGGACACTAGCACTTGGTTCTCAAAATGATGACCGGCCTCAGATCCTTCATGCAACATAGCTCAGGTCCATCACGCCAAGCGATAGAGGGATCCTAGCATGGATGATAGGTATAAAACATATCCCTTCTGCATTCGATAGTAGCAATTTCTGCATACTTCCAGATCATGACCCATTATATTTGGCAAAAGTTGGAGTCAATATGCTGACTTTCAATAGGAAGTCTGTGATCCATCCTAAAACAATGGAGAACCAAACACAAGGAGAGCGTGTAGCTCAAGAGTAACTCTATCCCATGGAAATATATTCTCTTTTTGAGATTTCATTTTCAGCTAGCAGAAAAAGTAATAACATGGGATAATACAATAGTAATCTGGTTTACCGATTTATAGTTTAACAGAAAACAAATGGTTGTCCTTATCAAACCTGTAATGCATTTTAGGTTGTTTAGATGAAAAAGATAGATTCAGAAGCATAGATCTTGCTAGAACTGATCCACTTGGGTTTATTTTCAGAAACTTTCAAAATCTCAGTACTTTTTGTTAAAATGGAAAGGTTTATTTATCCTCAAAACCATGTTTTTATGTCCAGATTCCAGGTAGAATTGCATCTTAGGATGAAGTTAAAAATCCTAGTGGATATCTATCTGAAATCCTTGTAATCTTGCTTGTATATTAACAGAATATCTTTCTATTTACCCAAAAAAAATGACAATAGATGTTTTTTTGAATTAGAATTGGTATTGATAAGATACTTCAAGCAAACTAAGTGATCAATATTACTTTTCCATTTCTTATGGTTTCTTGACAGTACTTCAGTTTTAGGAAACTTGGATGAGATATCAAGATAAGCCGCAGATCATATCCAGCTATTCTGAATTAAACTTCACAGCATGAGACTAAGTTGAGGACAAAGCCCTTGATCCATGGCAGGCTACTCGAGTACTTAGATATCTTGTAATGACAAAAGGTCCATGTCTTATCAACATTGGCTTTTAAAAAAATATTTGATTTCACTGAAACTATAAAATTGTCTAGTCCATTAGGTATCTCAAACAAGTATTTCAAGTTTCAACAAGTGGAACAATCCCTGAAATACCTGCTGCTAAGCTTCTAAATGAGTGTGGATGTAAAAAAGGCCCCCAAACACTATTTTAGCTTTTCTTGGTTTATGATCCATTTGGTAACATTGTATCAACAAGGAAGTTAATAAACAAAAATTACCAATTAAATTCACTACTGACAAAATATTAATAAAGCAAATACCCAAACCAAACTAAACAAAAGTAACAGATCTTTGTAAAGACTTTAAGTCCCATATCATATCATTGAATTCCAAGATGCTTATAGTGAGCAATATACAAAACTAGGGAAGGTTACTGAGAAGAGTTCTGATGCGATCTGGACTTTTGATAATGGAATAGACTGGGATAACAGGTTCATGTTACTCAACAATTTATTTCCTTGTTTTTCAATCCCAAAAGTTTTTTCTGCTTAGCAAGCTGGAAAAGTAAAAGGCACCTAAAAATCAGGTCACATCACCTCAAGTTACCATACTTCTGTATTCAAAAGTTGTTACATCACCTCCACTCTTACCATGATTCTACCTGCAAATATCATAATATACAGTGACAATGTTACCTGTCGAATCCTAACAAATGGAAAAAAAGAACTGCAATAAAATGTCACTGCATCTGCACACCAATTCAACCTTTTCAACACAAGAATAAGTTTGTAAATTTTTATTGACACTTGTAGATATTTGTTGGAAACCCCACAGAGGGAAGCATCTTCCGGGTTTCCTGGAAAATATAATTTTTTCACAACTAATTTGCAACGTTTCCCACGATTTTATGAAACAAATGCCATGGAAATTAAATGGATTTTAATAATTATTCTTAAATATTAAAGATGGAAATAAGTGAGCATGCTCAAACACTGTTTTGGTTCAGAGATATATGATGTCAAAATAAATCCCACATTGGTGCATCTTTTGGACTGTAAGAGCATTGGAGAGGCCAGTGAGGATAATGTTGTTGGTGAAAAACTTAACACAAAAGACTCTAGTTTTAAAATTTCCAAGCATAGAACCTAGTGTTACTCCTGCTGATACTTAGAAAAAGTCATATTTGAGGGAAACTAGTGTGCATGGTTCAAGCAATCCAATACAATATGATAAAAATTATTTTTGTAGTCATGGTGTGTAGGTAACTGTTTGTGCAGAAGCAACAATACATTTACGGGAGATGAAATATGGACTTATCTCAATGCAAATGAGTTACTTGATAATGTTGTTGAAATAATCCCTCAACAATATGAAAAGATTTGTCTATAACAGTTACAAATGAATAAGAGAGTTCAATACCTAGAACAACAACTTCAATACCCATTTTCAAATGAAGATAGGCACCAACCAAATTATATAGCATCTGTGACCCCTGCAAGTTGCTTTTCTACAACCACATTTATGAGGCAGACAAATGGTGATGGAGGGATGAGCACTCTGAATATCTTTAGTTCTCCTTATGCATGTCAAAATTCCAATGTTCCAAACTTTGGTGGAAAAAGGTTTGAATCCAATTTGAATAACTGTAAGAAAATTTTTGGAGAAAGTACAGGGTGCTTTAGGACGACTCCTCTATATACTTCACATGATTTTGTTGACAATAAAAGAAACTGTTGACATCAACCAGTCAAGGGAGGAGCCCATAATGTCAAACATAGAATTCAATGCATTAAATAGATTATACGAAAATCGGATATCTAAAATAGAAAAACACATTTTAGTTTATGAAGGTCTCTTAAAACAACTATTTTGGACTATAATATGTGTATTGTCCTCACTGAAACAATTCATTTTGATTCAAATTTACCACATTACAAGACAAAGCATGGAGTATACAGAGATCCATTGGAAAATGGGTGTGTTGTGTCATCACCTTTGATATGGGTAGAAGCTCTTTACCTCATACTGAACAAATTGAAGAAGGAGAATTTAAAGTTTGATAAAATTTGGGCTAAATCTGGAAGTGGGCAGTATCCCGAGAGTGTTTATTGGAGAAATGGTTCCCTGGAATCCATTCTAAAAGGAGTGAATCCAAAAGATCCTTTGGTTTTCTAGCTTCAGGTTGATTTCTCCACAAATGAATCATCTATTTGTATGGACAATAGTACAACATCATAGTGCAGAGAAATTGAGAAGGTTTTTGGTGCAATACTTGAATTGGATTTTCTTACTGGGTCTTGTGCACATGAAAGATACACAGGACCTCAGATACGGAAATTATATCAGAAAAACAAGGATATCTATGATAACACTGAAATAATTTCTCTTTTAATTTCTTTCATGACATCCCTTTTTATTGGTGGCTATGCCAATATTGATGAAACCGATGGAACAGGGATGAATTTGATGGATCTAAGAGAAAGAAATTGGCCTAAGGAAGCCTTAGAGGCCACTGCTCCAAACTTGGAAAAGAAACTGGGACCATTGGCTCCATCATATGCTATTGCTGGTAATTTAAGTTCATATTTTGTAGACAAATTCATGTTTGACAAAAATTGTTTGGTTATCCAGTGGTTTGGAGACAATCCAAATAGATTGGCAGGTTTAGCTTTGAATCATCCTAGAGACCTTGCAATCAATTTGGGTACAAGTGATGTGGTTTTTTGAATTAGACCTGAACCAAACCTTGGCCTAAAAGGACATGTTTTACCCAATCCCGTTGATCCAAATTTCTATATGGTGATGTTGGTTGAAAAAAATGGGTCACTAACATGAGAAGAGGTTCGAAACCGATGTGACAATGGATCATGGGACATGTTCAAGAAATTTTTATATCAAAATCCTCCTCTGAATGGACACTCCACCTCTAGACATGATGACCATTATAACTGGTCCTTTGGAAGCACTGGCCACTGAAGTTACAAGTTCCATTTGATATCCAGGTAACAATAGAATCTGTCTATCATGTGATTTTGTCTCTCGATTTAGATCTAACCCCTACACAAGACAAAGGGATGAATTGGCTCTGGATTATAAAAAGAATCTAAGCATTAAACTGTGTATTAAACTCAATCCCAGTTCAGTGCCACACACAATTCACAACAGTAATAAACACCTGCATAGCTAGGAAACCTATGACAGCCCGACAGCGAGATCCCTAGAACATATATAGTATATAAATCTCAAATGATAAAGGGTTGGGAATAATTGAAGCATTTAGACTCTGTTTTTTCATTTCCTGAAATTGTACTCTGTTTCAGTAAATATTGTTGCTGTCAATTGAAAAGAAAACAGAGAGAAAATAAAAACTCAAGAGAAACACAACAGATAATCATTCAACACAATAAAAACACACAAACACATTGAGATTACTTGATTGCATAAGCAAATTTGATTATCTTTAGAGATCTACATGTAGCGCATTGCATGCAAAGAACTGCTACATGTTATTTAATCCCGCAACTAATCTTATCCTCACGCATGATAATTTTACCCACCAACTTCACTAAGATGAATCTATGTAGATGGAAATCTAATTTAAAGGGTCATGTATTTTTTTGGTTAATAGTATTTTTGGTTAAAATCGGTATAGTCAAATTTTGAAGCAGATTTCATTTCACTGAAATGTGTGGCAGATCTATTTGATTATTTAGTGTGAATTTCAACAACAAAAACTAGTCGAATATAAAGCACCCACACTACAGAAAAGGAAATGTTGAAATCTCAATAAAATAAAATGAATGTTTTCAAATTTCTTATATATTTCAATGACCTACATAATATAATTTGCAAAGTTTGAAGCAGTTGTTGTTTTTCCTCTAATATTAAGAATGAAATGTTTCTTTTAGTTTAATATTATGTTACTTTAATCCCGTTGGGTTTTCTTCCACTCTAGTCTTAGATGAGGGTTTTTTTTGTCTTACACAGTATATTTTAAGCTTGAAAATCAAATGGTATGCAAATACCTTCTTGTGAGTGTTATGCCTAACTTCTTCACAGTGTAATTGAACACTATTTTGACATCTTGTATACTCCATGTAATCCTAATCACATAGAAAAGAAAGGGTATTTATATAAAAAACGAATGCAACAAAATCACTATTGAAGGCATGCTTAAGCTTTGAATGACAACTTAGAACTAAAGGAGCTAGATGGTCATAAACTAAGAGAGGGGATTGAACATAACAAACGCCTAAATTGGGATCAAGATGTTGATCTATAACAAGAATTTTCTTAGGGACATACAACCTACATTTTGACATTTGTACAGTTGGTCATCTTTGCACTCCTTTTGTCTCCAAACTCACTATCCAACTGAAATTTTATATTCACGGTATTTTGTTATTTTTCTTTTTGACCTTGTTCTCTCTTTCCACCACCAAATTATGTCTCCACCAATTCTGAATAATTCTTCTGGATATATTTCCTCAAAATATGTTAAATTAGATTATTTAATAGTATTTTTAATGCAACTTCCTTCTCTCTTTTTATTATATATGTCGGTTTTCTCCATGATCCTTCTGAAGTGTGATAGTTTAAATAAATCAATAAATGAATATCCAGAAACATGGGCCATTTCATTGATTTGAACATTTTTTTCTTGGAATATTTGTTAACAAAGTTGCAAAAAAATTGTATTTAAGAAGAAACAAATTTGAATATGATTAAAAATTCCTACAATAAGTCATTAATTATTTTCATTGGTTGGTTTCTTTCATGAAGCTTTTAACACAAGGTTTTTGAACTAAATACTGTGCTTAGGGAATTCTTGAGCTTAATGGAAATAATGAGGACCTACAATTTGAAGTGCACAAGGGCAGATTCTCTACAGTAGGTTTTGCTCTCCATTCTGACCTTCTTTGGCCCATCGAGTTAACATTTTGTTGTGCTCTCTCATTTTCTGAGATTTCACTCCTAACTTATGATGCATAGAGTTGACTGGTTTATGGTTTATGGTTTATTTAGTGTGAATTTCAAAACCTTGCATCCAAATCCAAAACTGATTGTTAGTGAAGGCCCCTCGGTGCTGAGGAGGATCATTGTGATCAAGCAAGCTTGCAGCAGTGCTCCCTGGGACAACTTCATATCCCACTGGATTTCCAATCTTTGTCTTCTTTGATGGATTGATCACATGAAACTTAGATGCCTGATAGAGGCTCAACTTAATTTGGGCATCCTTATATGTTTTTGCTATGTGTCTCTCTGCTTTCCAAAAAAAAATTCTTGGAGTTTGTCCATTCTTCACCGTTTTCTTGGCCATCTTGACCTGAACAAAGGAATTGTCTGTACCATCAACATCCATGTCCAGGTAGAAAGTAATATAACGGTCATGAATGACACCAACTGTATTCTGAGCAAGCAAAGTCCCATGAATCTCATCCTCGGATCTGATCTGGTTGACATTCTCATATTTTGTACCTTTGATCATCAAGATCCCACTTAGTCCAGCCTGTGTGCCAAATAAAATGGTCAAAATCTTAGCCCTTATAATCTGTGCTTGAGTAAAAATAACTTGAAAAGTTCCTTTCTCAAGGAAATATTTCAGAGTTTCCTACCTTAATTCGGATAAGGCCATCACTCTGAAATTCCCAATCCACAATATAATCATAGTTTGCAACAGATCTTCCATGCGGGCTACTAAGGTAACCTTTGGTCTGACTTCTCGAATCTGTCACACAATAGATTTCACAAATTAGAAATACAAACAATATGCCAGTGCAAACAGAAGCAAGAAAATTTTTCAAGGTTTATACATGTGCCAAGGAAACAATATACCAGTGCAAACAAAAACATCATCTTTTTTTCTACGTTTATACAAGTGCCAAGCAAACATCTAAATGCCAAGGAGATTTTCAATGAGTACCAAGCAGCGACCTAATCTTACCCACCAAGGAAACAATATACCAGTGCAAGAAAAAGCATCAATTTTTTTCAACGTTTATACAAGTGCCAAGCACACATCTAAATGCGAAGGAGCTTGTCACTGAGTACCAAGCAGCGACCTAATTTTATCCATCCTAACTTCGTTTATGGAGATTGGAAGGAGATATATGGACAACCAAGCATGAGATGTATTCATATTAAGTCTAGTCTTTATAAGAACATTTATTACCGCCATAAGTTATAGTCTGTCCATGGAGATTTGATACTTCCTGAAACGATTCCTAGTCACGTGGATCAAAAAAAGTTAGAAGACACATTTCTGACACATTTATGGAGAAAGCATGCTTATACCAAACAAGACTATAACTCTAAAAGAAGTCAACGGGCTCAAATTATAAAGCCGTGGAATAAAATCAAGAGGAATGCAGAAGCAGCTCCTCCCTATGAGGTCCTAAGTCACAATAATTGCAAGAGGAATGCAAAAGTAGCTCCACCCTAAGTCACAATAATTGCAAGAGGAATGCAAAAGCAGCTCCACCCTATGAGGTCCTAAGTCACATGGTTTGGGTTCCACAATGATTAGGTTTACGTAAAATTTGAATGTTTTTATAAGGTTTAGATGAGGTTTTCCATTACGTTTCTCTATACATTTTATCTATATTTACTTCAAACTGAAATATAACATAAAATAGGAAGAACTCAACATTAAAAATGTTATTATAAATTTGGAAACTACGACAATAGATTACAAGCTTGAGTTGTGACACAAAGCTATCAGCTTGAGCAGTGGACTTGATGAATGACTAGAAAGTTCCATAAAGTTCATCGAACCTCAAATTTGATCAATGACTTGGAAGCTCCCCGAAGTTCATCGAACCTCGAAGTTGAAATTTGATAAACCTTTTGACATATGGTCTAATAAACAAGAAGAGTATAACCCAAAGTATCTTAAAGGGAAAGAAGCCAGAAAAATAGGGATGAATACAAAAAGTGGGAGGAGAAGGAAACCCTTTTCTATTCTATCTTGAAACAAAAGCATCTCTTCTAGCATCCAAGGCCAAAGAATCTCTGTAGAGATAGAGAAGTTGGAGACAAGGACAGAAAGCCTATGAACTTAGTTGATGATAGTCCCAGTTACTCTCAGCAAAACTACATAGAAGACTTCAGTGCAAGTTTGGAAACAAAGATTACATAGTGGAATTTATTTTAATCTATATGAAATTGGAAAGAAATTTCAAGAAACAAATTTACTATTTACCTCCATGCCTGAAATTGGACACTCTATGTGACGCCAAGCTATGTCGCCTTCATATCGCTCAAATATGCAGACCATGTTAGGTCTTACATAGGGTGTTCCATCATCGCTAGCCATGACCCCGTCCATGTAGTAGGCATTTCTTGGACAGTCATTGAGTGGATCAAGAGACGTAGCAGTTAGTCCAAATCCATATTCACCTGCATCCATGTAGGTTTTAAAATACCAAGCATCACTAGGCACAAAGAGTTCGGAGGTAAAACCCTTCTACAAAACCCTCCTCAGTTTTCCAGTGTCTGGATCCTTAATAGCTGCTTGTGATATGATCACCCCAGCACGAGGATCAGGCTTGAGATGGAACTCCCAACCCCCCATTTGACTTGATGACCATCAAGTTTAAAGCTGGGACCTTTGTGCTGCTCAATGGAGATAGGATTAAGAGGGGGCAACAAAGGATACTTCTGGGCAGACAGTCTATAGTCTGTACCCTCTGGCTTTGGAAAGGGTATATCTTTTCCTTTTTCTGTTATTTTCAAGACCTCCTTAGAATCCATATCAACTAAAACTGTGAGACCCTCAATGGGTCTCATGTAGAAATTTGTTGTCCCTGCACTTGAATAACACTGAATTTTATCAATCTCTGGCCTTCTTCATCAGGTCCGAACCAGCCCAGAGAAATAGGCAAGCATGAAATGTCACTTACGTTAACCCCTCTCTTCCCTATAATTTCTACGAATTTTTTTCTTTTCAGAGGTACTTGAACGACCGAAGTCATATCCTCCATTGTCATAGCAGGATACCCATTTTCATGACTGATTTTATTGTCAACAATCTGACCCGATGTAAGGTCTACAATGAGTTTATAAGCATGCCCATTAGCCCAAGATATTATTGTGGCCTTCCTGCTTGGAAGGATACTTCTTGCCTTCCATAAAAGGATTTGTTCTTTTGGGGGCTCTTCTAGGACCACAGAGTGAAGTGAAAACTTACCATGATTGAAAATTGAGGACTGTTGTAGAATCTTCTAGACTTTCTTGATCTCCTGAAAGGTCAAAGGATCCAGTGGATGGTTTGCAACTTCTTTTTCGTGATCAAATTTCTGCTGCAGCTTAGGCTTTCCTTTCTGAATAAGCACACCATTCTGCTGCCTAGAACACTGTTCTTAAAGGTGCACCATGACCCATACTCAGAGAAATACAGTTCAACCTTTTCTTGAGAAGGAAAATGAACCCAAGTCCTAACAAAAAGCACCAGCAGCAAAGATCCCGTGAGAATAAACAGGAATTTAAGATATGTTTTGAAATCCATGGCTTACAGGCTAACAGGTGACACTGCAGAACTTTGCTGAATCTCTGTACCTATGCAATTATATTGGGTTTCTGGGCTTCTAGGGCTAATTAACTAAACTGACTGATCTAATAAGCTCTAGGGCTTGCTATTTGGGATGGTATCTGCCATACCCTTGCTCAATTTTTTTTCTATTTTACATTGTCATGCAGAGACCAGCCGTCCTTCCCAGATAAGACATCTCGTCTAGGTTTTCTTCTGCAATAGCAATGAATTCTTCAAATTAATCAAAATTCAGTTAATAGAGACTATATGAATCTGGCCCCTTCCATGTCACGATTTTTCCAGCAATACCAATGAGTAGTTCTTCAAATATCAAGATTCAGTTAATAGAAACTGTATGAAGCTGGCCCCTTCCATGTCTTTCGAAAGGAAGCTCTGATAGCTTCAATTCCTGCGGAATTCTTCATAGATCAAAATTCAATTACAAATATTCAAAATTAAAGTTAATAAACACTTTCTTGTATAATGAATCTGGCCCCTTCCATGCCTTCCCAAAGGAAGCTATGATAACTTCGATTCTTACGGATTAATGCAATAGGTTCTACTTTGATACTGAAAAAAAAAAAAAAAAAAAACTTGGACAATCATGGTAAAAGAGGAGCCAAACTCTAAAAAATAAAATCCTGCAACCTTTGGGATTGAATGCACATCCCAGCACCAACATTCAACTTCCACGCCCATTCCAAGCCCCAACCACCCCGGCGAACAAGTGAAAAAATGGGAAGAAGATCGGCGATCGGCGAGCCTATGCACATCCCAGCACCAATATTCAACTTCCACGCCCATTCCAAGCCCCAACCACCCTGGCGAACCAGTGAAAAAATGGGGCGAATCACTCCAACCCCTCCCTCCAACCCTGTAAATCCAGGCGAATGCCATTGAAATCTATTCCAACCAAGAAAATCGACAGTGAATTCCATTGTTTCAGTTTTATGCGCGTTTTTTTTGGTGGGCTAATATATAATAATTAATTATTTTTAAAATAATTATTGGACTAATTTTATAAAACTATAGAAAATGGGTTTTATATAAAAAAATTCTCCCTATTAAAATTTAAAATCCCTTAAAATTC
The DNA here is from genome assembly GCA_034641835.2 of Pinus albicaulis. Classification (NCBI taxonomy): domain Eukaryota; kingdom Viridiplantae; phylum Streptophyta; class Pinopsida; order Pinales; family Pinaceae; genus Pinus; species Pinus albicaulis. The sequence continues at coordinate 691,339,618 of CM076579.1, read as the reverse complement.
GCCCCTAAAATTTTCCCTGATTTTAAGCCCTTTTCAAACTCTTGAAACATGAAAATATCACCAAGTACTTAACTATTAGAACTCGTTAAAGTAAATGAACAGTCGTCCACTCAGTATAATTTTACCCCTTTTCCAGATTAAATTGGACTAATTACGAAAAAGGTATACATTGACTAATTATGGCCAATGGAGTTCTCTCCTTCATTATTTTATCCTTTTTCGGGCTTGAGGGTCTAATTTTATGAATATTTCTCTTTCTAATTTATGATAATACATATGGATCTCTTTTTCTCATTTTCTTGTTTCTTTATTTATGGGAATAATGTCATTACTTATACTCTTTGATCACTAAGTTGGATTAGTAATTTTTTATTATTATATATTGTAGATGCTTTGATTATTTGTCTTGTCTTTGATTGCAGGTTCTAATCATTGGAGAACTAATTTGGAGCAACGGGACAAAGGGCCACATCAGACGTTTGGATTTCAAGGTAGGAGCATGTCCTCTCTACTTTACTATTATAATGGTCTTAAAATACAATTTATCTAGAGAAATAGGTATTCAAATGGATCTTTGTTTCTAGTTACTCGTTGGATTACTAGGGAGATCTCTCTTGTCTGCAAGAGGGATTAATCCCCATAACATGTCCTTATCTTAAGTCTCCTAGGTTGTGTTTGAATTGTATTTTCTTCCAGCTACTCTACATCAATGATGGCTTTACCTTTGTATTTTGTTTTCAAAACATTTGTTTGACTTCCTGATGGAGGGTATTCTTATGGATTGGTCTGCTGCATTAGAGCTTGTCTCAACTTTATATTCTCTTGTTGTAATAAAGCCACCATGAAATTTACTTTGGATATTTCATCCTTCATCCATCTAATCTATGCCTCCTTCTCCTTGATGATATCTTCTGCTATCTTATATCCATGTTGTTCTCCTAGGCTAGCCATCTCAACTTCTGGAGGTACCTCTTCTTCATTGTGAAATGGTGGATCATGTCTTCTTAGAGGTGATTCCTCTCTCATGGTTTCCAACTGAACTTCCTCTTCACTAACAACCTCCTTAGGTATCCTTTCTTCTTGAGATCTATTTTTAGGCCTAGACCTAGGCATGTCCTCTTCTGCTTTAGGAAAAAATACCAGCTTCTTACCATTATTTTCTGCTCTTGGAATATCTATTCTAGGTTGAGATTTTTTCACTGATGGCATGTTTTATGTTTTAGCTCCCTGTGGTCTGGGTGATGATGAAGGAGAGCTTTAAATTTTTGACTGGTTGGAGACAGGTAAGAGAGTAGCTACTTCCAAGAAAGCTTCCCATGACATGTTGATTTGTGTCAGCTAGTGGAGGAATGTTACCTTGACTAAAGCATGATGAAAGAGGATTTCTTGATGATCTCTTCTTTTATACTGTAGCTTCTTTTTCATCTTCATCAAACTTCTAAATAGATAGTTAAGTAATTTTAGGGGATTATTATAAGTGAAATGCATCAATAATTTGATATGATAATATATCCTGCTAAACCTACCCTCACAAGTGAAACATTTCATAATAATCTTCATCAAAGGGTTTTTCTTGTCCAACAATTTCCTACTAGGAAAAACATGAGAAGGACACTCCTTATACTATGGTTTCAAGAAAAAATTGCAGTGTTCTAGGTCTAACTCCATTCCCTTGAACAAAATTTCACCTTGATTAGGGATAGTAGTTGTTGAAGATGTGACATCTTTTGACACTGGAAACTTGATCCTTACTATAGTTGTCTGATCCTTGTTGAAATTTATGGCAAAGAGGCTTGTTAAATCATAATGATATCCTACCTCTTGCACCTTTAGACAAAACCCTAGGCAACCTGCCTGCTCAAATGATCTTCTAATATATTCTGATGAATTGACATCTTGCATATGACTTGGCTCATATATCAATATCTCTCCTCCCTTATACCTCCTCCTTCCACTGGTCTTCACCATGTTTTTGGTTTCATTTTTGATATAAAACCCTAGTTTCAAACAAGAGAGGGAAAGGCACTTTGAGCTGCAAAACAGAGCTAAAAACGCAGGAATTTTAGGGAAGGGAATGGAGGGGATAGGGAGTAGGAAAAAATATGAAAAAATTTTGGGAGGTAGGGATAGGTTTTAGGGACACAATGAAAGTTAAATTTCTCAAAATGAGTGAGAAATATGTGGGGGAAAAGGGAAAACACAAACTTGTGCTAGAAGCGCAACAATAAGTTGGGTTTTATAAGGGAAATGATGAAATGAAGGAATTTTAGTGAGGGGAAGGGTGGGGAATGTTTGCTGAGGGTAATTAAGGATGTTTTAACCCAAAAAAAAGGAATTTTCCTCTCAAAATAAGTAACATACCATTGAAAGAGAAAACGTAGCAAGACAACGCAGCAAAACCCTAGGGATGAGTTTGATCAATTTTATGAAGAAAATGACTACATAAAGGGTTTGCAAGGTTGGAATTACTTGTTAAAAGAACCTTTGAGGCATTGAGATGATAATTGAACCCTTTCTTTCTCCCTCTGGCCTCCAAATTAAAATCGCAACAAGACCCTCCAAAAACACAGCAAACTGATGAAAAAACAGTGGTGGAAAAAAATTGAAGTTTTGGTGGCTATGGAAACTCTTCAAAGTGATGGAGAGGAGATATTGAAACTTTTGGAAGGATGGAATGAGGTTCTTAAAACACTTTGGTGCTCTATAACTTAAAATTTTGATTTTGGCTTGATAGTGAAGTGACATCATGTACTTTTGACCAAATAACTTTATGATGTCATTTATTCCCTAAGTGTTAACTCTCATGACACTTTACTAGTTTTGGATGATGATGACATGAATCCAAATGGAAATATGCTGACACTCATGGCACTCTCATGATCAACCTTATGACACCATGACACTTCCTTTTCAGATTATAAATAATGACACTTAATGAAGGAAAAATGACCTATGGTGACTAATGAATCATGAATCACGGACCTGATTATGATTTGACCTTGATGACCATGACATGAGAGTAAAAATCACACTTAGACAATGACTTTACCATTTGACAACCAAGAGAGATGTCAAATTTTATTTGAAAATATAACAATTTGACCATAAGAATCTACCTACAGTGAAAAGAGTACATTCCGATCACTGTGACTATTGGACACTAACAATTCCAAAGGAATATTGAATCATATATATATATAAGTATTAGATTCTAAAATTCCTCCCAAAAATAATTCCACATCGAAATAATCCTCAGAAAACTCTACTATGACACATGAAGAGGAAGAAGTGCATCATGATATATCAATATTATGGGACCAAGTGCAACAAATTTCGCTCTCACAAAGAGTAACCAAATAATAACTAAAAGGTGACATGGATGGTTTAAAAGGAAAATGGAAGAATTAAAGAAAGACATGGAAGGTTTGAAGGAATATTTGACAAAGTTGCTATAAGAAAATCTTCCTAATGGTGAAAAGGTAGTAGAGGAAACTCATTATGAGAAAAAAATAAACGCTAATCATGATTTCATAAACTCTAATGTTGGATTTAAGACCCACCATATACCAAATATCGATATGAGAAAGTTTGATGGAAATGATCCCGTAACATGGATGCTACAAATGGAGCAATATTTTGATCTCCATAATGTGAAAAACACACAAAAGGTACGTATTGCAACTTTATATTTAGAACCCAATACATTTGTATGGTATCTATGCCTTTTATCTCGTAAAATAATTGTCACTTGGTAAAATTTTACGGAGGAAATGATAGCTCATGATGGGGATACAAAGATAAACACCTTATTTAGCCAATTGATAAATCTCAAACAAAAGGGTTCAATGGTGGAGCACATTGAGGACTTCCAAAAATTGAATATAAGTGTAACTGATATTAAAAAGGAACACATGATTTATGCCCTCATAGGGACTTTAAAGGATAACATCAAACATGATGTTTTCCTTTGGGAACTTGATTCATTGGAGAAGACATTCAAGTTGGAAAGAAAAATTGAAAGAAAAATTATGGCGACAAGGAAGCCTACCTCACAACTATAGAGATGGAAGTGTTTCTACTCCTATACTTTCACAACCTACAAGGTTGACACTACAAAAATTGGAAGGAAAAAGAGAAAAATGGATTTGCTACAATTGTGATATAAAATACACTAACGGTCATAAGTGTGCTGAGTAGAAATTATTTTACATAGATTGTGAAGAGGAGGAAGAAAAGGAACAAGAAACTTCAAAAGAAGAGGATATACACCAGGAACCAACCCTAGAGGAAGAAGAAATGAATCTGACCATATCCTATAGTGCATTGGTAGAAATTAGCACTCCTCAAACTCTCAAGATAGAAAGATATCAAGAACAAAAATGTAATAGTGCTGATTGATTTGGGTAGTACCCATAATTTTATTCATTGTAAGGTAGCCAAGGAATGGAATTTCTTCCTATACCCAACACTAGAGTTTCAAGTGATGGTTGAAAATATAGGAACTATAAATTTATCTGGAAAGTGCCATAATATCAAAATAACCATGGGGGAATATGTATTGAATAGTCCAATGCTCTCCATCCCAATGGGTGGTGTTGATGTTGTACTAGGAGTACAATGGTTACAATCTTTGGGGGCATCAGATTTTAATTTTCAATATTTTTTTCTTGAGTTTTTCTTCAGAAAGAAAGGAAGTTGAATTAAAGGGTATCGTAGGGATGCAAGGAAAGATAATCAACTCTAATTTCATGAAAAATCTTCTCACTACAGGTTCAAATATCAAAATCATGTATTTATCCATATCTCCAAAAAGTCTTGGATAATCATTCCAAGGTATTTAAGACTCCCAAAGGACTCCCACCTATTTTTGACCATGATCATGCTATTCATTTGATTCCAGGAAGCGTTCCTCCAAACATCAGGCCTTATAGATATCATTATGCTCAAAAGAGTGAGATTGAACGTATGGTCGCAGAAATTATAGAGGCTAGTATAATTCAACCTAGTCAAAGTTCTTTTGCTGCTCTAGTACTGTTGGTGCAAAAGAAGGATGAATCATGGCATATGTGTCCAGATTATAGGGAGCTAATAGGCTCACTATTAAAGATAAATTTCCCATCCCTATCATTGATAAATTATTGGATGAATTACATGGAGAAATTTACTTCACCAAGTTGGATCTCCATTCTCGATATCATCAACTTAGAATGAAGACTGAAGAAATTCCGAAAATAGCATTCAGAACTCATGAGGGTCATTATGATTTTTTTTCCATCCATTTTGGCCTTATTAATGCACCTTCCACATTTCAAGGTTTGATGAATTCCATTTTTAAACCATTCCTTAGAAAAATTGTGTTAGTATTTTTTGATGATATACTAATCTACAACATGTCTTGGAAGGATCATGGTCAACATGTTGACATGGTTCTCAAACTATTAGAGGAGAAAAAATTATATGCAAAAACCTCGAAATATTTCTTTGGAGTATAGGAGGTGGAATATATGGGTAATATTGTATCTCATTAGGGTGTTAAGATAGACCCTAACAAAATTAAATCCATTAAGGAATGGAAAATCCCTACAACAATAAAGCATATTCGAGGATTTATGGGGTTAACAGGGTATTATCACAATTTTTTTAAGAATTATGGGAGAAGAACAAAACCTTTAACACCATTACTAAAAAAAAATGAATTTTCTCGGACTACGGAAGAAACTAAGGCCTTTGAAAATCTTAAAGAGGCAATGTGTCAATCATCAGTCTTAGCTACACCAGACTTCACAAAAACATTTATTGTGGAATGTGATGCCTCAGGAAATGGAATTAGTGCAGTTTTAATGCAAGAAGGAAGACCCATTTCTTTTTAAAGTAGTCTAATCAAAGGACTTTGAAATCATCTACCAAATAGGGAAGCAAAATGTTGTTGCAGATGATTTCACCAAAGTATTATGGTCCTTAAAAAGTGTTGAAAAATATTGGTACTATGGCATACAAATTGGAACTTCCTGCATCTTCCCGAGTGCACCCAACCTTCCATGGTTCATGCTTAAATAAGGTTATTGGTGACAAGCTCCCAGTTCAAACAATATTTCCATAACTTGACGAAGAATAAAAAATAATATTGGAACCTAAAGTTGCCACGGAAATAAGAAATTGATACCTATGAAATCAATCAATTTCATAGTATCTCATTAATTGGAAGAACTTACATACTGAAGATTCAACATGGGAGGATGAGAATTTTATACAAAAGCATGCAGAAATACTCAAGCATTGAGGAAATTTTTTTTTGAATGAGATGGGCATGCTAGGCCCCTATAATACTAGTGTATCCCCTTATTTTTATTGTTAATATAACCCTGTTATTGTTATTGTTGTTCCCATGTAGTCACCATATTGTTATTATTGTGCCCCATAGAAACACACTATTGTTATTGTTGTTCCCTTGCATTGTTATTGTTATGTCGGCTAGGATTATATTGTGACCCCTTGGATTCCTATATATAGAAAGGATGTTTTTTCATTTGTATCATCCAAGAATTGTTCATTTATGTAATGTAAATGAGGTTCCCCCTAGAAGAGGTTAATTTATAAGTATTTGATCTCTATTTTCTTCTATTTTTTGAGTTGGTTCCATAACAGAAGATTTTACAAGTATAGAAAAGAAGCAAAGCCTTAAAGTCATATTCCATTGTCCCTCTGGATGCAAAAACCTGGTTCAACCATCTCCCTATATTGCCTCTGGTGAGTTTGCGCAAGCCGATCATTGGCGAAAGGGCCAGTAATAATGGGTTTTTTTGGTTTGCGTAGCCACATTTAACCTGGGTCTAGGCCCCATTAAGCCAACACAATTGGATTTACACTATGAGGAAGAGAATGGTTCCTTTACTCCTCGTATTTTGGGGATGGAACTTGAGTTCGTAGTATAATTTTTGCGCTCCACATGAGAGATCTACTCAATCTGCTTTTGATCTCAACACTTGCACACAAACACTAAAATTAAAGGATGAAAAGAGATCTTCCTCAGAACATCCTTAGATAAACAATAACATAAGCCAATCACAAGATCTAAAACACAATCATGTAAAGGAGAGAACATAGATCCTCATTAAACTTATAATAAATGATACAATGCTTCTATGCCTTTGCACTAGTGTCTCCTCTCCACGATCTAACAGAGTCTCCCCACTAGATCCAATGAATGAGCATGAATATAACTCACACAAGAAAAATACCTAACAAGCTCTCATTGTGGCAGTGAAGTGGCATCATAAGATCAATATATCAGCTCATTAAAAGTATGGATCTTCAAAATTGGCTCTCCCAAAATGGCAGAGCTCTTTCCCTATAGTTTGGATAATCTCCTTTGCACCCTTTCCTCTTGGTGAGATTATATAGGCTCATTCCATCCACTGGTAGAATGTATCTAGATAGCTAGGGGCTTGAGAAGTTAGGAAACTTCTACAATAATGGACCCCTAGCCAACTCATACATAATTGGGTCAATTTGATCTCCTTGGGAATGGGAAACTCTAGAAACCTTTTTCACAATTATGAGATTTTTCTCAATTATATCAATTATGAAATAATTAGTATCTCATAATTATAATATTTTGGAAAAATAATCATGAGAAATTTCTCAATTATGTCATTTAACCCTTTTATCATGGGATAAATCTCAAAAAAGTAAAAGAAAAGGTGAAAAGGGATGCATTTTAGAAAAACAACTTAGGTAAGTTGAAACTAGTTTCTCTCACTATAATGGAGTGGAAAATAGGGTTATAATAGATTCCCCATAATGTACGAGGTCAGAATTAGAAGCTGATGGATGAAATAAACTATGATCAAAATAAGAGGTCAAAGTGGGAGTGGGGAAATAGAGCCAAGAACACAGATTAGAAAACACTGAAGCTGAAGTCTCAACTGTGTTGATAACATCCCCGAGGTAGAAATACCCATGCTCGGTCATAAGAGAATATTGAACATGGACGCCAAACATACATTGTGGATCCATGATGGAAAGTACTAGAACATGGCCATGACATACATACATAGTGGATCCATGTGACTCAATTAATAGAGCATAGCCACCAACGAATAAAATGATGGATCTATGTCATAGTATACATCAGTAGGACTATGGAAAAATTACAGACAAAGAACTGTCCCAAATAGCCCTCAAAGTACATAAATGATAGATAACTCGAACATAGTGTGGGAAGGATTTCATATAAGAGTGAGATGTGCCTAACCCAGGGTCTTTGACATAACTTTGATGGTACAAATATACTCATGCGAACAGATGAGCTTAATTCGAGCAATGGTAGAAACTTCCTGAGTACTAGCCAATGAGGTAAGTCGGTAACAGATGCGAGGGAATCCACCAATGATGAAAATGGACCCCAAGTTACCTAGTACATTTGACTAAGTGTGAATAAATGAGCTGTCATCGAACAACAATGAAATCGACCAATCAGAAGCCAAATATGTAAACCCACTATCTATCGTGAGGAAGCCTACCATTGAGGTTTGCAAGCTCCAAGGTACTATTGGTTCCTAGATCAAGCTCCTCGATAATGAGCTAAAGTTGACGTGAAAAGATCTGTTGAAGGAGGGCCTTAATGTATCCCCCATAAATTGACATGGAACAAAACAAGATGATGTGATGTATGGATGAAGTCATGAAGTGATGAACTACAACTGACAAAGGGATGGCCGACTCAAAAAGTTCAACAGGATAATGTAGATGGCTGACATAGGTTGAGACTTCCCTTCAACACATAGAGGCACAACACAAGAGTAAATTGGAAGCATGAATAATGAGCACCATGTGATATCATGTCGCGATGCAAGAGGCATTGAGGCATGCTCCATATGACTTGAAGAGTAACTAGCCGGAGGAGTAAAGACACTCATATGGATGGTATGGATCCTAGGCAATCTAAAACCCAACTCTAAGATAATGAGATAGAAAGGTTCCATGTTAAAGGGCAACACAATTGATGCTTCCAATGGGTGAAAAATGAAGATAGATGTTCCCTCCCTTTTTTTTTTATAAGTTAATTTTTCGTAAAGTTGTCCCTTAACCCTGAAAAAGAGATAAAATTATACAAAGGGGGACCTCCTAGACAAGTATACTAGGGTATTCCTTTTTCATAACTACCCTATCCAAATTCGAAAAAGGGTTAAACTTATACTCGGTAGACGACACTTCAGGTGCTTTTATGAGTGTGAAGTAGACAAGTTCACTCGACAATGTTTTCTAAGTTAAGGAGTCTGAAAAGAGCTTAAAGAAGACTCATCTTGGAGGAATGAGTGTTATAAAAGATATCAACTAGTTCCGATATTGGTGGAACTTCTCATGACATAAGGTGGAGATGAGGCTGGCTAACAGGACCAATCATCGCAATGGATCCTCCAAGAAATGGTAAAACACCAAGTGAAAGTAGATGATAGGCCAAGCAGGTGATGACGATGGATAAAAGAAACCAATGCTCAATCTGCTAAAATAGGCTGATAAAAAGTGGAAGTCACAAGGGAGAATGTGTGAAATCCTCCTAGGGTATGGCTAGAAAAGAGACGAAGAAGAGGACATGAGGCTCAAATTCTAGGTCATGGTGGGTCATAAGGAAGGATTCTGAAAAGGTAATAAAAATGACTACATGGACACCAATTCAGCAAGAAGGTGTTAACTATGGTATTTATGAGTAGGCAAGATCTACTTCCAGGCTATGACATGCATAAAGGAAATGGTGAAAGTCGCAACGTGATGGGGTCATACTTAAGGCATAAAATAGTGTTGGCAGTTAAAATGCAAAATCTGCGAAAATGACCTATCCCTATATGTCATTTCAAGAGAAACGCACCTAAGGTCCAATGGATGTCACAATCAAAATGAAAGCACGTCCTTGAAAAACCATCTAAAAATACTATACCCATGGTTAAATCACATAATGAAAGAAATAATCATGGAAGAGGGAAAAGCAAGATCTATATTTTGGTCCTTTTTTTAATTTTATAATTTTTTTGGATTTTTTGTCATAAATAAGGCATCATAAATACTCTCATCACACATTAAACTAAAAAGGGGATAAATCATCACAATCTTATGTAAAATATGTACAAGCACAACTTAGTATGTTAGGTCACGCTAAGATGTCCCCACATCCGGAAACAGACCAAGGATTTCTATATAGGAACTTATGGGAAGAAGAGGCCATATGGTTCACTAGTATAAAGCCATGCCAAATGAATTCAAACTGCCTCATCCAGAAAGGTTGACCTGCGAGGGAAAATCTAAAATAATCACACTTTCAAAACTGCCCCGTTGACATAAATAAGGTTCAAGACATAATGGAGGTATAAGATGGTCATCGGTAGGTGGTGAGGAGTTGGATGATTCATTGGTAGGTTCAGTATTCGAAACCCAAGACTTGGCTTGGCCAATGGGTGGTAGTTTCAGGAAAGGTCGAGGAGATTTCCCTTTGGTCGATTCAAGATTTAATATTTTGAGTTCTACATGTTCTAAATTGGGGATATTACAGGCAAAAAGAGGTGGAACCTCCCTATGATTATCAATGGATATATCCATGACGTCCAATTTGACTAACTAGGGAGGTGCGCCATTAAGGGAGTCACGTGGAACAAGTGGAGGGGCGGCCCATGTGGGAGAAATAACCTAATCATATTCCATATTGGGATGGAGTTTATGACCATCATCAGGAGGTATTTATGAGACTGTCGGAGAGGAAATCTCTTCCACAATAGGTGGCAAAGGGTGCTCACTAGATTGATTATCCTCTATAAGGATAAGAGACACCACCCACGGATCAAGAGATCTATGGGTTCCATAGGTGCCAGAAGAGATCATATACATAGGAGTAGAGGTAGGATATGAGGGAGCATTGGGTGGAGGGAGTTGAGGAAAAACCCCCATAAGAGTGGAAATTTTGAAAATTATTGTGCCAACACTCTGAAATAGTATCTCTAGTAGGGGAAATTTGGGTCGATGGCATGCAATAGTCGAGTTGATAAATGGTGACGATATTTCCTTCATGAGGAAAGAAAAGGACACAAGATTCAAATGAGACCACTAAGGTCATGGCATAAAACCAACTATGGCCAAGGAGAAGGTTATAATCTGAAGGAGTGTCAATGATTTCAACATCGACATGTTCTGTTTTCCCCGCTAACTCGATGGAAAAATATTGGAGGGCCCCCTTAGGAATGAAATTGTGGTCGTAAAATGCTTGGAGATTGGTATTAGATGTTGTGGCAGCTAGAGCGCCAATAGCTTTAGAACAAGATATACATGACACAGGTGGAAGAGCCCTCATCTACCAGAGTGTGATGGATATTCTTATGGGAAACTCGCATGATAATATGGAAATATATTTGATTGGAAAGATGAGGGGTGAATTTCTCGGAATTGAAAGTGATGACACCAGAGTCATATAAGTCAACTCCACCAATGGCAGAGAACAAGGGTTTGCACTTCTGAGGACAACTTTGCAATACCTCCAAGGCAGACATGGGACAAGGATCTTGAGCAAGATTTTCAGCAATACTATAATGTTGAGAAGCCTTGGTATAAGGGTTATGTGTTGTATTAGGTAAAACACCCTTGGGGTGCGATAGACAGGTTCCATAGGCTTACCTAGAGTGAGAGGTCTAGTGGAACTAGGTGGATCTGGTGAGTCCTTGGAAGGAGAAATCGACTTAGGTACATCATATTCATGTTGAAATATTCCTTGCACATAAAGACGAATGAACTCTGAGGGGGATGGGAAGATGACCCCTCATTTCCCCCTTGTGGAGGTCGAGAAGGTTTAGAAATCATTTTTTTGGGGTTTTTGCAGGGAATGGATGAGTTAAAGCAATAGGATGTTAAGAATACGGTGGTGAAAGAAGCCTATAAGCTTCATCCATTCTATGGAATTCATGAGTAAGGTGATCACCTTGAAAACATTTACAAGGGAAATTGACTTTATGACAGTGCTCACTAGTGCCCCCTCGACTTTGAGGATTGGGTGTAGACTCCTGGGAGGTTTGGTTTTTTTGTTTATTTCTCTTGTTATTCTTCTTCTTCTTACCACCGGTTTGAGAGATGTTCTTTGTTTGAGTGGACTTCACCATAAGAACATCGATGGACTGCTCAGGAGGGAGTGCTTTAGCAGAGCTAGATGCACTTTCTAGGGCTGGAGATGTTACAATAAATTGCCCAAGTTTGGTAGCAAGTTGGCTCATAGGATCAGAAACTAACCCAACCAGGTTGCCAACATGTGGGACAAGAACAGGTTTAGGTGGGTCAATGGAAGGCCTAGGGGCATTGGGAAATACTTTGTACAACGTACCTGACTATGAATATATAAGATCCAACTATTGGGAAGCTATAATGGCTTGTTGCACGGTAACGACTCAAAACATGGACACACCTTTGGAAATTTGTGGTTAAAGTGATCTAATGAACCATTTACAAAGAATTTATTTAGGTAACTTGGTTCTTACCAACCTCTTGCAATGACACCACTCATGAATATTATTATAAATAAGTGTGGTATCATCTTGTTTGAAGTTATCAAAAATTCTAGAGTCAAGATCATACCAAGTTGGTAGCTGGAAATGCGTCAAGACAGTTTGAGCTAGAGAGGAAAAATCACCGTAGGATGCAGTATCTAACTCGATGTACCACTTGGCAGCATCCCTCGTTAACTTTCTTTGGAACAAGCAAAGTTTAACAGAATCATCCACTAACGAATTAAATGAGCACCATAGATGGTAAGTGGTGATATGGGTGGGAGGATTATCCTAAGCTTCCCTTTGAACTTGGGAATATTAAATGGTAATTTTACGGGAATAGGCAGCCACCACAGATCATGACGAATGCGGTCATTATTAAATTTAGCTAAATCTGGCCAATCGAGAGAGGATAGAAATATATTCTAAATTTGACTCAATGGTTCATATGCAGGATAATCCCCTAACCAACTTTGCACCCCCCCACATATGGATTAGATGGATGCACTTGTTGGTGGAGAAAAGGATCCACCTCGGTAAAATATTGTTGCAGGCCAATCTAACTAGTAGAGGGATGTTGCCCCCAGGTAAAAACCTCTAGAGACAAATGGACCCCCAAAAGCATGACTGCTAATGGGGTTGTACCTAGAGTGAAAATAAGGACCATACTACGTAGTAGGACCAACATAAGGGGAATGACCCAGGTAAGACATGATACTGGAAATGGGGTTACCCCCAAGTAAACTAGCCCTTACAGTAAAATTACTGGTAGGTGGCATCCCTCCAAAGAGGGAACTATGCCAAGTTTGCAACATACTAGAAGCTACATTTCCCCCAGGATGACTAGGGAAAAATGGTGACCCCCCCATGGATTCTCAGATGTAACCATGCCTAAATGAGGAGCATGAATAGTTGGTTGGTAAAATGATGGTGTGTAAATCCTTCGACCTACTAGTTGACTAGGTTAGGGTACCATAGTCGACATAGAGGACAGTGTGGACACATAAAAATTTGAAAAACTAGTGGGAGCCATATATGAGATAGGTGGAATGCCCCAGGAAGAAGTGAGAGGTGTGGACGGAGGAGCAGGAATAGCCATGATAAGATGCAGCAGTGATGTCATGGTAGCGGAGACTTTTAATGAAGTCTCAGACTCCACCATAGGGTAAATGGTAGATAAAGGCATGTAAGTGTAAGCCAGTGTATAACCGTCAGGATTCAACTGCAATAAGGTAGGCCCTAAAGGATCAGCCAAATTTGGATTGGAAGGAGCATCAGAGTCATCTGCCAAAAGTCTCAATAGAATCCATATCACTATCAATGAGGCCAAGCACAGTTTCCAACACTATGTAATGGTCTAAGTCGTGAATGTCGACAAACACTCTCCATGTAGGAGAAATAAGTCCACCTTGTTAAGGAAGTAAACCTTGAATACATCATGAACATCGATGAAAAAATTCAGTCAGGGTGATAATAAATAAAACACAATTTAATTATTGCAAACACCCTAAGGCCAAACTATGGACTCGGACCAAACAACACACTCTAGAAACGTCCTAAAAGATAGCACACGCAAACATAATAAAAATAAGTTGGCAGTAGAATAGTTATACTAGTGAACTTCTTCCTAGCCCTTTTAGCTACAAACTTGGCACAAGTGCCCCAACAATATGTAGAACACCCCTCAAGAAGAATGAGAGAGTATGAATAATATCTATCCCATGTGCAAAGAAGATGACCTCGACCCTCCACCTATGTATGAGCCCTAGAAATAAAGGCCACTATAGTCACCACGTACAATATCACGACATGGGGGGACAATCACAGGAAAAATAAACACGCAAGGGTAGGAAACTTAACCCCAAAATAGATCCAAGACCGAAACCCCCTTGAGAGTTGCCTCCCAAGTGGTCCCAAAGTGATAAAACATCATTTATATGTGTTCCAATTCCACTATATTGAAAACCAAGAAAAATGGGTCATTTCACCCCACCTAGACCAAGTGTGACCTCCTGCTTAACCATTTTGTGAGGATGTATTCCCAGAACACTCTATTGCAAATGTATTTTACTCCTACTACAAGATGCTAAGCTGATTTCCTGGTCTTGGAGCGGTTAACTCACACTCCTATCTCCAAGACCGTAGCTTGAGCTAGTGTTGGTGTACTACTAGTAAAAATGAAAGATGAATCTAGTTTATTTTATTATCGCGTTAATTTTAGTGGTTTTTTTACACAAGTGGGAAGCGTCGTGAAACCGAGATGGTGTTTTAGACTCTTAGTTAGTCACCCTAATGCAACTATATGAAATTTTTTATTTTAATTCAATGAATGCTAGCTATGAGAGGGTAAAAGTTTTCAAAAACACACCAATTCCTACTATGATACACTTTTTACTAAACCTTCCTAAATGAAAACTATCCCAAGAATTCGTGAATTAATGACCCAAAAACACACCAAACATCAAACTCAGAAAGAGACTAAAACAGGTCTCCCAGGCAAGAACACAAATCACTCTAAAAGAAAAACAATTAGGGAAACAAAGCCCAATAAAAATCACTATAAGAAATCAAAAATGAAATCCAAAGTGGAAACAAAAGATGGCAATGTCAATCAAGCTAGGGCTGTAGAAAAATGGTTGCACTAGGGCCAATGTTCTATAATGGAATAAATGACACCATAGAGGCAAAGAGGCCTAAATAAGATCTTAAAGAGATCGATACAATGGGACAAAAATATTCCAAAAGAACTTGATCAGATGATAGTTGCACAACCAGTCACAACACCACCGTTTGTGACACTAATGACCAAAAGATCAAAGAGATCGCTAAAAAACAAGTGACAAAAAAGTGCACAAATGACACAAAGATATGAAAGTGAGATATGAAACATACCCTAGAAGTCGCCAAAATAATCCAAACAAATCTGGAACTAAGATCTAGAAATGAGAACAATAGTCTTCAACCAAAGCACACAAAGAATCCTTCAAGGGAACCTCGACGAACATAAGCAATGGAAGATTCCAACCCGTAAATAAGAAATGGTTCAAATCTGACAAATATCATTAGTTAAAAGAAACAAAAACAATAGATCCAATATATATCCAATATATCAGCAAGTTCTGAAGAAAAAACTAAAAAAATAAGCAAATAAGCTTAAGAAAACCTGAAAATTGGGGAAAACGATTAGAAAATAGGCTGAATTTTCAATCAGCCATATCTTCCTCATACAGAATCTGTTTCAGGTGATTTTTTTATTGAGGTAAAATTTAAAGAGGAATACAAATATGTAATTATTTTTACTCATATCTATATAGAAAATAATAGAAAAAAAAGCGATCGCGTGCCAGGGTGAAAGAAAATTAAACTGACCAATTTTCAATTAGTTATAACTCCATTATACGGAGTGTGTTTTCAATGATTGTTTTTTTGTTTTTGGATGAAATTATGAGAGGAATTCAGATATATGATTAATTCAATAAAGTTTTTCACATAAAATTCTAGAAGTTTATTTTAAATGCACAATCTATTATTCTTTCGTATAAAAAACAAAAACAAAACTCCAAATCTAAGATCAACTCAGATATGAAGCACATAAATAATAACCCTCAAAAATAGCCGAAAAGAGTCAGAAAAATTCAAGGAATCTCATCAAATTAAAAACAAGATGATTTGATTAGGATCTAAGGCAAATTGGACACAAAATCAATTGCGCTCTCTTTGAAAGCGCCAGTTTTGTTGCAATGGAAATCACAAGGAGTTGTTGCTCTGTGATCTAGTGTCTGATAGATCACCAGATAGAAAAAGGTATGAATAAGAAGATAAAAAATATCCCAATCCCATATGATTCAACAAGTAGCATGCAATTGGATTTACATTATGAGGAGGATAATGTTACATTTCCTCCTCGCAGTTTGGGGACGAATCTTGAGTTCGTATCAGAATTCTTGCACTCCACATGAGCGATCTACTCGATCCGATTATGATCTCAACACCTACACACAAAAACTAACATTAAAGGATGAAAATAGATATTCCTCGGAATATCGTTAGATAAATGATAACATAAACCAATTACAATATCTGGAACACAATCATATAAGGGAGAAAACATAGATATTCATTAATCTCATAATAAATTATACAACACTTATATACCTTTGCTCCAACGTCTCCTCTCCACGATCCAGCAGAGTCTCCCCACTAGATCTAATGAATGAGCATGAAGATCACTCACATAATACTAAAACCTTATAAACTCTCAATGTGGCAGTAAAGTGGCAATGTAAGATCAAGATCTCAGCTCATCAAAAGTATGGCTCTTCAAAAATGGCTCTCCCAAAATGGCAGACCTCTCGCCCTATAGTTTGGATACTCTCCTCCACACCCTTTCCTCTCGGTGATATATAGGTTCATTCCATCCTCTCAGAGAATGTATCTAGACACATAGGGGCTTGAGAAGTTTGGAAACTTCTACAATAATGGAACCCTAGCCAACTCATACATAATTGGGTCAATTTGATCTCCTTTGGAATGGGAAACTCTAGAAACCTTTTTCACAATTATGATATTTTTCTCAATTATATCAATTATGAAATAATTATTATCTCATAATTATAATATTTTGGAAAAACAATTATGAGAAATTTCTCAATTATGTTACTTCATCCTTTTATCATGGGATAAATTTCACATAAGTAAAAGAAAAGGTAAACGGGGATGCATATTAGCCAAACGACTGAGGTAAGTTGATATTGGGTTTCTCTCACTATAATGGAGTGGAAAATAGAGTTATAACACACAGTATATAAGGCGGACGACTCGGTTACCTATGACAAGGATAGAAACCTGTGGTGGACTTCCAAAGTATACTTGAAGGTACGTGGAAGTGTAGTTCATAATAGTGTTGTATAATGTGTAACCATTCGATGAAAATGTTCCCATATATTTATCGTGCATGGGATGCCATCTGATATACCCAAAGGTTCATGGAGAATGATCTGATACACTTACGTACATGGAACAAGATATAACCCCTAAAATGTAACCCTGGGAAAAATGACAACTCCTATGTTTAAACATGTTGGAACTTGTCTCTAGCCTGACCTCTATGTGTGTCGTTAAGTTTCAAATGCTCCTTATGTTAATTGAGATGAATTTTAGAGTTGATCTTGAATTATGTTTCAATTTCAAGGCTCTAAACTTGATGTTACCTAAACACACCTGTGATGCAACTAATATGAAAAAAGAGACTCTTTTCATTTTTCTCTTAACTGTAATGAAAGGCCTAACTAAGTAAGGGGAGAAGAAATCAATCAACAATACAACAAACAAGTGATGGAACAATGGATCTCTACAACTTCACTTTTCCAATCAAAATCAAAGCCCTATAGGAAATGCATGATGCATAAGATTTTTATTTTGGATTCCAATTAATTTTTAGATGAAAACTAAGATGTTAGTATGAATCTTTTGTCGAAGTGTACGAAAAAAGACCACTTTAGCTACACATAAATTATATCCCTAGCATCAAATATGTCTACCAATATCTTCAGATCTGCAGTTAGTTTATCAAGACAAAGGCTGCACAAATCCAGATCTATGCATAAAAGGACATTAAGCAGTAAAAAAAAAAGGTTTTGCTCCATGCATCCAATAGACAAGACAAGGATAATATGTTTTAAAGAATTTTATATTAAAGGCACCTGGGAAGAAAACAAGAAAGGTGTTTCTAATTCTCCTCAATGGGATGGGTTCTTGAAAGTCCTCAGCACTTCAGATCTAGAATTTCTCTCTCTTGTTGGTGTAGAAAACCCAGACAAACATAGAACTCAAAGGGAGCTCACAAAGTGAAATGATGGAAAATTTGACAATGATAATGGCTCAAAGTCTGACCAAGAGTATAGATCCAGAGTGATCTAATAGGCAACAAAAGGTGAAGAATGGTAGGAAAAACCCTCCTATTTATAACAAAATATTGGGTCATTCTAGATCTTGGTGCATGATTAAAATAATGTTAACCAAATCTAGATCCACCTTTTATGGAATATTTTGTTATATTTGTTGGAGGGAAAAGGTATTTGACTTGGGTCAAATCCCTTTATTTGTAAATAATAAATAAATAAATGATTTATTTATCATTTTAAGGAAGTGGTTGAATGATAATTAAATAAATAATGATTTATTTAATTATTTATAAATGATTTAGTCATATTTAACAAGAATATTATTTAAATAAGATTTAAATAATTATTCCTAGAAAATAAGAAGATAAATAAGGATTTATCTAATTAATTTCCTTGTTTTGGGTTGAATATGACCAGGAATAATAATTAAATTATTGTTTAATTAATTATTCCATGAGGAAAATCAAACAAATATAGATTTGTTTAATATTTCCCTTTGGGGTTTCCTGTTTAGACCATAAACAACCTAATAAATGTGTTTTATTAAGTTATTTCACATAGTGAAAGAAATTTTACTTAGGGTAAATTTTGTCTTACATGGTGTACTTGGGTCCATCTAATTATAATAGGTTAGATGACCAAAAAATGGTGTAACATAAGATATTCTTCTAATCATTGATAAAAGAAAACTTTTCAGAACGATGACTAGAACACCAATTCATTCAAGCACTCAATGAGTAAACAAATCAATTTTCTAATGACCTAATGACAATAACAATGGAAAATCTAAACAAATTCTTATCAAAGGCACTAAAAACCAAAAGAAAATAAGATGAAGGCTTATGAGAGACTAAAACATACTCAGGGACACAAGGAGGACCAACTGGAACAAAGTTATCAAAGAGAAAATAATTTTTGCATCAAACATGGATCATAACAAGTATTGAAAGGGCCAGGGTGCACTACAACGCAAGTGCAGAGAAGGATAGGGTGCACTTCAATGCACTTTATCTAGATCACAGGATGAGATGATTAAGGAAAGCCAAGTTCCAACACAAAAATCACGATTAAATCTTAATGAAAGGTCTTCTTAGGTTTGTTCTTGACTAAGTATGATAGTGAAGGTATAACTAAGAGGTAAAACAAACACTAAGGGAAAATAAATCACTAAGGGCATACATCGATCCCTGGGGGAGTCGCCAATTTCTTATACAAAATCTATGACTACGGATAGAATTATATTCCATAGACTTAGTGGCCTATCCTATAACAACAGAAAGAGAAATAAGATCATGTTTCCCTTGAAGTAAATAGATAATGGGATGAATCCTACATGTGATGCATCATATGCGTCACTCCTCTGTGGGCTTGAACAATCCAATCCTAGCTCTTATCGCTATAATTAGAACCTACACATTCAAATGGCACAATCAAATGAAATACAACATCTATGTAACGTCATCTAATCACTTCATTCAATGGATCAATATGGCATCGAAATACATGAAATCATAACATCATATTTAGGAAAACGAAAAACTCTTTGCATTAATAGAAATGGAGTGATTTACAACCAAATATATGAGTTTATATTGTAGAATATCTCCTCCAAGTTGACTTGTTCATTTTTTGCCACAAAATGCACCTCTAATCACCCTAATGCATGGAATAATGACCCTTCACAGCAGCAGCATGAGGGTAGAATCTATCTCCAAAATTCAACCCCTAGCTTGTGGATGACAACAAATATATAGAAGAGGATAGTAAGATGGGAGTTCTTATCCATTTACCAGTCTAGGCTTGAGATCCACTCTTGATGGGATGATGAGATCAAAGGATAAGGGATGGAAGCTACAAGGTAGGATAAGATAGGATTTGAGATTTTTATCAAAGGTAAATAGTTATAACAACCCTTGGAAGCTTCTGGAAGAGGAATCATCGGAAATTATTTTATTTTTCCTCAATTTATAGAATCAACGCACACCAAACATAGGGAAACCTGTTGGTGATCAACCCATACCATATTGGAGCAACCTGTTAGTGAACACAGGTCCAGAGACAGACAGATTACATTGGTCCTTAACATGAATTATTTGGGGCAGTTTAAGGCAGAAAATATGGTATTAAGGAGAGTTATTCTTAGGGCTTTATGCTACGATCATGTTAAGGAGTAAAAGGATGTTGATTGATCCAGTTTTTGGGCCGACTAGCTAGATGTGAAAAAATGGCATATAAAAAACCTGACAATCATACAAATTATTGGATTTTATAACACAACCCATTCCAGTATATAAAATGTTGGGAAAAAAACTGAAAGGGGGGGTGGGGTGAATCACTATTTTAATCACAATATCTTTCTTTTCTCTTTACTGAATTCTATATGCAACTTTGATTAGCACAAGCAGCCTATGTACACGACTTTCCAAACAGAAAATAGCATATACACAGATAACTTTATTGTTTAGATAAACATTTAGAATCAGTCTTTAACACAAATGATCAGTTATGCATCAGATAGTTAAGCAGTAAATAAGTGCATAATAATAGAATAAATCATCACACAAGAGAATCACACATGAACACCAAGATTTAAGGTGGAAACCCAATTCAGGAGAAAACCACCGTTACTGTTGTCTCTATCTTAAATATTTATTATATGGAAAACTGCTTACAATATTGTACCGATGCAGACTCATATCAGTAAGCAGGCATCTACCTACAGAAGGCTACAACCTTCTCTCGTTCTCCAGCTACTACTGGAAGGGAGCTCCAACCTCCTGATCTCGTTTACCAGCCTCTACTGGAAGGGAACTATAATTCCCTAATCAGAACACCAGCTTCTACTGGCAGGAAGCTTCTACTTCCACACTGAAGACTTCAACCCTTAGACCCACTGCAAACCATGTTTCATAAATTTTCACACTAGATCCAATGGCTTCAACACAAATCAACATAAAGATCAACACCAATAGACTTAACCCAAGCTTCAAACAAAACAGTAAGATCATTGTAACCAGAACATAGTAATAAACCCATAATTCAGAAACATGTAGAATAAATTCCAACCCTGATCATTCATTAAATTAATGCATACGCTACTTCACTTCACTAAGTCTATGTATATACATGCTTTCCTACACACAAACCTGCATATAGATCTGTGAATACTAAATTTCCAGAATTTGATTAGTCTCATAAATAAATCTAAGGCTTTCAGTCATATATCTTTTCAGATTTGTAGAACCCTTATTCAGTCAACATCATTAATCATATTCAATCATTCATTGACCAAATTTGTACATATTCAACTTAGCAGCACATATAGTATTCAAACAATCTAGATCTACATGAAGACTTCATTGACAGACAACATAAATATAACAACAATAAATAGATAACCTCTCCATCAAGCTTTAGAAAACCCTGACTTCAATACGCGCTTTATCTGAAACAAATCCGTGTGTATAGGCGCTTTCATCGTGGTGTACTAGCGTATAGATCTAGAAATATTAATTCTATAGAAGGTTTCAAATCTATAGACTTACCCAAATTTCTTCACTTCTCTTTAGCAAACATGCACTAGGTCACAAATCCAAACATCTCATCAATAGATCATGCAATTACATAGTCATTTCAGGTCTAGAGATCCTGATCCATCATTGTATCCATGGTTGCATCATAATTTCATATCTACAAATAAAAAAAACCCAATTCATTCATTTATACTTCAGAGAGAAGTATTCAGTTCAAACTCTTACTCATGCATTCCCTTGCACTATGATCTTATTCTCCTTATATAGGTTTAGCCTTTAACGATACCATGAGCCAAAACAACACAAGTGTCGATGCTACTCTTGGAAGAAATACAAAATACAACACAATGCTCAATACTATGGGCTAAAAAAATGGTAATGCCCCCTGGTATCATAATTTTAAAGCGCAAAAGGCATACATGAATTGGATTCTTTGTACCTGCATGTATCCATGACTTATCTTCATAAAAATTGTGTATATACTAATTTTGGATGTATACACGGGTTTCCTGTATACAAACCTACGTATGTACGCAGGTTGCCTTCATCAAACCTACATATATATTGTGAAATATTACATTTTTCATTTCTCTGGCACTTACTAGAATTCCTTTCTCTGTCACATATGAACTGACCTGTAGAAACATCATTTTTACATCTTTAGGCAACTCATCAAGTAGGTTTCCATAAACGAAAACATATTAATTCATAATGCCAACGATATCCCCCTTTGGACTTGATGGAAACCATGTTGGTGTTTGATCACCACAACCTGTAGATACATGAAACATTATTCAAACACCAAATACTCTCCCCCTTTGACATAAAGAGAAAAGGGCGGACATTTTCTCCCCCTAAGCACATGCCGAAGCTTTAGATTTTCAATAAAATACATGAATCTTTAACTCAACAGATTATGACCTTTCCTATCACCAAGGACACAAAATTACATCAAGGATCCAACTGAGTGGATTTACATATTGACTCAACTACCCAACCAAGTGGGTTTACAAATTTACACATGACAATATTTACATTAGAGTTCTCAACATGAAATTTATATCAAATTACAAATATCACTTTTTATAACCAAGACTAAAGAATCTCAAACATGAGATCATAACAGAAACCAACATAGTGCCAATAGTGCATCCTCTTCAGCAAGGAAAATGCTCCCCCTAAACATGTGCATCTTGAACACCTTCAACAACTAATTCATCAAAGCATCTTCATCAAGGAGATAAATGTCAAATAAAGGTACTGTAAGATGAATACCAGAACAATAGACTTTACCTAACAACACCTCAGACTATTCTGAAATCTAACCCATAGAATTTTTGTCAGCATAAACCATACACGGTTTTATGCACAGAAACTCATGGATATACACAATTCTCATTTATGAAACCATCATACCGAATTTAATTTTCTGATATTAAGAAGATTTGATAAGAGAGGCAGAGACAACTCCCAGTTTCTGTCTGAGATATTTGAATGCTTCCTTGGGAAGAGGTTTAGTAAATATATTAGCAGCTTGTTCTTTGGAGGGAACATACTTCAATTTAACCTTTTGTTCAAGAACTTTTTCATGGAAGAAGTGATACTTGATAGGAATGTTCTTGGTATTGGAATGCATAACAGGATTTTTTGAGATGCTGATAGCACTTGTATTATCACATAGGATGGAGATGGGAGGTGAACATTTGATTTGAATATCTTGTAATGTCTGGATCATCCAAAGAATTTGTGTGCAACATGATGCAATAGTCACATATTCTACTTCTGCTGTAGATAAGGAAATAGAACTTTGTTTCTTGTTGAACCAAGATACTAATCAGGGCCCCATATAGAATGCACCACCACTAGTGCTTTTTCGATCATAAAAATTTCCATCCCAGTCTGCATCTATGTAAGCATGAAGAGTGAGATCAACATTCTTTGGATACCATAGACCAACATCTTGAGTCCCTTGTAGATATTTGAATATTCTTTTTATAGCCTGAAGGTGTGACTCTTTTGGATTAGCTTGGAATTAGCCAACAATCCCAACTGCATGCATAATGTATGGTCTTGTCCCAGTTAGATAAAGTAGACTTCCAATCATAGATATATACTCTGGTTGATTCACCATGGGAGAATCATCATGATAATTGAGCCTACATCCAGTTACTATTGGAGTACTTACAGGTTTGAAGTCTTCCATCCCATACTTCGAATTTTCTTGAGATATTTTGCTTGTGATAGAAGTATGCCATCTATTTCTTGTTGCACTTGTAATCCAAGAAAATATTTTAGTTCCCCAAGTAATGACATTTCAAATTCTTGCCACATAACATAAGAAAATTTCTAACTCATGGACTCTTCATTACTTCCAAAAATGATGTCATCAAAATACAAAACAATAATTAACAGTTTATCATTCTCAATTTTTTTATATAATTCACTGTCAGCGGATCCTTTTATGAAACCTTGTTGTTGAAGATATTTGTGAAGATGATAGTACTATGCCCGAGGAGCCTGTTTGAGACCATATAGATCATTTTTAAGTTCAAAAACAAGTTTTTAATCATTTCCCGGAATGAATCCTTCTGGTCGTTCTATATAAACTTCTTCTTCTAGATCACCATTGAGGAAAGCAGATTTTACATCCATTTGATAAACTTTGAATTGTTGAAACCTGAAAAAGAAAGAAAGATTATTATGGCTTCAAGTCTGCCTACAGGTGAAAATTTTTCTTCAACGTATATACCTTCTTGTTGAGCATATCCTTTAGAAACAAGTGTAGCTTTGTTCCTAATAACATCTCAATTTTCATTTAGCTTGTATTTGAATATCCATTTTGTTCCAATGACATTTTTATCATGAGGTCTTGGAACCAATTCCCAAGTATGATTCTTTTCAATTTGATCAAGTTCTCCATTCATGACTTGAATCCAAATTTCATCTTTACTAGCTTGATTTAAATTCTGTGGTTCAAAAGTGGATAATAATTCCAGATAGCTAGGGGATCCTACAAGAGTTCTTCTTGTTTTGACACCTGGTCCCTTTTCTCATGGAATTTGAGATTCTTGATGATTCTTTTGAATATACCTGGATGGAGCCTTTTCTGATATATCTTCTTCTAGTGCTTCATTGGGTTTTCCTTCTATATTTTTTTTATTTGATGAGGGAAAATATACATCATCCTCATCTTCATTTGTTGTTGTTATTTCCTTTTTAGGAGTTGTGAGAGACTCATCAATTTCAACATCAATACATTCAAAATTCTTCCAAACTCTTTTATTGTAACATTTATATGCTTTACTTCTAAAAGTGTAACCAATAAATATTCCTTCATTTGATCTAGGCTCAAACTTACCAAGTTTTTCATCATTGTTCTTGATAAAACATTTTCTTAAAAAAAATCTAAAATTCACAATGGGAATATTACCAGACCAGAGCTCATAAGGATTTTTATGACTGTTCACACGAACATGAGCCTTGTTGAGAATATTTACTGAGGTATGTGATTCTTCTCCCCAAAAGTTATCAGGAGTTCCAGATTCATCAAGCATAGCACAAGCCATCTTTTGAATTGTTCTATTCATTCTTTCTGCCACGCCATTTTCTTGTGGAGTTACGACTATAGAAAACTATATTTTTATGCCATAATGTTCACAGAAATAAAATAACTCATCTGATATATATTCTCCTCATCGGTCATATCTAAGAAATTTTATTTTTTTATATCTAATTCATTTTCAACCAAAGCTTTGAAGATCTTAAAATTTTCAAATGCTTCATCTTTATGTTTTAGTAAACTGGTCCAACACGTTCTAGAGAAGTCATCAATAAAGAGAATATAGTATTGTTCTCCACAAGGTGAATTTTTCCTTACAGGACAACATAGATCAATATGTATAAGTTTAAGAGGCTTACTTGATGATCCTTCTTTGGCATTGAATTGAACCCTAGTTTTCTTACCAAATTGGCATAATTTACATATGTTACTTTCATGCAGAGTGATGTTGGGTAGATCATGAACAACTTTGAGTCTGCTAGATTTTATTATTTGAGAGAAGCTCAAATGTCCCAATATTCAATTCCATAACCAATTTTCTATAGATTTACCTAAGTATCATTTCTCTTGGCCACCTTTTAATAAATACAGATTGCTTGGTGTTCTAGTTCCTTTTATTATGGTTTTTCCTGTGTCAAGTTCACAAACTACACATTCTTTTGAACTAAAGACAACTTCATTTCCTTGATCACACATTTGACTCACACTCAACAAGTTATGCTTTAATCCATCCACATACATAACATTTTTAGATTTCACCTTTTCCTTTAGAAAAAAAGAACCTTTACCCTTAATGATAACAGGAGAATCATTTCCAAAAGTAACATTATTTTTCTTCTCTAAAGCATTGTATGAAAGGAGTTTATTTTTATCACCTATCACGTGTTTTGAGCATTCGCTATCAATGTACCATTGATTTTATTCTCCTTCTACAAATAAAGTTATGCCACAGCTTTCAACCTGTAAGTTCTTCTTTCTCCATACCTTGGAGTTTGAGGGTATATGCTCTTTTGGCTAAAGTTTCCTCCTGCATTCAGATTCTTCATATCCAAATTTATTGCAATAAGAACATTCAATTTTGTTTTAAAGAGGAGAAAATTTGTTATAAGTATTCTTCTTTATTCGAGTCTCATTTCTTTGCTTTCTTTCTTCTCTGGTCATGATGGTTTTGTATGCAACCCATTGAGCAACTTTATGACCAAAGTTATGACATGAGAAACATTGTCCATTAAAGAAGAAATATCTGCGATCATGAAACCTTCTATTGATGTTTACCTGATGATTGATACTTATGTTATTGTTCATCCTTGAATTGAAGTGGTCATGTTTTACCTCGGTATTCTCTTTGTTCTTTTACTGAGTGATGAAGTGTTGTTGGTTGGCTTTAGCTGCATTTATGATAGCTTGGTGCTGAAGATTGAGAATATTATCCGATATATCCAAGACCTGTCTTTATAAGAGGAAAGCGTTGAACCTTGATAATTTCATCTAAGGTTTCAAATCCTTTAGAAAATCTAAGATTTAAGGTTTTCACTTTCTCAATTTCATTTCTTAGACTTACTATTTCACATTCTAATTTCTCATTGTGCTTCTCCGTTTCTATAAGCTGATTCTTTAGAGTATCTATGGCTATTTTATTTTCTTCCAGACATATTTTGAGTTGATTGATTTCTTCAAGAAAATCATTTTCTCCTAAAGCATCCATAAATGTATCTTTAGTCTCATTAGTGTTCTTTCAAATGCCATGAGTAATCTAATATCTTG
Source organism: Pinus albicaulis (assembly GCA_034641835.2). NCBI lineage: Eukaryota > Viridiplantae > Streptophyta > Pinopsida > Pinales > Pinaceae > Pinus > Pinus albicaulis. The sequence goes on along the minus strand of CM076579.1, from coordinate 691,312,341 downwards.
ATTAGATTCTCCTTCTTTACTATTTGATAAACCATCACTATCTTCATGGGTATAGCAAATTTTTCTATTGATGAAACATTTATTATTTCATTTTGCCAATTCCTTTCCCTTTTCATGATTATCTTTATGAGGACACTTAGTAGCATAATTACCAACTCTTCCACAAGCAAAACATTTGAAAGGAAGCTTACCTCTGAACCTCCCAGTGCCAAGTTGTAGTTTCTTTACAAAATTTCTATCATCTTCTTCTGAAACATACCCTGATCCTTCTTGCTCATCTATGTCCTTTCCTTTTGCAGCAGCTCAAAAAACAACTTCTTTGACATCAGATGGACCTCCTTTCCTCATTTCACATGTAGTTAGGATCCCATGAAGTTGAAAAAAAGTAAGAGTTTGTATATCATGCTTCTCTTCAATATCATATACTTTTGACTCGAATTTAGGACTTATAGATCTTAAAACCTTTTCTACAAGAGTGGTATCAGTTTAGTTTCAGCAAGATTTCTCATACGATTTACAATCTCATCTAGATGTAAAAAGAAGCTAGCAACGCTTTCATCATTATGCATTCTGAATTTTTCGTATTGAATTTTGAGAGTTTGGAGTTTAGCGCTTTTTACCTTGGCATAACCTTCATAGCTCAAAATGATTTTTTCCCATATTTCTTTGGCTGTATTCAACTGCGTAACTTTGACAAATTCTGATTCAGTCAGACTCCCCAATAATGCATTGACAGCCTTTGCATTGGTTTCATAGTTTTGGGTTTTTCCTTGCTACGAATCATGTATATATGGGCCCCGAGATGGATATTGGTAACCACATTCAACTATAGCCCATACATATGCTCCAAGATACTGAAGATAGGATCTTTTTCTGGTCTCCTAGAAGATTAAATTGTTTCCATTGAAGAGTGGAAGTATGATAGATGTTGTCCCATATTGATTTCTCATCTTAGATGATCTTCCTTCTAGTGATTAAGCTTCTATAGAAGGACTTTCGTTGATTCCAATTGTTGGGAAAAATACTGAGAGGGGGGGGGGTGGTGAATCACTATTTTCAACAATCACAATATTTTTCTTTTCTCTTTACTGAATTCTATACGTGAATTTGATTAGCACAAGAAACATATATACGTGACTTTGATTAGCACAAGCAGCATATGTACGAGACTTTCCAAACAGAAACTAGCATATACACAGATAAATTTACTATTTAGATAAACATTCAGAAGCATTCTTTAAACCAGACCATTAGTTATGCATCAGATAGTTAAGCAGCAAATAAGTGCAGTAATAACATAATAAATCATCACAGAAGAGAATCACATATGAACACCAAGATTTAAGGTGGAAATCCAATTCGGGAGAAAACCACCATTGTTGTCGTTTATGTATTCAATATTTACTATATGGAAAACTGCTTACAATATTGTACTGATGCAGACTCATATCAGTACGCAGGAATCTACTTGTATAAGGCTACAACCTTCTCTCATTCTCCAGCTACTACTAGAAGGGAGCTCCAACCCCCTGATCTCATTTACCAGCCTCTACTGGAAGGGAGCTACAACTCCCTGATAAGAAAACCAACTTCTACAGGTAGGAAGATTCTACTTCCACAATGAAGGCTTCAACCCTCCGACCCACTGCAAACCATGTTTCATAAATTTTCACACTGGATCCAACAGCTTCAACACAACTCAACATAAAGATCAACACCAATAGACTTAACCCAAGCTTCAAACATAACCGTGAGATCACTGTAACTAGAACACAGTAACAAACCCAGATTTCATAAGCATGCATAATCAATTTCAACCCTGATCATTCATTATCTTAAATGCATATGCTACTTCACTTCACTGAATCTGTGTATATACGCACTTTCCTGCACACCAAATTGCGTATAGATTTGTGAATTGTACTAATTATGATTCCCAAAACTAGGGAAATATGTTGGTGGTATTAAAACCACTAGAAATAGCATTATATGTGCTCGTAGAGGTGAAATTCAAAATAGATTTGATATGAATCATCCTCTTAACTATTTTGTTTCATTTCATCGAAGTTACTAGAGTAAGAAGCTTCAACTATTGAGGGTATTACAATTATAATATTGATCCTTTGTATAAGATTAATAATAAAATACCAAAAATACTACCAATATATCATTGGTTCTACTTGTGTAAGCTACAAATAATACTTTGAACTTGAAGTGTGCAGAGGATAAAATGAACTCTGACAATTTGTACTTGAAATTCTATGAGAATAGCACAAATAATACATTTTGAAAATATTTAACTGCACGAAAACATGTGGTATAATTTAATGTGAAATTAGCACGTTACAATCTTACCAAGTCATTTAAATATTAGTTAGTCGTGGTCTATCTCTTATATTACTTTCAGGTTGATAAGTATTCTAGGTTACCATCATTATGTTCAAACCTATTTGATCACAACCAAATTTTGTTTCTTGCTTCATTACTAGAGTTCATTGTATCCTCCGAACACTTCAAATTCAAAGTATCATTTTTAGCTTCCAGAGGGAGAATCAATTATATGCTAGTAATGATTTTGGCATTTTCTTATTAATCGTATACTCAGAATGAAGATTAAAATTGCAACACCCTCAACAATTGAAGCTTCTTGCTCATTTAACTTTGATGAAATGCCACATATTGATTGAGAGGATGATTCACATAAAACCCATTGTGAATTTGACTTCTACGAGATTAGAGAATGATATTTCTAGTGGTTTTAAAACCACTTAGATATTTTGTTAGGTCTGGGGACCATATTTGGCACAATTCTGTATACCTCAAACTCATATATATGTCGTGTTTGTCTCTTGGTTTTCTGAGTTGTATGTTCCAAGAAAACAAGTAGTTGTATGAGAGAGTGGAACTATTTTATTTTATGTCAATTTTTCATCTATCCAAGAAATGCTAATTATTGTAATGATTGACGAAACCAACCCAAAAATGAAGATTTTATGAGTCAAATATAAAGTGAAATTAGTCTTGATAAAAAGGAAAGTTTTCTTGAATTATTTTTACCTCTCAATTCCTTATTACTAGAAAGTCTTCCTCCCTATAGAATTTTTCCTGAAATGTATAACACAAATCATCTCAATGATTTTCTATTTTCTAGGTTGTGATGATGAATAGATAGTATATAAAATTATTTTAAGGTTTCTAAATACATTACCACATTACCACTATTTTTAGAGTAGTCATCTAAGACATTGTTCCGAAAATGAGTAAATTACACATATATTCACTAAAGCACTCGGAAGATAAAAGTTTGAAAACTTTAGAATGATGCTTGGACTCAGAAACACTCCTTTAGATTGAGGAGGAATGTTCAACACCTAATCCTTAGAGAATGAGTGAATTGCTTGTAAATATGTAAATAAAGAGAAATGTGAGCAATAAAAATAGGAACAGATCTTGGAAAATGGATCTCAATGGCCTCTCTCGTATGTTATATAAGTCTTCTCATTAATACAATGTTAACCTAATTGAAGTGTTATTCCTTAAATTAACCTTGTATTAAATTATCTAATAAATAATTGACAACCTCTAACTATATAAAAGTTAAATATAATCCACACCACTACATTGCATTAAAAGTAATCCATAAAAATTTAGATATAAATGAAATATAAATATATAAATCATAGGTATAGAAAAAATTTTAGCCATATGAACATATTTGTAAACAATAATCCATGACCTTACATTACATATTAATAGTCAAAACACTCCATACCATTACACTAAAAACTAATCCATACCATTAGGTTGTTTTTTAAGTAATAAAAAAATTATTCAAATATCACGTTTTGAGGGTAATCAAAACCATTACATTAAAAGCTACGCTGTGTATGAGTCCACACTTTCAACCGGTTGATCATTTCACGATGTGAAAACTAGTCAATTAAGAATATTATATCATTTTTGTATTATTTTTGAAGAGAATTATAAATTAAATGAATATTTGTTAAAAATATCAACGTAATTCTCTACCAAAATAGTTCCAAAGATTATTGCCTCTTCACATCATTCGTTGAAATTTTGTGAAGGTACAATGGAAGGTCGGCTCTTCAATGCTTCGTTTGGTATAAATTAAAGCAAAGAAACCATTTATTTGGGCAGGGGTTCTCCACATATCATTTAGTTAAAAAAGGAGAAGGCTCAGGTTAACGCGAGGCACAGAAAAGGAAAAGGCTCACGCTTGTGATTCAAGAAAATGGAGTTTGATGATGATAATATATACAATTAGATGATTATGATGATGATAATATATACATTTAAAAAAAACAAAATTTCTTCGAAATCCTTCAAGACGACACTGACAATATATACGTTAAACAAAACCAAAATTTCTTCGAACGGCTTCATAAATGTGTTGAACATGAATTCCAACAACAAATGGCACGTGTCCGTAAAGCTGAGATTGAGACCAGCGATATGCATTCAACTCTGAGGGATTTTGATTTCTTCTATAAAAAACTTGAAGGGTTAACAAAGGCCACCGCTGCCCATTTTGAAAGACTAATTCAGGCCTTTGAAAACAGACTGTCTGAAGTCCACTGTCCGTAATTATGGTAATTAATTACATTCCAATGAATATCATCATTAAAATTTTATCAACTCTCTCCCTTTAGAATATCATCTATCTTTAAGAATTGTATTTTTATTTAAGTTTATTCTTATACTTTTAACTTTTAAATCATATTTATATTTAATTTTGGCATGGTGTCACGTAATAGTGCTAGGGAGATGGAGCATGCTGAAGTTTGAGGTTGATGTGAAAGATACTTAGTTTGAATTTACTTGTTATTAAGAGGCTTTAATGATTGTTTTCTTATTGTTATTTATCTTGTTATATGTTTATAAGTTTATGATTATTTGACATATTTGAATATGACTCTTATCATATTTTCATTAATGAATGTTCAGTTCATGAATGTATGACTTAATTGGTTTTATGAAAGCTATTGTGAGAAGGCATTGGTTCTTCTTGTTAAACCTCACGTAAGTTTCCAAATCCTTATGTCCAGATATGCATTCATGACCTGTAGGTTGCATGTTTACAGTTTTTTTGATGAAATGTTAGTCCTACTTGGGATGGGTCAAGTCGAGTACTGGTTGATATTTTGGCTTACAAGCTTTATTTCTATGTCACTCATCATTTCTAAAATTTTCCCTAAATTCTGGGCATAGGCTTGAGTCTTAGCCCTGGAAAAGTGGCTTAGAATTTGGGATCACTAACATAGAACTGACTCAAAAATTCTACAATCGATGGCAAGAAGGCCTATGTTGGCAAATGGAGGGCTATAGTCACTTGAATGCCTTGGAAAGGGAGTGTAAAAAAGAGAGGTATCTTAGTGGTTGGATACCTGGAGGGGTTGGGTTGCTCCTTGAGGTCCTCTAACACCTGAGGGAATTTAGTAAGGTCCTAAGTTGTTAAATCCATTTCCTTCATGTCATATAGGAGGTTGAGTATTATCATAGTGACCCTCTGCTTATGTTTACATTTGGAAAGCTGGTGAAAGTGGATAAATGTGGGAGGAGTGGGTTACATTTGAGAGAAAAACATCCATAAAAACTTGACATTCATTAATTTGACACAAATCAATACCTAAAACTTGACATTCATTAATTTGGCACAAATCACTATACCTAAAACTCATCCATATGCCATGTTTTTCTCTTCTTCTTTTTTCTTTTTCTTTTCTGAGTTGTATATTCCAAGAAAATAAGTTGTTGTTTGAAAGAGTGGAACTATTTTATTTTATGCCAATTATGCATCAATCAAAGAAATGATAAATTTTGTAATGCTTGACCAAATCCAACTCATGTGAATATTTTATTATTCAAACATGAATTGAGCTTATCCCTGATGAAAAGGCTAATTTACTTGAATTATTTTTACCTCTGAAATCCTTTTACCAGAAATACTTCCTCACCATAGTATTTTTCTTGAAATGTCAAGACAAATCATCTCAATTATTTTCTATTTTATAAGTTATGATGATGACCCGAGATTCGATGAGACTATTTTAAGCTTTCTTCCTATAAAATCACCATCTAAAATGTCATTCATCAAATCTAATTTGAGTCAGTTTTTGTGAGATGCCATTAATGTAAAGTTATCACATTAAAATCTTATCAGTCATTTACATATTATTTAGCCTTCGTCTATCTCTTTCTTTACTTTCAAGTTGATAAGTTTTCCAGGTTACCATTACTATGTTCGAACCTATTTTATCACAACCAACTTCCATTTCTTTCTTATCTTGATTTTTCATATTTAGAAAGGTTTAAAAATGAACTCATTATCCAGAATGCAGAATGGACACACATATCGTAGTAAATTACCTTCTAACATTCATAAATTAAAGTATTCCACATGTTTTTAGCTGGTTAAATAGTTTCAAAATGGATTATTTGTCTTATTCCCACAACATTTTTAGTACTAATTACCAGAGTTCATTTTATCCTCTTCAAACTTCAAGTTAAAAGTATTGTTTTTAGCTTACACAAGAAGCATTAATTGTATGCTAGTATTTTCTTTGGAATTTTCTTATTAATGGTATACTCGGAATGAAGATTAAAATTGTAACACCCTCAAAAATTGAAGCTTCTTGCTTAGTTAACTTTGATGAAATACCACTGGTTGATTTATAGGATGATTCACATAAAACCCTGCGTGAATTTTACCTCTACCAGCTCGGAGAATGGTATTTCCAGTGTTTTTAAGACCACTAAGATATTTCCCTACGTTTTGGAACCATATTTGGAATAATTCACTAAACCTCAAAATAATATATATATTGTTTGTCTCTTATTTTTCTGAATAGTATATTCCAAGAAAATGAGTAGTTGTCTCAAAGAGTGAACTATTTTATTTTGTCAATTATGCATCTATCCAAGAAATGATAATTATTGTAGTGCTTGAACAAAATTGACCCACATTTTTTAACTTATTTTTACCGTAGTATATTTTCCATTTTTCCTTTTATTTTGAAAAAGAAAACAAATAAAAAATAGAAAAGAAAATAAGAAAAAGAGGAGTGAAATCCATCGTCATCCATTGTGTTATGTGATTGTTGCGAGTTATGTTTCTGAATTTCATTTGTTATATATGAGTTTTTACTGTTAATTAACTCATAATTTGATCATCAAAGACACATGAAACTACACACAAGCCCCTTCACGAATGGTTAACATAACATGATCCTTAAACACATTTTTAATACTAATGAGGGAGCTTGCATTGCAATAACAAGATTTGTCGTGTTTAGATCAGTGGAGACATAAAAATTCCTCAAGGGATCATGAACGAATTATGAGCCATCCAAGCTCGATTTGGCTTTGTCATCTCAACACTAGTTTAGGTGGGATCACAGTATGGTGAGGGTGGAGGTGGTTTAACATCTAGATTCCCTTGGCTATTTTTGTATTGGTTTATCCCATGAGATCCCACATTCATGCTTGGAATATGGTACGACGGTGATTGTATGAAATAAATATTTGATTCAGCCCAATCTATGGTTGGGTGGTACACATAATTCCTTGACCTTGTTGCCTTTTACGTATGTTTAAAAAGAGATAAGTTTCTCTTGATTTTGATGATTAAATTTACTTTCTATTACATGGCTTTAATGATTGCGCTCTCTTTGTTATTTATCTGGTTATATGTTGGTTATAAGCACGGTTATTTGATAGATATAATTATGGATCTTATGAAATTTTCATTAATGAATGTCTAGCTCATGAATTTATCCTAGAAGTGATAAATGAAAGCCCACCAATCCACATTGATCCATCTTTGATTGATCCCCTTAACCCCCTTACTCATTCAAGTGGGCATTAAATTTCAACAATCTTTTTCCTTGTTCTCTCATCCGAGGGTTATTGAGAGTGACACTTCAACAATGGGGGAGATTATATATTCTTCACCATATATGTTAGGGATATCTTTTTTTATTTCCATTTTATCCCCAATAAGTGTGATATGTTTCTGTCATCCAACATATTTTCCTTCTCTAGTCTCTCTTTTTGGCATAGCACTAGTTGCTTCTTCAAACTCAATTAGTCTCTCTAGTCTTTCAATGTCACTTCCTCCTACTTGATTTGTGTTTGGAATTGGGGAAACTAAAAGCTAGGAACCTAGAGTTATTTGGCTTCCACCTAGTTCCACTATTCCTATGGTTACCATGTCGATCTTAAAAATATTCTTTGGGCATCGTTTCAGAGAATTTGTGTCTATTCCTAGTTATTTTAGGGGCAATAATGTTTTTAGATGATTGTATAATCCTTGGAGTGGTATAATATTAGGATGAATTTTTTTCCCAAAAGGTTCAAGTACCTTTAGGGGACCTAATTTTTTGGAAGTAATGTCCCTATTACTACCACATTTCCTATCAATATTCACTACAAGGAAAAGACCCTCTAGTGGAGGTTATAAAGGAGGTTTTTAGTGTTATAAAATTGGCCAAGATTGTCAAAAAACATTTTCTACAACATCCGTTTATGGTTACAAAGGTTTTGGTGGAGCTTTTAATGGAAATTCAACACAACTAAAAAAATTGGGTAGTCGGAGGTTATTATGGATGTTTTTTTCATCGGTGCGCTACTAAGGTTTCAACACACTAGTGCGTGTCATATAAATGGTGGCCCTAGGGTGGTCGAAGTTTCCTACATCGGGCTGTAAAGGTATAAAATCGCACCGAGCGTAGTGTTGGTGATACAACACACGGGTCCGTTATATTTGGTATCGGGATTTGTGCGGTGCCCATAGGTCATCTCAACACATCGGTACGTAGACTTATAGAAATGCACTGGTGCATCATATCAGAAAAACGCACCAATATTTATATTTGGTATTGGTATTTGTGGGGTGCCCATATGTCATAGAAATGCATCGGTGCATAGTCTCACATAAAATCACCGATGCGTAGTATCACACAAACGCACCGAGATTTTTAATTGGTTTTGGTATTTGTGCGGTGCCCATAGGTCGTAAAAATGCACTTGTGCGCTACAACATACAAATACACCGGTGTATAGTAACTGACATGCATCGATGTTCATTTTGTACTTTTTAGAAACATCGACATGTGATAGTGAAATTATTGTGATTTTTCTAAATTAATATTCATCAAAAGTCGACACATAAATATATTATAACAATATTCATATGAATTAAATTTTTATTAGTGCATTTGAGAATGAAAATGGAGAATGAAATAGAATAAATTAAAACATATATATATAAGACAGTCTTTGTCATACAAAATGGGACAGTTATTGGTATCCCTTTGTCTTTCAATTGGGACACTTTTCCATTACATTAAACAAAATGTTTGATTTCACAGACAAATATTTCAAAAAATACAGCGCCTTGCTTTGATATCCAAACATAGTCATCATCATTCTTCGCTTGAACTATTGTCACTACTCAAGCTACTTCCATGACTTGGGTTATTTTCAGGAATGTTTTGTTCACGGTGTTGATTGTTTTCTTCTTCTTCACCTTCCATCTACAAACATAAAAATAAACTGTAATGAGTGTATATACATTGGTGAGAATAATGAAAATTGCAATATTAAATAATATACATCAATGTAAATCGAAAAGAAAAATGGCGTACCATAGCAACAATTGACTCATAAAATATACACATTCTTTCAAAACCATGTACCATGCCATCTTTCAAAATTTCATTTGTTGGCACAGTTCCATACTTTGTTTCTTGTAAGTTTTATACCCATAACAAATAATATATTTAATATAAAATATTTTTTTGTTTTATTAATTATAGACGGAGCTAATTAAAAGAAGATCGATAGATTCTTACAAATTCCACAATTAATTTTTGATATGCCAACATATACTCACAACCCATTTTTAACCCAATTTCAGTCAATTCGTCTGATGATTCTTCTTTGTATGTTAGCACTTGTTTGAAGACATTCAATGATTATTTTTGTAAAACAACTCAAAAAAAAAAAATGAAATGTACTTAAGTTGTTATAAGGAAGTAACAATTACTCACAAACTTAGATATCAACCCTTTTCTTCCTTGTCATCCTGTTTTATGTGCTGAATGGGTTCAATTTTCTTTTCTGTTCTGCAAGAAAATACTTGAAAATTAATATTTAATGCTAAATTGTTTATTTATTGTACCTAATGTCGAAAAATTCAATGATTACATATTACATTTGAAGCATGTTTTTGTTGATATGGCTCCTCCTGCGATGCAATTATGTCCATTTCTTTGACCATATCCTTGTACACCTTTTTGGACATTCCTACTTCCATATTTCTAATATCAGCTCGTTCATCTTTTGAGATTTTCATAATCTTCCTGAAAATGTAACATGACAATAAAATATTTAATTTTTATATTGATGTATGAAAAGTAAATATAACAAAAGTGATATTTATAAATAATTCTAGACAAACATTTAAAGGAAAATTACTTTTTCATTCCTTCTTTCTTGTTGTTATACGTTTTTGCTATTAAAAGTCTGAAATGTCCCATTGACCAATTCTCTGGAAAATGAACTTGTAGTTTAGATAAAATTTGGTTCTTTGAATCATTGGATTGGTTTTTGTATTGTAAGTGGAAAGAACATCTATACATTCATTCCACTAGATCCCTCAAACTTTTGTAAAAGATTTCCCCTTTCGTTATCCTCCAGCACCACTCCAGATGAGCTAAGGAGCAATTCATTTTCATTTGAATGTTCTATTTTTTTCTTTTCTTAGAGCAACATTCCTTTTCTGAGTTGTTGGTCCATGTAGAACATTAAACAGATGTGAATTAATAGACTATTTGACACATGTTACATAATAATTTTAATTATATTATTAACGAAAAATAAAAAAAGAAACTCATATTGGATCGATAATATTTTTTCATTCACCAGATTCATCCTTTTACAATTTTTCCATCAAGATTTTACTCTCTTCTGGTCTTAGATCAAAAAAAAATTATCGAGCTTCATCAATCATTTATTTATCAATCTCAAACATGTACCATATCATTCATTAATATATTTATAAATAAATTGTATCGATTTTCAGGTAAAAAGAAAAATTCAAGAAACCTATGTTCCTTTCATGGTATACGCACTGATGTTGGTGCATGGGGGTCTTATAAATAACCTTACCTAGCTTGATGTATGTACGTACGATTGCTCTGTGTCAACCAAAGACACCCGGTGGTATATTCGCCACAATGATTAACATAGAGAAAATAATAAAAATCGTCCAGTGTTAGTTTTTGTAGCATAAACACCCTGCGAAAACAAGGGACCACCATATAGTTCCCTCTGTCAACTAAGAGACCCAATGCAGTGCGTTATATGTTACATGGTGCAACGATTAACACAATAAAACAATTTTTGTAAAACAACACGTTCGCAGTGCACCATAATGAAATATCATGTTATCGGTGCGCCCCTCGTAACCTAGCGCATTGGTGCCCTATTTTAGATATGGCGCACTGATTAATTTTTTTTTTTTTAATTTTTTATTACACAGTACTTGCATAGTACATTGGGATAATACAGCACACCGGTGCTCTCTAGGTTACGCAAGGTGCACCAATAAAAAAAAATCTTTTGTTTTCAAAAATTCACGCAAGGTCTCACATGGATTGGGATTCGACTATGCAATCATCCCATGGGTTGGATGTCAATCTAAAATGAAAAGCCCTAATTTTTAAATCATATAAATAGGGATAAGAAAGGGAAGAAACAAAAATAATGAAGGGATTAGGGTAAAAATGGATTTTTTTTTGTTTCTGAAAATGGAAAACAAGTTGAAATTTTTTTCTTACTTCGTAAAAAAACTGCAGAAAAGGTAAAAAAAATAATCAAATTTAATCACGAGATCGTTTGAAATTCTATGCTATAGGGTTTGAATCACCAGAGGTTTGGATTTTGATTGTCTGAATACTTCCGTTCGAATGTATTTCGCTGCTCCACAGTGCTCTCATGCTCTCTTGCTCCAGATATGTCTCCTTCAAATCTCTGGCTGAATTTATTTGCAAAAATAATGAAATAATGAAAAGTGTTTAGTATTTAAAGAATTTTTTTATGAAATTAGATTTTCGAAAATATTTTGCCGCCCATTTTTCAATTTACCTCTTTTTTTCACTTAAAGAAAATAGAGTTGCACTTTTTTTATTTGCGGTTATTCGTCACTAGTGCGTCACTTAATATCACTACAACGATGTGTCCATTGATAACATGACACTAGTGCGCAGTAACGAAAATGCACCGGTGTGGTTATCTATACCTTAGCACCGATTTGCAGTTAAGGCACTGAAATTACTTTTAGGTGTGTACACCAAAATTTAGTGAACTCCAACCATAGAAATTGAGAATTAGAATTTTGTTTATTCTTGATGGAAATATGCAATTAGAATTATAATTTTGTTTATTCTTGAGAATTAGAATTAGAATTGGATAAATTATTGATGGAAATAAATATTCTTCCAATGCATTTTGTTTATTGTAGGAGGTCCCACTGATTATATGGAGAGAATGCAATGTGGGGCGTGTGAAGATGCAATACTACAGGGCCCAAGTGGGAAATTGTGGCATGTGAACTTGTGCTATGCTCAGACATGGGAAGCTTTCACAAATGGTTGGGAAAGTTTTTTTTTTTTAGAAGTTTATTGAAGTTGGAGATATTATAGTTTTTAGACATGTTGGAAATTTACATTTTGCTGTGAAAATATTTGGGCCATTTCTTTTCAAAACTACACCTCTTCTTCTTTCAGAAAAAGAAACTTGAACCTTTCCACAACCTGCAACGAGAAAAGGTGCCAACAGGAGCCTCTGACATACATATCTATTTCTTCTGTTGAGGTCTCAAAGGAATTGATTATGGCCAATGTAATTTGCTGAGGAATATGCCTGAATTTCCCTTGGTTCTACCAAAGGGTGTAGTTATTAACAGATACAAGATTGTTGAAGCAGTCCCACCTATGCTGGTTTTCCCCCGCTCTATCCTTCACATTTTCATCCTTTGCATAATGCCTATGCTCCCTATGTCACTCTCTCGATCTGATATCTTCCTTGTTAAAATAATTTTCGCCATCATCCCTCTCTTCAGAATATTTATGATGATCATGGGAATCAGAGGGCCTCCTCAACCTATCAGCGAATCCATCCCTTGAGCTACCCCCCTTCTCATGGGACCTAAGCCTAACCCTGTCATCCTCATTGTCTTTATATGTATTTCTGTTTGAATCACTCATTTTCTCTGCTATAAACTTCTCAGCAAAAATTCTAACTCTCATCTTTTCAAACCCTCATCTCCTCAGAAAAATTCTTGCTCGTGATTCGAACCCTCCGTTGCTCCAATATTGCAATTTATAGAATAAATTTTCCTTCTTAGAAAATATTTTTCAATGACATACCTGGTTCGCGCGAGGAGAATATGATTGAAGAATGGTGTCAGTGCACTAAATTTCCACTATTCCACATGGTCAACAGTGCGGCCAGGTAAACGACCGCATCACACTTTTTTTAAAATTTTAAAATAATACAGTGTGCCTTTCGGTACTGCCCCGTAATCGATGCGAATACCGTTGGCACCGTCTGTGGTGCAGCTTATAAATTTACAGGCAGCACCGCAAACCGATGCGAGCCGAATGGCTCGAGCACACCGCGCAACAATTTTTTTATTATTTTAAATGGTTAATTTTAGGTTATTTGAAATTCTAATCAGCTAAAAATCTTAATTATGGAAAAACAAGAAAAATACATGTACATTTGGACATAGAGGAGGCATATTGGTTGTAGAATTTGTAAAAGAAAAATTTCCCACTGTTTTGCAAAATTCAAGCTAGAGATTGGTGGGCAATGCACAACAGCAGTGTCTGCAATGGGTGCAATGGGAGCACAGATGTCAGGGTGGCTCAGACAAGGATAAATTGCACCGATTCTTGAGAGCTCTGGAGCACTGAGAAAAGTAAAAAATAAGTTTTTTTGTTCGTAATTTTTTTTATTTAACCCTGTTCCATTGCGCAGGGTTTTGTAGGTGCACCGGTGCAGTTTCGTAAGACTGCACCAGGTGATTTATGTTTTGGCATGGTGTTTTATGACGCACTAGTGCAGAAGAGTTGTAAAGCACCAATGTGCTACAATACTAAGACGCACCAGGCGGGTGTGTACAAAGCGCATGATGTCCAGTGTGCCAATGTTTTTGTGCACACCGGTGCTTTCTCTTGTTGAACGCACCAGTGAAGTTTATGATGATAAGCACACCAGACGAAAAACATCCACAAAAACCTCCGCCCACCAACCTCCTCTAGAAACCTCCACTAGAAACAGATGTCTGAGGTATTTTTATAAGGGGTTCCTCAAAAACATTCGCTAGAGAGTATTTTCCTTGTAGTGATTCCTACATATGGGGGTGCTTTCATTCTAGAAGGTTATCCTTCTAGAATAATATATAGTCCCATAAATATACATTCTTTTTGGATTTCCTTCATCCTCGAGGATAATACCCCTAAGGGTGATAATCCTTTCGCCACTTTCCTTTGTCCATGGTGTCAAAACCTTCAGAATACTCATCCCTTTAACCACATTCCTAACTCTATAAACTACAATATCAGTGACCCATCATTTCGTTCCAAGCTACAATCACTATGTTGAAACCTATTTGATCACAATAAAGTTCCATTTCTTTCTTCTCTTGATTTTCCAAATTTAGAAAGTTTGCAAATGAACCCATTATCCAGAACCCACTATGGACACCTATACCCATTAAATTACCATATAATATTTATAAATTAAATTATGACACATGCTTTTAGGATCTTGAATAGTTTCAAAATATATTATTTGTCTTATCCTCATGTCATTTGGAGTAAAAATTAGTATATTTTATTTTATCCTCCACCCACTTCAAGTAAAAGTATTATTTTTAGCTTACACATAGAGCATCAATCATATCCTAGTAATCGTTTTTGAATTTCATATTAATATTATATTTAGAATGAAGATTAAAATTTCAAAACCCTCAATAGTTGAAGCTTCTCGCTCATTTAAATTTTATGAAATGCCACTCATTCATCGACAAGATTATTCACATCAAACCCATTGTGACTTTAACCTCTACAAGCTGAGAAAATGGTATATCTAGTGGTTTTAATACCATTGAGAAAATTCCTTAGTTTGGGAATCATTTTTGGCACAAATCACTATACCTAAAACTCATCCACATGCCATGTTTGTCTCGTGGTTTTCTGGGTTGTATATTCCAAGAAAACAAGTAGTTGCTTCAAAGAGTGGAACTATTTGATTTTATGTCAATTATGCATGAATCCAAGAAATCTTAAATTTTGCAATGCTTGATGAAATCCAACCCACAAATGAATATTTTATGATTCAAACATGAATTGAGGTTATCCTTGATGAAAAGGCCAATTTACTTAATTTTTTTTTACCTCCAAATTCCTTATTACCAGAAATCCTTCCTCGCCATAATATTTTTCCTAAAATGTCAAGACAAATCATCTCAATTATTTGATATTTTCTAGGTTATGATGATGGCCAAATAGTCTATGAGACTATTTTGAGTTTTCTTTCTACGTTATCACCATCCAAAATTCCATTCATCAAATTTCATTCCAGTTCACTTCCGTCAGATGGCATTAATGTACAGTTAGCACATTAAAATCTTAACAAGTAATATAAATATTAGTTAGACTTGGTATATACCATTATTTAGTTTTAGATTGTTAAGTTTTATAGGTTACCATCACTATGTTCAAACATGTTTTATACCAACCAAATTCCATTTCTTTCTTCTCTTGATTTTTTAGATTTAGAAAGGTTTTCAAATGAACTTGTTATCCACAATCCACAATGGACACCTATGCCCATTAAATTACCATCTAAAATACACAAATTAAAGTATACCACATGTTTTATGGGGTTAAATAGTTTCAAAATGTATTATTTGTGCTATTCTCATAGCATTTCGAGTGCAAATTGTCAGATTTCATTTTATCCTCTGCACACTTCAAGTTCAATGTATTATTTGTAGCTTACACAAGGAGAACCAATGATATACTAGTGATATTTTTGGTATTTTATTATTAATCTTATACAAAGGTTGAATATTATAATTGTAACACCCTCCATAGTTGAAGTTGTTTACTCTAGTAACTTCGATGAAATGAAACAAATTAGTTAAGAGGATGATTCACATCAAATCCATTTTGAATTTCACCTCTACGAGAACAGATAATGCTATTTCCAATGGTCTAATACCACCAACATATTTCCCTAATTTTTGGAATCATAATTAGCACAATTCACAAATCTATGTGCAAGTTGCATGAATTTCGAGAATTTGATCAGTCTCAGAAACAGATCTGAGGCTTTCAGTCATACATCTTTTTAGATTTGCAGAACCCTTATTTAGCCAACATCATTAATCATATTTAATCATTTATTGATCAGATTTTTACATATTCAACTTAGCAGCACGTACAATATTCAAACAATCCAATTCTACATGAAGACTTCATTTTCAGACAGTAGAAATATAACAACATTAAACTGATAAAATATTCATCAAGCTTCAGAAAAACCTGACTTCAATACGTGCTTTATCTGAAACAAATCCACATGTATACTTTATTTCATCATGATGAGCCAGTGTATAGATCTAGAAATATTAATTCTGCAAAAGGTTTCAGATCCATAGACTTACCCAAATATCTTTACTTCTCTTCAGAAAACATGTGCTAGGTCACAGATCCAAACATCTCATCAATAGATCATGCAAGCACATAGTCATTTAAGGTTTGGAGATCCTGATCCATCATTGTATCCATGGGTGCATCATAATTTCAGATAAAAAAATAAACAAAACCCATTTCATGTAGATATACTTCAGAGAGAAGTATTCAGTTCAAACCCTTACTCATGCATTCCCTTGCACTATGATCTTCTTCTCCTTATATAGGTTTAGTCTTTATCAATACCATGATCCAAAACAGCACAAGTGCTGATGATATTCTTGGACGAAATCGAAAATACGACACAACGCTCAATACTATGGGCTAAAACCATGGTAATTCCCCCCGGTATCATAATTTTTTAGCGCAAAAGGCATACACAACTTGGCTTCTTCATACCTGCATGTATTTGCGACTTATCTTGATAAAAAACTATGTATATACTAATTATGGATGTATACACAGGGTTTCTATATAAAAACTTGTGTATGTATGTGGGTTGCCTTGATCAAAATTTCTTATAAATTGTGAAATATTTCCTTTTTCATTTCTATGGCACTTACTGGAATTCCTTTCTCTGTCACACCTGAATTGACCTGTAGAAACATCATTTTTACATCTTTAGGCAACTCATCAGGTAGGTTTCCATCAAGGACAACATCTTAAGTCATAATGCCAACATAAAATACACATATGCATAAACATAAACAAAAATACATATATCTAACACATCTTCTCAATAAAGAAAATAAGGAAGGATACATAGCCTCAATCTAATCAACCATCTCCCATGTAGCTTCATTGGGCCGAAAGTGCTCCTGTTGCACTTTAACCTACTTGATTTCTTTGTTCCAGATCATGAGTTATTTCCATTGTAATATGTATTATGATTTTGGCTAGAATTATCCCTCTTGTTGCACCTGCAATATATACCAATCAATCACATGATTAACTCATGTGCATAATTCTTAAGAAATGAAACATGGAAAACATCATGGAATTTAATTGTCAGAGAAAATGAAAGTTAGTAGACCACTATTTCAATACTCTCATGTATATTGAAAGGCCAAAAATACAGAGGTTCAACCTTGGCACATGATCGAATCCTCAAGGAGCTCTTCTTGGGATTGATGTGTAAGTATACATGTCTCCTAACCTAAAAATCCTTAAATTTACTATGTTGATCTCCATAAATATTATACCTATCCTATGTTTCCTTTAAATTCCTCTTGATAACCTACATTTCCTATTCCATCATTGCAAACATGTCTGGTCCGATCAACACTCTTTTCACTGGATTGATCCAACTGATAGGAGTATTACAAATCCACCTATAAAGAACCTCAAATGGACTCATCTTCAAGGACTCATGACACCCATTACTATAAGAAAACTCTACCATTGGAAGATACTCTTCCCACTTCCTCCATTGACGCATAACATACATATCCTCAAGAACCTTGTTAACCCTCTTTGTCTATCCATTTATCTGCATATGATAATTTGTACTAAAATCCAACTTTGTCTCCAACCTACAAAAATCTCCTTCCAAAACCTGGAATTGAACTTGGAATCTCTGTGGGATACAATATTCTTAGAAACACCATACAATATCACTATCTCCTTGATGAAAATATGAGATACCTCACTTGTTGCATTCGTAAACTGAATTGCAACGAAGTGAGCTATCTTACTTAACCTGTCAACCACAACCATGATAGAATCATGTTGATTTGATGTCCTCAATAAAACTATAATAAAATCCATGGAAATGAATTCCCATTTCCACTATGGAATCAAAATCGACTGCAATAAACCACCTAGATGCTTACACTTTTATTTTATTTTATGATAGTCTAACCATCTCACAAAAAATTCAACCACCTATTTCTGCAAGTTTGGCCAATGATAAGATTTCTTAATTGTCGTCAATGTTTTCTGATATCCAGAGTGACAAGAATATGGATTAACATGAAACTTTCTCAAGATGGGCTTCTTGATCCCACTACCATATGGTACATAAATCTTATTCCTAAATCTTACCAAGACATCTACCATGAGATGATACTCCTCATCCTTATTACCTTCACCCTGTTGTTGTAACCTGTACCTCAACCATTGATACCTGTCATCATGTTGTCTTGTCTGCAAGATTTTCTCCTACAAATTTGTCCCATAAGAACCCATTGTTGCAATTTGATTCACCTACACTCTTCTACTAAGACCATCTATAACCATGTTCTCCTTTTCCTTAATGTACCTGATCTCAAATTCAAACTCAATGAGAGTATCTAACCATCTATCTTGTCTAGAATTTAAATTAGGTTGGTCAAACAGGTACCTCAGCGAACTATGGTCACTCATCAAGACAAACCTCCTACCATGAAGATAATGTCTCCATGTATTTAGGGTATGAATAATAGCTTCCAACTCAACATCGCGAGTCACATAGTTTTTCTCATGCTCATTCAACTTCCTTGACACATAACATACCACCTTTACTCTCTTGCAAGCATCCATACATACCACGAACTCTTTTTCAGGATATGCAATCTTCAATACTGGAGAATTTGTAAGAAAATTATTCAACTTCTTGAACTAGTTGCACACTCCTAAGTCCATTCAAACTTATTTCCTTTTCTCTACAAATATGTAATGGGATAGGAAATCTGTAAGAAGTTCCTGATGAATTGCCTATAATAACCTACTAGTCCCATCAATGATCTAACCTCATCCACATTCCTAGGAGCTTCCCACTCTAGATAGTTCTGATATTTTCCGGGTCCACTGTGATACCTTTCTGGGAAACAATATGTCCCAAGTAATGAACTTTTTTCTTAAAGAAACTGCACTTACTAAGCTTGGCATACAACATATGCTCTCTCAACAATTTTAACACTAATGCTAGATGTTATGCATATTATTCCTCATTCTTAAAATATATCAATATGTCATCAATTAATACTCTCACAAACTTGTTCAGATAAGGATGCAACACATTATTCATCAAACACATGAAATTAGGTGGAGCATTAGTAAGACCAAAAGGAACTACCACAAACTCATAATGCTCATACCTGGTACAGATTTCAGTTTTGTAGATGTCCTCCTCTTTGATGCATACCTAGTTATATCTTGATCTCAAGTCAATGTTCAAGAACAAGCTTTATTCCTTCAACTAATCAAACAAGTCATCAATCCGTGGAAAACGATACCTATTCTTGATCTTCAACTTGTTCAACTTCCTATAATCAATACATAACCTGAGAGTACCATACTTCTTCTTCACAAACAATACTAGTGCACCTCAAGGTGACACACTTGGCCTAATGTACCCCTTATCAAGCATTTCCTTAGGCTGCAACTTCAATTCCACTAATTCCAGAGTGTTGATCATGTACAATGCCTTTGATGCTCGTGTTTCCCCTGGTACCAACTCAATAGAAAATTCCACTTCCCTATGAGGTGGTAGTAATGAAATATCTATTGCAACACATCCTAAAAATGTTGGAAAACCTGATACCTCTTCAAGAAATTAGCATCCTCAAAATGATTTCCTTTATCACTGGAAACATGCACTGCAAATAATACACACCCTTTATGTCTACTATACTTTTCCTGCATTATCACTAATGTAGGCTCCTTCTTTGCCTGCAATATTATCTTCTCTCCATCATCATCCAAGCACTCAATAAACTTATCATATCAATATACCTTGTTCATGTGAATATACAACCAATCCATACCCAAAATAATATTGTATGATCCCAATGGAAACACATTTATATGAGATGATGTCGACATAGAGATCAACTATAACGCACAATATCTCGCACAATTATGAACTCTTTTCTTAGTACCTGTATCCAACTGCACCAACCAAGACTCTCCATGAAATTATTTATTTAAGAAAAACTTATCCACCATGTTAGGACAGATACAACTATAGTTAGATGCAGGATCAATCAAAATAGAAACAAATTGATATCAAAACTTACCTTCCATCATGATAATATATGTCTTATGATCAACCTACAAATTATCAAATGCCGCATAAAACCGAGGAATACTATATCTAACATCCCCAACTTTTTGTGCCTCCTAAGCACTGTAGATTTGAGATCTGCCACCCTAATGTTGTGGAAAATATCTACTCTGATGCTTTCCACCACAAGTCCAACACTGAAAAGGTTTCCTCCCCTCACCCTTTTTCTGCTCCTTATACATAAATTTGTGTCCTCTATCAACTACAATAAACTTCTTGTGTGATGTTGCATTCTCCTCGTTACCCACATCCTGAGGTATTCCTCACTTATTATCCCAATTTCCTTTAGTATTTTCATTACCTTTCCAACCTTGATTAGGATTTGACTTACGCTTAGAATTATCATAGAAATGTTTTAGCTTCCCAATTACTTCCTCCAATATCGGAATCTCATCATACTCAATCTATTTTTTTTTTGCTAATGGAAATCCACTAATGAATCTTTGAATCTTCGACTTCTCATCCTTAAGATATGGTACATAGCTCAACAAATCCAAAAAATTATTTGTATACTATTCATCTTTCATAGACCCCATCTTCAATTCGTAGAACTCCTTAGCCTTTCCATCATAATATCTTACTGACAAACACTTCTTTCTGAAGAGTCTTTTGAACTCATGCCAACTAAAATCCTATATATTGATACCTTTGACACACTTCACATCTTCCCACCAGATGTTATCTTTTCACTTGAGACCAAAAATAGCTATCCTCACCTTCATATTATTTGTATATTCATGCATCTCGAATAACTTCTTCATCCCAAGCAACCATGCTTTTGCATCTTCTATTTTCAGCTCTCCATCAAAGGTAGGAGGCTTGGATTTCATGAACTCATTCGGTAAGTAATGCTTCTCATTCCTCCTCTAAGGATGATAACAATGATTATCATGCTATATATCTAATCCAAAACTATAATAGAACCCATAACCACTACCTCTCTTGTCAGGTGTATCCATCCATATACTACCTCTGACCATGTCATCACTATCTGAATTTTTCCCTCCATGAGACCTACTACCATACACCCCATTAGTATTTTCCTCCTATCCATAACTAATTTGTGGTTGTCCCTACTTTTGGAAATCTAATAAACTCTAAAAAATCACTGCATCAAACTCTAGTTTCTTTTCCTCTGCTCTCGAAAGTCTTTCCTGTGACTAAATTATCCTGTCATTATCTGCCTTACAACTTCTAATTTATGCCTTTAAACATCTTAAAGTTTATGTTATGTCTAAAGAGTACTCATCTATTTGCTACTCATATGATCTGTAAGGAGAGTCACATGAACTGTAATCCACCATTTTTCTTGTTATCTTTGATATTCTACTTCCTGAAAACATGCCATGTCAGATAACCAAATATAAAAATAATAACCATAACTCAGTGAAGTTCACGGGAGGCTATTTCATCTACACATTCAATTTGGATTAGCACAACATATGTATACATAATGGAATCAACATGTAAATCATCTCAACATCAACATCATGATGACACAAGACCACAAAAATGACCATCACAATGCATGCATAAAAATCGCATCGACAACTAACATGCATGCATAACAAGCACGTCTACCTTGAGGTCTAGTGTTGAAACCTCACTCTGATACCACCTTGTGGTATCAAATATCACCCAAAGAGAACTAAACCTGCTTTGATAGCACCCTTTGGTATGAGATATCACCCTAAGAGAATGGAACCTTCTCTGATACCACCATGTAACCACCCCCTCTCACATTTACACAATTTCACCGTCTTGCTAGGGTAAACATGAGACAAAGAGTTACTACAACATGACCTGACCTCCAAGCTCTAGTTATGGAATTGGGGCTGAAAAACTAACAACTTACAACGTCCCTTAGGGATACATGACGCTTAGGGGCCAAAGCACCAACCCAGATGACCAAACCATTATTTGAGGCTCTTTTTCACTACCCTAATCCCATAACTACATGCATGAAAAGGTCCGAGTGAGGTTATAGGCCTCCAACCACATTCATAACACTGCCTCCATGTAGCTATAGCCCAAAATATTTAGTTCATAGGGTTCGGTCCTAAGATTTGAGCCACCTTTATATGCCAGCCTCTTGACCACTGCCATGAAATTCTTGTGACTCTCACAATGATAAATGACAATATGAAAAATCTTTTCATACAAAACTTGAACAAGAACTAACCCAAGCTATGCCTATTCCATAACATAAATTCTGTCAAACACGTGGAAAACATGTAAGCTACAGGTCATGAATGCATATTTGATCATAATAGTTAGTATCCATATAAGAATCACCAAGAAGGACCTATTCCCTCTCCATATAGTTGTAACAACACTTATTAGTCCATATGTTCATCAGCCGATCAATAACTGAAAAATTCAGGATAAGGGCTATAGATAATACACATCATATAACCAACATATAACCATAAAATAACCAACATAGAAACCACAACAACTCATTTATAATATCACCAACATAATCCCTACAAATAGTCATAGAACACAATAGGAGAATGTCTCATATTAACATATGAAAATACCAACCAAGTCAAGGATTTCCACATACCACCCAACCATATATTGAGATGAGCCAAATATCTCTTTCATCCAATCATCCCTGCACAATATTCCAAGCATGAATGTGTGATCTCGTGGAATAAACCAAAGGAAAACCAAACCAGGGCTTCTAGAGTCCAAACCATCTCAACCCTCAAACATATTGATTCAACCTCAAGGTTCATACATCACTAAAACCAACTAGATCGATCTCTACCCAAGTTGTCTAGGGCTCTAGGAACTAGTAACTCAATTCATAACCTTCTAGAGCTCTAGAGATTTTGTACCAACCTAGGATTAGGACTATTAATTCAACCCAAGTTGTTCCGAGGCTTCCAGAGCATTTGTTCCAATCCACAACCATAAATAACAGGAGCACAAATAATAAAAAAATAAAATGTAAAAACCCACAACACCGTGGCTATCTAGGAAATGTAAAGGCAAGGCTAAAAGCACTGTTAATCTAGGAAAGTATTCATGCCAAGACAACTCATAACTATAAAATCACATGCATATACCATGCATCTAGAAATCAGCAAGGAATTGACACATGCAGCCTATTACATGTAAAGTAATCCAGTTGTAGTCATTGATCAAATTCTTCCCTTGTGCTTTCGTATTTTCTTTTTCCTTCTTTCTCCAAATCCAATGTATGCCAAAGTGCTCCAAGAATGCTCTAAGTTTGAAAGAGTATGAGAGAATGAGAAAATGAAAGAGAGCTCAACCCAAAAATTGTCAAAAAGTTGTTAACAACTAGCAATTGATCCTCATAATCCTTTTTATCATTGAAGCCTCTATTTTGTTCATTTTTCCTTCATTCCCCCCTTATGTAATTATGTGTCTCTTCAACTTCCTTTTCTCCTATTTTCCTTTATTTACATAAATAAATGTCAATTGTTGCCACTTTGACTTTTCCAATTTCCATATCCATTAATTAATCACAAGTGATACCATCATTATGTTTTTCCCAACGTTCATCTTAGAATACGTGTCCCATGACCTTGGTTTTATTTTATTTACATGGAAAATCAACTAGGGGTTGTTACAACTAATTTGCTTCTTGTAAGTTTTTGTTGTTCAGAAACTGTTGACACTTTTAGGGAGACACCATGAACTACTATTGATCCAACACTTTCATTTACATTAACTTTGACCTTTAAATAACTAAATTAGAAAAAAATAATTTTATTAATGTTACTTATGAGTAAAAGAATACTCTCCAAGTTGAACCATTCAATTTTTCCTTGAAATTAAGGTTGGACATGGATTTTTGTGAATCAGACCAAGATTTTTCCTTTCTTCACTAAAATGCACACCCGTACTGCATTTATTGGCCAATATGATTGATCCAAATTTTAGAATTTTTATTTT
Source organism: Pinus albicaulis (assembly GCA_034641835.2). NCBI lineage: Eukaryota > Viridiplantae > Streptophyta > Pinopsida > Pinales > Pinaceae > Pinus > Pinus albicaulis. The sequence continues at coordinate 691,287,579 of CM076579.1, read as the reverse complement.
ATTATTTTACACACTTTTACATTGTTATATCTTCACTTTGAGCTTAAATATTTATAGTTCAGATTTCATATAATATTATAAGTTATGATTTGACTTGCCTTATGTGAAAGTTGTATATAAGTGGGAAACATATTTATGTATGATATTTTTTAGACATGGTGCAAGGTTATCCTAAGGTTAAGAATTGTCCAATCATGTCCCATTTAAAATTCCATTACCAATAGTTTAATTGGTTTGGATTGGGAGTGCATATTTGTTCCAACTGTGATAATTGACAGATATGATCAATTGCTTCTGGAATACTTGGATTTCAGTGTATAAAATTTCCTTTATGAAAATGACTCTGATATGTTGCATAAAATTGTTTTATATTTAGGTTGGAGTGATCATTATTGCACAGTAAACTAAGTACAGATTTTGGTGTGCATTTATTTGAGCCACACAAAGCTTCCTTTAACCATATGCAATGGATCCAATTTGGCATATTCTTACACAACAAAAATTTCTATGTGAAAAAATTATTTTAATTATGAGTAAAAAAGTACTATCTAATTCGAATCATTCAATTTCGCCTTGTAATCAAGGTTGAGCATGCATTTCTATGAAGTAGGCAAAAATTTCCTTGCTTTACTAAAATGCACACAAAAACTTCATCTATTGGCTAATATGATTGGTGTACTAAAAGTTGTTGTCATTGTTGTGTATTACAGGATCTAGAGGATGCCATGGGCATATCACATAGATGGCATAGAAATACTAAATCACGTAAAGGAAAGTGGTTCGAAGAAGATATGACAATGAAATTTGTAAATAATATACAAGTGAGAAGACAAAGTAGCCTCAACCAAAGGAGGAAGGTCTTTATGAATTCACAAATAATACAACATAAAGGAGAGAAAATCAGTTTTTTCCCATGAGGCCTTTCAGGTCAAACTTATTGGCTGAAAATGCACAAGAATGGTGATTAAATGTGATTCTATGATCAAGGGAAATGTTTGAAAAATAGGATGGCCATGTGGGATAAGGAGGTTGGATACTTTTCTTGTCGAAAATTTGGCTTGATGTATATACCTAGGGCCATAAAATTATATTTTTAAACTCCAAATTAACATGATATCAATATGTCAAATATACGACTAAAGTGAAGCTTTTTGTTGGATATCATATTAATTGAAATGATATAATTGGTGTACTAAACATTATTGACTATGTTGTTTATTACAGGAGCTAGGTGAGGCCATGGCAACATATGATGTCATATCAAATGAGGATAATGATGGATGGTGCAGGACATCAGGTACTCAAATTTTGACTTAAATTAGGAAAAAATGATATAATGGCATTTTGTGCTGCGTCCATATTTTTCCATGATATTATTAAAATTTATAGTGTAGAATCCAATATTGAAAACAAATAATGTTTTTTGTTGATTATTTTAGATGGATATTGGAGAAAATGCAGAGCCTAAGCCTTCAACTAGCAAAATAAAATATGTGTACGTGGACGTGGAGCTAAAAATATTAAATCACAAAGAGAAGAGTCATTGGAAGAGGATATGGTAATGGATACTACATAGACAACAAATGATTGCACTGAACAAAAGGTTGGTGAGGACTATAGTACATGTGATGAATACTTTGAGAAAATTATTTTTGTGGATGTTCTATATGTCGTTGATAGAAAAAAATCAAACGAGAAATTTTACAAAGACATTACATAGATGATGAGATTCCAATGGGTAGTATGCCTCCTATAATCAGTTTGAATCCAATAGGAATTGTGGTAAGGAATTTTCTAATATGATATAAATAATATGTATTCTTCTTTTAAACATTTTTTTTATATTATTTAAATAATTAATTTTTTCTTAATGATTACTTGCAAGATAAAGTTCTAGGTTTAAAGTTTCTTGAAGCACTGATTTCCATCCTAGAGGGAAATTATCATTTATCTGATGATGCATCTAACAAAAATATGTGCACATATACCAGCTTGGAAGCTGATTAATTGATGAAAACAAGTAATAGAACAAGAAATAGTTTAAAGATACATAATTTCTTGAAAGACAAGGGGAAGGTGGACTAGATACCATATGAGGATGAATGTGATGGAGATGATGAGCTTCCCTTGAGCTTGATATCAATTTACTAACAGACATTTGATCGTCAACTATATTGTGCTTGTCCTACAATTCCAAAGAAGGTTTTACGTCACATGCCAATTATACCTAGACTTCGATGAATGTTTCATTGAAAGTAAATTTCACAATTAATGTAATTTCATGCAAGAAAAAGAGTAAATATGGATTCATGTGAATTTTGACTTAATCCAAAGCAATGAAACATAGAGGAAAATAATAAGAAAATTTATTTATGAACCCACATTAAGTATTATTTTGATGTTGAAATTAGTGGGTACTTACAATTCTCTTTCCTAATATTAAATTATAGTTTTTTTCCATTAATATTGATAGTATACAATATTCCCCCATGGATGAGTGCTATAAAGGATCACCTTATGCTGACTCTCAATGTTCTAGGAGAAATCAAGTAAAAAAATGGAAATTTATATTGTGTCCTTTATTGATGAGATGCAATTGCTATGGAAAGGAATAAGAATATATGGCATATCATTTCCTCCATTAAAATGGTCTTCATGTTGTATGGTGTGTTGTGTTTGACTATTCATCATTTCCCAAGACTTGGTGTTTGTTTTGGTAACATTAAATATTTACGTATTTACATTCGAAATATATTTTCATTCCAGCTTTAATACTTACATTCATACTATTATTTTGATGTTATTAAAATTACTTATTGAGTTGTAGGGCTTCAAATAAATGGGATATTTGCATGTCCAATATGTGAAGAATTATTTCCAGGGCGTTATTCTAAATATTTACATAAATTTATTTATGCAAACAACAAGGTTTTTCTACTACCATACCATAAGTTTAGAAATCGTCAAAAGAATCAATTTGATGGAAAATTTGAAAATAGAGTCCCTCCCATGATTATGGGTCTAGTTGATTGGCCTAAGAAGTATGAATATGATGAATCAAAATCTTGGGAGTATTTTTTTTATTAGGGCGATTTAATTGAAGAACAAAAACAAGTTGTATTTAATATGCTAGAAGGAAGGACAAGGAAATCCATATTTTATGAGATCCCGTGCTAGAAGTATCTATAATATCTCACCATTAAGATCGTATTCACATCTCCAAAAATGTCCCAGATTCTATATTTCGACATATATCAAGAAAAGAGAAGGACAACTTTTCCTCAAGGAGATATATTTCTCTTTTGCGTAAAAAAATTTATTGAAGACATTTGTGGCCAAACAGGGAAAATGAAAGATAGGCATAAGCTCCATGAATTTTGAAAAGAAAAAGTGCTATACCAACTAAAAAAATTCATTCGTTCAATGGGGACACCTATTACCTATGGGTCATTATTGGAAAAATATTTTACAGTTGATGGACATGTGACATGATTTAAAAAACATTATTTTCATAATTTTATGAAGGTATTATCATCATTTAACTTTTAATTATAACATTTATTAAGTACAAAATATATTTCGATATTCTGTTGTGTGAGAAAATTAGTAGTAACCTTTGAGAAATTTGTTTGATAGCACATCATGCAATGAGTAAATTCATATGTACTATTGACTTAAAGAAATTTCATAAATCTATTTTATCAACATTTCAAGGTATGTGATATGAAATGTTCATGTGTAAGCTATATATATATATATATATAAATATATATATATATATATATATATATATAGATATATATAGATATATATTATATTATTTTTAATTTTTTACTGAAGGTTCATAATAATTTTTTATTCTTATATTAGGTGGGTGAGCTCCAAGGATATCCATGAATGTGAAGTATCAAAATAGAAGAAGGAAATTTTAGAAAATGTACGTGTATTTGAGAAGGAGATCCCTACAAGTTTCATGGACCTACAAGTCCATTTACTTATACATCTAGTCGATGGCATTGAATTGGCAGGTTTCATATCGATGAGGTGGACGTTTTCTTTGAGAGGTATATGAAAAATTTAAAAATATATGTCTGCCAAATGGAAAATCCAAAGGGTTGCATGGCTAAAAGGGTATGTATTGAATGAAGCATGTTTATTCCTATGTGAAATCCTTGGTAAGTATTTTGGAGATGGTCCATGCTTTTGGGATGAATAACAAGAATTAGATATTATTAATGGAGAAAAAATACAATTTAATGTTGTTCAAGTAGAAATTAGTAAGTAAATTCATGATCATTTTAGTTTTTTTCCTTACAATAATTAATTTACTCTATAATTTATTTGTCAAATTAACAACATGATATTTGGAGTTCGAAATAAACATGTTGACATGTAATAGGTGTAGACTAAAGTGCTATGCTCGACAAGTTCATTTTATACCACATGGGATTTATGAAAAAATGGATTGGTTTATGTGATAAAAAGAGAGAATAAGTGTTAGAAGTAAGGAGACAGTTTAAGATATAAAAACCAAAAAATACTCCAATTCCGACTGATCTGCATGGGGAATGGGGAAATATTGCACACTACAATGGGTTGATGAACAAATTCAAAATCAAATAGAATATGCAGGTATAGATTCAAACATAAAAGAAGATGAAATCAACATGTGTAGAGGATGTGAAAGAAAAGTACAATTAGAATTTTACAAAATGTGTTTTCCTTACAGTTTGACACTATTAAATATTTTTACATTTTTCATTATATTTGTTTTTTCTTTGAATAAATGGTCTTTCATAGGCGAGGAAATATCCTACAATGTGGGTATATGGTCGACATTATCATCTAGAAAGTGTAGATATAAAGAGAATCTCCTTTGATTGTGGCATCATGGTTGATTTCAAGCAATCTAGTCTATCAAGCTCAAAAGATAAGAATATTACTCATGGGAATCTACAAAAAACTGGGAAAATCCAAGAAATTGTTGAGTTGGATTACCGCTCTTTTAAATGTTGTATTTTTAATTGTAGACAGTATGAAGAATTTTAGAGGACAGAGAGACATGATACCCATAGTGGATTATTTTCTATATATTCCTCAAGGTTACTACGAGAGGATAAGGAGCCTTATTTCTACCAATTTATTGTGAGTAGGTATTTTGTTAACTCAAACAAGAATTGGTAGTGATTACTAATCTATTAATTCATAGTATGTGTGTGTTTGTTTATTAAACAATAAAAATTTTATAACATAGGTATAATATATGTGTGCCATTCATGTGTAGGCATTTTTCTATGAAGATATTTTGGACTCGAAATGGATATTTGTCATACATTATGATCCAATTTTAAGGCATGTATTTGACGATGCATTATTGGATACTGAGAATAACAATGATGTCCAACAAAATGAGAGAGAGGAATTAGATAACCTCGAAGAAATTGACATCCATGATGATATTGAATATGGTTATGTTCAGGCAGAAGAAAACATCAATGCATAGTTATATGATGTTATAAAAGACAACAATATCGATGGTATGGAAAATGATGATCCAAATATATCTTTTAACAATATAGATGGTTTTTTGTCAAATTTCAATGATGATGAAGATGATGCAGGTCAAGATGAGGATGAGCATAATATAAAATACTTGAAAGGACATATGAATATTTGATCATGAATATTAAATATACTGGATGACATTATTGCAAACAATACTGTTAGTGAGCAAGACCTCTAAATTTCCAGAATTATTTGTATTCCATGTTTAAAAAATGATGATTTTTATGGCCCAAAATTTGAAATGCTTCAGCATTATTTTTGTTGATACAAATTACCTATTTCCATATCCTTAAAGTGTTTAATATTTGGTATGAATTGTTGGCAGGAAAATTCAGTATTTCTTGGGTAAGAGTTAGCATTGTTAGTGGTAATTTGTTTATTAATAATAGTTTAGAGGTGTTGTCAGTTTATTGGCTAGACTCGAACTAAACTAGGATGAAGAGCCTATTGAATAACACTACATTAAATATGAAATAGTTAAAAAATATAATTACATCTATTGTATATGTAAAAAAATGTAAATCCAAACCATTAGGTTAAATGTATGTACATTTTGGTGATTAATTTATATTATAAAACAAATTGAAATATTTCACTAAGCCTAAAAAAAATTATTTTCTATGTGAAAAAATAGAAAGAAAATAATTGTATTAATGTTATCTGTGAGTAAAAAATACTCTCTAAGTCAAATCATTCAAATTGGCCTTGTAATGAAGTTTGGGCGTGCATTTCTGTCAAGAAAGCCAAAATTGGCTTGCTTCACTAAACTGAACACAGGCTTCATTTCTTGGCCAATATGGTTGATTACAATTGTACATTGTTTATTTACTAAGTAAAGACATTATGTATTTTTCTTGCTACTTTAGAATGTTTGAGTTGGAGTTGATAATTACTTGAGACTTGAAGCCTTATTTTTGTACTATTTTGTTAGTCTTAGAAGGATATTTTGTCTAGTGAGATAAGGATGTGTGGATTATATTCCTATTTATTTTGATATATAAAATATTATTATTGTAAAAACCTCGGGTTAAAACTTCATGTAATAAAGTTAATAAAGGAAAAATATGACCATGGTCATGGGACATGTATTCCAAGCTGAATGTTGGGAAAAAATGTAGTGACATGTATCACTCGTGATTAATTAACGGCTATGGAAATTGGAAAAGATTTGGAAAGGAAAAGTAGCATTTATTGGAGTTTTATTTATGAAAATAATGGAAAATAGGAAAAAATGGAGGTTAAAGGTCACATGTTGCATGTGAGAAGGAAAATGAAGGAAAATAATGGAAATTGAAGAAAAATAGAGGTCTCATTAATAAAAAGGCTTTTGAGTATTAGTACACAAATTTTGTCAGTTTTATCTCTCTCATACTCTTAGACACTTTGAGTTTCCTTGGAGCACTCTTCGAGGAGTGTGGTATACTTGGGATTTGGAGCAAGAATGCAAATGAAAAGCAGGAAATCTCAAGAGGAAAATGGGGCTAGAAACTACAATAGGTTTTTCTTGCAGGTATCGAGTTGCATGTAAGATTCCCTTGCTAGTTTTGGCATGGGTGGCACATGCATGTGGTTTCTTGGTTTTAATCTGTCATAGGCATGGATGATTGCCTAGATAGACAATGTCTTTTCATAACCTTTCCATTTCCTAGATAGGCATGGCGTTGTGGGTTTAATTTTGTTTTATGTTTGGTGCTCATGTTCCTTATGGTTGTGGATTGAGTTACTAGTTCTTGGAAACCTTGGTTGGAAAAATGCTCTAGAAGCCCTGTAAAAACTTGGGTTGAGTTATTTGTCCTGGAAACCTTGGTTCGGAAAACACTTTGGAAACCCTGGTTTGGTTTTGTTTGGTTTAGTCCATGGGATTCCACATTCACACTTGGAATATGGCACAAGGGTGATTGAATTAAAGAGAGATTTGGTTTAGCCCGATCTATGGTTGGGTGGTATATGAAATTCCCATACCTGGTTTCATTTTTCATATGTTAATAAGAGTTTTTTTCCCTCTTGTGTATTATTTTTAAATGTGCTTGTTATTATGTGATCTTAATGGTTGTTCTATCATTGTTATTTGTTGGTTATATGTTGGTTATATGTTGGTTATAAGCATGGTTTTTTGACAGATATTACTCACGGCTCTCATTGTGTTTTTTTTAGTACATGAATGAACAAGGAATGTATGACCTAATATATGGTAATGCGGCTATTATGAGAGTACATCAATCCTTATTGGTGATTCTCAAATAAGTATGAATTCATTGTGTTCAGATGTGTTTATTGACCTATATAATACATGTTCATGATATGTTTGACAAAATGTCTATCATGGATAGGATTTTTCAGATTAGGTCCTTGTTCAAGTTTCACATTAGAGGCCTTGTCATGATGTTATTTATCATTTTTGTAAGTTTCATGAAGTTTTAGTTTGTGGCCTGAGTCCTGGTGCTGAAAATGTGGCTCATAATCTGGGGTCGATGACACATAACTAACTAAAAAATGTTGTAGTCGCACTAATGCCTTGTTGTGCATGAAACTGAAGGGTTTCAATCACATGGATGAATTTTCATCGGTGTGACTGGGGCTCCAGTTCAGAAAAATAAGAAGTTGTCTCAAGGTTTGGGCACCTGGAAGGGTTGGTCAGCTCCTTAAGTTTATACATCATTTGAGGTGTAGAAATTATAATACATATTATGCATTACTAGTATTCTCCTAATCTAACAATTATATACCATTGTTAAATACAAAATCGCTTCTACAAAAATCTTTGTGGAATTTAAAACATGATTTCCAGTTGCAATATCAAGAAGAAAGATAAATCATACATAACAAAGATGATTTTACTAGGAAAGCATAAAGCTAAAAACCCCACTATAATATAGTATGTATATATCATGGATCATGAAAAAATCTCATACAAAACTCTAATCCAAGAACTCTCGATATAATATACAATTCTCTCACACTGTCATACAAAAATTGGCAAATACACGTGTCAATTTATTGCCTCCTGACAGCCTACCTCAACTATGCAATCCCTGCTGATAACAATCCTTGAAGGAATGAGATCTTGCTTGCCTTGACTGCGCAATTCTCATGGGCACATCCAATGTGTGTGTGGTTGCATGAGTACACCCACTACTGTCACAACTGAATTAATCAAATTCTCCCTTTCACCTACGTCTCAACTGGGTCTCCACTGGATCTGACATGCATGTAGTTAACAGTAGTAAATCTTCAGTTGCATGTGAGACCACTGATTTTGAATTAATTAGTAATTAATTCATTGATCTCTCACTAGTGTATCTTTAGTTACAACTAGCACAACTAATTTTAACTCGCTTAATTGAGGTAAAATACTTTACAACTCACATAACTACACATCCAACTCTGTTACAACTTCGAATCACTCAGTTACAACTAAATCCAGTTGCATGTCCCACCAACCAACCTTTGAACTAAAATTTCCTATAGCTAACTGATTTTCCATTTCAGTTAACTATTTCCAAGTGCTCATTGAGAATATATTAATGTTTATTGTCCAGCTTTTATTAAGGAATAATAATAGTCTACATGCATCTATAAATGGACATGTGATCTATAAATAGAACTCGCACATACATATAAAAATAGAACATCATCTATAAATAGAATTTTCTCACTATCTATAAACAGACATCATCTATAAATATAATTTTCTCATGCATTCTAAAAATAGACTTCCACCTAAAAATAGCTTGAGGTTCCATCCTAGTGTAGGTGCTTAATTTTCACTAGGATATTCTTGTTGAATCTCAACACTCCCTCTCAACAAGAAAGGGATTATCCTTCACCTCGATCCTGTTGCTCTGGTATTTGAATTTTCTCCTAGTGAGCACCTTCGTCAGAATATTTGCATCCTGATCCTTTGTAGGAATGTACTGAAGCAACATGATATTTCGTTGCACACAAACTCTAATATGATGATACCAAATGTATATATCCTTAGATCTATCATGAAACATATGATTAATCGAGATTTTAATGAAACTATGATTATCACAATGAATCACTGTAGGATCTAAATGAGAAACAAACAAACCAACCATGATCTTTCTCATCCAGATATCCTCACATGTAGCTTGACTTGCTGCCATTTATTTTACTTCCTCTGAACTAAGTGCCATGAATCTCTATTTCCTGCTGTACCAAGAAACAATTGTACATCTGATACTAAAGATCCCCCCTGATGTGCTCTTTCTGTCCTTTGGGCTACCTTCCCAATCTGCATCCATGAAGCCATGCAACTTCACCTCATCTATCTGTCTGTACCATAAGCCATACTCAGATGTGCCCCTCATTTATCTCAGGACATGCTTGCCTGCCTTCCAAAAGAGCTTGGTAGGCTTAACCATCGCTTGACTTAGTTGGTTAACCACATATCATATGTTCGGTCTCGTATTCGTTGAATACATTAGTGAACCCACTAACTGTTGATAGACAGTAGCATCCACTACCTCTCCAGATGCAGCGTCCTCTTTCATCTAGTTTCGTGGAAGAGGAGTATCCATGGGTTTGTATCCCTCCATGTGAAACTTACCCAGTATCTCCCTTGGATACTTTCCTTGAGACACAAAAATTTCACCATCTCACTGCCATATTTCCAATCCAAGGAAATAATGAAGGAGGCCTATATCCTTCATCTCGAACTCCTTTGCAAGGTCCTCATTGCATGGGTGTATAATCTGCTCATCACCAGTCATTATTAAATCATCAACATAAATAACAATGATTAAAATCTTACCCTCCACCAAAATTTGGTATAGTTTTGCATCCGCCTCACTTTTGGTGAAGCCAAGTCTGATGAAATAGTTGTCTATCTGAGTATACCAACCACGGGGTGCTTGCTTTAGCCCGTACAATTCTCTTTTGAGTGTGCACACATGTGACTCACTGCTGAATATATGAAATCCTTCAGGCTAATCAATGTACACTTATTCCTCAATGATCCCATTTAAAAGCGCAATCTTCACATCCATCTGATGAATGCACCAACCCATATGTGCTGATAGAGCAAGGATTGTCCTTATGGAAGAATATCGTGCGAAAGGTGCAAAGGTTTCTTCATAATCAATCCCCTCGATCTGTGAGAAGCCCTGGGCCACAAATCTGGCCTTCTATTTCTCAACACTCTCATCACCAGCTTGCTTTACCTTGTAGATCCATCTCGAACCTACCACTGATTTATCAACCGACCTTGGAACAATTTCAGAAGCATTTTTCTGACAATAGAGTCATACTCCTCCACCATTGCATCTACCCATGTGGGCTCCTGCACTGATTCCTAAAGGGAAGATGGCTCAGCCACGATACATTTTCTCATGAGAGCCATGTATCCAGTAAATTGGTTAGGAGACTGTCTTTGTCTGTGCTATGAAATAGGGGCTCCTACATTCTTCGTAGCATCAAGTCTCAACCTATCATTTTCTGTGGTACTCCTTCTGCCAGTTTTGATGTTTGGCTCTACGTGAGTGGACACCTCCATCCATGAGCCTCCTCCTGTGGCTGATCCACATTGGTAGACTCATCTTTGGAAAAACAGTTCCTCCTTCGCATGCAAGTCTAGCTCCCTCTCAAGAAATAACCGCATGGCTTTCCCCTCATCGAATTTTATATCCCATCGCATAACATTCATCTTACTGTTATGAAAATACACACGATAATTATGGGGTTTTTTCTGTGTACCCCATAAATATCCCAACTTCAGCAGTCAGCTTTAGCTTCTTCCTGGCATTCTTGGTCACATGCACATAAACAAATGAGAAAAAAAACTTAAAAGGAGAAACATCTGGTTTCTTACCAATGAAATCTTCTTCAGGTGTACTCATGCCAAGTACTCTATGAGGACAACGGTTTTCACATAAACCACAGTGTTGTATGCTTCCACCCACAAATTCATTGGTAAGCCCTGATCATGAAACATTGATCGTGTTGCACCCACGATCATTCTATTCTTCCTCTTTGCAACCCCATTGTGTTGTGGGTTATGAGGCGCTATGAGTTCTCTTCGAATTCCTTCTTTGCTGTAGAAGTCTTTGAATTCATTAGATATGTATTCTCCACCATTATCGCTCCTCGGAGCCTTCACTTGCTTCCCTGACTCTTTCTCCACCAATGCTTAAACTCACAGAACTTTAAGAATGTTTGATCCTTCTTCTGCATGAAGAAGATCGAGCATTTATGAGAAAATTCATCAAAAAAAATAACATGATACCTATGTTTTTCTGTTGAAGCGACCGAGAATGGTCCACACACGTATGTGAACTCTCTCTAGGATCATCGAAGCACAGTTCACCTTTTCATGAAAGGTGGACCTTACATACTTCCCCATGGTGCAACCCTTGCACTGATCTAACTGAGCAAGTTTTCCCATTCGAAATCCAGTAGATATTTGTTCCATGACTTTCAAGGCTCCATGATGAAGATGGCCCAATCGTATGTGCCATAATTCGCCCTCATCACAGCTCACCACTTTTTCTGCCTTTCCCATCATGGAAGCACATCCATCTACCTCCAACTTCTATAGATTCTTAACTCGAATCCCTATCCTCTTGGCTTGACCCACTGTTTTATGTCACGGGAAATATTTTCCATCACTGAAAACAACATCATAGCCTCTGTCCTCCAACATTGTGACTGAGACCAAGTTTTTCTTCTGACCTGGAACATGCATAACATCTTTCAATTGAAAGGGTTTACTTTACTCCCTCTCAAAGGTAATGGTACCAATGTCGGTCGCATTGTATCATCCATCATCGCCCATCGTTGTATGCATTTGGAGATCTTTCTCCTCCAAGTCACTAAAAAGATCCTTATCTTCTGTCATGTGGAAGGAAGCACCACTATCCAGATACCACACTGATCCTAATGCACTTTACACCATGCATGTGATCAAAGCAAAATAGAGTTTAAATTGCGATGCAAGGGCCTAACTAGCTGAAACTCTAGCAACCTTCTTGTTCTTCTTCTGTAGACAGTTAGTAGCAAGATGCTCGTGTTTGTGCCAGTGAAAACCTTTCACCTTGGACAAATCTAGCTTCTTGCCTTTAGACTCGGATTTTGACTAGAATTTCTTCCCCTACCCTTTCCTTTCTTTGGTAGCCAAAGAACAATCCTCTTCATCATCATGCTTTGATGAAGAGCCATCTCTAGTGTTCCACCTAAACTCCTCCTGCACTAGATTCGACCATAATCATTCCTAATCCAAAAATTTTTCCTGTCCATTGACAGAGTCTTCATAATTGTACCAACTCTTAGGAAGTCCCAAGAGAGCCAAGCTCACCAAATCATCATCAGCAATAGTGATTCCCACACTCCCCAGTTCATCCTGACATTGGAAAAACTTTGTGAGATACTTTGGAATGTTGTCACCCTTTTCCATCTTGATCTTCCAGAGTTTATCTTTCATCACAAATTTCCTATGGTCGTTGTTGCTTTGGAAAATATCCCTCAAAGAATTCCACATAGCATATGGTGTGGCTTTCCCATGAAGGCTTGAGACAATGTGGTCTTGTACACCTTCCAATAGAATCCTTCTCGCATTCGCCACTTTATTTTTCCATGCATCAAGTAATGCAACATCTGTCGAAGTGGGCTTAGTAACATCATTGTCGATGAATTCCTTCAAGCCATTATCTTCAGGCACTGCCTCCATATTTTCCTTCCAGGAAATTTATTTCGGTCTGCCCTTGAGTGCATACTCTAGCTGCAAGCCATTGAAAGCCATTTTGATATTTACTCAATTGTAGCACCAAGAAAATCTTGCAGCAAATTCGAATTGTTTCCACCAAAAAACTCAGCGCCTTCTTGAGAATTGCAATCTTCTCTGCTCTGATACCATGTAGAAATTTTAATACAACTTACGTATTGCCTGGATTCTCCTGATCTAACAATTATATGCCACTTTTAAATACATAATTTCCTCTACAAAAATCTTTGGGAAATTTAAAACACGATCGCCAATTGCAATATCAAGAAGAAAGATCAATCACACATAACACAGATGCTTTTACCGGGAAAGCATAAAGATAAAAACCCCACTATCATATATTATGTATATATCATGGATCGTGAAATAATATCATACAAAAATATAATCCAAGAGCTCTCAGTACAATATGCAATTGTCTCACACTGTCATACAAAAATTGGAAAATACATGCGCCAATTTAATGCCTCCTGACAACTTGCCTCCACTGCGCAATCCCTTCTGATAAAAATCCTGAAATTAATGAGATCCTGCTTTCCTTGACTATTCAATCCTCATGGGCACATCCAATGTATCTGTGGTTGCATGAGTGCACCCACTAATGTCACAACTGATTTTCAAACTGTCCCTTTCACCTACATCTCAACTAGGTCTCCACTAGATCTGACATGCATGTAGTTAACAGTAGTAAATCTTTAGTTCCATGTGAGACCACTAATTGTGAATTAATTAATAATTAATTCACCTATCTCTCACTAGTGTATCTTCAGTTACAGCTATCACAACTGAGTTTAACTCACTTAACTGAGTTAAGAGACTTTACAACTCACATAACTACACATCCAACTCTGTTACAACTTCGAATCACTCAGTTACAACTAAACCCACTTGCATGTCCCACCAACCAACCTTTAAACTCAAATTTCCTATAGCTAATTGATTTTCCACTTCATTTAACTATTTCCAAGTGCTCATTGAGAATAGATTAATGTTTAATGTCCAACTATTATTAATGGATAATAATAGTCAACATGCATCTATAAATAGACATGTGATCTATAAATAGAACTCGCACATACATATAAAAATAGTACATCATATATAAATAGAATTTTATCACCATATATAAATATAAATCATCTATAAATATAATTTTTTCATGCATTCTAAAAATATACTTCCACCTAAAAATAGCCTGAGGCTCCATCCTAGTGTAGGTGCTTAATTTTCACTAGGATCTTCTTGTTGAATCTCAACATGAGGAAGGTTAGATTAGTATTTTATTATCGGTTATATTTCCTTTATTGTACTTGGGGAGTTGAATCCTATCATTATAACTCTTCATCACATGTTTACCTTGGTGGACCAGTTAGCTTGGGAAAACGTGGGACGACGTAGTTATAGAGTGGTATCAAAACATGGTTTTTTTCTCCTTGGGTGATGTTTGGTTTATGTTCTCCTTGGATGAATGTGTTGTCATATGTAGATGTTGGTTTCATATGTGTCCTTATGCTTGCGGTCTATGTGTTTGTTGTGTATCCATGGTGGTGGTCATGGTTTCCATTTTGATGTCATGCATGAGTTGATGGTATTGTTGTCAGAATTTGTTCGTCATGAATTAATGTCAGTGTTTGTATGTATTGTGTATGCATGTGTATCTTACATATGTTGTCATGCATGCATTGTGTCTAGTTGGTGTTGTAGTTGTGGCATCATGCATGGTAACTTGAGGGTGATTGAGATGATGTATATATATTGTTATGATTATGATTATACATGTATTCAGCTAATATGGATAATATTTTACATGATATATCCTCCCCTAAACTATATTGAGGTATGTTAGTTATGTTTATGTGTTGGTTTAGCTAGCATGATATGCCTTGTAGAAGTAAAATAAAAAATATAACTAGCAAGATGGTAGAATATAGTTCATGAGATTCTCCATATAGATCAGATGAGCAGCATGGTGATGAGTACTTCCCTCACATAGCAATCACTCTGAGAAGTTTGAAAGCAGAAATAAGGAGTTGTAAAGAAGGTAATGACTGAATCATTCAATCACAGGAAAGACTTTATAGGGCATAGGATAAATAAGTAGAAGTTAATGCATCTATCCTTCAGAGCTTGTCATTTTTGTAGAGATAAGGACCACTTAGAATCAGTCATGGGAAGGAGGATATGAATAATGGAGCATATGGTAGCAGTTCAAATGGTGGGCATAGGTTGAATAGGTTGGATAGAGATGACACAGTCAAATATGGAAAATTATTGGATACACCTAATAGAAAAGGAAATGGACATGGGATTTACTCTATTTCTGGTTCATATAGGTATCATGGTCATCATCTCTATCATCCTTACAGGAGGAGTGACAGGTGATATTTACCAAATGAGTTCAAAAAATAAAAGGCACCTAAATTTGATGGAGAAGTGAAGAAGTCACAGGATACATAATATTGGTCACTTGGGATTAATAAGTTGTTTCGATTGCATGATTACTCAATGAACATGAAGGCCATAATAACTATTTTCAGTATCAAAGGTAAAGAATACATTTGGTGGGAAGATGTAGAGAAAATCAGAGGCATTCAAGAATAGGAGTTGAATTGGAGAGAGTTCGAGAGACTATTCAAGAAGACGTATCTATCGAAGAGAGACTATGATGAGAGGGAAAATTAATTCTATGAGTTGAAGATGGGATCCATGACTGATGAGGACCATACTAGTATATTATTGGAGTTATTGAGGTATTTTCATTATCTGAATGAGGAGAAAGTGAAGATTCAGAGATTCATCAGTGGGTTTTTGGTAGCATTCAAAGGAAGGATTGAGTTCAATGAGCCTAGATCATTGAAGGAACCATAAGGAAGATAAAGAATTGTTATGAGAAATCAAAGTGTAGATATGAAAATAAGAAAATTTGGAAAGGTAATGCAAAAGATAAAGGAAAATGGGGTAAGAAGTGAACAAGGCCTCAGGACACAGGTAACAAAGAGAATTCATCACCGCATAAGAATTTCAATGCATTTGACAGAGGATATGAATTTTAGTTTGAGGAGAAAAAGAAGGGTGCATGCTGGAAGCCTTTATTGTTTTGGACTTGTGGAAAGGATCATCACAATCGATATTATCCATAGAACTAGGGTGGTAGACGACAGATTTACAGTGCTTAGAAGGCACAGACAGTGGGGGATGTTGGATAAGGTATTCCTCGGATTTATGCAGCATTGGATAAAAGGTAGGATGATTATCATGCATCTATTATCAAGATGGAATAATTGCATGGAGATTCTTGGTTAGTGCAATTGGCTACAGTTACAAAGAAAAGAGTTCATCACTAGGTAAGAGCTTATGCATTTGAACTAAATGGTATGCCTACAACAACACATTTGAATATACTTCTATTGGGATCATATATTATTCTATTGGGTATGGACTGGTTATTTTAAGGCATATTTTTATGACAAGGCCATTGAGTCCTTGGATGAAAATGGGGGACACAAAATATTATAGGGTGAGAAGAAGGAAACGTCGGTTAGAATGGTTATAACTATGGAGGGAAAACATAGTCATAGAAAAGGGTGTGTGTTATTTTCAGTGCATATTTCCAATGATAAAGGTAAGGGTGTTGATGATGCAGAGGTATTGAATAGGTACTCGGTCCTATAGTAGTTTTAGGATGTGTTTTCTGCAGATATTTCAGAGTTTCCACCTCACAGGGAAGTGGACCTTTCTATTGAATTGGTACAAGGGGTAGCACCAACATCAAAGGAAACATACAATATGATAACACCAAATTTAGTGGAATTGAATTTCTAGTTGAAGGAAATGATTGAAAAAGGGTGAATTAGGCCAAGTGTGTCATCATGGGGTGCACCGACATTATTTGTGAAGAAGGATTGTAGTCTCATGTTATGCACTGATTATAGGAAGTTGAACAAGGTGAAAATAAACACAACTATTTTTTGTCGAGGATTGATGAATTTCTTGATTAGTTGAAGGGAAAAACAATGTTCTTGAAGATTGATTTGAGATCAGGATACCATCATTCATGCATCAAAGAAGAGGACATTTATAATACAAATTTCTGGACTAGGTATGGGAATTATGAATTTTTTGTAGTTCCTTTCGGTTTTACTAATGCTCCAACTACTTTTATATGCTTGATGAATAATGTGTTGCATCCTTATCTGGACAATTTTGATATTGTATTCATTGATGATATATTGATATATTCTAAGAGGGAGGAAGAACATGCCAAACACTTAGCAAAAATATTAAGATTGATAAGAGAGCATCGGTTGTATGATAATATCAGTAAATTTAGTTTCTTTCAGATGAAGGTACACTACTTGGGTCATGTTGTCTCCAAGAAAGCTATAACAGTGGACCTAGAAAAGCTAAAAGCTATCATGGAATGGGAAGATCCTAGGAATGTGGATGAGGTAAGGTAATTTATGGGTTTAGAAGGTTATTATAGTAGGCTTATCATGAATTTATCACACATCACTTATCCTATTACATCATTGAAAAGGAAAGGTGACAAATGTGAATGGATGAGGGAATGTGTAGTCATTTTTGAGAAGTTGAAGAAGTTGTTGAAAAATGCTCCAGTTTTAAATATTATAGATTCGGATAAAGAGTTTTTAGTATGCACAAATTCTTACAAGATAGTGATTGGTGGAGTCCTTATGTAGGAGGGACATCTGGTATGTTACGAATCAAGGAAAATTAATGAGCACGAACAGAGTTATGTCACACATGATATTTAGTTGGTAATGATCATACATGCATTGAAGACATGGAGACACTATCTTCTTGGCTGGATGTTTGTATTGATGAGTGATCACAGTGGATTGAGGTACTTATTTGACCAACTGAACCTGAATACTAGTAAATCTAGATGGTTTACAATGATCAGTGAATTCAAATACATTAAATGTAAAGAGACTAGGGTTTCAGATGCTCTTAGCATGAGGATACATGTAAATCACATAGAAGTTATGAGTTCTTATGGGATAGAACTACAAGATCATATCTTATAGGAAATTTAGCAGGATGATAGGTATAGGGAGCTTATGCATAGGTTACAATAGGGTACAGGTGATTAGGGTGTGGACTATTGTCTCACAGTAGATGGTTTAGTGAGATTTAGGTACAAGATCTATGTTTTGGACAACAGTGAGCTCAAGAAGATTATCTTAAGGTAATTTCATGCTAAGTCATGTTAAGGTCACCTAGGGTATCAAAAAACATTGACAATGGTGAATAATTTCTACTATTGACCGAATCTAAAGAAAGAAGTGGCACAGTTTGCAGCTAGAGGTTTGGATTTTCAAGAGGTGAAGGTGAAGTGCAAGCATTCATGTGGTTTAATACAACCAATTTTGATTCCAGAGTGGAAATGTGAGGTCATTTCTATGAACTTCATCACAGGTTAGTTGAGAACATCTAGACATCATTATTCCATCATGGTTGTGGTTGGTAGGTTGACTAAGGTAGCACATTTCATTCTAGTGAAGTCTATTTATCCAGCTAATGATGTAGCACATGTCTTCATCAGATACATAGTGAGGTTTCATGGTGTACTGAATAATATTATGTTAAATAGGGATGCTAAGTTCACTTCTAATTTCTAGAAAGATTTATTTGTAGGCTTGGGTATAGAGTTGGCCTTCAACACAACTTATCATCTCCAGACACATGGACAGACAAAGAGGGTCAATAGTAGTTTGGAAGACATGTTGAGGATGTATGTGATGCATCAAAAACGAAAGTGGGAAGATTATATACCTCTGGTTGAGTTTTATTACCAATGGGTATCACGAGTTTTTTAGGGTGATTTTTTTTAGGCACTCTATGGGCAGAGTTGTAATACTCCTATCAATTTGAGTGATCTACTTAACAAGGCGTTGATTAGACCGAACATGTTGGCAGAGATGGAACATGAAATGCAGGTTATCAAGAAGAATTTAAAAAAAAGCATATGATATACACAAGAGCTACACAAATCAGCATAAGGTGTTTAAGGAGTTTCAGGTTGGGGAACAGGTGTAGTTGTGTGCCAAGCCCAAGAAGAGATCCTTGAGGATTGAGACATGTGTGAAGCTAGCACCTTGATATTGCGAGAATTTTTAGATCGTTGAGAGGATTAGACCAGTGGCTTAACAAATTTCCCTACCTCTGACAGTGAAATTCCATGATGTTTTCCATGTTTCATTACTTTAGAAGTATGTTAAATATGTTGATCATGTGTTGGACTAGTTTGTATTACATGTGGATCCAAAAGGATAATTCTAGTCAGAACCTCAATGCATTTTGCAGAGAAATATGCTCATGCTCCATAATCGATAAATCGAGCAGGTTAAAGTGAAATAGAATAAATCTGGGGCGGATGAAGTTACATGGGAGTTGACTGATTAGATGTGGGATATGTATCATTCCTTGTTTTTCGATTGAGGAAAAGAAGTTTTGGTATATGTGTTGATGTTGTGTTTTGGTCATATCCATTTATATGCATATGTATGATGTAAATACCTCATATATCTACGTTATAAAGCTCTAATAAGTGGTATGGGTGTCACGTTGTTATGGTTGTGATTTTTTTATGTTTATCATGTTGGTTTGTTTCTCAACAGGATGATCATTGTAAATACTGCAACGAGCTAATTTATAAATATGCATAAGAAATGTATTTTGTTTTTCAGTAGTTTTTCTACTTGTAGATGTCATTAAACACCAAGGATGGTGTTCCCCTAAGGGGGAGGGGTCTATAATAGCCACAGGTTAAAAATTCATGTAATAAAGTTAATAAAGGAAAAATGAGACCATGGTCATGGGACATGTATTCCAAGTTGAATGTTGGGGAAAAAATAGTGATAGGTATCACTTGTGATTATTTAATGGCTATGGAAATTGGAAAAGTAAATGGAAAAGGCTTTGAAAAGGAGAAGTGGCATTTATTGGAATTGTATTTATGAAAATAATAGAAAATAGGAGAAAAGGAAGGTGAAAGGTAACAAGTTGCATGTGAGGATGAAAATGAAGGAAAATAATTGAAATTGAAGAAAAATCGATGCCTCATTAATAAAATGGAGGATCAATAAACATCTTTTGTCTATTTAACCTTTTGTAAATTCAATTTTGCAGCTCTCATTGTATTATCTCTATCTGATACTCTTGGACACTTTGAGATTTCTTGGAGCACTCTTGGAGGAGTATGGCATACTTGGGATTTGGAGAAAGAAGGGAAAGGAAAAGTAGGAAAGTGCAAGAGGACATCAGTATCAGTAGCTACAACAAGTTTTTATGCAAGTAAAAAGTTGCATGTATGATTTCCTTTCTAGTTTTGGCATGCATGGCACATGCATGTGGTTTCTTTGTTTTTATTTGTCATTGGCATGGAGGATTTCCTAGATTAATAGTGGTTTTTCCTAGCCTTGCAATTTCCTAAATAGCCATGGTGTTCTCGGTTTAATTTTGTTTTATGGTTGGTTCTCATGTTCCTTATGGCTATGGGTTGAGTTACTAGTGCCTGGAATCCTTGGTTGGACAAACTCTCTGTAAGCCCTATAAAAAATTGGGTTGAGTTACTAGTCCTTGAAGCATTGGTTGAAAAAAAAATATGGAATGCCTTGGTGGGTTGAGTTATTAGTATTGGAAGCCATGGTTGGAAAAATTCTTTAGAATCTCGATGGTATTTGTGGGTTGAGTTACTAATCCTGGAAGCCATGGTTAGAACAAACAATTTGGATCCCTCTACAACATGGGTAGAGACCAATCTGGTGATGGTTAGTGATTTCTGACCATGAGGTGGAATCACTGGCTAAGGTTTTAGGTGGTTTGGCCTTTGGAATCCCTAGTTTGTTTTTTTTTAGTTTATTTCATGAGATTCCACATTCACACTTGGAATATGGGATGAGGGTGATTGGCTGAAAGAGATATTTGGTTCAACTGGCATGTCTAAGTCCCAAACTTGGTTGCATTTTGCATATTTTAATAAGAGTTATTTTCCCTCTTGTGTATATCTATGTGCATAATGTTATTATTCTTTCTACATAGTTTCATATTTTGATGGTTAATAATGTAGATCTAAATAATGATATAATTATATGGGGTGAAATTATCATTTTATTGAAGAAATGAAACTATCAAAGAAAGAACAATGTAGCCCTATGAAAAATTAACATGCAATCAAGGTTGGGTTGAAGAAAATACACAGATATCACCCCCATAAAGACACCTTTTATGGAAGCAAGAAGAGGTTGGTAGAGACCTCAAATATTTATAGGGTAAAAATAAAAACCTAGGTAGTTAGTGAATAAGGGTTTGATGGTGAGGGTTTGAGAGAAACCCTAGTTTATGGTGAAGTCTTGAGATTTGGTGTATGAAACCCCAACATTGTCTATGAAGTACTTGGGATCGATTTGAAAAATGACCTGGTTGATTGAAGACAACATTGCTATGTCATTTATGGATGACTCTTGAAGGTTGGTTCAAGAAGTAGAGGATCACATCTAACTGATGATAAGTTAGACACTTTATGTTTCTTGTATGGATATGAATATTATGAGTATTGTTTTGATCATTTCTTATACCTCATGCATGTATATTTTTTGTACTTCTATGTTTCTAACCGTCTTGTTGAGATGTGATAAGTGAATCCCTCTTGAGGATATTTTGATATGTAGGAAAGATGGATAGATATGGAAGAGGAAAAGAGCTACCTGATGAAAAAGGTGACAAGCTTCATATCTGAAGGTGCACAGGTAATATCACAAGATCTGCATGTTATATTGTATTTCAGTTATAACATTGATGGCTAGGTCAGCCATGTGGTATATTGAGAATGTATCCTTCGCAAATGAATCATGCATGCATATGAAATTGATTGGGATTTATGTTTCCTATGATTAAATGGCGCACCTAGTATTGAATATTTTGACCATGATAATCTTCTTGATTCTGCGAGGCTACTTATTTTTATCTTGGATATAGTGGCATAACTTGATGTTTAGCTAACATCTATTGTTTTTGAGAACATGATTCTGACTCAATTAAATGATACTCTTGACTCGTGATATGCATAAGACATGTTGGATCTCTTATACAAGTTTACCTCATTGATATGGTATTAATAATGCTTGTGATAAGCATGATGAAAGCCCATGGAAAGAGAGATTTCACTCTGTTGGTTTATTGAATAACGTAACCTGATCTTATTGATCATGATAAGCATGGTATTGATGACCATGATGATAGAAGTATATCTATGAGATTGATGTTCTAAATCTCTTACTACCTGTCGTTATGGAATATGGTGAAATTAAATGCTGTAACTTCATCTATTTTTATTGGGTTCATAAGATTGTGTTTTCACATATGTCTGTTGCTCTAATATTTCACGTCCAACCCTTGATGAAATTTTGATGAAATGATGTTGATGATCATGATAGATATGTGTTTATGATCTAACAAATATGTTGTTGCATGACACCAATAAGGACAAGTTGAAATTGCATGCTCTTATATGATTTATGGATATCTAACATGGCTTATCTATAGCAGAGGTATTAGCCTCACTCACACAAAGGAAGGCCTATAGATGTGACTATGCCTGATAGACACATAATTGAATTTGTGTGGATGAAATCAATATGTACTCTGAATCAAGGGATCTATGACATGTCTTGCCATTGTAAACTGATTTCTAAAATTACCAAGTTAAATTGATGATCAAATTATATAAAGGATTATGCATGAAATCATATGGTCACCTAGAAGATGTTAGTTCTACAGATGTGTTGTAGATAACAGTAAGATATGTAAGTAAGAAAAATTTGTATGTTTGAATCGAACTAGTGTTTGCAGGTGTCCGAGAAATTCATATGAATATGCCATTATGTTTGAAGACTGTGGTACATGTTTTGACTGATTGATATAGATGAGCTATGTTTGGAACTTTAACATTATGTTTTCGAAATTGTAATTGATGATTGAGACATGTCTTTGATTATAGATCTCTCTATTTGGACTTGATTTGTTGATTGTTGATTTGTCTTGATGACAATACTTTATAGGCATAGTGAAATTTAGTGACTTATGTGAGTATTCAGAATTATGGTTCTACATTGGCCTCCTTGTTCCTAGCGCAATGATTATTGTGACTTAGTATGAAGATGGAACATGTATGACTTAACCTTGATGTATACACTTGCATCTAGTGACATAAATGGCTTGTAATGGAATGTTAAATGACATACTTGATGGTTTTACAATGAATGAAGTCAAGACTTGATATGATCTCTACTTGTCACCTTGTTGAAAGAATTGATACGATGACATCAATGTATTTGATAATATTTTTTTTTTCTTTTCTGGATTCTAAACTTTGATGAGATGATTTTGTTGACACAAAGTTGATTTATCTAAGGTTTATTATATTTACCTACAAAGGAATTATGTTTCTAGAGAGCATTGCATGATGTAAGATCCCTGATTCATATTTTTTCATATATGACAGTTATCTGACGAAGTCATGATGATAAGTTCCAAGGTATGGCCTTGATTTTGATTATGGCTTTGACATTACATAATGATATTCTACCCTTCATAGGTAATGATCCTCTGACAATATAAGTAAGAGGAAGATGGATTTTGAAGCTTGAAATGATGTATCATGGCATGATGAATCTATTTCTGAAATTTGGGAAAGAAATCCCATGTTGCAAAATTGTTGAAAAATGTCTTTGTGTAATGAAAATGTAAATCCTTGGACACTCTAATTTAAAATTCAGATATTGTTGAGCATGACATGGCATCTAATAGTTGATTGAAGCATGGATGTTCCAGTTTGAACATCCATATGTATATTATTTGTATATAACATGATTAAATTCATGATTGAAATGCTTCATTCAGAATTTCCACCAAACATCCTTTGAAATATCTGCATGAAATGTTCTACTTTTAAAGGTTCAGATATTTCTCCCATGATATGCAGTTGCATGAATGAACTAATGATGTTTTGGATTAGTATCTATGAGCACATTTGGATGTTTCCTTAATATGATATTTTCCATGATATCTTGGATGAGAGGTCCATAGAACGATCGAGGTTGGGTACAATGTTGTTAGCATGGATAGCTGTGAGGCAAAATGAAGAAGCTCCTTGGAGATTTATCTGAGCATGATATGGAATATATGACATGGATACATTGTGATGACAAATAATCCCATATATATACATAGTGGGGACATAAATTCTTACATTGAGAGTGTGCAGTTGTTCAAGACAAGGTTAGGCTTGTGATTGACACCTCCGTGAGAGGGAGGATGATTATGGTGTTAGACTCCTATACCAATAGGTGTCATTTTTCATGATTGACTTATTGAACTATGCAATATGTTCAAACCATTTCTTGGGCAAAGGTGTTCCATATTCTTAAAAAATCAAAAAATTCTAAAATTCTAAAAAATGTAAAGAGGGTATACCCTAAAAGAAAAATCAAAGGGTGAAAAGAATAAAATGGTCAGAAAAGTGAAAGAAATGAACCCCACAAAAAATAAAAATAGACCAGGAAAGTGTGCAAGTCTAAATGCCACTACTATTTCAGTTTTTGTAATAAAGATTGTGTGCAGCTTGTCAAACTTTTGCCACAATTCGTGAAGAGTCAAATTGTTTAAACTTGACTCATTCATTTTTCAATTTCATGTTGTAGAATAGAGAATAATATCTAACCAAACAGTTTAATCTTGGCAGATAAGTAGATAGGTAGAGTGAATAAAAGGATCTCAACAGTTTAATCTGAGCCCTTGGATGTAATAAGTGTAGAAATAGATAGGTTTGCCATGTAAAAGAAAAAGAAGATTGATAAGGGTTTTCCAGTCTAAGTGCACCCTAATAAAGAAGACAAAATGGT
This sequence comes from Pinus albicaulis, assembly GCA_034641835.2. Classification (NCBI taxonomy): domain Eukaryota; kingdom Viridiplantae; phylum Streptophyta; class Pinopsida; order Pinales; family Pinaceae; genus Pinus; species Pinus albicaulis. The sequence goes on along the minus strand of CM076579.1, from coordinate 691,262,349 downwards.
AGGGTAAAGTAATTAGGGTAGGTAAATGTTGTTGCAGAATTACATGTGATGATTGATGTTTCCAAATGTGTTCAATTTTACTTTCATCACAAAGTGCAAGGGCAGATACTACATTGGAAAAATTTTCACAACAGAGAAAAGTCAAATTATTAATTTCCCCTCTCATTTTCCCTAAATATTTCACTAATTTCCCTAAGCACTAAGGTATTTGAAGATTAAAGGGGCTCAAGGCATTTCCTTGACTTTTGGAGGGATCGGACCCTCGGCCCAATAATTGAAAAGACCTAAGTACTTGAAAATCATCCATTATCACATTCATTCACTCCTCAAAATCTTTTCCTAAGTAAAATCCCATTTTACTTAGGAAAATCCTTCAATATTTCATAAAAAGCCCTCAAAATTACTTTTTATTCTAAGTCTAAGTGATGAAAGTATTATAATGACATTTACTTTTGAATCTTCACTTTCTTGGTTATATTTAAGTATTTTGAGTTAACATTGTCCCTTTGTCATATTAATTCTAATTTATATATTAACTCCCTATGAAAATCACATTTTCCTATGTATATAATTCCTTTTCATATAATATTCCCAAAAAACCCATGTATTATAGCTATTTTAGCCAAAAGTATTTTATTCCGACTTATTCAAATCAAAAACCCACCATATACACCCTTTTGGCTAAAAATATAACATTAATTCTACTCCCGCCCCCTATGGTAAGAAAATCACATTGGTTTAACTACCATATATTAAAAATATACGAAAAAGGTTTAAACATATGTATATATGTTTAAAACAGAAAAATAAACCCAAAGTTTAATCAAACCCAAACTTTGGAATAAATCATCCCTGCGCATTTAACATTTCCCGACCATTTTTCCATATGGGATTAATTAATCCTTAAGATTAATTAATAACCGAACATTCCAATCAAACGCCTCCCGAAATGATTAAATCATATTAAAATCATGTCGGTCCCGCCCATTAAATATCCGTCAAACTCCATATCTTGTCAACCGTTGGATCAATCCGCCCAAGATCAACGGCTCGCATCAATTCCGCTGGCCATCCCCCATCCGAAAGGTAACGCGCGAAATAAAAGTGCTTTGTGAATAGTACCATTGCTACGTGTCAAGTGTTGTATCACTTCGCTACCCATCCGCCAGAAACTGCTTTCGCTCATAAGTGGTGCGGAAAAAACCGCTTACCACTATCCCCCCCGCGATTCGCCTCCCGTACAGAATGACGTCAGTCATTAAAATAATAAAAAATTCCCTCCCATTTGACTTTGCCAATAAAACAAAATTTCGTGTCTTCTTCATTATTCTGCACGAAACTGAACGAATACACCCTCCGCACCGAAAATTTGAATTTCAAAATCTTGAAGTCTACCAACTTTTATCCTGTCAAAGAAAATTGCAGTTGAGCCTCTCAGAAGATTATCCGCACTCACTCACGTCTGTTCGAAACTCTCTTTCCTCCAAAAACAGGTATTTACCCTAAAATAGCACTAAACTCTGTAAGAAACTTGGTTTTCCTCTTTCTTTACTGAAACAGAGTTAAAAAATTGATTGCTAGTTCATTCCTTAATCCCGAAGAACTGTAATTGATTTCCCGACCTACAATTGTACCTGTTTCTCCGGTCGAAACCTGTAATTTTATTCAATCTTTCACCATAAGCTGAATTTCCATTTTTGAATCCATAAGAACCAAAAATGGAAGCTTTTGTGGCTTTAAACGTCACCCCATTGAACGCCCCTCATAGAGACCTGGATTATTTATCATTGGTCGACAGGGATTTCCAAATCAAAGACCTAAGTTTTAGTGATAGTCCTATTCGAATTTTTTGTCGCTGCAGAGAAAATTATTTGAATGGCTTAGATACTATTGGGTTATGGGAATCTAATCTTCCCCGATATCTCTTTCCCTCTGTTCATATTTTCCCTGAAATAATCCATTTTTTCCATGCCAATTATGATCCTAACCAGAGAGCAGTCTTATCCCCAAATCAAGATGTCCTTTTCACAATTACTGCTCAGTCTATCAATGAGATGCTTCATTTTCAAACTAATCAAGCCCTCACTCCCCTGTCCATGGGAGAACTACTTGAGAAATCCACAAAACTGTCCCATGAAGAATTGAGCCACATCTATCAGACCTTTATGTTGCCTGATCACTAGCCTAAAGGCCCTCCCCCTTATGGTTATGCTTTTTTCACGGAAGAGGGTAGACTTGTTTTGGAAATGATATCTTTTATAATGGGTTTTAATACCAGTGAATATGTTGACCATGTAGTTCTGGTATTATTATCTATTTTTACTCCTGGACAGCCTCCTGCTCTCAGGTATGACTTTGCATCTTACATAGCCAACAAAATCCATGATCAATTCATGAGATTGGAAAATGACAAAGTGTTCAAATATTCCTTGGTCATCTATCACCTCATGATATATTACCAGTCTGAAAATTTCCCTTTCTATACCAAAAAACTTGATGCCCAGGGGAATCCTAGGTCTGTTATCTTTTGGTCAGCCATCACCCATAGTTCTCCAGATTCTCCCTATTCCTATAATGAGTTCATTGATCTTTTCATACACCCTGCAACCACCTTGTTGACATGAGTTTCTCCTCCAAGACTTAGCAATGAAATCAAGAAAACTCTACAGCTATCAAAACAATACAAGATCAGTGATTGGTACTTGTACCAAAATCACACAGAAGTCAGGATATATGGATGTGAATTATGTCCATTCAAATTGCCAAAATATGTCCCCATGAGACTCTTTGCATTAGAGTACTTCAGGAAAATGAACAACTCTGATATAATTCATTTTTGTAATGCAAAGAAGAAGGCTCAACTCCGGATCAAAAGTCAATTAGGTCCATTTATCTGTAACTCTAGGGATGGAGGGGAGGAAGCTGAAAATATATTACAAGACCGTTTCAGATTACAGAAGAGTTTCTATTGGGCACCTTATGACCCATTCAACTTCATTTGTGATAAAAGAATGAAAAATAAATCAGCACCATACATCCATCAGAGAATTCCAGAGATTGAAAAATATGTTAATACAGATGAATGGATAGAAGGCACATTGATAGAGCATGATATTGAGAAGGTCAATATGAGAAATTTTATGAAATATCTTGAGAATATGCTTGACCTAGACTCTTTTGTACAGGTACCAAGATCAGAAGTTGGCCCTTCCTCAACTGGCATTATTCAGCAGGAGTTACAAGAAAACATTGCAGTAGAATCAAAAGGAAAAGAAAATGAACCGGACATACAAGTAATTGAAAATTTCACAATGACAGAGCAACCAGAGACATCCAAAGAACAAGGTCAGGTACAAATCACTCCAGTTCAGATCAATGAGACACAAATTGCCAATCTTCAAACTCCTCTTAATATGGAAAAAGGGAAAAAGAGAGAAGATGAAACATCTACCCCTGGTGATAGATCTACAGAGCAGCATGATACTAAAAGGCAAAGATTGAATCCTCTTCCAGAAGTTGAATCATTTCAAGAAATATCTGGCAACCAAGAAAGAGAAGACAGTCAACAAATAGGAACAGTTAGTGGAGCATCCACTACTTCACAAAGGAAAGAGCTACAGAAGCAAAAGAGTATGGAAATATCTTCTTTCAAGCCTCCAGTAAAAGAGGCCTGGGACATCAAAAAGACATTTATCAATATCAAGGCCAAGAATGATCCACTGAGAATGCAAGTATATAATCAATATTTGAAAATGGCTCCAAAGAATCAAGAAAGACTAATGTCAGCTTTTGACATTCAACAGGGCAAAATGTTAATGAGCCATTTCAAACCCAAGGTGCAACAACCCCAAACAACTGCTGATTATATTAGGACAAACTTTGAAGTCCTAGCAAAGGATATCCATCCTTTAGACCAGATTGAATTACATAAACAGACTGGGGAAATGATCTATTCCACTTTGACTAATAAAGCCATGGCAGCTCACAAGTTACAGGATTCTTTAGAGAACACCAATACACAGTTGCAACTAGAAAAAGCTTCTTCTCAAGCAAAAGATAACAGAATAAAAACATTGGAGGAAATAATAATTGGATTAGGTCACAATCCAAAGGATGTCAAAGGTATAGAAGCATTAATAAACAAAAAGGATGATGACATCGCAGCATTGAGAAAGCAGTTGAAATTTCCAGCTTCTATACATCCTCAAACTGAAGAAGTAATAAAGAAGAATTCTGAAGAGGAAATGATGGAGTTGCTCTTGAAAATGAATGAGCAACTGACTGAAACAGAAAAAGAGTTGGAGCAAGCATTAAAAGACAAACAATCTGCTCTTCCAACATCTACAACAGAGGCAATTACAGGTACACAGCCAACAGGTCAATCAACGGAGTCATCACAGGTAGACACTTCAAATTTGAATTCAGAACAGTTAGTAAAGAAAATTAATGACTTGAAACTCCAAGTAAAAGAACTTCAGCACACCAAGTTACAGCTTATCAATTTGGAACAGAGATATGATCTTTCAAAAATGAGTGTTGCTGACAAATCAAGAGAAATCAAGCGATTGGAAAAATTGGTTAAAGCATTAGAAAAGGATCCCACATTAGAGAAGCCTTTGAGAGAAATAAATGAAATTCTTTGGAATAATATTATCCAATCAATAAAAGACATCTAGCCTTCAATTCAGATAATGTATGAGTAGAATGATTTGGTTGAAGCAGCTCTGGATGAAGTTGAAAACACACGGGCATAATTGGGAAATAGGCCTGAGGAAGCTAATCAGCTTATACAGTTTCTAAACACCCAAACCAGACAATAGCTTGAAGAAATGGGTATTCAGGACAGAACTACAACTATTTTAGAAATAAAAAGAGTTTTCACCAAAAGAACTCTTATGCAAAATTTGGAAAGAAGGTGCTTTGACATGCAGGTAGAAATAATGGCTTTTAGAGAAAGATTCAATGTTTTGTTGAATAAAGGGTTGCCTATCCCTATAATTCCAGAAGATAAAATAATGGACTTGGAAACTTATGTCAGGAAATTGGACATAAATGCTCACAATCTAGCCAATTCCTCAGCCAGTTCATCACAAGCAACATTACCTACAGGGAGGAATCTTCATGACAGATTAGAGAATTTATTTTATCTAGAACATGAAGTAAGGCATTTGTTTCCTAACCATCCTAATTTCTTTAGATATACTGAGGCTAATGAAACCTTAAGGAAGCTTCAATGGACAAGAATAGCAGAAGAAAAATGGTGGGAAGATTTATTGGAACTTTTGTAAAATTTGTCCTTATACCAAATTTTGCCTATTTACTACAGTATAAAGGATAAAAGGACAAAGAAAGGCCAAAGAGTATCAGTTCAGTTAAAGTGTATCAGTAGAAACGAAGAGTATCAGTGAAGCAAGTCAGTTGAAAACAAAATTACTGAAGAAGACAACGATGAGCTAAAAAATAGCACCTGCCTCCAGCACATTCTCAAAATAAGGGAACAGCACACCATCGGTTACTTCTTGTCTTATCCATGAGACCATTTGTCTCTATTTTTATTATAACTTATTAGTGATTCACCTTAGATTATATCTTGTTTTGTTAAAGAGATATTTTGTATGATTTTTTGTATAAATAAGCCCTCAATTGACTTATTGAGGGTGGATTCTACTACTTTGCTGTAACATTGATCTTTTGGAATAAAAGTGCTTTGGAGAAATTTCTTTGTGGTTTGCTGGATGATGATTTGAAGCTCAAGACTTTTTGCAGGATTCATGTGTCCGACTACAATTCAATAAGTCCTTTCTATCCTATGTTTTAAGTTTTATATCTGTTTATAATTTCACTGTGTTCCATTTCTGAGTAATTAACAAAAAAGAATAAATCAGAAATTGCTTAAGTGTACTCTGATTTCAATTGTGATTATTCTAAATGTTTTCTTCTAAATTGGTTATAAACAATGAATTCTTAATTGCTCTTGTTTCGCTGGTTTAAACATTTTGATTACTATAGTAAAGAATTCTTAACTGCTCTTTATTTGTAATCATTCACTTCCTTTCTTTTGAACATGTTGAAAGATTCTTAATTTCCTTTCATCCCTTCAAAATCCATTCCATTCACTTTAAGATCTAAAATTGTTCTCTGTTTGGCTATCTTGCCCTGCAAAGCCATCTTGTGTGTAGAAGATTAATCCAGTAAAACCATCCTTTTGACTCCATAGCCCAATGGCCTAAAAAATACTCAATCTTGCCCTCAGTTGGCGGATTCCACCATTCAAATTCAAACCAAATTTCTTGGACTTATAACTAGCCTAAAAATTTCTAAGAACAAAGCTAAATTTTAAAGAGAGAGCCCTCTCTGGATACAGATTGGCTAGATTCTGTATCTGAAGGTTGGTTAGTGGTTACCTCGGGTTTCTTTCCTTTTCTTACAACTTCAAGGAAAATATGAGTGATAACATATGGTATCCATTTTTTATTGACACCTTCATGAGAGGGAGGATGATTATGGTATCTTGTTGTGATTTACATGATTATGTATGTTCTAAATTAAAATTTTATTTGATGTCATGTATGAACAAGAATCAACTGCTATTGAAACATGCAGATACCATATATGAGTATGGTGAGAGCAGCACTGATCAAGGACACTAAGAAAAGTATTCCTCCCTGTTTTAGCTCCCAAGATGAGGAATTGAGATGGAGGGCTCTTGGGGTTGAGGAATATTTGGAAAATAGGGTACTTCCCTATCTGTTACCTAGGGTTTAGAGGATGCTCCCCTACCTTCATAGGGTCCTAGATGTTTCTCCCCTATCTCGTCTATGCATAGTATACCGCAGATGGAATCATACCCTCAATCAAGGCTTGCTGGGAATACCACTCCTATTTTTTCCAATTATTTTATAGTGTACTTGGGGTGTATAACCCAAGTAAATTATGATGCAGTTGTTCTACCACATGACTATCTAGGGTCATCAATGGGAAGATCAATAGGAAATAGGATGGGTTGAGATGACCCTATTTTGTTCCAGTTTGAGATTGATCTCCTCGATGTGATACCACGGTTGAGATGGGCTCCCATGCATGGAGGGATATCCTATTGATAGATATGGGGTTTAAAAGGTATAACTCCCCCATGATATTATGGTTTGAGATGTGCTCCTCGATGTAGTTATAGGTCGAGATGTGCTCCTAGAAGATATGCTCTTCAGTGATGATGACACTTAGGGTAGAATATTGTTGTCAAAAAATCGAGGTTGTTGCCTGATTAATGAAGGGTGGTAGACTAAGCTTTCCTCTAGTGAAAAATTCTTCTTCTTCTAAATACGAGAATGTTCAACACATTAGTATAAACAATCAAGAGATAAGCTGGAATATGCATGAGAAATTCATTAATGATTTGTAATGATGAAGGATCACATCATGTTGACTACATGATAGAGATGATTAGTGATGATATGTGTTGATGTATGAATAAAACATAATGGCATATTGATTTATGAAAAAATATTGGCAGTCGTAATTATCCCTCGTTGATAAAGAGTGTTAAAAATATGTAACTGCAATCAATTTTCACTTTGATCATCTCAATTGGTCAATATTATAATTGCATTAGATTCCTCTTTTTGAGAGGACCAAAATCGACCTATAGATTTCCCCAATCGGTTAAGTGGAAGGTAAATTATGAATTATTTTATTTATAAATTAAATGGAATGGGTCAGCCTCAGCACATGTGGATCTAGTCAAAGCCCTAAGCGATCCCTCACAAAATATATAAATAGAACCGACCTCAAGCTCATTTACACACATTTTCTCATCATATTTTATTCTTGCACTCTTTGTATTGGTTCGTCTATTCTATTTTTGTTCGCACAAGTTCAATGGAAGAAGCTCGCGCAGGTACGGAATCACAGACGAGAGCCTCACACTGAACTAGGGATTTTGTGCCATAGACGCAGGCACAAAACTACTGAAATCAGGCCAAATCCATAGGCACATCGTGTCAAGGTAGCAGCCAAGCTTCCATAGCTACTGGTTAAGTGTGAAAATGTCATGACTTGGGTTCTAAGGCCATATCGTGTTGATCCAGGCTAGAGCCACAGGCACAATGAGTCTTGCCAATAGCCAAGGATCTATAGTCATGGGCACAATGTATTTAGGTCACGGCTAAGGTTTTTTTTAGAAAAATTGGGTTATTTTATCTTCATTTTCTTGCACAATACTTCCAGACTTCATCCGCTCAGTCACAGATCTATGCGATCAATCTTTGATAGCCTCGTGAATTCATATCTAGGATTTATCATTTGATATTAGTTGGATTTGGTGATATATTTGTTTCATCTTTCTTGATTTTGTGGATTTTTTCAATATATTTCTACTGCATATCAGACCCTCTAATACACATCTACAATTCTCCAAATTTTTCACTCAGTGACAACAGTGTTCAACAATATGCTACAGGCAGTGACAATGCATTACAGTTCTCAAAATCAAGATCCTTCAGCAGCAGTATGTTTATTATTATAGTATGCATGTGCTATTTTATTATGAATATATGGATCAATTGATCATTGTACTCTTGTTTTTTGAATTATTTGATGGCGATCTAAGAAGAAGAATTTGCAAGGGTTTTCCCCATAGTGGGTTTTGCCGTGGTCTTAGACCAATCCTTGTGTCTATATCTGAGCATGATTTTATTCCATTTTTTTCTTTATGTTCTGTTGCATAGATGATGATGTTATTATTATTTCTACATATTTGAATATGTTGATGGTTAATAATGTAGATCTGAATAATTATATAATGATATAATATCCCAAAATGGAAAATGAAGTAATACTGAAACAAAATATAAGAACTGCAATTAAGTAAACAATAAATCTAAAGACAACATTAGAATATACTGAGAAGCTGAGCCTTTTTATTATGTGTATAAGATTAGTTACAACAGTGTACAAAATATGAGGTAATCTAGCAAAAGAGATGGCCTAGAATGACCTTGAAAACATGCCAAAGTAGGCACTGCGTAACTGGAGAGTTGCTCAAAGAAAATACTGCATTGTCCCTTTAGCAGATATTGATTATATGACTGCAGGTTGAAAATGTAAATTCAAATCTAGGGAAATTTAGAGCTCTGATGATGCCAAGATTCTAGATCTGGGCTCTATGATGGTAACCCAAGATAACCCAGAAAGGAAATTCCAGATCTATGAGATTGGAAATTTACCCTCTTAGGGTTTGATCCCTGGTCTGCTAGGTTATGCAGATCTAAAGTTGGATCTAACAAATATATGGCTGAAATATGTCACAAGATCAGATCTAAGCTTGAAGGGTTGATCCCTTCACTATATCCTCAAGCTAGAAGCTCAAGATCTAGCTCCTCAATACTCCTCTAAAAATTGTAGTTGTTGCTACACAAATGCTCATGAAAAATGCATTGTAAGGGAAGGAGGCTCACTAGCTTGCTTCAAAATATGGCTATGAAGCTCAAGGCTGATGGAAATAATGTGAAGGAATGGTTCTTCACTAGATTACTAGCTGAAATGCTAGCAACTTCCCTTCTCCCTTGGATCTACAAGAATGGAATGTGCAATTCTTGATGGGATTGCTACTATTGCGAGATAAATGATAGATGGCCTGATGCCTGATATAGATCTAAAGCATTGGAAGGCTGATCCTGAAGCTCAATGTGATAGGATGAATCCTTCACCGGCTCCTCAACTGAAATATTGAAGGACAACCTCCTCCTCTCAAACCGATCTTCAGAAATGTGGAATTTATGAATATGGATGTTCTACAGAAAGTAGGAACAATATGGCACTAATGCCTGATGATGAATGAATTACAATACTCTTTCAAGAGATACTCAATGAAAGAGGTGTGATTCCCAACCAGGAACACCCAATGCTAAATATCACTCGCAATGTTAGCTAAACAACCAAAGAAAACATGGAATGTCAAAGGAAAATTCTAGATCTAAACAGATCATACATCAATAACAATCTCAAACATGCCTTCTATGTTGCCTGCATCTTCATTATATAGTTTGTGAACTTTATCATGCCTTGGCCCACCTTATAACTGCGCTTCACATGTGAACATAGGTCTCAATGTTGACTACATTGTCTCTCCATGATCTCCATCATGTGTGAATGTAATGATCACCCTCTCAATCATGTGTGCATTAATGCACCACTTCCTCCATCATCTCATCATAAATGCTCTATGATATTACATTTTATTCCTTCCAAGATCTTAGTTGACATCTTCAACCTCCATGATCTCTCTCATTAATGAAACATAATCTCCACTCCTTTCACATTAAGTAGCTGCTCCATTACTCCATTATGTAGATCTAGATCTGAAATATCCACATACACACATCAAAAGTGGATTTTATTTATCTTTGGGGTTTGTGGGTCCCTCCACCCTCTTCTTTACTTAATTAATTATGGAAATTAAGAACTCTAATATTCCAAATATCATGTGAAAATTTAGGAATATTACAGTCCTCCCCAGAAAAAAGTTTTTTGTCCTCAAGAAACTACAAAAGTGGATGCTACAGCAAACATCCTCCCTCCAAATGGCATCCTCATGTGGAATTCCTTCCCATCTGTCACAATGTTTCATGCATGTCCAGCTCCAAAGCTACCTCTCTATAATTTCTAGAATGGCCTCCAATTGAAAAGTTAGATACCCTTCCTCATCAATGAATATCCAAGTGGCAACCATATGATGACCAAAGATATCCTCTACACATGAGATACATAAAATGAAGTGGTTCATTCCCAAAGTGGAAAGTCCCAACTCATGAACTATCTCTCCAACCCATGATACATAGATTAGATTGCATCTATCAATGCTCACATCATTAGCCCTGTTGGACATGTAGGAATCAAACATCACATCAACATAGTGATCAACAAGAAGTAGAGACATATGGGAAAACATTAACAATGTCAAACCATATTCTCCTAATAACAACCAACTCAACAAAACCTTCTGCTACCATGCTAGATCATCATGAAAACAAGTAAGAGAGCCATACTCACTCAAAATAACCCACCGCAACAATGCTTCTTGTTGCCTACCAAATCAACATCAATGAGAATATGAGATCCATACTCTCTCAATAGAGGCCACCTTAATAAGGCATCTTGCTGCCCCATCACATCATCTTCATACCATGTACAATGACCATAATTCCCCAATAGAAGCCAACGCTATAAGACCTCCTATTGCCATCCTCCAACAATGTCATGCGATGTCTGTGAAGAATTTAGTCCATACTCACCCAAAAGTAACCAAAGCAACAAGGATTCTTGTTGCCTTCTTACATCATCATGATGCAAGTCATGAAGTAACAATATAGTAATGGACATGTGAGATGTCTCATCAACATAATAAAAACAAACACCCTTATGCCACATCATGTGAGAGTTATACTTTCTCCCAAACCCAAGTACATACATGAACATGAGATACATCCCAAACAGAAATACATGTAAATACATAAGACATATCCCAAACAAGAGTAAATACATGGACATAATATATAACATGAGATGTCCAAACTCTCTCATAAACAACCAAAGTAACCATGCCTTTTTCTTCTACATTCTTCAATGATGTGTAAGGCATGAATAAGAAAAATATGGCTCATTAGGTGGTAACCATACTCACCCAAGAGCAACCAGTGCAGCCATGCTTCTTGCTTCCCTGTATCATAGATTTGCAAGTGGTTAGGCAACTCCTTGCTCCACATTTGCAACCATTCATCCCAATGAGGATGATGGATCTTATTATGAAAAAACATGGTATCCTCCCATTGTAAAATACCATCCACCTCAAACTGTTGAAGAAATTTTCACTCCATGATATGTTGAAGTGCACCTCCAATGAGATCTCTCCATGAGATCTTCTTCTAATCAATGACCCTCAAAAACTAGTGAGGTGTTGGATCTGCTGCAAGTAGAAGTTTCTCTTTGAGATGTGAGATGCTCATCGAGAAAGTGTCATCCAGAAAGGAGAAAATATTTCTCATCTCAAGATGTCTACCATTTATCATCTTTAACTCCATTACTTCATGAGTGAAACTACCTTCAGAATGATCCAAGAATAATGGGGCTCCTTCTTTATCACTGCTACTAAGTGACAACGTTGTAGATCTACATGGTAATACATGTGCTGTCTCAAAGTAAGGCACAATACTGATCTCATAATCAGTTATTATACGCAGGATCATGCTCATCCCATTTTCTAAAACTCTACACTTCAACTCAAAGGGTTGACTGTAGCTCAAAAATGATGAACTGGGATAGATTTTCATCTCCTCCTTGATTAGATGAAGGGTCCTCTTTGTTGTGATATATTTCTGCTTCAAATAAGAATTTTTTTCTAACCCTTGGTTATGCATTGGAGCTAATGGCATGTCCCCATAAGTTTCAAAAAGATCTACTGAAACAATATGTGATGAATATGTATGCATACCTTAGATCAATTGATGGGTGGGAACCTCTTGCAATATCACAAGAGTTCCTCCAACCAGGTCAATGGTGTCTCCAACCGCTGGTAAGAGTGATGGCTACTCTTCTATCAATGTACCAGCACTAGAATCTTCATCATCTTCCACATGCATCTCCTGAATCATGCATGGGACTCCTTATGTCAAGAGCTCAATACTATCTTGCAAAGATGCAAGTGCTTCTTCTCTGAATACAAGTACTTCTATAGCTTGTGGTGAATGTAGTGACTCCTTTTCCAGAGTGACAAGAATGATATCCCCCTTTGTTTCCGTAGGAAATGTCTCTTTGTGATAAATCTCTGATTTTCTCACATCAAATTTCCTTCTAAAATTGTGAAATAAATATGAATATTTACCATCTTTGCATGCTCCATGTGACCAAACCACCAATAATTATCTTCACCTAAAAGATGAAGTGTTGCAATTTGGATAGCCTCTCCTTCAACTACAGGATGTAGTGTAAAGAATGCATCTAAATCTTTCCTCCAAGCCTTAACTGTGCTTAAGGAAGATCCATCAAATGTAGGCAAATAGAATCTATTGTGCCCCTTTGTTCTATTGCTGCTATGGGATCTTCTTTCTTCTTTGAGTATGAAGAATTCTTGGAGAGTTGGACTCTCTTTGAGTTCTCTAGACTGTGCTTTGTACTCTTCAAGATACAAACTCAGAGTCTCATGAATCTCAGGTTCTCTTCTTTCTTCATTTCTATACCTTTCACCTTCTTCAAAGGAAGTGGGCATAGTATATCTATGAGGAGATCTATGATTCTCTGGTCTTCTTTTTTGTTGATAGGAAGTGCTTGGACCTTCCTCCTCAAATATTTTTCTTGAATCCTCCTTTTTCCTTTCCCTCTTCATTTGATTGACCTCTTTGGGGAGACATTGCATGGATATAAAGAGAGGAGTGGCAAAACTATAATCCTCATTCATGATATATCTCATCTATCTGCTTCTTCTTTTGATGCAAAAGATGAAGTGTCCACAAGCTGAGCTAAATATCATGCTCTGATACCATTGAAATATTCCAAAAGGGAATATGCAGTAATACTGAAACAAAATATAAGAACTACAACTAAGTAAACAATAAATCTAAAGACAACATCAAAATATACAGAGAAGCTGAGCCTTGATGTCAAAGTAGGCACTGCGTATTTGGAGAGCTACTGGAAGAAAATACTGTGTTGTCCCTTCAGCAGATAATGAATATATGAGTTCAAGCTGAAAAGGGAAATGTAGATCTACAGAAATCTAGAGCTTTGATGATGCCAGGATTCTAGATCTGGGCTCTATGATGGAAACCCAACATAACCTAGAAAGGAAATTCCAGATCTATGAGATTGGAAATTTACCCTCTTGGGGTTTGATACCTAGTCTACTGGGTTATGCAAATATGAAGCTAGATATGAAAAATAGATGGCTCAAATATGTCATAAGATCAAATCTAAGCTTGAAGGGTTGATCCCTTCACTAGATCCTCAAGGTAGAAGCTCAAGATCTAACTCCTCAGTCCTCCTCTGAAGATTGCAGTTGTTGCTACACAAATGCTCATGAAAACTGCATTGTAAGGGAAGGAGTCTCATTATCCTGCTACAAAATATGGCTATGAAGCTCAAGACATATTTAAATAATGTGAAGGAATGGTCCTCCACTGGATTAATAGCTGAAATACTAGGAACTTCCCTTCTCCCTTGGATCTACAAGAATGGACTGCACAATTCGTGATGGGATTGCTGCTACTGGGAGATGAATAATAGATGGCCTGAAGCCTACTAGAGATATGAATCACTAGAAGGCTAATATTGAAGCTCAAGGTGATAGGATGAATCCTTCACTGGTTCCTCAATGGAAATATTTAAGGACAACCTCTTCCTCTCAAAATGATCTTCAAAAATGTGCAATTTCTGAATATGGATGTTCTGCAGGAAGTAGGAACAATATGGCACCAATTCCTGATGATGAATGAAGTACAATACTCTTTCAAGAGCTACTCAATGGAAGATTTTGGATTTCTGACCAAGAACACCCAGTGCTAAACAACACTTGAAATCTTAGCTAAAAAACCAAAGAAAGCATGGAATGTCAAAGGAAAATTCCAGATCTAAACAGATCATACATCAATAATAATCTCAAACATGCCTTCTATGTTGCCTTCATCTTCATTATATAGTTTATGAAGCTTTTCATGCCTTGGCCCACCTCATAACTGTGTTTCACATGTGGACATAGATCTCCATGTTTAATGCGTTGTCTCTCCATGATCTCCATCATGTGTGAATGTAATGATCATCCTCTCCATCATGTGTGCATTAATGCACCACTTCCTCCATCATCTCATCGTAAATTCTCTATGATCTTACATTTGATTCCTTCTAAGATCTTAGTTTACTGCTTCAACCTCCATGATCTTTCTCATTAATGAGACATGATCTCCACTCCTTTCACATTAAGTAGATACTCCACTACTCCATTATGTAGATCTAGATCTGAAATATCCACATACACACATCAAAAGTGGATTTTATTTATCTTTGGGGTTTTTGGGTCCCTCCATCATCTTATTTACTTAATTAATTATGGAAATTAAGAACTCTAATATTCCAAATATCATGTGAAAATTTACGAATATTACAAACAATATGGGGTGAAATTATCATGTTATTGAAGAAATGCAACTATCAAAGCAAAGAACAATGTAGCCCTATGAAAAATTAGCATTATGAGAGGAAATCAATCCTTCTTTATGAAAAATTAACATTATGTAAAATGTAGATTACATATTCATGATGTGTTTGATGGAAATTTTGTAATGGCTAGGCCTTGTTGTATCAGGTCCTTGTTCAATTTTTGCATTAGAGGAATTATCATGATGTTATTTATAATTTCTGGAAGTTTCATGAAGTTCTAGGCAGTGGCCTAAGTCCTGTAACTGAAAACGTGGCTCAGAATATGGGGTCACTAACACAAAACTTCCTGAAAAAGGTTGCAGTCGCATTGATACCTTTTTGTGCATGAGAATGGAGGGTTTCAGTCGCATGTATGGCTTGTCATAAATAACACTAGGGCTCCATTTAATCAAAATAAAAACTTGTCTCGAGGGTTGAGCACCTCGAAGAGTTGGTTGGATCTAGAAGGTTAAATATAATCTGAGCAAGGTCAGATTCGTCTTGTCTTGTTTGTTCTAATTCCTTAACTGTACTTGGGGAGTTAAATCATATCATAGTAACTATTTGTCACATGTTTACCCCAATGGACTAGTTATCTTGGGTAAATGTGGGAGGAGGCAGTTACAATTATACAACTATTTTTTTTTTATGCTGCTAAATTTGTATCTCATGTAAGCTTTACCAAATTTTCCTATTAATAGAAGTTGAAATTTCTTTTGGGAAAAAAAAAATTGGAGTCTACCACTAAAAAAATAGAATTAAAACCATGCTCGTGAATAATGGATAGACCTTTCCAGGTAGCCCACATATCTACCTGATTAATTGAGGCGGTGTGAATCCTCAGGCATAAGACAATATTTTTTTATCATTTTGGTTAAAAATTACACCTCCAGCTCCAACAAACCCCAGATTTCCTTTTGAGGCACCCTATGGTATATTTTTCCATATGATGCAATAAGAATATTTTAAATTTATACTTTTATATATTTACTTTGAGCATAAATATCCATACTTCATATTTCATACAACATTCTATGTTTTGCTTTGACTTTCCTTATGTGAAAGTTGTATTTAAGTGGGAAAAAAGTTATGTAGGATATTTGTCAGACATCATGCAAGATTATATCCTAAGTTTTGTCCAATCATGTCCCATTTCAAATTTCATTACCAAAAGTGTCATTGGTTTGGCTCAAGAGTGCATATTTATTTCGAGTTTAACATTGACATATCTCAAGAATTGTTACATTGGTAGATTTGGATTTTAGAGAGTAATATTTATTTTAGGATAATGCATATGATATGCTGTAGAAAATTTTTGTATATGTAGGATGGAATGGTCATTATCACACTTTGAATTAATTACAGTACCTGATTAAGGATGTCAATTTCTAGGCTACATTATCGAGTTTGATCCAAAAGTAAATCTATCCTTTTCCAAGGCTGAGACCGTGTTTAGGTCAGATTTGTGGGGATAAATGCTGAAGGAGATTCCAGTTTGGGTTAAATTCTTAATGGTGGAATAAAACTTACTATTGGTTCAAAGCCAGTACATGGCTGCTTAAAACCTTAGTACTGGGGGTGTGGTATAGGTGGAGAATTTTTACTTGGTTGCGAGTGATGAAAATGTCAAAGAGATAGATGCAGATAACTCATGACATGATAGATACTAGAGGGCAGAAAATAGGGTGAAAATAGATGAGGAATGGCACCGTGGCAGGAGAAGGTTTTGTAGGAAATCCATAGGCGACAAAGGGAGTTGCACCAAGTAGGAGCGACGTTTAGTAGTATGGAAGTGAAAGAAGGAAGACTAAGTCAGTTGAAGTTGTGGAATGAAGGGGATAGTGATAACGTGATTCATCGCCCACTAGAAGAGGTAGGGCCCACTATTGTAACACAAATATGTTAGGTCCCTATATCACTAGTATAGTCCCTTATTATTGTTAGTGTAAACCCCTTATTTTTATTATTGTACCCTTGTAACCCCCATTTTGTTATTATTGTGCCATTAAATTATTGCTGTTAGGTCGGCTAGGATTACATTGTGGCCCACTAGGATTACATTATGGCCCCATGGACTCCTATATATAGAAAGGAGGTTTTGTAAATTGTATCATCCAAGAATTGTTCATTTATGTAATGTATTGGAGGTTTCCCCCTCGAAGTGGCTTATTTCTAAGGCGTTGATATCTTTTTTCTTCTATTTTTCGAGTTGGTTACACAAAATTTGGTATCAGAGCTTTGGATTCTAGGGTTTCGCTGCTCTAAACAGGTCATCGTGGCATTTTCGCTATAAATTTTTTTCTACGACGTTTCAGAAGCTGAAATTTTTAGGGTGCGAAGCTGAAATTCTGAGGAATATTGTCTAAAAATTTTAGAGCTTGGTTCACAATATTTTCGGAGATATCATCTGTGGAAGTTAGGTCTTTTTTCAAGCTCCTAAACAGGTCATCGTGGCATTTTCGCTATAAATTTTTTTCTATGAAGGTTCAGAATCTGAAATTTGTATGGTGCGAAGCTGAAATCCTGAGGAAATTCATCAAAAAATTTCAGAGCTTGGTTCGCAATATTTTTGGAGATATGATCTGTGGAAGGTAGTGCTTTTTCAGGCTCCTGAATTTCATCTCAAAGAGGTGATCGTGGGAAAATTTCAATAACTCTCTCTTTGGGTAGTGGATTTGAGTGCCATAAAAAATTGGTCGCAAGTACACAGCCTTTAGTTTCTTCGCTATCAATTTCAGAGACAAGGGACAAAACAGTGACACGTGGTAAGTCGTACAAGTTCGCTCTACTGAACCAGTCCAGAATTAGGTCATTGTGGGAGATTGGACACAACTTTGTCTTGGAGAATAAAAATTAGATCAGACCTGTGGAATTTGAAAGAAGCTTCAGAGGGCTACTACAGGGCTTAATTTCAGATATGTAAGATTTTCAATTCCAAAGATAATCCAATTTCAATATAGAGCTCCTCAAAAGCAAGAAAAAGGTGTGTATTTTTCCGAATTGCATAAGTCTTGTTTGAAGAATCAATTTGAATTGATTCCAAGGGAATATTTTAGAATTTTTATCAGTATTGGGTTCTATAATGCCTCCAAAAAATAATTCCATACCCATTAATCCCTCAAAAAGCTATACTATGACGCATGAAGAGGAAGAGTTGCAGTATGGGATATCAAAATTACGGTACCAAGTGCAACAAGTTTCAATCTTACGAAGAGCAATTGAAGATGAAATAGATGGTTTAAAAGCAAAAATAGAGGCTAAGTTGGATGGTTTGAAGGATAAAATAATAGCAAATATGGATGATAAATTAATGGAATATCACATTGAGCATCAACAACAAGTTCTCCAACTCTCAAAGGATAACCCAACTTTGGTGCAGAATCTAATGAAACAACAGGAAGATCAACATCACATCGAAAGAAGTTATGAAGCAGTCATAGAAACAAGAAATCGACAATTACGATCAATTTCAGCGTATCTCAGCAAGTGGAAGAACTTTCCCGTAAAATATTTCACATGGGAGGATGAGAATTTTATACAGAAGCATCAAGAAATAATCAAGCGTTGAGGACAACACTTGTTTGAAGGAGAGGGGCATGTTAAGTCCCTATATTAATAGTGTAGTCCCTTATTATGTTAGTGTAGCCCCACTTATTGTTATTATTCTACCCTTGTAACCCCCATATTGTTATTATTGTGCCCTTAAATTATTATTGTTAGGTCGGCTAGGATTACATTGTGGCCCACTAGGATTACATTATGGCCCCATGGACTCCTATACAAAGGAAGTTTTTAAATTATTGTATCATCCAAGAATTGTTCATTTATGTAATGGTTTGAGGCTGCCCCTCGAAGTGGCTCATTTCTAAGGCGTTGATATCTCTTTTCTTCTCTTTTTTTGGAGCCGGGGTCACACAACAAAATATAAATAAGTAGTATGTTGAGTGTGGAGCCTGATTTTGTTCCTATTTCAGAGGTATCTGTTTCAGTTGAATGTATGCCCCAGGAACACTGTACACCCCTCCACCCAGGGGGGTCTGGGGGCCAGCGGTCCCCTAGTGGGGGTTTTGTGGGTAGCGCCCCCTAAAGCTAAAAACATATGTAAAATTTCCTTGTAAAATATTGTAATTTCGTAGTCAATCTGGGTCGTTCATTTGGCGGATGATCTAACGGTAGAAGTTATGTTTAATGTAGGGTTTTTTTCCCTAGAAGGAAACCCTTCATTTGGTATGAGGGTATTGTATTGCGCCTGTGTATTATATGTGTATTATGAGAGAGAAACATAAAGGGGGGCTGTGAGAGAGAGTAGATGATATTACATCGGATCTATTTTAGGTTGTGTATCTTCATCTTGCTAGATAATATAAAGGAAGGATTGGTTGTTCAAGGTGGACGTAGGCCAAATTGTGTGAACCACGTATATCTATGTCTCTCTTGTTCTATATTTTTTCCATGTTTGTGTTTCCACATATTTTATGTGTTCCATTGCTCTGTCATATACAATTTTTCTAACATAGTAAATATTTCCATTTTCCAAGAGAGATGGAGATGTCGGAGGGATTGGGCTTTATGGACCAAGGGACGAGCATGGATGAAGACATGCATTTTTTGATGAGGAGGTTTATTTTGAAGATGACGTGTCTCTTTAGAGTATTAACTCATTTCCCAGTAGTTTAGGCAGCACTTCCCCTGACCTCCCCCTATTACTTTATCAAAACCATGTTCAATTTATCTCAAAGTTAGTTAAAGTCATAAAGGATCACAAAGCATATAGTACCTACAAGGTTGGTATCTCTGTTGATATGGATAGTAGTTGTTACTCAGGTTCCCAATGGTCTTTGCAACTAGGCTCTCAAGGGCTCATACTTGTCTCACTGGTTCAACCGTGAATGGTTGGAAACATGGCAGGATATTTCATTCGATATCCTGAGTTCTCTGGAAGGGGGAACAAGGATGTTGAGAAATGTTATTACTTTTGTGAGGCAATCTAGAGAGCTTGTCAGACTCCAGGCACCACCAAACTTATTTAATTTAATATCAATCTCTGAGAGAGAGAACTTAGGTGTTTCATCAATTGATTTTATTTGTAGTAGAATCCTATAATAGATGAAGTTTGGTGGGAATTCTTCCAAGAATTCAAACTTTAACAAACTAAATAGCAGAGGTTATCTGAACTATATGACATCAAGTAGTGAGAGGGGGAAACAACATGGAAGATGATGCAAAGGCTTAAGGACATCATTAGCAAGTTGAGTTACCCCATTGATCCCATTCACTAGTGGGATTGGTTGATCAAATCAGTGTTGTCGCTCACCAGGACATCACTGACTCAAAATAAGATTGAAACTATACAAGATGCACTTGAACAAGAAAACAATATAAATTATATGGGAGGGTATCCTCACAAACACCAAGGGTGATTGGTCTCCAATGATCTGTCTCTCATTAGGTTGCAACATCAGATTGTTGATCTGACTAAGAAGTTGAGAGACATGCACCCTGCATGACCTTCGGGACCTCAAATGTGGTGTACCAATTTTCGTATTGAAGGGAATCATGCCACAAAGTGATAGAGATTGAGGGGGTCTAGCACTCCCTCCATGTTGGTGGATCCTTCTATATCCTTAAATTTTTCCAAATTTGTGCAAATCGGTACACAAGGCTTATATCCAAGTTGCAAATAGTTTCACACTTTTCCCAACCATCAGGGTGCATCCCCGAATGAATACAGTGAAATATGTCAAACATATGCAAAACTTCCCCACATCTCTATGATCTTATAGAAATATTTGAATGTCACAAACAACATTTTTTGTGAATTTTTCTGCTCACCAACTTGCCACAACAATTAGTGTGGCATCTTATATGCTCTAGATGGACTACTACATCATTTTTCCTTTAGAAATAATGAGTCTCCTCAAGGGAGAGGAGGTGGAGGAACAAGGGGTGGCATAACAGGAAGCAAAGGTATGATCAACTCTATAATTGTGACTAGGAGAGAAATGTTTCCTAAGACTACCTACTACCCAAAAGACCTTGGTGCTCCCAACACAAAGTCAACACACACACAACAGAGGATTTCCTGGAGTTAAATGTTAGGTGGGAGGAGCTAAACTGACAGAGGGGAGAGAATTTGATTAATGCAGAATTGTGGGAGCTTGAACTAGCTCTAATTTCAAACATTAACATATTTACATGGGGTAGAAAGAAGCCTAGAGCTGACTCTAGGGATTTTGAGCAACCAAGGGTCATAAATCCTTCCTTTCTAAAGCACTCTTATGAATCTAGCCATTATAATAAGTAACATAAATATTCCACAGATATCTTCAAACACATTATTCTCACCAATGGCAAGCAAGAGGAGAAACTGGAACTATCGAAGCCCAGAATCCCAAGGTTTCCACAAAAAACTTCCCAACCCATAGTATAATGGTTCAAATTATACCTGTAGATCATGAATGATGAGAATATGTTGGGGTAGTTGCGGAAGAGGTACAGAGCTTCTACCAAATATGGGGAGCTCTTGGAAGGGATCATATCTATGAATTTTCCCAAAAGGCACTCTAGATGAGTGTGGAGGAGAAAGAAAAGGACAGGGAGGAAATTTCATGTTGATTCCTAGATCACGGGGTTCTAGATCAAGGATACTATGTTTTTGTTTGGTTCATAAATAAAAATTTTACCGAGGAAGACCTGGGAAGCCCTAGGCAGACCCAAGGTAGAATTATCCTCGATTCAGATGGGGATGGATAATCAGTAATACATACTCCCAGTTGGATGCTAGGAAGATGTGGAAGTCGATATAGCAGGGGTAAAGACATATGTGGACTTTTAAGTCATATAAATCATGGGAGACATGGACCCCCATCCTATATTGTTGGGGATAATTGGACCTTAAAAAACTATGCATTGATTGACCTCAAAATGGAAACCATGACTTTCAAGGTGGACAAAGTCAAGGTGATTCAGCCCTTAGATCATTATCAAGGCCCCAATTTCACTAAGCCAATGGACGATAAAGAAGAAACTGGATTATTGGATCCATTATATTGGATCACAGTAGGCAAGAGAGATGACATAATCAATCCTAGAGCAGATGGGTCGATTAGTTGGGGGAGTTTTTAGAGCTCTAAAGTTGGTTCAGAAGTTGTGTGGGATGATTGGTAGCAAGGAGGCCATTAGATATACCCAAGGTGATGCACAAATATCTATCATATCCACTGGGTCAGTACAAAGTTATGGGACTTCCCCATTTTTAATAGTATGGGATTTGTTGTTGATTTGATTAATAAACTTGATTTGAACATTTCAGAGGCACATAAGATACCCTTACTAGATGTTTCTCTTCAAGATATTTCAATAAGGTGGTGGGGTTCCCAACATAACTACCTCCAAGGATTGGAGACATTCAAGTCTGCATTGATATGAAAATTTAGGTACTCAAAAGGTTTCTCAACAAATATCCCTAAGTACAAATGGTACACTAACCCCCACTAGCATATCAAGAAATTGAAAATATAAGTGGAGCAGGGAGGGACTGCCCAAGAGTCTGTGGGTGGATAGGTTTTTCCACACTCTTGGAATATTCCCCAAGGCTTGGTATCTTAAAGAAGAGATAAAGAGGAAAAATAGTAAGTGGGACCACATGACATCCCAATTCGTTCGCGATTTCTCATTTTCTGATGAAGATGAGATGATAGTGGCTTCCTTTAAAGCATTCAAAAGGGTCTTGTTCCCACTAGGAGATTTTTTTGAGGAGTATTATGACCAAGATGTCTTCAATTATAACTATGACTCTGGATTTCATGAGGTTGTGGCTTGCAAGAAGGTAAATCTTGAACCTGAAGAAGATGATTTGGAAGGATTAAGGCACTTAACCTTTAAGGAGTCCAAGGGGGATTGGGACATAGAATATGGTCCTATAGTGACTGGCCCATAGCTACAACCTCTGAAATTATGGAAGAATAACATCAGGAAAAAACAGAAACCAAAACTAGCTCCCATCAAGGACTATTGGGATGAATAGACCACCAAGGATCTCTTTTATCTTCTAAAATAGTACAAGGATATTTTCCCTTCGTCTGTTGCAGAGCTCAAAGGAATCAAATGGAATTTGGGAGAAATGAAGATTATGTTGAAGCCATACGCGTGGCTAATATATTGACCATATTGACTAAAAACAAGGGTCAAGGAGAAGGAGAAGAGGAAGATTGACAAGATGTTGGCAGCTGGCCTCATCTTTCTTGTTGATGAAGTTGAGTGGGTTACTTTGATCATCATTCAAAATAAGAAGGATTCCAAAGAGATCTAGGTCTTTTTATATTACATGAGCTTGAATAATGCCTGCATATATGACCCCTTTCCTACTTCATTCAATGATGAGGTCCTCGATAATGTTTTAAGTAATGAGGCATATTACTTCATGGATGGGTTCTTTGGTTATCACCAAGTTCGCATTGCAGAAGAAGATAAGAAAAAAACCAACATCACAATTGAATGGGGTTCTTATGCATATCATGTCATGATGTTTGGGCTAAAGAATTCACCTGTAGTGTTTTCAAGGATCGTGATTGTTTCCTTCCGCTACTATATTCACAAGTTCCTGGAGGTATATATTGATGATTGGAAAATGTACAACTTACTGAAGAGACACTCTAGGTTATGCAAGGTAATGTTTGATCGCTATAGGCACCTACAAATTTCTTTGAAATTAAAGAAATGAGTTTTCATTGTCCCATTTGGAACATTTCTAGGGCATATAGTTTTCAAGGAGGGAGTGTGTCTCGACCCTTGCAAGGTTGTGGTAATTTTAAGTATGTCTCCACAAACCAGTTTCAAGCAGTTAATACCGACTCTCGGACACACAAATACCACCTCGAGTTCATATATAATTACACCCTGATTAATACACCATTGGAAAATAAACTAAAGAAATTGAAGTGATTCACTTGGACCAATGAATGTGATGTTTCCTTTACTAAATTAAAGGAGAATCTAGAAAGTGTGCCAATCCTGGTTTACCTAAATTGGAGTAAATAATATCATTTCCATATTGATGGGTCAGGGGTCGCTTTGGGAGTTATTTTGGCCCATCTTGGAGATGAAAATCTATATCACCCAATTTATTTCACCAGCATAAAACTCTCTACTGAGGAGAAGAATGACACCACTACTGAACGTGAAGCCCTTGTGATGGTATATTCACTGTAGAAACCAAAGACCAAACAGGTGGTCCCTTTAAGTTCTTCACTGACCACTCGACACAAAAGTATCTATTAAATAAGCATATGCTAGAAGGGATAATTTTCATATGGCTCTTGCTATTTCAGGATTTTACATTTGAAGTCATTTTGAAGCTATGAAGAACAAAGTCAGTAGATGACCAACTGCTGGACGCCGATTTGTTTCAGGTTGAAGCCATCCCTGATTACTTTAAATGCATTTCACTATTCTTTCCCACTGGAAAATGTTCGTAAGAGTACACAACAATCTAGAGGAGGAATATGGTAGTTTAAGTTGCATATTAATAGATTATCGCAGTCCAATTGTACAAGATGGGTCTCGACGAGATATTGCAAATATGTGTCCTCAACCATGAAAAATAATATGTGTTATGGGAGTGCCACTATGGAGTTGTTGGAGGACACATAGGAGGAAAATATATCACAATAAAAGTACTACAAGAAGGACTCTGGTGGCCCACACTCTTCAAGGATGTGAAAGAGTACATCAAGGAATGTGGTGTTGGCTTGAGGGGTCCTGACCTAGGTTTAGAGTGTTCTGCGCAACCAACAAAACCCTCCAACTACTGGCCCTTTTGGTAGTGATCTTCTTGTGCATATCAGAGTATCACCCCAAGTAGTATAGGGGGGTGCTGGAACTAGGTTTCTGCACCCTGAGGGACCATATGATGTGGATCTTATCCCCTCTTAATAGATCTAATGACTATTTCCCTACACAATGACTTCCTTAACCCAATTCAGATTTAACACAGGAAACCCTTAATCTCAATACAGTATTTCACAAAATAGACAATTACCCTTATTCAAATCTAACTCAATATAAACTAGAATAACTCTTGTCACTACAAATATCTATCCCTTAATAGGAATCCTAACCAATACTAAATACTTGCGTGAATATAGGCATATATTATTATATGCATAACTTCAGATAAATGTGCATTCACTAACAACAATAGGTATATAAGTAAATCAATGCATTAACACATAAACATGGAAATGAAAAGAGTAGATCAAAATTCACCAAACCCTTCTCTTTAATAGATATTCAATCAGTACAACAATATTCTCATGTGCACACAGCAGTAGGGTCCTTGCACACAGCTTAGGATGCTTCCTCAGATCTCTACGCACACGGCTAGCAGGATCTTGTCTAACCCAAAATAACAAAGACTTTTCCCAAATTCAGATCACATTGCATTCATTCAAGATACATGAGATAATTACGATATGTACGATATCTTCTACTTGACTCAACTCATACATATTTATAGGACTAACACACCTAAA
Source organism: Pinus albicaulis (assembly GCA_034641835.2). Taxonomy (NCBI): domain Eukaryota; kingdom Viridiplantae; phylum Streptophyta; class Pinopsida; order Pinales; family Pinaceae; genus Pinus; species Pinus albicaulis. Next base: position 691,236,634 of record CM076579.1, on the reverse strand, counting down.
TACCATGGTCTCAAACCGTGGTTTGAGCCCCATGTTTCCATTTTACCCATTACAATGATAACAGAACTTTGACCCACCCCAAATCTCCTTGACTTTCTGTGCGCAATGTGTTTTAACAAAGATTAACCAAAAATTTACTCAAAACTTGATCCTAGGGGACCTAACCCAACAGGCCCCCAACACAATCTAGTGACTCATCCTCGAGTCACTCTGGTCCAGTTTCCTACATCTTGGCCCGCAGTGCTTGGATGGATTACTTGAGTGGTTGGATGATCTCAGTGCTTTGTGATGTGGTGTGTTATGCCTTTCCAATGAGATTCTTTGTGGTAGGACCTTTTTCTGTTAAACTGATGCTCTGTTATGTCTGTTAGAGCCCCTTAAGTGCACTGTCAATGATCTGCGACAACTATAGTGCTTCCTCAGACCAAGGTTGTATTTTGGCTTCAAGAAACTACTCTTATTGGGATAGGGTATCATATTTGTCTAAATGGTATGGCCTTCCAGCAACTGGGCTAATATTTGTCCTGGTACCAAGGTCGACGTAGAAACCCGGATTTTGTTGAATTATTTATGCTAAGCTCGCAAATCCATCCTCAACTTTTGAACCATGAGGTCATCCTAGATGGAGGTATATATTCAAATGGCATCCTCAAATATAGCATTGTATGCTTCCACAGTCGTAGTGATGCTTGCAGTGGCTTCCTAAATGACTGCGGCGTGTTGTGCTCTAACTTCTGGTGGTGTCTCTGGTTGCAATTTTGTCTGTATATAGGAAATTTTCTGCTCCAATTATGCACGCACAATAGATATCTCTAACTTCAAAGCTTTTAGCATGGTTGAAATAATTTCCAACTTTTTGTGGCTGCTGTAATTGTAGGTACTGTTAAATCAGGAATTTTGGAGCACAGTTGATTGATAAGGGATTCTAATTGTGCACGTTGGCTCTTTACGACACTCCTAACTTATTCGACTAATTGTTGCCCCTTATGCAATGCAGTAGCCTACTTCTATACTTCATAGGTGGCCTGCAATGCCTTGTACTCCCTGTACTGCAGCTCATCTTTGATCATTTTTTTATGCAGTATAACTTCTCATTGGGAAATATAAAAAAATCAATTCCGATCTTGGGCCATGCATGAGGGACTACAGGCAACGCTAGATCATCAAGGTGAAGTGTTATGCATGGAACCTAAAATAACTAGCTCTCTGAAGTGGATGGGTGGCAAATGTTCAACACTCTTTCTTGTCCCATGCTCACTTGAACCATACTCACTTGTATCTCGCTCGATGGCACTCTCAGTTATTGTAATCCTTGTTGCACATCATCAATGACATATTTGTACTGTGAGTGCATGTTGCTCCATATGACTTCGGTTACTACCTTGACTGTGTTTCCAATGTCGTCAAAATATCCATCTATTAATGTTAATGCCACAGTCCCAATCTTCCTAGATGCTTTCCTCTTTTGGCGCAGACCCAATGGGGGACTGAGGTCCTCTCTAGGTGCCTCAACGCATGTCTGTCGAGGGAGCGCCTACATTATCTCCCTCGCGGTCCTCCATCTTAGCATCACTTGGAAAATCTATTGTTTCCTTGGGTGGATTCTCTAATCTAAAATGACTGTATTATTTTTGTTGTGCTGAGTGTCTTTCAATTTTAAAAACATGTGCATACTTGTCTCATTAGTTTGCATAAGGATTAAGGATTTTGACCATTATTTGTAGATGATTTTAATTGAATTAGAAGCATAAAATAAGCTTAAATAACACTGAACAACAGTGTAAAACAAAGAAATAAGTCACCACATGAAATTTACACAGGTGGCATGATGAAGTAGTTCACCCCTCCTAGGCTACATCTACTAGTCCAGCTCCCAAAGGCTTTTCCATCTTTCACTATGCTCAAAATTTTTCTATTACATGTAGTTACAATGCTCTAATGGCATTTTTCTCTACACCAATGGCTCCATAATGCTACAATTAGTCAAAAATGACTCTTCATTCACTCAGAATGGTCGAAAATTGGGCTTGCTACACTTTTTCCCAGTTTCACATAGGAAAGATCCACTAAAAGTAGAGAACTCCACTTAACTAAAGTTAAAATTGGCATACCCATGAAAAATGGCATGCCATCTAACTTACTGTTGAAACTGACTACTGCATTAAATGTCATGGTTTAGACAGTGGCCACATGCGCATCCCAAAATTGGTGGTTACAAACAGTTAGCGAAACTCTTACATTAACTGCAGTTGAAAGGTTTGAAAATGTGGGTTTGTCCTGTCTGGTTAATGCATTATCCATGCAATTTTTTGGAGTTAAATTTGCCATGTGATATGCTTCGAGAAACCGCTGGCAAGTTGGAACGTTGGTGGTTCCCAACCCCCACATATTATTTCATTAAACCATAACATAAAGCCGATACCATAGTTGGTTAAGAAACAAAGCATAGTGCGGATGGTAGAAGGTTATGCATTCCCTGTGGGAGGTATGGAGGTCGATTCTTATGGACCCTCACAAAAATTTTAACATGCAGTTGCAGGGCCACGTGGCGGCCTCAGGGCTAGCTACGTGGCAGCTTCTTATTGGACTCTCCAAACCATACTACCAATAATATTGTGACACTTTTCAAACCACGATTGGCCCGGTGGAAAGGAATATTCACTTTTTCTGACTATACATTCCACTTTTTTTGACTGTGCATCCCAGTCAAACCTGGTCAAACTGTCATAAATTTACCTATTTGGCATTTCGATCAGAACACAATATCTTCTTCATACGACATCGATTTTTCAAAATGTTCACGGTGCCGGAACCAAGAAGACGAGATCTACGCAACCATCCTGGTTTCAACTCAATCATATAACGTTTAATTTTGAGCAAAATTTATGAACTCCTAATCATTCCTCCCCATTTGGAAGATTTTGGACCCCAAAATACTTGATTACATGTTCAATAGACGAGGGTACAACTCCCTCACCTTTCCAACCTCCATCCATTTTGCCTTGCTTGGTTTAGTGTCTTTGAGCCCAACTCGAAGGTAGTCAACGTTTCCCCTATTTGATGCTCTTTTCCTCCTGTCAAGAATTGTATCTTCTTTGAGCTCATCTAGAAATTCTGGCAAGAAATATTCAATAGAAGGTAGTTGAAAATCACTTCTTTGATCATCGATCAAAGGTGTATCATACAGGCGTAAGTTTTCAACATTAACAACTAAATACATTTGCATGTAAGAAGTCAAGTCAAGTTGGAATGCATTATTACCAACTTTCTTTATGCCCTGGAAAGGACCATAGCGAATGGGTTTGAGCTTTTTACCTTCCCCTTGCATCCTTTCTTTGCTAGTGTGTAGCCATACCTCATCTCCCTCTTCAAACTTGTGATCAACCTTGTGTTTTTCATGCCTCTCTTTGTATTTTCTTTGAATTTTCTCAAGCTATTCTTGAACTTGTTGAAATACAATCTGAATTTTATCAATGAACTTTCAAGCCTTATCAATGTCACTATGGGCATAAATTGCAACATCCTTCCCAAAGATGAATTTTATTGGCTATTTTGGAAAATTCCCAAAGAATACTTCAAAAGATGAAGTTTGTGTTGAAGAGTGCTTTGCCCAATTGTAAGCGTGCTAAGTGTAATGTAGCTGTTCATCCCACAACTTAGGATGTTTGCTGCAATATCCCCTCAATAGATGCACAATTGTTATGTTCACCAACTCGGTTTGTCCATCTATTTGTGGATGAAAAGAGGTACTCTTTTTCAACTTAGTGTCCATCAATATCCATAGATTTGACCAAAAATTCCCAATGAACCTGGAATCCCTTTCACTAATAATAGAAGTGGGAAATCCAAAATGAACCCAAAAATTTTGAAAATAAAGTTCACCAATAATGGTTTTCTTACATGGCATAAGTATACACATTTTACTGAATCTATCCACAACTACATAAAGATAATCATGTTGCTTTCTTGACATAGGTAGACCTCTAACAAATTCCATGGGAACACTCTCCCATGGCCTTGATGGTACTGGTAGTGGTGTGTACAATCCAAGCTTCCTATGACTAGGCTTACTTGTTCCACACATAGAACAACCTCTTATAAAACGTGACACACTATCTACCATGTGAGGCCAATAACAATACCTCTGTATATGCGCCACTATTTTCTTACCCCAAAGTGTCCAACAATAAGAGAATAATGAGCATTTCTCATGACACTTAGCCTCTCTCCATGTGGAATACATAGCTTGGCCAAATGAAATAGAAAATTGTTATGCATGTGATAATATTTTACTTCAACTTGATTCCCTTCACTCAAACTAGCATACATATCTTGAAAATCAATGTCATGTGCATGTTGTTCTATGTAACTTTCATGTACAAAAGAATCATTTTTTAGTAAAGTAGATGCACTAATGATTGGTATTGAAAGCATATATGTGACTTTATTCAATATACCTTTCTTGTACTTTATAACAAAATGAAACTACTGAAGAAATCCCATCCACCTGAAATGTCTTGATTGTTGCAATTTTTTTGTGACTACAAGTACTGTAATGGTTGATGATCAGTGTGTACAATAGTCTCTTTGCCCATCAAGTAGTGTTTCCACTTCTTGACACTTTGTACCAACGCATATATTTCTTTGTCATATGTAGGATAATTTTTCACAACACCATTAAAATTTTATGAATGAAAGGCATTAGGCTTACCATGGTGCAAAAGAACTGCACCCATGGCATAATCACTAGCATCAGTTTGTATCTCAAATGGTTGTCTCAAATTTGGTAATGCAAGGACTGGAGCTAAACTAGTCTTGTATTTTAAAGCTTCAAAATCTTGCTGCTGTTTTCCTCCCCATTTGAATCATTTCTTCACACTTGTCATTGCATGCATAGGAGCTACGATGGAAGAAAATTTAGCAATAAACTTCCTCCAATATTGAGCTGCACGGAAGAAACTTCTTACCTTGATAACTATTTTGGGTGTGGTCCAATTCACAATAGCCTCCACTTTAGAAGGATCAATCCTCAATTCTCCTCCTCCTACAATATGTCCCAAATAGGCCAAAGAACTCTTTCCAAACTCACACTTTGACATCTTAAGAAACAATTTCTCTTTCTTCAAAATATCAAGTACTCTATTCACATGCAAGACATGATCTTCTCTTATTTTTCTGAAAATTAAAATGTCATCTAAGTACACAATAGTCATCAAGGAATGGTCACAAAAAATTATCCATAACTCACATGAAAGTTGCTGGTGTAATACATAAACCAAAAGGCATAACTAACCACTCAAACAATCCTTGTCTAGTTTTGAATGCAGTTTTCCATATATCACTTTCTGCAATTCTTACTTGATGATACCACTTCATAAATCTAACTTAGTAAAAAAAAAAATCTTCTTTCATATGATCAAGCAAATCATCTATTCTTGGGAGTGGGTAACATTTTTTTACCGTAATCTTGTTCAAAGCTCAAAAATCTACAGACATGCACCAAGTCCCATATTTCTTTGGTATCAAGACTATGGGTGAACCACATGGCGAGGTGCTTGGCATTATGATTCATTTATCCAAAATATTTTTGATTTTCCTCTTTATTTCAGCATTATCCATTATCGACATGCAATACATACCGATGTTTGGAAGAGGACAATCCTACTGCAACTGAATCTCATGTTGAATTTCCCTTTTTCGAGGCAATCCTGTTGGCTCCTGAAACATCTCATGATGTCCATTAACCACATCATATAAATATGATTTAATCTTAGGATCACATCCCTCAAAATATTCATGATTAATATCATCTTTAGGCTTAATCATAAGAAGAAAAATATCTTACTTGAATTTACCAGCCTCTTTACCTGTCCCACGTTTACCAAAGCAATGTTTGTCTTATTGCGATGTTCTCTAACAATGAACTCCTTGCCATATTTGAATAAATTATACTTTTTCTCATGGATATAGAAGATCACTTTCCTGTCATACAAGTAAGGACTCCCTAATACAATACCAGTTATGTCAAGCAGAACCACATCTAATTCAACTGTGTCAACAAATCTTGCAGTGATTGCAAACCTCAATATACATTTCTTTGAAACTTGTATATTTGAATCCTTACAAATCCAACCTAATGTATATGGTTTTAGATATGGTATGGTCCCAATGTTAAGTTTCTTGACCAAATATTTAGAGATTAAGTTTGCTTGTGACCCACTGTCAAACAGTGTGTCAATCTTGGTATGCTTGGATATGACCCTCACATGAAACAGTTCTATTCTTTCTTCTTCATTTGGAGTGTTTATGTGATAGTTTGATGTACTGATACTCGCTTTAGTTTCAATTTCTTTTCCCTTCATGTTCTTCAATCCCATGGATGTAATTTTAGTTTCATCACCTGAATCAGATCCTAAATCATTTTGAGTTGTAGCAGCAGTTTTATGTTTCCCTTTGTTATTGGGTTTCTTTGGCCTCAATTCAGGATGTAATTTCAAACAATGAGTTTCATCATGGCCTTCTTTTGAAAAAAATTTACAAGATGATTTTTCTCCCTCTTTCTTAACAGATGCATTCTTTTTGTTTTTACCTTTTGAGGTATTTTCCTTGCTTTACCCTTAAAAGGTTTCTTCCTACCCTCTTCAAAAATGTTCTTCCCTCTAGCTTCTAGATGTGTGGCAGAACACAAACTTCGTCTAGATTGGTGGGGTTAAACATGATAATAGTATTTTTTAGGTAGCTATGTAAGCCTCCTATGTACTTTAACAAAGTATCTTGGCTTTGCAAATCCACCCCTAATAAAAGAGCTCTTCTCCTAAAGTCTTGGGTGTATTATTGCACATTTTTTCCCTTTAACTGCCTAAATTTCTTCCCATTCATGATGGATTTTTGCATATGAGCTAATGGATAAAACTGTTTTTTAATGGCAGTAATTAAATCTGACCATTATAGAATAATCTTACCATGTTTCTTGATTTCCTCCTTTCTCTTGGCTTCCCACTAAACAAGTGTTGCATCATCCATTCTCAAAGAAGCTAATTGAATTTTGGTATCATCATCTTGAAGGTTTTGTATTCTTAAATAGACCTCCAATTGTCTAATCCAATTATCTAGCTTTTATGCATTGACTTCACCATTAAACATTAACAATTTGAACTTAACATCAAGTTTTAAAAAATGATTTCTACCAGTGCTCTTGGACTTGTGTGGCTGATGTACTGAAGAAGAAGTAGAAGATGATGATGATGGGGGTGAGGATGATGGCTCTCCATTGCCTCCATTTCCTTCATTTCCCTTCTTTGACTTGTCTTCATCATGCTGACCTCCTGAAGATCCTTGTCCTTCCTTGTGAAGTTTAGATCCTTCTCCTTCCAATCTCTCATTCCTTTCTTCATAAAGAATTATAACCATCTCATTCATGTCAAGGAATTATTTCCTAAACACTCTTTCTTCCTCCTTAGGGTCAAATTCTTCATGGATTTCTCCTTCCTCATGAGGCATGCTTAATGGATCTTTTGCTTATTTAGGAGGTGAACTAGGTGGTGGAGATTGTGGCAATCTTGCTCACCTTTGCTTTGGCTCCTTTTGAGACCCTTCTACTTCCACCAATTTTCCTTCTCCTCTTTTGATCTTGAGCCTTGTAAGAATCTAAAACTTGAAAACAGTTAAAAAATATTTGCACTAAACAACACCAGAGAATAAAATCTAGCTCTTATACCAACCTGATCTAAAATAACTGTATTAGTTTTGATGTGCTAAATGTCTTTTAGTTTTAAAAACATGTGCATACTTGTCTCATTAGTTTGCATAAGGATTAAGGATTTTGACCATGATTTGTAGATGATTTTAAGTGAATTAGAAGCATAAAATAAGATTTAATAACACTGAACAATAGTGTAAAATAGAGAAATAAGTCACCACATGAAATTTACATAGCTGGCATGATGAAGAAGTTCACCCCTCCTAGGCTACATCTGTTGGTCCAGCTCCCAATGATTTTTCCATATTTCATTATGCTCAAAATTTTTCTATTACATGTAGTTTCAGTACTCTTATGATTGTTTTCTCTGCACCAATGGACCTAGAATTCTCTAATTAGACAAAAATGACTCTTCATTCACTCAGAAAGGTTGAAAATTGGGCCTCCACTTTTTCCCAGTTTCACCTAGGAAAGCTCCACTAAAAGTGAAGAACTCCACTTAACTGGAGTTAAAATTGGCATACCCACCAAAAATGGCACGCCCTATAAATTACTGTCAAAATTGACTTTTGCATTAAATGTCACGGTTTGGGCGGTGGCCACCTGCGCACCCCCAAACTAGTGGTTACAAACATTTAGCGGAACTCTCGCATTAACTGCAGTTGAAAGGTTTGAAACTGCGGGTTTGTGATGTCGAGTTAATACATTATCTACACAGTTTGTTGCAGTTAACATTTCCATGTGATATGCTCTGGAGAACCGCTAGCGAGTTGGGACCGCCAGCGGTTGCCAATCCCCACATATGATTTCATTAAACCATAACATAAAGTCGACACCATTGTTGGTTAAGAAACAAAGTGTATCGCAGATGGTAGAAGGTTATGTGTGCCTAGCGAGAGGTCTGGGGGTCGATTCCTCTAGACCCTCACAAAAATTTTAACATGTGGTTGCAGGGCCATGTGGCATGTTAGGTCCTTATATTACTAGTATAGTCCCTTATTTTTGTTATTGTAACCCCCTTATTATTATTATTGTACCCCTATAACCCCCATATTGTTATTATTGTGCCCTTAAATTATTATTGTTAGGTCGGCTAGGATTACAATAGGCCCCACTAGGATTACACTGTGTCCCCATGGGCTCCTATATACAGAAAGGAGGTTTTTTAATTTGTATTATCCAAGAATTTTTCATTCATGTAATGTATTGAAGGTTTCCCCCTCGAAGTGACTTGTTTCTAAAGCGTTGATATCTCTTTTCCTTTATTTTTGGAGCTGGTTTAACAACATTTGGTATCAGAGTTTTGGATTCTAGGGTTTCGCTTCTCCAAACAGGTCATCATGGAATTTTCGCTATAAATTTTGTTCTACGAAGGTTCAGAAGTGGAAATTGAAATCCGAAGGAACATATTCACAAAATTTCAGAGCTTGCTTCATAATATTTTTTGAGATATGATCTGTGGAAGTTAGGTCTTTTTGCAGGCTCCTGAATTTCACTCAAAAATATCATCGTAGACTTTTCGCTATAATGTTTTTTCTATGAAGGTTCAAAAGCTGAAATTGTTAGAGCACAAAGCTGAAATCCTGAGGAACATCTTCTCAAAATTTTAGAGCTTGGTTCGCAATATTTTTTGAGATATGATCTGTGGAAGTTAGGTCTTTTTCAGGCTCCCAAATTTCATCTCAAAGAGGCAATTGTGGGAAAAGCTTCATAACTCTCTCTCTGAGCATCATATTGGAATACTATAAAAATTGACTGGAAGTACATAGAATTTAGTTTCCTGTCTATAAATTTCAGAGCCAAAGGAGCAAACAGTGACATGTGGCAATTCGTACAAGTTCGCTCTACTCAACTAGTCCATAATTAGGTCATTGTGGGAGATTGGACATAACTTTTCCTTGAAGAATCAAAATCAAGTCATACCTGTGGCATTTGAAAGAAGCTTCAAAGGACTACTACAGGGCCAAATTTTAGATATTGAGGATCTACAAGTATATAGATAAGTCAATTTCAATATCGAGCTCCTCAAAAGCAAGTAAAAGGTGTGTATTTTTTATTTTATTTTTTTTTCCGAATTGCATAAGTCTTGTTTGACGAATCAAGTTGAATTGATTCCAATGGAATAATATAGAATAGATATCAGTATTGGATTCTCAAATGGCCCCTAAAAAGAATTCAACACCCATTAATCCTTTAGAAGGCTCTACTATGACTCATGAAGATGAAGAATGGCAACATGACATATCAAAATTACAAGAGCAAGTGCAACAAATTTCGCTCTCGCAAAGAGTAACAAAAAATGACATGGAAGTTTTGAAGAAAGGCATGGAAACTAAGATGGATGATTTGAAGAAAGGTGTGGAATCTAAGATGGATGGTTTGAATAATGGCATGGAAGCTAAGGTGGATGGCATGGAAGCTAGCATGGAATCTAAGATGGATGACATGGAAGCTAAGATGGAAAACATGAAGAATAATCTAAAAGAATACATGGAAGGTTTGACAAAGTTGATACAATAAATGTTTCCCAATGGTGAAAATATAGTAGAGGAAACTCATGATGAGAACAAAATAAATGTCTATCGTGATTTCATAAACTCTAATGTTGGAGGGAAGAACCACCATATTCCAAAAATGGATATGAGGAAGTTTGATGGAAAGGATCATGTAACATGGACACTACAGATGGAGCAATATTTTGATCTCAATTATGTGCAAAACACACAAAAGGTATGCATTGCAACTTTACATTTAGAACAAAATACATTTGTATGGTATCGATGGCTTTTCTCTCGTAAAAAAATTGTCACTTGGTCAATTTTTACGGAGGAAATGATAGCACATTATGAGGATACAAAGAGCAACACTTTCTTTAGCTAATTGATAAATCTCAAACAAAAGTGTTCACTAGCGGATCACATTGAGGACCTCAAAAAATTGAACATAAGGGTAACTGATATTTCAGAGGAACACAGGATTGATCTCTTTATAGGTACTTCAAAGGATAACATCCAACATGAAGTTCGCGTTTTGGAACCTGATTAATTGGAGAAGGAATTCAGGTTGGCAAGAAAACTTGAATGTAAAATTATGGTGACAAGGAAGCCTACCACTCACTTCTATAAATATGGAAGTGTTACTACTCCTAGATTTCCACAACCCACAAGGTTGACACCATAGCAATTGGAAGAAAAAAGAGAAAAAGGGCTTTGCTACAGTTGTGATAGCAAATACAGTAAAGGTCATAAGTGTGCTGAGAAGAAATTATCTTACATAGATTGTGAAGAGGAAGAAGAAAATGAACAAGAAGAGGATATACACTAGGAACCATACCTAGAAGAGGAAGAAATGAGTCCAACCATATCTTGTAATGCATTGACAGGAATTACCACTCCTCAAACTCTCAATATAGAAGGACAGATCAAGAAGAAAAAGGTAATAGTGTTGATTGATTCAGGTAGCACCCATAATTTTATTCATTGTAAGGTAGCCAAGGAATTGAATTGTTTCCTATACCCAGCAACAGAATGTCAAGTGATGGTTGCAAATGGAGGAACTATAAATTGCTCTGGAAAATGCCATAATATCAAGCTAACCATGGGGGAATATGTATTGAATAGTCCAATGCTTTCCATTCCTGTGGGAGGTGTTGATGTTGTACTAAGAGTACAATGGCTACAATCTTTGGGGACGGTAGCTTTTATTTTTCAAGAAATTTTCTTGATTTTTTTTCCAGAAGGAAAGGAAGTTGAATTACGGGGTATTGTAGGGAAGCCAGGAAATATAATAAGCTCTAATTTCATTAAAAAGCTTATAAATAAAGAACAACGAGGCGTAATTGCACAATTATGCTCACTAGAAGTTCCAACATCAAAATCATCTATTTCTGCAGATCTCCAAAAAGTCTTGGACAATCATTCCAAGGTGTTTGAAACTCCAAAAGGACTCCCACCTATTCATGATCATGATCATGCTATTCATTTGATTCCAGGAAGTGTTCCTCCAAACATTAGGCCTTATAGATATCCTTATGTCCAAAAGAGCGAAATTGAACGTATGATTGCAGAAATGTTAGAGACGGGTATAATTCAACCTAGTCAAAGTTCTTTCTCTGCTCCTATAGTATTGGTACACAAGAAGGATGGATCATGGCGAATGTGTCCGGATTATAGGGAGCTCAATAAGCTCACCATTAAAGATAAATTTCCCATTCCTGTGATTGATGAATTATTGGATGAATTACATGGAGCAATTTATTTTACCAAGTGGGATCTTCGTTCAGGATATCATCAAATTAGAATGAAGACTGAAGATATTCCAAAAACAGCATTTCGAACTCATGAGGGTCATTATGAATTTTTGGTCATGCCTTTTGGCCTTTCCAATGCACCTTCTACATTTCAAGGGTTGATGAATTCCATTTTCAAACCCTTCCTTAGAAAATTTGTGCTAGTATTTTTTGATGATATACTAATCTACAGCAGGTCTTGGAAGGATCATGTTCAACATGTTGAAAAGGTGCTCAAACTATTGCAGGAGAAACAATTATATGCAAAAACATCCAAATGTTTCTTTGGAGTACAAGAGGTGGAATATCTGGGCCATATTGTATCTCACGAGGGTGTTAAGGTAGACCCTAACAAAATTAAAGCCATTAAGGAATGGAAAGTCCCCACAACCATAAAGAAGTTGCGAGGATTTCTCGGGTTAACAGGGTATTATCGCAAGTTTGTTAAGAATTATGGGAGAATAGCAGCACCTCCAACAACATTATTGAAGAAAGATGCATTTTCATGGACTCCTGAAGCAACTAAGGCCTTTGAACGTCTTAAAGAGGCAATGTGCCTAGCACCGGTCTTAGCTACGCCATACTTCACAAAAACCTTTATTGTGGAATGTGATGCCTCAGGAAATGGAATTGGTGCAGTTTTAATGCAGGAAGGAAGACCCATTGCTTTTGAAAGTCGTCCAATCAAAGGAAAGTATTTACAGAAACCTATTTATGAGAAGGAAATGTTAGCAATACTGCATGCACTAAGGAAATGGCGAACTTACCTAATGGGAAGACACTTCAAGGTAAAAAATGATCATGATAGTCTTAAACACTTTTTGGAACAAAGACTATCTTCAGAAGAGCAACAAAAATGGGTCACAAAGATGTTGGGTTATGACTTTGAAATAATCTACAAAAAGGGAAGCTAAATGTTGTTGCAGATGCACTCTCAAGAAAGAATGAAGAGGTGGAAGCATTGCTTTGTGCCATTTCTATTATCCAACCAGATTGGATAACCGAATCAAGAGATGAATGGAAGAAGGACAAAGATGTATGGACACTCATTCAAAAGTTGCAGCAAGATCCTAGTACATCTGATACATTTAGTTGGAAAATGATTCCTTATGGTACAAAGATCGCTTATATCTTTGTAAGAATTCCCAACTAAAACAAAAGATTCTTCTGGAATTGCACACTTCTCCTTTAAGAGGACACTCAGGATTTTTAAAAACTTACCACAGGGTGAAGAAAGAATTTTTTTGGGATGGCCTTAAATCTGATATTCAAAATTTTGTGGCGGAATGTTTGGTTTGCCAGCAGAATAAAGTGGAAACAATTAAGACCTCGGGACTTCTACAACCTTTATCCATTCTAAGTCAACGTTGGGAGGAGATTTCAATGGATTTCATCACAGGTTTACCTAAGTCTGAAGGAAAGAGTGTCATCATGGTGGTAGTTGATAGACTTACCAAGTATGCACACTTTTGTGCATTATCTCATCCATTTAAAGCAAGTACAGTTGCTACTACATTTATGGACACAATTCAAAAGCTACATGGGAACCCCAAGGGTTATTGTGAGCGACAAAGATCCCATTTTTACTGGAAATTTTTGGACAGAGTTATTTTCTTTTTTGGGTACTGTATTAGCTCATAGCTCATCTTATCAGCCTCAATCTGATGTTCAAACTAAGATAGTAAATAAATGTTTGGAAGGGTATCTTAGTTATTCTGTATCTGATAAACAAACACAATGGGTCAAGTGGTTACCTCTCACTGAATGGTGGTATAACACTTCCTTCCATACTGCAAAAAAAATGACCCCATTTATGGCACTTTATGGATATCATCCATCATCCATCACATCATATTTAAGAGAAAATTCAAAGGTTCAAGCAGTGGAAGACCACATCGAGCATCAACAAGAAGTTCTCCAACTCTTAAAGGATAACCTAAATTTGGCACAAAATTGAATGAAACAATAGGTAGATCAACATCGCAGTGAGATAAGTTTTGATGTAGGAGACTGGGTATTTTTATAGCTAAAACCATACAAACAAATGTCCCTCAAGCAAGCTAAGAAGGATAATAAATTATCGCCAAATTACTATGGTCCTTACAAGGTGTTGCAAAATATTGGTACTATGGCATACAAATTGGAGCTTCCTGCTTCTTCACGAGTGCATCCAGTTTTCCATGTTTCATGCTTAAATAAGGTTATAAGTGAAAATCTTCCAGTTTAAACAATATTTCCAGAACTTGATGTGGAAGTAAAAATCATATTGGAACTTGAAGCGGTCATGGAAACAAGAACTCGACAACTACGGAATCGATCAATTTCAGAGTATCTCATCAAGTGGAAGAACTTACCCACTGAAGATTCTACATGGGAGGATGAGAATTTTATACAGAAGCACCCAGAGCTACTCAAGCATTGAGGACAACACTTTTTTGAAGGAGAGGGGCATGTTAGGTCCATATATTACTATTATAGTCCCTTATTGTTGTTATTGTAACCCCCTTATTGTTATTATTGTACCACTGTAACCCCCATATTCTTATTATTGTGCCCTTAAATTAAAATTGTTCGGTCGGCTAGGATTACATTGGGCCCCACTAGGATTACATTGTGGCCCCATGGAATCCTATATATAGAAAGGAGGTTTTTTAATTTGTATCATCCAAGAATTTTTCATTCATGTAATGTATTGGAGGTCGCCCCCTCGAAGTGACTTATTTCTAAAGCGTTGATATCTCTTTTCTTCTATTTTTGGAGCTGGTTTCACAACATGGAAGCTTCTGACTAGACCCTCCAAACCGTACTATCAATAATATTGTGACACTTGTCAAACCAATATTGGCCCAGTGGAAAGGAATATTCCGAGGAATATTAATTTTTTTTTACTGTACATTCCACTTTTGCTGACTGTGCATCCCAGTCAAACTTGGTCAAACTGTTTCAAATTTACATGTTTGGCATTTTGATTATAATGTGATATCTTCCTCATATGACATCGGTTTTTAGAACCATTCATGGTGCGAGAATCAGGAAGACAAGATCTACGCAACCATCCTAGTTTCAAATCAATCCTGTAACTTTGAATTTTGAGCAAAATTTATGAACTCCTGATCATTCTCTATCTATATCGTTGTTGTAGGTTCCTGTGCGTCCTTCTTCTATTCGTTATTTTGATCTTTGTTCATGCGTTTCTTTGATGTAGATGGTTTAGGATGGGTAGAGGAGGTGTCACCAACATCTGTCACCATGGTCAACCAAACAGGGGGCCACCCTGTTGTCATCCATACAAGGTCTTCTTCCACAACTTGGTATGGTTGGTCATACCACACTTCTGCCATGTCCACCTTCATGCAAATGAGTACATTGTGGAACGTATCCTTGAAGTTTTATATATTCTTGTACTGATCGAACAAGGTTAGTGACAAGCACAGTTTGGGCTGAACCACCTGATAAATATTTGTCTCAAAGAGAACCCAAAATATTTTTTTCTCTATAACCCTCAATGGATTCTGCGTTGCCCGCAGTGATTTTGTTTGAGTGGGGTCCCCTGAGGTAGACTTTTTGATGTAATTTTGTGTAATTGTATATGTGTACTACGCGAATGAGTCAAGGGGATTTTAGGGTGGGTCAATGTCCCTATTTTTAATGTAAATGTGTTTAAGGGTAAAACTGTGGGCCTCAAACTATGGTTTGAGACCATAGTATCTGCGCGGAATAAGTATATAAATAGATAGATCAAGTCTAAGAAAATTATCTAAGTATGATATGATATTATGATCTGTATGCATCTGTAATATGTTGTGAAGGGATTTTTCTAGGTTGGGTTGAAAGGCTCCTGCTAGCTGTGTGCGCGGAGACCTAGTCTTGGTTATGTGCGAAATCTATTGACTGTATGCAAGGAAGGGTTATGTATAAGGGAAAGTCTGATATGTATTGAAAGTACTTGAGTTAATACAAAGGACAAATTTTGGTGATTTTTTTGTGTTATTGTTTCAAGTTATTTATCTATTGTTTATGTTTAAGATCACACTGTTTATGTGTTTTTTTGTTTATCATTGCATGAAGACATTTTTTATGGTTATTGATGTACATTGATGGTTGATGAATCTACTTAAGTAATTGCACATTCTTAGATCTGGATCTTGTTTTGTTAGGCTTTATCTACGCTAAAGCAATTTGCGACTTTGTCTTATTCTGTTAAGGATTGCACACATTATGTGAGTATGCCTTATTATGTTGTGCGCATGTTGTGAAAACAACTCCAAAAAGAGAAGAAAAGAGATATCAACGCCTTAGAAATAAGCCACTTTGAGGGGGAAACCTCCAATACATTACATGAATGAACAATTATTGGATGATTCAAATTACAAAACCTCCTTTCTATATATAGGAGTCCATGGGGCCACAATGTAATCCTAGTGGGGCCACAATGTAATCCTAGCCGACCTAACAATAATAATTTAAGGGCACAATAATAACAATATGGGGGTTACAAGGGTACAATAATAACAATAAGGGGGTTACACTAACAACAATAAGGGACTATACTAGTAATATAGGGATCTAACATGCCCCTCTCCTTCAAAAAAGTGTTGTCCTCAACGCTTGAGTAGCTCTGGGTGCTTCTGTATAAAATTCTCATCCTCCCATGTAGAATCTTCGGTGGGTAAGTTCTTCCACTTGATGAGATACTCTGAAATTGATCGATTCCGTAGTTGTCGAGTTCTTTTTTCTATGACTGCTTCAGGTTCCAATATGATCTTCCCTTCCCCATCAAGTTCTGGCAATACTGTTTGAACTGGAAGATTTTCACCTGTAACCTTCTTTAAGCATGAAACATGGAAAACTGGATGTACTCGCGAAGAAGCAGGAAGCTCCAATTTGTATGCCATAGTACCAATCTTTTTCAACACCTTGTAAGGACCATAGTACTTTGGTGATAATTTATTATCCTTCTTAGCTTGCTTGAGGGAAAATTGTTTGTATGGTTGTAGCCGTAAAAATACCCAATCTCCTACATCAAAACTTCTCTCGCTGCGATGTTGATCTGCCTGTTGTTTCATTCGATTTTGTGCCAAAATCAGGTTATCCTTTAAGAGTTGGAGAACTTCTTGCTGATGCTTGATCTGATCTTCCACTGCTTGAACCTTCGAATTTTCCCTTAAAGATGATGTTATCGATGGTGGATGATATCCATAAGTGCCATAAATGGGGTCATTTTTGCTGCAGTATGGAAGGAAGTGGTATACCACCATTCAGCGAGAGGAAACCACTTGACCCATTGTGTTTGTTTATCAGATACAAAACAATGAAAATATCCTTCCAAACATTTATTTACTATCTCTGTTTGACCATCAGATTGAGGATGATAAGATGAGCTATGAGCTAATTGAGTACCCAAACAAGAAAATAACTCCGTCCAAAAATTTCCCGTAAAAATGGGATATCTATCACTCACAATAACCCTTGGGCTTCCATGTAGCTTTTGAATTCTGTCCACAAATGTAGTAGCAACTGTACTTGCTTTAAATGGATGAGATAATGCACAAAAGTGTGCATACTTGGTAAGTCTATCAACTACCACCATGATGACACTCTTTCCTTCGGACTTAGGTAAACCTGTGATAAAATCCATTCAAATCTCCTCCCAACGTTGACTTGGAATGGATAAAGGTTGTAGAAGACCTGGGGTATTAATTGTCTCAACTTTATTCTGTTGGAAAACCAAACATTCAGCCACAAAATTTTGAATATCAAATTTAAGGCCATCCCAAAAAAATTCTTTCACCCCTTGGTAAGTTTTTAAAAATCATGGGTGTCCTCCTAAAGGAGAAGTGTGCAATTCCAAAAGAATCTTTTGTTTTTGTTGGGAGTTCTTACAAAGATATAAGCGATATTTGTACCATAAGGAATCATTTTTTCAGCTAAATGTAGCAGATGTACTAGGATCATGCTGCAACTTTTGAATGAGTGTCCACACTTCTTCATCCTTCTTCCATTCATCTCTTGCTTCGGTTATCCAATCTGGTTGGATAATATAAATGGTACAAAGCAATTCTTCCACCTCTTCATTCTTTCTTCAGCGTGCATCTGCAACAACGTTTATCTTCCCTTTTTTGTATATTATTTCAAAGTCATAACCCAACATCTTTGTGACCCATTTTTGCTGCTCTTCTGAAGATAGTCTTTGTTCCAAAAAAATTTTAAGACTATCATGATCAGTTTTTACCTTGAAGTGTCTTCCCATTAGGTAAGTTCTACATTTCTTTAGTGCGTGCAATATTGCTAATATTTCCTTCTCATAAATAGGTTTTTGTAAATACTTTCCTTTGATTGGAAGACTTTCAAAAGCAGTGGGTCTTCCTTCTTGCATTAAAACAACACCAATTCCATTTCCCGAGGCTTCAGATTCCACAATAAAGGTTTTTGTGAAGTCTGGCGTAGCTAAGACTAGTGCTAGGCAGATTGCCTCTTTAAGATGTTCAAAGGCCTTAGTTGCTTCAGGAGTCCATGAAAATGCATCTTTCTTCAATAATTTTGTTAGAGGTGCTGCTATTCTCCCATAATTCTTAAAAAGCTTTCAATAATACCCTGTTAACTCAAGAAATCCTTGCAACTGCTTTATGGTTGTGGGGAATTTCCATTCCTTAATGGCTTTAATTTTGTTTGGGTCTACCTTAACACCGTCATGAGATACAATATGACCCATATATTCCACCTCTTGTACTCCGAAGAAACATTTGGATGCTTTTGCATACAATTATTTCTCCTACAATAGTTTGAGCACCCTATCAACATGTTGAACATGATCCTTCCAAGACCTGTTGTAGATTAGTATACCATCAAAAACTACTAGCACAAATTTTATAAGGGTTTGAAAATGGAATTCATCAACCCTTGAAATGTATAAGGTGCATTGGTAAGGCCAAAAGGCATTACCAAAAATTCATAATGACCCTCATGAGTTCGAAATGTTGTTTTTAGAATATCTTCAGTCTTCATTCTAATTTGATGATGCCCTAAACAAAATCCAATTTGGTGAAATAAATTTCTCCATGTAATTCATCCAATAATTCATCAATCACAGGAATGGGAAATTTATCTTTAATGGTGAGCTTATTGAGCTCCCTATAATCTAGACACATCCGCCATGATCCATCCTTCTTATGTACGAATACTACAGAAGCAGAGAAATAACTTTGACTAGGTTTAATTATACCCGCCTCTAACATTTCTGCAATCATACATTCAATTTCACTCTTTTGGACATAAGGATATCTATAAGACCTGATGTTTGGAGGAACACTTCTTGGAATCAAATGAATAGCATGATCATGATCACGAATAGGTGGGAGTCCTTTTGGAGTTTCAAAAACCTTGGAATGATTGTCCAAGAGTTTTTGAAGATCTGAAGAAATAGATGATTTTGATGTTGGAACTTCTAGTGAGCATAATTGTGCAATTATGCCTCGTTTTTATTTCTTTAGAAGATTTTTCATGAAATTAGAGATTTTTAGCTTTCCCAGCTTCCCTGCAATACCCCATAATTCAACTTCCTTTCCTTATGAAAAAAAATTCAAGAAAAGTTCTTGAAAATTAAAAGCTACCGTCCCCAAAGATTGTAACCATTGTACTCCTAGTACAACATCAGCACCTCCCATAGGAATTGAAAGCATTGGAATATTCAATACATATTCCCCCATGGTTAGCTTGATATTATGGCATTTTCCAGAGAAATTTATAGTTCCTCCATTTTCAACCATCACTTGACATCATGGTGCTGGGTATAGGAAACAGTTCAATTCCTTGGCTACCTTACAATGAATAAAATTATGGGTACTACCTGAATCAATCAACACTATTACCTTTTTATTCATGATATGTCCTTCTATCTTAAGAGTTTGAGGAGTGGTAATTCCTACCAATGCATTACATGATATGGTCGGACTCATTTCTTCCTCTTCTTGGGTTGGTTCCTGGTGTATATCCTCTTCTTGTTCATTTTCTTCTTCCTCTTCACAATCTATGTAAAATAATTTCTTCTCAACACACTTATGACCTTTAGAGTAATTTCTATCACAACTGTAGAAAAGCCCTTTTGCTCTTTTTTCTTCCAATTATTGTGGTGTCAACCTTGTAGGTTGTGGAAATATAGGAGTAGCAACACTTCCCTCTTTATAGAAGTGAGTGGTAGGCTTCCTTGTTGCCATAATTTTACATTCAAAATTTCTTGCCAACCTGAATGCCTTCTCCAATGAATCAGGTTCCAAAAATTGAACTTCATGTTGGATGTTATCCTTTAAAGTACCTATGAAGAGATCAATCCTGTGTTCCTCTGGAATATCAGTTACCGTTATATTAAATTTTTGGAAGTCCTCAATGTGCTCCCCCATTAAACCCTTTTGTTTAAGATTTATCAATTGGCTAAATAAGGTGTTGCTCTTTGTATCCTCATAATGTGCTATCATTTCCTCCGTAAAAATTGACCAAGTGACAATTTTTTTACGGGAGAAAAGCCATCGATACCAGACAAATGTATTTTGTTCTAAATGTAAAGTTTCAATGCGTACCTTTTGTGTGTTTTGCACATTATGGAGATCAAAATATTGCTCCATCTGTAGTATCCATGTTATAGGATCCTTTAAATCAAACTTCCTCATATCCATTTTTGGAATATGGTGGTTCTTCCCGTCAATATTAGATTTTATGAAATCACGATTAACATTTATTTTGTTCGCATCATGAGTTTCCTCTACTATATTTTCACCATTAGGAAAATTTTCTTGTATCAACTTTGTCAAACCTTCCATGTCTTCTTTTAGATCATTCTTCATGTTTTCCATTTTCTCATCGATCTTAGCTTCCATGTCATCCATCTTAGATTCCATGCTAGTTTCCATGCCATCTATCTTAGATTCCATGCCATCTATCTTAGATTCCATTCCATTCTTCAAGCCATCCATTCCTTTCTTCAAACCATCCATCTTTGTTTCCACACCTTTCTTCAAAACTTCTATGTAATTTTTTGTTGCTCTTTGCGAGAACGAAATTTGTTGCACTTCCTCTTGTAATTTTGATACGTCATGTTGCCATTATTCGTCTTCATGAGTCATAGTAAAGCTTTCTAAAGGCTTAATGGGTGTTGAACTCTTTTTATGGGTCATTTAAGAATCCAATACTCATATCTATTCTAAAATATGCCCTTGGAATCAATTCAAACTGATTCTTCAAACAAGACTTATGCAATTCGCAAAAAAAAGTACGCACATTTTACTTGCTTTTGAGGAGCTCGATATTGAAATTGAATGATCTCTATAATTGCAGATCCTCAATATATGAAATTTAGCCTTGTAGTAGCCCTCTCAAGCTTCTTTCAAATTCCACAGGTCTGATCTAATTTGGATTCTTGAAGTCAAAGTTATGTCCAATCTCCCACAATGACCCAATTTTGGACAGGTTCAGTAGATCAAACTTGTACGACTTGCCATGTGTCATTTTTTCCTCCTTTGGCTCTGAAATTGAAATACCAAAAACTACAGTCCATGTAATTATGGCCACTTTTTACATCATTCCAATCTGATGTTCAGAGAGAGAGCTATGAAGATTTTCTTACGATCACCTCATTGAGATGAAATTTAGAAGCCTCAAAACGCCCTAACTTCCACAGATCATATCTTCGAAAATGTTGCGAACCAATATCTGAAATTTTGCAATGATGTTCCTTAGGATTGCGGCTTCGCACTCTAAAAATTTGAGCTTCTGACCCTTCGTAGAAAAAAAATTATTACGAAAATACCACGATGACCTGTTTAGGTTAAATTCAGGAGCCTGAAAAATGACCTAACTTGCACAGATCATATCTCCGAAAATATTGCGAACCAAGATTTGACATTTTGCGGCGATGTTCCTCAGGATTTTGGCTTCACACTCTAAAAATTTCAGATTCTGAAACTTCGTAGAAAAAAAAATTATAGCAAAAATTCCACGATGACCTATTTGGAGCAGCGAAACCCTAGAATCTCAAAGATCTGATACCAAATGTTGTGAAACCAGCTCCAAAAAGAGAAGAAAAGAGATATCAACACCTTAGAAATAAGCCACTTAAAGGGGGAAACCTCCAATAAATTACATGAATGAACAATTCTTGGATGATTCAAATTACAAAACCTCCTTTCTATATATAGGAGTCCATGGTGCCACAATGTAATCATAACCGACCTAATAATAATAATTTAAGGGCACAATAATAACAATATGGGGGTTACATAACAATAAGGGGGTTACACTAACAACAATAAGGGACTATACTAGTAATATAGGGACCTAACAGTGCATCTATTTATGATTGATATAAGTCTTGATTCAATTTTGCTAGGACCACTTCATTAATTTCTCCCTCAAGGTGCAGAATCCTGGTTCCAACACCTCCCCATACTGCTTCGAGTGAGACTTTGATCTGCACAAGCAGGTCATTGCCAAAAGGCCCAGTTGTTGGAGGATTTGTTGGTTTCTCCATAAACTTTGAACCTAGGTTAAGACCCCTCAATCCAACAAATGGTTATGTTGTCGGGACTGGGATCATTTTGAGAGAGTTTGATTTTGTGGCATCCTTCACAAAATGAATTTCAAGATTGGCTGGATAGAAAGATCCTTGAATTTGCACTCCAAGTGAATATAAGTACTAAGTTGTCTGACGAACAATGGGTACAGAAATACATTTATACAGAAGTGCATGAAATATTCTTTTTCTCCTTTGCACATGAGCTACATGAGTGGTTGTTGTGCTTAGCTAAATTCAATAACTACATAAAATATGATGCAGTCACAAAGTGGACTCCTGAATTGATCCAGCAAGTAGAGCAACTAGAAAATAAGATCACCCGCACGGTAGATCATTGGATTGATTGCCTCTTGGGAGGATTTATGACTGAATTTTCCATTGATCAATTTGTGTCATATTCTGAAGTAGAAAGAAGGTTTTTTAAAGGCCCTATAGGTAAGTTCCCATGCTCTTTGAATTTTTTGCTGAAAATGATATTATGTGAATGGTAGTATCTGTTCGAATATATTTCTTACATGCCTCGAAGAGGCCCGACTACATGCAGTGGAAATGTTTACCGCGAAGATTCTGCAAATTTTATTTATATCCCTCTAAAGCCTAGATCTGAGAGTGAAGGTGAACCAGAAACTAGTAGCTCTAGTGATTCTAAAGGAGAAAGTTCATCACACCAGAAACCCTTGAGTCTATTTCCAACTCCATCCACTCCACTTTTTCACTCACATCATAGATCACTTACTCCACTGCATATTCCATATCCACCACCACCTCCACCTCACCCAGAAGTAGATATGGCTACATCAATGAAGTTATTTAATTTCAAAGGAATTAGAAATGAGGATATTAACCTTTTTTGGTTTGTGACTGAGGTCGTATGGAAATCTCAGCAGGTTAACAATATTGATATCAGGAAGGCACGGTTGGCTACTATTTTCCAAGATCGTACATTATATTGGTACATCGGGTATGCTCAAGAAAACCCTATTTCTACCTTGGAACAAATAAAATTTTCCTTAAAAGATCAGTTTAATAAGTCTAAGTGATACTGATAGAAATGAAGGAGATTTTTCAGGAGGCTAATGAATCTGTATGGGAGGTTGATCAGAGGTTGAAGCATAGCATCAGAGATGGTGGATTTTTCATTGATGATACTCAACATAAGGAATGGTTCATTTCTATGTTTCTCCCACATCTGCGCTAGCCATTAGGACAACAAAATATTGCCACACAGGCTGAGGCTGTGGAGGTTGCAAAGAAAATGGAGGCTACTCCAACACCTGTTGCGCTAGGAAATCAACAAATTTAGAATCAGTTGGAAGACATGCATCTATAGATTCAAAGCCCACACAAGGACAAGGGAAAGGAGGCCTGCGTAGAGGTGTGGTGTATAAAATGTAAAGCTTCTGGGCACCATAAAGATCAGTGTCATGTCTTCAACAACTATCTGAACATTGGAGGTACTAATTCGTTGAATATTCCTGTGGGGTGCACAATCTGTCAAATTCTTGGATTACATGACATAGATTCTTGCCCAAGGATCGGAAAGTATTAACCTGACTTGAAGTAGTTTTTTTTCAGTATATGTTCGTCATTAGGGAATGATGAGCACCATTGTCATCATTAGATAAAGATGAAATATATATAATGCAAGTTGAGCCTACATCACCAGCATCCCCTTCTGGGTGCGAAAGATTTCAAGGAAGAGGCCGAGGCCGAGGAGGTGGATCAACTGGCCGAGGAAGAGTGTTGGCGAAAAATAAGGTCTCGCGGGCAAGACCCAGGTTCACAGGGTTGTGGCCAACAAGGGTCCGGTGTAGTCTAGTAACACGCCGGCATTTTCACCCTGTTCGGGAAGAACAGAGCGTCTCACCCGAGGCGTGCCGCGACCACATGGGAAAGGGGAAGAAATCATAGACGAGGAATAAACCCGCAACCATAGAAAGAAAGAGAATCCGTTACATATACCAGAATATTCATGCGAGATCACCAATCAAGTATATTGACAGTCGCAACTTAAAAATTTTAAAGCATGGTGAACACATCATAACACATAAACATAAAGACAGCAATCCTTCTTTTCATTAGTTCTTCAGCCAAATACAAGATTACACAGCTTCCTTCTCTGATAACCCATATATCAGATACAGATGAATCTAAGAACAGAGAATACAAAACATAGAGAGTAGAAACCAATGGAGAGAACAAGTCTGATTTCTCCGCGGCTGCTTCCGCATTCAATCATCCCGCAACATCAACCGATCGACCAATCTCCCAACCCCTCCTCTTCTGCAGCCGGGTGATTGCCTTTTATTCACCCGCTCGCCGCGACTGGCGGCTTCTCTGCGTCTTTGCTCTGGCTTTTCCCGACTTCTCTTCTGATATCTGCATGTTCTACTTCCTGTTCTCTGCTGTATCTCTTTCATCTGTACTTATCGCTGTTCTACCTCCAGTTATCAAGTGCTTTCGCATCGCCTTGTTAGCTCCGCAACTCCTGGTCGCGCTGTGCGGTCGCGTTAGCTGTGTGTATTCCCTCCGCAACTCAAAAAGAGTCCAAGTTCAAAATTCAAAACTTAAACAAAAACAAGGGCCCCAACAGGCCCCGACCACAATCCTTTGACTCGTCCGCGAGTCAATCGCAAATGACAGCCTCTACCTCCATACCTTCGCCGGCCTCTGTGCCCTGCTCTGCTGCTCTTTCTTCTGCTGCCCTTTCCTGTTGTACTCCGCCACCTGCTGATTCAAACAAGGGCCCCAACTCCGGGACCCGGCGGAGTGCTGCATCTCGAAGCTCCGTGAAAGTTACTACTGCTTGCTGCCATTCCTGCATAAGCAGGTCAGCATCTTGAACAATGCGGTTGGCTGTAGCTTCGTCAATGGGCGTCGGTGCATCCCCGAACAGGGTGGTGAGTTGGGACTCGGCAGTGGCGTCCAGCTGATGCATTGCCTCGGCATGGCTGCGAAGGGGCGGCCGCATCTCCCGGATGATGTGCTTAGTTGCGGCTGATGCGGCCTCTGTCGTCTGCATTTGAAGTTCCAACTCGTCCGTCTGAGCGTAGAGCTGGTCCAATCTGGCCTGGTCCGTGGTCGCCCGAATCTGAGTGGCGAGTTGTTGCAGTTGAGCAGAAATGGGCTGCGTTTTGACTGTCAGTGCGAGGGAGCACTCCTGCAAGCTTCGTAGAAGGGCCGAAGCCGCTGCTGTCGTGGAATGGAGAGTCCCTTGTAGATCGACTGCCTGTGCCTGTTTGGCAGTGACCGGTCCTGAATAATCAACGGGTGGATCTGGTAGGGTAGGCCGTGCGGCCAACGCCGCTTGTAGTTCCTGGTTCTCTCTGCAAATGGTGGTGAAGATATCTTGTAGCGGCGAGCCTGTACACAGTGCTGTCTTGTTCAAGGCAGTGTGAGTGAGCATGGTAAGCCCGTGCCTCCGGCCGTACGCTGGATGGTGCGCCCCCCGATTCAAGGTCGCCTGCCTCGTTCCTCGGAGGCAGGCCTCTCGCGCAGCCCATTGCGTTGTTCCAAGAAGCCGCCCGCACCCGCCCCTTGCTCGCGCAACGCTCCTCAAAAGCGCACGAACCGCCGACCGGTATAGGAATCGTCGCCGAATGACAGAACACCGGGCCGGGACCGCCAGCCGGCACGCGCGCGGGGGCACCGTCGAGGCGTTGTTCTCGAATAACGGGCCCTTCGCCCGCCGCCGGCTCGCGGCTGCTCGGCCTGCAGTCTCTGGAAGGTGGACCGGCGTCTGTTGTTGTACCGAAGTGGCCATATCAGGCTCTGGCCGGTCCTGCTGTGTGGTTGGCGCTGTGGAAGGGCTGATGGAATCAACCCCAACTCTGTCTGGCTGAACAAATGTAGTGGCAATGGGCTCCTGGGACGTGGCCACGGGGTCAACAGAAGGTACCACCGCGGCAGTACTGGAGGTGACCTCCGCCCCGTGGTCACCGCCGAAGAGGTCCCGGATCAAGGAATCGGACACAGTGGCTGAGGAAGTGAACGGATTGGAGGAAGTGGCGTGTGGTCTGCTGGTGGAGGGGGCGGTGGATGGAGTGACCGAGGAGGGAGGGAAACGAAGGTTGAGGAAATCCGCTGGGTCAATCAGCGGTTCCTCCGGGATCAAGGTAGCTGTGGGCGGCGTGACCGGCGGATCATCCTCCGTAAGGTCCACCACGGGATCTGCAATACGGGCCCGCTTGGGTGGGGGTGGCCCAGAGGAATCGGGTTCGGGGCCCGGTTCACCCATTGTCGTGATGATGGGGGTGGCAGAAGTGAACAGGGAAGTGGGAATTGGGGAAGTGAGGGAAGCAGTGTGGGAGAGACCAAGTGACCGGTTAAGAAGAAATTCATTAAACGAAGGAACTATAGGGGCGGTACTAGAAACAACCTGGGTGGCCACGTTGAGTCTTCGGACCTGGTCATTCATATGCTCCACAATGGGGACCAGCGCTTCGGGCAGGGTCGCTGCGCTCCCGGCCGCCTCTGTGGTTGTCGCTACCGCAACTGTGGAAGATCCGCCTGCACTGGTCGCGGCAGGCTGCTGGGCAGCCCGCATCCCATCAAAGTTATATCGCATGACTCCATCCTGAACGTGCCGAACGACCCCTGGCCATGATAGAACCTCTCTGTGGAAGATACTGTCGGTCAGCTGAAACCGCAAGGGCGCCATGTGAAATGTGTGGTGCGGGACACAAGCCGGCCGGATGAAGGTGTGATTGTGGCTGACGCCAAACCACACTTGTTCGCTGTATACATCCAGCAGGTTTCGGGGTACCCGCTGCGTAGAGGCCACCACAGCGACCATCATCTCGTACCATTCGCGGAACGCCTCCGCGTTCACCTGCTTGCTGCTGGGGGCCGTGGACACCTGCCAGGGGGAGTATCGCATCGCGAACGGTTGGCCCCCGTTGAGTTCCGCTGGTGTCCGTATCGGAGGAACATGCCATTTCCACATGGCGAAGGCTAGAAGCAAGTAGCCGTAGATAAAACTGGTGGTCCGTCTGTAATTGTCTTCGCAGGCCGCGAAGAGTTCCTTCAGCACGAACGCGCTCCAATTCAATCGGGCCCCCTTGACGCAGTGCTCCACAATAGAAATGGTGTCCAATGTGCACTCGCCCTTGGTGTAATGGTGCATGGTCTTGCTCGCTATCAGATAGCAAGCAAACCGGATTTCTGGTACATTGATCAAATCGATCTTGGCACCCTTGCCACCTCGGCGAGTACCATATTTGGTGTATAGGTCTGCCTCGGCTGATTTCCGGGCGCGCTTGGAGGCCGTCTGCCCTGCAGAGGAAACATCTGCCCCAAATTGACACAGCCCCGTAAGTCGACTAATATCTGCTGCATGGATTGGAATTTCCTCGTTCAACCATAGAGACCCGTTCTGCACCCGACTGAGGAGAAACCGGGTGCATTGCAGAACTGGGCCAGTAGTGCCGAAGACAGGGAGACTGCGTAAATTCATCAACGTCGACTGCTGAAGACCCCGGAATTCGTCCTTCATCCGACTGTTAGAGCTGCTCCCCGGTGTGTAGCGGTGTTCCATGAACGTCTGCCAATGCAGATGGGGAAACTCAGCCGGGTCGGACAAGTTAGCGTCCATGCAGGGCGCATTGTCGTACTTGCCGACCAGTGATGATTCGAGCCGGTGAATTCTGTGATCCAGCACCGGTTCCGGGACGGAGAGAACAGCTCTCGACATCTTTGCGCGTCTCTGATAGACCTGGAGGATTCGTCTGGAGTTCCCTGCTAAGTTCTGAGTGCTCGGAGGCTGCAAGTGCTCGGGAGTCGCTGAAGTTTCCAAACTGAATTGGTCCGTCATCCCGACGCCGATAGCCTTCATGCAAAATTGGGCCATCCGCTGGCACGCGCGGGGTTGATGAGACTCCATAACGGCATTTAATTCTTGCTATTATGCTTGCCTGCGATAATCGTGCGATCAATCGCAGGCCTGTGTGTAAACTGACAGTTGTTGACGGCGGCTTTGGACGATGGGCGTACCCGACGGCGGAGAGAACTGCGGCTGATGGGGAATGATTACGGTATGATTACTGTCCATTAAGGGAATTTATGACCAAAATCTGAGCTATCCTACGGACTGAAAAAAGGACTGACGGTTATGACCTGGACTGACGCTGGCACGAGGACAGATCCTTCGTGCAGGACACGCTGGACTGGGAGCGGCGTCCTACTGGGATGGCGCCCCGCCACGCTGGACTGGCGTTGCGACACGCTAGACTGGCCCGCTCCGACCATGGTCTGTTGCGGTATGGATGCCGCAAATGACGGTTTATTTGACTGACTGTAAAGAAATGGAAATGACTAACTATGCTCATCCCGGTTGCGGGAGAGTTATTCAACTACGCTACGCTACGGGTGCTCTCGGTTGCGAGAGTTATTGATGGAAAGAGAGAAGGTACCTACTCCTGGTAGGGCTTCAGGCGTGCGCCATTCACCCATCCTGGAAGAACTGAGCCGTCTAATTGTGCCAATCGAACGGCTCCTGAGTCGCGGATCTCGATAACAAAGTACGGTCCCAGCCAATGCGTCTGGAGCTTGCCTGGAAACTTCTGGAACCGGCTGTCGTACAAAAGAACCTTGCCGCCAACTTGGAAAGTTTTAGTCTTGATGTGGCGGTCATGCCATGCTTTCTGTCTGGCCTTCTGAACCTTCTGATGGAATTCCGCAAGAAACCGAGCTTCGTCTAGCTCCTGCAGCTCGTGGAGTCGTTCCTGCAGCGACTCATCCTCTGAGAAGTGAAGGGACGTTGCGATCAGAAGGCTGGGGACTGTGAACTCGGCGGGAATCACAGCTTCCCGGCCGTACACCAGCTTTAATGGCGTCTGGTTTGTCAACCGTTTTACCGTGGTCCGGTAAGCCCATAATGTCGCTGGTATCCGCTCATCCCAATCATCCCGCCGAGCGTTGCAGATTTTCGTCAAACCCTTCTCCAGAATCTTGTTGAAGGCTTCCACCGTGCCATTAGCCTGCGGGTGGTATGGACTGCTCTTATGATGCTGTATCGTAAATGTCTCCAGGAGCGACTTGATCGTGGCATTAATGAAATGCGTGCCTTGATCACTGGTCAGGCTGCGTGGGCAGCCAAAGCGGCTGATGATGTTTTCAAAGATGAACCGAGCAGCGGTCTCAGCGGAGCAGTCGCGTACCGCTGCTGCTTCCGCCCATCGCGTAAGATAATCAGTCGCCGTAATGATGTACCGAGCTTTGGAATGGCGAGCAACTGGTGCAATGGGCCCTACAAAGTCGACAGCCCACTTCTCAAATGGCCGCAACACATGCACGGGGTGTAGCGGAAGCTCATCTTTGTGCGAAGGCCGTCCCGTCCTCTGACAAATATCGCAACGTTTCACATAGGCCTTACAATCTGCATGCACCGTCGGCCACCATAGACCAGCTTGAAGTACCTTCCTTGCGGTGGGTTTAGCCCCCACGTGTCCGCCCGCAACTTCGCTGTGACATTCCCACATCACCGCTTCCCGTTCATGGTCAAGAACACACCTGCGCAACACCTCATCCAGGCCCAGCTTGTACAGCTGCCCTGCGATCAATTGATAATCGGCCGCCCGGACAACCAAGTGACGTTTCTGAAGCGGCGTGTAATCCTCGGAGCACTGTCCTGTGGTCAGATATGTGGCAATGTCAGCCAGGTAGTCTGGAATCGCTTCAACACGAAACAGATCAGCATCCGGAAGCTGATCATCCAACGGACCATCGTTTTCCCCCGACTCTAGTCTGGATAAATGATCAGGCCCGACATTTAGCCGGCCCGGTTTGACAATTACATCGAACGTAAACTCCTGAAAAAGGAGAAGCCACCGGCAAATCCTTCCTTCCAACACAGGTTTATTGACCAGATATTTTAAGGCCGAATGGTCCGTAAAAAATGTAAACTTCCCGCCCAGGAGGTAGTGACGGAACTTCTGGAGAGATTACACCATTTCCAGCGCCTCCCGCTCGGTCGTGGTATAATTCTTCTCCGCATTAGATAGGCGTCGGCTGGCGAAGTATACCGGGTGGTCAACTGTGGTTTCCCCGGGTTGCGCTAATACGGCGCCAAGTGCAATCCCGGACGCATCAATGTGTACGTGGAACTGCTTGTCCCAGTTTGGATGAACGAGAATGGGTGCCGTCGCCAATTTCTCTTTTAACGCGTCCAGTGCCTTCCTGCACTCTGCTGTCCATTCAAAAGCTTCTGACTTCCGCAACAGTTTCTCCAAAGGGGCAGTGATTTTGGCGTAGTTGCGGATAAAACGCCTATAGTATCCAGTGTGCCCGAGCAATGCCCGCAACTGTTTCACGTTCTCGGGGGCCTCCATGTGGACAATAACTGCGACCTTGGCGGGATCAACGCAGACCCCTTGCTTACACACCACGTGACCCAAGAGTGTGCCGAATGGTACTGCAAAAATACATTTCTTCAAATTCAAGGAAATCTGCAGCTGGCGACACCGATCGAACATAACACGCAACAGGGAGGCGTGTTTCTTCAGCAGGCTGTAAACGGTCCAATCATCCATGTAGACTTCCAAAAATTTGTGAATATACTCCCGGAAAGCAGCAATAACAATCCGGGAAAACACGGCTGGCGCGTTCTTCAGTCCAAACGGCATGACATGGTATGCGAATGATCCCCACTCGGTTGTGAATGTTGTCTTTGCCTTGTCCTCTTCAGCGATGCGCACCTGATGGTAGCCCGAAAACCCATCCGTGAAAGAGTAAGCTTCATTTCCCGCGACATGATCTAGTACTTCGTCGCTGAAGGGAGTGGGAAACGGATCGTGAATACAAGCATTGTTCAAACTCCGATAATCTACGCAGACCCGAATCTCTGCTTTATCCTTCTTGTTCTGGATGACAATGGGACTTACCCACTCCGCTTCCTCTACCGGAAAGATGAGCCCTGTAGCCAGCATTTTATCGATCTCCATCTTTACTTTCTCTTTGATGCGTGGATTTAATCGGTAGGGTCGGTGCTTGACCGGCCTCGCTCCTGGTTTCAGGGTGATGCGCATCTCACCCAAATCCCCTTTGATCCCCTTCAGGTCCGCAACTGAAGATGGGAATAGGTCTTCATACTCCCGAAGGAGGCTGAAAATTTCCCTGGTCGTCTCCGCGTCCCAGTAATCTCCCACTGTTGCCAGTTTCGGTTTCTCCTCCGTTCCTATGTTGAGCTTCTTTGTCTTTAGGGGCTGCAAATGGACTCCTTCTGTCGTTGGCTCGTCGCGGACACTCCGCTCGCCCTCCTTCTCGTCAAAATGGAGATGCCTCAGGTCCTCCAAACTGTCGTCCCCTGGTTCGCCGTCAACCCGTTGGAAAACCAACTCGCTCTTCACCCCTGAGCGTGACGCCACCGGTCCCTTATTGGGCTCGGGCTGGCGGAAAAACAGAACCTCCTTAACGGCTTGTAGGGCCTGAGATTCCTGTGCCGTCTCCCCTTCGAATGAGAAACTCTGGACGAACTTCTCCGCAACTGCTTGCCAAGAGCGGGTTCCCCGTCTCCGCTTTTCTGCTAGGTACCAGGCCTGGGGGATTGTACCCAGGGAGTGTATAAATCTGTGGACCCATAACTCCTCAGGGTACCTGGCGTTGCGCCACTGTTCCTCGCACGCCCGCAAGTGATGTCGTGGGT
The DNA here is from genome assembly GCA_034641835.2 of Pinus albicaulis. Lineage (NCBI taxonomy): Eukaryota > Viridiplantae > Streptophyta > Pinopsida > Pinales > Pinaceae > Pinus > Pinus albicaulis. Next base: position 691,204,443 of record CM076579.1, on the reverse strand, counting down.
CTGAGTCGCCATGGTGCTTAAGTGTAATACAGGGCCCTTCATCCTCTTTGAAGCGTGCCCGCAAGGCATCCGCCACCAGCTCCCATCGCAACAGAGTGTTGCGGTGATTGTTCCACCATCGTCCTAACGTTGACTTCAGAGCCACATTCATCAGGGGTATCCGGCATTCTTCTGGGACCCGGTCCTCCACCTTGAGGATAAAAGTATTCACTGCTTGCATGTTTGACAAAGTGGGGTACCCGCGGATCTCGGTCCCCACCCACCGGACCTGCGCGATGGTGGCACATCGCCGCGTGGTGGTCTCGTATCCCCCTTGCTGCCAATCTTCCCACGCAAGCTCGGATCCGAGTTCCGAGCTCTGCACACTCCGCCAACTGATAGATCCTGTTGCAGTCGGGTTGATATAATCTTCCCGCCTGCCGGCGGTCATCTGATAGAGGTGGTCCATCATCCGAGCGTCCTCCCGACTATCCACCGGTTCTGTGTATTGCGGTCCCTGATACGGGTCGAGAGGCTGAGTCACCCGTACCTCCCCATCCTCGAAAATCATCAGCTCCTTCTTGAGATCGATGATCGCATAATTCTCAAAAGCCCAATCAATGCCAAGTAAAGCAGGATAGGGGTCCTTATCGCCCATGATATCAATAACTTCGAAGTCGGCATAGGTCTTTACCCCCGCAACATCAACCTCGACACCCTCGAGTCGGCCGATTGGCAAAATACAGTACTGGTTCGCCATTCTGAGTTGGATCGGGGAATAGGCGAGCCGGGGCTTTCCAAGAGCCTCCCATGTCTTTCGCGGCAATATGTTGACGTCGGACCCCAGGTCCAACATTGTATCGCTGATTTGGAATCCTGCGATCTGTGTGTTAAGACGAAATTCTTTGCCCGTTCGCTGCTTGTTTCGCTTGACACGCTGCACGTATTGAGGCGTAGTGTCCACCAAGTTTCTGGGTTCTGCCCGGTCCTGCAGCGCTCCGTCCAATACCTGTCTGAGCTGCTGCCGCAGCACGGTGTCATCAAAAATCCTGAGAAACAGCCGGAGCCAGTCCGCAACTACAGCATCTGCGGCGTTCTGAGCCCCGGTTTTCGGCAGCTGGGGCTCCTCCAGCCCTCCTTCCTTTCGCAGCTGGGCGAATGCCTCAACCGCCTCCTAAAAGTACTTCTTCTGCACCTCGGGCCGAATCAACTTCTTCGGGGATGCCGGCCTCACCACTCGTACTGGCTCCTTCTCGTGGGCATCCTCACCAGTCTTCTTTCCGCCTCTCGTTATTATCGCAACATTCTGCATGTCAGGGGTTGCAACCCCTCGCGGTTCTGAGCCTATCAGATTCATGGCCTTCTGCCGCGCCCGCTCTTCCCACTTTTTGATGAGTTCTGGGCAGTCTTCAGTGGCGTGGGCGTTGACCCGGCACTGGGAGCACCAGGGTCGTCGCGGAAGGGGACATTCTCGAGCCACATGACCCTCCTGGTCACAGTTGTAGCATTTTACCGGCCCGCGTCCTCCTGCTCGGCCTCCCCGCATGCCGCCACCTCTGCCCCTTGCGGCCTCGTTGACCCGGTACGAGGGCCGATCCAGTCGATCCGCAAGTGCGTCTAACGCCCTGCACTGCTCTGTGTGGTGCGTCGTGGACACACAAAATTCGCAATATACATTATTCGGCACCGTGGAGTACTTTTGTAATATCGGGCACATCCGAGGAGGATGTCCGATCGTTCGGCAGATTTCACAGTACTCTGGGTTGGAGGACCCCGGTTGCGGTGGAAACCCCGCAAAGGCCTGTTGCGTCTGGTATACCCCCTGCGGATTCATTGCCGTGCCGCCCCCTGGTGGTGGCCCCCCCTGGATAGCCGCAACTGAGGGTCCAACTCCCGCGCCGCGCAACCGAGGACATTCGGTTGCGACGTGCCCCTCGACCAGGCACTGAGTACACCAAACATTCGGTCGCGCTGGTCTTGCTGGCTGAATTTCTTTGAGCGTTTCAGTTAAACTAGCGATCTGATGTTGCAACCCTATCAGCGAAGGGTCTTGCGGAGCCAGCCCCCCCCTGTATTCCTGGGGGTATCCCGCCATGGCTTCAATCTTCATGGCCTGCTCGAGAGCATCTTGCAGATTATCAATCTTCTGCTGAGTGAGAGGGGTTCGCGTCAAGGGAAGTAGAGCCTTGATGAACCAGTCCCTCTGGTGGTTTGGATCGATCGGGTAGCTCAGTTTCCCGATCGCGTCCTTGAATCGCCGCATCAACTCCCATGCGGTCCCGCCTTCCTTCTGCTTAATTTCCCATAGCTCGGACAGACCCTGCTGGTCCGTCTGGGGGAGCTTGAATTCGCGGACAAAATCCCGCTTTACGTCCGCAATTACAGGATTAGGGTGCGCCTCATACCACTTGATGAACCACCGCAGAGCTCTCTCTCTGAGCGTGGTTTGGAACTCTATCAACTTCCCTGCATCCGGTGTCTGTCGAGCCCTCCAGATGGCTTCGCACAGATACCAGTGTTGTTCTACATCGTCGTTTCCCCGGCCAGAGAACTCTGGGTACCGAGTGAAAGATCCAGCCATGTATACCGGCGGTGAATTAACCAAGATAAAACCTCCAGGTCCGGGTTGCGTAACGGTCCCGCTAGGGAAAAAATTACTACTCGTAACGCTGCTGCTACTGGGCGTTACCGGCGCCGCTGAACTTCTAGATAACTGACTTAAAGCTTGTAACTGAACAAAAATATTTCTTAACGGTTGATAAAGTACCAGGGGAAGGTCGGGATCCTGGCCATGCAGAAGGTGGGACGTAGGGCTGCCTGGAGGGGTGGGTGCCGTCTGATCCTGAAACATCTGCTGCATCACGTCGTACCATTCATCATCGGAACTTTCTTCGAGCTGCATCTTTTCCTTATCCGTGTTAATCGTTACTGCTCTTTCTCGCATCCTCGGGCTCCCATGCACCCGCTGTACGTCTGCTGCTGTCCCGTCTCCTGTTCGGGTATCCAATCCCATGGTTCCTGTCCTCTGAGGCGCCTCCTTCTGGTTCTTCTTCTCAATCTCCCTTCTCTTCAAGTCTCTCATTACCCTTCTTCGCCACCTATCGGCGATTTGTGCCCGCCGATGTGCACGTAACTCCCGCAACTTGCATGCGGCCTCAACGTCCATCCCCCGGTCCCTACTCCTACAGTCTACACAGCATCGGTCCCCTCAATCCTTCCCCCAGCACGGGTGGTTTACGCTTCCATACTCGTTTTGTGGAATTCAATCAACCCTTCGTCCACCATTAGGGCTTTGATCCACAGCGGAATTTCCTTCAGCAGTTTTCCCCTCAGCCCTGAGTGAAACACAACCTCAGCCTTTGAGAAAGATTGGTAGCACTCAGCGGCAAACTCCACAACGTATCCTTCCAACGTGGTCTTTACCCAAAACTCCACTGCGCGGGATAGTTCGGTATCTACCCGGTGTAGCGCCACCAAGTCTTCGTGCGCCCACCTGCGGTTTATCTTCCGCAAGCCTTCTTGGGCCGCCTTCGTTTGTAACCTCCGCAACCAGTTGTAAAGATCCGTGGGAAACCTTCCCCAGAAAATTTCGTACGTATCGCTAGCTGAGTCAGAGAAAAGAACAAGCTCCCTGACCGCCGCCTCCTTTTTCTTAATCAGCTCCGCCTGCTGAGTAATAAAATGGTCAAGATGATCATCCCACCATCGCCGTATTGCTCCTTCAAAGATCCTCGAGACCATGATCTAGATCCCCTCAGAACATACGGGTCCCGGCAGCGGAACCATTTGTTGGCGAAAAATAAGGTCTCGCGGGCAAGACCCAGGTTCACAGGGTTGTGGCCAACAAGGGTCCGGAGTAGTCTAGTAACACGCCGGCATTGTCACCCTGCTCAGGAAGAACAGAGCGTCTCACCCGAGGCGTGCCGCGACCACATGGGAAAGGGGAAGAAATCACAGACGAGGAATAAACCCGCAACCATAGAAAGAAAGAGAATCCGTTATATATACCAGAATATTCATGCGAGATCACCAATCAAGTATATTGACAGTCGCAACTTAAAAATTTTAAAGCATGGTGAACACATCATAACACATAAACCTAAAGACAGCAATCCTTCTTTTCATTAGTCTTCAGCCAAATACAAGATTACACAGCTTCCTTCTCTGATAACCCATATATCAGATACAGATGAATCTAAGAACAGAGAATACAAAACATAGAGAGTAGAAACCAATGGAGAGAACAAGTCTGATTTCTCCGCGGCTGCTTCCGCATTCAATCATCCCGCAACAGCAACCGATCAACCAACCAACCAACCAACCATCCAACCATCCTCTTCTGCAGCCGGGTGATTGCCTTTTATTCACCCGCTCGCCGCGACTGGCGGCTTCTCTGCGTCTTTGCTCTGGCTTTTCCCGACTTCTTTTCTGATATCTGCATGTTCTACTTCCTGTTCTCTGTTGTATCTCTTTCATCTGTACTTATCGCTGTTCTACCTCCAGTTATCAAGTGCTTCCGCATCGCCTTGTTAGCTCCGCAACTCCTGGTCGCGCGGTGCGGTCGCGTTAGCTGTGTGTATTCCCTCCGCAACTCAAAAAGAGTCCAAGTTCAAAATTCAAAACTTAAACAAAAACAAGGGCCCCAACAAAGAGAACAAGTCATTTTCTATAAATGTGGAGATGATGTTGGCCATTATGTGCGTGACTGTATGAATCCAGCATGACAATCCTGTAGGTATTGTAGACAATTTGATCATGTCATAGAAGAGTGTCCTGTCTTGATTGCTAAAATACAGGAAAAGAAGACGCTGACTCCAACAAAAAATCTTCAGATGGTGAGATATGAAACCCGTGAAGAATATCCCATTCTTAATGTGGTTATTAGGAGCGGTGTAGCCACCAATGAACATAAAGGAAAGAAACTAGCCACTGATGTATGGATCTGTAGAGCACCTAAAAATAAGGAAAGTGTTTAATCTTCAGCACACGAAGGAGACCTTTGTTGAAGCATGGAAATAATTTGCAGAAGGAAGTTCCTCAACCGCAAAAAGACCGATGAAGGAAGTAGGAGGAGATGAAGAGATCAAACCATTTCTACAAGCATGTATAAATTTATTGTGTAACAAGAAAGTGATAGAAAACCTTCAAACCTTGATAGATAATTTAGCAGAGAAGGAACAGTTTATGGTAGAACAATGATCGGTCAACAAAATATACAAGAAAAATAAGATAACGGGTAGGGAGATGTGTATGACCATGCATATTTGTGCTTATGAGATGAACTAGGTGATTCTAGATATAGCATCGAATGCTAATGTTCTACCTAAGAAAAAATGGCAGTGCATGGGAGATCCAAAGTTGGAGTGGTCTACCATCCAACTGTGCATGGCCAATCAAAGAAGATCATTCCTTTAGGGAGGTTGTCGCAAGTTATGGTCAGTATAGAATGTGTTAAGGTGATGGCAGACTTTGAATTCATACAGATTTTTGATGATACTGATCCTTATCCTGCACTGCTATGGTTGGACTAGACCATTGACATGGATGGTTTCATCAATCTGAAGAAACGGAAGATGGAATTTGAAAGAAATGGAGTCAGGGTGATCATTCCTCTAGATCCTGCAAAAGGACAAATATATATAGATCCGGTATGCACTGATGATGATATCGATCAAATCTATATGCTAACCTTGTTCGAGGAAGACTGGAATAATCCCACAACATATGGAAATCTTAAGTGTGAGAATTTAATATCCCAAAATGTGGAATGCAACAATAAATGAACAAAAAACTCGAAATAGAAGTGCAAATCAACTCATTAACATTGGAGACCAATATGGACACATATCATCATGTATTATATCATCAAATCAATACATGATAGTGAGGCATGAATCATATACAACGAGGAAACAAGCCTCCCATAAGCAATCACTCCTAAATCTGAATTGCTGCTACAATACAAAATGTCGGAAGACTACTATAGCACAGTTATAAACACACTGCTACAAAAAAATAATGTACAAAATATGTAGGGCTGTTATATGCCTCAAAACATATGCCCAATACATATCTAGGCTTAATGCAAACTCCTACAAAGAGCCTAGAAAGGGTTTTCAGAAATACACCCAATACAAGATGGGATATAAAGCCCAAGGGCTGAATATTCACTAAAAACAAAAGCACATGAGTGTAGAAGGATGAAATATATTAGATCTGATGTAGATACCCTCAAAGGCCTCCTCAAATGAAAGGTTGAACCCTTCAATCCCACTTCAAAGGAGCCACAAGATCTCGCTCTAAAGCTGCCCTAAAAAATAATGCAATTTGTAGATAGAAAAGCACTAGAAATAATGGAAACTAGTTGGCCTGGTGCCAAAGATCTGAAATGTGACCAAGATGTCTCCAAATTTATCTCCCAAGTGAAGGAATCCTTCCTCCAATGAGAAACTAGCTCATAAAGTGGGTTTCTAAACCCTCCACTGCAACACCCTGCAACACAGCACAATAACATACTGAAACTACGCTAATGAAGAAGCTGTATCTTTGCCTAAAAACCTAAATGTGGAAATGAATGCAATGCTCTCCCAAGAGTCCTCTCAAGGAAAGATATGGGATTCCCGCTCGGGAACACCCGGTGCTAAACAACACAACAATCTCAACTAAACAGCTGAAGAATGGAAGTAGTCTAAACAGACCATATACAAAATAATATTCCAAAAAAATGCCCTCATATGGCTGCCATCCTCTTCCTTAAATATATTATGAGTTTACTTGCCCTTGGCCCCACTCAATTAGATCATTTCCTCCATGAGATCAATCTCCCTCCAAAACTGCGTTATTCCTCATTTAATCTCCACTCCTCCATAACATCGTTGTTGACTTGGTCAAAGTTGACTAAATCAACATGATCTAACCCCTGGTCACACTTGGAGGTGCTTTATTTAGCTGCAAAAAGGCCTCCTTTCACACTTGAAGTTTTTTTATTACTGCTAAGGATATGTATGGGCCTCCCCTCTCACTTATTCACCTACCTAGTGACAAAAAACAAACTATAATATTCCATTTAGCTTAAGGCTAAATTTTTGGAATATTACAGTCCTCCCCTCCAAAATGTTTCTTGTCCTCAAGCGATTGTAAATGTGGAGAAAAATTCCTCCCCTCCTCTTGTGGCCTCCTCATCAATAGTCCCCACCACTGCTCAAAATAATCTACAATAAATCTTCCCTCCAATGTTTCCTCCCAAGTATGCAAAACCAAATGGCTCACATCATGAAAAGGTGGAAGGTGTAAGTGGAAACCTTCTTGTTGTCCAATGGCCTCCTCAAGGTAGGAGTGATGACAAGCATAGGGGATTTCATTCCCAATGATAAACTCCCAAACCCATGCTATCATCCAAATGAAATGAGCCATTCTAGGTAGCTCATCAAAAGGATCCTCAACCCCCGGTTCATGCAATGTATTGGGGCTGCATGGAGAGATTAAATTCTTCCACCCAAGTTGTTTCTCTCTCCATTTATGGTATGTATGGGGCTACTACTGATATTGGGCTGAAATTTCATGGCCTCTAAGAATGGCCCAAGATACCCCACCAAACAAAACATCCATGAAGTGCTTCCCCCAAGCACTCAAGTTCTCCAAATGGCTCCTCCTACATGAAGACAAGAGACATAGTGTGGAAATCATGGTTTTCCCATTGTTTCTCCTAAAACATGAAACATATAAAATAGGGAGAATCCTACTCCAAATGGGCACCTCCAACTCTTGTGCCACTCTCCCAACAAAGCTTCCCATAAACATAAGAACATCATCAATATATGGAAGCAAAAAACCAATGAAAACAAGTTGCCATATGACAATCGGGAGGTGGATCATAGTTCCACATATGGAAATAGTGTAGTGCATCCTTTGTATGCCTTAAAACAAAGAATAAAAAGTGTCTTTCCAGCCACTTTTTTGCTACCACAATCATCCTACAAGATAGGATCATGAAATTAAAATGTGGTGCCAATGGTGCACACCAAGAATCATATGGCTTCCCCCACAAACCACCAATAGAATAGCCAACTTCAATGCTACAATTGTCCTCAAGAACATCATAATATAATATATAAGAAGGAATGACCCTTCTTAGTACAACATGTTTCTCATATAATGTAAAGGAGTACAAGTCATAATGAAAAAATGTACCTTCTCTACTATGTACTTTGATCATTGAGCTGAAATGGCTCAACTAAAATCTCTCCCTCACTCCCAATGAGTAGGGAAGTGGCTGTGACAACCTCTCCATCACCATCTGGGCTATGCATCTCTCCATATGCTGATATATATCCTTCTGGATGCCCTCCCAAGTGAGCTCCTCCATCAAAGAATGAAATGCATCAAGGTGCATGGAAAGAAAGTCCACATGTGCTGCATGTAGTAGCTTCCTCTTGAGCTCAAAAACTCTAGTCAAGAAGACTCTACCATAGGAAAATATGACCTCATCCTCTACCATGTATCTATCATCTCCCTCCGGGTCATCAAGAATCATGCAAGCACCAAGATCCTTGGAGTACTCTACCAAAGGTTGAGACCTCCAATATGGATCAACCCTCCTAAGAGACAACGCTGAAGATTTGAAATGCGAAGCTCCCCACATGCTTCTATCTTCCCCTTTGACATCCCTCATGCCAAATTCATCCTCCAAAATGTTGCCATTCCCATCATGTAGATGCTCATGCTCAAATAGAAGTGGTGACCTTTGGAAGTTGGCCTCCCATGAGAAGCTACTATCCAAAAAGAACCTCCTAATCTTGGCTAATGTAAGCATGATTGGCCTCCATCTACTTCAATTTATGGAGGATTCATTCCTCAAGGGAAGTACCCTCTGTTTCTCCAAACCCATGGAGTGGCTCCCTTGCACCATAGTGGTGTCATCCCCCATCACTGCAGCAACTTTTGTCAACAAAAAATATGTATTGAGAGTGGGTAATGCTGAAAATGGGAGAATGTCTCCCTCCTCCTTGAGTCTACCCCAGACTCTCTGCACTATAATGGACCCCTCCAAAGTATCCACCCCTCTGGTATCTAATAGTGGTGCAACCCCATGTGAAGCATCTCTCATCATCTTCTGATCTGATGGTCTCCCAGGTGGAATGCCTCCATGTAGTGAGACATCAATGTCAAGAGTAGACTGCTCATATGGATGAACAACTTTGTCCTTGCCCTCATTGCGCAAATCAGTCTGCCTCTTCTATGCATCACCCTTCTGAAATAGATAGGGGTGTGTGCTCCTCATCTGTGATGTTGATCATCTTCCCTTCCTTCTCCTTCCATCTGCAAGGTTTCACAATCATGTTATTCATTGATTGTGCCTTGACCTCCACATATGAAATCCTCAGGAACTTCTTGCAATGATACAATAATTCCTCTTGTTAGAGAAAGTGCTCCATATTCCTCTGCATGAGGTGCTAGATATTCTCTAGATATGACAAAGTTGTTGCCCCCAACCTTCTCTTCCTCTTCAATATGAATGGGAAAATTTTCAATAAGAGGATCCTCTTTTGAAAAATGGATCTCCATGCCCTCTTGTCCAAGAATATGAGATAGAGACCTTGCCTCTAGCAAAGTATTATGCAAGATATTAGCCTCTTCAATAGTTTTCTAAAGTGGAGTTGAGTTTATAGGTCCTTAAAACCCATGCAAAAGTTTTATTTGTTTTGGTTTGTTTAACTTCATCAAAAGTGTTGTAGAATGTTTTCCATCAAACCTTTCCACTAGCCTCCTAGTGAACTTTTCATAAGTATATGTATGTGCATTTTTTAAAGAAAATGACTCAAATATCCACCAAGCATAGGCCTTACCTCCAAAATGCAGCGCTGCAACTTTGATGGATTTTTCTTCAGAAACTTAGTGCTACTACAAATAGGTGTCTAGCTCCTCCACCCAAGCTCTAGCTGAAAATTTAGGTGAACCATCAAAAGTAGATAGAAAAACTCTACCCATATCATGCTGCTTACTCCACTCCACCTTGATCTTGCAAAACTCTTGGAAGGTGATATGATCTATGAATCTCTTAGTTTGAGATTCATATTCTTGCAAATAATCACTAAGAGTTTCTCTCCTAGGCATTTCTTCTTCTCCTATCTCCCTTATAGTAGATCTGGGCATATGACTGCGATGTGAATCATAGTGTGTGGTTGCGTGCTTACACTCATCATATGAAAATCTATAGTTTTCTTTAGATCCAAACTCTCTTGGAGATTCTCTACACATCTCCCTTCTCATCTTCTTGAGATCTCCCTTAATGCTCTGGATAGTTTGAAAAGAAGCTTTAAAAGCCTCTCTTCCTTCCTTCCTCCAAATAATGGAGTCTTCCTTTTGTCTTTTCTATACATCTCTTCTTCTTCTTATTCTCCTTATATCATAATGGTCAAAGACACGCAGGCTGAGCCAAGATTAGGCTTCGATACCACTATAATATCCCAAAATGGGGAATGCAGCAATATATGAAAAAAAAAATGGAAACAGTAGTGTAAATAAACTCATTAACATTGGAGACCAATATGGAGACATATCATCATGTATTATATCAACAAATCAATACATAATAGTGAGGCATGAATAATATACAACAAGGAAACAAGCCTCCCATAAGCAATCACCCCTAAATCTGAACTGCTGCTACAATAAAAAATGTCGGAAGACTACTGCATAACAGTTATAAACACACTACTACAGCAAAATAATGTACAAAATATGTAGGATTTTTATATGCCTCAAAATATATGCATAATACAGATCTAGGCTTAATACAAACTCCTACAAAGAACCCGGAAAGGGTTTTCAAAAATACACCCAAAGATGGGATCTAAAGCCCAAGGGCTAAAGATTCACTGAAAACTAAAGCACATTAGTGTAGAAGGCTGAAATATAGCATATCTGATGTAGATCCCCTCAAAGGCCTCCTCCAATGAAAGTTTGAACCCGTCAATCACTGGAAAACACTCCAAAGGAGCCACAAGATCTTGCGCTGAAGCTGCCCTAAAAAATAATGAAATTCCTAGATATAAAAGAACTGGAAATGATGGGAAATAGTTGGAATAGTTCCAAAGATCTGAAATGTGACCAAGAGCTCTCCAAACTAATCTCCCAAGTGAAGGAATCCTTCTTCCAATGAGAAACTAGCTCAGAAAGTGGGTTTCTAAACCCTCCACTGCAACACCCTTTGCAACACAACACAATAACCTGTAGAAACTACATTGATGAAGAGGTTGTAGCTTGGCCTGAAAACCTGAATGTGAAAATAAATGCAATTCTCTCCCAATAGGCCTCTCAAGGAAAGAGATGGGATTCCCGCTCGGGAACACCCAGTGCTAAACAACATAGCAATCTCAACTAAACAGTTGAAGAATGCAAGTAGTCTAAATAAAACATATACAAAATAATATTCTAAAAACATCCCCTCATATGGCCACCATCCTCTTCCTTAAATAGATTATGAGCTTATTTTCCCTTGGCCCCACTCAATTAGATCATTTCCTCCATGAGATCAATCTCCCTCCAAAACTGCGTTATTCCTCATTTAATCTCCACTCCTCCATAACAATGTTGTTGGCTTGGTCAAATTTGACTGAATCAACATGATCCAACCCCTATTCACACTTGGAGGTGATTTATTTAGCTGCTAAAAAGGTATCCTTTCACACTTGAAGTGTTTTTATTGCTGCTAAGGAGACTTATGGGCCTTCCGACCCACTTATTCACCTACCTAGTGACAAAACAAACTATAATATTCCTTTGAGCTTAAAGCTAAATTTTTGGAATATTACAAAGAATGATATATCTTGTTTTTTAGAGACTAATGAAGAAATAGAAAATTTTAGAACCAATTGCATGAGGTATCTGTGTTGCGTTGAAATTGCGTGACCAATATTTGTGATGTATAACATCGGAGGTAAGTGATTTTCCACACTATGGCGGATTAACTGATATAAACATGTTTATAGGGGAGCTTGAAAGGACTGTGCATGAAGCACAAAGGTTCCATGCTCTAGATCTTGGTTTGCATGCTACTCCCGCAAGATGGTGGGAAACTCATAAGTAAAACATGGGAAATTAGGAGGAATGTGCGTGCATGATGAGGTTGCGGTTTGAATGTCCAGTCATTAAAATGGACGATGTTTACTCTAGCATAGAAGATCTGTGTAGACATTTGGCAAGATGGAATTAGGTATGAGGCATAGAGCCAAAGCCTGAATGGGTCCATATGTTTATTCACACGTTGGGAAAGGTGTGTACTGAATGGTATTTGGAGACAGATCTGCGCAGAGGCACTAGTGAATGATCTGCTCTAACAGAGAGTTTTATTCTTACATTTAGCTTTGAGAGTGGATTTGATATAGTTGGCCAATATTTGCATAATATCCAAGAAGTCAAATTTGATACCACAAAGCTTGCAATCGAGTGGGCTCCACCAACCTGGGACGTGCAGATGAAAGCTATTTTGAATTGCAGGAACCTAACAATGGAAGAAAGTGAAGAGAATCCAAGGAATATTATGATTCTCGAATCTGAAGAACAGCCTGCTATAGATGGACCCTCGGTCACCTTAATAGATGTGACAAATCCCCTAAAAATTAGGCAAGTGAATATTGGATCTGAACAACAACCTAAGTTAGCAAATATTGGAGATTACTCGGATGATGATACAGTAGGCAAGGTTACTGAGTTGCTAATAGAATATCAAGATTTGTTCCCTACAATGTTATTAGAGCTGAAAGGAATAATTAGGGAACTTGGAGTTATGAAGATCACATTGAAACTTGATGTGTGCCTAGTAAAACAATACCCATATAGGCTGAAACCAAGATATAAGCAGAAGATGAAAGAAGAGTTGGAAAAAATGGTTGTTGCAAGCATCATTGAACCTATAGAAGAGTCTGACTAGGTAAGTCCAATGGTTGTGCAAGATAAGAAGGCCAAGGGTAAAATCAATATTTGTGCAGATCTGTGTAAACTGAATGATTATTGTGTGCATGATCCATTCCCAACTCCATTCTCTGATGAAATCTTGGATAATTTTGGCGACAAAGAATCATATTCCTTCATAGATGGGTTTTCAGGATATCATCAAATCCAGATTGCGCCATAAGATAGGAGTAGGACCACCTTTGCTATTGAATGGGTATCCTTCCAATATACAATTATGCCCCTTGGATTGAAGAATTCTTGTGCCATTTTCTCGTGCATAGTATTTGCTGCTTTCAAAGAATTTATCCACAAGGTTTTGGAGGTATTTTTTGATGATTGGATTATATTTGGGTTGTTTAATAAGCATGTGTCAAATTTTCGCTTAATGCTACATACCTGTAGGAAGTATCAGATCTCCTTGAATTTGAAGAAGTGTATATTATGTGTACCATTTTGGATACTGCTGGGACACATTGTCTGCTAGCAGGGGTTAATGGTAGATCCTGCAAAGATTGCAGTCATAGTTAATTTGGAGGTACCTAAGAATGTTAAGAAGTTGCACTCAATATTGGGGCATACTGGATATTATAGGAAGTTTATTCATGTTTATGCGCTGATAACTACTCCCATGGAAAATTTGCTCAAGAAGCATGCAACATTATATTGGGATGAGGATTGTCATAAGATTTTCAAGTTGCTAAAGGAAAAGATCCTCAATGCACCCATCCTATTCTTACCAGATTGGTCAAAGATGTTCCATGTACATGTTGATGCCTCCTGTATTGCGCTCGGAGCTATATTTGCGTAACCAAGAGTGGGTGAAATTGATCATCCTATTTCTTATGCAAGTCGGAATATTTCATGTGCATAAAAAATTACTCAACCATGGAAAGGGAAGGGCTCGCAATGGTGTACGCGCTACAAAAATTCCTCCACTATATGTTAGGAGGTCACTTTAAGATGTTCACTGATAATTTTACTTTGAAGTACTTGGTAAATAAGCCTATGTTGGGGGGGGGATATCTGCAGGTGTTTGTTGTTATTCCAGGAATATGATTTTGAGATTATGGTAAAACTAGGAAGATTGAATGTTGGGCCAGAACATCTATCCTGAATTGAAATGGGTGAGGAACCTAGAAACTTGGAAGATGGATTGCCATATGCACAGTTGTTTTCGATAAAGGTGGTTCATGAAAATTTCCCTAATATCATTCATTTTTTGACTACTAGACACATGTTTGATGAATATTGCTGGATAGTTGTAAAAAATGGGTGCATATGAGGTTCTCCAAAGATATGTCCTAGAGTATCAGAGATGTGCAATCCTAAATGAAGCTCATGGAGGGGTTGGGGTGGTCATTGTGTAGGTAATTCCTTTTGGCAGAAGATTTTGCAAGTTGGGTTATGGTGGCCCACGCTACATAATGATGCCTATGCGCATTGTCACAAATGTGACGTATGTCAGAGGACGGTAAATCCATCACACAGAGACAAGATTCTCTTACATCCACAGATGGCCTTGAAATCTTTTGAGAAATGGGCTATAGATTGTGTGGGACCTATTAATCCTCCAAGAAAGAAGGGTGGTGTGTGCTACATTATTACTACGATGGATTATGTAACCAGATGGGTTGAAGCCAAACTTTGTGAAGAATTGTACGACTGATACTACTGCGTAGTTTATATTTGAGAATATTTTGACTCGGTTTGGTTGTACTAATATTTCTATAAGCGATAAGGGTAAACATATTCTAAATATACCATTGAAGCCTTGACATAAGAATTCAAGATGCATCATCAGAAGATATTTCCCTATCACCCTCAAGAAAATGGCACGGTTGAAGCAGTAAAAAAGATACTGGAAACTTCATTGACCTAGGTGTGCAATGCTAACTGAAATGATTGAGATGAGCAAGTCCCAGGAGTTCTATTGGCATATGGGACCACTTTCAAGAAGCTAATTGGAAGGACGCCTTTCAGGATGGTATATGGGAAATAAGTTGTGTTTCCAAAGGAGTTCATTGTTCCTATTCTGTACATTGCAGCATTCACGAATATGGTTGAAGAAGATGCTCTAGAAGACCGGTTTTCATAGTTGGTTGCTCTAGAAGAAAATCGTTTTATTGCAAATTATCACCACAAGGTTCAAAAAGTGCACTAGAAAGCATGGAATGATAGGCATATAAAGAAAAATGTGTTCAAGGGAGATGATTTGGTCTTACTTTATGACAACAAGTTTGCGTGCCACCCACAGAAATTGACTATGCATTAGCTAGGGCCCTGTGTTGTTGAGGAAATCACTGAGGTGTTGTGCGTGTAGCCACACTGAGCGGTGAATACCTTCCTAGGTATGTCAATGGAAGTCATCTCAAGCCGTATAGGGATGACCTATGCCTACGAAATGACTATATGGCTAGAATATTAGCATTTCGCAGAGGGGATGGTGGATGCACTATAAGGTGTGACACGCACATGGTAGTTGCATGAGGAGGTTGATTGGGTTGAAAAGGTGTAAAAAACTAGCCATTGGAATAGTAGAACTGGAAAAGACAAATTTATTACCATTTATGGGACTATATAGGTTTCATTTAATGAAGGTATTTTTCCATATTTGGGATCATTTTGTCAGTAATGGAGACTCATTAATTCAGAAGGAGTCATTGAAGGTGCGTGAAAAGTATAAATATGCCCTATGGGGTCGCAATAATTCCCTTTGCTTTCTAAGTGAATTCTTTGCTTTGAGCTCCTTTATTTTCGCTGTATATTTTGTGTCTATGTCTGGTTTGGATCGAGGGTTCGAGGATGTGTTGCACCAAGTAGGTTTGGGCTACGTTATTTCTAAGAGTATGATGGCCATGAGACCCAGAGATGACCCTATTATGTGTGAGGTCGCAACTATTGAAACACTTGTGCCCCCCAAGTCGAAGAAGGGGTAGTCTTCTGGTACCCAAAAATATCCAAGAGAGAAGACCCCAAAGCAATGCTCTACTATAGCTAAGAAGCTGAAAAGGCCTATGTCTGAGGTCCCTGAAACCATTACAGAAGGAGAGTAGGATGTGTTCAAAGTGGCCCCATTCTCACAACTATCGAATTATGATGCACCATGAAAACCCTCACTCATAATCCCCAAAGAACTAGATTAAGTGCACACAAGCATCCAGGTGCCATTAATCCCTAATAATGCCCCGATGGAAGGGGACATGTTCGCTAAAGTACCGCAGCTCATATTCGATGATTGGGACATTACAGATGTTAAAAAATTCCTAGAGCTTTCGCCGGAGTTATATCTCGATCAAATCACATATGAAGGAGGCATTGTGAGCCTCAAGCCAAAAATATGGGTGCTAGATTTGCACAAGGAAGGCCTGCTAAACTTGCTCCAGATACCACATTTTGGGTGCAACCCCATAAATGATATATGTGTTAGGAAATTTCTCGCACTAGTCCACAATGATGCGTTGTAGTTGGGAGAGTGCATCCCTATTGATGTTGCATTGATCCATAGGATCACGGGTCTGCCTGCCAAAGGAGCTAACACCATTCTTGATTTTGACGAAAAGGCCCAGGAGAAAACTGTCGCAGACCAGATTAAGAAGAAATATTGAGTCATGTGGAAGAGTCGAGGTTTTATGGTCAATGAAATAAATGACCCAGAAGTTCAATTTGGTACGATCATCTTGGCCCGTAAGATGATGTGCAAGTGCATACCAAAAGAGGTGCCTGCACACATCATTTCTTTCGCTGGACGGTGTGAGAAGGAAATATTGAGTCACGTGGAAGAGTCGAGGTTTTGTGGTCAATGAAATAAATGACCCAACAGTTCAATTTGGTATGATCATCTTGGCCCGTAAGATGATGTGCAAGTGCATACCAAAAGAGGTGCCTACGCATGTCATTTCTCTCACTGGACGGTGTGAGAAGGGGGTTATTTATAACTGGTCCAACTATATGTGCAAGGAATCTTTAGAAAATGTGCATGAAGAACTAGAGGAAGGCAAGCAGTTCTAATATCCTTGGTTATTGTTGTTAACTGTGCTAATTGGGTGGAAGACCCGTGAAGACACCCAGTTCCCAAAGATTGAGCCTCAGATGTGCGAGGTTGCGTGCTATGTGACATTGTGGAACTCTTCAGACCCAGTGCACTCCAGGGAAAACAATATTTTTTGGGTTCTGTATGATGTTGTTAGGGTCCTATAATTTATAGGATCTCAAGGTGATTGGATATTTTATCTCAGTTATTTGATATTGTAAAAAAAAAATCAATCTGCAAATGATTTCCAAAAACACACATATAAAAGAAAATGAAAAGAGGGTATTTAAAAAAATGAATAAAGAGACAAAAAAGACATTAAAAAAAAAGATGAGAACCCCACAAAAGAAAACAAA
The DNA here is from genome assembly GCA_034641835.2 of Pinus albicaulis. Taxonomy (NCBI): domain Eukaryota; kingdom Viridiplantae; phylum Streptophyta; class Pinopsida; order Pinales; family Pinaceae; genus Pinus; species Pinus albicaulis. The sequence goes on along the minus strand of CM076579.1, from coordinate 691,187,124 downwards.
TAGAAATAATATTGAAAGTGTGAGTCAAATCTAAATGTCACTACTGATAGATAATTTATTTATGTCAAATAAAGTAGGGTTGTGTGTAACTTGTTTAAAATGCCACAATCATTAGTCATTTTTTTAATCACGTAGCTTAATCATGGGTAAACAAGTTTAAATTTCTGATAATTAGACTAGAGAATAAAGATTAGCCAAACTGTTTAACCTTAGCTAATGTTAGTTAGGTAGAAAATGACAGTGATTCAATTGTTTAAGTTGAATCAATGGAGAAATAAGGGATAGGAGTGAATATATTTTAGTTTTCATAAGACTAAAATGTGGGTTTTCTAGTCTAAATGCACCCCTTGGGAAGAAATAAAAAAAATGTTAGCTTAAGAAAATAAAATTGGAGTTAAAAGGGTAGAAGGGAATAATTTTGTTTCAAAAATAATCATCTTTTCATTTTAGCCAAAGCTTCAAAAGCATTATGTAAAAGGCACAAAGGGATAATTTTATGTTCAATATATATGTTTATCCAAAGTTTTCCATCATATCAAAAGTTATTACACAACAAACTAGTTTTTTGTGTTGTGATTAATCTTTGCCGACCTTTCAGCCGCATGATCATCTGACATAATAAATCAACGATTCACGTTAAGTTTCAGTCCCCCTCTCTATCCTATCTTTACCGCCGCAGGGGGTGGGGGGGTCGGAAAATTTGGTATTCCCCCATCGGATCCCACGCTATGTGGCGTCTTCCCCTCATTTCACACCCCCCCTTCTTAAAACCACTAACCGCTCTCCACCCCCTCCAAGAACCACTTCCCCCTCACCTCTTTCATGCTTTCCCTACCTCGCCCCTTCTGCCACTATCACCCCTGCATGTATTCATAACTATTTCCCAATCAATTCCTTTCCAGGGAGTTTACCATTTTCACATTAAATTCTCCCGAGTAACCATTTGAATCTAACGGACCAACGCCTACTTGCAATGGAAAACCCGTCATTCTTTTTAAACCCTTAAATTGTCCCCCATTTCACCTTTCTGCTACATATTCTCTGCAAATTACCTTTAATTTTGAGGTTTCTAGTGCACAACCAAGCTTCACCATCTAATCAAACTGGTGATCAAACAACAACATCTTGTTTCTCTCTCCTATTCAGCTACAGAGCTAGAATACAATCCCGGTAAACCATTCATCCCGATTCTGTTAAATTTTTTCATTGATAAATATTCCTCCTAAGAAGAAGAACCAGGAGGACTCTATCAATCCCTTGGTTCATCTCCTAGTTGATCTATACCACATCCCCTTAGCTTATAGGGACTACAAAATCTTCGAAACACACTGTGATTTCAAACTCTTCAAACTCTACTATTGGCTCGAAGACAAATTTGTAGATAAAACAGATGAAGTTGGACTCTAGGAGTCAAATATCCCTCACTATATTTTTCCTCAAACATTCCTTTCTCCAAAATTCATTATAATATTCCAAGCCTATTATGTCCCCAATCAAAGAGCAATTATAGCCCCTACTAGTGAAATCCTCTTCACCATTACTGCCAGATCCATAAACTAGATGATGCAGGCCCCATCTATGGAAAATAGTACACCATTATCATTAGGATCCTTGACATAACTATACTAGAAACTTGATTTTTCCAAGAGAGCCAGGATTTTTGACTTTTTCCTACCAGAAAACACCCAATTACCAAGAAAAAATCCACCATATCCTTCCTCAATCTTCCCTGATCAAGAAAAAAATATTGTAACTGTAATATCATATATTATAGGTTATTATTCTGATCAGTGGGTAGATGAACCCATTTTAGGTTTTCTTTCGATATTTTCCACAAATAGTAAGCCTTCTATTATCTTTAATTTCAGTCAATTTATGGCTAATAGCATTCATGAGCAATTTTTAAAGTTTAAAACTGAGGAAGTGTTTAAATACACTTCAATTTTGGTCTACATGTTTTTATATTATCAAGAAGACGGGTTTAAATTTTCCATGAAAAAATTAGATGAAGAAGGAAACCAACAATTAGTCATATTCTGGACTTCCCTAGTGATGAAGGAACATGAGAAATTTACCTACAAGCAGTATATTGAATAGTTTATCCACCCAACAATGAGTGTAATAAATAGTTCAACAGAGCCTAGAATAAGTGAGGACATTAAAATAATTATACATCTAATAGAACAAGAAAAGGCTGGAGACTGTTACTTTTACCAGAACTACATGGAAATGAGAGTGTATGGGTGTGATATGGCATCATAAAAACTGCCAAAATACCTCCCTATGAGGATTTTTTCACTTGAATACATCATACAAATGCTAAATTTAGATGAGATAAACTTTGTGTCAGCCAAAAATAAATCGTATTTCAGGATCAAGACACAGATTTGTTCCTTCATATGTAGCAGCAGATCATCAGGAGAAGAAGTAGACAATCTTATCAAGGAGATGAAGTTCAGCCTAATTTTTACATGGTCTTATGACCCTCTGGGTATTATTTCCATATTGAGAGTAGAAAATAAAACTACTCCATACACTCATACCTAGAGGCCCGAAATTGAGAGATATGTGTACCAAGTAACTTGGGCAGAGAATACCTTATATGAAGCTAAGGAGAAACTTGTTTAGGAATGAGCTATTAGACAGACCTTGGCGCAATCCAAGGAGATTATTTGGACTGATATTATGAATTCTATGGCTGAAATTTGGCCATGTATCTAGATTACATTTGAGCAGAAAGATTTAATAAAACAAACAACAGAGGCCATTACAGAGATTAAAGAATAGTTGGGAGGCATGCCTACCACAACTACAAACATCATTAAGTTCCTAAATTCAAATAATAGTTATGAATTAGATGATTTAGGAATTGATGATAGAACATAAAAAAATTTGGAGGTAAAGAAGATTATGACAAAAAAGAATCGTATTGCTCAGTTGGAGGAGAAATGTCACAGTTTCGAAATAACAGTGAACAAATTTTTCACCAGGATAGAAGCTCTAAATTAGAAAGGCCTACCTAGTTTATTTCCAATTAATGACAAGTTGATTACTCATGAATATTATACTAGAAAACTAAAGGAAGTAGCAAGAGACAGTGCAAAGTTTGCAAACATCTAAGAAAACATGACAGGAAGAGCTTTCTTAGAAGCCATGGGGAATGATTTATTTATCCAACATGAAGTAAATAATATTTTTGTGGTTAGGACACATTTGAAAAGTATATTAAGGTTTATGAAATTTACCAGAAGGTAACTAAGTTAACCATTCCAGATGAAGACAAATGAGATAAACTTTGTGAATTAATAGACTGGGTATTAATTCAGATGCAGTAAAAGGAAATTCTAGCACATAGACAACACATCAGCGAGCATAGCATAGAAAAAAGGCAAATTCATCAACAGACTCCTTCAAAGAAGAGCCACCTCTCCATGCAATTTTCCACCTTTCCTATTACTCTGCAGAGATCGATTATCTTGTTTAGAATAGTGCTAATTATACATTGTCTATTGAGACAACGATTTTTTAATGATTTTGTAACTATTGTATAAATACTTCACATTTTGAAGTATTCAAGGTTGATTGTTGAATATGATTTTCTCCAAGTTATTATAATTTTCTGGTTGTTGGACTCATCATTAATACAATGCAATTCTTCACAGGATTCATGTGGTTTATGAATTGGTGATGTTTTTCTCTTGTTCATGTGTTTATTCATTGTTTTCTTTCACTGCCATTCCTTAAAAATATAAGTTACATTATAGAAATGGAGACGAATAGGATTTGTTGGAAAATGCACCCTATTCTAGTTGTAGGTAATTTCTTTTTTTTTTTCTGCTAATGTCAAATTAAGGAATTCTTAATTTTTCCTTAGTTTCTACTAAACATTTCATTTGTTTTGTTTCATATTCATTTAAAATTTTTTAAAGATCCAATTAGTGCAACCTAGCTTTCCCTATGAAACTCATTCAAAGTTTGATGCAGATCCAGTTAATATTTTGACTCCATATCCCAATGGAATTATAATATTTCAATCAACCAAACAATCCAATAAAATAACAAACAAAAAAACAATTTTCACAGTAATAACTAGTCTAAAACTTATATAAAACAAAGCTAAATTTTATAGAGAGATCCCTCTCTGAAGTTGGCAGGACTAGATCCCAGCTTCCAAAGTGGTTTTGATGTTGTCCTCTATGTTTAGTCTCACAATCTCATAAATTACAAAATGATAACAGATGCCACTCTTTATTAAGTGATACATTAAAGCTATGAATTTCACCCACTTTATATGATCAACACAAGATGGTAGCTAACTTCAAAGCTAAATTCCAGAACATGCACATCCACATGAAAGGCATCGTGGAAGGAGTATTGTATGAGTTACCTTACCTAGTGACAGAAGATGATTTTCTTAGAGTAACGACAGAATGGTCGCCTACATGGTTGACACCTATCACACCAATGAATCCGCACACTATTAGCCAACCAGTAAAAAAAATAGAGAAGGTAACAAAGAAGGAAGCAACACCAACTACCACTGGTGAGACAATCGACCTTGAAAAAGAAACAAAGCCAGAAAATAATGGTTATGTGCCAAAGGACACAATAGAAATAGAAACCTCTAAGGGAACCACATAGAAATTTCATGCCACTGATGGATCGAGAAATAAGAGAAAGGGTTCCAAAGAGGCTGGACATGAGGTCTTGACATTGATAGAAGATGATTTGCACAAAATTTCCAGCACTGTCATGTCTGTGACCGAGGATCATTGGACCAAAATGGAGGTGGAGTACAAGACTTCACTAGAAATTGTTCAAGTTGGAATATAGGAGCTGAAGATGTAGGTGAGCTAGATACAAGTGAGATGGCCATTGAAGGGCCCACCTCAAAAAAATTGGTTCAGAAAGCGCAGGGCGCGACAACGCAAGTTTTGGAATTAGAGGTCCCTCTGAAATATTCTGTCAGTGCACTCCAAGCCAAGATCAAGGAGTCGACACCTCAGTGACTCGAGACGAGTCACATGTTTTTTGCTGGGGACCTATTGGAGCAGGGTTACCTGAGGCACACTTTTTGATGTAATTTTGTTTAATTTTTGTATATGTGCACTGCGCGAATGATTCAAGGGGCTTTGGGGTGGGTCAAAGTCCCTATTTTTGATGTAAATGGGTTTAAGGGTAAAATTGTGGGCCTCAAACCATGGTTTGAGACAACAGTATCTGTGCGGAAGAAGTATATAAATAGGTAGATCAAGTCTAAGAAAATTAACTAAGTATGATATGAGATTATGATCTGTATGCATCTATAATACGTTGCGAAGGGTTTTGTCTGGGTTGGGTTGAAAGGCTCGTGCTGGTTGTGTGCGCGGAGACCTAGTCCTGGCTGTGTGTGGACTTCGTTGGCTATGCATGTGGAAGGGTTGTGTATAATGGAAAGTATGATATGTATTGAAAGGATCTGAATTAATAGAAAGGGCAATTTTTTGTGAACTTGTGTTATTGCTTCGAGTTATTTATCTACTATTTCTATTTAAGATCACATTGTTTCTGTGTTTCTTATTTTTCATTGCGCGAAGACATCTGTTATGTTTATTGATGTATACTGATGGTTGATGAATCTGCTTAGGTAATTTCACATTGTTAGATATGGATCTATTTATGTTAGGCTTTATTTGTGCTAAAGCGATCTGTGACTCTATCTTATTCTGTTAAGGATTGCACACATTATGTGATTCTGCCTTATTCTGTTGTGCACCTCTTTTTATGATTGATATAAGTTTACATTCGATTTTATTACGACCACTTCATTAATTTCTTTCTCAGGGTGTGGAAACCTGGTTCCAGCACCCTCCCATACTGATTCGGGTGAGACTTTGATCTGCGCAAGTAGGTCATTGCCAAAAGGGCTAGTAGTTGGAGGGTTTGTTGGTTTCTCCATAAACTCGGAACCTAGGTCAGGATCCCTGAAGCCAATAGATGCGTAATACGTGACTTCACACAACTCTGTCTCAATATCTAATAGTTGTGACTGCGCCAATGGCTTCCATCCAATCAATGCAACAAGTAGCAACAACCAAGCATAATGAAATAGCTTTCCATCTTCTTGCGCTTCTCTCACATTCTCTCAGAATTCCTAGTAGAGGTAGTTAGCCCAATTATATTAAGCCCCATTGGCACATTGCGCAACCATTACAATAACTGGCACCGGTACTTCCTTGTCATGACACTTCCTCATCATTTTTCATGCTAGGATCAATGTACCAAAATTTACCATGCAATTGTTTATATCACTGAATACAAAGCCCCAAGTGTTTTCGGTTACTCCATATTTCTTCTTGACATCCTCCATGATCTTCTTCTCCTTTCCCTTTCCTCCAAAGGTCTTCGCAGGGTCTTCTCCTTGATAGGGCAAGTTATTAATGCGATGAATAAGTGCTTTGTTGATGGGAATGGGCATTCCAAGGCAGAGGTAATTGTCATGCACCAGGGCCATCAGTTGGCGTAGACAAATATCATTAGTGGGGTTGCACCCAAAATGTGGAACCATAAAAATGTTCAAGAGCCCAGACTCTTTCAATCCCAAGACCCATCACATTGGTTCAACTTTAACAACATCTCCATCATAGGGCACCAACTCCAAATATTCTGGCAATGCAAGCTCTGGAAACTTTGTGTGGTCTGCCAAGTCCTAATCCTCCAAATTCAGCATGGTAACCTTCGCCGACATCTCACTTTCAAATGGCACATTCCCTAGAATCAAGGGCGTATTTAAGTGCAACTTGACCTTATCTAGGTCCTTTGTCACCTCAATTTTTGGTTTGCACAACGCCATGTACTTGGGCAGCTGCGAGATCAGACCAAACTACTCAACAATATCTTCTACCACAGTCATCTCATGTACTTTTTCCATCAGTCACTTATGACGATATGCATGAGAGGGCTTTGGCTTCATATTTGGCTTTCAAGGGGACTTTTTGGTCATCGATGACTGTCCCATCTTCTGCTTTAGTGGTTTTGGAGTCTTAACAACTTGGGGCATAGAGGGAGTAGGATCTGTTGCAATGATAACTCCGAGAATCAAGTGACCTAACCCTTGCTTTTGCAACATTTATTCAAATGTTTCAAAAGTCTCAGACATAAAAATCAACAGAGGTGTTAGCACTCCACCAGATCTCTGAAGGTTGAAAAGGAGACTAACAAGGGTAATCACAGACCAATTTGACCTAGTAGCTAGCCCTTCTAGGACGAGAGGGCTTTCTCAAGGATATTTCACGTCCAATTTGACTGGAACATGGATATTTTAGACTAGTTATGCAGATTAGGGTTTGGTTTATTTAGAATTTTGTGTTGGATGAGATTGGACCTCTAGAAACTAGGCTTGAAACCCTTTTAGGGTTAAAAGAGAAAAAATTACAAGGGAATGAATGGGCAAGGTAGGAAAGCTCAAACGAACAAATAAGTTGTATTATTATGGTGTAGGATGAAAATAAAGATCAGGAACAAGCATATAAATATGAATTCATTCCTTAAGAATAAATTAAACACAACACCATCATCTCATCAAAACAGGGCATGTATTCCTCATGAATACTGTTTAAAAAATTTAAAGAAAATGATTGAAAGAAGTAGATATGTAATGAAAAGAGAAAGCATTCAATGGAGTGAATTACAAAAGAGAAAAATATCCATACAAGCTCACCACATGAATGCCTAAATTTAAGCTGCAACTTTTCTCTGTATTCACTGTATTACTTGGTCAAACTGAAATACACTAGTTCAATGTCCAATGTTCCAACCCTTGTAAATGATTAAAAAGGGCCGCATATAGCCACTGAGGTCGAAATCCTCCATTTGAGGTCAAATTTTCCAGCAAGAAATTAAAATACATGCATATATCTGACGTCTGCTACACATTAGGGAGGTTACACAACAAATTCCTCCTTTATCTAACCATTAAGAGGCACATCCTCAAAGAAATAAATTGAGGATAAGACACATATTAAAATCCATTTTTACCATTTAAATTTACATTTTTAATTTTACATCCATTCACATTCACATTTTGACTTTTACAAAAGTCAAACTAGGAATTGTCAAAAATTACACAGTGAAAATTTAATTAAAATCTCAAAAAAATGGAAAAAGCACAGGGTCATTTTTAGGTGACCTTCTGAAGTCAAAATTGAAATGTGAAAGAATGGTAAACTATCCCTATCTATCTAGCTTCCATAAAATTTTTAATTTTTTAAAACTACCCATGGGAAGGTCTTCAAAAATTCGTTCTCTTAAGAATGGTCAAAAAGTGTAGCGTAACCTCAAAAAATAAGGGAGAAAGGTGGTTTTTAGGTAGTTTTTGACCATTTTCTCCATGTAAAAGTTGATGAATTGGGCTATCAGGTGTCAAAATTTGATGTAGGAGTCGTAATATATCCAGCCATGTAGAGTTTGTGCCATTTGGATCTCTCCAGAAAAACTGTAGCGTGGCCCACACTATGCTTTTTGCAACATGAATGTGCCAAAAATCGCCAAATTTATGGGTTTTCTGAAACAATAAGCCTCAACGATGGAGCGATATCTCACTGAAAATGAACATTTTTGCAAAAATGATAGATTTTTTTGTTCTTTTTAATTTTAGGAACCAAAACTCCTCCCGTTTCCCAAGATGCTTCTCTGATTGTCCACAATTGTCTCTTCAAAAGGGTCACAGCTTAAACAGCACATTGCATAGTGAGAAATATAGGTTGTGAAGATGTGAATGGATATATTATTATGTAATTCCTGTGTAGAATCTAAAGTGTGTTATTGTACTTTGATATCTTAGGAACAAAAACCTCATCCAATTTCCCGAAATTCTTCTTTGTTTGGCCACAATATGTTCTGAGAAAATATGACTAAACAAGACATTTCTCGAAAATGTGCCTTCAATGATTTTTATCAAATTTCCCAAATTTTCTCCAAATTTTCTCAAAATTTCTCCATACATTCTTCATGGAGACCTAAGATGGTATGATATGCTATCATGGATGCATAAATAAGAAAATCCAACTTATTCTTCTCTTTTTGCTTGATTGGGGCTTGTAGTTTTGAATCTTTATGTCTTGGTTCATGAACCATTTCTCACCCATGTTAGGTATCCCTTTGGCTGCTACTATGATTTCAGTTGATATGGTAAAGGTTACCCCTGCAATAGTGACTTGGTCTTTGTTGAGGTTGGTGACAAACAATCTAGTCAATTCAGGATGAAATTCCAATTTTTGGACCAACTCACAAAATTCAAAACACCCAGCATGTTGAAAACATTGGACTGCAAGTGGTGATGAAAACATATCCTGAGTATCTGATGGTTCGTATCTCAACACTTCCCACCCTTGTTATAAGTTTTCTTCTCCTCCTCTATAGTAGACTATTATAGCAAACCCTAGGGTAAAAACAAGGGAAGGGAAAAAAGGAATGGGATGATGGGGTTAGGAAATAGGGATGAGTGTAGGAAAAATTCAAGAGGTGAGGAGGGATGTAAGGGACCTCACGGAAGTGGAGGGAGATTAAAAGGATGAGGGAATAGGGCTAGGGAATTTTTTCACAAGCCTATACTCTTAGCTGCCCAAAAAATGCACCGAGTAGGGATAGGGTTTAGGGATAGGTCTTGGGGAATGAAAGTGAGAGGGGCTTAGGGTTTTAGGGATGTATTTGGATGTGTAGGAGGTTAGGGTATGGCAAGAGAGGGATTCTAGGGTTTGAAAATTATAAAAACATAGTCTTCAAGAAAAGCATAGCATAGGAAAAAATTGACAAATTTTACACCATAGGAATGAAGACACTAAGTGAAAAAGGGTGTGAAGTGGCTCAAATTACTTTTTTTTCCCTTGTGAAAGATTGTGTTGAGCTTGGAGACATTCTGCAACCCATTATAAGCTTTTCAAGACAAAGCATAGCTCCTCAGGAAAAAAAATAGCGCCAGAAGGAAAAGCATAGGGTATGAAGGAAAAGTGAAGCAACAGAAGGAAAATCACAATGACAGAAGGAAAATCACAGTGTGTGAAGGAAAAGTGCAGCGACTGGAGGAAAAACTCGATTTTTGAAAATGTATGACCCTAAAATTGTGTGGAAATGATAAATGATTAATGAGAGCTCGATGCTAAGAAGGAAAAAGAGTGCAAATGAAATGAGCTTTTGTCTTTTTGGGCCTTTTATAAGCATGGAATGACCCCCTTTTAGTGATAATGGGCCCCACATGTATTTTTGAAGGATGAATTCCTTTCTTATTTTTGACTTCATAACCGTTTGTAATATGAATTTTTTGACTTTTCCTCAGAAAATTGACTTGCAACTTTGGAACTTTAGAACACTTATTACATATATAAACATTTAAATTACATTTAAAAATAAAAATTAATTGAAGAAACTTATTTTATTACCACTCTTCCAATTTGACAGATTTTATGCATGAAAAGGCAGTTTGGTGACCTTGAAACCCTAATAACCTAATGGAGACTCTGAAATAAATGAGATCATCATGGAGATGTTGTGAAACCAACTCCAAAAAGAGAAGAAAAGAGATACCAACGCCTTAGAAATAAGCCACTTCGAGGGGGCAACCTCAAATACATTACATGAATGAACAATTCTTGGATGATTCAAATTAAAAAACCTCCCTTCTCTATATAGGAGTCCATGGGGCCACAATGTAATCCTAGTGGGGCCACAATGTAATCCTAGCCGACCTAAAAATAATAATTTAAGGACACAATAATAACAATATCGGGGTTACAAGGGTACAATAATAACAAAAAGGGGGTTACACTAACAACAATAAGGGATTATACTAGTAATATAGGGACCTAAAATGCCCCTCTCCTTCAAAAGAGTGTTGTCCTCAACACTTGAGTAGCTCTAGGTGCTTCTGTATAAAATTTTCATCCTCCCATGTAGAATCTTCAGTGGGTAAGTTCTTCCACTTGATGAGATACTTTGAAATTGATCGATTCCGTTAGTATCGAGTTCTTGTTTCTGTGACCGCTTCAGGTTCCAATATGATTTTTCCTTCCTCGTCAAGTTCTGGTAAAATTGTTTGAACCGGAAGATTTTCACCTATAACCTTCTTTAAGCATGAAACATGGAGAATTGGATGCACTCGTGAAGAAGCAGGAAGCTCTAATTTGTATGCCATAGTACCAATATTTTGCAACACCTTGTAAGGACCATAGTATTTGGCGATAATTTATTATCCTTCTTAGCTTGCTTGAGGGACATTTGTTTGTATTGTTGTAGCCGTAAAAATACCCAGTCTCCTACATCAAAAATTCTCTCGCTACAATGTTGATCTGCCCATTTTTTCATTCGATTTTGTGCCAAATTCAATTTGTCTTTTAAGATTTGGATAAATTCCTGTTGATGCTCGCTGTGATCTTCCACTGCTTGAACCTTCAAAATTTCTCTTAAAGATGATGTGATGGATGGTGGATAATATCCATAAAGTGCCATAAATGGGGTCATTTTTATTGCAGTATGGAAGGAAGCGGTATACCACCATTCAGCTAGAGGTAACCACTTGACCCATTGTGTTTGTTTATTAGATACAAAATAACGAAGATATCCTTCTAAAAATTTATTTACTATCTTAGTTTGACCATCAGATTGAGGATGATAAGATGAGCTATGAGCTAATTGAGTACCCAAACAATAAAATAACTCCGTCCAAAAATTTACAGTAAAAATGGGATCTCTGTCGCTCACAATAACCCTCGGGTTTCCATGTAGCTTTTGAATTGTGTCCATAAATGTAGCAGCAACTGTACTTTCTTTAAATGGATGAGATAATGCACAAAAGTGTGCATACTTAGTAAGTCTATCAACTACCACCATGATGACACTCTTTCCTTTGGACTTAGGTAAACCTGTGATAAAATCCATTCAAATCTCCTCCCAACGTTTAATTGGAATGGATAAAGGTTGTAGAAGACCCAGGGTCTTAATTGTCTCAACTTTATTCTGCTGGCAAACCAAACATTCCGCCACAAACTTTTGAATATCATATTTAAGGCCATCCCAAAAAAATTATTTCTTCATCCTGTGGTAAGTTTTTAAAAATCCTCAGTGTCCTCCTAAAGGATAAGTGTGCAATTCCAAAATAATCTTTTGTTTTAGTTGGGAATTCTTACAAAGATATAAGCGATATTTGTACCATAAGGAATCATTTTTCCAACTAAATGTATCAGATGTACTAGGATCTTGTTGCAACTTTTGAATGAGTGTCTACACTTCTTCATCCTTCTTCCATTCATCTCTTGCTTCGGTTATCCAATCTGGTTGGATAATAGAAATGGCACAAAGCAATGCTTCCACCTCTTCATTCTTTCTTGAGAGTGCATCTGCAACAATATTTAGCTTCCCTTTTTTGTATATTATTTCAAATCCATAACCAAACATCTTTGTGACCCATTTTTGCTGCTCTTCTGAAGATAGTCTTTGTTCCAAAATATGTTTAAGACTATCATGATCGGTTTTTACCTTGAAGTGTCTTCCCATTAGGTAGTTCTCCATTTCTTTAGTGCATGCAGTATTGCTAACATTTCCTTCTCATAAATAGGTCTCTGTAAATAATTTCCTTTGATTGGATGACTTTCAAAAGCAATGGGTCTTCCTTCTTGCATTAAAACAAAACCAATTCCATTTCTTGAGGCATCACATTCCACAATAAAGGTTTTTGTGAAGTCTGGCGTAGCTAAGACTGGTGCCAGGCACATTGCCTCTTTAAGAAGTTCAAAGGCCTTAGTTGCTTCAGGAGTCCATGAAAATGCATCTTTCTTCAATAATGTTGTTAGAGGTGCTGTTATTCTCCCATAATTCTTTACAAACTTTCAATAATATCCTGTTAACCCGAGAAATCCTCGCAAATGCTTTATGTTTGAGGGGAATTTCCATTCCTTAATGGCTTTAATTTTGTTAGGGTCTACCTTAACACCCTCATGAGATACAATATGACCCAGATATTCCACCTCTTGTAATCCAAAGAAACATTTGGATGTTTTTGCATATAATTGTTTCTCCTGTAATAGTTTGAGCACCTTGTCAACATGTTGAACATGATCCTTCCAAGACATGTTGTAGATTAGTATATCATCAAAAAATACTAGCACAAATTTTCTAAGGGTTTGAAAATGGAATTCATCAACCCTTGAAATGTAGAAGGTGCATTGGTAAGGCCAAAAGGCATGACCAAAATTCATAATGACCCTCATGAGTTCGAAATGCTGTTTTTGGAATATCTTCAGTCTTCATTCTAATTTGATGATATCCTGAACGAAGATCCAACTTGGTAAAATAAATTGCTCCATGTAATTCATCAATCACAGGAATGGGAAATTTATCTTTAATGGTGAGCTTATTGAGTTCCCTATAATCCGGACACATTCGCCATGATCCATCCTTCTTGTGTACCAATACTACAGGAGCAGAGAAAGAACTTTGACTAGGTTGAATTATACCCGCTTCTAACATTTCTGCAATCATACGTTCAATTTCGCTCTTTTGGAAGTAAGGATATCTATAAGGCCTGATGTTTGGAGGAACACTTCCCGGAATCAAATGAATAGCATGATCATGATCACAAATAGGTGGGAGTCCTTTGGGAGTTTCAAACACCTTGGAATGATTGTCCAAGACTTGTTGGAGATCTGCAGAAATAGATGATTTTGATGTTGGAACTTCTAGTGAGAATAATTGTGCAATTATGCCTCGTTGTTCTTTATTTAGAAGCTTTGTCATGACATTAGAGCTTATTATCTTTCCCAGCTTCCCTGCAATACCCCGTAATTCGACTTCCTTTCCTTCTGAAAAAAATTTCAAGAAAATTTCTTGAAAATTAAAAGCTACCGTCCCCAAAGATTGTAACCATTGTACTCCTAGTACAACATCAGCACATCCCATAGGAATGGAAAGCATTGGACTAGTCAATACATATTCCCCCATGGTTAGCTTGATATTATGGCATTTTCCAGAGCAATTTATAGTTCCTCCATTTGCAACCATCACTTGACATTCTGGTGCTGGGTATAGGAAACAATTTAATTCCATGGCTACCTTACAATGAATAAAATTATGGGTGCTACCTGAATCAATCAACACTATTACCTTTTTCTTCTTGATTTGTCCTTGTATCTTGAGAGTTTGAGGAGTGGTAGTTCCTGCCAGTGCATTACACGATATGGTCGGATTCATTTCTTCCTCTTCTAGGGTTGGTTCCTGGTGTATATCCTCTTCTTGTTCATTTTCTTCTTCCTCTTCACAATCTATGTAAAATAATTTCTTCTCAAGACACTTATGACCTTTAGTGTATTTTCTATCACAACTGTAGCAAATCCATTTTGCTCTTTTTTCTTCGAATTGTTGTGGTGTCAACCTTGTAGGTTGTGGAAATCTAGGAGTAGCAACACTTCCCTCTTTATAGAAGTGAGTGGTAGGCTTCCTTGTCGCCATAATTTTACATTCAATTTTTCTTGCCAACCTGAATGCCTTCTCCAATGAATCAGGTTCCAAAACGCGAATTTCATGTTGGATGTTATCCTTTAAAGTGCCTATGAAGAGATCAATCTTGTGTTCCTCTGGAATATCAGTTACCCTTATATTCAATTTTTGGAAGTCCTCAATGTGCTGCCCCACTAAACCCTTTTGTTTGAGATTTATCAATTGGCTAAAGAAGGTGTTGCTCTTTGTATCCTCCGTAAAAATTGGCCAAGTGAAAAAAAATTTACGGGAGCAAAGCCATCGATACCATACAAATGTATTTTGTTCTAAATGTAAAGTTGAAATGTGTACCTTTTGTGTGTTTTGCACATTATGGAGATCAAAATATTGCTCCATCTGTAGTATCCATGTTACAGGATCCTTTCCATCAAACTTCCTCATATCCATTTTTGGAATATGGTGGTTCTTCCCGCCAATATTAGAGTTTATGAAATCACGATTAACATTTATTTTGTTCTCATCATGAGTTTCCTCTACTATCTTTTCACCATTAGGAAACATTTCTTGTATCAACTTTGTCAAACCTTCCATGTCTGCTTTTAGATCATTATTCATGTTTTCCATTTTCTCATCGATCTTAGCTTCCATGTCATCCATCTTAGATTCCATGCCCGCTTCCATGCCATCTATCTTAGATTCCATGCCATTCTTCAAACAATCCATCTTATATTCCACACCTTTCTTCAAACCATCCATCTCAGTTTCCATGCCTTTCTTCAAAACTTCCATGTCATTTTTTGTTGCTCTTTGCGAGAGAGAAATTTGTTGCACTTTCTCTTGTAATTTTGACATGTCATGTTGCCATTCTTCGTCTTCATGAGTCATAGTAGAGCTTTCTAAAGGCTTAATGGGTGTTGAATTCTTTTTAGGGGCCATTTTAGAATCCAATATTGATATATATTCTACAATATTCCCTTGGAATCAATTCAACTTGATTCTTCAAACAAGACTTATGCAATTCGGAAAAAAGAAATACACACCTTTTACTTTCTTTTGAGGAGCTCGATATTGAAATTGAATTATCTCTATAATTGTGGATCCTCAATATCTAAAATTCAGCCCTGTAGTAGCCCTCTGAAGCTTATTTCAAATGCCACAGGTCTGATCTGATTTGGATTCTTCAAGGGAAAAGTTATGTCCAATCTCCCACAATGACCCAATTTTGGATTGGTTCCATAGAGCGAAATTGTATGACTTGCCACATGTCACTGTTTCTTCCTTTGGCTTTGAAATTTATAGACCGAAAACTACAGTCTGTGTACTTGCGGCCACTTTTTATAGCATTCCAATCCGATGCTCAGAGAGAGAGCTATGAAAGCTCCTTGGAGGTGTCAAGAACACTATAGACCAAGTAGCCTAACCATTGGCCATGGAGTCAAAATTTAAAAACCATAATGAATACTGAAAAATTGACATGATAAACTGACTGACTCTGACTGAAAAAAAAGAAAAGAAAAGAAAGAAACTTATTGATGGTAGCATATCACCGAGACTTGAGGGATTCAAATCCTAATGACAACCACCTACCTACTGAAGACATATCTACAATCATGTGAAGTGATCCTTCTAGTGTAACCAATCCAACAGATAGCTACTTACTTGAATTCTTCTCTCATGTTCCTCATGTTATCACCCTAGTAATTCTTAGGTCGTGGGATTTTGGTTTATAGTTAAAGAAAACCAGGGGTAACCAAGAACCTCTTTTAGAATTCAGGATCTAGCCTTCCTGAGTTCCGGAGAGGGATCTCTCCTTAAGATTTAGCTTTGTTTTGTAATGAATTTTAGGCTAGCTATGAGTGGACAATTTGGTTTGATTTTTTGAATTTTGGTAGGAATAAAGGACTACAAGGGAAACCATATAAATATCTACCTAACCATTGGGCAATGGAGTCAAATTTATAGCAAACAAGACTAGAAAACTAAGGTCAAAAGAACAAATATACAAAGGGCAAGATAGATGATGTTTAGAGGGTTTTAAAAGGCTATTTTGATGAAGTGGTATGATCTGGACTAAGGGAAGTTAAGAATCCCTAGATCACAGAAAAGGAAGAGGGAAATTGAGGTCAAACGAGACTAAAGAGAAATTAAGAATTCTAAAGTCTGGAAATCAGCAGAAAACACAAACATGAAAACTAGTAAAAACAGAGAGCTTTTCACACTGATTCTGTAATACTTTTCCTAGTTATTCATTTAAGATGGAAAATAACACAAGATGTATGAATGAAACTTAAAGAAATAAACAATGAAAACTGGAAGATACAATACTCATGTGATCAGCACGAGGATCATTAGTTATGATGTCTATTTGCTTCAGTTTCCAGCCTGCTGCTTCAACTTAACTCACATAAAATCCCAATGTTTTCAACAAAAAAAGTATATAGTAGTCTTGATAATTTTATTCCACCCCAAATACTTCAAAAGATGAAGTATTTATACAAATAAATTGCTTACAAAATATCTTGAAAGTTTGAGAGAATATCTCAAGAAAAAATAGGAATTATTACATAAGAAGAGGGATAGCTACAAAACAGATGTGCAAGTTGTCATCTTTTACAAGAAAAATAGAATGTTCAGTTTATCTACTTAAACTGATTTTCTATTTAGCTGGAAGTATTGCTAGCACTTGGGGCATTATCTTGTGGAAGATGACTTGTAGTATACTCCTCCTCTTTCACGTTCTTCTCTGATACTCTTTTACTCTGCTTTCTTTCAATGTTTACTACTGCAAATTAAAAATGACCAGCAGTAACATCTTGTTTTTACTGATACACTCTAACCACTGATACTCTTTGACCACTGATTTTTCATCTTGATATACTTTAACTGCAAAATTTCATAGTAAATCAGTGAATTCTTGCCATTGCTCCGTGCTAGGAATTTTCATGCTCATTAGCTTCCTGTAACTTTCTTCTGCCTCTGTATACTTTGCAAAATTGGGCTTAACCACAAAAATATGCTTGACCTCATTTTGCAAAAAAACCGAGTTCTCAAAATATTCCAAAATGACTTTACCGGTAGGGGACCCTTGAGGTAAAGGTTTATTGACCTGCTCTTTGGCATATGCCTTGATTTTGTTGTCATAATATTTTTGTGGCATTAAATTTTCATTCAATTCATGAATGTCTAGTAAGCCTTCTTGTGACAGTACTGTGTATTTGGCCTCAAATCTGGTGATAGCCAAGTTCATGTCTTTGCAACTGTCCTCCAAATTATTCATCATGTTTCTCTTATCCAGGACCTTTTTTATTTGGAGTATACTTTCAGTTATGTCCTGAATTTTTAGCTCCTCAAGTTCTTCTCTATGTTTACTATTTAGAAATGTGATAAGTCTTAAGGCTTGAACAGGTTTATCAGCCAATTCTTCTTTGGTCTTCTGTATTTCTATCTATGTTGTTTTAAGTAATTCTTTTTTCTCATAAATCATCTGGATTCAGGGCCATTGCAAATTTATGCCCTGAATGATGTTATTCCATAGATAATTCTTAATGTATGATACCTGCTCAGTAAGATTTACCTGCTGTTGAAGAATCTTAACCTGTTCTTGCAATATGTTGGCCCTTTGCTCATGTCCTTTGGAAGTGATTAAGGCATCTCTGTTGGATGTTTCCAGATTTCTGATGGTGCCTTTTAAACTAATTATCTCTTTATATTTTATGGACATGTCCTCCATAGCCTTGACTATGGCAGTTGTTTCCCTTGTTGGATTTACCTGTGATGTTGATGAAGAAGTGGCAGAGAGTTCTTTAGAAGTAATTGACACTACAGTTGCCAATACTCCTTTCGGTGCCAAATGTTCTGCCAATGTTGAGGGAATAGCTGTACTTACAGTTGGAATAACTGTAGGAATGGAAACTTGCTAAGATTTATTCAAATTTTCATTTTCTTGCATAAGAGCTTCTATTTGGTTTTCCATCTCTTTTATCTGGGTTGTCATTTTCAAAACAAGTTGCATTGTTTCTTCTTTCTCTTTATTTTCCTGAAGCACTTATTTTGCCTGAGGATGCTCACTCTGTGGCAATTTAAGCTGCTTCCTTAAGGCTGCAATTTCATCATTCTTTTGCCTTATTAATTTTCTAGCAACTTCAGTGTTGGAAGGATCTACTCCTATTTCAATTACCAAATCTTCTAAGGATTTTATCCTTAAATCCTTGGCATGTAATGATGCCTTATCCAATTTCATTTGAGTTTGGAGGTTGGATATAGTCTTTTGGAGCATGGTAGCACTCATTGTTTTGCTTACTACTTTTGAATATAACATGTCCGATGCACTCTTGTGAAATTGTATCTGATCTAGATCATGAATAGTATTAGCATTTACTGCAAATTCTGTCTTTCTGTAGTCTGAGGCTAATTTTGGATGTGCTACCATTGGTTGAATAATCAAATGTTGTTACTAATCTGTCCTTATCTCCTGGTTTTTCTTTTAGAAGTTTAGAATATACTTCATTTTTTATTTCTTCATTCTTCTTCCCGATTAGCTTGAACCTCTTCTGAATATCAGAATCAATTTCTTCAGTTGTTTTAGATGAAGAGGGAGCTTTTGTATCCATTTCCATTTCTACCATCTCTTTTCCTTTACCCAGTGCTTGTACCTATTCATTTTGAATTTATCTAAGTGTTTCATTCACAATGATCATGGCTTCATCATCTGTCTGCTGCTCATTAGTGTCATCCACATCTATGAATCCTTATTTTTCTAAAGTAGTCATTTTGGCCTTTTTGTTGTATATTGTTTTGAATTTGTTTTCAATGATTGTTTTGGTCAAATATCCTTCTTCTTTCCTTGGTCTTTTATTTTATGCCTCTGCTGGTTGGTTAACTATAAGCACCTGTGTACTGTCCAAATTATCTGTGTGCTTGTCCTAATCATCATCAATTAAAGTATTGGCCACCCATTCCAATTTATTAGCATATTTTTCAATTAGTGGCTTAGATTCATGGAGAAATGGGGGCAATTTGCATTTGATCCTGAGATTTCTTAGAATACCCTGAGGGTCATAGCTCGAATAAAAACTTTCCTGAAACTTGAATGTTGATAGCTTGTTGGATACTTCCTTTAAGGCATCTCTGCAGTTTACAATGAAAGAGCCAATTTGACTTTTCAATTTAAATTATGCCTTATTTTTTGATGATATAAAATTTACTACATCTGCATTCAAAATCTGCCTTATATATTCCAAAGCAAAGATTCTGGTGGTCAGAAACTTTGGCAATTTGTATGGGGTCAAGATTGCACCATATATTCTAATCTCAGTGTGATTTTTGTATAAGTACCAATCACCCACTTTACAGTTTCATACAACTGTAAAATCCTTTTTATACCTTCATTTATTCTTGGTGGTTCTGATTTATCCAACAAATTGATAGCAAGTCTGATAAATAGGTCATTTAAATCATTGTAACTATACTCACTGCTATTCTTTCTCAGAAGAGAGGTCCAAAATATTACTGAAAGTGGTTTGCCTTCCATATCCATCTTCTGTAGTGCAAAGGGAAAATTATCTGCTTGAAAGAACAAGAAGAGATGTAACATATATGAAGCATATCTGAACAATCCTTCATCAGGAAATTTTATCAACTGATAATGAATATTGTCAGCAATAAATTTAGCAAAATCAAAGACCAACTCTGGTTGCTATCCAGGAGACAAAGTGGAGAGGAAACCTAAGATGGAGGCATCTGTGAATTCATCATTAACATAACCTAAAATAAATGATAGCATGGAAATGACCTGTCTGGAACCTTCAGGAAAATCAAAGGTATCATAAGGAGGGTTCACCTTTGAAATATTGACATGATTGGGCATGAAATTCTGAAGGATTTCAAACTTCCTAGGGAAATCTAGGTCTAAATACATCTGGGTCAGGTCTTCAATTGATAATGATACTGCTCGTGGGTCATGGCTCAGCTGGAGCATGTCATTGATTGATTCAGTAGTTATGTAAAATAAGACTTCACTATCTTTGTTAACCATGCAACTTTGATCAGGAATATAATGCATCTGACACAACCTAATGAAATTCTGAGCAAGATGGGTGATGGGAACAACATACTTGGGAAAATTGGAATCCCATACTGGTATGTCATTGGCCACTTTCTTTTCAAATTTCTCTTGACGCCAGTTATGCACTTCTAGAAGATCAAATTCAAGGGTGGCATCAACAATTCTGTAATCTAAGTCGATCAAATGATTGCTTTCTTCAGTGGTGACAGGAGGCTGTAAAGGTCTGACCACTTCAGTAGAATCAACAGTTAAAACAGGAGTAGGCTTATCTATTCTGGGAGGTTTGGGATTTGGAAGCTTGCTGGAGGCAGGCTTCTGAGATTTAGAACCTCCAATTTTGGGGAGTACTTTTTTTTAGTCATTTTTAGAGAAAATTAACAAGATTAAACTGTTTGTTCAACCTTTTACAGAAGCATAAGGTCAATTAAGCAGATTTGGGAAGAAAATCAGAATTTGGGCGAGGGTTTATGAGGAAAAAGCACATTTGTATAGTGTAGAAGGCAAGAAAGGGGTTTTTAAAGGTTTCTTGAGCAATTCTAAGGTATTTTAATTGTAAGAATATCTTTCAGATGGTTAAAATCCTTAATTGGGAAGCGGAAAATTCTGGAAAAAATTTGGCAGGGTTTCCCCTGTTTCTTCAAGTTTTAAGTACTCTCAGATGAGTACCTTATGGCTTCTTAATTTTAATTGATTCGATGTGGCTCTTAGAAATAAGAAATTAGTAGGTTCAGATTGCTGATAAATACCTTTGAATAGGTATTTTAGTGGTTGAACGGGATGGTAGGTGGTACCAGTCTTCAAACTGGTTGCATTGGCTTGATATCAGGCACTGGGAGTCGTTGATAGTCACTGTTTAGATGGGGAATGACTTTAGGATGGCAACCTGGTTCAAATTCAGCTCGTCAATGGTGTCTGCAATTGATACTGAGAGGGATAGGGTGCAAGGATATGAAAAATGATAAAAAACTAATGTTAAAACCTTAGTCTTTATGGATCAAACGAGTATTAATTACAGGTCACATCGACATGGCGAGAGCGGTTTATTATTTGAATGGAAAAATAGTAATGGTTTTCGCATTTATTCCAAGAAGTAAGTGGTTTTTGGCTTTAGAAATGTGATCCAATACATTTCGGACACGTAGCGGGTGGCGATTTCTCAAAACAACTTTTTTCACAAAATATTTTGGGAACTTTGGTCAATCACTTTGAAAATGCGAAATGAGACATGCGCCGTCGGATCTGACGGAGTGGAGAGACTGGTCAGGATTCGATGCAAAGTTGCAGGGTAAATGCAGTGGGGCCAGGTATTATAATCTGTACCATTGATTTGAGAAGGGGAGATCAACGGTCTCAATTTGATCCGATAGGAAATGGTGGGGGCAGGGAAGGATTTATCGGATTTGTTTCTGACCATTAGATTAGGGATGCTTGGAGATCGGATGGCTAATAATCAACGTGATGGGGGAAAGATAAGGGGCTGAGGAATGTTCTTCACGTTCGATGAGAAACGTCAGATCAATAAGATGAGAAGATCGGATGGTCAATATTGAATCCGAAAGAGATGAGGGTTTTTAGTAAGAGTGATATATGCAAAGGTTTTTATGTATGGAATAAAGTGGATGGGGAGGGGTTTAAAAAGGGTTTAAACCAAGGCTACAACTGTGGTAAAGGGATATATATCGGGAAAGTATAAAAGGTTAAGGTTTTAACCTTGCGGTTAAGGGTAATCGGGGAAAGGGATGTATTGAACAGGGGGATGGGTTTTGCGAAGTTTGGTTTGAATTAAAATTTGGGATTTTTTATTTTTGTTTTAAACATATATGAAACATGTTTAATGCTTTTTTGTGTATTTTATTATATAGTTTCAGATTTATCAAAGGTCTAAAACTATAGGGGAGAGAGAAAATATTTTTATGGGTAGTTTTGTGTCAAAGGGATAACTTTAGGATGTTTTTCAACATGTGCTTAATATCTTTGACACGTAGCATATATTAAATGGGTTTTTGGGATATTTAAATAAAATGGAATTATATTAATAGGACTAGGATAATTAATAATGAGTTAATACAATATGTTAGGTGTTAATATGACAAGGGGAAAAGTGAATATTCAAAACATATCATTATAACCAATAAAAGTGAAGATCAAAGCAAAACTTGCATTTATGATAATTTCATCACTTCTATTTAGGCTAAAATGTTATATTGAGGGTTTTATACTTCATGAAATGTGGGGAATTAATCAAATGGGGGATTTAGAGTATCATTAAGCAAAATGAGGTTTTTTTACTTATGATTTTTCATGGAAATGAATGCATGAATGGAAAATGATGTGATTTTTGGGATTAATATAACAACTTAACATTTTCAACTAATCATCCATGGAGCCTTGGGTCCGGTCCCAACAGAAGTCAAGGAAATGCCTTGAGCCTTTCTGACTGATAGTTTAGAATTATAAATGGCTATGGGGAAGGGAAATTAGTTGTTTGTAGCTTTGGTGAATAATATTTACAATGATGCTTCTCACCTTCTTCTACCTACAAAATTTTACCTGCTAACATTTTTTCTTCCATTTTGATTAGGTGCATTTGAGCTAGCAACCTTTACAACATTTATTATTTTTGAAAGCAATAAAACTATCTAATTCTACACTTATTTCATCTAGGAATCCAGATTAAACTGTTGGGTTCACTTTTTCTCTACCTAACTATTGAATTTTCATGATTAAATTGTATGACAATTCTTTATTCTCTATCTACAACAAGTGAAATTGAAACATGACAAGTCAAGATTAAACAATTTAACTCATCATGGATTATGGAATTTATTGAGACTCTGTGATAATCAACTACAAAAGGTAAAAGTAGTGGCATTTAGACTTGCACACTTTCATGTTTTATTCATCTTTTTCTTTTGGGGTCTATTTTTTTTTCTAAGTCCTTTGATTGTTCTTTTAGGACTTTTTACCCTCTTTTTGATTTTTTTTATTTTTTTATTTTTACGAAATATGAGAATACAACTTGCAAAAGGAAAAGTATGTACATATTTACAAGATTACCATAAGTCAAGTCAAAATTATGAATCCTATATTTATAGGTTGCTAACACCTCGAACATGCAGAAAAAAACAAAAACTAGGCCACTCCGAGTGTCTACTGAACATGTGCTTATGGCCATCAAAACAATAAAATACATCTTCCCTACTAATTGTATCAAATTAGTAAAAGGATCTTCAAAAATTTGAAATGTTACCTTGTCTTGATATCTAGAAAAAACACAAGCACACCCTTCATTCTGATCTACAAGTACACTTGGTTTTTGATCCATAGGAAGGCATAGGGAAGTATGACCTTCTAATATCTGATTGTTGGCTATAAATTCCTCAAGAATGGAAAACTTTGACTCTATCACTTGCACGTTGTCTATCTTAGGCTCATACTCCTCAAATTCATAGTCTAAATCATCCTTGAACATAAAACATTCTTCAATATTGTCAAACATGACAGCCCTATCCTCTCTATGAAAGACAATGGTCTCTATTAACTGATCTCCTTGTAGGAAATCAACATCACAAATTGGCTTACTCACAAAAACTTCCTATATAGTTTCATCAGTTTCATGACTGTCATAATTTAAACTCAGATTTTCATTTTCAATGATGGAAGAAGTTTCACTAACACATTATTGACTATGTGAACACTGCAAACCCGCATTAGCTTGGGCTGTAACATGAATTTTCAGGATCTGATCTATTTCATATTTCGAAGGAGGAGAAACTTGAGTTTTATAGCAATTAACATTGTTTTGGTGATTTTCATTTTCAAGATTAGGATAGGCATTTCTCTCTTTTGGTCCCAGTCTGTTTCATCCAAGGAGGAAGCTACTGATTCTTGTTGGGAGGAAAAATCATGAAGGGCTTCTATGATCTCATCAACTCGATACTCTTCATCCCCATACAAATTTCAGGAAACTTAATGAAATTTTCAGAGATCTCACAAAAACTATGAATCATCGACAAGGAAGAATTTGAGCTTTGATAATGTTGAAAGAAAACTGAATGAAAGTCCTTTAGAGAATAAAAAGTAGAATATGGTAGACCCTCATACCATAATATCACTTTTTCCTCCAAGGTAGGCATAAAAATATTCTTTAGAAAATATTTGGGAAACTCAATCTTTACTCCATGAATGTGAAAATGAAATTTGACCAAATTTAAACTAGCATATTTTCCGTCCTGACCTTTAAAATTTGGTAGTCTTGTTTGAGAATATTTACAAGGATTACAATTCGAAAAACCAAGAATATGAGCTTGATTTATAGAAGCATACCTTCGCGAAATTGAATCCATTTTGACAGCAAAGAAGTCACTAAGAATTTATTGAAACTACTGGTTTCTGAACAGTGGAGACGCCATGAAAATTCTGAACCTTTGGATTCTTCGACACTGGATTCACCATGTGAAATATGCACAACCTTCTTGTGCTTGATCACTTTTCAACATCAGAAATTAGATATGATATTTTTCATTCTTTCTCGAGGAAGATCTGTCACCTCCCTCCCCGGCAACGGTGCTAAGATGCTAGCACTCCACCGAATCTCCTAAGGCTGAAAAGGAGACCATAAAAGTTAACCACATACCACTTTGACCTAGTAGCTAGCCCTACTAGGCTAATAGGGCTCTCTCTAGGATATTTCGTAGCCAATTTGATTAGATCATCGAGATTTTAGGCTATATATGCATATTAGGTTTGGTTAATTTGGATTTTTGTGCTGGATGAGATTAGACCTCTAGAAACTAGGCTTGAAACTCTTTTAGGATTACAAGAGAAAAAATTGTAAGGGAATGAAGGGGCAAGGTAGGCAAGCTCAAATGACCAAATGGGTTGTATGATTATGGTGTAGGATGAAAATAAAGATCAAGAACAAGAATATAAATATGAATTCATTCCTTAAGAAAAAATTAAACACAACATCATCGTCTCATCAAAAAGGGCATTTATTCCTCATGAATCCTGCTGAAAACCTTTAAAGACAATGAGTGAAAGCAATAGATATGTAATGAAAAGAGAAACAATTCAATGGAGTTACTTACAAAAGAGAAACATAGTCATACAAGCTCACCACATGAATCCCTAAATTTAAGCTACAATTTTTCTTTGTATTCACTTAATTACTTGGTCAAACTGAAATGCACTAGTTCAATGTCCAATGTTCCAACCCTTGGAAATTATTACAAAGGGCCTCATATAGCCACTGAGGTCAAAATACATTCATCTATCTGAAGTCTGCTACACACTAGGGAGGTTATACAACAAATTCCTCCTTTATCTAACCATTAATAGACACATCCTCAAAGAAATAAATGGAGGATAATACACCTATTCAACTCCATTTTTACCATTTAAATTTACATTTTTACTTTAAAATTCATCCACAGTCACCTTTTTACGTTTAAAAAATTCAAACTAGGAATTTTCAAAAATTACATAGTGAAAATTTAATTAAAATCTCATAAAAGTGGAAAAAGTGCAGTGCCCTATTGGAGGCCATTTTTAGGTGCCTTCTTGAAGTAAAAATTGAAATATGAAAGAATGGTAAACTATCCCTATATGTCTAGTTTCCATAACATCTTGAATTTTTTTAAATGACCCCTGGGAAGGCCTTCAAAAATGCATTCTCCCAAGACTGGTCAAAAAGCATAGCGTGACCTCAAAAAACAAGGCAGAAAGGTGTTTTTTAGGTGGTTTTTTACCATTTTATCCTTGTAAAAGCTGATGAATTGGGCTCCTAGGTGTCCAAATTTTATGTAGGAGTCATAATATATCCAACCATGTAGATTTTGTGCCATTTCGATTTCTCCAGAAAAAACGTAGCATGGCCCACGCTACGCTTTTTGCAAGGTGATTGTGCCAACAATTGCCAAATTTATGGGTTTTTTGGAAACAAAGGCCTCACCGATGGAGTGAGGTTTTTGTTCTTTGGCATGTTAGGAAAAAAAACCTCCTCCATTTTCCCAAGATTCTTCTATGATTGTCCACATTCTTCTCTTAAAAAATGTGACTTAAAAAATACATTACACAATCAGACAAGTAGGTTGTGAAGATGTCAATGTATCTCTCATTCTATAATAACTGTGTAAAATATGAAGTAGTTTATTGTACTATGATATATTATGAACAAAAAATTCCTCCAGTTTCCCAAAATTGATCTTTTTTTTGCCATAATATGTTCTACAAAAAGATGACTAAACAGGACATTTTTGGAAAATGTGCCTTCAAAGATTTTTTCAAATTTCCCAAATTTCTCCAAATTGCCTCAAAATTTCTCTAGACTTGCTTCATGGAGACCTGAGATGGTATAAAATGATATCATGGGTGCATGAATAAGAAAATCCAACTTATCCTTCTCTTTCTTCTTGATCAGGTTTTGTAGTTTTGAATCTTTAGGTCTTGGTTCTTTAATCATTTCTCACACATGTTAGGTATCCCTATGGTTGCTGCTATGATGTTAGTTAAGATGGTAAAGGTTACCCCTGAAATAGTGAATCTACCTTTCTTGAGGTTGGTTACAAACAATATGGTCAATTCATGATGATATTTTAATTTTTGGACCAAATCACAAAATTTAAAACACCCAACATGCTCAAAAAACTTGACTACAAGTGGTGAGGACAACATCTCCCGAGTATATGATGGTTCATATCTCGACACTTTCCCACACTTTTTATAAAAAAATTTCTCCTCCTCCATAGTAGACTATGATAGCAAACCCTTGGGGCAAAATAGGGGAAGGGAAAAAAGGAATGGGATGATGGGGTTATGAAATAAGGATGAGTGTAGGAAACATTTATGAGGTGAGGAGGGATTTTAGGACCTTAGGGAAGTGGAGGGAGATTAAAAGGATGAGGGAATAGGGCTAGGGAATTTTTACACAGACCTATACTCTTGGTTTCCCAAAAAATTCGGTGAGTAGGGATAGCATTTGGGGATAGGTCTTAGGGAATAAAAGTGAGAGGGGATTAGCGTTTTAGAGATGTATTTGGGTGTCTAGGAGGTTAGGGCATGGTAGGAGAGGGATTCTAGGGTTTGAAAATTAGAAAAACATATTCTTCAAGAAAAGTGTAGCGTAGGAAGAAATTCAAAAATTTCCCACCATAGGAATGAAGACATTGAGTGAAAGAGGGTGTGAAGTGGCTCAACTTACTTTTTTTACCCTTATGAAAGCTTTTGCTAAGCTTGGAGACCTTTTGTGACCCTTTAGAATATTTTCAAGACAAAGTGTAGATCCTCTGAAAAAAATGCAGCGCCTGAAGGAAAAGTGCAGCAATAGAAGGAAAAGTGCAGTGATAGAAGGAAAAGCGCAACGTGTAAAGGAAATGTGCAGCATGTGAAGGAAAAGTGCAGCGCTAGAAGGAAAAGCACAGTGACTAGAGGCAGAACTCGATTTTTGAAAATGTATGGCCCTAATCTTGTGAGAAAATGATATATGATGAATGAGAGATCGATGCTAAGAAGGAAAAAGAGTGCAAATGAAATGATCTTGTGTCTTTTTGGGTCTTTTATGAGAATGTAATAAATCCCTTTGAGTGATGATGGGCCCCATATGTATTTTTGAAGGGTGACTTCCTTTCTTATTTTTGATTTCATAACCTTTTGTAATCTGATTTTTTTTACTTTTCCTTGGAACATTGAACTGTAGCTTTGGAACTTTAGAACACTTATTACATATAGAAACATTCAAATTACATTCAAAAATCAAAATTCATTGAAGAAAATTGTTTTATTACTACTCTTCCAATTTGTCATATTTTATGCATGAAATGACAGTTTGGTGACCTTAAAACCCTAATAACCTAATGGAGACTCCGAATTGAATGATATCATGATGGAGATTACTGAAATGATGATTAAAATCTCTGAATAATGATATACTTAGCTTATTTGATGATATGGGCCAACATTTAAAATTTTGGAAGGAGTGGAAAATCATCCTAAATCTAATGCCCAGTGACCAAATTTTTGCTTGAAAACCTAGTGAAATGACAAAAATTTGACTATGGGACCATAAAAAAACATGATAAAATTCCATTTTATTATTGGTGATAGGATGCAAAGACTGACACTAACAAGAGGAAGCACGAGTAGAGACTTTATGTTCATTGATAAAACTTCAAAAATGCTAAAAAAGTTCCAAATATGGCATAATATCCTCCATAAATGAAAGTTATCCACTCCTCCAAATGGTAACCATGTTGTCTTGTCTAGATTTATTGTTCCAACAACTAGTTTTTGGTTAGTCTGCAACGATAACATCCTTCTGATGTAGTCTTTGCATTGTATTTGTAGATACCTGTGCTCCCTCTAACTTCATCTGGAAAAAGAAATTTTACAACCTCTGACAAACTTCTTTAGATTCTTGCACCCTGTTGCAACTGTTTAGGGCGCTAAGACATTCCTCCGACCATATAGTCATTGAGCACGTGGAGGGACAGGGTTGTCCCTATAAGGTTTTAAACGACTTCCATTCACATATCCAGGAAGTAATTCACCAGTAAATATAGACAAGCAAACCGAACTTCCTTTAAATATTTCCTGGATAACATAAGGCTCAAGCTAGTGTATTTTGAAATTCCCTGGAAATCACGCAAACTTACTGTCATACAACAAAACCAAGTCCTCCTTCTTAAAAATATTTTTTTTCTGATATGCCAGTCATGTCGATCCTTTTCACACACTTTCTATACCTATTGATGAAAACCAACAATGAATCTATCTTCTTCCAGTGCAACCAGTTGTCACAGCCTTTCTTCCATAATATCTTGATCAACCATGTTGGTTATTGGGGCGATGCACAGACTAGGAATAATGTATTCCATCAGTATAATAACCTCTTGTCCGTATACCATCCTTAAAGGTGATTGTCCTATTAGCTTCTTGCATGTGTTCCAGTATGCCCATATAATAGCAGGTATGTGCACATCCCAATCATTATGGTTAGCAGTTCATATCTTCATGAGCGCATTCTCCAAGATATTATTAAAGGCCTCTACCATCCCATTCGCTTGTGGATAATATGGTGTACTCTTCTGATGGTGTAAATTGAATTCTAGGGTCATTTCTTGAATGGTCTCATTCAGAAAATGTGTACCTTGGTCGCTCATCAAAAATTTAGGGCACCCAAACCTTGTCAATATATTCTCAAAGATGAAGTGCGTAGCTATTTTTGCACTACAATCCTTCACAGGTTTAGCCTCTTCCCATCTAGTCAAATAGTTTGTAGCAGTGATGATATATCATGCTCCAGTATTCTTCCCTAAAGGGTTGATTGGCCCTGCAAAATTGATTTCCCACTTTTCAAAAGCCCGTAGAGTTACTTGGGGATGTAATGGAATTTCATCTCTGTGCAAGGATCTCCCAGTCATATGACATACATCACAAGCGCAACAGTATTCCTTAGAATCGATATGCACCGTGGGCCACCACAACCCACCTCTCAAGATATTCTGCACAGTGGGTTTTCCAGATTAATGACCTCCTGCAACACCTTCATGTGCTTCTGCTAGTATATTGCGCCTTTCAAATTCAGGAACATATCTCCTTAAAACCTCATCAGCTCCTAGCTTTTATAATTGGCATGTGATCAAGGAAAAATCTATTGCATGCAAAACAAACACTTTCTTCTACTTAATTTTATTCTCTGCACGTGTACTTCCAATGGTTAGAAAATGGATAATATTTGCAAAATTTCCATCAGCTACCTCAAAAGCAAACAACTTTGCATCTTGTAGTCCTTCCTCCAAATTTGCCGGTTCCTCCCCACCGTCAATGCGCGATCAATGGCCTAGTGTGCCATTCAATCTTCCTGGCTTCACAATTACTTAAAAATCATATTCCTAGAATAATAAGAGCCATCTATAGATCC
Organism: Pinus albicaulis; assembly: GCA_034641835.2. Taxonomy (NCBI): domain Eukaryota; kingdom Viridiplantae; phylum Streptophyta; class Pinopsida; order Pinales; family Pinaceae; genus Pinus; species Pinus albicaulis. The sequence continues at coordinate 691,156,678 of CM076579.1, read as the reverse complement.
TCCCCCCCAACACAGGATTTCTCACCAAGCACTTCAAAGCAGAATGATCAGTGAACATCTTAAGGTGACCTCCAAGAAAATAGTGATAGAACTTTTGCAATTAATATACCATAGCTAACCCTGATCGCTCTATTGTGGAATAATTGCACTCAACACTTGAAAATTTGCGACTTAAAAATGTAATCGGATGATCAATCTCTCCAGCTCCTGGCTGCGTTAGTAGAGCACCTAGTGCAATACAAGATGTATCAACGTGTACATGGAATTATTTTGACCAATCTGGGAATACCAAGACCATTTTCTCCTTAAGCATATACAAACTCTTTGTGCAGTATTCATCCCAACAGAAAGTTGCATCCTTTTTCAACATTTTCTCCATCAACGCAATGATCAATTCATATTTCCGAATAAAATTTCGATAATAGCCACTATGCCCCAAGATTGAGCGCAACTGCTTCACATTCGTTGGAGCCTCTAGGTTAATGATAACAGAAATCTTGGTAAGATCGACCATCAATCGCTGTTGACAAACAATATGGCCCAACAAATTACCAAAAGGGACACAGAACACACATTTCTTCAAATTCAGCGAGATATGATAATTTCGACAAGTATCTAGCATTAATTACATGTTGGAAACATGTTTCTTCACTAAGACAAAGACAGTCCAATCACAAAAATACACTTCTAAAAACTTATGGATATAGCCTTTAAAACCAATAACTACTTTGCGCGAAAATACAGTTGGTGCGTTCTTCAACCTGAATGGCATCACTGTGTATTGGAATGATCCCCATTCCATCATAAAGCTTCTCTTACTTTGGTCTTCAGGTGTGATACTTATCTAATAATACGTTAAAATCCATCATTGAATGAGTGGGTCTCCTGTCCTCCGACATTGTCCAAGGCTTCATCCAAGAATGGAGTTGGAAAAGGATCATGTACACAAGCATCATTTAATTTGTGCAGATCAACACATATCCTAATTTCACCTTTTTCTTCTTTTCTTAGACTACCATAGGGCTTACCCAATCTAATTCTTCCATTGGTTCAATAATTCCTGCAACAACCATCTTTTCTAGCTCCTCTTTGACCTTTTTCTTATACCTTGGATTCAAGCTATAAGGGTGCTGCTTCACAGATCGAGCATCCGATTTCAAAGTGATCTTCATCACAACAAGATCTCCAATAATCCCTTTTAACTATGAAAAATTTGTAGGAAAAAATTCCTGATATTCAATGAGCAGCTCTGCAACCTTACCCATTGTATCTTCATCCAAATAATCTCATATTTTGGAAAACTTAGGTTGTTCCTATGTTCCAAAATTGACTTTCGTAGTCTTCACAAGCAAGGTCACATATTGCAATTCAACTTCGGGTCCTGCGACTACGCGTTGTCCTTCAGACTCAGGGATATTGATGTTTATTGGGTCCTCCACGGTATCTTCAATTGTCACATTCCGACATTCAACTACATCATTCATCTGCGCATACCATGTTGGTAAAGCCCGTTCTTTTGATTCCTTTGGAAATTCCTTTGGTAAAGCCCATATCCAATAGTGCAAGGTATGGGTCTGTATCATCAACAATTTGAATAACTTCAAAGTCAGAAAGTGTCTCAACTCCTTCCATGTCAACCACCACCCTAGAGAGTCTACCCATTGGGATAATATTCTGTTGGTTTTCCATGCACAAATGAATTGTGGACCATTCGAGCTTAGATTCTCCCATTATCTGCCATGTCTGATTTGGTAGTACATTTGCATCAAAGCCTAGATCCAAAATGACCTGATCCATCTCAAACTTACCTATATGAGTAGTTAAGCGCATCTCTCGGCGAGTGATTCTCTTGTTCTTGTAAATTTTATTGACAACCCTTTGCTCCATTTGAGGCTGCTCTTTCTCGACACGGATATCAATAAAATCTTGAAGATTATCAACTACCTTTTTATTGTGCAGAAGCTTGATATAGACCTGTAAAAATGGTTTCATATTAGCAGGCTCGGCCCCTTCAACGGTATTTATGGCAGGCTTTCTTGGTACCTCAGATCTCGATGCGTTAGGATCCATCAAATCCTTCTTTTCTTCAACAAAGGTTTCCTTATCCCTTTGTAAGATAAACCCCTCCTTTTTCTCAAGATCTTTCTGGGCCCAAACATCGGTAACAGGTTTCTTACCTTCTACTTTATCTGCGCTAGTTGTTGGACCACTTCTAGTCACAATATTCACACTTGGTTCTTCATTGCGTGGTTCTACCATCATCATCTGAACGTTCTATGTGGTTTTTTGTGTTTTATTTTCCTGTATTTTTGCAAACAACATAGGATAATCTTCAATAATGTGATCAAACTATCGAAAATACCTGCACAATTGATGTGTCAGGTTTAGAAAATCACAGGCATAATGGCCAACATCTCCACAGTTATAAAAAATGACCTATCTCCTTCCACGACTAGTTCTGTCTCCTCTTCCTCGTCCCCTGACCTGAAATCCACCTCGTTGAGATGGTGATGTAGGTGAATCTGGCCCTCTACCTTCGGCCTACATTCTATAAGAAGTAGCCTATTAAACATGAGATCAGAGTTATGACAATTCTTTTCATCATTTCCCATAGATCGACAAAATGTGCAATACAAAAGTGTGAGACCCAGAACATATTCAATAATTATAAGGTAGAAGTCTGTTGTGTGTTGTCCAGCTACTTGACATATCATGCACCACAACTTAGGGTTCTCACAAGGCTCTGCCGCATTCTTAATTATAATTGGTCCTCCAACTACTAGATAATCACTAAATATACGATATTTCTCTTTCTAGTGTCCTTCGCCTTTGTAGAGCACACACCATACCTCCACGCGCACATCCTTTTCTTTTTCTTTCTGCAAACTTTGTAGTTCTAAATGTAAGGTAGCCAACTAGCTCTCGATTTTTTGAACTAATTTCATTGTGATTTCCACATCTTCGGCCTATATCGTGATATTATGCTTAGATAAAGGCAGGAATAGATGTGGTAACAACATTGCAATGAACCAGTCTATGTGTTGTTGATCATTAATAGAAAACACTCCTTCTCTAATGGTACGTTTCAACTGCTGATTTGCCTCCCATATGCTTTCATTTACTTCTTGGTGCATGTACTTCAATTAAGTAACACATTGTGTATATGACTTTATCTTTCTGAAATACTCCTTCAATGCACATTTGAGCTCATCAATCGTCGCATTAGGGTTTGCTTCCACATACCTCATATATTTTTCTAGCATGTGTTCCTGAAATGTAGTAGTGAGTTGCACTTTCCTCACATTATTATCATTTACCTATTGTGTTGCCCACATAACTTCTGCAAAAAACCAGAATTGTTCAGCGTCTTCATTTCCAACACTCCTAAAGTTCTGCAGCTTCATGGAGTTATCCATATCAGATAATAGTGGTGGTAGTGGAGGTGGGGTGGATGAGATGATAGTGTGATATGAATTTGGAAGTTGGGTGGATGGGATCTAAACTGTAATTGGGATATCTTATCCTAAGTGTGTTGATTCACCAGAACTACTTGTTTCAGACTCTTCATCCCTTTCAGATCTACCTTTGACGGGGCTATACATAAAATCTTCCTCTAGGTTTTCTCTATAATTTTTTACATCGTGCATAGAGCTGGGTGGGCATATTCTGAGAATTCACTCAATGTAGGTGCCCAAATTACCCTTTTCACACAACAACATATTAATCCACAACTTTAAAGAGTGTAGGAACTTACCTCTAAGGCCATTGAAAAATCCCCTTTCAGCTTCAGAATATGACACAAATGTGTCAACATCAAATTCAGTAACAAACCCACCCAGAATGCTATCTATCTAATAATATACCACGTGGGTAATATTATTGCAAGATTTCTCCAATTGCTGGATCAACTCAAGAGTCCACCTGGTAATCATGTCATCCTTCCAACAGGTCTCAAACTCAGCAAGCCAACATAACCACTCTTGTAATTTTGTAGCGAGGGACGCAATTAAAATCTCGTGGACTTATGTATAGATATATATTTTCTCCCAATCTTCAACACATAACTTCAGATTTCGGTTTTCTTGGCTCGCGAACTCGCACACCTTTTTATCAAGCCAATATTGCAATTCGTTCTTCATCGATTTCTACATCAAAATTCCCTCAAATAGATCCCAGTCCTGGCAAAAAAACCATTTGTTGGCTTGAAGTGTCCTGACCTAGGTTCAAAGTGCTCTGTGCAACCAAAAAAACCCTTCAACTACTGGCTCTTTCGGTAGTGATCTACTTGCGCAGATCAAAGTCTCACCCAAAGCAGTATGAGGGGGCGTTGGAACCAGATTTCCACACCTTGAGGTAACGTATGATGTGGATCTTATCCCTTCTTAATAGATCTAATGATTACTTCCCTACACAATGACTTCCTTAACCCAATCTAGATCTAATACAGGAAACCCTTAACCTCAATACAATATTGCACAAAATAGAAAAATACCCTTATTTAGATCTAATTCAACAAAAACTAGAATAAATCTTGCAGTCTACAGAGATCTATCCTTTAATAGTAATCCTAACCAATATGCAATACTTGAGCGCATACAAGAATCTATTATTATATGTGTAACTTCAAATAAATTTGCATTCACTAACAATAACAGATCTATAAGTAAATCAAGAATTAACACATAAACATGGAAATCACACGAGTAGATCAAAATTCACCAAAATCTTCTCTTTATTAATATATCTTCAATCAATAAATTAATATTCTCATGTGCACACAACAGCAGGGTCCTTACAAACAGCTCAGGACTCTTCTTGAGGTTTCCGCGAATACAACTAGCTAACACATACTTTTCCCAAAATCAGATCACATTACAGTCATTTGAGATACATGAGATATGTTTATTTGTCTGGTATCTTCTACTTGCATCAACTCATACATATTAATAGGACTAACACGCGAAAATACCATGCTCGCAAACCGTGGTTTGAGCCCCATCTTTCCTTTTTACCCATTACAATGATAAAGGAGCTTTGACCTGCCCAAAGTCTCCATGAATTTCTGGGTGGAACACGTTTTAACAAAACTTAACAAAAAATGTACTCAAAACTTGACCCTAGGGGACCCTAACCCAACATGTGGTGTTTGTTAATGGGTGGGAAATTATCACAAGGGGATGAAATTCCTCTGCAGCCCATACATATTTTCATTAGGTGAATTTTGAGGTCTAAAATGGGCCTCCTAAGGAAATTATAAAATAATAGTGGAAATAAAAAAATAAGATTAGATTAGAGTCATCAAATTTTAGAGGGAAAAAATAAAAAACTACTTTTTCAACTTGTATTTTCAACTTATCTCCCTATGGTTTACTCAAATTTTTAGCGAGAACACTTGTTGGATGAAAATTTGTATTCCTCATCCAAGGAGTACCCATGTTTCATACTTTCGATGGACCCTACTATAGAAAAAATTATAAATACATGAAAAACATGATTGCAATAGCATTTTTTCATGTATTTCTCATTTTTCGTGTAGTAGGGTCCAACAAAAGTATGCAAAATGGGTACTCATTGGATGAGGAATTAAATTTTGCATCCAAAAGGTACTCTCGCTTGAAATTTTAGTAAAACCTTAGGGATATAATTTGAAAATACAAGTTGAAAAAGTAGTTTTATTATTTTATTATTTTTTAATCTTTTTACCTTTTTACCCCAAAAATGGTGAATCATCTCCCATGGTTGACATCATCATCTTGAATCCTATTGGTTCTCATAAAGTTTATTTTGGTTGTACATTTTTCTTAGGAGGCCCATTTAAGACCTTAAAATTTCTCTAATGCCAAGTTTTTGAAAAGTGGGTTGTGGACATCGTTGGGCCTATTAATCCTTCGACGCATTAGTCGCATGCTCCATACATTATTACTACTACAAGCTATATCACCCATCGGGCCAAAGTCACACCTATAAAATATTGCATTGCTGAATCTGCTACTCGATTCATTTTTTAAAATATCTCATTTGATTTGGGTGTTTGATATAGTATCATTTTTCACCTCTGTATACTTGATGCTCTGAGTTATGGCCTTGGGTAGCCCTTTCCCTTCAGACTTATTCCTTTATCTAAAAAACATTATTTTGAATTCCATACATGAATCTTCCATCTCAAAAGCATGTGCACATGCGGGTCCATCTATACCCAACCCGCATATATAATTTTAAATATGAGAAAATATAAAAATCCCTATTTTTTAGGCAAGGTTTACGAGTTACACCGGAAGCCTAACTAGAGTAGCCTATGGCAAAACTATATCCCAACTAAAACAATTGTTTTGGGGTGGTATAAATATACCTCATGGAAAGTCCTAAAAGGAGGAGAAAGATAGGATATTGATATTATAGCTATTTTGCAAGTCCGATTTATCCCTGTGCCTCCTACACTTCAAGATTGTGGAAACCCTTGTTTCCCTCACAAAGATATTCAGTCCTCTTATATGAAATCCATGTGTATGCATTTAGAAGGATATTGTTGATGCTTGGGTTCGATGGATCCGAAGGACGATTTTTCTTGGAGTTGTGGCTAAATCAGGTGGTATTCCTCCACAAAACTTTAAATTCATCAGTAAAGAAGCTTTGTCTTGTTCTTGATATTCATGATCTTTATTCTTTATACATGACTATGATCTTATTATGAATGTTTTCATGTCTTATGATTATATGCTTATATGATCTAACGCTAATATCTTGAACATGATTTGAATTATCACTAGTATATGTGCTTTTCTTGAATGAGTTGTAGGTTTTGGATCACTAGAAGAATAAAAGGTTTTGAACCCTGCGGGATCGCCTTCAAACGTAGGACCTACGGGTACTACTCTTTCTTCCCATTTTACTAGTTTAAGCTTTAGGATAGCAATTTTGTATGCTTCTTGTTGTTGTATGTCTCTTTCTCTGTTGGGGTTCCCAACCCATACCATAGGGTGTATTATCCCGTAAGAGAATTGGTGACTCCATTGGGGATTACATTCTTGTAATTCCTACTTTGGGTTTTGCCTCTCTCGATCTGGGATTTCTTGTTTGGCTTGTTCACTTTTCCAGCATCTTTTATTCATTTTGAATCTGGGCAGAAAGTCTGGTCTTCTGGATCAGACCTAAAATTTTATTTTTTCCTTATTGGATTTTTTATATGCACTTTCTAGTTTATACAGTCGCATACACACACATTTTTTTCCTTAGAAACACGTGTATACATGTGTTTCTTTGAGAGCAATCGCATATATACATAGGTCTATTCACTACCAAGCGACATATTTTTGGGTACAAATGATTTTTTTTGGATTCTAAGTCCAGTGAAGGTTTGTGCATATTTTGTATTCCTTCTGTTTAATCATTGATGGTCTGGGAGAGTCTTTCTTTTGAAAAAATTTTAGTTTCTTATCTTTCTTGGTTCAAAACCTAGTCAACCTAGGGTTTTCCCTTTTTGGTGAAGAGTCAGTGTTTTTGTTTGGGATTGTTGGCTTGAGGGGTCTTGACCCAGGTTCGGTGTGCAAGGTTTGCCAACAAACCCCTATACTACTGGCCCTTTCGGTAGTGACCGGCTTGCACACGTCACAGTATCACCCGAAGAAGTATGGGTGGGTACTGGAACCAGGTTTCCGCACCTTGAGAAAGGGAGGGTAAGGCAAGCAAGGTTGCGTTCTGTTCATATTATCTCTGCACAGGGTCAAGTATATGTCCAACTGCATCCACGTGCACTAGATCTACAATTATATGCTTCTCATAACATTAACACGGCATTACATACTCGAACAAAACAGATCTAGATTTACTTCAATACACAGACTTTCGTAGCCTGATATAACCAAATCAGAATAGATCAATCATTCAATATACAGACCTTCGTAGCGCAAAGACAGATAAATGCATAACACGGTAATTACCAGCAATCCATTCAATAGTACTCACAGATTCAAATCCAATAATCTTGCATATTCATTCATCCATCACCCTTAAAATTTCCTTCCCAACCTCCGCACACAGTAGCAGGGTCCACACACAGCTGGACTAGGATCTCCGCGCACACAGCCAACAGGAGTTTTTTCCCCAAAAACCCCAATAGATCGCTTACACAACAGATCACATCAATAGCTTAGCCAATTCTTACCTCTTACAATCCGAAATGCCTCTCTATTTATAACAATCTAGCTTTAACATTCCTATGGTCCGCAACCCATGGTTTTCGGACCCCTAGTTTACCCTTTAACCCCATTACAAGGCTTTCGGGGCTTTGACCCACCCCAAAGCCCATGCGTTATACTAAATATAACAAAAATAACCAAAATGGGCCGGTTCCGTAGCTTGTTAGGAGACCCCATTCCGACAGTCCCCCAACACAATCTTGTGACTCGTCCCGAGTCACTTTGGTGGCACGCCTTCAATCTGCATGCGTAATGTAGCGAGGGAGTGAAGTAGGGGTGGAAGCACTTCCTTGATTCGGGCCACCACGTGTTGCGCAATATTTATCATCGTCAGAGAAGCAGGCCCATTGAGATCCGGTCCAACACATTCCAACAACCGATGAAGGTGTGCAATGGTGGATTGCACATCATGTGAAAGATGGAGTGCAGCATCAGTCCATTGTTTCAACTTTTTGTATGCAATCTTCTTAGAATGACGAAGGTTCTCAATCTGGTGCATGGCGGCCAGGCACTGCATGTGGCCGAGGGGAGGTGTCGAGGCCCGAAGTCGATCTAGAGCATCTTCTGCCTGAGTCAACTCCCTTTGTGCATGCTGAAGCGTGGGGTGGTGCAGTGCTTTCGTCCATAGCTGTGTAGCCTCTTCAAACAATTGGGCTCCCTATGCTAGTTGTTCCTGAATAATGTGTGTGGTGTTAGTGACCACAGAAATTCGCTGGGCGCATTCTTCCGGGGTCAAGTCATACTTCTTGCACCTTTCTTGGCTACGGCGGTGTACTTCTTGCAGTATGCTAGTAGACAGGCTTCGTAGTTCTATAGTAGAGAGCTGCACTAAGTCGACTTGTATGTCCCCAGAACTTGGTTCAGAAGTGACAATGCGGGGGAGTAAATATATGTTTCTTCTAGTGGGCTGGGCCTGGAAATGGCGGAGATGTCGTAGCAGGTTTCGGTAGTGCAGGGTTCCTGCCGAACTTGGTTCATAGCTAATCCTTCCAGGCGGCCTACGTGCACTCCTATTACTACACTCAGCTTCTCCCGGCCCTCTTATCAGTTCCTCTTGTGTGTTGGGATCCACAACGGAGAGATGAGCAATAAGCATCGTATAAATAAGTAGAAAAAACCATAATTCCAGTAGCCAATACTGCTTGACAGTTGAATAAATAGCCCGAGCCATCATATTCCAGCCATCCGTGCCCCAATTGAAGCTAATTAATGGCAAGGTAGCTCGTATGTGGCGTGTTCCCTCAATCGTGCTTATTATAAATGGTGATAGTGATAATCTACCACCCTTTTCCTGCATTTTTAAATGTCTTTTCACATTAATTCAGGATGAGCTGATATTCTTCCTTTGTATCCAAGGTTGTGGCCTTGTGAAGTCAAGGCGTGGCTGACGCGTTGGAGGTCCTTTCGTATTTCAACGAACGGTTGACACACGGTGAGCTTTTAAGTCGATCGAGATTCTTTTCAAGGCAGTTATGTCAATCGTGGAAGGATTAATTTTGTACAGGACAACTGCGTGATTTAGTTCTTCAGTCGCCCGTAAATTCTCCCAGATAGTCATGATTGTAGACAGGTCTGTTGAGCTTCAAAGATGTTCTTCTCTGCCACCACATTCCACTTCATTTCCTTTGTCCATTATTAATTTCAGGCTTAAACGATCAATAAGATTAGTTAAAATTTCTTTGAGATTGTATATAATGTCTAACTTGCTATGTTTTCATGATTTCGTTGTTGTAGTACTTTTTGACTACACCTAGCTACAGAATGCAAACATTCTGTAGCTAGTTGCCGATTCTGCAGCTGTCTTCATGTCTACGCAGGTTCCAGGTGTCATCTCAGGGAAAAACACATATGGTCATATTCCACATCATTCCCTTATCATTTGTTGCTCCCCACGAAGTCTGAGTTAAAGTATCAAAGCAGTTATGCACGAAGAAGAGAGGCAGTTTCCTATCAAAACACGGACTCTACAGATGTCCGCAGTAAAGAACAAGACTGTTAATAAGAGTTTTAATTTGATTAGGAATGGGAAAGACACTTATCCCTGTTTTTCTCAAGAATTAGTTATGTAACTTCATTATAAGTATGACTCGGGAGACCGAGAAACTGTTGGTTAGATTGTGTTTCTGTTGCTAGATTTTGGAAGGCTGTAAATACTCTGTTTTGAAGAATTTCTCCTTTAATGAAAGAGACATCATTTTATTGCATGAGATGATTCAATATTGAGTAGATCTGCGTGTTGATCCAGTGGTAGAGGGCCCCTACTACCCATGAAGCATTATGCATTTGGTTTAGATAAGTAGTTGTAGCTTTGTTTCATTCTCAATTTAAATAGTTTTTTTAACTTTGCTTACAGTTGATACTACAGTTTAGCTTTGTTCTCATGAAGTATTCCAAAAGATCACTAATCCGGAATGAGGCATAATTGTAGCAATTTAGAACTTTACGTTTTTTTTGTGTTCAATTGTAATTAGTTGTTATATCTAGTCCTATTCTCATTGATCTCTTCCAAAATATCACTAACTCTGGATAAGGCTTAGCTGTAGTGTTTTGGTTTACTTGCGTATTGTTATGTTTTTATGCCCATTTGCACTGAATGATACAGCCAGACTTGTTTGTACAAACTATTCCAAAATATCACTCATCTTGAACAAGACAGGGCTGTATTATTTCATAGAATTAGTTGCATTTTAGCTCAGTCAATACTCCGGAGGTAGATGTCATTCTAGTTTAATTCTGTCACTATATTTCAAGCTTGATAATGGTACTCTAGTTTAACTTTGTTCACTATATTAGTATCATTCTAGTTCAACTCTGGAGGTTAGATAATAGCACTCTAGTTTAGTCTTAGTTCACTGTATTAGCATTCTAGTTTAGTTGTTATCCATTGCATTTTAAATTGTATTAGTTGTTAAATTTAGATACCACGGTCTTCATTATCTACAAAACTTCTTTTGTTCTAACTTCATATTAATACATCATCATTTGGACAGAAGCTAGTAATGTCAGTTTAAGGCCTTGAGTATTTTGCAACCTTTTTACAATTTCACAAACAAGCCTTCTCTCAAAGACTATTCTAAAAAGAAATCTGTAACTTTTGAATAAGGCCTAGTAGTGCTAAATTGAGTTGCAGAATAGAATTAGAAGTTAGTTTAGAGTAGAAATCTTATTGTGCTACAAATGTTCTTTTCCAATTATGTTCCAACAAACCTTTAACCATGGATGAGATGTTGTAACATTGTAAGTTGATTGTTGACTTAGGAAAACCTCAATTGCACTAAAAACTTATCCTTTTTTCAAGCTATTCCAACATATCTCTAAATGAATGAATTGAATGAGTTCATGATATGGGTTACTAAGTTCATGTTGTGATTTGTTTCTTTTCTATGATTCCTTATCAAGCTTTGCATTTTTTGTCCTCTAGTGTACACTTATCTTAGAATAGTTTCACTTTGTTTTAGTATAAACTTCTTAGCTCTTTTTCAACATAAAAAAAAACCCATAAAACCAAAAACATCATAAAAACACTAAACACAACGTAGTGAGAAACAAATACCTAGGCACATACAGTGCACCACACTTCAGTAGTTTACTAGCCCTGGTTAACAATTAATGACCTCAATTTAGGAACACTAAGTTGAGCACAACAAAGTCCGTAATCTAGTTGGACAATGGCTGAATGCACCCTTGAGTGTTCTGCACAAGTAGGTCACCATGTGGGTCGACCGATTTTTGGGCCCATCTGGCTAAGGGGGTCTCTATACGCAAGATTACCCTACTCCAGTACTTCATCCAGGTAGGGGAGATAGGTCCTTGCATAGGTGCATCATACCTGGTTAGTGGTAGTGCCTCAGACCTATATTCCATGGACCCCTTAGGCTTCGCAAGATTCAGAGTGTCATCTGTGGCCTCTTTGCAAGGCAAGGTTCGTTCCATGGTAGAGATGCGATGGAAGCTTCTGACGGTATGAAGGCTGTGAAGTGCTGAAACCTCATGCAGTTGACTCTGCCAATTTTCCAGCTCCTGACTGGGATCCTTAGTATCTTTCTCGTAGCTTAATAAGTTCCCCTCGTCTTGAACTGTCAGCTTGTAGATATATTCTTCACATCTTTTATCTGGTGTCCCCTTGCTGTTTTTGATTAAATTTTCTTGTAAGGTTTGCATAGTCCGCAGTGCCTGAGGGTTGCCCAACAGCCTTACGCATACTTGTAAGAAAATTTTAATGTCCTCCACCGGTTCCGTATCTCCTCAGCACGTGGCTGGCGAGCTCTTAGCCTCAAAGAGGTCCCTCCATGCTTTTACAAATTTTTCATTGATTTTACCCAAGTCTAATCCTTCTTGTTTTTCAACTGCCTTGTGGATTAGTGAGTTAGCTTCATCTGTTTCCTTAGTTCCCCCAGCCTCTAATCCACTGCATGTTATTATATTGAATTTTTCCTCTTGACCATGGACCCTACGCTTCTTCTGTGAAGAAAAAAACTACTTCTCCTGTATCCTAATTTTTAAGGCTAGGCAGTCTTCCAATGTATGGTTCCACTGTCTACAATACCTGCAGGACTGTCACAGGCAGTCTCTTGAAAAATGTCCTGCATTCCCACAATTATAGCAGACTAGATGGCCTCTACTCCGACCTGTGCTTCTACTTTGGCTTTTATCCTTCTCTTCATGGGGAATTTATCCTTGCCTGAGGGGGTTCTTGGTGACGTAGGGTCGCCTTTCCTGTTTTATCCTTTGGTGCAGCTTTGCTTTTCATGGCCAGTTGATCGGCAACGTCGGTACCAGCGTTGTTTAAGTGCGAAAATGGGGGTGCCTTGCGATCTAGCCACGTGAATTTCCTCGCGCCAGCACAGAGGCCCCTTTGGGTCCCAATTTTCTGGGCTATATGCTCCTAGTGTTGTTGTGCGATTTTGTATTGTACTAGTCCCTCTTATGTTTCCCTGCTGCAGATCTTGGATTTCCCGATGTATTGCTTCTACTTGTTCCTGGATTTGTTGTACTGCTAGCATAGCGTCTTCAAGAGGTGTAGCTTCCAATCTCATAGTAGCCTCCAAGGCCTTGTCTTGTGAACTAAAATTTTGGTGATTCATGGGTATACGTAGGTGAGGGAGCAGCATGGCAATAAACCACTCCGTATGCTACCTATCATCATACTCAAACCCTCCTTCCATTATTGCTTTTTTTAACCGTTGATTCGCCTCCCATACTGATTCCAACATATCTTGTTTGAAGTCTTTTACGTCTGTTACTAGCTGGGAATAAGATTTTGGTTTTCGAAATTTTTGCTTTAGAGCACCCTTAATATCTTGAATGGAGGCGGTTCCATGTTGGGAAATGTATTGCATATACCAGTCCAGTGCTATGTCTTGGAATGCTAATGACAGATGCGCCCTCTTTATTGTGTCATTTTCCACATTTTGCGCAGTCCAGACAGAGTCCGTGATGAACCAAAATCGGTCTATGTCCTCATCTCCTACCCCCTTGAAGGTAGGTAGTTCCAAGCGCACCATCATAGACTCTTAGGAGTTCCTTTCTAGTCTGCCAATACCCAACTCCTTTCTCAGATCTCTTCCGGTCCCAGCAACAGAACCACTTGTTGGATTGAGGGGTCCTGACCCAGGTTCAATGTGAAAGGTTTGCCAACAAACCCCTATACTACTGGCCCTTTTGGCAGTGACCGGCTTGCACAAGTCACAGTCTCACCCGAAGTAGTATGGGTGGGTGCTGGAACCAGGTTTCCGCACCCTGAGAAAGGGAGGGTAAGGCAAGCAGGGCTGCATTTTGTTCAGATTATCTCTGTGCAGGGTCAAGTATATGCCCAACTGCATCCACATACACTAGATATACAATTATATGCTTCTCATAACATTAACACAACATTACATACTCGAACAGAAAAAATCTAGATTTAATTCAATACACAGACTTTCACAGCCTGATATAACCAAATCAGAATAGATCAATCATTCAATATACAGACCTTCATAGTGCAAAGACAGAGAAATGCATAACACAGTAATTACCAGCAATCCATTCAATAGTACCCACAGATTCAAATCCAATAATCTTGCATATTCATTCATCCTTTACCCTTACAATTCCCTTCCCAACCTACGCACATAGCAACAGGGTCCACACACAACTGGACTAGGATCTCCGTGCACACAGCCAACAGGATTTTGTTCCCCAAAAACCCCAATAGATCACTTACACAACAGATCACATCAATAGCTTAGCCAATTCTTACCTCTTACAATCTGAAATGCCTCTCTATTTATAGCAATCTATCTTTAACATTCCTATGGTCTGCAACCCATGGTTTTCGGACCCCTAGTTTACCCTTTAACCCCATTACAATGCTTTCGGGGCTTTGACCCACCCCAAAGCCCCTGCGCTATACTAAATATAACAAAAATAACCAAAATGGGTTGGTTCCGTAGCTTGTTAGGAGACCCCATTCCAACAGGGATCAAGGCTTATTACTAAAGTTATTGGTTATTCTGAACATTTGGAACAGTGAATTTGTCTTAATTTTTTTATACAGTCTTTATACTGCTTCGCCTTTGCTTTTCTTTCATTTTCTTTCTTGGTTTTTCTTGGTTTTTGAGAAAGGTACTTCTTGCAATCTTGAAGAGTTTTATTGGTTTTCATGAATTTTTCTTGCTTGTTGAAGTTGTTGTGCTACTTATCAGGTCAATTTGTTTGAGTTTGTAACCTCTTTCCACTTGTTAAGTCTTTTCATTTTAATGATTTCTTTGGCTTATGGAACTTAATGTCCTTTTTTCTCAAATTTGTGAGGTGGATGTTTTTTGGTACTTTTTTCTTTCTCAAGAACTCTTTACATCCTTAAAAAGGAAAAAGACAAAGAAAATCTTTGTGTGCTTTTTCTCTTTTCTTTTGGTTTTTTTTTAAGGCATCCTTATCATTTTTTAGCAAGTGCAAATTTTTTCATTTGGTTGAATTTTCTTGATTTTGGGAAAAGTTATTGTTTGAATTTTCCCTTCTTTGTGTTGATTTTTTAACCTCTTTATTGGGAAACACACTTGCTTTATTTTTCAATAATCCTATAGTCTTGCATTATACATTTGTAGATTGCATTAGAATAGTTTCATTGTAATAATTTTTAGATTTTTTTTAGATTTTGAGTGTGCGAGTGTGTATTTTGAAAAGAGAAGAGAAAAACTTTTTGCTTTCATTAGTTTGTTTGTAGTTCCCTTTGTAGAAATCTCTTTCATTGAAGAAAAAAGTTTCATTCCGCATGTAGGTAGGTTTCTATTGATTTCTTCTCACATCCATAACACCATAATTTGGACTTCCATCTCACCCTTGACTTAAGAACAACCATTAAAATCAAGCGATAAAAACTAAAATGAACTATAATTTTTTGATTTTTCATTAAATACATCAACTTTTCTAGGTCATTAAGGCCTTGGGATAGGTGTGTGGTTAGATAACTCTCCAAGGGCACTCTGAATTTAAACTTAGAATTTTATTAAAAGAGTGAAATATAGTGTCATTAAGTTGTCTGGGAAATCTCTCCTAAAAAGGGAGTCAAGCACGAGGGTGAGTGAAATCAAAGAAGAGAGATACCCCCTCTCCTACTTGTCGGATCCCGACCAAAGACTGTTCTTCCTGACTGCCAATACAAACTGGTAACCATAGTTTCCATTCTTAGGTACCGCATACGGGAATGTAGGGGGGCATACCCATGGTACCTAAGGTAGACGTTGCATCACGTTCATTAGTACTTATGGAGGGTGCCCTTGCAAAGATAGGGTACATGCACCAGCAAAGGCTTTTGTCTGGATGTTAGTGTAACTACTTCTATTACCTTCACTAGTAGTCCTGGGGTGTAATTTCCCTATACTATTTTCAGAAGGTCCTTATATATTCACTTTCTTGTATTTTGGTGTCTCGTCCTAATCATCTGGAGTGGAAATACATAAAAGCATCTTTATTGGTTGCATATTTAGGGACATTTCAGAGAGTGCTCTTTGCTCCTAGACTGCCATATCTTTACAATTTTTCCAGTGTGTACAAGTTCTCTTAATAATTAAAGGTGGTTGATCGATCAGATCATTGATCCATAAGGCTTCATGGGTTGTCACCTACAAGTTTCGAGCCTTCTCTTAGAAGGCATAGGAAAAATTATGCTGGTTATTTTCAAACAGTAGTAGTGAATTCTTTGGAGATTGATCCTCCGCTTGCGGCTATAGTTTGACAGGGTGGTCCTAGTTTAAGTTGTGATTTGGACATGAGTGCTCCTCTCCTTTCTATGGTTCTTTTTCAGTATGAAGACAATGTTGAGGTTGAAGAGATCCCCGAGTCTCCCATGACTCCTTCTTCACCTCTTTATCCTAGTTTTATAGATGTTGTATTATACACTGGGACCCCGACTCGTAGGCCAGAAAACCCTACTATTTATCCTTATTTTTTTCGATGGCCACTGCTGGGAACACAATTTCGACTATGACTAATTCTAGTGCTCATACTCCTCTTTCAATTGAAGGAGGAGGTACAATTTCTATATCAACTATCACTCCTAGTATTGCAATATTTGGCTCTACCTCCATTCAATCTTCAAATGGGGGCACCCAAGGTTTTGCTTCCCACACTGGTTCTTTTTCATTTGGGATTCCTTCTAGTGAAACTCCCTTAGTTCCTTTAACCATTTCTTTTGATGTTTCCACACCTATGTCTTCTATATTTAGTGGTTCAAGATTTTTCTAGGGTTTTCCTTTTGGAGGAGTTAATATCCCTCATTATGATCCTTCTCTAGGCTATTTTCCTTTCTTCACTCAAGGTCAAGGTTTCAATCCTTTTCAAGGATGCCACGCCTTTAATCCTTTTCAGGGATGGAATAACCCTTCTTTTAGTGGTTTACGAACCGAGAATCAATTTGTTTATGGTAAATAGGGAATATGCCTTTCTCCTTCATAGGAACCTCTCAAGGTTTTTCTCCATTCACCAATGCGTGGAACTGTTACCAAGGGCTCTCCTATCCTTTGAAGACTTTGATTGTGGTAAGCATTCCGAGTTCTGGTAATTCTTCGGTAGGAGGAGGTCATACTCCAAATTTTTCTGGATCATAAGGTTTCCCTTATGGTTCAGTGTCTTCTGTTAGCCCCCCATAAATTTTTGACAAGAAAACAGGGGGCTAAGATGTTGTTGAGCCTTCAAGGAATGCATTTCCCTTGAAAACACATCATCCTTGAAGTATACTTGTGCCTTTTGTCCTTTGATAAAATCCCCTCTGCTGACTTCCATTATAAAGCCTCTCTGTTATGAAGAAGAATGCCCGAAGGCCCTCCTTTTCCCCCTTATTTCACCCCCACTTAGCCTCCATTTATTCCCCTTGTCTCCCCTTCTACTTCCCTTCTTGCCCCTTAAATCTCCCCAAAATCCCCTTTAATTTCTTCCCCTACCCTTTGTTGGCCATTTTTCCCCCTTATTCATCTATCGTTTCCTCTCCCTAACCTTTTAATCACATTAAATGGGCTCAAAACCCACGTTCTAACTTTGCAATAGGGCTAAACCCCTCTTCTCACCTTTCTTCCAATCATAAATCGCATTATAAATCACTTTTAGTACATATGCGATTTATATCTTAACCACTTCCCCAAACAATGCCCCATGGAACTTTATAATAAAACGTATATTATAAAGTCCCTCCATTTAAACCACTTCCCCGTTCCACACCCTGCCGCGCATTGTAATAAACTTTATTGTAAAGTTTATGTTATATTATATAACCCGCCGCTTACAATCACAATCACATTATCGTTTCAATCACATGTTTTGTTTGGAGTGCTCCGATCACGCATCACAAATATTTGTGATGCGATTGATCACGTCGCAAATATTTGCGATGTGATTGATCAATCTCACCATATTTTCGATCGCTCCGATCGCACTCCCCTCCGATCGCTCCATTCCTCCAATTGCTCGATCGCAAACCTTTCCCTAATCCCCCAATTGCTTCATCCTTTGATTGATCGCAAGCCTTCCCCACCGTCTCCTGATTTAATCCCGTCCGTCCGTTTGATACATGATCCGACGGTCATCGCTGTCCCCACCTAATCGCAATCGGAAGTTTTAATATGTGTCATGCCTTGTTCCCCCCGATTGCAATTACTCTGAACAGATCTTAGTCGTCCATCTCTCCGTTGATCCAATGGTTATCGATTGTCCTTCCCGATCACAATCGAAAGTTCTGTTTTGTATCACCACTGGCCCCCTCCGATTGCAATTGCCTTCTGCTCCCGATTTGCGATTTCGATTAGACCTCGGGCCCACCGTACTACCCTTCCACCCATTCATATTATAAGGCCTTTCCCTTTGTTAATTGAAAATTCTTATTATTTCTATTTTACAAAGGTTTTATACCCAACGCATCGGAAATTTTGTGTTTGGCACTCCGCCCCGCTCCCTCTTCCGAATGCGATTGCGATTTCCGTATGGGTCCCGCCTCGTATGATCATTCCTGTCCACTCCATTGTTTTTCCTTGTTTTCCTTTGTATTTCCCCCAAACACTTAACCTTTGGGCTTTACACCAATAACGAGTTCCTCCGCCATTCTTCATTATTCCACCGCTCTCAACTGTTCTGCCACCGTCCCTCCAGGCCTCCAAAGCATTTCCTCCGCCTCCGCTACCCAGTTTATAACAGGTGTATTTTATCGTGCAAATAGCACAGAAAGGCCATTCAGCCGCCAAACAAGACAACAGATACGGATTTGTGGGATTTGAGCCTGTAATTGGAAATTTAAAGTGCTAATCCCGTGTTCAAAGGATAAAGGCTCAGATTGAAGACTAGTGAGCACACCAGCAAGTCATAACTGCGCTACCTAACAGAAAAGCGTGTTTCCCCCAGAGGTACACCTTCCTACAGTAGTTTCCATGCCGCCCCAATGCTAGAAGTAGTTAATTGCCCTGACAGAAGCCCCTTAAAGACTGTCAGGACCACCATTATGAAGCATGGATGACCCTGCGGCCTTTCCACCGGTGCATTTATTCCAGCGGGCTAGCGCAGAGGGCCTTGCAGCGAGAAAGGACTCCAAAAGAAATATCATAGGTCATTCTTGGCCTGACAGGCTTCCCAAACAGTCTACAGAGTACATATAGAGCTGCAGAGCCATTAAGCAGTATGGGCGAGAACACTTCCGCCATTCTGTCTTAATAAAATGAATTTAATGTTCATCTACCCATGTTATTCCCTTTCTCCTATAAGAATTCCCAAGAACGAATGGTAGGGTTGTTGTTGGGTTATTTTTGTCCAGTTGATGCTGTTGGAGTTAAAGGGATTCATGTTTGACTGTTAGAACAGTCTTGGGAGGGAGTAGCAGAGTAGTTATTATGTAGTAGGCTTGGAGGAGAAATTTGGATTGTATTTCAGCCATTGAGCTCTAATGTATATGACTGGTTTTGCATCATTAATCAAGCACATTTCACAGGATCCTGGTCTATTACTATTGGTGATGTTTTTCTAACTCTTTTTATTTCATTTACATGTTGTTTCATGTTCTATTGGCTTGCATCAGAAGTTTAGCATAGGATTTACCCTTGTTATGTACCCTATGCTCCTGCTCTCCTTGCCATTTATGTTTCTCTTCTGAAATGTGTTATCTAAGGATTGATTTCATTCAATTTAGCCGGCGTAGTGGATGTTATTGCCTGCTCTCTGATGTATGAATTGAATGGATCAGTTCTTCGATGTTCTTGTTGGGCTTAAGCTGAAATATTTGGGAACACTAGGGATTAGAGTTAGCCCTATCCACTAGGATCCTTGTGCAACCATGATGGCCTTTCTAAGATCTCTCTGTTAAAATTATCTTTGTTTTCCCTTGGAGCATGCTAAAGTTGACCTGGAGTTAAATGACCTCTGGTCCGATCTATAAGCTTCCCCTTTGTCCCTCTTTGAGAGCTTCTTTTGAGTATGTCCAAGCAGGTCTGGAGTTAAATGACCTCTGACCTGATCTATAGATAGAAAATTGGTTGTCTTTCCTTCTTTCACCTTCTTTCCTTAATGTTCCAATCCCACCATCTAATCTAAAAGATCCTTTAGTGTAGATGACTTGCCCTCTGAAAGCCTTGGCTAGTTTTTGCATGTAATTCTCCTTTCATGACTCCATAGCCCAATGGATGGCATTTTCTTGGCCTATCCTCTTTGCTAAAACCATCCTGCTGCTTTGTCCCTTTCCTCTCATTACTTTCTCAGTCCATGATCTCATGACTAACCCAGCAACCAACCAACCAAATCATTTAAACCCCCATTTTGTGCTTCATACCTAGCCTAATATCTCAATTTGAGATTTCAAAGATATATCATTCTTTGTTTTATTGGAGAGATCCCTCTCCGGGTCCAGGAGGGCTAGATCCTAGGGCCCAAAAGTGGTTTGATGTTGTCTTATCTTTTGGTATTGCCAAATCTACCAAAAAATAGGAACTCCAACATAATGGCGACTCTGCTGGGGACAGAGACCAATCAACCTTGATTTGGTAAACCACTGTGGTGGACAGTAAGCTGTAAATCATCCACCTGGCAACTCCACGATTCCCGAACGATTAAAGGACTCCACTAGTGATCAGTAGGCCGTTGATTATCTGTGTGTTCACAAGACTCCACTGGGAGACCATGTCGCAGTACAACATCAGCCATGCTAGAGATCCAGTCACTTCACTTATGGAAAACTCTGAACAATTTACAGAAATACATCCAAGCCTCCTAGCAGAGTTTCGGTATGGAATAGCAAGTGTACTGGCATAAATTGAATGGGAAGAACTTCCAAATATTGTCCATATCAGATTGGGACTCGATACTCAACCTGTGCTTAAGAAAATGTTTCTAGATTTGGTGGTTGAGAGGTATGAAGCTGAGCTCGAGCTTTTGAACTCACAGGAAAGATCATACGCGTTCAGAGACCCCAGAGCATTTTTGGAAAGTCTCCCGCCCCCCAAAAGAGAAGATTTTCCGCTGCTCTTCAAAATAACAAAAGAAGAAGATCATGTTTTCATGAGCCACACCAAAGATGCAGTGGAAAATGCAATGATCGAAGCTACCCAGGACGTAGACAGCCTACTAATCATGGAAGGCGTAAAGAAGGAGCTGGGACATCATGCGTTCATCGATCTTGTGGCAGAGTACATAGAGGCCCTGATTAGCTCCATTTCTCTAGCATTGATCCTCAGCACGGGCCAGATTCGTCAGGAATGGTCACTACTAATGGTGACCACGGTTTTGAAGAACCACACGCAGAGAACCCTGTGGTTATCTCTGACAGGCAGCCAGGGCTCATATCCTTTTTTGCTATTGCTTGACTGGTTGCATTGGCATTATTGTATCACCTAAAACATCAGATATTTCCAGTAGAGTAGGGTAGGTAGGAAGTCTGAAATAAAGCTCATTCCATGAGCATGTAGTTAGTTGTTTTTAATTTCTGCAAAGTCCAGCAAGTCAGACAGTCTAACCCTGGCTTGACTGTTTTCAATTTCTATCTTAGATTAGGTAGAGAAGCTATGAGATCAACAATCTAATCTGGTCTCATGGAGTAATAAGGGTAGAAGTAGAATAGGCTTATTTTCCTGTTTGTAAAAATTGATGATGTAAAGGGTCTGCAAGTCCAAGTGCACCCAGAAGAAAAATGTTAGGACTTTAGTGTGGGTAGGTAGCCGTATGGGAGAATGTTACTGCTGATTTAATTTCTTCATGGTTAGTGGCAGCTGAGCAAAGGAAGAAAGGGATGTGCCAAGCAGCAGGCATCTAGCCTACACCAAAGATCATTCTCTGGATTCTTGACTCCTTCAAGAAGAATCCATCCCCATGTGGAGCCACTGTTAGCCCCCCATAAATTTTTGACAAGAAAACAGGGGGATAAGATGTTGTTGAGCCTTCAAGGAATGCATTTCCCTTGAAAAAACATCATCCTTGAAGTCTGCTTGTGCCTTTTGTCCTTTGATAAAATCCCCTCTGCCGACTTCCATTATAAAACCTCTCTGTTATGAAGAAGAATGCCCGAAGGCCCTCCTTTTCCCCCTTATTTCACCCCCACTTAGCCTCCATTTATTCCCCTTGTCTCCCCTTCTACTTCCCTTCTTGCCCCTTAAATCTCCCCAAAATCCCCTTTAATTTCTTTCCTTACCCTTTGTTGGCCATTTTTCCCCTTTTTTCCTCTATCGTTTCCTCTCCCTAACCTTTTAATCACATTAAATGGGCCCAAAAACAACTTTCTAACTTTGCAATAGGGCTAAACCCCTCTTCTCCCCTTTCTTCCAATCATAAATTGCATTATAAATCACCTTTAGTACATATGTGATTTATATCTTAACCACTTCCCCGACCAATGCCCCGTGGAACTTTATAATAAAACATATATTATAAAGTCCCTCCATTTAAACCACTTCCCCATTCCACACCCCACCGCGCATTGTAATAAAATTTATTGTAAATTTTATGTTATATTATATAACCCACCGCCTACAATCACAATCGCATTATCGTTTCAATCACATGTTTTTTTTGGAGTGCTCTGATCACGCATCACAAATATTTTCGATGCGATTGATCGCGTCGCAAATATTTGTGATGCGATTGATCAATTGCACCATCGTTTCGATCGCTCTGATCACTCCATTCCTCCGATTGCCAGATCGCAAACCTTTCCTCGATCCCCCGATCGCTTCATCCTTCGATTGATCGCAAGCCTTCCCCGCCGTCTCCCGATTTAATCCCGTCTGTCCGTTTGATACATGATCTGACGATCATCGTTGTCCTCGCCTAATCGCAATAGGAAGTTTTAATATGTGTCATGCCTTGTTCCCCCCAATTTCGATTGCTCTGAACAGATCTTAGCCGTCCATCTCTCAGTTGATCCAACAGCTATCGATTTTCCTTCCTGATCGCAATCGGAAGTTCTGTTGTGTGTCACCCTTGGCCCCCTCCGATTTCGATTGCCTTCCGCTCCCGATTTGCGATTGCGATTAGACCTCGGGCCCACCGTACTACCCTTCTGCCCATTCATATTATAAGGCCTTTCCCTTTGTTAATTGAAAATTCGTATTATTTCTGTTTTACAAAGGGTTTATACCCAACGCATCGGAATTTTTGTGTTTGTCACTCTGCCCCACTCCCTCTTCCGATTGCGATTGCGATTTCCATATGGGTCCCGCCTCGTACGATCATTCTTGTCCACTCCATTGTTTTTCCATGTTTTCCTTTGTATTTCCCCCAAACACTTAACCTTTGGTCTTTACACCAATAACGAGTTCCTCCGCCATTCTTCATTATTCCACTGCTCTCAACTATTCCTCCACCATCCCTCCAGGCCTCCAAAGAATTTCCTCCGCCTCCGCTGCCCGATTTATAACAAGTGTATTTTATCGTGCAGATAGCACAGAAAGGCCATTCAGCAGCCAAACGAGACAACAGAGATGGATTTGTGGTATTTGAGCCTGTAATTGGAAATTTAAAGTGCTAATCCCGTGTTCAAAGGATAAAGGCTCAGATTGAAGACTAGTGAGCACACCAGCAAGTCATAACTGCGCTACCTAACAGAAAAGCGTGTTTCCCCCAGAGGTACACCTTCCTACAGTAGTTTCCATACCGCCCTAATGCCAGAAGCAGTTAATTGCCCTGACAGAAGCCCCTTAAACACTGTCAGGACCACCATTATGAAGCATGGATGACCCTGCGGCCTTTCCATCGGTGCATTTATTCCAGCAGGCTAGCGCAGAGGGCCTTGCAGCCAGAAAGGACTCCAAAAGAAATATCAGAGGTCAATCTTGGCCTGACAGGCTTCCCAAACAGTCTACAGAGTACATACAGAGCTGCAGAGCCATTAAGCAGTATGGGCAAGAACACTTCCGTCATTCTGTCTTAATAAAATGAATTTAATGTTCATCTACCCCTGTTATTCCCTTTCTCCTATAAGAATTCCCAAGAATGAATGGTAGGGTTGTTGTTGGGTTGTTGTTGTCCAGTTGCTGCTGTTGGAGTTAAAGGGATTCATGTTTGACTATTAGAACAGTCTTGGGAGGGAGTAGCAGAGTAGTTATTATGTAGTAGGCTGGGAGGAGAAATTTGGATTGTATTTCAGCCATTGAGCTCTGATGTATATGACTGGTTTTGCATCATTAATCAAGCACATTTCACAGGATCCTGGTCTATTAATATTGGTGATGTTTTTCTAACTCTGTTTATTTCATTTACATACTGTTTCATGTTCTACTGGCTTGCATCAGAAGTTTGGCATAGGATTTACCCTTGTTAGGTACCCTATGCTCCTGCTCTCCTTGCCATTTATGTTTCTCTTCTGAAATGTGTTATCTAAGGATTGATTTCAGTCAATTTAACCGGTGTAGTGGATGCCATTGCCTGCTCTCTGATGTATGAATTGAATGGATTAGCTCTTAGATGTTCTTGTTGGGTTTAAGCTGGAAAATTTGGGAACACTGGGGATTAGAGTTAGCCCTGTCCACTAGGATCCTTGTGCAACCATGCTGGCCTTTCTAAGATCTCTCCATTAAACTTATCTCTGTTTTCCCTTGGAGCATGCTAAAGCTGACCTGAAGTTAAATGACCTCTGGTCCAATCTATAAGCTGCCCCTTTGTCCCTCTTTGAGAGCTACCTTTGAGTATGTCTAAGCAGGTCTAGAGTTAAATGACCTCTGACCTGATCTATAGATAGAAAATTGGTTGTCTTTACTTCTTTCACCTTCTTTCCTTAATGTTCCAATCCCACCATCTAATCTAAAAGATCCTTTAGTGTCCAAACTTCTTCTTCAATTCAGGGATTGCCTTCAGTGTCCATGCCTTCTCAACCATTAACTATTAATGTTTTACAATCTTCTAACCCTAAAGGAAACCAAAAATATGATGGGAATAATAAGGGACATAATAAGAAGAAAGATAAGGATGGTAATGTTAATGTGAACAAGCCCAGTAATGATGCTGGGGAGGGTAAAAAAGAGTCAAAAACAAAATTTATGTTTCCTTGAAAATTATGTACTATATACCATTTAATTCATCTTTTCCCAAATATTCAAGATGCTCAATGGTTGTTAGCTCAGCAGGGTTCTTCTATCTCTCAGGATGTCCTAAATAACCCTTTACCCCAAGAGCAGAAAATTCTTGTTGGCATGAATGCTAGTACTAGAACCCCCATAGGGGGCAACCAGGAGGGGGAAAATCCATCAAATGTACACATGATGAGTTCTCATATTGACATTGCAACAAGTTCATATGATTATGGTGAACCAGAATCCTCTAAGGCTAAGGCCGCTCCTGATGTTTCAGAGCCACTCCATATTGAGAGGCCCGCAATTGAGCCTATACCTTGGATTCCGAAAGGCTCTGCAAAACACTTGATGATTAATCCTAATGCCAAGGAAGCCTAGAACTACTCCATTGTAGAAGATCTGGCTCAAAGCCCTTGTACCATGTCTGCATAAGAAGTACTCCATTCATGTCCAACATAAAGGAGTGCATTTCTCACTGCAATTTGGGAAATAGATATGAAAAACTTGCTTGTTATAACATTTGACATGTCAAATATCAAGAAGAGACACCCTCATCACATGGATCTACATATCGAAAGATGAACATTTTTTGAACTGTAGGTTAATGAAGGAGCTTCCACATGTGTCATGTCCATTGAATGTTTGAAAGCGATTGGATCTCCTCAAGTTATTCTTTCACCTACTCTCTTGACGGAATTTGATGGTCATTCTCACAAGCTGCATGGCATTGTTCCAGCCTTTCCCATCTGTGTTGGGGGGAAAGTGGTCAATATCAAGGTATAGATAGCCGATGCTAATTTTGACTATAACCTTATATTGGGACATAATTGGATTTATGAAATTGATGCCATGATATCATCATGATTTCATATCTTGTGATTTCCCCAATAAGGGAGAATCGTTATTGTTGATCAGATGGATTATTCTGTGAAATATTTCAATGCATCCTCTGATTCTATTCTTCCTTTGGTGAAGAATTCCAGGTAACCCATTTAGAATCCAGGAGTTGGAATGTATTCCCCATTGATGGGTAATTTTGATATTATATCTCCTATCGCTCGAATAAATTCCATTTCATCATCCAAGGCACCTTCTTGAAGAGATTTATTTAGAACCCATTATTTTTCAGACCGTTGGCCCTTACCCTCTTCTGCAACCACATTAGTAGAAGTGAAAGTGGTTGGAATGGCATATCTTATGTATGTAGATGAAATTTCTTATCAATTTATTGTTAACATTGCAAATTTTGATCCTCCTCCTCTTTCTCCAAAGGATTTGGGTGGAGACGTGGCTTCGGCTTGGACTATTGACTCGACCTCTTCTATCGACAACCTTGATACTATTTTTCCATTTGAGGAGGTAACCCTAGAAGTGATTACATGTTTGGAAAGAAAGTGGGATGATTTGCATCATCGATCATATTTCCTCCCAGACTTGCGTGAAGTAGAGTCAATTTTTTGTAGACGTTCGTGAACTGGTGATGTTCACACAATCATAAATCCTTTGGCTCTAGCAAAACATTTTGCTGAAGTTAATATGTCTGTTAGTTTGGAAAAAAATCAGGTGAACATCTCCAAGGATCCCAATATAATAGAGAATGTTTTCATCGGAGCTGAGTATTCCCCTAAATAAATTAAAATCTAAATCAACCTTTTCAAATAATTCTACAATGTATTTGCATGGTCTTATGAGGAAATGCCTGGAATTGATCCATCAATTTTCCATCATGAGATCGAGAATTATGAGAATTCTAAGCCTATACGACAAAATATTTGGTAGGTAAAGCCTTGGAAAGCGGCATATATCAAAGCCAAGGTTGAGAAGTTGTTTAAGGAAGGTTTCATATACCGCATTCCTTTGAATGAGTGGGTTTCAAATCCAGTCCCAATTGATAAGAAGCAAGGAACGATTCGTGTGTGCATAGAATTAATGGATTTAAATAAGAATTTTCCAAAAGGTAATTTCCCCACACCCTTTATTGATCAGATCATTGATGTGTGTGCCAAAAATGAGTTTTTCATCTTCATGGATGGTTTCTCGGGTTATAATCAAATTACTATCCGCCCTGAAGATCAACATAAGACAGATTTGATTTGCCCCTGGGGTACATTTGCATATAAAAAGACGCTTTTTGGCCTTAAAAATTCTACAGTGACTTTCTAGCAAGCCATATCTTATGATTTCCACAATATAAACATATCATCGAAACTTATTTGGATGATTTAGCTGCTCATTCTAAAAAGAGAATTGATCATCCCCATCATCTTCGATTTATTTTTTAGAGATGTCGTTATTATAAAATCTAGTTGAATCCAAATAAGTTCATTTTTGCAGTCACGTCCAGTCGGTTATTGGGATTCATAGTGTCTACTGAATGGATTCGTGTGTATCCTTTCAAGGTTGAGGCAATACTTCAGTTGCCTCCCCTGTCTACAATTCGTCAACTTGAAAGTATCCAAGGAAAAGAAATTTTTTTGAGGATATTTGTCATCAATTATGTGGAGATTACAAAGGGATTTATGATAATGTTGAAAAAAGGAGTTCCATTCCAATGGGACGACTTCGCTCAACACTCGTTCAATTCTTTTAAAAAGGCATTAACCTCTTCTCCTTTACTAAGTCCACATGATTATAGTAGTGATTTCCTCTTATATCTCGTCGTGGTAGAATCAACCATTGGCATGTTTATGGTTCAAGAAGATGATGATAACTGTGAGCATGTTATTTATTATCTAAGCTGAGGCTTGGTAGGTCCTAAATTACGATATTCTCCTGTAGAGAAATTGGCTTTTGCAGCTGTCCATGTTGTCCAATGACTTAGACATTATATTCTGCTTCAAATTTATTTTGTCTTGGCAACTGTCAAACCATTTCAGTTTGTTCTCAGTAGGTGAGTGATTAGGAGAAAATATAACAAATGGATTTTTATTTTACAAGAATTTTATCATGAGTTCTTATCATCCAAATCTAAGAAATATTTAGTAATCGCGGAATTAATCTCAGAGTTGCCTTGTGAAGAAGAAATATTTTATGAGGAATCATTCCTTGATGAACATATTTTCCTTATTTCTTCACAAGATCCTTGGTATGGGGATATTATTATAGATCTTCAGACTTTGAACTTTCCCCTCACTTTTTCAAAGGATGAGCAGAGAAAATTGCATCACTTGGCCAAAAGTTATGTTATCATTGGTGACACATTATATCATCACGGGGTTGATTAAATCCTTAGAAACTGCTTAACCCTAGAAGAAGTTGATTCTATCCTGAATGATTTCCATGGTGGAGCTTGCTGTGGTCATTTATCCGGGCTTGCTATAGCCCAAAAATTCTTGTGTGATGGCTATTTTTGGCCTTCGATCTTCAAATATTGCGTTGAAGCGATCAAGAAATTCCATCCTTGTCAAGTCTATACCTAGAATATGTGCACTCATCTAGCTCCACTCTTTCCTGTTATTACTGTTAGTCCATTCAAAAAGTGGGGAATTGATTTCACAACTTGTAACTTGCCTTTGGGAAAGGGTCATAAGTATATCATTGCAACAGTGGACTACTTCACTAAGTGGGCCGAGGCTATGCCTACTTTTTCCAATGATGGTGAAACAACAACCATGTTTCTATTCAACCAAGTCATTTCTCATTTCGATATACCTAAATATATTTTCGTTGACCATGGAAGTGATTTGTAGAAAAACGTGATGGCTGAATTGGCTCTCAAGTTAGGTTTCTGGCAGGAGCATTCATCTCCTCACTATCCTTAAGCCAATGGGAAAGTGGAAGTCGTGAATAAATCCTTTAATGTTATCCTACAAAGGAAAATTAAAAAATCTCAATCTAATTGGAACATTATCTTGTATTTGGAGCTTTGGGAATACCGGATGTTAGTTAAGACTGCAACTGGTTTCACTCCTTTGCAACTAGTTTATGGGCTGGAATCAATCTTCCATGTGTAATGTGAAATTCCTTATCTTAAACTAGTTGTTCAACTTCTTCTAGACACTACCAGTCTTGAAGAGAGCCTCGTTTATTTATAATGTCTTGATGGGAAGCATCGAGACGCAACCATGCTAAACAAATCTCATAAGAAGAGGGTGAATGTCCATTATGATAAGACTGTATGTCCTAGGGTTTTCTCTGAAGGTGACCTTGTCCTGGTATATGAACAAGAAAAAGACCCCTTGGGAGCAGGCAATTTTAAATCCATATGCTACTCTCCTTTTATCATGAAGAAAGTCTTGAAAAAAAGAGCTTCTGAAATGGTTGACTTTGATGGAAACGAGCTGGTGAAGCCCAGAAGTGGGCTCTATCTTAAAAATTATTATGCCTAGGCTTCTGCCAAACATTTTCTTGGTTTTGTAAATATTTTATATTTTTTCATATCTATATATAAGTTTCATAGTGACATCGATATTTTATATCTTCCTTGGCAGGTATTGATGGATTGCATGGTCTATTTAGGATTCACCGATGGTGCTAGTCGACATACCCAAAATTTGGCTTCGGCATCTTGGGTAATTTACTATCCATCCGGTCAGTTTTTAGTTTCAAGGGGCATATGTATCGGTCATGCTTCAAATATTGTTGCTGAATATATTGTTGTTGTTAATATATTATGTGAAGAAATATCCCTTGGTGTCGATTCATTAGTGGTGTACTTGGATTCACAACTAGTGGTGTCTCAATTAAATAACATATATCATGTTATAGATCCTTATTTATATCGCCAATTTGTGAGAGTGTGTTTATTACTAAGATCGTTTAATTATATCACATTTATTCATATTCCACAATCAGAAAAATCATTTGTTGATTCCATAGCTAATCAACCATTATATTGGCATATAAATAATTCATCACATTAAAAATAAAGATTAATCAAACATCATTTCTATATATGTTCGTCACATCATGAAACTGTGTGTATATAGATAGGATTCATATGTTCAAAGTATTATTACAAAATCAAGACAAATGTGTCCTACAAAATTAAGACTTAAGCTCAATCATGTCTATCACAAGGATCGGGTCATCTCTAATCTATGTCTAAGGGCCCTTCCCTAGATGCACATCTCGAAAAAATACTATGGAGGTTGCATCTTATTATAAAATTCGCACCCACTCTCGTTTTACTCCTTCCACGTGCCTCTGTATGGCCTCTGGTAGATCCTCCACTTCTTCCATGGGAACTTGGTGAGTCAAACTCTCAAAGTTCCTTTGTACATCATGAAGAACTCTTTTGGTCTTAGCATGTTAGGTCCCTATATTACTAGTATAGTCTCTTATTGTTGTTAGTGTAACCCCCTTATTGTTATCATTGTATCCCTATAAAGCCCATATTGTTATTATTGTGCCCTTAAATTATTATTGTTAGGTTGGCTAGGATTACATTATGGACCCACTAGGATTACATTATGGCCCCATGGACTCCTATAAATAGAAAGGAGGTTTTGTAATTTGTATCATCCAAGAATTTTTCATTAATGTAATGTATTGGAGGTTACCCCCTCGAAATGGCTTATTTCTAAGGCATTGATATCTCTTTTCTTCTATTTTTCGAGCTAGTTTCACAACATTTGGTATCAGAGGTTTGGATTCTAGGGTTTCGCTACTCCAAACAAGTCATCGTGGAATTTTTTCTATAACTTGTTTTTCTACGAATTTTTTGAAGCTGAAATTTCTAGGGTGTGAAGCTAAAATTGTGAGGAACATTGTCAAAAAATTTCAGAGCTTGGTTCACAATATTTTCGGAGATATGATCTGTGGAATTTAGGTTTTTTTGCAGGCTCCTCAATTTAATCTAAACAGGTCATCGTGGAATTTGTGCTACAAATTTGTTTCTACGAAGGTTCAGAATCTGAAATTTTTAGGGCACGAAGCTAAAATCTTGAGGAAACTCATAGAAAAATATTAGAGCTTTTTTCACAATATTTTCAGAGATATTATCTGTGGAAGGTAGTGCTTTTTCAGGCTCCTCAATTTCATCTCAAAGAGGTGATCGTGGGAAAATATTCATAACTCTCTCTCTGAGCATCAAATTGGAGTGTCGTAAAAAATGGTCACAATTAAACGGACTGTGGTTTATTTTCTATCAATTTCAGAGCTAAAAGATGAAACAGTGACACGTGGCAAGTCGTACAAATTCGCTCTACTGAACCAGTCCATAATTAGGTCATTGTGGGAGATTGGACATAAATTTGCCTTGGAGAATCCAAATCAAGTCAGACCTATGGCATTCGAAAGATAATATAGAAGGCTACCTCAGTGCCTAATTTTAGATATTGAAGAGACGGAATCATAAAAATAATCCAATTTCAATATCGATCTCCTCAAAAGCAAGAAAAAGGTGTGTATTTTTTTTTACGAATTGCATTAGTTTGTTTGAAAAATCAATTTGAATTGATTCCAAGGGCATATTGTAGAATATATATCCATATTGGGTTAAAAAAAAATGCCCCGTAAAAATAATTCAACACCCATTAAGCCTTCAAAAGGCTCTACTATGACTCATGAAGATGAAGAATTGCAACATGATCTATCAAAATTACAAGAGAAAGTGCACCAAATTTCGCTCTCGCAAAGAGCAACAAAAAATGAAATGGATGTTTTGAAGAAAGGCGAGGAAGCGAAGATGAATGGTTTGAAGAAAGGCATAGAATCTAAGATAGATGGCATGGAATATAATATAGATGACATGGAAGCTAAGATCGATGAAAAATGAAAGACAACATGGAAAAAATGAAGAATGATCTTAAAGAAGACATGGAAGGTTTGAATAAGTTGATACAAGAATTTTTTCCTAATGGTGAAAAGATAGTAGAGGAAACTCATGATGAGAACAAAATAAATGTTAATCGTGACTTCATAAACTCTAATGTTGGCAGGAAGAACCACCATATTCCAAAAATGGTTATGAGGAAGTTTGATGGAAATGATCCTATAACATGGATACTACAGATGAGCAATATTTTTATCTCCATAATGTGCAAAAGACACAAAAGGTACGCATTGCAACTTTACATTTAGAACAAAATACATTTTTATGGTATCGTTGGCTTTGCTCCCATAAGAAAATTGTCACTTGGTCAATTTTTATGGAGCAATTGATAGCACATTATGAGGATACAAAGAGCAACACCTTCTTTAGCCAATTGATAAATCTCAAACAAAAGGGCTTAGTGGGGGAGCACACTGAGGACTTCCAAAAATTGAATATAAGGGTAACTGATATTCCAGAGGAACACAAGATTGATCTCTTCATAGGCACTTTAAAGGATAACATCCAACATGAAGTTCGTGTTTTGGAACCTAATTCATTGGAGAAGGTATTCAGGTTGGCAAGAAAAATTGAATGTAAAATTATGGCGACAAGGAAGCCTACCACTCACTTCTATAAAGAAGGAAGCATTGCTACGCCTAGATTTCCACAACCTACAAGGTTGACACCACAAAAATTGGAAGAAAAAAGAGAAAAAGGGCTTTGCTACAGTTGTGATAGAAAATACACTAAAGGTCATAAGTGTGCTGAGAAGAAATTATTTTACATAGATTGTGAAGAGGAATAAGAAAATGAACAAGAAGAGGATATACACCAGGAACCAACCCTAGAAGAGGAAGAAATGAGTCTGACCATATCGTGTAATGCATTGGCAGGAATTACCACTCCTCAAACTCTCAAGATAGAAGGACATATCAAGAAGAAAAAGGTATTAGTGTTGATTGATTCAGGTAGTACCCATAATTTTATTCATTGTAAGGTAGCCAAGGAATTGAATTGTTTCCTATACCCAACACCAGAATGTCAAGTGATGGTTGCAAATGGAGGAACTATAAATTGCTCTGGAAAATGCCATAATATCAAGCTAACCATGGGGGAATATGTATCGAATAGTCCAATGCTTTCCATTCCTATGGGAGGTGCTGATGTTGTACTAGGAGTACAATGGTTACAATCTTTGGGGACAGTAGCTTTTAATTTTCAAGAACTTTTCTTGAATTTTTTTTTCAGAAGGAAAGGAAGTCGAATTACGGGGTATTGAAGGGAAGCCGAGAAGGATAATAAGCTCTAATGTCATGACAAAGCTTCTAAATAAATAACAACGAGGCGTAATTGCACAATTATGCTCACTAGAAGTTCTGACATCAAAATCATCTATTTCTGCAGATCTCCAACAAGTCTTGGACAATCATTCCAAGGTGTTTGAAACTCCCAAAGGACTCCCACCTATTCGTGATCATGATCGTGCTATTCATTTGATTCCAGGAAGTGTTCCTCCAAACATCAGGCCTTATAGATATCCTTACTTCCAAAAGAGCGAAATTGAACGTATGATTGCAGAAATGTTACAGGCGGGTATAATTCAACCTAGTCAAAGTTATTTCTCTGCTCCTGTAGTATTGGTACACAAGAAGGATGGATCATGGCGAATGTGTCCGGATTATAGGGAGCTCAATAAGCTCACCATTAAAGACAAATTTCCCATTCCTGTGATTGATGAATTATTGGATGAATTACATGGAGCAATTTATTTTACCAAGTTGGATCTTCGTTCAGGATATCATCAAATTAGAATGAAGACTGAAGATATTCCAAAAATAGCATTTCGAATTCATGAGGGTCATTATGAATTTTTGGTCATGCCTTTTGGCCTTACCATGCACCTTCTACATTTCAAGGGTTGATGAATTCCATTTTCAAACCCTTCCTTAGAAAATTTGTGCTAGTATTTTTTGATGATATACTAATCTATAGCAGGTCTTGGAAGGATCATGTTGAATATGTTGACAGGGTGCTCAAACTATTGCAGGAGAAACAATTATATGCAAAAATATCCAAATGTTTCTTTGGAGTACAAGAGGTGGAATATCTGGGTCATATTGTATCTCACGAGGGTGTTAAAGTAGACCCTAACAAAATTAAAGCCATTAAGAAATGGAAAGTCCCCACAACCATAAAGAAGTTGCGAGGATTTCTCGGGTTAACAGGGTATTATCGCAAGTTTGTTAAGAATTATGGGAGAATAGCAGCACCTCTAACAACATTATTGAAGAAAGATGCATTTTCATGGACTCCTGAAGCAACTAAGGCCTTCGAACATCTTAAAGAGGCAATGTGCCTAGCACCGGTCTTAGCTACGCCAGACTTCACAAAAACCTTTATTGTGGAATGTGATGCCTCAGGAAATGGAATTGGTGCAGTTTTAATGCAGTAAGGAAGACCCATTGCTTTTGAAAGTCGTCCAATCAAAGGAAAGTATTTACAGAAACCTATTTATGAGAAGGAAATGTTAGCAATACTGCATGCACTAAAGAAATGGTGAACTTACCTAATGAGAAGACACTTCAAGGTAAAAACTGATCATGATAGTCTTAAACACTTTTTGGAACAAAGACTATCTTCAGAAGAGCAGAAAAAATGGGTCACAAAGATGTTGGGTTATGAGTTTGAAATAATCTACAAAAAAGGAAAGCTTAATGTTGTTGCAGATGCACTCTCAAGAAAGAATGAAGAGGTGGAAGCATTTCTTTGTGCCATTTCTATTATCCAACCAGATTGGATAACCGAAGCAAGAGATGAATGAAAGAAGGACAAAGAAGTATGGACACTCATTCAAAAGTTGCAACAAGATCCTAGTACATCTGATACATTTAATTGGAAAAATGATTCTTTATGGTACAAAGATCGCTTATATATTTGTAAGAATTCCAAACTAAAACAAAAGATTCTTTTGGAATTGCATACTTCTCCTTTAGGAGGACACTCGGGATTTTTAAAAGCTTACCACAGGGTGAAGAATTTTTTTTTTTGGAATGGCCTTAAATATGATATTCAAAATTTTGTGGCGGAATGTTCGGTTTTCCAACATAATAAATTTGAGACAATTAAGACCCCGGGACTTCTACAACCTTTATCCATTCCAAGTCAACGTTGGGAGGATATCTCAATGGATTTTATCACAGGTTTACCTAAGTCCAAAGGAAAGAGTGTCATCATGGTGGTAGTTGATAGACTTACCAAGTATGCACACTTTTGTGCATTATCTCATCCATTTAAAGCAAGTACAGTTGCTACTACATTTATGGACAGAATTCAAAAGCTACATGGAAGCCCAAGGGTTATTGTGAGCGACGGAGATCCCATTTTTACTGGAAATTTTTGGACGGAGTTATTTTCTTGTTTGGGTACTCAATTAGCTCATAGCTCATCTTATCATCCTCAACCTGATGGTCAAACTGAGATAGTAAATAAATGTTTGGAAGGATATCTTCGTTGTTTTGTATCTGATAAACAAACACAATGGGTCAAGTGGTTACCTCTCGCCGAATGGTGGTATAACACTTCCTTCCATACTGCAGCAAAAATGACCCCATTTATGGCACTTTATGGATATCATCCACCATCCATCACATCATCTTTAAGGGAAAATTCGAAGGTTCAAGCAGAGGAAGATCACATCGAGCATCAGCAAGAAGTTCTCCAACTCTTAAAGGATAACCTGAATTTGGCACAAAATCGAATGAAACAACAGGCAGATCAACATCGTAGCGAGAGAAGTTTTGATGTAGGAGATTGGGTATTTTTACCGCTACAACCATACAAACAAATGTCCCTCAAGCAAGCAAAGAAGGATAATAAATTATCGCCAAAGTACTATGGTCCTTACAAGGTGTTGCAAAAGATTGGTACTATGGCATACAAATTGGAGCTTCCTGCTTCTTCACGAGTGCATCCAATTTTCCATGTTTCATGCTTAAAGAAGGTTATAGGTGAAAATCTTCCATTTCAAACAATATTGCTAGAACTTGATGAGGAAGGAAAAATCATATTGGAACCTGAAGCGGTCATGGAAACAAGAACTCGACAGCTACGGAATCGATCAATTTCAGAGTATCTCATCAAGTGGAAGAACTTACCCACCGAAGATTCTACATGGGAGGATGAGAATTTTATACAGAAGCACCCAGAGCTACTCAAGCGTTGAGGACAACACTTTTTTGAAGGAGAGGGGCATGTTAGGTCCCTATATTACTAGTATAGTCCCTTATTGTTGTTAGTGTAACCCCGTATTGTTATTATTGTACCCCTGTAACCCCCATATTGTTATTATTGTGCCCTTAAATTATTATTGTTAGGTCGGCTAGGATTACATTGTGGCCCACTAGGATTACATTATGGCCCCATGGACTCATATATATAGAAAGGAGGTTTTGTAAATTGTATCATCCAAGAATTGTTCATTCATGTAATGTATTGGAGGTTGCCCCCTCGAAGTGGCTTATTTCTAAGGCGTTGATATCTCTTTTCTTCTCTTTTTTGAGTTGGTTTCACAACATATTATCAAGACTCTCTCGTGTCTCTTCTCGTTTCTCCTATGCTCTAGAATTCCCTCGTGTCTTACTAGTCCCATATTTGTGTCATGATAAACCAATTTTATAAGAATTTTAGTCTCATAAAAAATAATTTCATTTGATATTGTTGAAATCCAAAAAAATCAAATAACATTAAAAAAATTTAGAAACAATTTTACTAATGGCTCCCCATGCAGTGCTAGGTGGAAGTACCAAATATGGATCTGCTCTGACTTCCATGCCTGCATAGGATTAGTCCTTAATGGAAATGACTTATTATCCCTAGCAAAGGAAGAACACATCATCAGATGCAATTCGAGGGACCTCACCACCCCATAGTCTCTTCATCAAGTCAACCCATCTAGCTATCCGTGGATCTCTTAGGTTGCTGATGGTGGAAATAATCTTGCGTCGAAGACCTAGTGATATCTCACAGAATAAATTAAAGATTATTGTGCCATATCCAAAATTATTTGTCTTGTTCTTCCTGATAGAAGTCATTCATTTTTTCGGGTTGATAAGAAGGGGTGTACACCAGTCATTTACTGTGGTAAGACAATCTAATACCAGACTCATTGTCCACGTGATTCTTGGTGCAATGAGGCTGATCAAGTTACCTTGACAATTGTAAAAAGGAGAATTCTCATATGAATTCCCTCCACATATTTGATTGGGATCTGTGTCGCTACCTTTTTAGTATTTGTTGGGCAGTAGATGTGAATATAGTCCTCCACATTAAGGCCTCCTTGGACCTTCCCTTTTAAATTATCTGGCTCTCCTCTCCGGAAATTCTAGTGATGAAATATATATCTTCTATTTCAGTGTGTAGGGGCATCTGATCAATCATAAAAGTATCCTCTCCTGGATCCCAGTAACTAACAAACATTTCCAAAAATCTTGTATTGGTTTTCATATTCATCATTTTGAAAAATTTCAACAATCCACATCATATTGGTGAATCCAATGCTAATGGATCATTCATAACCTCATTATCAACTGCATTTTTCTCTCTTTCTCTCCAGCTAATTGACATCCTATGCATTCAAGTGTTTTCATTTATTCAAACCATGTTTTAAAAACTTGAATTGTGCATACACGAGTTGAATTCATACACAGTCGTGTATAGGTCTTCCTTATATGCAACATTAATATATACAACCCATATATGCAAAGATATAAAATCCAAAAACTAAATCCCTGCAGTCAAAATTCATGAAAATTACTTGAAATGAATAAAATTTCATCAAGAAATCGATTTAGGGGATTGCCTGGAAGTTTGATGGCTGATCTGGCTGAGAAATTGGATGGATTGTGTTTGTCAGTTCTTTTCTCCAGAGCTCTTTTTCTCATATGTCCAAAACACAAATGAGAAATTTTAAGTCAAAAGTTCTGTTTATAGTGAAACTTCAAGATTTTCAAAACCCCACTTTTCTAAAGTTTATGTCTATTTTTGGAATTTTTATAAACTTTATGACCTTTTTGGCTTTAAGTGTTGGGATAGGTTGTTTTTTAGGACAAATTGAATACTTTGAGACATTCTTAATACTTTTATTCCATGACTGTTAACCCATAATTGCAGTTATCGTTTTCATCACTGGAATATAGGATAGGGAAGATCAATTTTTCTATTGCATTATGCATTCTAACCGCCTACTGTGATATGTTGTCGTAGGGTCGATCCCATCATATTATGATTCTTAAACCATTTTCACTGTAGAAATTTGAATAACTGATATATTATTCACCGAGATTATCCTGATCACACACTATTTGAGCTTCATGCATAATACATAACCTCTTCTACTATTGATCATCAATTTGCGGAAATATAAACAATCACATGCACACATTAAAACCATAAACAATCACACATATAAACACAGTATTTATGGGAAAGCTTAAAGCTGAAAACCCCCAACTATCTGTATATTATAATGATAGAGATCATGTAACAATAATTGTACAAACTCCTCACAAGCTCTCAGTACAATCTCCAATTTCTACACACTAATCAGGCCCTGATCTTGCAAATCCATGCACCGATCTTTGCCAACCTTTAGCCTGCTTCTACTGCGCAATCACTGCTGAAGAATAGCTCTGTATGAGTTCGAATTTCCCCATCCTTGCTCACGCAATCTTCATAGGCATCTCCATCAATGTGTCGTACAAAATCATGCAACATTATAGTCACAACTGATAGTCACACTTTCTTTTTCACCTACCTCTCCACTGGGTCTCCATTGAAACTGTCCATGCACTGTAGTTAAATGATGTATTCTTTAGTTGATTAATGATTTAATAATTATTGAATTAATTAACTAATTAATTCACACCACTCTCACTAGTGTATCAATCAGTGAGACTAGATACAACCAGCTCAACTTTGTTTAACTCAGTTAAACTGAACACAACTCCATCAACTAGCTCAATAACTCCACGAAACTCTGTCACATGAGTTCTAACTAAAATATCCATGCAATAGCTCCACTCAACCCTCAGGAATAGCGTAATTCCTTCTGTCAGCTCCTGTGCCACATCTATGCACTTAACTGAAGTTCTCCAAGAGAATAAGATAATGTTTATAGTCCAAATATTATTAAGAGCTAATAATATTCGACATATCTATTTTTAGATTGGAAATATAAAAATAGATTCCACCCAATATGTCTAAAAATAGAAGTCCATCTATTTTTTCCGACTTGACCAACCATCCAAAAATAGCATCTTGCAACTCATAGAACATGACTAACATGTCTAAAAATATATTACAGTCTAAAAATAGACTTGCGCCAAAAATAGCCTGCGGGCCCACTTAGTGAAGGCGACTCTTTTCACTAAGCTCATCATCTTGTTGCAATCTCAACACTCCCTCTCAACAAGATAAGGATTATCTTCCACCCCTATCCTGCTCTGTGGTATTCGAATTTGCTCCTGGTGAGCGCCTTCGTCAAGATATTAGCATCCCGATCCTCCGTAGGAATGTAAGAAAGTAACATGATCTTCCGTTGCACACAATCTCTGATATGATGGTACCAAATATCAATGTGTTTATATCTATCATGAAATACCGGATTAACCGAGAGTTTGATGCAACTCTGATTATCACAATATATCACAATAGGATCTAAGTGTGAACCGAACAACCTGACCAGGATCTTCCTCATCCATATAGCCTCGCATGCAGCCAAACTCGTTGCCATATACTCGACCTCTGCTGAACTGAGCTACCTGACCGTTCTACCGTACTCAAAAAAATGTCGTTGGACTCCGATAATCGAAAATTCCTCTAGATGTGCTCTTTTTTTCCGTTGGCTCCCTACCCAATCTCGCATCCATATGAAGCCACACAACTTCACCTCATCCTCGATCGTTTGTACCATAATCCATATCTCGATGTGCCTCTGAGATATCTCAATACATGCTTGCCTGCCTTCCAGTAGAGCTTGGTAGGCTTAACCATAGCTTTTGAAAGTTGGTTAATAGCATAGCATATGTCGGGTCATGTATTGACTAGATACATAAGCGACCCCACCAACTGTAGATAAACAGTGGCATCCACTACCTCCGCCGAAGTAGCATCCTCCTCCTCCATCCACCAGGAAGAGAAGTATCAACAGGCTTGCAGCCATGCATGTTGAACTTCTCTAGTATCTCCAAGGCATAATTGCCTTGAGAAACAAATAGTCCATCGCTGCACTGCCAAATTTCCAATCCCAGGAAATAATGAAGGAGGCCCAAGTACTTCATCTCAAACTCTTTTGCAAGATCATCCTTGCATGAGAGTATCAATAGCTCATCACCTGTCAAAATAAAATCATCTACATAAAGTGCAATGATTAGCAACTTACCCTCCACCACTATCTGGTATAGGTTTGGATCCGCCTCATTCTTGGAGAATCCAAGTCCGGTGAAATAACTTTCTCTCTGTGTGTACCAAGCACGAGGTGCTTGTTTCAACCCATACAACACTCTCTTGAGCATGCACACATGCGACTCGCTGCTAAAGATCTCGAAACCTTCGGGCTGCTCTATGTACACCTCCTCCTCAATCACTCCATTGAGGAATGAAGTCTTCACATCCATCTTGTTTATCATATGGTTAACATTCACTGCTGTTCCCAATTTTGAAGCCTCCCTG
Organism: Pinus albicaulis; assembly: GCA_034641835.2. Classification (NCBI taxonomy): domain Eukaryota; kingdom Viridiplantae; phylum Streptophyta; class Pinopsida; order Pinales; family Pinaceae; genus Pinus; species Pinus albicaulis. Next base: position 691,115,993 of record CM076579.1, on the reverse strand, counting down.
TTTGCGAAGAAGAATGCCCAAAAGGCCTCCTTTTCCCTCTTACTTCATTCCCACTTAACCTCTGTTTCTTCTCCTTTTTCCCCTCTCTTATTTCCTCATTAACCCCTTAAAATCACCCAAATCCCATTTTAAAACCTTTCCAATACCTTTGTTTGGCTTAAATTCCCTTCATTCCCCTTATCGTTACCCCTTTTTGGCCTCAAAATGCACCGAAAATAGGCCAAAAAATTACATTTTTCATATGAGGCTTTAGCCCCTTTTCGGCCAGCCCCTTAACCACTTCCCCTCCATGCAACAGGGTGCCGAGACTAGGAGTTGAGCCCGAAGGCGCTTATCGCAATCGGAAGTCTCGTGACAAGCGCATTTCTTTGTTAAAACTTCAAAACCCCGATGTGACTAGGCTTCGTTCTATGAACTCCCACGGAGATCTCCGTTGTTGATCTTAATAGATCTAACGATCCAGCGCGAATCACATCATGCTAATCGCAACACTGCACCAATCACAATCGCAACTTTTAAAGTGTGACGCCCGCCGCACTTCCCCGATTCCGATCCTTCGATCATAATCTCCACCGTTGATCCATCGCTCTGATCCTATGGCCATCACATAATCGCAACACCACTCCAATCGTAGTCGCAAGTTCTACAATGTGTCACCCCACTGCCTCCCCTGATTGTGATCCACCAATCCAATCATAGCTTCATTCAACCTAGGTCCAACAGCTCTCAGTTAATCCCCCTCCACCCACACCGAGTCCCACCATCCAAAGGCCCCGCTTTCGCTCATTTTTCATCATTTCCCTTTGTAAATCCCCCGAGTGTTAAACTTTTGGTTTTGCACTAAATGTTATTCCTTTCACCTAGCTTACTATTGACACCTCCATCATTCATCCTAGCCATTGAGTCACCATCTCCATATCTGATCGGACAGCTCATGACTCATCTTTACACCAAGACTTCATCAACTCCATTTTCCGCCATTCTTTCGCAATTTTACTGTTGCGCCACCATTTCTCCGGGCCTCCACAACATTTCTTCCACCACTTCCTGGATTTCTTAATGAGTTTATCGTATTGTGCAGGGTTATTACAGAGTGATGAATTCACTCCAGGTTCCACAATCATGGTCACTATGATTCGGAACACAGAGAGGTTATTGTAGCAGCAGTCATAGTATCAGTGCCAAAGAACTGCCATGGCAGAAACAAAAGATTGAAGACAATTTGGGGTTTTTGACTAAGATTGATTATCAAAAGCCCCTCCTCCAAATTAAATCAGAACTAGAGAAAATCATGAATATCTACAGGCACAAAAGCCTCTGCTACCACATCAGAGGCAAATTGATTCCTCTCCGCCAACCTTCCACCATCTGTGACAACGACCGCCGCAACTCCACCTCGTCGGTGAACAATTCATGATTCGGCCCTAGTGGCCTTTTACTTCCATTTGGGTTTGTTACTTTTAAATTTTGAGTGGAATTCACATCCCACTCCCACATTTTACCTTCTATCATAAACTGTTATTTGATATTTTTGTTTAAAACGGCCGTGAGCCTAGCTGTTGATGATGAGATGCCCCAATTCCTCATCATTAATTTTGGTTATGTTTGATGGAGACCTCAAATTGATTACCAGCATGTGAGGAAGATATTTTTCCTTACCATATCTTCTCGCTTATGTTTCTGAGGCTTCTATATAAAAAACAACTAAAGAGAAAAATAGGTTCCACAGTTTCTGAAGAATTTTCTGTGAAAGAGATTTTGTATGCATTTTTTTGAAGTTTTAATACAAATGTGAAGAGCCCTTCGGGTCTCAATGATAAGGAGTTTTATCTTTAATGAGGATTCTGGCCTTAGTGCTTTATAGTCTGTAACTCTGCCTTATGTGATATAGTTTAGTTATTCATTTTCCTATTTCCATTTCTCTTGTATCATGATCTAGAATGCGAGTGGCTAACTGGTTCTAGTATGAATTTATCACCATTTATACTCATGCTAAACCTGTCTAGTGCTTTAAATATGGCTCAGTCATGATATGTTGTTTCATTTTCACTTCATCCACGTTTATTCTATATTAAGTGCTATGGGATATTATTTTTTGAAAGCTATGGACATGTATGGATTCTTATTATCTTAAGCCCATCTCATGTTTACATATTTTTATGGAATTTCATCTCATTATTAGTTAGTATTCCTTCTATATTTCTTACACAGCAAATGTCGTCTGATTTTTAATATCTGTAAAGAATTTTTAGAACCCAACCCTCCTTACAGTAAACTATCTTTGAGTTGTCTGAAACATTTGTATTGAGAATTCACTCCTTGCCTCTGTAGTGTTTCCTTCATTATGCTGAGTCTGTGAGAATTCTGGTTCCATTTATATTGAACTTTCCTGTTAAAGTTGAAATAACAAAAGAGCCTTGTTCTGATAACAATCTTTGTTATATCATATGCTCCTTGCTATATAAGATGTCCTAGGCACTGGTCTTTCACAAATCAAGGCTGTCTCTAGGATTGACAACACATCTTATGAATGTGCCACCCCATCTGTGCTGAGAGAGAAAGAATCGTCCGTATGGAGGAATACCTTGCGATAGGTGCAAAGGTCTCCTCATAATTGATCCCCTCAATCTATGAAGAGCCTCGGGCAACAAATATTTCCTTGTACTTCTCCACACTCCTGTCAGTTGCTTGCAACACTTTGTAGATCCATCTCGAACCCACCACTGATTTCCCTTCCAGCCTTGGGACAATATCCCATGCACTATTTCTGACAATCGAATCATACTCTTCCACCATGGCATCTACCCATGCGGTATCCTCCACAGCTTCCTCGAAAGAGGATGGCTCTGTCACGATACACTTTCTCATAAGAGCCATGTATCAAGTGTACCGATCAGGTGACTGTCTCTGTCTGTGCTATGATGTAGGTGCTCCTACAACCTTCTCTGCATCTTGAGCCAGTCGCTCAGCTTCTGTAGTGCGCTTCCGCCCTCTAATGGTTAGCGCTACATGAGTGGTCACTTCCACTCCATGAACCTCCTCTTGTGGCTGATCCACATCTAGAGACTCATCCCTAGGAACTAATAGCTTTTCATCTGCATGCAAGTGTGGCTCCCTCTCAAGTGAACACTTCATGGCTTTCTCCTCATGAAATTTTATATCTCGTCGCACAACAGTCTTACGACTGTCTAGAAAATACACATGATAGTTGTGGTGTGTATTAGTGTACCCCACAAATTTCCCAACCTCTGCAGTCAGATCCAGCTTCTTCCTGGCATCCTTAGTCACATGAATGTAAACAAGTGAACCAAAAATCCTCAAATGGGAAATATTAGGCTTCTTACCAGAAAACACCTCCTCGGGTGTACTCGTGCCAAGTATCCTGTGAGGATAATGGTTCTGCACATATACTGCAGTATTGCATGCCTCAGCCCACAAGTGTATGGGAAGGCCCTCATCATGCAACATCGCCCGTGTAGCACCCACGATCGTTCTGTTCTTCCGCTCAGCAACCCCATTCTACTGTGGGTTATGAGGTGCTATGAGCTCTCTTCGAATTCCTTCTGCACTGCAAAAGTCCTTGAATTTTCCATAGATTAATTCACCACCATTGTTGCTCCTAAGAGCCTTCACATCCTTCCCTGATTCTTTCTCAACTAGTGCCTTTAACTCACAAAACTTTGAGTATGTCTCGCTCTTCTTTTGCATGAAGAAGATCCAACACTTCTGAGAAAAATCATCAAAAAATATCACATAGTACCTGTTCTTTGTTGTCGAAGCTACTGAGAAAGGTCCACACACGTCTGTGTGAATTCTCTCAAGAATCGTCGTGGCGTGACTATCCTTCTCATGAAAGGTGGCTTTCACAAATTTTCCCAAGGTACAACCCTTGCACTGATATAACTACGCAAGAGTACCCTTAGGAAGCCCAATAGAAATATGCTGCAGTATCTTCAAAGCTCCATGGTGAAGGTCGCCCAATCTCCGATGCCACAACTCGCCATCATCCCGGCTCACCACTCCTTCTGCCTTTCCTACCATTATTGCACAACCATCTACCTACAATTTATAAAGGTTCTTAACTTTGAACCCCTATCCTCCGGGTTTCACTAGTTGCCTTACGACACAGGAAAGCCTTTCCCTCGCTAAAGACAACATCATATCCCTTGTCTTCTAACATCGCCACAGAGATAAGATTATTCTTCAATCCTGGAACATGCATCACTTCCTTCAATACGAAGGGTTTACCAAACTTCCTCTCAAAGGAAATGGTACCGATACCAGTCGCACTATATCTACCATCATCTCCCATCTCGATGTGCACTCCAAGATCTTTCTCATCCAGATCAGTAAACAAATATTTATCTCCTGTCATGTGAAAATATGCACCACTGTCAAGAAACCACACTGAACCCATCACACTTAAGACCAAGCATGCGATCAGTGAAAAATCCATCTCAAACTACGAGGCTAAGGCCTCCCCAGCTACAGATCTAGCAGCCTGATTATTTTTCTTCTTCTATGGACAATTAGTGGCGTAATGTCCGTGTTGGTGACAGTGAAAGCACTTCACCTTGGACATGTCCTGCTTCTTTCCTTTCGCACCAGATTTAGAAGCATTCTTCTTGCTCTTCCCCTTCCTTGATTTGGCAGCCAAAGCGCAATTTTCTTCATCTGAGTTCTTTGATGAAGATTCGTCCCTGGTACTTCACCTTATCTCCTCTTACACAAGATCCGACCAAAGTCGCTCCCATCCTGGCAATTTCTACCGACCATTGACAGAGTCCTGATAGGAATGCCAACTCTTCGAAAGCCCAAGGAGAGCCAAGCTCACCAAGTCCTCGTCATCTACAGTCACCCCCACACTTCCCAGCTCATCCCTGCATTGGATGAACTTCGTGAGGTACTTGGGCATACTGTCGCCTTTCTCCATTTTTATGTTCCTGAGTTTATCCTTGAGCGCCAACTTCCTCTGGTCGCTCTTGCTTTGAAATAAATCTATCAAAGCTTTCCACATCAAGAATGGAGAAGATTTACCATGAAGGTTGGACACTATGTGATCCTTCACACCTTCCAACAGAATCCTTCGACACTTTGTTGTCTTCTTTTGCCATGCGTCAAGTACGGCAGCATCACTAGAAGTAGGTTTTGGAATTTCTGCATCTATGAACTCCTTCAACCCATTGTCATCCAACACCGCCTCCATCCTGTCCTTCCATGCAATATAATTCGAGCTGCCCTCAAGGGCATACTCCAATCGCAATCCGTTGAAAGACATCTCAACTTCGACACCAAGAAAACACTACTGCAAATTCGAATTCCACCAGCTCAAAACTCAACCGCTTCAATGTTTTGCAATTGCTCCAATGATCAATATCACTCTGATACCATGTAGAAATTTGAATAACTGATATATTATTCATCGAGATTCTCCTGATCACACACTATTTTAACTTCATGCACAATGCATAATCTCATCAACCATTGATCATTAATTGTGGAAATAACAACAATCGCATGCGCACATTAAAACCATAAACAATCACACATATGAACACAGTATTTTATGGGAAAGCTTAAAGCTGAAAACCCCCAACTATATGTATATTATATGTCATATATATCATGTAACAATAATTATACAAAGCTCCTCACAAGCTCTTAGTACAATCTCTAATTGCTACACACTAATCAAGCCCCGATCTAGCAAATCACATGCTCCAATCTCTACCACCTGATAGCCTGCCTCTACTACGCAATCACTGCTGAAGAATGGCTCTAAATGAACTCGAATTGGTCCAGCCTTGACTGCGCAATCCTCATTGGCATCTCCAATCACTGTGTGTTGCAAATCATGCAACAGTATAGTCACAACTGATAGTCACACTGCTCTTTCACCTACCTCTTCACTGGTCTCCACTGAAACTGTCCATGCACTGTAGTTAACTGATGTATTCTTTAGTTGATTAATGATTTAATAATTAGTGAATTAATTAATAATTAATTCACACCACTCTCTCTAGTGTATCAATAAATTATACTAAATACAACTAGCTCAACTATGTTTAACTCATTTAAACTGAACACAACTCCATCAACTAGCTCAATAAATCCACCAAACTCTGTCACATGAGTTCTAACTGAAGTATCCATGCAATAGCTCCACTTAACCCTCAGGAATAGCGTAATTCCTTCTGTCAGCTCCTGTGCCACATCTGTGCACTGAACTGAAGTGCTCCAAGAGAATAATATAATGTTTATAGTCCAAATATTATTAAGAGCTAATAATATTCGACATATCTATTTTTAGATTGGCAATCTAAAAATAGATTCTGCCCAATATTTCTAAAAATAGAAGTCAATATAATTTTTTCCGACTTGACCAACCATCCACAAATAGCATCTTGCAACTCATAGAGCATGATCGACATGTCTAAAAATAGACATAGTCTAAAAATAGACTTGCACCAAAAATAGCTTGTGGGCCCACTTAGTGAAGGCAATTTCTTTCCACTAAGCTCATCATCTTGTTGCAATCTCAACATTCACTCGCTGACTTATAAAATTATGACGTGATGATAGACCCATCCTTTACATGGGCTTCCTAGTTAGATCCTCGCTAACACATGTTTCCCTTGCTGCAAAGAATAAGTAGGCTTGGGAGTCCTATTTAGTCCCGCCATGGACTTTGCGATGAAGCTTCATTCTCCTTATTCTTTGCTATATTTTTTTATGTATACCCTAGAGGCTCCCACTTTTTGATTTGTACTACTACATTCCATGTTGACTATTTCTACCTTTTTTCCTTAAATCGACTTCACTTTGACTCGTGTATAAGCCACTTTTTGACCATGTCTTTTCTACAAAATCAACCCTGCAATCACTTAGCCTTTACAACTTAACACATTACTCCCATGGAGAGAACATCCCTTTGAGTGTTGTTGACCAGTTTCTTCACCTTGCATTGAGCATAGGAATGTTCCAGTCCTAGGGACCAATGCATCTGTATTTTGACACTCATTCTTTCTGCTGTACTATAGGGATTCTTTTATTCTTTTTTGGGATTTTAATATGAAAAAGGCAATATATATATATTTCAAAAAAATAGAGGGAACGAGACATTACTTCCATAATTGATGGAAGCTAAAGTCAGTTGTGTCACCCTTGAACAAAACACTCAAAAGAAAGTGTTTCCTCCATTGGGATGGGCTTTAGTTTAACTTAGGAGAGCCATAAACTTGTTATTGAGTAAGTACTCCCCCGGTTGGTTATCTCTTCGAATCATATAGAGAGTTTTTTTATGCCTCCTGCATGACAAACTTACACAAAGTTATCATATGCTACCATATAGTCACATTTAAGTCGTGTTTTTGTACAAGGGAAGTAAACCTAAGTTGGCCTTTCTGCAGTGTCTCTTGACTCATTTTTCAGTCATCCATACCTAGTCTGTCAGATTTATGTTTTATTACATTAGCTATTTGTTCCTTTTCTCATGCTAGTTAAGAAGGTCTCCATTGGCTTTTTGTTGGAAATTTTTCTCTTATCAACTTTGACATATTTTTCTGAGAGTAGGAATAGAGCTACACCCTGGCCCTATTTCCATCATTGATATATGACTTTGTGCTCAACTTCGATCAACATCATGGGTCTTTGACTAAGTGGTTTCCCTTTTTTTCAACTTCAACTTACATTATCACACATTCGGATTCATGCAGTACCTTGGTTTCCATTTGACCCTATTGGTGAATTCCTCGCCTCTATGTCAACTTTCATTATTGGTTGGTTCATAGGGTTTCTATCATGCACTAGCCACATATTGTGTACTCCAGAAACGTGCTCCTATTTGTTTACTTCATCTTTCTTCGTCTAATTTCATCCAAAATTTTGGCCTACAGGTTGCACTTGTGTTGGATTGATGGAGGATGCCTTAATTCCTTCCTTCCAGTAGACCGTTTCCCATCAACTACAACTCATTTCTCTGGGACTAAGGTATATATTCCTTTTTCCATACCTTATGGTTTTAAGTCATTAATGGTAGACTCCTTTTCTATCGACAGTGAGAATACATCAATGTCTCCTAATTGGTAGATTCTTTCAAGTGTTCAACTTCAACTCATTTATTCACACTTGTTAGATTGTACTGGGGTACCTTGACTTTCATCATCATTATCGATGAGTTGTATCGTGTTGTTTTATGGTATACATCAATGAACGGTAATAAAATGATTTCTCACGTTGTTGACTTTAGCTCATTTATTCCCATAGTGTATAAATTTACCATGGCAGTCGATGAAAACCTCAAGTTTGAATCATCATATTTTGGTTCACTTGTCAGCTCCTTCAGTTTTCCGCCAGTGACACCATCCACCTTATATGTTGCAGTTAATCACAAAAACATATTATATGTTGGCACCTGAGTTGTGTGCAGTACCATTATTCCACTTTTATGACTTGGTACTTTGAGGATCAGTTAAGTGACATCAGTGATCATATATCTCTTCCGGCATCATTAATCAGTATTCTATATGTGATACTATTACATGTCCTTGATATGTACTTTTGAAGCTATGATCAGATGATCCACTATGTGTTTCTTAGTTTCGTTTGTACTTTTATACATATTGGATCCACTCTATACTTGATTTGCTAATCCGAATGGAAAATGGCATCAACCCATGGTATTCATCTACCCATGTTATCCATCCACCCATGGAATTTACCCATGGTATTGTAAATGACATCGACCCATGGTATTCATCCACCCATGATATTTATTTGCCTATGGTATGTATCCACCCATGGTATTCATCCACACATGGGATTTACCCATGGTATTGTAAGTGGTATCTACCCATGGTATTGGCCCATGGTATCCACCCATGGTATTCTATCTAAAAAAAAAAGGCTATAAATAACAAACCTCACTTTGTAAAAGGACATATTGTCCACCACAATGTAGCTTCTACAATTATTCTTTGTTTTAATAAAACAAGTTTCTTTGTGGTTTTATTTGCTTTGTGTTCTCTCTTTTTTTTCTGGCATTCTAATTTTGCAGATCTTATCAGATCCATTTCAAATTTTTAGATCTTGGGGGCCTCCCCTCAGGATCTAGATCAGTGGTATCAGATTCAGATTACGCCTACATGGGAATGAGGGTTTGAAACATATTTCAGTTTCAATTTTTTGCAACAAACTTCAGCAAAATCCATGAATTTTTTTGGGCGGTGAGTTTTCAGATCAGATCTGAAAATTTTGATGAAAAATTTGCAAAAAAAAAAGACCATCTCTAGATTCCTTGCGAAAAAATACTCAAATTAAAAACAAATCAGCCAAATTGGAGTTTGGATGAGGGAGATATCGTTGATTCAAAATCAACAATGTTGAAGCAATTTTTCTGATGACAATTCATGGACGACGGCTCTCCTGTCATTTTTTGCAGTTTTTAGTGCAAAATTTCAAAGAAATGGATATATATCTGAGCTCCTCTTGAAAATTCACCCAAGTTCAAAAAAAAATCGGTCGAATCGGAGTCCGGATGTGGGAGTTATCGTTGATTTAAAATCAACTATTTTTTCATAAATTTTGTGACGGCAAGATAGTTCCAGCGCGAATCTAAGAGTCTAGAGTCTCCAGATAGTGGTTTCAAACACATGAGAAGATGAAGAATGATCATTCCATTTCCAAAAATAGGTTATAATAAATATTCTGAGTTATATTGACTGAGTTATTCTCATTTTAAATCTGGAGCAACATTCGGAGCGGGTTCCCTTTGGAGACATGCCCTCCCACCCCACTTTAGTAGGCACCTGCTTCACATTCATCAATTTCAGCATAGTAGTGTTCAGCTTGGGTTATTTGGAGACATGCTCTCACACCCCAAGCTATGTATGCACCTACTATTTCATCAACAATCAACATCACGGTTAGGGGTCAACAGCACAAAATCTTTTTCATCGAAGTCCATTTGCTAGGTCGCACACTGTTAGTAAAACAGTTGGTCACAAGCATTACAAGGTATATCTATCCTTGGATCTTCGTTTTTCATGGTTTTGGTTCATCCACAAATCCACACTTCATCGAAGTCCATTTGTTAGGCCACACACTGTCAATATCACAATTGGTCACAAGCATTACAAGGTATCTCTATCATTGGATCTTTGTTCATCATGGTTATGGGTTAACTACACAAAACCCTTCTCTTCAGTGGCTCTTCATATTCAAAAAAGGCTTCTCAGGAGGGAACTTCACGCAATGGGGACCATTTCTTCTTAAGGAGGGAGGAATGATTCGAATGGAAAATGGCATCAACCCATGGTATTCATCTACCCATGTTATCCATCCACCCATGGAATTTACCCATGGTATTGTAAATGACATCGACCCATGGTATTCATCCACCCATGATATTTATTCACCTATGGTATTGTAAGTGACCCATGGTATGTATCCACCCATGGTATTCATCCACACATGGGATTTACCCATGGTATTGTAAGTGGTATCTACCCATGGTATCCACCCATGGTATTCTATCTCAAAAAAAAAGGCTATAAATAACAAGCCTCACTTTGTAAAAGGACAGATTTTCCACCACAATGTAGCTTCTACAATTATATTTTGTTTTAATAAAACAAGTTTCTTTGTGGTTTTATTTGCTTTGTATTCTCTCTTTTCTTCTGGCATTCTAATTTTGCAGATTTTGTCAGATCCATTTCAAATTTTTAGATCTTGGGGGCCTCCCCTCAGGATCTAGATCATTTGTAGACATGATTTACTATCTTTGAGCATGGGTATGCCCGCCTCAAACATCAGCTTTATTTCTAATCTCTTCCATTGGTTTTTGGCAGGCTGAAATCTGGTGAACTCCTCCCAAGTCCTCACATGATTCTTCTTAGACACTTGATACATTTCTGCCATCATGTACCACTTTTGACCTCATATATTAGGGGTCATCTGTTATAGCATCAATTTTCACCTTTGTATAATTGATTCTCTAAGTTATGGCCTTGCGCAGCCCTTTCCCTTCAAAGTTGGTCCTTTATCTAAAAAACATTATTTTGAATTCCATATGAAATTTTCCCTCTCAAAAGCACATGCACACATGGGTCCATCTATACCAAACCCACACATATAGTTTGAAATATGAAAAAATATAAAAATCCCTACTTTTTGGGTTGGTTTTACAATTTACATCAGAAGCCTACCTACCGCAGCTTATGGCCTAACTATATCCCAACTAAAACAACTATTTTGGGGTGGTATAAATACACCTCATGGGAAGGCCTAAAGGGAGGAGAAATATATGATATTGATATTAGAGCCATATTTTCCCTTATCAAGTCTAATTTATCCTTGTGCCTCCTACACTCCCAGATTGTGGAAACCCTTAATGGTTCCCTCATAGAGATGTTCATTCCTCTTATATGACATCCATGTGTATGCATTTAGAACAAGATTGATGAGGCTTGGGCTGGATGAATCTGGAGGACGGCTTCGATTGGAACCATGGCTGAATCACGTGGTATTCCTCCACACATCTTTACATTCATCAATAAAGAAGCTTTGTCCCATTCTTGATATTCATGATATTTATGCATTATACATGACTATGATATTATTATGAATGTCTTCATGTTTTATGCTTATATTCTTATATGATCTAACGCTAATATCTTGAACATGCTTTGAATTATCAGTATATGTGTTTTTCTTGAATGAGTTATAGGTTTTGTGTAATGTCCCAAATGGGAATTTCCTGCAATCTTGACCTTAAGGACGTTGTATAAGGAAGACATTGTGAAAATAAGCAGAAAGGGGGCTGAGATCCCATTTTTAATTCATAAAAAACTTCTCTCCCAGAAGATGAGCTCAAATAAATAAGCCTAGGAGGTTTGTACAGATCTCCCAAAAGTGGATCTCTCAAAAAGTGCTCAAATAGAAATCTTACAGCAATGCATGAACACAATCATCGAACTCTGCCAAACTGAATACAACACAAGATGAAATATATTATAGCCATCATGTACATTAATATATCAACAAAAATATACAGAAATATGATGAGGAATAATCCCCTCATTCAATGAGAATCCACCTCCAATGAGTAAACAATGAGATACAAGAGATGCAACAACTGCATAAAATGCCGGAGAGCAGTGACAGCCTTGTCTCAAGGAGTGTAGCTACTACTATGAATATTAATAAATGAAATATGACTAAAATATATAAATAAATTCCCAAGAATAGAAGAATGGGCTCCAATACAAGATTTCTTGCCAATCTAGGAGAGATTGCTAGAAATGTCAAAAAATGTACAATGTGACAATCTGACTTGTCACTGAAATTGAATCAAAATATATAATGAGGCTATGGAATATCTGAAATAGTGATGCCCTCCTTTGATAATGCTCTTCAGCATAAGGCTGATCCCTCTACTCAAGAACAATCCTCCTGATGAGCCCAAATGGCTCTCCCAGCAACTGCCTCTGAAAATAACGCAGTATCTGTCCAAGACTGCATTGTGAGAGATGGTGAGTGTTTTTCCTGGTGCCAAAGATATGAAATGATGCCTGGGAGTCACCTTTTCTACTCCTCCAAAGAATATACAAGATCTCCCCAGAAGAAGAATCCAAAGGATGGCTCTAAGAGTTCCTCTATTGCTGCACCCAGCAACACAACATTAATCTGCTGTAGAAATAACGTTGTAGCTGCAGAGAGAAGCTTGGACAAATTATGGAATGAGGAAATGAAGCTCAAACCCTCTCCTTCCTTGAGGATGAGGTAGGGATTCCCGACTGGGAACACCCTTGGGTGAAGAACATTACAAACCCTGCTAAACAACCCGAGGATGCAAGTCTTGCAGACCCTATGAAAATGATAAGCCAAATGCATAGCCATAATGGGTTTCCATCTCCTCCTTATAAAGGAAAGGAACCTTTCTCACCATGGGTCCCATTCACATTTTCTTCTAGCTCAAGCAAGTGAAGCCTCCACTAAAACTGCGTTGTCCAAGTAGGTGCAATGTATCTAGACAGTTTTAGTTGACTTGGTCAAAATGACTAGATCATTCTTGACCCAATCCTGTTCACACTATGTGGTGCTCAATCCAACTGCTTTATTATCCCTCCTTTCACACAAGGAGTGTTATTTCTCCATCAAAAGGGGTTAAGGTGTCTCCTTACCCATTTTATTTAACAAAATAAAAATATGCCAACTATAATGTTCCATTTTAGCTTGAGGCTGAAATTGGGACATTACAGTCCTCCCCTCCCACATGTTTCTTTTCCTCAAGCTACTGCATAGAGAAAACAAAATTTCTCCCCCTCTTAGTGTGGCCTCCTCATCAATAGACCCCACCATAGCTCATCAAGGTATGCAATAAATATGTCTTCCATGTATCCCTCCAAATATGTAGAACCCAAGAATACATCATGAGATAATTGAAGGTGCAAGTGGAAATATCCTTCTGGTCCAATGGCCTCCTCAAGGTAGGAGTGATGAAAAACATGGGAGGTCTTATTACTAATGAGTGACTCCTTCACCCATGCAATCATCCAAATGAAATGAGCCATCCTAGGTAGTTCAACAAAGAAGTTATCAACCCCAGATCTATGCAATATGTTGGGGTTGAATGGAGAGTTTATATTTTTCCACCCAGGCAGTTTCTCCCTCCATTTATGATAAGTATCAAGGGGTTTCTGATATTGGGCTGAAATTTCATGGTATCTATAATTGGCCCAAGCCTCCCCACAAAAAGAATCAACCATGAAGTGCCTCCTCCAATAACGCATCCTCTCCCAATAGCCCCTCCTATATGGAGAGAAAAATAATGACATGGAAATCATGGTGTGCCCATGGTCTCTCCTGAAACATACAACATGTGAAAAAGGGAGAATCATAATCCCATTGGGCATCTCCAACTCCAAGCCCACTCTCCAATCAAAGCCTCCCATGAGTATACAAACATCAGCAACATATGGAAGCAAAATACAATGAAAACAAGCTGCCACATGGCAACCAGAGAGTGAATCATAGTTCCATATGAGGAACCAACGTAGTGCACCTTTGGCCTGCATCAAAACTGAAATTAACAAGTGCTTTTCCAGCCACTTGTTTTCTGCCACAAACATCTCATAAGGTGAAAACATGAGAGTACAAATTGGTGCCAATGATGCACACTCAGAAATATGTGGCTTCCCCCACCAACAATCATAAAAATAGCCACTCCCATTGTTGCAATGGACCACAAGTACATCATAATAAGGATCATAAGGAGATGTGATCATCCTTAGCTCATCAAGCTGCTCATATAATGTAAATAAAGGTAAACCAAAATTAGAACATATACCTTCTTTACCATGTACTCTGGTCCTTGAGTTGAAATGGCTTATCTGAATGCTCTCCCTTACCTCAAATGAGTAGGGAAATGGTTGTGATAACCTCTCAAAAATCATCCAAGCTATGCATCTGTCCATATTCTGATATAAATCATGTTGAATTCCCTCTCGAATGAACTCTTCTAGCAAAGCAAAGTATGCATCATAGTGCATAGCTAGAAAGTCCACATGTGCTGCATGCACTAATTTCTCCTTGAGACAAGAAACTCTAGCCAAGAAGACCCTGCCATAACAATAGATGACCACATCATCCACCATGTATCTTTCATCTCCCTCCCAGTCACCAAGAAACATGCATGCACCAAGATCCTGGGAATACTCAACCAAACTCTGAGTCCTCCAACTTGGATGCATCCTCCTTATAGATAGCGCTGGTGATTTGCAATGTGATGCTCCCCTCACGCTACTTCCTGCTACTTTGACATCCCCTATTCCAAAGTCATCCTCCAAAATGCTGCCATGCCAATCATGTAGCTTCTCATGCTCAAATAATAATGGTGATCCTGGGAAGCTATTCTCCCATAAGAGATTGTCATCCAAAAGGAATCTCTCGATTCTGGGCAATGTAAGCATGAGTAACCTCCATCTACTCCCATGTGTGAAAGAGTACTTCACCAAAGGAAGTATCCTCCTCCTCATAAAATATGGGGAGTAGTCATCCTGCATCATGAATATGCTATCCTCCATCCCTGCAGCAATCTTTGTCAGCGCAGAACAACTGATGAGAGTGGGTGATGCTAAAAATGAGAGAGTGTCTCTCTCCTCCCTGGGTCTATCCCAAACTCTTTGCACTGTGCTGGACTCCTCTAATGTTTCCACCTTCCCGGAATCCAAGAGTGGTGAACCAAATGACAATATGTCTCTCATCAACTCTATATCAGGTGACCTCCCAAGTGGAATGCCTCCATATAGTGAGACATCAAGCTCGAAAGTGGACTATATGTATAAGAAGACTAATTTTTCCCTCTCTTATTTGCGCTGTACAGTCTCTCCCTCTTGTTTAAATACCTTCTGTAATAGATAAGGGTGAATCAACCCTTGCTGCTGATCCTTCTCTTCCTCCTCCATCTCACAATCCCCATAAGTCGCTGCAAATAACTCTAGAATTGTGCCATGGTTCCCACATGTTAAAATACTTGGAATCCCTTGCATAGAAACAAGGACTCCTCTCATAGAAGTAATGGCTCCCCTATCATCTCCATGTGGTGTTGGATCTTCCTCCAATATGATAGCACTGTGGATTCTGTCATGCACATTCTCTTCAACAATATGTGAGTATGTCTCACCTTCAATGAGAGACCATGGATTTTGGTCTTCTTCTGAAAAAGGGATCTCCATGTCAACACAAATAGAAGAGTGCCCTTCATATAATAGGGATCTTTCCTTTATCATGTCATCATACACATTTTCATCTCTCTCAGAAATACGGAATGGAGTTTGTTTCATGGTTTTCTCCAATGCATGCAAAGTGTTTGACGTTTTGTTACAAAGAGATTCACAATGATTTTCATCAAATTCTCTCACCAACCCTTTAGTGAATCCATCATCTGATTCTAAATTTGCATGATAGCATGAAATATAATTTCCAAACCATAAACCATGAGCCATACCTTTGGGTTGCAGCGTTTCTCCCCCAATGGCCTCAACTCCTTTCTCCGTCCTTCCGGCAATGCAAGTGGATAATGAAATACGCTGTGGATCTGAATGTGTGGCTAAATGCTCACACCCATCATGATAATAACTAGGGCTTGTTTCATCCTCAAACCCTCTCAGAAAATCTTTCCAATTTTCCCTTTCTTTTTCTTCAAGGTCTTCAATGATACCCTCCAGGGTCTAGAAAAGAAGAAGGGAAACCTCCTCTTCTGTCATTCCTCTTTCCTTTTTTTCTCTGTACATATCCTCTTCCAAATGAGGAGCTTCTCCTTCTAATGGAATTTTATCTTGGGCTGCACAGCTGTAAAGTTCCCTTCTTAGGAATATCAAAATTCTATTCCAGAGATTGATTGCAGGGGCATTTACTGGATATGTCACCTTTGAACAAAGGATGAGATCCAAAGGCTACCTGGCCTTCTGCAGAGTCTGTCTATAGAGTTTGAAATCTTCCTCCTTCAGGGATTCAACACTTTGTCTTGAAGCCACAGGCTGAGCCAAAGATCATGCTCTGATACCATTGTAATGTCCCAAATGGGAATTTCCTGCAATCTTGACCTTAAGGACGCTGTATAAGGAAGATAGTGTGAAAATAAGCAGAAATGGGGCTAAGATCCCATTTTTAATTCATAAGTAACTTCTCTCCCAGAAGATGATCTCAAAGAAATATGCCTAGGAGGCTTGTACAGATCTCCCAAAAGTGGATCTCTCAGAAAGTGCTCAAATAGAAAGCTTACAGCAATGCATGAACAGAATCATCAAACTCTGCCAAACTAAATACAACACAAGATGAAATATATTACATCCATCATGTACATTAATAGCAACAATATACATAAATATGATGAGGAATAATCCCCTCATTCAATGAGAATCCACCTCCAATGAGTAAACAATGAGATACAAGAGATGTAGCAATTGTATAAAATGTCGAAGAGCAGTGACAGCATTGTATCAAGGAGTGTAGCTACTGGTATGAATATGAATACAT
Organism: Pinus albicaulis; assembly: GCA_034641835.2. Classification (NCBI taxonomy): domain Eukaryota; kingdom Viridiplantae; phylum Streptophyta; class Pinopsida; order Pinales; family Pinaceae; genus Pinus; species Pinus albicaulis. The sequence goes on along the minus strand of CM076579.1, from coordinate 691,098,956 downwards.
GAAATATGACTAAAATATATAAAGAAATTCCCAAGAATAGAAGAATGGGCTCCAATACAAGATTTCTAGCCAATCTAGGAGAGATTGCTAGAAATGCCGGAAAATGTACAATGTGACAATCTGACTTGTCACTGCAACTGAATCAAAATATACAATGAGGCTATGGAAGATCTGAAATATTTATGTCCTCCTCTGATAATGCTCTTCAGCATAAGGCTGATCCCTCTACTCAAGAACAATCCTCTTGATGAGCCCAAATGGATTTCCCAGCAACTGCCTCTGAAAATAATGCAGTTTTTTCCCAAGACTGCACTGTGAGAGATGGTGAGTGTTTGGCCTGGTGCCAAAGATCTAAAATGATGCCCAGGAGTCACCTATGTTTCTCCTCCAAAGAATATACAAGATCTCCCCAGAAGAAGAAGCCAAAGGATGGCTCTAAGAGTTCCTCTGTTGCTGCACCCGACAACACAACATTAATCTGCTGTAGAAATAACGTTGTAGCTGCAGAGAGAAGCTTGGCCAAATTACGGAATGAGGAAATGAAGCTCAAACCCTCTCCTTCCTTGAGGATGAGGTAGGGATTCCTGACCAGGAACACCCTTGGGTGTAGAACAATACAAACCCTACTAAACAGCCCGGGGATGCAAGTCTTGCAGACCCTACGAAAATGATAAGCCAAATGCATAACCATAATGGGCTGCCATCTCCTCCTTATAAAGGAAAGGAACCTTTCTCACCATGGGTCCCATTCACATTTTCTTCTAGCTCAAGCAAGTGAAGACTCCACTAAAAATGCGTTGTCCAAGTAGGTGCAATGTATCTAGACAGTTTTAGCTGACTTGGTCAAAATGACTAGATCATTCTTCACCCAATCCTATTCACACCATGTGGTGCTCAATCCAGCTACTTTATTATCCCTCCTTTCACACAAGGAGAGTTATTTCTCCTTCAAAAGGGGTTAAGGTGTCTCCTTACCCATTTTATTTAACAAAATAAAAATATGCCAAATATAATGTTCCATTTTAGCTTGAGGCTAAAATTGGGACATTACATTTTGGAGCACTCGAAGAAGTAGACGATTTGAACCCTGCGGGATCGCCTTCAAACGTACGACCTACGGGTACTACTCCTTCTTCCCATTTTACTAGTTTAAGAATTAGTACTGCAAGTTTGTATGCTTGTTATTGATGTATGCCTCTTGCTCTGTTCGGGTTCCCAACCCAGACCCTAGGGTGTATTATCTCATAACAGTGTCCATAGAGCCTCACCAGTGACCAGGGGACCCACTTCATTAATGAAATGGTCATTGTATTGCTGTAGAAATTCATGATCCGACATCATAAAAGTAGCCCCTATCATCCGCAAGAGAATGAAACCATTGAATATTTCAAAAATATCTTAGAGAAGGGCCTCACCAAGATTTTTTATGCCAACCGATATGACTAGGATGAGAGGTTACCAGCTACCTTATGGGATTATTGTACCACCATCAAACGAGAGCATAAACATACATTGTTCCAGCTCATTTATGGTAGAGAATTTGTAATACCTGTTGAATTATTTATTCCCAAAATATTTATTGCGTAGGACACTCAAATGATAGAGGATGAGTCAATTATGGAACGACTGAATGAAATATTGGCTTTATATGAAGCCAATTTTCTAGCATATTTCCACCAAGCTGCCAAGAAGGAAAGACAAAAAGCATGGCATGACTGGCACATCAAGAGGAAGACCTTCACAGCTTGGGAAAATTTTCTACTATATGAAAGTAAGTTTCTGAAGCATCCTGGGAAGCTCCAAATGCATTAGCTAGGGTCATTCATTGATGAAAAATTACAAGACTCTAGAGTTGATAAGCTTGCACAACTGGATGAGATTCTACTGCAAGGTTGGGTGAACGACGCGTTCCTAAAGCCCTTTTATGGCCTACAAAATTCTTAATCACTTGGTTGATCTTTGAAATGGGATTGTAGTGAGGCTTAGGATCGAGTCAATTAGGTAAATTTGAATTCAAGTTAGTTATGTCAGTTTCAAATAAATATACTTGCATAAGGCTTGTTATTTTAGTCGAGTGAACCCCTCTGCAACTAATTATGGTCCGGGGAATGCATATGGCAGTTGTCTTATTTTCATAATCAATAATGATTTCTAGCATATTTTTGAATTTAATTTAGATCTCTCCCATAATATCCCTAACACATTCTGTGTAGAAAATACAACACCAAGCTTCAATATGATCTTGTAATGTACTAAAACAAAATATTGAATCCTTCTACAATTTGTGAAAACAAAACATGGTCGCACAATCACATAACAAGTAAGAGAAATAAATAACCAATCGCACAACACAAAATGTATCTGGGGAAAGAAAAATTCCTAAGACCCATCTATATGTATATCGTATAAAGTCAATAGCATGAAACAATACAATTTTTTTCTCTCACCGAGAAACTCCTACACTTTGCCAACTATCTCACTCTGATCTAGGAAAAATCAGTCAAGTACTTAACCAATTCTCAACCTCTACTCAACCAACCTTTCTCATGCATTCCTAGAGGAATTTTCTCCCTATTAAACAGTAAATTCTTTAGAATTTATTACACAATTCATCATAGGCTTCCTCATGACTCAATAACTGACTTGTACAATTTAATAATTAAACAACTGATAGTTATCATCCCTTTAACCTCAGTCTTAGCTGACACTTGCCTATAACTGACATTCACCAACTATTTATAGTGAATTATTAGTTAACTAATTGATCACTACTTGTGAAATAAATCATATTTAATTCATTGGACCTCTCACTAGCTCATCTCTTAGTTAGAACTAGTTAAACAAATTTTAACTCAATTAATTGAGCTAACTAATTGCAACTCACAAATAATTGTAACTTAGCCCACTAAAATCATGGGAGAACCCTACATGCCTCCTGTATGACCCTCAACTTGAATTTCCTAAGCTAACTCAGTCTTTCTGACTTAGTTAGCTAATACAAGGTGTCATGAGATTAAATTACAATTTATCTTCCAATTTAATTAAGGGAAAATTAAATGAGAATGCCCCTTGGGTGCCATTTCTTCGTCCCATTTGAAAACTCCCTCTCAACAAGAAAGGGATTATCTACTACCCTGATCATGTATCTGTGGAATTCAAATTTTCTTCTTTTCAGTGCCTTCATCAAGATGTTTTCATCTTGCTCCTCTGTGGAATATACTCTAATGACATAATCCGCCTTTGCACACAATCTCTGAGTTGGTGATACCAGATATAAATATGCTTGGACCTATCATGGAATATTTGATTAACCGAGAGTTTGATGAAACTATGGTTATCACAATGTATCACCGTCGGATCCATCTGATGACAAAACAAACCAACAAGTATCTTCCTCATCCATATGGCCTTGCATGCTGCTTTATTGGTCGCCATGTACAATGCCTCTATTGAATTGAGTGCAATTGGTCTCTATTTCCTACTATACTAGGAATTTTTTTTTGATCCTATGCTAAATATTCCCACTGATGTGCTCTTCTTGTCGAATGGACTCCATGCCTAATCTGCATCAGTGAAGCCTTGAAGCTTCACTCCCTCTGTCCTTATGTATGATATCCCATACTCTGTAGTGCCTCTAAGGTATGTCAACACATGCTTCCATGCCTTCCAAAAGATCTTGGTAGGCTTAACCATATCTTGGCTCATATGGTTAACTTCATAGCATATGTCTAGTCGTGTGTTCACTAAATACATGAGTGAACCCACAAGCTGCTTGTAAATAGTGGCATCCACTACTTCACCCGAAGTATCATCCTCCTTCCTCAAGTTCTCTGCTAGAGGAGTCTCCATGGGTTTTTTCCCCTCCATGTGGAACTTCCTGCATTTATCATTGCAATACTTATCCTGAGATACAAATAGCTCCCCATCTCTTTTCCATATTTCCAATCCCAGGTGTTATCCTTCATAGTGTCCCAAGGATGAAAATGGAAACCGACAGAGGTAACCTCGAACCACTTAATATTTGGTAGCTAGCACTACCAAATCAAAGAGGGATCTCTCTGTGATCTTACAGCCAAAAGATGACTCAATAGGGTAAAGAGATATTAGGCTAGGTATTGAGCTCTAGGGTTTTGAAATTTAGGGTTTTAACTAGATCAAGAGGAGAGGTCAAGGAAACTAGATCGAATCTAAAAGATTTCAGTTGCATGGATACAAAGGAGCATGGAAGATATGTCCAGTGAGACTTTTAGATTGTCAATTATAGTGTAGGGTGGAAAATCAAAGGTTCAAAATGATAATGGAAAGCATGAGTTTATTTATCAGAAGATGAATAACATAAACATGAAATTCCTACCAAAATAGAGCATAAGATTACAAAATTATATTTAACATCTTATAGGAATATCACTGAAATCATAGATATCGAAATATGATTAATTAATCATTCATAAAAGTGAATTACAAAAGAAAAACATTTCCACAAAATCATACCACGTGAATCCCTATATAATAGCTGCAACTGGCCTTGTATTTCTACAAAAATAAACTTTACACAAAGCTCCAAGCCTTCTACTCACTGATGTCCAACCTTGAATTTGACTGAAAACTAGATACATATAGACCAAAACCATCTTCCCCTCTCTCAAGGGTCGAATCCCTCAAGATAGGAACAGCTCACGCAAATTTCTCTAACCAAGCCTAAGACTAGGGAGGTTAAAACAAACCCTCCTTTTAGCCTTTGACTCACCTACCCATCATTAATGATCCTCATAATTGCATCAAAATAACATTTAAAAGCCTAATTAAATTAATCTACATCATGTCAACTCAAAAAAAGATAAAATCCATCATGAGAAACTAAGTTTGACTGAAGAAACTCGAAAATTAGACCTCCAGGGAAAAGTGTAGCGCCATCTTGGAGAAATATTTTGACTAACTTCCTATGCTCCAAATGTTGATTTGAAGGTACCATTGGAAATATTTGGATGTATAGTTGTCCATAGAGTCTTTAAGCAAGAAAAATGGCCTTTCTATGGCTGATAAAAATGGATTCTCCCAACATCACTCCAAAAGGGCAGTGCCAGAGTGAAAAAGGTAGCAAAAAGTGGGTTTTTATCTTGTTTTTTACACTTTTCTCCCAACTAGAATGATAACATGGCACAAAATCCTGATAGCTAACATATGAGGTCATGCACTATCCATGCATGAAGATTTTGTTGAATATTGCAACAAGAAACAGTGAAGGAGGCATCCTGAAACATCATTCCTGATCCTAGTTGGAAAGTGATCACTTAAACTAGGTGGGGCCCACACAGGTGATTTTTTTCGCAAAGTCTATTTTTAGACTATGTCTATTTTTAGACATGATGATCATATTCTATGAGTTGTAGAATTCTATTTTTGGATGGTTGGTCAAGTTGGAAAAATAGATGGACTTCTATTTTTAGACATATTGGGTGGAGTCTATTTTTAGACTGCCAGTCTAAAAATAGATATGTCGAGTATTATTAGCTCTTAATAATATTTGGACTCTAAACATTATATTATTCTCTTGGAGCACTTCAGTTAAGTGCACAGATGTGGCACAACAACTAACAGAAGGAATTACGCTATTCCTAAGGGTTATGTGGAGCTATTGCATGGATACTTTAGTTAGAACTCATGTGAGAGAGTTTGGTGGTGTTGATTGAGGAAGTTAATGGAGTTGTGTTCAGTTTAACTAATCTAAACATAGTTGAGCTAGTTGTATCTAGTCTAACTGATTGATACACTAGTGAGAGTGGTTTTAATTAATTATTAATTAATTCACTAATTATAAACTCATTAATCAACTAAAGAATACATCAGTTAACTTCAGTGCATGGACAATTTCAGTGGAGACCAGTGAAGAGATAGGTGAAAGAGCAATGTGACTATCAGTTGTGACTATAAAGTTGCATGATTTGCATTCAACACTCAGTAGAGATGCCTTTAAAGACTGCGTGAGCAAGGCTGGGGTAATTCGAACTCATCAAGAGCTATTCTTCAGCAGGGATTGTGCAGTAGAGGCAGACTATCAAGTGGCAGAGATTGGAGCATGTGTTTTGCTAGATCTAGCTTGATTAGTGTGTAGCAAGTGGAGATTATACTGAGAGATTATGAGGAGCTTTGTATGATGATTGTTACATGATATCTATGACATATATAATATACAGATAGTTGAGGGTTTTCAGCTTTAAGCTTTCCCATTACATATTGTGTTCATATGTGTGAATTTTTTTATGGCTTTAATGAGTGCATGCAATTGATTTTATTTCCACATGTGATGATCAATGGTAGAAGAGATTTTTTATTTTGCATGAAGATAAAATAGTGTGTGATCAGGAGAATCTTAGTGGATAACATATCAGTTATTCAAATGTCTACATGGTATCAGAGCTGTGTTATAGATTTTCTACATGGAATGAGAGTAGGAATTTTTGGGTGCGCGAGTTTGCAGAGAATATCTGAAATTTTTGGTGAACTATTTTCAGAAAAAAATAGCACATTTGGATTCCTTGCGAAAAAATACCCAAATTGAAAAAAAAATCGGTTGAATCGGAGCTCGGATGAGGGAGATATCATCAATTTAAAATCAGCTCTTTTGTTAGAAAATTTTGCGACGACGGGACAATTGCAATGTGCATGAGCCAAGAATCTACATGCAATGAGGTACAAGATGCATGTAAATATTTGAGGAGAAAAGCAAAGGTTAGTGAATTGGTGGTTGAGAGGGAGCCTCTCAACATGCAGCGTGAGAAGCAGTCTCAGAATTTTGTGGAGTAGCCACAACTGGAGATGCAAAAGAATCTTTATAGATTTGATGTAGAGGGATTTATACGGAGCTTCCTACTGTTGGGAAGTGCAAGAAAGACATGCAATTGAAGCTTGAGAGGGAGAAAGTTTTGCATGCAGGTAAGAGTGAACCTCAGGATGTGGAGCAGCCACAAGATGAGGATCATGGAGTGGGAGAAACCACTCATGCAGAGAAATTTCGTGCCAGATGGGCAGAGGGAGTGCATGCAGCTATACCACCATGTGAGAGGTGGGGTGGCATGCATGATTAATCCCAAGAGGAGATATCAGGGTAGGATTCATTGAGATGGTGTGGATCTCATGAATTAAACCTGGCTACGAGGTTCCATAGAGCAGCAATATCATGATCAGTTGGATTGATGCAGGCAGATCAAAGTGATAGTGTCGGATACTGGAGTGTGGATCAGAGTTGAGAGCAAGTGCAGAGTGCATGGGTGCAAGAGTTAAACAGTGCAGTGGTTCCTCATGACATGTGCAGTTTGTACCAGCATAAGTTGAAGACTTTGATAATAGATGCATCAGACTGATTGAGTTGTTTGGAGCCTATTCAGTTTCAGAGGAGTTGCAGAGCAGATGCATGGAGTTGCATGGCGCTTGTGAAGGTTGCAGGGCGAATGCATGGAGTTTCATGTTGCATGCAAAGATATTCATTTCTTGTTGAGAGGAAGTTTTGAATATTGCAACAAGAAACAGTGAAGGAGGCATCCTGAAACATCATTCCTGATCCTAGTTGGAAAGTGATCACCTAAACTAGGTGGGGCCCACACAGGTGATTTTTTTCGCAAAGTCTATTTTTAGACTATGTTTATTTTTAGACAAGTCGATCATATTATATGAGTTGCAGGATGCTATTTGTGGATGGTTGGTCAAGTTGGAAAAATAGATGGACATCTATTTTTATACATATTGGGCGGAGTCTATTTTTAGACTGCCAGTCTAAAAATAGATATGTCGAATATTATTAGCTCTTAATAATATTTGGACTCTAAACATTATCTTATTCTCTTGTAGCACTTCAGTTAAGTGCACATATGTGGCACAGCAGCTGACAGAAGGAATTACACTATTCCTAAGGGTTATGTGGAGTTATTGCATGGATACTTCAATTAGAACTCATGTGAGAGAGTTTGGTGGAGTTGATTGACGAAGTTAATGGAGTTGTGTTCAGTTTAAGTAATCTAAACATAGTTGAGCTAGTTGTATCTAGTCTAACTGATTGATACACTAGTGAGAGTGGTGTGAATTAATTATTAATTAATTCACTAATTATAAACTCATTAATCAATTAAAGAATACATCAGTCAACTTCAGTGCATGGACAGTTTCAGTGGAGACCAGTGCAAAGATAGGTGAAAGGGCAAGTGTGACTATCAGTTGTGACTATAAGTGATGCATGGTTTGCATCCAACACTTAGTAGAGATGCCTATAAAGACTGCATGAGTGCTACTGGGTAATTTGAACTCACTGAAGAGCTATTCTTCAAATTAACCTGCGCAAGAAAGTGGCCATCACTCAGGTGGCGTAGATTGGAGCATGTGATTTGCTAGATCGGGCTTGATTACTGTGTAGCAATTGGAGATTATACTGAGAGCTTGTGAGGAGCTTTGTATAATGATTGTTACATGATCTCTATAACATATAATATACAGATAGTTGGGGGTTTTCAGCTTTAAGCTTTCCCATAAAATACCGTGTTCATATGTGTGATTGTTTATGGTTTTAATGTGCGCATGCGATTGTTTTTATTTCCACAATTAATGATCAATGGTAGAAGAGATTCTGTATTGTACATGAAGATAAAATAGTGTGTGATCAGGAGAATCTTGGTGGATAACATATTAGTTATTCAAATTTCTACAGATTTTTGGTGATTCGGAGCTCTAAGGGAAATGTGCAACGCCAAGGTGTTGCACTTTTGGCTGTAATGATTTTCCTGTTTTAGCCAAAAACCACAAAAAAATCAAAAATGGTCCAAAATTGCCGCTTGAAGTTAGAATATTATGTGTTAGGAAATGAGAGAGGCCTCACCCAACAAATAAATTTTTTCCTTCTTCCTTTTCCTAATTAGATTTTTCCTCAATTTCTTCTTCAAATGCTTGATCCTGATTTGAGAAATCTCATTTTTGGTGCAATAGTGCATGGAAATGTGCCTTTGTAGCTTATTGTTCCTGTTAGAATTCTCAAGAAGCTTCTCTAAGTGACAATTCACCTTGTCAAGAAAAAATTTCTTATCTTGCTCAATGTCAGTTGCAATCAAATCATCAAAATCATCTCAACCTAGTGATGGAGATGGCTCATTTTCTTGCTCTTGTTGCCTCTTCAGACCTCTTGTTCTTGGCCTCCTTGGTTTTATTTGATCTTCCTAGTTCTCAATCTCATCAACATCAATCACTGACTTATATTTTCCACCATCCTTCTCCAAATCTACCTTGGGTTTACTAAGCAAGAGTTGTTCTACTTGGAGCTCCTTGTTCTCCTACTAAATAAATGTGATCATGAAGTTTTCCTTTGATAATTTTTCCTTTAGATCCCTAATCTCAGCTTCCTTCCCTTTGATGATTTTCTCAGGTAACTTATCCTCCTCATGCATCTCCATGTCTGCCATGTCGGTGTCAAAATGTACATGTTCTTCCTCTTACAATGGTGCCTCATGTTGATGTGTTGATGTCTCTTTTTCCACTGATGTAGGCTGATCCATTTCCACACTGCCAGCAAAAAACATCAGCCTCTTTCCTCTAGTATATGTTTTAGTCACCCCAGCCCTAGGTGTTCTTGTTGTAGGTTTTCTTGTGGAACCCACTTCTTGTTGTCTTTGTGAAGTCAATGGTGTAGTCTGACTACTTAATTGAATTGGAGTAGGAAAAAGAGAGGTTGAATGCATTAATCCCTTCCAAGACAAGTTGACCTATGTAAGTTTATGAAAAACAATAATTTTCACCAAGCCATGATGGAACAGGCTTGCATGATGATATTTCCCTTTTCTATGTACTTTTTCTGCCATTTTGACCAAGCTTCTATAGAGGTAGTGACGTAAGTTAAGAGCTTTAACACCAGTGAAATAAATTATTAATATAGCATGGTATTGATATATCCTTGAAAACATACAGTCACATGTAAAATATTTCATGATCATATTCATGAGAGGGGAATACTTATCAAGCAAGTGTCTGAAATGAAAAATGTGCTTTGAAGCAGCTTTGTAAGGAAGCTTCAAAAACATCTTGTAATTTTCAATATCTAGGTCTCTCCTTTTGAACCAGATCACTTCATGGTTTGGGATCCCAGTGGCTATGGAAATGGCCTCTACTAAAATAGTAAACACAACCCCTGCAATGGTTACCTTATCCATCTTTAGACTGGTAGAAAAGGTGCTTGTAAGGTTATAACTAAAACCAAGTTCTTTAATCTTTTGGAAAAAAGAAACGCAACCTGCATCTTGGAATGAGTTCTTGAGAAATGGTGAAGCCATGATATCCTGTACTTTGGTGGGTTCATATATGAGAATATGACCTCCTTTATGCTTCCTCTAGTCATTGGTCTCTGAATCCATATGAAATCCTAGCTCACTAAGAAAGCATATTAGGGTTTTAGTTTAGGAAAATAGGGGATTTTGGGCAGTTTTAGGAATGGACGGAGATGAAGGGGTTTGAGGGTGTCTAAATTCTTTGAAAATTTATAGGGAGTATGGTTAGATGTTATGCAGTTTAGGGAAGTGGAATTTTATAAATGAGTGAGGGGAAGGGGTATAAAAGGGAAAAACGCAGTCCTAGCCTAGGAAGTGTAGTGTAGGCTAGGGTTCATAGGGAAATGATGGAAATGAGTGAAATAGGTTAGGGGGAATGTCAAGGGAGGTGTATGGAAGGTGAGGGAGGGTGTATGAGAATGAATTTCATGGTTTTTCACAACAAATGGACCAAAGACACTATGTGACAAAAAACGCAGCAAACCCTAGGAGAGGGTGATGTTCTGAGATACAAGCATGAAATGAAACTAAAGAGAGGTATATGGGGGACCCATTTGATTTATTTTGATGAGTTAGAACCTGTATTTTATGAAGAAACCACTGGAGGAGAGAGAATGTGCTTCCTATAGAAAAATGCAACAAAGTTGAGAAAAGTGCAATGCAACAAGAGAAAATTGCAGTGCAGCAAGAGAATTCAGCTTTTCAAGGTGAAATTTGGTTGCTCTAAGGGAAAGAATGCTCCTTGTGGATAGAATGATGTCTCGTGAGGTTGAAATGAGCAAATTATTTTATTTTTTGGTCTTTTTAACGGTTGGAATTCAATTTTTCTCTTTGGTGGTGATGTGGCCCCACCATTTCTTTTCAAAAATGACTTAATTTCTTGTGTACTGTAGCTTTCAACCCTCATTACATATATTTACATCTTAATAAAGATCAAAATGCACTTTAGAGATCATTATTGAACATTTTTCCCTTACTACTCCTTCTAATGGTGAATTTTATGATGACATGACCTATTTATATAATATTTGACAATATGACCTAATGATGACACTATATGGAATGATAACCTAAATGATGACCAAGATGACCAAGACATTCTTCCAAAAATTAATGACCTGACCATGATAAAATTTATTGACCATGAAGATGAAAGGAGTAGTAATGACCTAATTATACTAACCAATGATTAATTTTTTATTTGAAAACATATTGAAACTATAAAAAAATTCCCTAGGACCCTATCAATGATATGAAAGAGCATAATTTGATCACTGGTGACTGATAGGACTTATAGACACTAACATTGGCTCGAACTGGGGATGGTATCTTCTTAAGAGGTGTCAAGAACATTGTAGACCAAGTAGCCTTATCCGTTTAGCGTGGAGTCAAAAATTAAAAGCAATACTCAAAACTGAAATAACTCGACAAACTGAAATGAATTACAAAATCTTTGAAACAACAGATGATAAAAGAAACCTTATGGCCTTCACCTCGAGCTCCAAGCTTCCATGAAAACTCCTTCACACTTTGGCAGAAAAATAAATTTGTATGTACAATGAAAATGAGAATATTCTAAAAAATCAAGTGAGGTAGTGCTTGAGGAGCCTACCATTGACTGGTCCTCCTTAAAAATCTTGTCCATCAAGTTCCTCTAACACAAAGGCATTCTTCCCTCTTAAAGCCAAAATCATGTATGGTTCTTTCCATAAATTTTCAAACTTTCCATGCTTTCCTTTTTCCTCGTTTCGGGCATCCCATCGGAGAACTACATCTCCCACACTGAAATCACCTGATTTTGTTTTTTTGTCATAGATATTTTTGATCTTCTCTTGAATCTTGGTAGTATTTTGAAATACTTCCTCTCAAGATTTCTACAAATGAATCATCTGATTTATTCTTCGTTGAATGTCATTGGGCTCACTATCTACTTCCTACAAAATTTTCATGATTGGGACAGCAAGAGAAGTCGGAAAAATAGTATCCAATCCATATACCAACTAAAAATGTGACATACCTATGGACTTCTTAGTGCTAACTATGTCCACCCACAGAGTATTGATCAACATCTTCTGCCAATTCTTCTTATTTTCTTCCAGCAATTTTTTGATGATGTTTACCAATTATTTATTGGAAAATTCAGCCAACCCATTACCTTGCGCATAATATGTTCTTGAGTGCCTGAGACTTATGTGATACTTGTAACAAAAATCAATCATACTCTTCGATTTAAAAGTAGTTGCATTATCTGTGATTGTTTTTTGTAGACAACCAAACTGTCACAAAATACTAAACTCAATAAAGTGAATGAGTTCCACATTAGTGGCATGCCTAGTGGGAATATCCTCGATCCATTTTGTGAAATAATCGGTTGCTGTCAAGATCCACTTGTAAGATTGAAAATAATGGAAAAGAGGATTTTCTAATTGATGCGGGTCAGGATGATTCACATGATGAAGTGTAGGTGAAAGAAGCGTCATTGAAATTGTTTGGGAAGAGATGGTTAGATTTCTTAACCAATTAAGGCCTTGCATTTCTTTTAATGATCGATGCATTTCTTTGCCAATTGAATGCATTTATTTTCTCTTTAAATAATGATGCATGTTACATGAAGCATGGTGTTGGAAAATTAAAGTTGTGTTGACTCACTTAGATGCATCAAATATGGCTATCTATACATGGTTTTGTTTGAGTTGATAGTGAGTTGTTTGAAGAGGCATGTTTTTTCAACTTGTGTTTGGTTTATGGTTTGTACACTGAGATGTAAGAGTACATGGCAATGCTCACATGATGTGACATTTGCTCATTTGAAGGAGAAAAAGGATATGTTTTCAAGTTATCTTTCTAGAATGATGTGTTTTTCATATTAATGGCTTTTTCTTGTGACAAGATGTCGCAGGATTTTGGAAGGTACACTCTTGAGCAAGAAGCTCATGATTAGCCTTATTTATAAAATCATGGCATGAGAATCATGTAAACACTGGAGGATGATGGAAAAGAGGGACAAGATGCTAAAAATATTGCATCCAAAACAACAGCCATTGTAGACCATTTGATGTGTGGATGCCAAGAAGCAAAGTATATGGTGAATGCATTCTTCCAGATGTGGAATTTGGAACCATGGAGGTAAAAATAATGGTCATTTATTTTTCTTGTGATTACTTATATTAGAACTCATTGTTGTAGTTCACTCAGATGGGCTTAACTTGGAAAAGTGGTTTCCAAGAGAATCTTGCATCAAATGCATGTTTGTGATAAGGAGGAACGATATTCTCAGTGGGAAGGCTATCAGTCAGTTTTCCAAGCACCGAGGGATCACTTTGGTACAGCAAAGGTGTTTGATTAGTCATTAAGTAGCCAATAAGTGTTGGATTGGGTGAGCAGAAAAAAGAGCACATTGACTCAAGCACCAAGCCATTTGCTAGGCAAGGCATGCTAGTGAACCCAAGAGGTTATCATGGATATTTTTCCAAGTAGAATCAAGCTAATAGAACTGAGGAAAGAGAAGAGTATTTAGCTCTCATAAGATAACCAGCTTTTGTGGGTCCATGATAAGTCCCTATATTACTAGTGTAGTCCCTTATTATGTTAGTGTAGCCCCTCCTTATTGTTGTACCCCTGTAACCCCCATATTGCTATTATTGTGCCCTTACATTATTATTGTTAGGTCGACTAGGATTACATTATGGCCCCACTAGGATTACATTGTGGCCCCATAGACTCCTATATATAGATAGGAGGTTTTTTCATTTGTATCACCCAAGAATTTTTCATTCATGTAATGTATTGGAGGTTTCCCCCTCGAAGTGGCTTATTTCTAAGGCATTGATATCTCTTTTCTTCTCTTTTTGGAGCTGGTTTCACAACATTTGGTAATGAGCTTTGAGATTCTAGGGTTTCGCTGCTCCAAACAAAGTCATCATGGAATTTTCGCTATAAAATTTTTATTATGAAGGTTCACCCAAAATTTTTAGAGTGCGAAGAAAAACTCTTGAAGAACATCGTTGCAAAATTTCAGAGCTTGATTCACAACATTTTCAGAGATATGATCTTTTCAAGTTAGGTCATTTTTTAGGCTCTTGAATTTAATCTAAACAGGTCATCGTGGTATTTGCGTAATAAATTTTTTTCTACGAAGGTTAAAAAGCTGATAATTTTAGAGTGCAAAGCCACAATCCTGAGGAACATCATCGCAAAATTTCATATATTGGTTCACAGTATTTTCCAAGATATGATCTGTGGAAGTTAGGACTTTTTGAGGCTTCTGAATTTCATCTCAAAGAGGTGATCATGGGAAAATATTCATAGCTCTTTCTCTGAGAATCGGATTGGAATGATGTAAAAAGTGCCCACAAGCACATAGAATTTAGTTTTCGTTCTATCAATTTCAGAGCCAAAGGAGGAAACAGTGACAGGTGGCAAGACGTACAAGTTCGTTGTACTGGACCAGTGCAAAATTGTGTCATTGTGGGCGATTGGACATAACTTTGCCTTGAAGAATCCAAATCAGATCAGACTTGTGGCATTTGAACGAAGCTTCAGAGGGCCAATACAGGGCTAAATTTTAGATATTTAGGATCCGTATTATAGAGATAATTTAATTTCAAGGTGTGTATTTTTTTTCTAAATTGCATAAGTCTTGTTTGAAGAATGAAGTTGAATTGATTCCAAGGGAATATTGTAGAATAGATATCAGTATTGGATTCTAAAATGGCCCCTAAAAAGAACTCAGCACCCATTAAGCCTTTAGAAAGCTCTACTATGACTCATGAAGACAAAGAATGGCAACATGACATATCAAAATTACTTACTCAAGTGTAACAACAAATTTTGATCTTATGAAGAGCAACCGAAGATGACATAGATGGTTTAAAAGCATAAATGGAGGCTAAGTTGGGTTGTTTGAAGGATAAAATAATAGCTAATATGGATTATAAATTAATGGAGGATCACATCGAGCATCAGCAACAAGTTCTCCAACTCTAAAAGGATAACCTAACTTTGGTGCAAAATCTAATGAAACAACAGGAAGATCAACATCACATTGAAATAAGTTCTGGAGCAATCACAGAAATAAGAACTCGACAAGTACGATAAATTTTAGAGTATCTCAGCAAATGGAAGAACTTTCCTGTAGAATATTCCACATGGGAGGATGAGAATTTTATACAGAAGCATCAAGAAATAATCAAGCGTTGAGGACAACACTTGTTTGAAGGAGAGGGGCATGTTAAGTCCCTATATTACTAGTGTAGTCCCTTATTATGTTATTGTAGCACCCCTTATTGTTATTGTTGTACCCATGTAACCCCCATATTTTTATTATTATGCCCTTACATTATTATTGTTAGGTCGGCTAGGATTACATTATGGCCCCACTAGGATTACATTGTGGCCCCATGGACTCCTATATATAAATAGGAGGTTTTTTCATTTGTATCATCCAAGATTTTTTCATTCATGTAATGTATTGGAGGTTTCCCCCTCGAAGTGGCTTATTTGTAAGGCATTGATATCTCTTTTCTTCTCTTTTTGGAGCCGGTTTCACAACAGTCCAAAAGCCTATCAGTAGGAAGGAGTGATCAGAATCTAGATTGGGGGCCAAAATTTGCCAAAAATTCAAAGTGCTTGGAATCGCACCAAACTAGGACGACCAGATAGGGCCTGTCTTCAAGAGTCCAGCACAATTTTTTTACTCAAACCAGAGTCAAAGTTTTTATTATATGGCTCGACGAAGGTCGTGGTCGAACCTGTGACCTCCCCCACACAAACCAACACACATACCACTTCCTCTATCTCATATGACTTAATATATATCGCAAACATTTTGTATTTTTTATAATATAAAGGTTAGAGCAAAGGTTTAAAGAGAAAGACCCATGGGGGCCAACCCCAATGCACAAACCATAATACCATGCAGCGTGACCTAAGGCAGAGTGCTCCAACAAATGGCGAAGTTAATTTTTTAAATGTGTATTAATTAAACCATAACCTTTGTTTATTAAGCAGTAATCCTTTTTTAATGAGGATTTTGTTAAACATGCTTAACCTTCTAAACTCCAGTTTTAATCCCACTTAGAAATTAATTAATCTGTATTTAACTTGGTGGAAATTTGGCGGAGCTCCAATTTTGGTGGGCTTAACAGGAGTTTTTCCAGTTTTAGTGGGGTTTCCTAGGCCAGAAATGAATCAGGCATAACTAGAGCACTTTTCGACCAAATTAAGCTCAGAAAGAATCATTCCGAGATTATTTTTATGCTTTGAGCATGATGGTTCAGGTTGTAGAGGCATTGGAGCACTTTTGTAAGTGATTTTGTCACTTTTGACATTAAATAAGCATAGGGCCACCAAGAGAGGTGGTCATGTTTAGATCAACTGGAGACCAATTTCAGAGCTTGAAGAGCCTATTTTAAGGTTTTTGGGTCTTCTGAATCCAAAGGATTAGGTTGCAAAGCCATTGGAGCACTATAGGTGTATGTAATCATATAATTTACCATTAATCCAAAGAGGGTATAGCTAGTTGAAGCGGGTCCATGGAGATGTAGCCTAGGAGGGGTGAACTCCATTATCAGATATTGTGTAATGTGTTTGTTGTGTGTTATTTCTATAAATTTTACTTGTTTTAAATGTTTTTTTAACAAATAATTTACTTATGAAATTTCTCATAAAAGACACAAAACTTGACACATAAACCCTCACATAACTGGGTAATTTGAGATGATCCTAAACACATCTATTTTAAACTGATGAGGGAGCTAGCACATCAAAACTAGTTTGCCCATATTCATATCAATTTAAAAGAAGCTGCATTATCTATGATTATTTTCTGTGGACAACCAAACCATGGAAAAATATTAGACTCAATAAACTGAATGATTATCGCATCAGTGGTATGCCTAGTGGGAATAGCCTCGATCCATTTTGTGAAATAATTGGTTGCTTTCAAGATCCACTTGTGTTGAGATGAAGATGAAGGGTGAATCTCAGCGATAAAATTAAGACCCCACTGCTAAAAAGGTGTTTGAACTGAAATGGTTTGTAAGGGCAGCAGTAGCAACTTCCTTTTTCCCTGAAAAATCTGACATTCATGGAAACTCGTGACAGTTTTGTAAACATCTAAAAATAAACTCGCCGAATAAAATCTAACCCTTAATATCTTATTTTTTTTTGTCTTCCAAAAGAGATGACCGCCACAATATCCCTTGTGAAAATCATTCATTACCTCTTTTACCTCTCTTTCAGCTAAACAATTCAACAAGACTCCTCCTAGATCTTTTCAAAGTAATGCATCATTAAGAATACAGTACTTCAAAGCTTTCAACTTTAATGACCTACTCTTACTCTTTGACACTTTCGGCGAAGGATTCAAATGCTGAAGTACATAAAAAATATTGGAATACCAAGGAGATGAAGTGAAAATATGTGATACCTGAGGTGTGGAA
This sequence comes from Pinus albicaulis, assembly GCA_034641835.2. Taxonomy (NCBI): domain Eukaryota; kingdom Viridiplantae; phylum Streptophyta; class Pinopsida; order Pinales; family Pinaceae; genus Pinus; species Pinus albicaulis. Next base: position 691,081,216 of record CM076579.1, on the reverse strand, counting down.
TCAGTCAATTTTTCATCAGAAACTACAGTGATGAGATTGATGTCGAGAGCACGCAAATTGGATTCTTCCATAAGCTTTGCCAAGCCTTGTCCCTTGATCAGCTTCGTTGGCTTAATTTCAAGATCATACTCCAACATTGCAGCAATCCATTTTCTATGCCTACCTTCAGATCAGGCTACATCAAAACGTATTTGATTGTTGCATTTGGAACATAGGAAATAATATGTGACTAAAGTATGTACACCCAAAAATCCTTCAAAGCTTTCACAAGCGCCAGGGCATGTTTCTCAATTATGTTATACCTTAGTGCTTCATCCCTTATGGTTCTACTAAAAAATGAAATTGGATGTTTAGTTTTGAGGTCTTTTTTTTGCATTAAGACATCAGTCAATATGTAATGAAATCCATAGTATAATTGGGGATGATCAAAATTGGTGCATGGGACAAATAAAATTTGACTGAATTGAAAGACTTCTTAGCATATTCATACCACTTTACCTCACTTATTTAACATATTAGTTATCTCCCATAAATTCTCAGCGAGGTTAGGAATGAACCTCCTCAAAAAGTTAATCTTACCATTAAAGGACTGGATTTCCTTCTTATTTCTCGGAAAATCTAATTGTTGGATTGCTTCAATTCTAGAAGGATCTATTCAGATGCCATACTTTGATATGATATGCCCAAGTAACTTACCTTCCTCCATAGCAAACAAATTCTTCTTTGGATTCAACAAAATACTGAATTTCCTGCACCTTTGGAAAAAAATTAAAATTCCTCAAATAATGCTAGTGACCTTCATCTGTTTGAGAGAAAATTGTCAAATCATCAATATAAATAACCAAAATTACTTCATTTTCATTTTCAAAAGTGATATCCATATCTCGTTGAAATGTGGCTCTTGCATTTTTCAGCCCAAAAGGCATCTTGGCGTACATAAAGGTACCCCACGATGTCGTAAAAGTTGTCTTCTCACGGTCATCTAGATGCATTAAAATTTGATTATACCATGAGTACCCATCAAGAAATTACATTATAGAGGCACCAAATACCTTCTGTAAGATGTGGTCCATCTTAAGGAGAGGATAAATTTCCTTCAAGGACATTTTGTTCAAATTCCGAAAATCAATGCATAGACGAATTTCACCTATGTTTTTTGTAACTGGAACTATATCTGACCTCCAATTAGAAAAATGAAGAGGGATACTGATACCATCCTTATAAAACACATTTACATCTGTCTTAATTGATGGCAGAAATATCAGATTTTTCCTCCTAAGCTTTTGGTGGAAAGGCTTCTGATCAGGCTGGATAGGAATCATGTGTTGAATTAAACTTTTATCATAAACCTTCAAATATGAATAATCCCGTGCAAAGATATCTAAAAACTCAGCCAAATTTTCTTTGTATTTACCTTTCATTTCTGAAGTTAAGGCTTTAGAAAACTTCACCATCTTGGGCTTCTCGGTTGTGCCAATGTTGATATCTTCAACCACCGCTTCAGTGGGTACGATTGTTGGTTTCTTCGTGACATCATCTTGATCAAAGAGCTCATCCAAAGTTACAATACCTCTTGGAATATAATTTTCTTTCATTTGTAACACCTCTAATTCCATGGCAATAATTCCTTGATCCTCAAAAACATCGTCAATATGAAAAGTGGAGAACCCTTCCTCCAATTGCAGAAAATTGTTAGTTTTCTTATCATCTTGAAACACTTGCCAATGCCAAAGGTTATCTGGAATAGTGGGGCAATGCTTGACATTAATTTCATATTTCCTGATGTGATGTATCAGAATTATAAACATTCTTGTTGCAGTCGCAAGAGAGTCAGCAATACAATTATGGTTTCTAGGAATCACAAATAAAGTATATATAGAATTTTTTTTGAGAATATCTAAGACAAAATTTCAATATGCTCACATCCTTGAAATTTTGGTCTGGTATTCCTGTTATACATGTTTCATAATCAACTCAGAGTCAGCATAAATTAAAATATTTTGAGCCCCTAACTTCTTAATCATCTTAAGCCCAGAAATCAAAGCTTCATATTCAGCTTCATTATTTGAACAATTGAAAGAAATTTTATATGAACAACACCTGACATTAGGAGGAATCTTTCCTGACTGATTCATTGGGCTATGAATCCAAATTCCTATTCCAACTCCTTGTTTTCCCACTACTCTGTCAAAATCCACAGTCCAAAGTCTCTTTTCCTCATCTGGAAGCTCAAATTTTGATGGTTGGTCTTTATTTTCTACTTGTTGATCCGTTGTCTCAACATGCTCTGATTCTTTCACTGATTCTATTGTTTGCTTAGCTGATGAACTTGGCTAAAAATAATTCTTTTTTTGTTCTGTCGTTTCTACATTGAAAACTTCTCCAACACTACCTAAAATTTATGAAATTTCCTCATTCTCTACTTTTCGACTATATATATCAACTAGACTATCATCATTAAACAAAATAAAAGACTCTAAGTCAGTATGTACAGAGTGTATAGGGTGATTATTTGATTTCTCTTTCCTGCTAATAATATACTTCATATTTATTTACCAGTACAATTTTTTAAGTTGACCAAACACCAGTATAGTAACATAAGAGAATTTGAGCTGCAAAGTACCTTTCATCTTTGCTCCCCGTGATGGCGAGAGAAACATCCCATACCTTGGAGGAATATCAACCACAACCACATCCATTAAGACATTATTTTGGGGAATCTAATCAAGAGACACTACCAAGTCTTTAATTAGGCTGAGACACATCACTCTACCTAAATCAAAGGAGTAAAGGTTGTGATATGGGTGGGTAATTTCTAATCCCAACTTATCCATTATGGATTTCAGAATGAGATAGTGAGATGCTCCGAAGTATAACATGGCATTGTGTAGGATAAAATCATGGACTCTAAGACTGAGGTATAGTGGTGGGACTTCACTATCAAGTAAGTTTCTATCTACAGCTGGGCCAAACAACAACTTAGGGTGATCATCACTAACATTGACCATATCATATGTTTGGTCGATTTTGAGCATCTTAGCTACGTGAAACTTATACTGGTCATTCTTTACAAGTTCAGTTAAAGGAATGGAAACATTCAACTTGGAAATTTCATTCTCTAAAATAAACATATTGGGATATTTATCTACCTCTTTGGAAGTGGAATCCTTCCTTTTGGACTGTTATTTTGTAGGAATCTCTTTTCTCTGGCCTACATTTTGGGTTTCCTTATCTTTCTTTGGATTGTTGATTGATGCCTCATTTTTATTTTTCTAGTTAGTAGCCGCATGATCCTTGTCTTTTTATTAATTTGTAAAGGTCAATTTTTGGGGCTAAAAATCCTTTGGAGAATTTAGCCTCTTCTGATTTGAAGTGATAGGAACGTTTCTGTTCCTCAAAGTACATTTCCTTTTCATAGATCTAAGGGAATTTTGGAAACCTCTTTGATAATATTCCATCTCTGATGCTATCATATCATCATTTGAAAGAACAATATCTTGATCATCATATTGACAAGCCTCAAGTTCTTGAGTGTATTCTCCATATTTGGTTAAGAAAATAGGTTTCCCATCATTATCGAAAATATTATTATCTTCAAGAATCTCTCCTTCTTCCTCAACTGGCTAAGCATAGTTTTCTTGAAGTGGTGTTCTAATTTGTTGTTGTGCCTACTAATCCTGACCTCTTCGCAATATTTTCTTAATTCTAAGTTGAGGTTGTTGTTATTGTTTTCCTCGGAAATTAGGATTCCAAATCTGATTTTCTTCTTGCTTATCAGATATTATCATCCTATCCATCATTTTCTCCATAGTTCTAATCAAAGAGTCCATATTAACATATGAAGAAGTAGATGTCTCCTCTTTAATTGTTACCCTTCTTTCTGTCCTCATTTTTTTTTCTTAATAATCAAATTCATCTCCACACTCATTGCATTTCTCTTCATCTCTTTGAGAGTTTTAGGAATTATTTCCCTTAATTGATAAGCCATGTCAGGATTGAAGGCATCCGGATAGTGTAGAAAAGGCAAGCTAGGAGGAGGTTTGATTTCATTTGGAATTGAATTATGGATCTTATTGAAGTGGGTAGTGAAATATTTCACAGAATCATTGGGATGTCTTCTCAAAGAATCATATTCAGTAAGAATCTAAAGTGGATTCTTCTTTTCTTCCCATTTGGATAAAAAAAAATTAGTCAAATGTTGTGGATTTGCAACTAAATTTTGAGTTAGATTACGAAACCGTGTCTTCACATCTCCTGAAAAAATTTGGGCAATTATCTTGATATTTTCATCATTGTTGTTGATCTCTTCAAAATCAATGAATACAGTGACCTTCACCATATGTTGCAGGGTTTTAACCCTTGTTGTCCCTTAAAATAGAGGGATCCTTTGACCATACCCTTGAGGTAAAGCAGTGAGTTAGGCAGGTAAGATTAAAGGGCTAAATCTCTCCATGAATGTTGCAGATGGTTGTGTAGGAGAAACAATAGGAGGTGTTTTTGAGGAGGTGTTTTTGGAGGAAGTGATGAATAAGTTGTGGAAGATGTTGCGGAAGATGATGATGAAGGTAAGGATGAGACAGAAAACAAACTTTCTTACTGATACTCAATATATGCTTTCTTGGAGGTGTACTACAAGTTATTGGCTAATTTGTGAAGCTTGTAGAATTGTGACCAAACCTTCCTATCAGTTTCATATGCATACTCTAAATTTGGTGGAATCAATTCAATTTTTATAGGATCATATACTATTTCTGAAAGTGAAGTTTAAAATTTAGTTCTGAATAATGAAAGCTCAAACTTGATGTCAAAAGGTAAATATTGTAGAGTAGTCAAATCAGCAGGAAGTGAAATAGATCTTACTTGTGATGGTGAAATAGAGTCAACTTACTGGAGTTGTGATCTTTGTTTCATCAGAATCCTCTCTAGTTCTAAAACCGGAGATGGTGGATTAGGATTGGGGTTTGATCTTGTGAACTTCTTCTTAGGAGCTAGTTCTAAAAACTACACTTTGGCTCTGCAAATGTGAATCATCCTTCCTGAAAACTAGGTCTTGTCACCCGTAGGCCTAGATATCAATGAATTGTTCGTGAAATACCAGGGAATATGCAATATTTCATTCCCCGTGTTATCCTCCACATTGTCCCAAGGATAAGAATGGAAACTGGCGGAGGAAACCTCTAACCACTTAGGATTTGGTAGCTAGCCCTACCAAATCAAAGAGGGCTATCTCTGTGATCTTGCAGCCAAAAGATGACTGAAGAGGGTAAGAAGATATTAGGCTAGGTCTGAGCTCTAGGGTTTTGAAAATTTATGGTTTTTTTTAGATTAGGAGGAGAGGCCAAGGAAATTAAGTCAGATCTAAAATATTGTAGTTGCAGGGATACAAAGGGGCATGGAAAGTATGTTCAATGGAACTTTAAAATTCTCAATTGTAGTATAGGGTGGAGAATAAAATGATAAAAATGAGCATGACAAGCACAATTTCATTTATCAGAAGATGAAAAATACAAACATGAAATTCCTACCAAAACAAAGCATAAGCTTAAAGAAGTATGTTTAAAATCTTATAGGAAGATCATTGAATGAATATATATGGAAAGAAGATGAGCTAATCATTTATAAAAGTGAACTACAAAATAAAAACATTGCTACAAAATCGTACCACATGAATCGCTATATAATAGCTGCAACTGAACTCGTATTTATGCAAATATCAACTATACACAAAGCTCCAAGACTTATACTCTCTAATGTCCAACCTTGAATATGATTGAAATCTAGATACATATAGACCAAAACCATATTCCTCTCTCTTAGGGGTCGAGTCCCTCAAGATAGGAACAACTTACACAGTCTTCTCAAACCAAACCTAAGGTTGGGGAGGTTAAAACAAACTCTCCTTTTAGCCTTTGACTCACCTACCCATCATTAATGATCCTCATAATTACATCAAAATGACAATTACAAGCCTAATTACATTCATATACATCAGGTCAAAAAAAAAAAAAATTACATCATGAAAAACCAAATTTGACTGAAGAAACAAGAAAAATTTACATCCAGGGCAAAGCGCAGTTCCAAAAGAGAAAAGTGTAGCGCCAACAGGGAAAAGCGCAACACCATCTTGCAAGGAACATTTGACTTCCTTCCTGAGCTCCAAATGTTAATCTGAAGGTCCCATTGGAAATATTAGGATGTCTAGTTGTCCATAGAATCTTTAAGAAAGAAAAATGGCCTCTCCAAGACTGGGAAAAATTCATTCTCCCAATATATACTCCAAAAGCACAGCACCAGGGTAAAAAAGGTGGTAGTAAGTTGTTTTTTATCATGTTTTTTGCACTTTTCTCCCAACAAGACTACTGACATGGCACAAAAAGTAGATATTTGAGATATGCAGGTCAATATTTATCCATTGATGTATAATTTAGGTGATTTGGAGCTCTGAGGGAAAAGTGCGTTTTGGGCCATTTGTATTTCCAAAAATTGCCAAAATGACCCAAATTTTCCCAAAACTACAGCTCAAAGGTGGAGCCACATCTCTCTAAAAATAATGGTGTTTGAAAAAATGAGAGAGGTTTTTGTTATTTGGTATGTTATGAACAAAAAATCCTCTCGTTTTCAAAAATGCCTTCCCATTTCTTCATAATCCAAGTTTGAAGTTGATCACTCAAAATTGGAGAAGTGCAACAAGCTCTCAACAGAAATAAAGCGTGATTTTTTAGAGGGTGTTTGGAGGCCTTCCTAGAATATGTGTTGGCTGAAAGTGTTATGGTTGGAAATATTTTGATGTCTGCTACACAATGGAGTCATTAAGAACCGCAAAAACCATCTCCAAACCCCTAAAAAACTGACTTGAAGTCAAGTTGTCCAAAAGTACAAAAAACCTCCTGCAGCAATTATGATTTTGGCATTTCTCTCAAATCATAAAAAATGTGCATAAACGAAAGGATTTTTTTGTTCCTTGGTCTATGATGGACAAAAACCTCTTTCACGTTTTTAAAATTCATATTCCTTAATTCAAAAACTAATTTGAATTAGAATTTTCCTTATGTGCAATGTAAACCCTAGGCAGTGCTCATCTTGGAAAGGTGAAGCTATGATATATTGGACTATGGTGGGATCATACCTGATTATCTACCCTCCTTTCTACTTCCTTTTATCATTGGTTGTGGTCTCTAGATCCATTGTGAAACCCTATCTCACTAGGAAGGGGAATTAGCGTTTAGTTTAGGAAAACAAGGGATTTAGGGAAGTTTTAGGAATGGCGGGAGATGAAGGGGTTTTAGGGTGTCTAATTTATTGGAAAAATTTAGGGGCTAGGGATAGATGATAGGGATTGTATGGAGGTGGAATTTTTGGAAATGAGTGAGGGGAAGGGGTATAAAAGTGAAAAGCACAATCCTAGCCTAGGAAAGTGTCAAAAGTGTAACAATAGGCTAGGGTTTAAAGTGAGGGAAATGAGGGGAATGGGCGAGAGGAAGTCTCAAGGAAGGTGTAAGTAAGGTGAGGGAGGGTATTTGAGCATTAATTTATGGTTTTTTCATATCAAATGGACTAAAAACACTTTGAGACCAAAAACATAGCAAACCCTAGGAGAGGGTGACTTTCTGAGCTTCCAAGCATGAAATGAAGTTAAAGAGTGGTAGATAAGGGATGCACTTACTTGTAGATGCGGATATGGAACCTGTATCTGAGAAGAAAACTTTGGAAATTGAAGACTATACTTCCTGAAGAAAAACACAACACCTTGGAGAAAAGCACAGTGCAACATGGAACTTTGGCTTTCCAAGCAGAAATTTGGTTACTCTGAGGGTGGAAATGCTCCTTATTGATACAATGATGTCTCATGAGGAAGGAATGAGAAATTTATTTTCTCCTTTGGTCTTCTTATAAGCTTAAAATTCGATTTTCTCTTAGGTCGTGATGTGGTCCCACCTTCTATTTTCACAAAATGACTTGGTAAACTTATGTACTACAACCTCAAACCTTATTATACATATTTACATCTTAATAAAGATCAAAATTCACTTTGGAGATCATTATTGAGCACTTCTCCCTATCACTGCTCGTTTTAATAGTGACTTTGATGATGCCATGACCTATTTACATGGATTTTGACAATATGACCTAATGATGACACTACATGGAAAGATAAGCAAAATGATGACCAAGATGACCAAGACACTCTTTCAAATAATAATGACCTGACCAGTATGATGTTTATTGACCATGAGAATAAAAGGAGTATTAATAACCTAGGTATACTAACCAATGGTCAAATTTTTATTTGAAAAATCCTTGAAACTATAAAAAAATTCCCTAGGACCCTATCAATCATATGAAAGAGCATAATTTTATCACTGGTGACTGACAGGACTAACATACACTAGACCCTGGAAAAGACACCAAAAATGTTATCCTCCATAGTTTCCCAAGGCTTAGAATGGAAACCAACGGAGGTAACCTCGAACCACTTAGGATTTGGTAGCTAGCCCTACCAAATCAGAGATGGCTCTCTCTATGATCTTACAACCAAAAAAATGACTGAATAGGGTGTTTTTACTCCCCACAACTTCCCAAGGCTGAGAGTGGGATTGAAGGAAAGTAACCACAAACCAACCTTTAGGTCAGGTAGCTAGCCCTACCAAGACTAGAGAGGGCTCTCTCAATGTCACTTTGCAGTAAATTAAATGGCTGAATATATAATGATTTTAGGCTAGTTAAAAAATCTTAGTAAATAGGGTTTTACATTTGGTGTTTATGTGCTGGATAGGTATGAAAGTAAGGAGACTAGGTCTAGGGTTTTAGGTAAAATTTCAAGGTCAAGTTGCAGAGAATATGGATGAGGTTAGGTACGTAGCTTGAAAGAATGCTTAGTTTGTCATTGTGTATAGGATGAAATGATGGAAATCTGAATGCCCACTTAGGTGAAATCATTCATTTAGAAGAACATAACATATGTGTAAATATTGTTAAAACGGAGCATGAAAAGGCATGTTTTTTGCTTATAAACTAACAATATAAACACATAGAAGCATGCATATGAAAGAGGAAATCATATCATTCAACATGATAATATAAACATACAAATAAAGAACAAATTCTCCATGGCATGCCCTGGGATTCTCAACACAATTTTTGCAACATTGTCTTTGATTTCATTCCAAAAGGCGTATGCAATAGCTCCAATATAAAAAACAACAATCCAACCCAACTATCCAACCCAAGAAAAGACTAAAATGGGTATACATATAGAAAATATGAACATTGACACCTCATAGGGTCAAAATCCCATCCACAATGCATCATAAATACATGAGATGAGTCACTTCCTAGAATCTATGGAGGTTAGAAATCATTCCCTCAAATTCAGCTAATGAGTAGGAATATGTGTCCCCCACATCAAATTACATGTTTCCTCCCGATAAGAGGCAAAAACGACCTCAATTAATTCAATTCCATCTCAAAGGATAGTAAAACCTTGAAATTATGACTTTTTATGGGCTTGACAAGTGTCTTGAGGAATCCTATGCAGATGTGTAACACTTTTTGACAAATCCATAACAGCTTTTTACAGATGCGTAACAAATTTTTACAGATGTGTAACACTTTTTTGGAGCTGATTTTGAGGGACTTTTACGAATCTAAATCCAAATTTGAAAAATAGGTCAACTAGCCCTCTGTGTCTAGTTTCCATAAATCTTGAATTATGAAAAATTACCCATGGGAAGGCCTCCAAAATTTTATTCTCCCAAGGTTACTCTAGATGCGTAATAGACTGTCAAAAATACTGGCAAAACCATAGAAAACTTGTGGTTTTTGGATTTGTCTTCCAAACTAGAGCTTTTCATGCAGCAAGGTTTCCCGATCTATGATGTACTCATAGAAATGCATCCAACCGTGTAAGACATTCATCATTTGGATGCCCTAGTAACAAGCATAACTACTTGTCACTATTTATCTGTCAAGGCTAAATTTCCAGTTTAGCACAAAAATCGCTAAAAATATTAAAATTTCTCAAAACTTCTTCAAATTTGTTTTGTGACACTTGTGGATGATGTGTTAAACAACCAATTAAGCTTCATCGATCAAATCTAAACTATCATGCTCCTTTAGCTTAATTTGAGCTTCTTTTTGACCTTTTTAAGCCTGATTTGTGAAATTTTGTTCTTGGTACAATAATGGTTGGCCATGTCTCTCTGGAGGTTGTTGTGTCTTTTGGATATTTTCAAAATCCTCTCCAAATTTTCATTCACCCTTCCTAACCAGAGTTCTTTGTCTTGATTTATCTCCATAGCTATTAGCTCATCAAAGTTCAATTGTTCAGCTGGATGATTTGATTGTCTTTCTAACTCCAACGCCCTCTTAAGGCCTCTTGTCTTGGCCTTCTTGATTGTGTTTCAATATCCATGTCTTGCATTTGATAAAAATATATTACTTTCTTCCCTTTACCATTAGCTATCTCTAGGTCTGCCTTAGGTTTACTTTGTATCAATTGCATCACCTTCAATTGCAATTTTCTTGTTGTAGGAAAGTAATTTGAGAATTTTCAATGGAGAAAATCTCCCTCATCTTTGCTATTTCCTCATCCTTATCCCTAATGATCTCCTAAGTTGATTGTCTTCAACATGCTCTACCACCTCAAATTATAATGGCACTTGTTCATCATGTTGGTGAAGTGGTGATTCAATTTGATGCATGAGTAGTTTCTCCTCTCTTCCTCTTTGCTCAACTATAGTGTCAAGTGTAGATACACTTTTGATGAATTTGGGAGCAAATAACTGTCGCTTTCCCTTCTCATAGGTGTGAGTGAACTCAAAAAATCTAGCAGCCTTTTAAATCTAAGTTTTCATGTTGGAAGATCCAACCTCCATTGGTTGTGTTGATACTGATGGTGATGATGTGCTATGCATGACATGAGGACTAGTGGTGGGTGTTGTTGATACTTTTTCCATAAAGTTTTTCGAGCTCATGTTGATAGCTGAGAGATGATGCACAACAATGAGTTTGACTATGCCATGGTGGAAAAGGCTTGGGTGATGATATTTGTTTCTATGATGACCCTTATCAGTCATTCTAACCAAATTTTTGTACAAGAAATGTGGAAATTCAAGTGGTTTAGTAGAGGTAAAGTGCATCAATAATCTGATATGGTACCCATACAACCTAAATAATCTCCCTTCACATGTGAAATATTTAATAATTAACCTCATCAAAGGAGCATATATGTTAAGAGGGTGCCTAAAAGGAAATATATACTCAGGGTTCTCTCTGGCATGAATTTTTAGGAACAATTTGTAATCTTCAAGGTCTATGTCCATGCCCTTAAACCAATTTTTTCCATGACTAGGTATACTTGTTGCTAAATAAATCACATCTACTAATAATTTGAACTCTACACCTACAATGATGGCCTTTCCCATACCGAAACTAGTGGAAAATAAGCTTTTTAATTGGAGATGGCATCCTTCTTCCATCCAGTCCTCTCTAAGCATCCTTTGGAAAAAGGTGATGCATTAAATTATTGCAAGGTGGAGGGCTCAAATTTGATGTGGCGCCCTCCTTTGTGTATTTTATTTTCACTTTCCATAATGTCTATCAGAAAGATAAATCCTAGGTGTTTACGATGTAGTGGGTATGTGCAATGAATCTAGAAAAATAGAGGACAATGTTAGGGTAGGTTTGGAGGATGAAATGAAGGGTATTGAAGCCAAGGAAAATTCCTAAAAAATTTCAGGAGGTACAGTTGTATGTTGGCTTCAAAATACAGGTGAAATTTGGTGAAATGGATGTAAATAAGGTGATCAAATTAGGAAAGCATAGGGATTTCCTATCTGTAATAGAAAAATAGTATGAAATTTTTGTTTCATGGGAATGAAGTGTAGGGAAATTTTGAGTCTCCACTTACTATTGTAGAAGCTATATAAACTGATGGAAATGATCCTGGAGCTTGGATGAATGTTTTGGGAGAAAAATGCCAAAAATGTAGCACACTGACAGATGTGTAACAAGGGTTTCCCAGATGCGTAAAAACACACTGACATATGCGTAAAAAAGGTGACGGATATGTAAAAAAGCCTCGAAATGAGCCACACGCCAGGATGAGAGTGCAGGGGAGCGTGCGGGAAGGAGAGTGGGAAACGAGGGCAGTTTGGCAGATTTCAAAGGGGGGTCGAGATGGTTTGTGGTATTGAGAGGGGGGGGGTGTGAAATGAGAAGTGGTTGACATGTTGACATGGGACCAGTTCATGGGACCAGGTGGAGGAAACCACCTTTCGGACCCCCGCACGCCTCCTCCATGGTGAGGGTGGGACAAAAAGGCTTATAGACTATTGATATGACGGAGGAATGATCTAGCAGCTGGGAGGAGCTTGAGAATTAACCCAAGCAACAAAAAATTTTGTCGTTATCAAACCTTTATGACATGAGCGAGAAACTTTAGTTATAATTCATAATGCCTCCAAACTTTGGATAGAGACATAATGAACTTCAAACATTAGGATATTAGAGAATATTTTATAATGTTTCTCAAACTTTGGATAAAATGCACTAATAAGCCTTATACTTTAAGATAAAGCCTTTGATATAAAATTGACCTCTTTTTATCCTTTAAACCCTTTTTGGAACATTTTGACAATGAAATAAGTTTTAAAAATAAAACAAAGTGTCTTACATTATCACCCTAACTATTCTTACTCCCTTTAAAAGACTGAATTGATGAAAATGAAGCCTTGTTCGCTCTCTTTGGTGACATTTTTGGACTTTTCAGTGGAAAAACAAGGACACCTAGACATCATAACTAGATGGAGAAAGAGTGAATTACCTAAGACTCTTAATGACGATGTATGCCATGACCTCTGAGATTATGATGGCCATCGATGGAATAAGGGGAGCAACATTTCTGACTTAGACCATATGTAGTGAAAAAAATTTATTTGAAACTTGTTTGAAAAGAAATAATTATTGGCCTAGGAATATTAGCAAATAAATTGAAATATCATGTTTGATCACTAAACATATTGACACTAAAAAAGGGTAAAAATATATTAGGCTAGGTATTGAGCCTAGCGTTTTGAAATTTCAGGTTCTAGCTGGATCAGGAGGAGAGGTCAAGGAAACTAGGTCAGATATAAAAGATTTCAGTTCTAGGGATACAAAGGGGAATGAAAAGTATGCCTAGTGACACTTTGAGGTTTTCAATTTTACTGTAGGGTGGAAAATAAAAAAATCAAAATGAGCATGGCAAGCATGAGTTCAATTATGGGAAGATGAATAACATAAACATGAAATTCCTACCAAAACAAAGCATACGCTTAAAGTATTTTGTTTAAAATCTTATAGGAAGATCATTTAAATCATATATATGAAAATAATATGAACTAATCGTTCATCAAAGTGAATTATAGAAGAAAAAAACTGACACAAAATCATACCACCTGAATCCCTATATAATAGCTGCAACTGGCCTTGTAATTCTGTAATAACAAACTATACACCAAGCTCCAAGCCTTCTACTCACTGATATACAACCTTGAGCCTCACTGAAAACTAGATACATATAAACCAAAACCATCTTCCCCCCTCTCAGGCATCGAATCCCTCAATATAGCAATAGTTCACCCAAATTTCTATAACCAAACCTACGACTAGGGAGGTTAAAAAAACTCTCCTTTTAGCCTTTGACTGACCTTTTCATCATTAATGATCCTCATAATTACATAAAAATAGAATTTAAAAGCTAATTACATTCATATACATCATTTCAACTCTAAAAATAGAAATTACATTATGAGAAACTAAGTTTGACTAAAGAAACTCGAAAATTTGACCTCCAGGGAAAAGAGCAGCACATTAAGGAAAAAGCGCAGCGCCATCTTGCAAGGAAAATTTGACTAACTTTTTGTGCTCCAAATGCTTATCTGAAGGTACCATTTTTCAGCTTAGGATGTATAGTTTTCCATAAAGTCCTTAAGCAATTAAAATGGCCTCTCCGGGGCTGAGAAAAATGGATTATCCCAAGGTCGCTCCAAAAGCACAATGCCAGGGTGAAAAACATGGCAGAATGTGGTTCTTTAGCATGTTTTTTGCACTTTTATATTAATTATAATGTTGACATGGAAAAATAACCTGATATATCACATATGAAGGTCATAATATATCCATGGATGTAGATTTTTTGTGATTTGAAGCTTTCAGGGAAAAGCGCAGCACCAAGGCGCTGCTCTTTTGGCTTTAATGATTTTCCTATTTTAGCCAAAAACCACAAAATTTTCAAAATTTCAAAAATTTACTCAAAAATGGTCCAAAATTTCCCCTTTAAGTTATGATATGGTGTGCTACGAAATGAGAGAGGCCTTAGCCAACAAATCATGTTTGTCCTTCTTATTTTGCCTAATTAGGGTTTTCCTCAATTTCTTCTTCAAATGCTTTATCCTAATTTGAGAAATATAGTTTTTGGTGCAACAGTGCATGGCCATGTGCCTTTAGAGCTTATTGTTAGTGTTAGCCTTCTAAATAAGTTTCTCTAAGTGGAAATTCACCTTTTCAAGCCAAAATTCCTTATCTTGCTCAATTTCTACTACAATCAAATCATCAAAGTCTTCTTGACCTAGTGATGGAGATGGTTCAGTTTCTTGCTTTTGCCGCCTCTTGAGACCTCCTGTTCTTCGCCCGCTTGGTTTTATTTTCTCTTCATGATCCTTGAGCTCATAAACATAAATCATTGACTTACCTTTTCCACCATCCTTATCCAAATCTTCCTTGGGTTTACTAAGCAATAGTTGTTTTACCTAGAGTTTCCTGTTCTCCTGCTGAAGAAATGTGATCATGAACTTGTCTTTTGATAATTTGTCCTTTAGCTACCTGATCTTAGCTTCCTTCTCTTTTATGATTTTCCCAGGTGACTGATCCTCCTCATGAATCTATATTTCTTCCATGTAAGTGTCAAAATGTACATGTTCTTCCTCGGGCAATGGTGCCTCATGCTGATGTGTTGATGTCTCTTTTTCCACTGATGTAGGTTGAGCCCTTTCCACACTGCTAGGAGCAAACATCAGAATATTTCCTCTAGTATATGTTTCATTAACCTCATCCCTAGGTTCTCTTGTCGTAGGCTTTCTTATGGAACCCACTTCTTGCTCTCTTGGTGAAGTCAATGGTGTACGTTGACTGCTTGATTGAATTGGAGTAGGAAAAAGAGAGGTTTAATGCATGAATCCCTCCCAAGAAAATTTGACCTGTGTAAGGTGATGAAAAAAAATTATTTTCACCAAGCCATGATGGAACAAGCTTGGATGATGATCTTTCCCTTTTCTATGTACATTTTTTTTTCCATTTTGACCAAGATTCTGTAGAGGTAGTGAGGTAGGTTAAGAGCTTTAAAACCAATGAAATGCATCAGTAATCTTACATGGTACTGATATATCCTTGAAAACCTACCCTCACATTTAAAATATTTCATGATAATCTTCATGAGAGGGGAATAATTATCAAGCAAGTGTCTGAAATGAAAAAGTGCTTTGGAGCAGCTTTGTAAGGAGGCTTCAAAAACATCTTGTAATTTTCAATATCTAGGTCTCTCCTTTTGAACTAGATATCTCCATGGTTTGGGATCCCAGAGGCTATGGAATTTTCCTCTACTAAAATATTAAAAACAACCCTTGCAATTGTTACCTTATCCCTCCTTAGACTAGTAGCAAAGGTGCTTGTAAGTTTTTCACTAAAACCAAGTTCTTCAATCTTTTGGAAAAAATCAAGGCAACCTGCATCTTGGAATGAATTCTTGAGAAATGGTGAACCCATGATATCCTATACTCTAGTGGGCTCATATAGGATGATATAACCTCCTTTATGCTTCCTCTAGTCAATGGTATCTGAATCCATGTGAAACCCTAGCTCACTAGGAAAGGAAATTAGGGTTTTAGTTTAGGAAAATAGGGGATTTTGGGTAGTTTTAGGAATGGAGGGATATGAACGGGTTTTAGGGTGTATAAATTCTTGGGAAATTTTTTTTTTTTTTGGGGGGGGGGTAGGGATAGATGTTAGTGAGTGTAGGGAAGAGGAATTTTAGGAAATGAGTGAGGGGAAGGGGTACAAAAGGGAAAAACATGGTCCTATCCCAGGAAAGTGTAGTGTAGGCTAGGGATTGTACAGAAATGATGGAAATAAGGGAAATAGGTGAGGGGGAATTTCAAGGGAGGTGTATGGAATGTAATGGAGGCTATATGAGCTTTAATTTCATGGTTTTTCACAACAAATGGACCAAATACACTATTTGACCAAAAACACAGCAAACCCTAGGAGAGGATGACTTTCTGAGCTTACAAGCATGAAATGAAGCTAAAGGGAGGTAGATGAGGGACCCACTAACTTAATTTTGAAGAGTTATAACCTGTAGTTTATGAAGAAACCACTGCAGAAGGGAGAATGTGCTTCCTAGAGAAAAATGTGGCAAAGCTGAGAAAAGCATAATGCAGCAAGAGAAAATTGCAATGTGGCAAGAGAGTTTAGCTTTTCAAGGTGAAATTTGGTTGCTCTAAGGTTTGGAATGCTCCTTTCTGATAGAATGATGTCTCATGCAGGTGAAATGACCAAATGATTATGTTTTTGGGTCTTTTTAATGGTTGGAGGTTGATTTTTCTCTTTGGTGGTGATGTGGCCCCACCTTGTCTTTTCACAAAATAAATTAATTGCTTATGTATTGTAGCTTTCAAGCCTCATTACATATATTTACATCTTAATAAAGATAAAAATGCACTTCAAAAATCATTATTGAACACTTTTCCCTATTAATACTCCCTCTAATGGCGACTTTGATGATGACATGACCTATTTACATGATATTTGACAATATGACCTAATGATGACACTATATGGAATGATAGCCTGAATGATGACCAAGATGACCAAGACATTCTTCCAAAAGGTAATGACCTAACCATGATAAAATTTATTGAGCATGAAAATGAAAGGATTATTAATGACCTAACTATACTAATGACCCTATCAACTATATTAAAGAGCATAATTTAATCATTGGTGATTAACATGAATGACAGACACTAACACCAGGAAATAGTGCAAGAGCCCCATGTCCTTCATCTGAGATTCTCTTACAAGATCCTCTTTGCAAGACTTGATGAGTTGCTCAACACCTATCAGTATAAGATCATCAACATAAATTATAATAATCAGATATTACCATCAACCACAATATGATATAGATTCGCATCTGCTTCACTCTTGGTGAATCCCAACCCGGTAAAATAACTATGGATCTTGGTGTACCAAACACGAGGTACTTGCTTCAGCCCATATAGTTCTCTCTTGAGTCTACACACATGTGACTCCCTTTCTAAGGTCTCAAAACCTTATGGTTGCTCAATGTACATGTCTTCCTTGATAAATCCATTGAGAAATGTTTTATTACATCCATCTAATGTATCTACCATCCCATATGCATTGAGAGTGCAAATATAGATCTAATAGATGAGTACCTCATGAATGGTGCAAAAGGCTCAACGTACTCAATCCCCTCCACCTGAGAGAACCATATGTACACAAATTTGACCTTGTGCTTCTTCACATTCCCATATTCTCCCTTATTCACCTTATAGACCCACCTAGATCCTACAACTGACTTCCCCTCTAGTCTTGGGACAACTTCCCATGCACTATTTATGATAATTGATTCATACTCCTTAATCATGGCATCAACTCACTTTGGTTTCTGCACTGATTCCTCAAAGGAGGATGCTTCTATCTCAATACCTTTTCTCATAAGAGCCATGTATCCAATGTACCGCTTTGAGGACCTTCTCTACCTACATTTTCATGTGGGTGCTCCCACATTCTCTCTCGCATCCAACAACAATATGTCATCCTCTTTGGTGCGCTTCCTTCAATCTATGGTGAATGGCTCTTCATGATTGGTTTCTACCACTCTCTGTTCCTCTTCTTGTGGCTTCTCCACATCTTCAAGTTCATCCTTTGGAGCCAAGAGCTCCTCAATTGCATCCAAATCAATCTCCCTCTCAAGGTAATTTCACATGGCTTTCTCTTCTTCGAATTTCACATCTCTTATAACCACTGTCATCCTTTGTTCTCGAAAGTACACCTTATAGATTTGATGTGTATCAGTGTACCCCATAAATATCCCGAACTCTGCTATTGGCTCTAGTTTCTTCCTAGAATATTTGGTCACATGGAAATAAACATATGAACCAAAAATTTTAAAATACGACACATTCGGTCTCTTATATGAAAAATCCTCCTCTGGTGCACTCATCACAAGTATCCGATGATGACTTATTTTCTGCACAAATATTGTTGTATTGCATGATTCCGCCCATATATGCAATGGTGGTCCCTGATAATGAAACATAGCTCATGCTACTCCCACAATTGTTCAGTTCATTCTTTCTGCAACCCCATTCTGTTATGGGTTTTGAGGTGTTATAAATTCTCTCCGAGCTCATTCTAAGACACAAAAGTTCTTGAATTTGTTAGAGATGTACTCTCCACTATTGTCGCTCTTCTGATTCTTCACCTTCTTCCATGTATCTTTGTCGACAAGAACCTTGAACTCAAAAAAATTGGAGAACGTTTGATATTTATTTTTCATGAATAAAATCCAACACTTTCTTGAAAAATCATCAACAAAAATTACATAATACATGTGCTTTGATGTGGAAGCTATTGAGAATGGTCCACACACGTCTGAGTGAACTCTCTCAAGGATTGACTTGGCTTGGCTTTCCTTATCATGAAAGGTGGCATTGGTTTACCTCCCCAATGAACACCCTTTGCATGTATCTCTCTGTGCAAGTGTGCCCTTTATAATTCCTGTAGAAATATGTTGCATGATCTTCAAAGCACTATGGTATACATGGCCCAACCTCATGTGCCATAACTCACTGAAGTCTCATATCTCAACCTTCTCTACTTTCGTGATCAATGTTGCGCATACTTCTACATCTAGTTTTTATTTTTTCTTTACTTGAACCCCAATATTTCTCACCTGACCCGTGGATTTGTGATGAAGGAATGCATTGCCTTCACTAAATATCGCATCATAGCCATGATGTTCCAACATAGAAAAAAAACAAATTCTTCTTTAAACCAGGAACATACATGACATCTTTTAATGTAAGTGGATTACCTAACTCCCTCTTAAAGGTAATTGTACCTACCCCGGTAGTGTTATACCTCCCGTCATCACACATATCAATGTGCATATGGAGATCCTTCTCCTCCAAGCTACTAAAAAATTATTTGTTGTCAGTCATATGGAATGAAGCTCCACTATCCAAGTACCACAAAGAACCCATCACTGATGACATCATGCATGTGATCAGAGTGAAATCCAAATGGAACTCTGAAGCAAGTGATTCACCTGCTGCTCCTCTTGAGGCATTCTTGTTGGTCTTCTTTTGTGGATAATTTGTGGCATAGTTTCCATGCTCATGATAGTTGAAACATTTTAACTTTGGCAAGTCTCACTTCCTGCTTGACTTACCAGAATCCGATAAGGAATGGGACACCTTCCCTTTCCCTTTCTTCTCCTTTTCCAGCGAATGCACATTTCTCCTCATCATCAGTATTTTATGATGATCTATCCCTTGTGCTCTACTGAATTTCTTCTTCTACCAAGTTGGACCATAATCGCTCCCAGTCGAGTAGCTTCTCCATCCCATTCATCGAGTCTTGGTAGCTGTGCCAGCTCTTGGGAAGGATTCAAAGAGTTAGGCTCACCAAATTATCATAGACAACAATTATCCCAACACTTCCAAGCTCATCTTGATGCTGAGTGAACTTCTTCAAGTATTTTTGGATCGTGTTGACCTTCTCCATCTTGGTCTTCTTGAGCTTGTATTTAAGCACCAGCTTCCTATGGTCGCTGCTATTCTAAAATAGATATATCAAGGCCTTCCACATAGCTTATGGAGTCACCTTCCTATGGAGACTTGAGACAATATGATATTGAACTCTCTCTAACATGATCCTTCTTGCCTTTTTCCATGCATCAAGTTGTTGAGCATTTGTTGCTGCGGGTTGAGGAATATCACTATCTATTAAAGCCTTCAGTCTATTGCCCTAGAGTTTTTCCTCCGTCTTTTCCTTCCATTATATGTAATTAAAATTTCCCTCAAGGGAATATTCGAGTCTCAAGCCATTGAAAGACATCTTGATCTATTATTGGGTCCTAAAGAATAAATATGAAAATTCAAACCTGTTGAAAACAAACTTTGTTCTTCACTTCTATTGTGATTCAAGGCACTTTGATACCATGTATAAAATATAACAACGAGATTCAATCTGATCTTGTAGTGTACTAAAAAAAAATATTGAATGCTTCTACAATTTTTGGAAATAGTGACACGATCGAACAATCACATAACAAGTAAGAGAAAGAATCAATCAATCACATAACACAAGATGTATCTGGGGAAAGAAAACTGCCTAAAACCCCACTATTTGTATATTGTATAAATTAAATATCATGAAACAATACAATTATTTTCTCTCACCGAGAAACTCCTAGACTCTACTAACTGTCTCACTGTGATCTAGGCAAAATCATTCAAGTACATAACCAATTCTCAGCCTTGCTAACCCATTCCTGGAGGAATTTTCGCCCTATTAAATAGAAAATTCCTTGGAATTGATTTCACAATGCATCATAGGATTCCTCATGACTTTATAACTTACCTGTACAATTTTCTAATTATACAAATGATAGTTATCATCCCTTCAACCTTTGTCTCAACTAAGCCTTCCTTAAAACTAACATGCAACAACTATTTATAGTGAATTATTAGTTAACTTAACTGATTGATCACTAATTGTGAATTAAATCATATTTAATTCACTGGAAATATCACTAGCTCATATCTTAGTTAGAACTAGTTATAACGTCTTTAACTCAATTAATTGAGTTAACTAATTACAACTCACAAATAACTGTAACTAGACCCCCTAAAATCATGAGAGAACACAAAATGCCTCCTCTTTGGCCCTCAACTCAAATTCATAAGCTAAATCAATATTTATGACTTATTTAACTAATACACATTGTCATGAGATGAAATGATAATTTGTCTTCCACACGTCTACATAGTGTTATTCCAAAATTCTCTATTAATACAATTTATCTTCCAATTTAATTAAGGGAAAATTAAATCAAAATCCCCCTTTGGATATCATTTCTTGGTGCCATTTCAACATTCTGGTTATCAACTTTTTGGTTTTTCCATCATTTCATAACCAAGAGATTATCACGCCTGACCTCGACTAAGAAAAGGACCTGTTTGCCTAGACCGATTTTCTATAGAAGCAGATCCAACAGATTGAGGATGGCTCTCGAGCAAACAAGGCTTTTCTACGCGGCCTCAAAGCACCTACATAGATCCATTTTTAAAGATGCGACAACTAAGTACATAATATAAGACCCAATGGAACACCCTCATTACTACCATACCCACCCAACCGATAGCTGAACTATCACGCTATTTCCCAAGAAAGATGCTACTATGTTGGCTTCCTAGTGATCAACGATCACTGAATACACCCAATTAAGAATCTAAGCCATGCAATATGTATTGGATTTGGGTCCTTCATTTGAAGGGAGAAACTTTGCGCAAAGACAAAGGAATATCTGTAGTGTACAAAGAAACTGTGAGCCCTACAATAGCAAGGGGAAGCAACAACACGCCCAAGCATTGACTTTGAGGACATGGAAATCAATTGTCGCACGTTATTGATCCTTCTTCATTTTGAGGACAAAATTTTGACACATTTTTACCAAGTCCTAATCTAAAGGACTTGCGTGAGAAAAAAATTGAGTAAAAGAGTTAAAATCCTCCAATATTTTTCAGACACTGTTGGGAAAGTGAAAACTGTGGGAAAAATGTAGGTGCAATGAAGAGTTCATGAGTAATATCGAAGAGAAGGAGAATGTAAATGGGAATAAAAGACACCAAAGAGGAAAGTGCATGGTATCTAAAGTAAATATTGGAAGTTCAGCAAGGTTGTGGAAGAATTTTATAAATAATAAAGGAGAAGACAACAGTAAGAGAGAGGCAAAGATCATATTCTAGAATGATGCTCGCTTTCAGGGTTCAGAGCAAAATTAATAATGTTCTTAGCTAATCTATTTGAGACAAATTATTCGATGAACCGTATGATTCTTCCCCAGGCCAGAAAGCCAAGATGTAATCACAATTTATGTTTAATGAAAGACTTGGCTAGGGAAAAAAACCCTATGAAAGGGGAAAACCATTCAACATTTTTCCTCTAGTAGATTCAACCAAGATGAGACAATCCAAGACCCATTTTGACCTAGATAAAGACCTCTCCAACTTCACCAAGACAAACCTTCATTCAAGTATACTAAATCTTCCAAATCCTCCAAGTGTCATCTCCTCAAATACTACTTGAAACCAGTAATTCCATCCTGCCAACAAAAGTTCAGACCTACAGCTACTACGCAAATTTGAGCCTATAACTTGAAAATATAGAAACCCTAGAAAACTTGCACATGTGAGAGAGAGAGACGCTCCAAACCCATATTTTGCTTCTTCCTTGAATTATATCTTCTTTCATATAATTGAATCCTTTTAATCCTATTTCTTCTTGTATATCGAACTTGTTGAGTGTGTTCTCAAAACAAGTTGAGCTTCTCTATTTATACTACTTCCATATAAGCCCACTCTAACTGGGCCAACTTCTAGGACAAAGGTTGAATTTATTATAGGGTTAAATGAATGTTCGACTCAAAACTAAATTTATTTACATGATAAAAATCCCAAGAAGGTTCAAATAAATGTGACAAATGACCTCAAAGACCAAGACAAAACGAGAAGCTTAAGGAGGCTATGACCTAGAAAAATAAACAAAGATAAGAAATCCATGCTTCAAAATATTTTTTCGTTTATAATAAATTTATTTTTTTATTTTCTTTACAAATAAATTACACTTTCTGATCTTAAATACAATTATGAATACTCCATTAAATATAGCCTTCAATACCCCCTCTTAACTAGAGAGGTATTCATACAAATATACATATATAAAGGTAAAGATGAACCTAAATGATATGGACTATGAAGAGGCACAACACACGTAGTTATACATATTAGATACTTGTTTGAGGTATCTAACCGATTGGGAATAATGGTTCATATTTTAGCCATTTTTAAAACACTGTGCTTAGGATCTGAACAAACTAGGATCAGGTATCGTATTCAAGGTCAAATCTCCACAATACCAATGATTTCCTCCTTATTTGGATATTATATCACATAGACAACCGCATGTCTTCCCAAGCATTAGGTAATTATCCCTATATGATTCAAATATCCATATATTGTAAATATTTAATGTCAACTAATTCAGCATGCTTACTTCAAATATTTGAACTTCTTATTTTAGAAGATATTTTGTCAACATTTCAGCTACCTATTCACTGGGCTTGAATCTATTGTCACTTCAAAACCCCATCCCGCACAAACTTCTAATATAGTGGTATTTGTTACTAATATGCTTCATTATAAAGATGGAACATGGGGTCTTCAAACATATTGATGCTTCTTTGATTACCACTTATCACTATATATGATCTAGTGGTCATCCAAAATCTAATAGGAGCTTTCCTAACCAAATTGCTTGTTTTTTCTACTTCAGCATTCAATAACATATTCAAATTCTCAACACTAATAACAAAAACTATATCTTGTTTTCTTACCATCCAAGAAATCATTATGGACTCAACCTAAACAACCATCAGAGGGTTTTCTCATCTATCTCACCGCCACCACAAGTCGATAGAACATGCATCTGAATTTTCATCAGATATTTAGGCAAAGGATGAATGTTTTCACGTAGGTATCTCAAATGTGCTTTGTAGTTGTCCAATGACTAAGGTTGAGGTTCAATCTGGAAATTGAATAAACATTTACACTAAAGCTATTATATCGTGTCTAGTGTTCACCAAGTACATCAAGGAGCCAACCAACTTTCTAAAATCGGGATCTAGACTATAATAAAAACTTCTCAACTTATTTATATTTGATCAGAATGGTCAAGTAGGCTTGGAATCCATATCATATAAAACTTTTGTAACATTCTGATTATATACTTCCTTGACCAAGATATATCTCATCAAAGTCAGCAACCTAAGCCCAAGTATCAATGCATAACTGATATTTCATTTAAAATTTAGCTCCCAGCATCATCTTACATTCTAGAATTATGCACTTCACACCCGTAACAAATAAATCATCCAAATATAAAATTATAACGACCAATTTATTCTTCGTTATCTTAATGGTAGAGGTTTTCATCTATAGAATCTTTACAAAAGCGATTCTTAAAATATAGGCATACATTCTTATGTACCAAGCCCTAGGAGATTGCTTTAAGCCATATAGAGCTTCCTTTAATATGCGTATATGATTTTACCGCTATATTATCTCAAATCCTTCTTTATATCTACTATATACTGCCATATGTGGTTCCATTTAGGAATTTTTTGACATCCATTTGGATGGATATTATATTCATAGTTGCTACCAAAAGTAACCAAAAATCTAATAGTAGTGTACCTAGCAATAGGGAGTAAAAAAGTTTTTTCATATTATACTCCTTCCTTTTGAGAGAAAACCCTTGCATAAAATCTTGATTTTTATTTTTCTGTCTATCACTGCCCATATTTGATCTTAAATCCATTTGGAAGTGACAATATATTTGTTCCTAGTTTAGAAACCTTGATAATTTTCAAGATATGGATATTCTTCCTACTTTTCTTCATTCTTCTCAAATAGAGGCTTCTTAAAAGTAGTCATATATTCATCAATTTGTCATGTATGTTGCATATCCTAAGTATTCTTTAGGCTTTTTTATTTCTCCTCGAATGTGTCCTTACCGCTTTGTGTCCTTCAATTCTTTCAGGTGTAGCGCTCAACCAGTTATTTCTTTATTTTCTTCACAATGATATGAAGGATATACTACTGTCCTTCTCTTTCTATATTTATAGGTGACTTTTCATGTTTTTGCTGGTTAAATAATGGTGTATCTTCTTCATCAGATTCAATAGTATATCCTTGGATCTTTTCTGTGAGCAATATTTTCACCAAAAATTGTTATCCCCATTAACTTCAATTTTCCTTTTTATTTAATGACTTAAGCCTTTGATTAAAGGTTAACAAATAAGATACATTTTATACTTGTAGAGGCTAGCTTATTTCACTTGTCTTTTGAACATGTATGTATGCAAGAAATCTAAAAATTTAGATATGGTTCATAATGGCTTCCTCTTCTTGAGAATACTTCTTCCTAGTATGTCATATTATCATGATCTAGTGAGACTTCTATTTTGTATTTATATTGTTTTCATGGTTTCTCCTCCTAATAGTAATTTTTGGGTAGCTCTTGGATTCATGTCATTTATTCTATGCATTACTCAATGGTTCTATTATTCCTTTCTGCTACTCCATTTTGTTTGAGATTCTAGGAATCTGCAGAAGCCTCTTAATTCTTGCTTGAAATGTTTATGTGTTCCCATACAGAATTATATTCACCACAATTTTCTAAA
Source organism: Pinus albicaulis (assembly GCA_034641835.2). Lineage (NCBI taxonomy): Eukaryota > Viridiplantae > Streptophyta > Pinopsida > Pinales > Pinaceae > Pinus > Pinus albicaulis. The sequence goes on along the minus strand of CM076579.1, from coordinate 691,055,625 downwards.
ATCTAAGAGTCTTTATATTTATTTTGCTTAGGTTTCTACTTTGGATCTAAATTCCTTGAACTTTTTAAATACTTCATACTTTTTTTGAGGCGATTTAGCCATGTATTCTAGAGTGATCATCAATGAAGGTCACATAGTATAGATGCCCTGGGGATTGCAAGAGTCATAAATGGGTCCACATACATCGAAATGAATGGAGTATAGTATTTATTTAGACCTAGTTTCACTGCCATAGAAGTATTTCCTAGTATTGGCCTCAAATCCCCATCCCTTGAAAACTCCTTCATGGTTCTCTTAATGTTGAGGATTCCCTTCACCATATGAATTACAGTAGGAAGTATCTTGTAGTGAATATGTCCATATTCTTTTTGTGACAGTCCCAGTATTTATCAACTTCATGAAGAAGGGTTTGGTATGTAATAATTCAGAGACACCTTCAAACATCCTAATAATCCCTAGTTTTTCCAAACTTAAATCCTTTCCCCAAACCAAAGACTACCATCTATAAAGAAACTTATATAATTTGGACTTTATAAAATGGAAAGAAAATTCTTTTTCAAACCTATACATAGAGAAATTTTTTTGATATATCTTTCCTCCACTTTCTATCTCCACGATGTAGATCCAAGGTCTTGACCATATGCTTTTTGTTGTTCCAAGTCTATCTAATTTGATGATGAACCTTTTTGATAGATCATGAAGAAATGACTTTATCCTATCATGTGTCTTGAGGTCTACCATAAATAATCCAGCATTATCATCATCAAGTGTACCTATAAGTGCAACCAAGAATCCTTCACTCTGACTCTTCAGTTAGATTGTACATGACCCTTACACCAAAGCTTTCCATACAATTTTCAAGAGGTTGATTAGTTCAAATAGATTTATTGAGAGATTGACATTTCTTTAATACTACCTTCTTCCAATAAATGTTAGCCACCAAATTTTATTTTCAAATAGTACTCCCTTCACCTTAGCTTTTGATACCATGTTGAGAAACCAATTTAAAGAGTTAATATCTCCTTTCACATAATTACTTGTGATGTGTGTTGATTATTACTTTGCTATGTATATTTTCATCAATAATTACCAAATCAAAAGTGCAAGAAGATCAAGCAAAAATACGTATACAATATGCAGGCACTAAGCTAGGGAAAAACCCCTACAAGGAAACCAATAACTTTCCTCAAGAGATTCAAATCAATATGAGACAATATAAGGCCTTTAACCTAGAAAAGACATTAAAAGCTATGATGTCTGGGCCATTCTTAAAAATAAAATATAGAACCAAAATCAACTTCTATAAGAAACAATAGGATTCAAGATGAGATGATGTCAACCATGGGAGATATTCAGCACTATTTGAGTAAAAAAAGTAAAATGATTAAAAAAATAAAAATACATCGATTTTTTTCAACTCATATTTTCAATCATCTTCATTTCACAAATTTACTCAAATTTCGAGTAGAATGTTGGATGCAGGTTTAATAATTTCTTCATCCTGGCGAATTTCTTGTTATGAGCATTTTTCACTTGATGCTGACATGAAAATATAGGAGGAAAAAACAGATTGCAATCAATAGCTTTTTTTCATATTAATCATTATTTTTCATGTAGCAAAGTCCAGGAAAGTATGAAACATAGGTAACTCATGGATGAGGAATCAAATTTTTCATATAACGAGTGCTTCTACTAAGTGTGAGAACTATGTGAGGATAAGTTTAAAATATTGTAAATTATTTTTTTATTTTATCCTAAAATTTGATGATGTAATTTAATCTTATTTTATTATTTATAATGCATATTTTGTTAATATTCTCTAGAGGCCCTTGACTGAAAATTTTCCTGACATTCTCTCCAATCACCAAGACAAATCCCCAAATTATACAAACTTACAAATTTCTAGTATTCATCCTCAAATATGGCTTCAACTAGAATTTGTCCCTGCTAAATAAAGTTTAGGACTCTGTTACCTGAGAAATTTCAAAATTTCTAACCGCCCGTAAACACTGCAGAAATCTCACATATGAGAGAGAGGGATGACTTGTACCTATTTTTCTTCTTCCTTCAATTGATCTTCATTTCAATAAATCTACCTTCTTTTGTCCTCTCTTTGGGGAGATTGAATGTAGTTGAGGGAAATATAAAAATAGCCTGACTGTATTCATTGCCACTTCTTCTTCCATAAGGTCAAATTCCTACGAACTGGTTGACTTAGACAGGGGATGACTTGGTGATAAAGGGGTAAAATGATTGTTTTAATTAAAATACATTTTTCTCTTTGATACAAAAGCCCAAGAAGGGTCTAATAAATGTGACAATGACTAAAACAAAATTCAAAGTTTCAATGGAGTATCATAGTGGCCTATAAATATAAATAAGATAATAAACCCATGCTTAAAAAAATTTTTATTTCAACAAATACATTACATCATGACTCAAATAAAATTATGAGATTGACACTAGTTAAATTATTCAACAATTTATAAAATGGAAGATACTTTAATTTGTATCATAAAGACATTGTGACAAGAAGAAAAGATTTCCATATTTTCTTATCTGACACCTAACTTCTGCTAGTTGGTGGAAGTAGAATATTCAAAGGGTGCAAGAGACCACTTCGAATATGAAACCAAGGGTCCCCATATTTGTATAAATATGTATATCATGTATAAAGGGAATTCAAGGCTTATCTTTCATTTTGTCTATCATTCCATGGCTTAACATGGCAGGTATTTTCATGTGATTAACCCACACAATCTAATTTGAACCACCTGGGCATAGGCAAGTCACGCTTGCAAATTTCTCTCGCCTTTGCATTTCGCCTCCGCCTCTTTTTTCTTGTGAGTCCACGGATGAGGCTGTCTGGTCCATCTGTCTGTCAATAATGAAAAACAATTATCGCAGACTCCGGAACTCTCGCACCGTCTCTTAACGATCGTATCATCCAATGACACCTCCCTATGTTGTATAACTCTTGCCTATCTCGCTCATGTTGGGCTTGCATAATAGCATTGCACCACAGCTGGATTCGATGTCCTATAATTGTAGCGTCTTCCCATGAGGGACCATCCACAATCGCTCACCAAGGAGTTGCCTCCTCCTCTCGATGCCCCATCCTGTAAACTATTCTCCGCATCCCTCCTATACACCTACTCCCTCAAAACATATTTAGTGGACTAACCTCCTCTCCACTCGTGTCGTGTTGTGTTGAAAAACATCATCTACTGACACTCACACTCGACGCTGATACATTACCATGGATAGTGTGAGCAAACAACTTCTTCATAAGGAAGACACCAGTCGTCTTTAGAGGTTGATCTATGCACAAGCTTCACAGCTTTTTATACACTCAGACTCCATATCTCTCGACAACCCTGACTATGCTATCACATTCCCCGGGTCTTCAAATTCGGGTCTTCAAATTGGGGCCTCGTGTTCACTCCAGACTATGGTCACTTTGGTCCCTTGACTATATATGCTCCCACAAAGACCTCCTTCTTGACTCCTCAATTCACTCCCGCATAGGTGACTCCTCACCTCTTTAAAATTAAAAATAAAAAGATGGAGCTGAAATAGAAAACACTCGAAAGAGAGTGGAAGAAAGCGGGTTTTAGGGTAGTCAAGACCCGTGCTTCGTAGATCCATATAATGGCCATATACCATGTGCCTGGGAACCCACCATCTTGCTATATGTAGTAAATGACCTTGATAATCCTACGAGAGGGACATTCGATGTGGAAGAGATGATGTATTCAAAGCTTCTGAGGGAAGAGTGCATATCCGTAGGAATTCCATGCCAACACCTAAGACAAAGGTGATTGGGGGCCGACCTCGTGGTTGTGGTCGTTTTTCCATGGCTGCTAGGTCAACATGTATTAGGAAGTGGTTTTATCCATCTCCGTGAATAATTTGTTGACAACACTTTCTTGACCCTACCTCTTGTACATGTCGTAATGCAGATTACTTGCGGACTTTCTTCACCTTCTACCAAGACCTAGGCAGCGGATTGACACGCAGGCTTTTCTAGGTATTGTAGGGGAACGTTAGGTATCATTTTTCCATCAATTTGGATTGTATCTCTTTAATGTAACCTTAGGATTTTCATAGTAAATGTAATCCCATACTTGAGAGATGTTTGACTAGGAGTTAAAATAAATAATAAAATGCGAGAAAAATACCGAATCACCTGCAGGAGTGGAAGGTTACAAATCAAAGAAGGCCTCATAGCAATGCTTGAAGGGAGGTTTTATAATGTTGTTAAATCTTGGTTTATTTCCTATTTGTAATGTAATCTTCTCATAGTCTTTCACATTCAAACCATGGTTAAAACCTTGTATTCCCCTCTGTGACCAAAGCAAGAATTGGTGTATAGAACTTGAAAATAGATGTTTGTGAAGTTAGGAGGTTCAGATTCCATCCTTTCCATGCTTTATTCAAATCTCTCATTTGAGTTTGTGAGTTGGATAATTTCCTCATTATTTTACTATTGAGTGAGATTGATTTGTTGAAAATACCAAACATTAGAAAAGGTATTATTTAGAAAATACAGATATCCCTGTACTATATTATAGAAAAGCTAAATGTTTGTCTAATCATGTCCATATTTGTTTACACATGTATATGAAAAGACTGTTTTCTGTCCAACTGAATCACAACTTCAAAGAAGATTATGTTGTACCGTAAAATACATCATTCTAAATTTTTTCTTGTTCATAATAGTACTTTGTTTGAGGATCTAAAATTCACCTAATTTATTTAAATTAATGCTGCATCATGGCAAGTTATGCTGATCCTCATCAAGGTAATAATTTTGTGAGCAAACTTGCATTATGATGCAGAACATTCCGCACTTTCCAAGGCAACATCAGTACCTTGGGAAGATTCGTCCATAACAAGCCCAAAACTATTTGATGTTCACATGTGTCCTTTCATATTTCGTACTATTCCAAGCCCTTCAAATTTCAAAGTGTTGGATTTATTCATTATAATTTACTCATTGTCTCATTTTCTAAGCCTCTTCCACAAGAATAAAATTGTGAAATGCCAACACCGTGATCGATTTTGTCATATGAAAGATCATTGTCTTTCTCTTCATCCATGGATTTACTTAAAACTACTCATTATTCACACAGATAAGCCTAAAAAACAAGGCCTCATAAGAAAAAATATACCTACGCTGATCGTTTTTAGCTGGGTTTCAACAACCACATTGTTTCAATCATAAATGGACACTGTGAATATTAAATACTTTGTAGTTGAGTTTTCTCTCCATCTCTCACCTTGTATCTGGGCAGAGGGGAAGGGATGGCTGTATATACAAGATGCAAAGTTAATTCAAGTGGAAGCCATCTATAATCTCCATACCAAACTCGTAGTTGTAGGCATATTTATATGCCATGTAGTGGCCAACCTTAAACCATCTGCGTGGGTTGAGACCTCCCTCCTCATTTTGAGCTCTCTTCAAATAATTGGGGACTTCCTCAGGGTAGAAGATCGCTTCTTCCAATTTAAGGAGTTTAAGGAATTACTTCATAGCCCCATATAGGACATCCTTAAACCACCCCCCTTGTACCATCATTTCAGATCAGTGAACTGGGCCTAGTGCTGTTGCTATGAATTCTTTCACATTTTGTGTTTTATGAACCTCTTTCTTGGACTCAATAATAACTCCCAAGATTATAGTGGGGATTTTGCAGAGTACCCAATCCCGTAAGGTTGGTGGGAAGTCGAACAATCAAAGGGTCTGAGACCAATTGAATGAAACCACAGTCACTCGTACTTGTGTACAAACATGTGGTCTCCAGAACAAATGCATTCAAGGTTTGTTCTTCATATTGTGTCCACCATTCCATGTATGTTTAACACTTTTTCTTTGTTTGGAATTCTTACTACTATTGAGGAAGAGGTAGTAGAGCTAGAATTGATCTCATGAGATGAATTCCTGTGCTTATGAGGTACTATGTGTTTTTAAGTGGAGATTGGTTTTAAGTTTTCATCTTCTAATATTTTTTTTAACATTGAAATGCTATGTATTTTATTATACTATCATGTCATCTTTAGAACCTAGTGTATCTTAAATATTGAATGATATTAGAAAGGCCTAGTTGATAGTGAATCCCCCATCATTTCCTCCATTCTCTTAAACCCTAGCATTCTAGTCACCATTTTCATGTGTGTTGGGAATTCCTTTTCAAGACTTTTTCCAATTGATGAAAGTGGCACTAAAACTCTATATATTTAGAATTCATTTCAAAAAAATAAATAAGAACTAGTCCTATTTTTTCCATTCTCCTTACCTATTTATCTTCAACCCTAACTAGGTCACTTAACTACCCAACTTAAAACCCTAAAAATGTATAATATAGAAAAACCCTAAAACATATACATTGCAAACCCCAAAGCATTTTTATCTATTGCTTAAGAGACATTTAAACCTAATTAGTACTCAAATAATGTCATCCATCCATTTGTGTTTTTAATTGGAACTACAAGTTTCAACTATTAAAATTAAAGTTTTTATTTTTCTAGTCCATCCCCTGTTTCCAAACATTATTTGTGTGCATTTATTTGAGGCAATGAACTTTGCCTTTTTACCATGAAACTACAATTATATTCTTGAACAATGAAAATATATATGTTAAAAAATAAAATTATTTAATGAAGTTAATGCTCACTTTACATTAAAAATTATCTATTGATCATTCAATTGTAATAATGAAGGTTGTGCATGTAATTTTGTAAGCATAAAAAAATTTTATACCACTAAAATGCACACCTTAAGTCATTTTCTGCCAATTTTTATTGATTAAAATTGAATACTACTATCTACTAATTTATACTAATTTATGATTTTTTTGTTTTTCAGTTTCACAACCATGATGATACATTTGTGACTGTGAATCGATTTTCAAAAACTTTCATTTACATTACCTTCGGCCTTTTCATCACTAAATCATAAAAAATCAGTTTTATTAATGCTATTTTATGAATAAATAAATATTCTTATTGAATCATCCACTTGGTCCCTTTAGGCTAGTGGATATGGTGTGCATTTCATGAAGCATGGTAACTTGCCTTTATTACTACAAATGGAAATTTTATGCTTTCCATTTATTGACCAATCTACTTTGATTAAAAATTTATATTTTTTTTATTTACTAGTTTTACACATTTTTACTTTGTTATGATTTTTACTTTGATCTTAAATATTTATACTTTAGATTACACAACATTCTAAGTTTTTTCTTTGACTTTCCTTATGCGAAAGTTATGTATAAGTGGAAAATGTTGTGTGGGATATTTGTTATTATGAAATTTTATATCCTATGTTGTATTGTCTAATCATATCCCATTTCAAATTTCATTATCAAAAGTGTATATTTGGTTTGGTTCCAATGCAGAGATGTATTGTTTAACTTCGAACATTGATAGATATGATGAATTGCTACATTCTATGAGCCTGGATTTCAGGAGTGAGATTTTTTGTGATAATGTAAGTGATATGTTAGGAAAATAAATGAATATTTAGGATGGAATGATCATTGTTTACCTGTCAGATTAGTTCCTGTGTGATTTATTCTTGGGCACACAATTCCCCGCTTACCCTATAAAATTAATCCAATTTGGAGTATTCATGAAAAATAGAAATTTAACAGTAATAGAGTTGTTTTACCCAAATAATATATCAATCATTTTGCATGTGTGAGTCATGTTACCTACACATTGTAAAGCCTTCTTAAAACATGTATAAATAGGAAGAGACTTGTAATTGTAAATCGGCAATAATAGACATAAGAGAAATAAGTCACTATATTTTTACGTTTATTTTTTCTTGTTTGAATTCTACTACTATTAAGGAAGAGCAGAAAATTGTAGAATTGATGCTCATGATGAGGAATGAACATGAAAAGAGTACTTATAAAGCTTAATATTGGTTTAATTCTAGTATTTTAATATTTATTTTAAATTTGGAATTATGTATTTTATTTAGGAATGATTTTATTAAGTTGCACTCTATGTGATATTAAATACTAATTTTAAAGAAGACCTTGTTTATAATGAATCCCATAATACTTCCTTTAATGCTCTAAACCATCGAATTCTAGTCACCATTTTTAGTGTGTTTTTTAACTCTTTTGAGGACTTTTCCACACTCATAAGTCCCATTGAAACCCTTAGCACAGCACTATCACAAGCAACAAATTAATCATATTCGTATCTCATTCTCCTAGCCATATTTTATCTTTCAAAGCCTCCACTAGCCACTTGAGTTGATTTTATACTTAAAACCATAAAAATATGTACAATATAGAAAACTATAAAATATGTTCCAAACTTTTAAAGCCATCTCTTATCCACTCGTGTTACTTATACCTCAATAGGTATACTACAAAATAAGGTCATACAACCCTACTTAAATGGTTTTTAACCAAGAAACTACAAGATTCAACTATTAAAATTCAAGTTTTATTTTTCTTAGTCCACCCCTGTTCCCAAACATTCTGTGTGCATTTATTTGAGGCACACATGTCTTCCTCTTTAACTCAAAGAGAACGAAGTGAAATGGAGTATTCCTCAAGAACATAAAATATATATGTGAAAAATGAAATATTAATTATATTAGATGGTTAATAGCAAATAAAAATATTTTCCAAGTTGAATCATTCACTTCTAGTCTTGAAATGATAGTAGCTATGAATTTTGTGAAGAAGGCCAAAATTTCTGTTTCACTAGTAAAACGAACTTGATTCATTTCTTGTTAAATTTGATTTATCTAAATTTATACTTATTTCTTAATTACTAATTTACACATTTCTTCCAATGTTTTTTTGTCTACAAATGTTTGACACTTTCGTGGAGACGATGTGAACTATGATTGCTTCGAACACTTTAATTTTACAAAGTTAACTTCCACTTTAATAATAAATTAGAAAACAATGTATGAAAAGTTACTTATAAGGAAAAACAATCTCCAAGTTGAATCATCCACTTCACTTTGAAACAGTTAAATAGTATGCATTTTCATGAAGCAATGCAATTAAGTTGGCTAAAAATATTGCCAAGGCTTCTATTTATTGGAAAATAAGTACGATTGATTCAAACTATAGATTGTTTATTTAATTATTTTACACAACTTAGTATTTTATGTCTAATTGATCCTTTAAATAATTTACTACAACATTTCATACAACATTCCAAGTTTTTCTTATACTTTCATTATGTGAAAATTATGTGATAGGTTTTTGATTCAAATTTGCATTGTTAGTTTGTTGACCGATTTAAGGTTATATCTCTAAGGTTGGGCATTATAATTACTAGAATTTATATATTTATTCCTCAAGATAAATGGGAAATTTCTATATCTAGGCTTTAGTTGTGAAAATGATTGCAAGACTTTAACAACGTATTCCAGTAGGACCCAAGGGACCACTATTGAATATCATATAACATAGTTTCAAAAATTCAAAGTAAATAGTTTCGTAGGGTTCTAGTTCGCTAAATCTCTGATGGCAGAGCGCTCTTTGATAAAATCCAACATGTCTTCGTTGTATATATCTCCTGTGTCTCAATCCCCTTCGCCCCTAAAGGAATCTTGGATCGATAAGTAGGTATAAGAAATTTTATGTGGAAAGGTGGAAAAAAATAATGAAAAATTCAAATTAATGAAATGGGGTATGGTTAAAATCTCAAAGAGGAAGGAGTATGGGTTTAAGGTCCATGTTTGGATGCAATTTTATTTAGGGGAAAATTGGTTTTAGGAATATTAACAAAACCCTTTAAATGGTGGTCCTAAGTTTTACAAAATAAATATCTTCATTTCCTTAGGAGAGATATTTCCTTCCAGTTGTGACATCAAGAGCATAATTTTTCCAAACAATTTCATAAATGCAAGGCCGATCCACTCACTAAACCACATAATAGATCATATCTCGAACCAATATATATGCTGCATAGTAAGGAGAGAAATAGATCAAATATAAAACCAATATATATGCCACACAAATCTCGCAGAAATATGACTATATCTTTAAACCATTATATATGCCACAAATTCAAAAGAAATAGGGTCAGATTCCTGGGAAACCAATATATATGCCACATATCTCGCAGAAATAGATCGATCTCGAACCAATATATATGTTACGTATCTCAGACTTAGATCATAAGTAGCTATGAGTAGATCTCAAACCTATGACTCCATATCATAAGTATATTGAGCATATCTCTAATCACATATTTTAGATCATAAATGGTAATGAAAAAATATTACAAATACTTTCACAACTTCACATAGAGGATCGTATAAGTAATGTGTGTGTGTTTGAATTGCATCATGTGAGAAAATTAGCCTCTCTATGAAGAAAAATAGGATGTTAAACAGAAGCTAAAACAAAACTAAAGTGGATTCTAAAATTAATTCCACTGAGAGAAAAATGTTGTGCTAGCTGAAGCTAAAAAAAGCTGTAAAATCATGCTTTCAAAGGCATGATAAAAATAAATGTCAAAACGAGGACAAAATTAGATGTTACATAATAAAGCTATACATATAACCCAAGGACGATCAGCAAATAGTTAAATCAAGTATGGAGACCAATAAGAATTCATCATTAATTAGGTGCCAACTTTGTATTTATCACACGCATTTAAGAAATGCTAAAGCAAATATAACTCAAGTAAATAGCGTTAGTTTTTTCAAAATTGTGGATAAAAATATAATAAACAACGGAATGTGTGATGTAAAGAGGAAGCTAATCATGAGTATTTTTTGTAGTGAGACAATTTATGGTTGTCACTTGGTGCTCAATGTAGACCAAGAATCAATAACCTTCTCAATCAACTAAAAATATGTGATCCCAAATGGTAAAATATGTGTTTGAGGGTATAAAATAGTAGTTCATCAAAGACAATATGTACATTCATAGAAGGACGAAGTATTCCTAAGAGCACATGTGATTTTAGCCATGCTGATGCTGGAAGCCTAATCAGCATCCTAGCAAATTTGAGTTTTTCTGAGCTTGGAAACCCATAAACATGAGTGTGTCTACAGATACATGTTCCTATGGATGCACGTTTCTCATGGCCTCATTACCATTTTTTTGGGCTTAATTACCTCGGAATCCCACTTTGTATGCTCTGCATATTTACACTTGGAAAAAGGAGAAGAAGCCATACCATTTTTACAAACTCCAAGATGATCCTCTTAAGGTTAAGGTACTTTGAATAAGAAGAAGCATATTATAGCAGGTCTATGTATGTCTTTATCCTCATTAATTCTCTCCATGAGTCATGGCCCCCATATTATTTTCCTCACTCTATCACACAATCAATAATGTATTTACATTTCTTATCATCTAAAGTAATGGTAACCTAGCTAATTCCTTCTAGGTGGATTAAAAGACACCATGTAGGATTAATTTAACAATCAGAGGAACCCATTTCTATCTATTGGAAATAATATAGTAAACCATTTTTTCCTAGTATTAGTGGACATAAAATTCAAAGTCCTAGTGTGATAATAATTTGAATAATCATGATTATTTATTTTGAAGAATATAAATCACCATTTTAATATTTTAATTATTTTTTTATTTAATCAAATTTTTAAATAATTAAATACCCATATATATATATATATATATATATATATATATATATATATATATATATATATATATATATATATATATATATATATATTATTTCCTTCTTATGAGATAATTACTAAACCACTATTTAATAAGTATTTCTTTCTAATTACAGAGGGATTACAACATTTAATAAGACTACTTTCAACAATTTTCTAAATAAAGATATTTTATCATCTTGTTTATATTCTCTCTCAAAAATATAGATATATTCTAACATGTTTAGATTTAGATTTAGTCAATAATATTTTATTATTTTTTTAATTTTAAGATAGTTCACATTTGTTATGTGATATTTTCTATTCATTCTTCACCATTATCATTCTATTAGGTCCCTGCATACTAGTGTAAACTTTATTGTTAGTAGTGTAGTCTCCCTTTACTATTATTGCTGTACCCATGTAACCCCACACATACATATGCCCTTTGCTATTACTAATGCTAGGTCACCAGATTATTGTACCCTGCGGACTCCTACAGAAGGAGGTTTTTTCATTTGTAACATCCAGGGTATCATTCATTTATGTAATGTAAAGGTAAGCCTCTGAAGTGGATTATTTTGATAAAGCTGATCTCTATTTTCTTCATTTTTGGAGCCGGTTTCATAAGATTTGTATCGTAGCTTTCGATTCTAAAGCTATTGTTCAAATAATAGCCGGGAATTTGCGTTTATAATTTTTTATCTACTGGTGTTCAAGCTTTAAAATATAGCACGCAAAGCCGAAACTGTATATCCTAAACATTTCAAATTTGGTTTGTAATATTTTTCTAGAGATATGATATGTGGAAGTTAGGTTTTTTTTCAGATCCTAATTTCATATGTGTACCGGGGAAAATCGTCATAACTCTCTTTGGGCATCGTATTGAATTTGTTAAAAAGGAAACAGGTGAAGATGGAATGTAGTTTTCTTTTTAGATAAATTTCAGAGCCTAAGGAAGAAACAAAAGGACATGTGGCATGCCTCAAGTTCGCTTCATCGAACCAATCCAATTAGGCCTATGGATATTAGTATGCTAATTTCTGACTGAAGAATCAACCCAAGTTAATAGACTCAAGGGTGATTGGAAATAAGATTCAGAGGGATGAATACTATTACAGACCAAATTTCATATATTGAGGATAAGGAAATCACGTAGATAATTCAGTTTCAATATCTAGTTCCTCAAAAGCAAGAAAAGGTGTGTATTTGTTTTCAAATTTCATAAGTCTTGTTTGAAAAATCAGCTTAAAGTGATTCCAAGAGAATATTGAAGCATATATATCAGTATTGGGTTCTAAAATGCTCTCCTAAAATAATCCAACACCCATTAAGTTTCGGGGACATCAGGATTGTTGAACGTAATAAATAGCACAACATGATATATCAAAAAATAACAAGAGCAAGTGCACCAAATTTCGCTTCGCAAAGAGCAACAAAAATGAAATGTATGGTTAACAGCATGGAAGCTAAGATGATGGCTGAATAGTGAAGGCTAATGTGATGGTTTGAAGAAGGCATGGAAGCAATATGGATGTTTTTCTGAAAGGTACAAGAAGCTAAGATGGATGGTTTGAAGAATGTAAGGAAGACATGGAAGAAAATGAAAACATGAAGAACATATAAAAGAAGACATGGAAGGTTTGGATTTGAAAGATACAAGAAATGATTCCTTAATGGAAAATGAGAGGTATAAAACTGGAGAGAGAATGTAAAATAAATGTTAATCACATTTCATAAACTCTCAATGTTGTTGATGGAAGAATTCACCATATTCCAAAGATCATATGAGGAAGTTTGATTGTAGACCCCAGAATACATGGATACTACATATGGTTATATTATCTCAATAATGTGCAAAACACACAAAGGTATGCATTACAACTTTATATTTAGAAAAAAATACATTTGTGGTATCGATGGCTTCATCCCGTAAAAAATTGTCACTTATATTAACACGGTGAGAGGGAATGATAGCACATTATGAGGATACAAAGAGAAACACCCTTTTGTTATAATTGATGAAATATTAAAACAAAAAGGGTTCAGCAGAGCACATTGAGGACTTCCAAAAATTGAATATAAGGCACCGATATTCTAAGGGTACCCAGGATGTAACTCAATCATTTCTTCGATCCGAAAGCAGTGATTGTCGTTGATTATTTTCCTTGGGTGCCTAAACTAGATAGATGAAGTCTTTCATAGAACCTAATAACATTTAATCGGTGGCATTCCTAGTGGGTATGGCTTTATCCATTTAGGTGAAGTGTAATCTGTGAGTGCTTAGGATCCATTTAGTGTTGTCCTGAGGGAAGAAGGGTGAATCTCTCCAATAAATCTTCTAGGCCCCATTGCATGAAGGGACCTTCTATGGTGAGGCTAGAGTAGTGGAAGTATTTTCTTTACCTTCAAAGATCTGACATTGGTGGCAAGTGGTTACCATTTTATGGACATCATAAATAAATAGAAAATAATAATAACCCAAATTTCCAGGCATCTTATTTTACAAAGGGTTTTCCAACTCGGTGTGACCTCCACACTCCCTAAGATGGAATTCTTGTTTGATTCTTTCAAATTTTCCAAGCCAGAATAAACATTTCAAATAAAGGTTGCTTGGATTTTTCCACATAGACTTTCATTCATAATGCAGTAATTTCCAGCTTTGTTTTATGAATCCGGCCTTGTTTTGGGGGTAGTTCAAGAGGCATTGAGGTTAGTGAGCACGTAAAGGATATTAGCATACCAAGGAGAGTTCGAAACCGGCTCCCTCACAGCTGGATAAAATCCTTCCGTTCGGTTTCCAGGGTATTTACTCTGCCATGTCAAGGTCAAGCTGAGCGCCACACCGGCCAGCCTCATCTTGATCAGCCTTAGTGGTTTTTATTTCAAGGTCGTATTCCAAGATGGGAGAAGTAATCCATTTGCCCCTTTTCCACGCCTGGCCTGTGACAAGATTCAATCCCTACCAGATTAAATGGCTAAAGGTGGAGAACAGTAATGTACACCCTAAAGTCTTTAGTGTCTTAATCAAGGCATAGTTCGCTTTTTCCATGATGTTGTACTTCAGAAAGGGTGCATCTCTTAAGGCTTTACTCAAGAAGGCTATAGGTCGTTTCATTACCTTTCGACTTTTTTCTGCAAAACGCAGTGTTTGTTGAAAGTTGGGAAGCAAAATGTGAAAAGATCAGAAATATTTGAATAACATATATTAGGCTCCAGGAGAAAGTTTTACCGACTCAAAAAGATTTCTTGTCAATAAATGCATTTAATTTCGTATCTTTCTACATTTACCATTTTTCTAAGATGCTCGCCAGATAGAATGAATCTCCCTGAGGAAACGATCTTCCCTATAAAGGATCAGAACTCCTCATGCTCGATGTGTAATTTGAAGCATTCTCAACTCGTGTGGGTCTATCCCTGATCCCTTTCTCGCAGGCTGCCAAGAAGTTACCTTCTTATGCCTCAAAACACAGCTTTTCTTAGGATTGAGTGATTAGCTCAGATTTTCACATTTTTCAAAGGGATTCTCTGATAATGAAGTGTTCTTCTTCGCTGAAAGAGAGCTGAAGTCATCCAAGTAGATAACGTACAGAAGAGTCCTATCTCCTTCCGAGAAAGCTATGTCCATCGTTCTCTAGTAGCCCAAAGATTCACGTCCAGCAGGCTTTCACATACGGTGGAAGCCAGGAGTGGCAGCTGTTTTGAGTTGATCTTATGGAGTACCAGAATTTGGTTGTATCCCAAAACCATCATAGAGTATCTTCTTTGTTTCATTTACCTTTAGAGATAGGTTCATCTGTGAAAAGGGTAGTTGTCTTTCGTGGAGGTTTCATTGAGGTTTCTTTGTCATGTAGTTCAATCTTCCATGTACCACTAATTTGATACCCAATCGAAAACCTTTATAGACTATTATGCCCGCATCATATCTTCCCGATCTTTCTACTGCAATTTTTGGATTGATTCTTCGGTTTTTATCAAAGCTTCGATTTTTCCTTTAGTGGTATCTTTTGTTGTATGATGTTGAAGCAGGTCTTTTTAAGTCTTTATAGCTCCATGCAAACACATGACTAATGAATTCCTTAAACAAGTCAATGTATTTTTTCTTTCATGTTTATGGTGTATGTAGACTTAATCCGCTTTGATTTCATTTTGGGCTTATCTTCAAGGCCGATGTTGCATTCTTCCACATCAAAATCGCATGTTCTATTGTGGGATTTTTTTGCTATGTCATTAAAGTCAAAAAGGTCCTCTAAGGGTGCCAGCCTCCGGGTATTCTTGTCTTTAGCTCCAAAGATTTCGAATCTTCATTACGTTTACTCTATTTTCATAAATTGCCATTCTGTTAATTATTTTATGTTGTTGCAGGTTTCTTTCTCATCCGTGATCTTGCTTGGGTAGCTACTATCGGTTGAGTCTAACCGAATTCAAACTCATCTCTACTTTACCCGTGAAATCTTCGGGACCAATATTCTTCAAAAACCTCGCCAATATTTTTCTTAATATTTATATCAGAGTTCGAATTTGGTCTCAATGATAATTATAATAATCAAATTTAGGATATTGTTGGTGTTTAATCCACGGTAACTACGTTTTTTCCAGGGAAGAATACCAACTCATATTCAAACGTTTGTCAATTTAGAGTGCCATCTCAGATGCCCTAAGCTCCGGGTGTTTTAATAATACTCACCATTCAATTCGTTTGATCACTAACTCTAAGTCTCCTCTCAAAGCTATCCTAATGCGTCTTAATTTTTCAATGATTTGGGCTTTCCAAGATGAGAGCCTCATTCTCGTAATATTATTCATGCATTTAAATGCATTCATAGTGTTCTCACATTACTCGTGTTACGTAACTACACCTGGGCCTGGTTGCCTCACATGGTCTCACCACCAAAGTTCATTTCCTGCTGTGGGTTCGTTGTTTACTGGGCCTTCATCCCCCTCCCCTCAGGCTGATCGCCATTATGTAGAGAGTTGCAGGTTTCAGCAGAGGGGTCATTTTGTGGTTCATTATGGGCATGGGGGTCATGGTGGTATGGTATTTGCTGTCTGTCATTTATTGTGAGTTATATTTTGTTGCCTTTATGGTCTTCTTCGTATTTTCCTGAGGTAGCCATTATAAGAACTATGGGCTGTATGTTTTGTATTTGTTATCCATCTTTGGCTCTTTCCGAGATTGGTCATTGTAGAGGAAAGAGTCTAGATCCGTATGTACAAAGTACGCAGTGATTTTTCTGTGTTTCAAAGTTACCGACTAAGAATTTCATCGAGGCTCTCTATATTACTTCTGTTGGCTAAATATAGGGATAGTGGCATATGAGCCATCCATCAAGATTACTCCCAGCTGGTCTTGTTAGATCTTGTAAGAATATGCCATAATTTGTAGAACATCTGCCACCACAACATCCATGACCATACATTTGGCAGAACTGGGTCAAACTCACACATAAATCCTTCTGATCACCCTAGGCCTACTCACAGAGTCAAATGAGTATAAGTCTTCAGAAGGTCCGGTAATTTCTAGGCCTAGCCTTCCATCACTACCTTAGGTATTGATTGTGTGATGCACCGGTAGTTATGCATGGCATTAAGAAGAGATCTACGGTGAATGTTAAGACCGATATGTAAAGGTGGAACTGTCTCCTTCCCAACTTTTCTTCAATTCTGACCAAAGAGGAAGAAAAGATCATTACTAAATTTACAGATTTGTTTCTTCTCAGATTTAATCGTCATAAAATTTGGCTTATAAACCCTCCCGAGGGCTACCGTATAATGGTACAGATTTTGATTTTTTTCTAATCTCACTCTCTAGATTGGAAAGGAATTTGACCTTTGTAATGTTCAATTGCTTATTTTTTACCGTTTAGTAGCCGACCTATTGTGATTTCTCACTATGCATTGCATAATAGTTGTGAATGTATATTGAATCAGTGCTAGTACCGTCAGTTGGTTGGCTTGTTTTTCAATGTCTTGCTGCTCTTTCCTCCTTATGTTTACCAATCTTTCACCATAGAACATATTGGTACAGATGCTTTAGAGGATTTATCAGTCTTTTTTCTGATGGTTACCTGGCATTTATTTAAAAGAACTTTTCAATTTTCTTTTCAAGTCTAAGTTCATATTTGCTTCCACCTTATCAGTGATGCTTAAACTAATCTGTAGGTCTCGCTTCTAACCATTCTCTTCCTGAATATGAAGGTGAGGACTCATCCTCCGAATCTGCAAATAATAATCGAGTCCTCTCGTCTCAAAAACATGTTAATTGTATTCCTTTAGAATCTTCAACATTCCTCAGTTTCCTTTCACCAAAATTTTCTTGAAATGGTGGGAATGATTGTTGATCCTAGCTCTCTTTGTTTGTTAAAGGTGATTGTTTCTTCTAATGTTTTGGTTCTCAGTTTTCTGTTTTGGTTTTTGCTTTGGACAACCATCCTCTTATCATTTGTTGCAGCTATTCCACATCTAGACAGCCTTCATCGTATTTAGGATCAGATTTGGAAGCTACATTGTCATCCCTATATGTTACCCTTTCTCACTTTTTTAGTCTTGCCCTTTTTTTCCATTGTTCTGTTTCTATGGCTATAGCTCCTTTCTCGTGCTGCCCTTCCTGCCAGGTATACCTTTTATTTCCCGAGATCTAGGCGTGTCATATCAAATCCATCAAGTTATTTAGCTAGCCATTCCTTGTGGAGGTTTCATGTGTGGAGGGAGAGCATTATAAATGTCAAGCATCCAGAGGTGAAAATCAAGGAATGACTTCCTCCATGCCTCTCTTAAGGGACATGTATTCTACTAGAGCCGTGAGGGTTTGCTCTAACCTCCCATTTGTTTATGAAGGTCAGCAGCTAAGGATTTCAGACACGCTGTGAGGTAAAACCTTTAAACCATTTCTTCACCCTCACCTCCTAAGCTTTGGGCAAAGATCCTCATTGATTGTTTCATCACTTCATATAATCAAAAGAGTCCTCCATCTTATCTACATGTTGTTGAGTCAAGAGGACTCTCCTTGAGAAAGAAGTGATTTTTTGACCGGACAATTATTATGGTATGTAATGTACGTTGAGGTGGTGTTGCATGTGCATACCATGCCGTCGCATAATAAGTGTTTCGATGGGGCAGGTTGGGGCTTGAGTAGTCAGTATTTGGATGATAGGACTAGACTATATAGAGTCCGTTGGAGGAGATCTAGGTGAGAAAGGACCAATTTTTGAAGGAAGGAAAGGTCTGTGAGGTGTGGAAGGAGGGGGTTTCACTGGGTTCCATGGTAGTTTTTAATCAACTAGATGGTGTGCCGTGAGGTTCAAGGTCTAATACCAGGTGATTGAATGACCTAGTCTTTGGAGGATAATGTAGAAGAGCCCAGGTCAGAGCAGGTGGCTGAATAAGGCCGGTGCAGAATTAGCTCTAAGAATGTGGGCTGAAATGGTTGGTCCTTTAGGTGTAGGAGCCTGAGATACTCGGATTTTCAACCACATTCTATGGGGTCATGGCTGGGATAAGCTCTGTGTGGATGGTTCCGAAAGCTGGATATGTTTATAGTTTTTAAGCAAATGGAACTATTTGTCACTTCTACCGTGCTTAATGTTGTCTCGTGAACTGCCTCCCTGTGCTGAGCCTCATTATGTTTTGGTCTGGTCTCCCAAGAGTCTGACATAAACCAAGATGATCAGTTATGCCTACCGATCACCGTGGAGTCTTTTAACGTTTAGAGCGTGAGTCGCCGTGTGGAAAATTTTAAGGTATTTCAAGGATACACTGCCCAGTCATTACGTTGCCGATGAAATATCCCTTTTCAATGATATCCCACTAAACACAAAGAACTCTAACCGCAGATCGACTGGAGTGGTGACACGTATATGTCACCTCAAAGAAGAGGATGAGATCCGAGGCTACCCGCCCTTTTCCAGGCTCGTCTAGAGTATGGGGTAAACACAAGGAGTGGAATGTGTAAGATAAGTGTTTTATGCGCCATTAACCTAACCAAAGATTCTAGTTTAGGTCTGAGATGCATCAGATGAAAGTACTCAAAGTCCTATAAAAGATGGCTCACATGAGTGTTAGTTCCCATGGCTGGCTGATTGGCAAGACCAAAAGATGAGACAACATCGAACCACTTTTAGACTTTAGGATCTAGCCCTCCCAGTCAGAGATATAATTTTTATATTTTCAGCATATGTCTGAAAATTAATTCTTCTACTATAGCTAGTTATGGGGCCTGTGGTTTGTTTGTTTGATGGCAGTTTGGTTGGTGCTGGGAATCGTAAAGAAGAGTCCAATATAAGGCAAGGGTGAGCATAGAGGTAACTTCAGGTAGATAACGGAGAAAATCAAAGCCATTAAAGGTAGATGGGCAGGAGTCACTATATTAATGTAGCTTTCAATTGGGCTAGTCATCTAGAGCATTTGGATCTGAAGTGGATATTTGGAATGGGACATTAAGACATAAAATTGAAAGAGAGAACCCAACCAACTCCGTCTATAGATCGTGTTAGAGGTCATTTAACTCAAAGTTCTGGCTGGACAAACTATAACACAAGGATTCAGAAAGGCTAGTTTAATGTGGCAGCATCCAGAGGGCAGACTGTGTTCAGACTTTGTGTCTTCTTACAACACATTCAATCCAATCTCAAAAAGAACATCTAAATGGCCATTTCATTAACTATATCAGAGTGTGAAATAACATCCACTACATTGGTTAAACTATATTTTGAAATCAATATTCATATACACATATAGCAGTATAAAAAGGCTAGGAGAGCACCAAACATAAGGTACCCCTATCAAGGGTAAATCTTATGTTAAACTTCCGATGTGAGCCCGAAGAAACATGGATGAAATGAAAGCAAATAATCACAACACAGAAAGGAAAACATCACTAAATACCAGGATCAAAGATCCAAAGAAAACAAGCTATTACATTAAAGCAATTAATTAATCAAGACTATCACCACAATGAACATTCAGCCTAATACATCAAATCTCAAATTCTATTCAAGAATATATGAAACTCTGTTTTAAGAGGAAAATACTTGTATTTTCACCGATATCTCATCAACAACCATTACAGTTTCTTCCGTGTTTATAAAGGTGAGCCTAAGATCGATTGAAGGAGTAGGGGAAAATTAAATGTATCTTTAAACACAACAATGAATGCACGAAACCCATTCTGTTTGACATGATGTGTATTTAATCTCCGTCACCTTCTTTGTGAAGCGAAAGATCTACTCCCATATGATTCTCGACAATTGGTCATACTCCGTGTCGTGAACAAAAGATAAAGAAACTTACTAGCAAAGGTCTGGCTCTACAAATGTTCGTCATGTATGTTGTCTCGGTGAAAACTGCATAGTGCATAATAAAGCTGTATGGGCACCATGTACTTCGATGAATAGCCCAAATATTCAACATGAAAAATCCAGATATTACCTTTTTGCCCGTGCTTGGGATCCTTGGATCGGTCCTCTGTCCTAATCAGTCAGTTATTTCCCCGAAAACATTGACTTAGGCTCGAGATCTTCATTAGCTTGCCTTGATCTTTCACATACCGATGACTCCCGCTTTATTTTGCTTCTGGCTGTAGCAATGACTTTTATTGTTTAAAGGTTTTCCATAGAGTTGATCCTCTTCTCAAAGCAAATGTCGTCAACTGCCAGACGCATCCTGTTTGCGTACCAACTCTTGGATTTAATACTGTCACATTTTTTCCATGTAGAATCACAGTGGCTTTTTCACCTTTGGAAACCCTACAAAACAAATTGTAAATGAAGAAAAACATGTGTAGAAAACTATGAAGGTATTTGGTGGACTATTATCATGGCTATGCCGATGAGCCGAGGACAAATGGCAGTAATAGGTACTATGGAAATCACTTTGTATATGGTTACATGGAGCACTCTAAGAGAATAAACTTAAAAATGAATGAAAACACGAAACAAACCAACATGTGATGTAATGGACCAGGGGAAAATAAAAATTTTAGTGGCACGCTCGTGGCAATGACGTGGCGAGACGGGGTATCAAGGAAAGGGAGACCGTAAATGGTCAAAATGCATGTGTGATGATCTGACTGCTGATTGTGCGGAGATCGACGATAGGAGCGACGACGGGGGTCGTACCACACACGGACGGAGTTAAACAAAGTTGCGTGTTCTGATGGGACTACGCTCGCGGATGAAAGCTCAAAAGATCTCGACGGCCGCCACGAGTTCCGTTACCTCGGCCGGTATCACTCCGAACAATAGCGCGTGTGAATGAAAGGCGGTTTTGCCGCCGTACAAGAGGACACGAAGGCGTCGAATGGAATCGTTATCGTCGCAGAAAACCACCGACTCGTGAATGGTGGTGTGGAATAAACCGCGTGGTTTTTCCGAAACCTGCGGTGCGGGGTGGGGACCACTGCTGGTGAGCACCGCGCCGTTGATCCGTGTTTAACCCGATTCGCCGCATGGAACCGCGGGGGCCAAGGTGCACGGCACGGGAATTTTGGAGCGACCCCCGTTGTAGTAACAATGTCCGTTCGATCCGGTTTTCCACATCTCGAGGAGTCAACCGGCGGGGGTTCGGGCGGGTTTGGACTCTCACGGACAGAGAAAAACCCCCGCAAGGAAAAAGTCAGATTACCACGCCGGGTCTTGCGGGTGCTGTGCGGAGGCTAATGGCGGGCAATAGGCTCATTAGAGAAGGTTGGAGGTGGGTTTTTCAAGCCTTTTTTATGTAATTTGAGGAAGCACATGGGAGAGAGTGTGTCGATAGAAGGACCAAGGTGTATTTGAATGAAACCAAGGGTGTATGGAGGATCCGATGGGGATTTTGGGGGGTCTAGTATAAAACGTGGTGTTTGGTAAAAGGATACGAGGGGCAATGAATGGCCTTTTTTGAAAAAGGGGCAAACAGAGAGATTATACAAGGTTGTAGCACTCGAGACTTCAAGGAGAATGGTTTTTCTGTGGAAAGGCATCCCTTGAAGGTTCAACAAATCATTCAAATTTCCACTTCTGCTTGTCAAGAATTTCATAGGGGCTGTAAGAAGCAGCCGTTTCCTCTGAGAGCCAACTTTGTTGTCCCATGGGCCCACGCAAGTGTGGTAGTAGCATAACGATGAACCACTCTTTACGTTGCTTATCTTCATAAAAAATTTCCCCATCACTGATAACCTTCTTCAACCGTTGGTCAGCCTCCCAGACGGACTCTATAGGTCCTTGCTTAAAGTCCTTTAGATCGACTACACATTGAGTGTATTTCTTAGGCTTCCGAAATTGTTGTTTTATGGAATTATTTATATCATGTATGGATGCAGTCATGTGTTGACCAATGCATCCCATGAACCAATCTAGTGCCCTTCCTTTGAAAGCTATGGATAAATTCACTCGTTTGATAGCGTCATTTTTTATGTTTTTCGCGGTCCATATAGATTCGACTACGAACCAAAATCAATCCATGTCCCCATCCCATATGCCTTTGAAGGTAGGTAGCTTCATGTGCATAGCCATGTCATCCTCTGATGATGGCGGGTGATGCGTAGGAGAGTTTTTACCCTTAAGGGGATTCGATGCAAGTGTGGTCGGTGGGCTAGTTCCCCTTTTTGCAACCCCTTCATGGTTATGAACATATGACTCCCTCAAGGGACTATACATCGATTTGTCTCCTTATTGATTAACCCAGTAGTATTTACCACTTCGTGTTGTGCTCTCACTCTAGTCGGGGTTCATTCACTCGGTGTGGATACCCAAGACACCTTTTTTTCTCAATAGCATCTTAATCAACAACGACAAAGTTTTTAGGAACTTACCTCTAAATCCTTTGAATAACCTCTATTCTTCTTCTGAATATGACACAAACCGATCAATAGAAAATTTCATCATGAATCCACCCAATATACGGTCAACCCAATGATCCACAATCCTGTTAATCTTGTTATTGATTTTTTCCAATTTCCAGACCAACCCGGGGGTCCATTGTGTGACCTAATCATCCTTCCAACACATTTGAAACTCCTCTAGTTGGGCTAACCACTCTTGCAACTCATGTGTGAAGGATACAAAGAAGATTTCGTGCACTTCCCTAAAAATATACCTATTTTTCCACTCTTATATGGACAACTTTTTACTCCTATTTTATTTTAGGGAAATCTCTTGAATCTGTTTTTCGAACCACTCTTCTAAATCGGGTTTTAAAGGCCACCAATGACCCCGTGGCATTACCCAATTTCTCTCTCAAAATTCTCCCGGTCTCGGCAATGGAACCATTTTTTGGCTTGAGGGGTCATGACCCAGCTTCGACTTGAGGTTTTTCCAACAAACCCCTATACTACTAGCCCTTTCAGAAATGATCTACTTGCGCAGGCCAAGGTCTCACCTGAATTAGTATGGGAGGGTGCTGGAGCCAGGTTTCTGCACCTTGAGAGAGATAGAGGGAGCTAATTGAAGGGGTCCTTCTGAATCGATCAAACCAGTGCTATATAAGAAAACCCCTAACTGTGTTCTAGTGGAATGATTCTAGTAGAGCATATAAATCATGCAATAGTAAATCAATTGGGGCAAAAACAACTAAATCTAACTAGATCTCGGCATTTAGCATCATATATACTATCACATCCACATGCGCCTCAATAATCATCAGTATGCAATTAACAATATAAATAATACAGTGCGCAGCCAGTAATCACAACACATAAAGCTTCAATATCTATAAAAATGTCTTATTACCATTCAAATATAGCTTACAGACTCTACCTAATAACCCATGCACGCATCCAGCGGGGTCCGCACATAGCCAACAGGAGCCCTTACCCAAACAATCTACCAAAAATTCACAAGTTCGTATCTAGGCTTTTCACTTCTTACTTCTTACCTCCAGACTCAACATATTCATCTATTTATATCATGCTAGTCTATGCTATCCTATGGTCCACAAACCATGGTTTGCGGACCCTTGGTCTTACCCTTTTAACCCATTACAATTCATTGGGGGTTTTGACCCACCCCAAACCCCCTGTGCTAGAATAAGTATTACAAAATATTACAAAACTAGACAAAATTAACGCTAGGAAACCCTATTCCAACAGACATGCAACACTGTGTCATGAATCTCATTGATGTCCCCTTCAATAAGGAAAATTGACTCCATTGTTGCTAATCTATCAGACTTGTGCTTCTTACATGCACCTCCCACATTAGGTATTTTTTTCTGCTTTACAATACAATGGGGCTTTATTATTTCTATATCTTCGAAGGGATCCTGGCCACCCTATTCTGGTTCAGTGTCTTTTTCCTCTTCGCCATATTTTTCGGTCCCTACCTATGTTTCTTTGCCAGTATCCTTCTGAGTTTCTTTCCTCCTTTCCTTCTCTATGACTTTTCTTTTACTCTTCTATGTTCCTTTCTTAGTTTTTTTTCCTATTGGCCTTCTGTGGTGTTCTTCTTCACTATAGTGGCATTCCCACTGGCTCCTTCCTGCTTTGTCACCATGCCTTTCATGGTTGAAGTCAACCAATCACTCTTCCATTGGCTTACAAATTGCACACTATCATCCTCTATGACCAAATAGGATATTTTTTACCATTTCTCTTCAGGCTCCTTCCACGCGTTGATATAGACGCGATGAAAAACTGCCATAAAATATGCAATTGTGTGATAGTCTTCAAACAATACCAGTGATATCCTAGGCCACTAACTCACCATAATACGTAAATCCATCTCCAGCAGCACCCAAAACATCTTGTTTCCCTTCCCCCGATCGGGGTCCTTAGAGAACCACATCAAGGTCTACCTCACAACTTCCCATATGTCTGGATCCACAGCAGTGAACCATGACTCCTCAGGGTCTATCCATGACATCAATGCTATCAAGAGAAATAACCACTTGTACTGGAATTTCTTTCCATTCTCCTGTGCATATCGACAATCATCTAGAAATTCCCTGCACATATATCCAGCCCAGTTATACTGGACTCCTTTACTGCAATGTGCAACCAAAAAAAATACTAGTGTCGGCACCTCATTTGTGCGACACATGATTTTCCCGGCCAAAATGTGTGCAAAAAAGCACACAACTTGATCGTTGATCATGTTGATATCGTATCCCCAAGACTTCTTTATCATGTCATATGTTTCCTTCATCACCTCTACAACTGCCTTATCCTCACTTTTCCCTACAAATTCATTTGTACGGTTGAGTATTTAGCATGGTAGCATGGTTATTCTTCTAATTATAATATCATCAATAGGGATTCTCCCACCAACCAGAGACATTCATAATGTATGAATGCCAAAATATGGCGTACACAAACAATTTTGATGTTGTTGTGCCCGAAATGTGGAACATATAACATATTCAGCAACCTGACCTATTGGATCCTTACAACCCACCTATGTGGCTCTAATCTAGTAATGTCGATTTTCTCATAATATTTCACGCGCAAGTATAGATTGGTCTCAAACTGGGGATACTTTCTCCTGAAATTAAAGTCCCAATTCTCTATTCATAGTTTTGGTATCTTTGCCAAAAAGTCTCCCTCAAATGGTACTTTCTCTGGTAGTAATGGTGTAAATACAATAAATTTGATAGTGTTTGGGTCCTCCATCATTTTTGCAATCGATTTCCTCGGTGGGATATACGGCGAAAACTTGGAAATTGGCTCAACTTCCTCTGCCAAAATGTCTTCAGGTGTATCTGCATAATTTTCTCCTTATCGCTCTCCTAGATCTCCATTGGTTGCTTCAGCTTATCAAGTCACTCCTTAGTTCGTTACTCCTTTGTAATATTCCTTCTCTGTGATTGTTTGACAACAGGTTTCTTTGGTTTCTTTTTTGTACTTCTCCTGCAACAGACTACTTCCTGGGTGACCTTGGCCCTGTGACTTGTGGCGTTGTAGTAGTCATGATTCTATATAATCCTTGCTTGATAAATTCTCTGGAAATTTCTTCGAAACTATTCTCAGACATGCAACTAAACACTCAGCTCACACTTAGGCACAAAATCACAATTCTAAGTGTTAGTGAGAAATGTGTCCAAATGCGGAGCAGGATGCAATATTTATGGAAAATTTGAATTTAATAACCCATTATTGTCTTTAGATTCACTTCATAAATGCAGATTTGGCAGCAGATTTTCCTAGCTGTGATCATTAAATGCATTTTCCCCGATCCTTTTAACAGAAACTTTTTTGTCAAATAAATTGTTTCACTTCCAACGGTCATATTTTTGATGAACTTCGACGAACCCTTATTTATAGCACAGTTATTCCTCCCTTGTCATATCTCCCTCCAACTGCGATAACTTCCTAATTTTTGCACATTAATCCATA
Organism: Pinus albicaulis; assembly: GCA_034641835.2. Lineage (NCBI taxonomy): Eukaryota > Viridiplantae > Streptophyta > Pinopsida > Pinales > Pinaceae > Pinus > Pinus albicaulis. Next base: position 691,028,695 of record CM076579.1, on the reverse strand, counting down.
TTTGACGAAGTCCTTCTCTGGTAGAGTAGTTTATAGTCTTTTTCCCCCTTTCAACTACATGTGGCACTAATAATATTTGTCATTCATATAGTCAGCAAAAAGTTCCAAGGACAGAGTCATCCCTGTATAGCTTTAATCTACTTCCATTCACTCATCTTGGCATCATCTGACCATCCAATTTTGCAAGCTGAATTGTGCCTCCCTCTGAGATGTGCTTGAAAATATATTTTCTGAACCAATGCATTTGGAACTTTACTGGGAACTTCACGAACTTGCTATCATACATCAGAAATAGGTATCCTTCCTTGAATATTTTCTGCTTGATATGCCTGACTGCATGTCAGGCTTTTTCCCTTTCTTTTTTTACTTGTTGATAATATCCTGCAATGAATTTGTCTTCCTCAAGAGAAATAAATTGTTCCAGCCTTTCTTCCATGATATCATTGTCTGCCATATCTATTACTACTGCATTTATTAGACTAGTCACAATATATTCCATAGGCATAACTTCTTCCTGTCCATAAACCAACGTAAAAGGGGTATGTCCTGTCAACTTCTTAAAGGTTGTTCTATATGCCCATAATACAACTGGAATTCTCAAATATGAATCATTCTTGTTGACGTTGCATACTTTGGTTAGAGCATTCTCCAAAAAAAAAATTAAAAGCTTCAACTATCCCATTTTCCTATTGGTGATAAGGTGTGCTCTTCTGATGATGCACTTGGAATTCTTCAGTAAATGCCTCAATAGTTCTCTCTAATAAATGTGGCCTTCTGTCATTCATCAAAATATTTGGAAACCCAAATCTAGACAGAATGTACTCAAATATGAACTTTGCAGCGGTATCTGTGTTTCAATCCTTCACTAGATTTTCTTCGGCCCATATGTTCAAATAATCAATGGAAATGATGATATAACTCCTACTATTATTCTTCCATGGTGGATAAATCGGTCCACCAAAGTTGATTTCCCACTTATCAAATGGCTGCAAGGTCACTTGTGGATTCAAGGGAATTTCATCTCTCCTAGATGGTCTTCCTATTCTTTCACAAGCATTGTAGGATCTACATATTCTTTTTCAATGTAGGCTACCACAATTCGGCTCTCAAAATCTTCTACGTAATGGCTTTTTCGGCATAATTTCCTCCTTCAACTCCACCATGATATTCTTCTAAAATGCTCAATATTTCATGCTCAGAGACATATTTGCGCATTATTTCATTTGACCTCATTTTATACAAATTTCCTACAATCAAAGAAAAATTAGGTGCCTTGACTACCAAATCCTTTTTTTGTCATGTGGTATACTCCGCAGGTGCCATCCCTGTACTAAAAAATTGAATAATTTATGTGAAGTGATCATCTGAAACCCTTATTGCAAATAACAAAGCATCTGGAAGGTTCTATTCAATGCTCATAGGTTCTTCGCCATTCTATATCCTAGACACATGATCAGGTCCCACATTCAATCTTCCTGACTTAACTATAACTTCAAAGTCGTACTCTTGAAGCAATAACGGTCATCTACAAATATTCCCTCCTAGCATAGGCTTGTTCACCAAATACTTCAGAGTGGAGTGATATGTGAACATCTTGAAATGTGATCCTAATAAGTAATTCATGAATTTCTGTAGCACAAATATCACGACCAAACCTTTGTGTTCTGTTGTAGAATAATTCTTCTCTTCCTTGGACAGTTTCTTGCTTGCAAAAGATATGGAGTGATCAATATCTCCATCGCTTGGTTGTGCCAGTAACGAGCCCAATGTTATGAAAGATGCATCCACATGAACGTGAAACTCCTTGTTCTAGTCTAGAAAAACTAGAAATGGAACAATTACCATATTCTCCTTTATTATGTCGAGGCTTCTTTGGAATTCTTCATCCGATAAATAAGTAACATCCTTCTTCAATAGTGCTTCCATCAGCACAATTATCTAAGCATATGCCTTGATAAAATTCTTGTAGTAGCCAATATGTCCCAGTGTTGTGCACAGTTGCTTTGTTGTCTTAGGTGGTTCCAAGTTCACAATAAAAACAATCTTCATGTGATCTACCATAAATCCTTGTCTGCAAACAACATGCCTCAATAGTATACCAAAAGGTACACAAATGATGCATTTCTTCAAGTTCAATGATATTTTACGTTGTCTGCAGGTATCCAACATCAGTCTTAAGTTCACAACATGCTTCTTTAACAATCCAAATGTTGTCCAATCATCAAAATAAACCTCCAAAAATTTTTGCATGTACTCCTTAAAAGATGCGACTACTACTCTACAAAATATTGGAGGACCATTCTTTAATCCAAAAGGAATGACTGTATACTGAAAATATCCCCATTTAGTGGAAAAATTTGTCTTACTCCAGTCTTCTGGTGCAACTCTAATCTGATGGTAACCTGAAAACCCGTCTGTAAATGAGTAGGACTCCTTCCCTCTAACATTATCCAATACTTCATCTGTAAAAGTTGTAGGGAATGGGTCATGCACACATGAATCATTCAACTTCCTCAAATAAACACAAATTATGATTTAACCCTTTTTCTTCTTCTCCTGAACAACCATAGGACTTACCCATTCAAACTCCTCCACAATTTCAATAATGTCAGCTTTAAGAATATTTTCCAATTCCTCCTTCGCCTTTTCCTTGTATTTTGGGTTCAATCTATAGGGTCGCTATTTTACAGGCTTCGCATCTAGTTTCAGAGTGATCCTGATAACTCTGAGGTCTCTAACTATTTCCTTCAGTTCAGGAAACAACTCTTGATATTCATGTAATAGCTCTGCAACCATGCTAACTATATCTGCATCCCAATAATCCCCAATCAACGCAAATTTTTGCTCCTCTTCTATCCCTATATTCACCTTTTGTGTCTTCACCAGTTGCGATATGTGAAGCATCTCAGGTTCTGATCTGGAAACCTTGCATTGTCCTTATGACTCTGGGATATTAATATTTTGCAGATCTTCCTCATCCTCTTTCATTGTTACGTTATAGCATTCTACTGCATGCTCCAACTACGTGGCCTAATCAGGATGGGTCTAGGTTATCACAGTTGTAGTCTTGAAAATCCTTGCTATGATTGCTTGAAGATCTTCGTCTATGAGCTAACAGTCATCTTCAAAAGTAATTCATTATAAATCCTTCAACCTGATCGTCCCAATTCGTTGTTCCATGTCACAGTTCGGTTCCAAGATACCAATTGATAGGTACCACATCTAATGTCAACTAGTATAAAATGGTGAAATTAGTTACTAGGCGAGTAAAAAAGTTAGTCACCACAACTTTTCCAAGTTAAATATTAAGAGAACCAACTAAAAACAACTATCATAAATGACTAATTTTGTCCTGAGTTAAAATATACGACTAGCTAATAAGTAATACTAATAAAAATGACTAACATGAATGACTAAATTAGTTTAGGAACAAAAATATGACTACCTAACAAGAACTACAATAATATGAATTTTTCGTTTATGTTAGTCATCTTAATCGTGTCCCCTCAAAAATCTAAACCTACAAGTGATAGAGGATTCAAAGGCTTTTATAGATTGGATGAAAGGTCATACTTCCTTATACACTTCTTTCTTGGATCAGAGAATGATTAGAATTATGGAGCTTATTAGAATCTTTAGGGTTATATCATTTGATCACATTCACAGGGTATTAAATTCAAAGGTTAATATATTATCAAAAATGGGAGTGGGACAAAACCTGCTTTTGCAACACAACATGACCACCTATATATGTTGAAATACCCTTTCCAAGTTATTTAGTGGGTTGCACATCTATTTCAAATTTCTTCTTCATCTTGCAAAGTGGTAGTGCTAAGGAGAAGGTATGAACTTTGATCAAGGAATGTTAAGTTAGTACCACTACCAAGTTTCCTTTGTGAAACTTGTCAAATGTCTTAAGTTTGACTCAAAACTTCTCATGGTGCTTAAATTACTTGTCTAAACCTCTAATTGAGACTAAAACACTCCCACTAATCTCTCACTAATCATTAAATTCCCATATTCCCAGCTAGAGGTCTTGTTCATGTCAATTGAGCATGAGAAAGATTAATTTAGGGACTAAGGCCCTTGGTTTCTTGTCCTAACCAAAGGATATACACTAACTCCCATATTTGGTGAGAAACACCTCCTATGGTGCCCATATCCCGACTTAAGACCAAAGATCCATTAAATAAGATCTATGTGCTTCTTAATTCTAGCTCATATCCCTTGAGACTAAAAAGTTTCTTGTAAGGCCGAATTCCCTTGTTTACCTCCTTTACCCATGGTACATTCCTTGACTCTTATATATGGTGTGAAAAATTTCCTAATGGAATCAATATCCCATATATCCGTAGTATTATTTAGAGAGGATATATGTGGTTTTTCAATGCCAAATTCATGGCCCTTGAGCATGAAAAGCTTCATTTTAGAAGTAAAGGCCATTTTCTCCTTCCCTAATACTAATTCCTATTATGTAAAGAACAATAATGGTGCCACTTTCGGTCAACTTAGGGTTGTTTCCACTGTCACCTTAGCAATTAATCCTATCACTTTGGATTTCTTATTGAATATTGGGAGTATCCCAAAGCACAAATTTATGTGGTTTGTCATGTGGCTAGATTACGAGAACTAAAAACCATCATTACATTGGATGGTTAAACATCTTGATGATCCCTATCATATTGAACAAACATTTTGTATTCATTATTACTTTCATTGCAACACCTCCAATAGATATTGATGGTGTTCATGAGCCTATTTTTGGTTAAATTTTCTTTACAGAAACAATATTATCTTCAACACCACTATTCCTACCTTTTCAACTATTAGTTTTCACTTCTATCCCATTAGGGAAGTAGCTTTCGTCAATTAATGGCTACACAAAAGGGATGTTATAAGCCAATCATTCATGTCGTCGATGTAGTGCCCATACGACATGAACATTCAATGGTCTATCATAGCCATACACTCTATGATTGGTTTCATATATACCCAACATATGACAACGAGTTGCATTCTATTTCCAAATTCTGTAAGTAGTGGAAGAATTATATTCAAGTCTATTGTGACATTTTTCACTCACATGCTTCTCTGAGTGTTGATAAGTATGCTTTCATCACACTTTGTTTTATCCTCTCCTTAAATTATCACTTCAAAGGAAGGCTTCAACCGTGTTTGAGAGGTGTGGGATTGATATGCTTCTACCAAAATCCAAAGACATATTTTATATCCTAGTTATATATATCTTTTCCCTCATTTTTCTCATTTATTTTTGTTATATGTATTTGTGGATATGTAAATACCTTTTTTTATCTTTTATAGGAGGATCATGACATTGTAGGTGAGTAAGGAGACCTAACCCCTTTTGATTTGTTTGCATATTATTTGATCTCTTTTTGCATATTCTAATAACATTTCTCATTATAGATCTCACATAATCATGGCGTCTTGTGCTCCTAGGAGGTCAATCATTCTTCATTCTACAACCTTAACTTGAACATTGAACACAATTGGAAATATCCTTCAAATGCTTGAACATTAAACAAAATTGGTAATATACTCCATCCAAGGGCCACTTTGATTTTCTTGACAAAAATTAAAAATATTTTTAATTTGAAAACGCAATCTAAAATGACTTTTATTTGATTAAATATTTTTATTTTTAAATATAAAAAAATAAATTAATAATAAATGGAGATATATACTTATTATTTATTTATATATAATAACTATAAACAGTTATTATCCAACATAAATTTTCGTAGGAATTCATACTCGCTACCAATATGTTATTCTTATGGGATGACTAATTACACCGTAAGGTGTTTTTATTTGAAAAAAACTTTCCTAGTTGCCACCATGTCTTTGTTTGCACCATTGGATGAATTTTTAGACGACTGAAATGTTTTAGACCATTAGATCCAATACCTTCTTCACGCTAACTAACTAACTAACTCACTCAACCTTACTAATGTCTTCCATCTTGCTATAAAATAAGATACAACCTCTCTTGTGTTGAAATTATGGCTTTCTATCTGCAAGTATTTTTAATTGAGGTTAAAAATATCAGAAAATAAGATTGTAGCTTCACATTTCTTATCTTTATAATATTCAAATCTACTTTCTTATATTCAAATCTGTCTTCTATATTTCTTATCTTTCTGATATTCAAATTTGTCTGCCTAGGCCTGTACTTAGAGTTTTTTAATATTCAAATTTGTCCGCCCAGGGCCTGTACTTAGAGTTTGAACATTTTAGTCTATAAGGATTCTTGCGAGTAAAAAAAAATAATGGCTAGCGTGGGAAAATACGCATCTTGGTTGTTCTCATGATTATTAGGGAAGTAGCATAAGAAACGGAGGTGAAGGTAGTTTCCCCAGCCAGCATGACAATGAAGGCAAGGCTTGCTTCAATGCCCTTCATTCCCTTGGTATTCTCTACCATCAATAGTCTCATTCATTTTCTTTCTTGATTTTTAATGCCTTTGCGATTATTTTATGATGCACCATTCTATTTTGTATTGCCCTAGTTGAATATTTGTTTGAAAATAACATAACATTGTTTCAACTAACAACTAACTAAGTGAGATTGAGATTAATGAATCTCAGGTGCATCTGACCAACAACATAAAAATTGGAAAATTTAGGCACCCCAGAATTCACCATCTATAATGCAAGTCAATTTCCTTGCAATCCCTACACACTACATGACCTCATCAACAAGAATAGATGCCTACAACCTTAAACGAAGAGAAATGTTGATTCTCGAGACACAAAAAGCGATGGAAAAAAGGTAAGTTTGTTTACAGTCATGTACAAGATATACGTTCTCATTGCCTTTAATTTTTTCTAATCAACCTCTTTTTATCTCAACTGGTCTTTTAATTTTTGGGATTTAACCTCTTATTATCTCAACTGGTCAGTATTTTTTTTTTTTGAAATTTCCTTTAAAAACTTAAAATCCAATATTTTTTACTGTGGTTTGGGGACTTTTTAAATCCAATATTTTTAAATTTTGGGAATCAACCTCTTTTTATCTCTTTTTATCTCAACTGGTCAGTATTCCGTTTATTTTTTGAAATTTCCTTTAAAGGCTTAACATCTAATATTTTTACTCTGGTTTGCGAACTTTTAAAATCCAATATTTTTACTCTGGTTTGCGTTGTTTTCTGATCATGCATGAGTTCATTCCAGTTCATCCACTACATGCAAAAGTCGAAACTAAACTGAAGTGTGAGCTTCTCCAAGTAGCCAATATTTTGTCCTAAACATAGTTCTCCTTGCATGAGTAGTAACTCCAAATAATCATCAAACCATGTGCCCTGCCTCTTTAAATTTCAAGTTTTTCCCAAACAAATTCGCCATAATTTTATAATCATGCTTCATTTAAGTAGAAAATTCCGTGAAAATACACATTTTTGTATATATCTTTTTTATAAGGATTTCTCTCTTAGTTTTGACAAATCTAAAATACTTGCAGGCTAATACATGATTTGAGACGGGTGTCAGCCTTGAATGCAAGTCTAAATTCTTGGAGCTGAAGAAGAATATACAAGAAAAATAATAAGGTCACTGTAGATAAATAGGGTGGCCCAGTTGAGAACTGTGATAAATTCTTAGAGTTGAAGAAAATATATATGGGTTCATAATATTCAAGATTGACCAGAAGGAAAATCAAGTTACTATGGATAAACTGAATGGCCCTGCTGAAAACTGTGATAGTTTTACTGTTTTTTTTTTCTAAAACAGATTGTAAATAAACCAGGTTGATAATAATAATAATAATAATTTTTTGTATAATATTAATAATAATATTTTATTTATTTATTTACTATAATCAATTAGAATTTTTTTCCTTATTTTCGATTTAGCTTCCAATGTGATTATGCACTACCATCATTTTATATGTAAATATTCTTTACTCATTAACTCTCATTGTTGCTTCTCTAGGAAAATTTTCCTGAATAAATTACCACCAGAGATATGTTGTTCTAGCTGACACATAGCTCCAGTATAATTATAACTAACTTCTTTACAAAAACTGCCTTCCAATATTTCCAATATTTGGTCCATCATCCTTATCTTTCTGTGTAACTAACTTCTTTACATCAACTTCCTTCCAATATTTCTAGGCTTTGGTCCATCATCATTATGTACCAAAGTGTTGGCTTAAAGAGACCTAAACATTGTCATTTATTTCCCTATTTTGGGAATTTGTCACTCATTAAGGCTAGTTTTTCATTCATAGTATTGTTCTTTCATCAAAGTCAATTATTTAAAATTAAAATGTTTGTGATTGGTTAAGTGGTTTTATTTTTTGGTAGCATTATGTTTTAAATAGATTTATTTATTTGAAATAATATTTTTTTTTATTAAGCATAAAATTAATATATTTTATAATGTTTTTTAAATTATATAAATTAAATAGTTAGTAAATTTTAATAATTGTTAATATATTATAGATATCAAAATATTTTATAATGTATTTTATATGAAAAAATAAAAATAAAAAATTATAATTTTATTTTAAATTATTATTATTATTATTATTATTTATAAAAAATTTAATATGTGAATTAAATATATATATTAATACATTTAAAAAACATTAAATCAAGGAAGATGGAAATAATGTTGGTTATATTTCCCAAGAACTCAACTATCCTACTTAAATATATGGGGATTTTACATAGCTATATATGAAAGCACGTAATATGAGGCTTGTGTACAGGCACAATCTCTAGAAAACACATACTAGAAGAAAGGGAGTAAATAGTTCAAATAAAAAAATACATTAAGAATCTTCAAAGGATGGAAATAAGAAGTGGGAAGCGGAAAGTGACAAGAAGGCTACAAGCACATCACACTACTGAAAATATCCTAAAATACAATGCAACATTGATGTCCACACAAAAGAGGTATTGGCAAATATGATCGTAAAGAACTATTAAAAGAATGTGAAAATGAAAAATTGCATAGCCACATATTCAACTAATTAGGTGGAAATAAGCTTAGACATGGATGATGTTATTTTTTTCACATCAATGTAGAAGTGGGTGAATTTAAGCAGCCTTTAGCAACAAGAAGAGAAGAACATGATTAAGTTCTTTCATATTAACATGCAAGTTAAGAAGAAAAAAAGTGATGTGATATTCGACTTTGGATCATAGGTGAATATCACTGTAGTGGATTTGGTTCATGGTTCAAAAATTTAGACTAGAGGTTCATTACCATCCTATCGATATCCATGAGTGACTAGAGGTTCATTACCATACTATCCATATCCATGAGTGACTAGAGGTTCATTACCATACTATCCATATCCATGAGTGATTTTCATGAAGAGTTTGTCATCACTTGCAATGTACTTAATAATAAGAGTCGGTCATCACTTGCAATGTACTTAATATCTATGGGGGAATTTGTTTCTATCACATAATAAATATTTCAAACCCAAAGATAATTTGATAATGTATGTGCATTTATTACAGACATTATGATAAACTTAACTATCATCTCTTTAACAAGCATATATTAAGTAATGCTAACAATAGGTTTGTGCTTAAGATGTGGTCATGAACTTCAACTACAGTAATACAAATAACATAGCCCAATCATAAAGATAATTTTAGCTATCAAGAAACTGCACCAACATAGTACTTTTGTAGAACATGTATCTCTCATTAATACTATTATCTCAAATAGGGAGGTTATATTTTTCTTCATTTTTTCTATTCTATATCGCCTTAGAGAATCAAGAAACTTATTATCAAAGCATGTGTGATGCATAAACGATGGTATTCCAACATGGATCTTAAGTCTCAAACAAGATTCGTCATATATCGCTCAATCCCGACTTCCCCTTTTCTTATTCTAGCTTGCAGCTTGAGACTCCTCCTCCATTCACAAATTTAAAATATAAGTCACAAGGTAGTTGTTGCATATAAGAAAATTTATATTTGATAAGAAAATTTGGATACTCTGTTATATTTTTTTCTACAAATGTGATGGCAAGTGTTCCATGAATGTTGGAAATTTCATGGTTAATCTAGGGTACGCTAAATGGAAATTTAAACTCTTTTGTACAAGATCAATAAAGATATTCTCAATAGCCAACACCATGGAGCAAGACATATTCATTGATTCCACAGTTTCTACCAAATCTCTCTAAGTGTTGGAGTTTTTTTCTCAATTTGACTTCTTTTTACTGCTCTTGAAGTGATGAAGGGCACCACTGTTACATATAGGAGCATTTAGACACTCAGAAATACAATGAGCACTTATTATATTAAACAATATTTAATAGGTCAAGAACCCACAAATAAAATATCATACTTAGTGAGTATGAAATCAAATCAACATAAAATGGTTAACGACATCCATATAAAATCCTCATCAATATAGAAGTAGGATTTGTACAAAAGCTAGGTTCATTATAGTATGATCTTAAGATTATTCAGGTTGGAAAGAAGAGTACCTAAATAAAACATAACATAGAATAACATATTCTCAAGAGAAAATCTTCATGCATATTTAACTTCAACATAGGCCTCATGATTTTTAAGGCTCAAGGAAGTAGTAATGTAGTAAGATTTCATTGTAGCATGGTCATTGCCTTTTGTTGATATTTTTTGTCTTTCAACAATTGTCCAAGAAGTATTAATAAGATTTCATTATAGCATGGTCCTTGACTTTTGTTGATATTTTATGTCTTTCAACAGTTCTCTAAGAAGCATTAATTAGTGCTATATGTTGTTTCCTTACGGAGTTTCCTTTGCAACATCTGGTGCAATTTCTAGTACTATGGATAACTTTGACTAGTAGTATGCATATAAGTTATTTAAGGTGATTGGCTAACTTATACTATCCCTTATAGTACTCCACAAAATTACAACTATAACATTACCACAATACCACTAATACAGGGAATTAGTGGTATTAGTGGATTAACTATTAGTGAAATAGTTAATCCACTAATTCCTTGAAATAGTTAATCCACTAACACCACTAATTTCCTATATTAATGGCGGGAATATTTTTGGATTTTCAATAATTAATCCATTGTTTTAATAGATTAGCTATTGCAAAATATCCATTGCATTATACCTTAAATATTGCATTATACTTTAAATGTATATTAGAAAATATATTTAAAAATATCTCTATTTAAAAATATCGAACTCTCATCTTGATGATAAGTTGAAGAAGAAACTGACCCCCTCCTGTGAGGTCATTCCGAGAATTTATGGGCTTCCTAAGATTCATAAAGATGGGATTCCCCTTAGACCATTGGATCCCCTACCTATGAACTGGCGAAATATGTCGCAAAAATTCTAAAGCCTCTCATTGGGAACATGGACTCCATAAAAGATTATAGTGATTTCATTAAGCGTATAAAGAAGAGAGGGTGGAGGAGAGCGACATCCTGGTAAGCTTTGATGTGGTTTCACTGTTTACCAAAATCCCCTTAGATGAAGCAGTGAGGGTTATTAATGAGGTCACGGATCCTGAAACAGCTAAGCTTGCTGAAATTTGTTTAAGATCCACCTTCTTCAGCTTCCAAGGAGAGTTCTATGAGCAGTTATCTAGTGTTGCAATGGGATCGCCACTCTCACAAAACTTTGAAGAGAAAGCTCTAGCCTCCTTTCCCTTAATTCCAGCTTGGTGGAAAATATTTGTGGATGACACTAACATAAAGTGGTCGCATGGTAGGGAAAATATTAACAAATTATTCAATCACCTCAACTCAATTTCCTCAGAAATTAAGTTTACCAGGCAGATGGAAGAAAAAAAGAGCATTCCTTTCTTGGATGTCCTAGTTACCAGAAAGGAAGATGGAACATTACGGCAGCTACCTTCATGTTGACTCTTACCATCATCCTGCTCAAAAAATTGACGTCCTTAGCACTCTTGTTGTTAGAGCCCTGAGGATATTTGATGAAGAGCACCTTGAAGAAGAAATATCTCACTTGACATCTATTTTCTTGGGTATAGGGTATAAGGAAAGAGATATCAGAAAAGCAATAAAAAAAATCAAAAATTATTGTCGTATCCAAGAGACACCAAGATCCTCAAGGGAATGGTGGAAGGGTTTTTCTACCATACATTAAAGGTGTGACAGATAAGATTGCCAGGGTTTTGGGAAAGAGTGACATTTTTTCTCAATTATCAACAGAAGGAACCATTAGACAAAATATGCGCTCAGTTAAAGATAGCATTAGTCAGGGGCAGCTTAAAGGTGTTTACAAGATTGACTTCTCATGTGGGAAGAGTTCTATTTGTGAAACTAGGCACTCTCTTCAAAAGCGTCTGAAAGAGCATGGTGCTGATATTAAGCATGAGAGGTCTCAAATCTCAGCTCTTGCTGATCACTCCTTGAAAACAAAACACCACTTGCATCTTGAGGATGCTAAAATCATTGCAAGGGAGGAACACTATTAGAGACAGAAGATTAGAGAAGCGGTGGAGATTATAAAACGCCCTCATAACATCAACAGGGACGAAGGATTCGAGATTAGTGACAGTTGGTGGCCTCTTATTAGACAAATTTTCTCCTTGGGTTCGTCCTCTTCCCAGGTGTAATGTCGCATGTTTGATTCTTCTCCTTATCAGTAATCAGTTTAGGGTCATGTCATCACTTAAATCTTATTATTTAACTCACCCGTAATTATTATTGTGTTAATTAATTTTTAGTCTATTCATAGAAATTACTTAATTAATAATTATTTTCAGAGATCGGCAGTATAATTTTAAAATAAAATTAATTTATGAATATTAAAATTAAATTAAATTAAATTCATTAGTAGAATTAATATTTATTAATCATTATCATTTATTTAGCAACATATTCTTATATTATTATTTAGAATTAATAAACATAGGTCCCATTTATTAAACTACACTTAGATTAAAATTTAAGCTATAAATTAAATATCCCTAGGTTTAAATTAAAAAAAAAAAAATTAGACATATAATAAGAAATTAATATAAATGATTTTTTAATAAATAATAAATAAAATCTAATTATTATATTTTAATTTATTAAATTTAATTTAGACACTTAGGGTTTCTTATTAAATAAATAATCTTCAAAATCTAAATATTTATTTTAAAATTTTTATTATTATTAAAAAAAATTAATAAAAGATTTTTATTTATTATTAAAATTAAAAATTTATAAAGAATTAAATATAATTTATTTAAATAAATTTATCTATTTTCGGCTCCTATCAATCATCACAATCCTTCACTATTTATACCTTGACCTTTTGCGACCTTCTTTCATTCTTCATTCTCTTCCTGAAATGGATCCCCATTGGGATTCGAAACGTCGACCAATGTTTTATGATACCTTGGAAATTTTGGATTCTGCAATTAACAACAACCATAGAAGTTTGAGAACCACTTTTTAAATAAACAATATAAAATGGTAAGGGATTCTGGAATAGTTAATCCATTAAAAATTATCACTTACGCAATTCTTTTTTCCTTGTCCTGAAAAGAGGGACTCACACAAAGAACCAAGCCTAGCTCGAAGACTATGTTCCTCAAGCCTAGCCCAAAGTACTTCCTCGCGAAGTATGTCACCTCACCAGATAGACTACCATGAAATTCCACCCTCGACTAGTACAAATCCTTCTCTTATATGCCCTTATCTTACATGATATTAGGGAAGAGAATTCCTTTTTCTATGACCTTGACACGACATCGGTAGGTTTGATATGGAAGTACCAGTCAGGCACACTTTCCGTTGATCCCTTCCTTCTGATGGCCCTAGCTCCGTCAGGAAATAAATGGCGCGTATATAAATGGTGTAAACCCTTCATGCTTGGTATACTTGATACAACGAGAAACTAGGACTGCCGGCAGCCACGCCAAGTACATATGGCGACCGCCCCTCTAACGGGAGGGTATCCATTGAGACTCAAAGCCAATGCACAATGTATATTCTAGAATAGTTAATCCATTAAAAAAAATGGACTAACCATTTAAAATCCAAAAATATTCTTGCCACTCACACTGACAGATAGTTGAAGGTCGCTGCATGCTTGTCTGATCATAGACGGGAGAAAACGAGTGGTACAATATTGTCTACAAAAAAGCATGAGATCGTTCATGAGATTGATGGAACTTCTGATCTATAGCTAGAAAGGATTAATGTTTCCTAACACGAATCGAGTTATGGATGTTTCTGCCTCATTTTCCAGCTTCAGGACTCGCAAGCTCACAACTATCGTCTAAAACCATAAGCACAGATCCATTTTATGCATGCCTTGATACTTCGAATTTCGAGGTGGCATATATAATGTTTCACGTATGCATCTTGAAACGCGTATAAATCTCATTTTACATGGTAAATGTTACGTTTTAAGATGGGATTACTGTCTCCATGTTTGATTAGTTCACATGCCTACGTGCTCTATATAGGACACTTTAAAACATGGTGTAATAAATGAGAAGTGGGTATCAACTAAAATTGTTGATGTATATCATTTTAAAGCAATAGTAAACAAGAGCCATGGCAGTTGTGGAAGTCCCTACGGAGAAAGGGAAGTTCATGTAAAATAAACACAGAATGAGAGCTAGAACTTTTATTTCGCAATTAAAAAATCATTGGGTGAAATGGGCCCACTTGCTTCAGAATGAGGGGTTAGAATTATTATTTAGAAATTAAAAAATCGTGGGGTGAAATGGGCCTACTTGTTTCAGAGGGGTCTCCAAAATTATACATGATATTTAATATCTATAGGTATCCTTACACCATTGAAGAAATATAATGTAGCAGATATCAATTCAACTTAGAAATATCCTTAAACCATAGAAGAAATACAATGTAGTAGATATAAATTCAACTTAGAAAAATACATTATTTAAAGCATGTAATTATTGGTTGTGTCATTTTTAGTGGCATTTAGTTTCATCTAAACTAAATGAATGTTCTAGGTTGTCATTAAAGAATATACCAGTGAGATACTGTAATGAAAATTGAAACTAAATGAAATTTCTAGCTTGTCATTAAAGCATATACCAGTGACACACTGTAATGAAAAATCAATTCTAATTGGAGTAATTTGAACTAAGGTTATGCAGATTCCAACTAGTTCTATTTCTCAGCATTTAGTATCTCATTAATCTCATTCCGTTCCACAGGACCTTATTTCTGTCTCTTTTCAAATGTATCGAATCATTATCTCTTATATATAAGGATTCGTGTTATGAAAATATCTCATTATAAGAATATAACACCTACAATGTATCACTATGAAAAACTGAGAATGTATTAAAGGATTGACAAGTGGGAATCATGCATAACATCATTGATGGGGACATCGTTGGATTAGATAGGTGGACACTGACCAAATATATAATATGAAAATCGGGTATAATATGCAGATCGCTATAGAAAAAGATCATCGACCAACTACTCTGATGAATTCTCTGATTATTCATGGCCGTTTATATATAATATGCAAATAGCTATAGATGAAGATTGCAACGCAAACGCTGGAACAAATGAAATGGACATAGAGGTGGAAATGGATGCACAAAAGCTCAGGCATAAATGGAAAGTGAAGAAATCAGCAAATAGTGCAACCCCTACCATGCCATCCCCATAAGATCTGAAGAAAATATGCAAGGAAAATATACTGCGAGTATGGAATATCTTAATACAAAGAGTAAAGTCCAAGAAAACATTAGAAAAAATGAAGTGAAACATTCTCATGCACAATAGTACACAAAGGGAAAGGGCTCTAAGATAATGAGATGCAGTTGAGAAAGAGGTAGAAGGCTATATCATGTCCTTCAACAACAAAGGATGGAATTAAACTGATATATGTGTGAAACTTTCAGGGAGTAATGTAAAATAACGTTTAATGGGAAGTCAAATTAGGGAGTAATGCAAAATAATTATTAATGGGAAGTCAAATTACAGGCCCAAATTCAAAATTTGTGAGTTTTAGATTTTAAGATTTGGTATTTTCCATAACCAAACCTGGTATGGATACTCATTCTTTGGATTTTTGAGAATGTTCCATTATCATGTTAAACTTTTTTACTTTTGAAAAGCTTGTGTGTCTAGGTTTGGATACTGACTCTTTGGCTCTCTGAGTTAATTTTAGTTTCATGTTAAAATCTGTTATTTTTAAAAAGCATGTATGGAAAATTAATTTTGTGGATATAGTTCCAGTTTCTCCAACCTAAAAAATCAGAAAACAAACAGTAAACAATTCCATAACTAATCCCTCAATTTTCCAAAGTTTAATTTCCATTCATAAATGAGTTATATTATATATAATAGATAACTTGTTGGTAGTATTAATAGAATTCCTTTTGATTACGTAGCAGTTATAGATATTGACTATGCCTCCAAATTAACCTCAAACATTTACTTGTATCTTCCCTTTTAAATTGCTCCCATACAAGCTTTTGAAATTTCTGCCATATAGATGGACTAACAAAGTGTGAGTGGATCCATCGTAGAAGAATGGTTTCAACCAGAAGAGCCAACATAAATATGGTTTCAGCAAGAAAAACCAGCAAAAATAGTTCCACTCTACTGATTTATACTCTACTTACAAAAGCTGAGCTAGGGAATGCTCTAGTAATTTCTTAGTATTTCATTTTAAATTTCTCCCATACATGCTTTTGAAATTTTTTTCATATAGACGGACTAACAAAGTGCAAGTGGAACCAGGGTAGAAGAATGGTTTCAACCGAAAGAGCCAATAGAAATATGGTTTCAACAAGAAAAGCCAGCAAAAATAGTTCCACTCTACTTACAAAACCTGAGCTAGGGAATGCTCTAGTAAGTTCTTAGTATTTCAGTATGTGGACAGTATTTCAGTATGTGGATTTGAAAGAGATATTTTTGTCTATATTTATGCTTTGAGAAGTACAAACTAGTACGAACTTGACAAAGGGAAAAAGATTGGAAAAATAACATCAATTTATTTTTATTTTTCAGGAAAATGAAGATTAATAGAAATTTGTATACTTGACCCACCTTCTACCTTTGAATAAGTCAATCTAATGATTTAAATTCAGTCTAATGATCCCTGCTAAGTACCTAAGTTTTGAAATTATTCCTACTGAGTACCTCAGTTTTGAAATTATTCCTACTGAGTACCTAAGTTTTGTAGCTGCAGCTGAAAACTTGAAGAGCTCTTGCATTTGAATAAGTCCTTGAGTTTTTTAGTTGTAGTTGTAGCGTAAAATTACCCTCATCGAGTCCATGAGTATTTTAAGCTAGAAGAAAAATATTTAGAATCATTGGTGCAAGCACCTGCAGGAAATGAAAGAAAATTCATTCTATTTTGGTTTAAAGGAAATTACAACTTTAAAAAGACAGGAAAAAGGGGAAAAGCATTGCATCCCATTCGAAGTAATATCAGTGTGCTTGTGGTGATCCAGAACAAAGGATCTCCATATCCCTATTGATCAAGATTTCACAATTACGTTTTCCTTCAACGCCCATTCAAAAATTCGACCAACTATTCCAATGGGCTACTATGGCAATCTAATAGTCTTCGCCTATGCTACCACAAAATTAGGGTATCTCACAGAATGACCATTTTCCTTCACTACCAAATTAATTAACGAAGGGAAACTGATGGTGAAGGAATATTACCTGCGATCTTTCATCAACTTCACGAATCTCAATGCTTTTCCAAACATATAGTTCATGAAGAAGAAGAAGAAGAAATCAAGGCTAAATCACGAATCACTTGCAGCATTTTCCATGTGCCAATGTTCATGGCAGATGGCATGTCAAAGGGCCACCACAAACATGGCAGAAGGCTAACATGCAAGAGTTTCTCTTCGCACTAGACACAATAGTGCAGAACACAAAATTTAACATGAAACTTTGAAACTTTGGTTAAATTTTCTTGGATTTTATATGAATTAATAGGCAAGACAAACTTTTCCTAAAGTTATAAATTACTAAACAAAACATCAAAATTTCGTTAAAGTGAGGTACCTTCTTGTATTTCCCTTTCCGAATTTCGATTAAATTTTTTGTATATCTAACATTACCTCAGGGCAAGTGAAGATTTCAATAAGAGGTGGAATTCAAAACTTTTTGGTTAAAATGTTAGTGAAACCAAATTGCTACAGAAAAATTTGGTTAAAATATTAGTGAAACCAAATTTCTACGAAAAACTTTGGTTAAAATCTAATAGGAAGGAGAAATGTTTGTTCAAAGAACAAGTTAATTTGTGGTCAATGCTCTACTTATAGTTAGAGTCACGAAGGTAGGGACTAATAACATGCACCGTTAGTTGTTCTTGCCACAACGGTAACTGGAACATGCAAGCGAGGAGCCTCACCCGGCCTATCCTCTCCTACCTGCTCTTAGAAGGGCCAACCACCCCCACATCATATATTGCCTCCTAAATGGGTTTTGTTGTATTCAGTAAATGCCATGGTTTGGGGGAGTCGATGTTAGTGTCTACATCGTTAAATGGAGGGGTTTTTTTGTCCGCATAGAAATATAAGGTTTATTGATTTTTTAATTTGTGGCTTCATAACATATTACTTCTTTCTATGAAGCCAAATGTAATTAAAAATGGGCACAACCCATCTAGATCTAGATCTAGCTCTATCTATATAAAATCTCTATTTAAATGAGATTTTGTTATTGCCTATATTCTATGTGCTTAACCTAGTGTTCACATTAAAACATTATTTAAATGTGTTAAGAAAGTATATATTTATATGGTCACTATCTTCACCAGGGTTGTAGAGTTTCATAGATATGCAGGGTATAACCAACCCTAACTGTTTAATCCTTTAGAAAGGCCATTTATTCATAGACATTGTTTTAGTAGATTTGTCTTAGTTTCTATGGCAAGCATGAAGTTTTAGACTTAATCGTCTCACACGATACCACACTTATGAAAATGTTGGTTTCATCCTCCATCTCTTTTATATTTTAGTACCTATTTTAGTTGGATGAATGAAGAAATATTGTCATGAAGAAATATTTTCAAATTCATCTTTCTGGATGGTATGTTCAATAGTAACCAATGTGAAGGATATACCAATTATAATAATTGAAATCGTGTTCTCCATTGAACTAAACTCGATTAATATAGGTTTCCGATCAACTGTCGTGCAACCACTCATAGATTGTAGCTACAAAATCAAAGGTTTCATGATTGGGCTTGGCCAACAAGACATTTCTAATGGACCATGGATCTTCTACAACTAGTTATTTTCATTTAGTATTTTCTTCTTGATGTAGGTTTTCCACCTCTAATATGGCTAGACAGATGCATAAATCCATCTCATCCAATGGTGGTCGAGGATATTCGCATCCTATCTATGTGGCTTTCTTTAGTGCCTTTCACATGTTAAAATTCAAATACACAATTAAAACTATTAACCCTTAAAAGCTAAAAATCCTTATAAAATTTTAAAAGTATGGTTATATGTTATTTCGAAACACATATGCAAATGTAGAAAAAATCAAGGCACTCTCAGAGGGAGATTAATGAAATTTGAGATGTAAGAGTATTTGAAAGATATTTTCCACATAAGAGAAGGTTGACACTCACAAATTTTCATAGAACGTAAAATAAAGGCTGTGAAAATTCAAAAGATGTCATCAAATTTTCATTTGATGGGCAGAGGGGATTTGAAATTCCAGGTTTGGCCCTATCGATTTGTGATAGATCAATTCCATCCATAGGTGTTGCTCCTATTTATTTCTATGCTACTATATGTTGTGCTTAGAATATTCTTTTGGAGAAACAGAATCCCAACTGAGATTAATGCTCGCATAAATCGCATAAACTCACCTTTGGAAAACTCACAATATTAATTTATGGTACATCATTCAAGGTCTATGGAAATCAACCAACTGTACAAAGCCTCTATTTCCACCCAATCTATATTCCATTGTAGCCAAGACAATCACGAAGAAGCTAAATATGGCCTCTTCCATGATGGAGGCTCAACAACGATGTCTTTGGACCATTTTCCGAGTTATTTCCTATGTATTTAGATGATCCTAATTGGTGAAAACATCATGTTGCTCTCATTACTCGCACCAATATCAAAGAATCATGGGCCAAGCTATGCTCACAATCAATATTTGTTTTACATATTTTCTGATTTAGAAATTTTACTCTAGAAACAGAAGGATAGCTAGCATGGATATGGTCAGGCCATAAGCATAAGGCCTATTGGCGTTGCAGAAATTTGATTCTTCCACATTTATTTCAGGTCCACTTGAACCCTAGCCGCAAAGCTATCACTTTTCTCATTTTACATAAGTGTCAACGATTTTTTTCATCTTTTATAGCATATATATAAGATAAATAATAAATATGATGAGTATTGGGTAACTATATGTAGATGTTGACCAAATCAAAGTAGTAATGGAATTATTGTCTATCTCATGCTCTCAAGACCTCTCACAGCCTTTGTTAAGTGGACGTGTATTACATAATTGTTTCCATCATAACGTTCTTCCAAATTTGCACTATTGCTCTCTTGCACATTGTAACCTAATGGGTTAAATGAGTCTGCCTTTCTAGTTTTCTTCTAACACTCATTAGAGTCATACTTGGAATTTTTTTTTAAAACTCTATCCTTCCTTAACTGGGTACTCTACACAATCCTTAAGATGTTGGATTTTCCCTTTTTCCATCACAATTCTTTGTTTCATTCACATACTTTATCTCCTCCACTTACAACTACTCCGAGTTGAGGCTTGCACACATTTTTTACACTCTCAAGGTGTCTGCCTTTGGTTTAACTCAATAGTCTACCTCAATTTTTTTATGACCACACAGAATAAAATAATCCACTTTTCATAAAATAAAATAAAAAATCATATTTTTTTTTATTTTCTTCTGTTGTCTACATTTTGGGGGGTTTTAGTGCTTTCCTTTTATTAGAAAAATAGTGGAATCCTGATCTATGCTTCACTTGGATAAACATCTTCAACGCTTGGTGATTCTTCTAGAAAATCACTCTATTGTTCAACACTGAAAAAGGCTTGACAACTTTACATTCGCAAAATAAGAGTCTTTAGTCTATTGAGTTATGGTAGCTCATGAGGTATTCTTCACTAGATTTGTGCCTTAGCTTGTGAATAATATTAATCAACCTTGTAAATGGTTACTTAAATGGAGTGAGTAATTAATAAACTCCTTCCCATGTTTTAACTTAGGAAAAGTACATTTGATCTGTTGTATTCTTTTGTTGACTTATTGAATCACAGTCTAAAGTTATGAAGGTAAATAATTTTATTGGCCAAGATCTGAGCCAATGATCTCAAGAGATGAGATGAGGGTTTTATTAGAAGGCGTAAGGGAATGCTTCCTTCATTGAACATGTTTTTCTTAAACTTTCTCTCCTTTGCCTACAACTACTTCCAAATGAAGCTTTCCACACATAGGACTCCACCTTCTAAAGGTATACAACTTTTTTCTAGCCCATAACTTCATTCCATATTCATTCTAATCAGAGAAAAAGAAGAATCCCCTTTACACAAGAGATCATCTTTTTGCATTATTTTAATTTTTCTTCTTGCTATGTGGTTTTTTGGTGGTGGATTTGGGGTGGGAGGGGTTTTCTCAACACTCTGCTTTGATTTGCAAAGCAGTGTAATCTAATCTATGATTCACTTGTACAAACAACTTCAACACTTGGTGAGTTTCCTAGAAATTCACTCTATTGTTCGACACTGAAAAATACTTGACCACTATACCTTCACAAATTAAGATTGAGTCTTTACATAGAAATTTTCTTTTCACCATTGAGGCTAAGTGATTTGGCTCCATTAATCTTTCTTTGAAGAATATATCGTTGGGATCATTTTCTCTTTCATCTGTTATAATATCTTTTTGATGAATTTGATAAGGTTGAATTAGAATATTTTCTAGATCCTATAGATCTTATTTTGGAATCTTTACTTCCATCCCATTTATTTTTCCACTTCAGTGACATTTTCATCTCTTCTAGTTGAATCAACAACAATTATTTTTTCACATGGCTCTACTCTTCTTGATACTTTATCATCCTCTCATTGAGATTTCTCACAATCTTTTCTAGGTTGACATGTAATACTAATTTTTGTTTCCATTTGAATTCCCTTCCAAATATTCACTATTGATCTCTTTCACATTGTAGTTATGGTCTAGTTTCTATTATTTGGCTTAAAAGTTTGTATGTTTTCTTGTAACTAATATAACGTAGTTTTTATATGGTTGATGCTTGAAATGTTAAACATTAATGTACTATGGATTTCATTTCTATCTTCATTGATGTAAAAATATGTAGTTTTTTATATATTCTACAACTAATTTGGCATTAAAGATATTTTTATGAATATAAATGCAATATACTCTCTCTCTCTCTCTCTCTCTCTCTCTCTCTCGATATATCTATATATATATATATATATATATATATATATATATATATATATATATATATATATATATATATATATATATATATATATATATATATATATATATGATTCATGGGGATTTCAGAAAATTATGCTCTTGAAAATCTCACTCTCAAACACTCTCTGACTCCATGCAACCCTGGATGTACCCTTTATTATGTGGTTGTGATATTAGGGTTTTGATAATTCATATTAGAAATATTAATTATTTAATGTATTATAATAGTTATAATATTCTATGTGGACTTTTATAATAAGTCTCTATTTTAGGTGTTGCGTCACCCTCAAAATAAGATTAGAGCCTTACTTGAGCAAGCAAGATGTTGTATCCTTGATCCAAAATATGCAGTGTTTGTTTGGAAATTATATATATAGAGAGAGAGAGGCGTTGCTTCACCCTCAAAATAATATTAGAGCCTTACTTGAGCAAGCAAGATGTTGTAGTGTTTTTTTGGACGTTAGAGAGAGAGAGAGAGAGAGAGAGAGAGAGAGAGAGAGAGGGAGAGAGAGAGTGATGGGGAGAGAGAGAGAGAGAGAGAGAGAGAGTCATGGGGGGAGAGAGAGAGAGAGAGAGAGTGTCATGGGGAGAGAGAGAGAGAGAGAGAGAGAGAGAGTCATGGGGAGAGAGAGAGAGAGAGAGAGAGAGAGAGAGAGAGAGTCATGGGGATTTTGGAAAATTATGCTTGTGACAATATCACTCTCAAACACTCTCTAACTCCATACAACCTTGGATGTACCCTTTATTATGTGGTTGTGATATTAGGGTTTTGATATTTCATATTAGAAATATTAATTATGTAATGTATTATAATAGTTATAGTATTCTATGTGGAGTTTTATAATAAGCCTCCATTTTCTGCATTGCTTCACCCTCAAAATAAGATTAGAGTCTTACTTGAGCAAGAAAGATGTTGTATCCTTGATCCAAAATATGCAGGTTCTGTTTGGACATTATTTTTTAGCACTTTGATTAAACAATTGATTTTCTATTGTACTTAACAAGGAATTGTATTAGCAAATGTGGTTAGGAGGATAGACTCCTGAAATTTTTCATAGTTGTTTGTGATAAATTTACATTCAAATCTTATTAAATGTTTTTGATAATATCTTCTCAGTATTTTTCTTATATAGACAAATTCTTCTTGATGTATAGTGCATGAGTGTCTAAGAGACATGATTATTTCCAAATCACCATGACCTTGCATAAGTAGTGATTTAAATATGATTAATATTCATTATGTGCATTAAATGGAGATGATACAAGAGGAACAGGTACAAGAGACATATGTGGGAAGATGGCTAGGAGTATTGTAGAGGAAGGAGGTGTGTGCCCACCAAATGTAGGGTTCAATGTCAGTTGATAGTAATTTATTTTGAGGGAGGTGTGTGTGCCAAAGGGGCTTGGGAGATCTGTGAAGGACGTGAAGCAGCTCTCTCATTTTTGACAATTCAAGAACCTATGTTTCTTCCATGTAAGGTCAACTATACTCCTTATGGGTGGTTGTATCTATCTTGGGATGAAGGTATAGATCATATTTGATCCTTCTATATATCATCATCATAATACCATTTGCTAATCATTTTGGAGCTCGGAGGGCATATGGCCACCGTGAATGAAGGTTATGAAGGAAGAAACCTTTCATAGCTTTCTAATGAATATGTGTCCCCGATGATGGGTGGTGAGATCACTCAAAATGTCGGACATTAGTAAAATCGCACACAAAATTTATCTAAAATCTCACAGAAACTATATTTACAGAAGTTCTGGGTGGAGTGAATAAATCAAGAAGTTTTTGTGAAGTCTATTTTCATAGGTGGGGGAAAACAATAGTCAAAATTTAATGTGATGCAAGGTAAGGGGAAGTTTGTGTTGATATTTCACAACCTACAAGGGAATGATAATGTAAAATTCAAATAAGCATGATTTGTGAGGGAAATACAATCGTAGAGAAAGAAGTTAGAGATGGTTGGTATTTAGATAAAAATAGGTTACAAGGTATTCTGCCCCATAGGTGTTTCCTTTAATTTGGAAGCAAGTAAATCCACCTGAACTAAGAAGGTGTGATATCCTATTTAGAGCAGGGTTTTAGAAAGTAGTTCAAGTCAACTTGGACTTGGTCAACTCAATTATGTTAACTAGTGGTTGTTTCTTCTTGTCCTCTTGTCCTCCCCCCTCCATGCAATTTACCTCACAACTATTTTATTGAGCATTTGGAGTAGCATTTATTTATAGTAAGCTTGGAGAGATGGTTTGGAAATGATATTGGGATTTTTACAATGGATTTGTCATCTTAGTGAGTTGGCTACAAACCATCTTCAAATTTGGAGGAGTTATGTGGTAGATTCTTGTGCCCACTGCACATTCGTCTCATTCCCAGGTATGATTTTTCTCTCTTTAAATTACATATTGATGATCTGAAATCCGTCAGTATTTTTATTTCGTTAAATTGCAACTCTGAAATATTTCCTTTTTTAGACACATTAAAATTTTTCTTTAAGTTTACATTTTACATTCCTTCTTACCTATTTTCATATTAATATAGGGTTTACAATGTTACATGTTTGAATTTGTATATTTCCATGCATTTAAATACATGTTGATATTAGTGCATTTCCTCCAATTTTGCAAGGAATATAAATGTTGTCTTCTAAAAAAAGCTACATATGAAGTGCCTAAAAATTACCATAAAATTTTGAAAAGGCTCGACTCCTAAACATGTTATAAAGACATCCCAAAAATGCTCTGTTGTTATATGAGTTTTATACTATTGAGACAAGTTGTTTTAGATTTTCCAATCGAGTGGAACATATGGCTTTTGTCAACCTTGGTTGGCACAACTCTCGCTACATTGTTTAAGGAATTTTATACTAGTTTTCATCTATAAAGGCTTGTTAGCACTTTTGGATTTTCATCTTGGAACTTTTTCTAATTGAAGGTATAACGCCTCTATGGAAAAAATTGAGATTTCTCTGGATTACCACTTTTTGCAGCTTATAATGGTTATTGGAAATAACATCTCTCCCATCCAAGGAGACATAGATTCCAATGGGAATGTCAATCACATATTGATATTGATTAGTCAAACATTCTTGTTTCCTCTTTATTTGTTAATAACTTACATAATATATTAGTGGGTGCACTTTTTTTGTTTGTTGAGTTGCCTTTTTTATTAGCTTTTCATTTCTCAAGTTCACAAATCTCTTGAGTCTTGTTTCTTTTCTTCTCATTTTGTTTCTTGAATAATTTGGGTAGAATGTTGAAAGTTGAAACAAGATTTTTAGATAGCAAGATCAATAAATTTCATATTTCCTAAGAGAAACCTATTAGGAAATGGGTGTAGTGAGTATTACACACCCAAGTGGATAACCTCTAGGAAAAACAAATTCTCCCATTTTATTCATTGACATAACCCAGTGAGTGTTATTCACTAACATGTGTTTTGTAAAGGCCTCGTCCTTATTCCAATTCAACTTCATCCACCAGGTTGTAGAGGATTTCAAGCCTAATTTCATGAAGAGTAAGTTGGGGATGATCACCTTGACCTACTCAATGAGATTTATAAGAAGATTGGCTTCCTTGAATTTTTTTTTTGGTTAGGGAAATAGACTCATTCCCATGTTTGAGCATCAAAAATTTATTTTATATTATTAATTCCTCTTTTGAAAAATGAAAGGACCAAGAACAATGTTGTCTTGACTTTTATTTCATAAAGTAGGATGGAGCCACCATAAAGAGTGATCATTCAAAATAAGACAACTTCAAAGCCTTAGAATTTCCAGTTCAATCTTTTAGGAAACCTTCTAGGCCATCCAAATGATCCAAGCAATAAAATTCCCTTTCATATTCACAATGGTTGGGTTAACATTAAAAGTCTGTAAATTTATGTTTTGTGAGTGTGACCTTCATTGTTTTGCATCCCTAGCAACTTGCAAAACTGGAAGCAGACATGCACCAACTTCCTGTAAGGGTTATGGTGGTAGAGGTACTCTTATTATAGGTTCGCCAGATGAAGGGCCTTCAAATCTCAAATAAAGAAGAACAAAATTGAGTCTGCAACAAATATCTCAAACGTTTAGATAACTAGGACTCCAAAACCACACATGTTTCTTTCTTGACAAATATTCTGCAAATATTTATCAATAAGATCCACCATATTTATGGATACATTTATGGAAAAAAATTATGTACCATGCACTTAGCCAGCTTGAAAAATCTATAATTTGTTTTACAAAAATATAAAATCTTTGAATTATTTTCTGCAAATATTTATGAGTATTTGTGCCATGCAGTTATTATGCTTGACAAATATCCAAATTTTTCTACAAAAATATAAAACCTTTCGTTTGAATGTAACTGGACTCTGGTGTGGGAATATTACAAGAAATAGGATTGGAAAAAGGATGGGGAGACAGTGCAGATAATGTCTTGGATATGATTCATTTGTTGTTGGAGATCCTTCAGGAGCCCAATCCATTGAATTTGGAAATGTTTCTAGGAAGGATTCCTATGTTTTTTAATTTTGTGATTATTTCACCTTGTCGTTACTTTGGAAAGAAATTTTAGGAATGCGAGACACTGATGGAAAGGTTAAAAAAAAAATTATAATTTCAATGCCCATTCCATGATATCCTTTCTTTATTGTTTGGTTGTATTTTGAAATTTTACTTTGATTTTGTTTTGTCTTTTAACTATAAAATTGAAAATACTTGGTATCATATCCATTTAAACAACATCCAAAACTTGAAGATAATATGATTATTATAATTTTTCCGTGTTAAAAGATATTCATGACTATTTGAAAATAGTATATTCATCTTATTATTTGAGCATAGGTGGTGTATGTACTTGACCAAGTTTGTGCATTAGAGAATGAAATGATGTTGAGAATAAAATTACATTGATTAGACATCACACCTCATGTTATTGTGGTAAAGTTCTACTCTATTACCCACATTATTTCTACTGTATTTAAATTTGCAGTCGCCTTATTTGAGAAAACCATTTTTCCCTTTTTTTTGTGCATTTAGGCTCAATGTTGTCTTTTATTTTTGTTTTCTAAGTCCTTATATTTTATATTTTTTGTTTGGTGTTTTTTGTTACAAGGTGAATCGGATGATTCCTGAAGCCCACAATACAACTTGCAATCAACGAATTCAAAAACTAGTGGAACACAAAATTCTTGGATACTTTGGGTGCCCTTTAGAACAGAAAAATGATTTTTGTGCCATTGGGTTTCTCGATTTGATGTGTGGCCTTACCTAGAAATATTTTTAAAGGTAAAAGTTGATTAACTATCAAGATTGAAATGCATAATATTTTTTCTATTTATCTTGAGTTTATATGCACATACCCTTTTCAATACTAATGCAATTCAACGTGTACATGTTGTAACTCGACTGAAAAAATAAACAAAGGACTAAAAAACCTTCTGACATTAAATTTTATCAATGTAAAAAACATATCATCATATACAAATATATTTGATGGTTTTATGCCCCTAGTACACCAAATGGAACTAATTTTGAAAGAGGTGATAACTACAAGGTAGGTTAAAGTAGAGATTTATTTTTCATTATAAGAAGTGGCTACCCTATGATTCCTTAGTTAGAAGTGACAACCTTATCCCTATTCCTCTTGTCTTCTCCAAGCCCCATTGGAGTTGGAAATTCCCCCATGCATGCTTTTATCTAGAGTTGAAGCTGGTTAACCTTGTTGTGGCTGTTGGTGATATTGACCCATCAAAGTCCAAATACAAAGAAGTAGTTGCCAAAATTGAAAAAATGCATAGACTTATCAAAGAATATAACCTGAATGGTAAATTCTTATGGATATGTGCAAAAAATAATAGAGTATAGAATGGTGGTTGTACTGCTACATATGTGACATAAGAGGTACCTATATAAATGTTATCCTTTGCCCTTGTCAAATGCTAGTTATATTTGATGAAGAATCTATACTTTCACCTAGATTAGTTAAGGTACTCTTTATAAATCAATATGGATGACAGATGTAAATAGGTGAGGGTTTTCTAACTGAAGTTAAAGAATCTAGGTACATGCTATGGCCGATATAGATGAGATATGTCATTGGGTAAAGGTTATAAATAAATAAAAGAAAAAAAAAATTGAAGCCAATACTCCCACAAGAAATAAAATAAATAAATAATATATATATATATATATATATATATATATATATATATATATAAAGATGTTTTAAGTATTAAGAGATTTGTATTTTGGTTTTCTGCATCTCTCCAAGTTTAATAAATCTAAGGTTAAGATGTCTTTATGTTGTTCAATCATTCATCTAGAAATTAATTGAATTGAGTCTATCATTGAAATCAACATTTGTTGTCTTGGTTATTTTTTTTCCTTATATGAATACTCTTCCTATCACTCTATCACAACCACAACAACCATTTTAATTATGTTTTGGAGCATTGGGAGTAGGATTTAGTGCATTTTTCAGAAAGAGGATAATTATGGGAAGTAAGAAGAAGGTTATGGGAAATGATTTCTTTGGTAAATAACTTCTCAAAATGGTCTTATTAATGTCCCTCCCTTAGGCAAAAATTCATGGCTTTTAAAGGTTTTTTTTTTCCATGTCTTTAGAGTTAATTTATCCGTGTGGTTTGGATAGTGTTCCAACCACAATGATGTTCCTTTAGGAGGGTTGTAGTTAGACCATTGTACACTAATTTTAAGTATAATAAACAATGTCATCCTTTATTGGTTTGTACAATAGCGTTGAGGGTACACTAGTATTTGTGGAGGAGAGAGATATGGTGCTATAGGGTACACTAGTGCTCTCTTTTCCATATACTATCACATGTGTAAAAATATAGACTCATTTTTATTTTTACCTTGATAAGAAAATGATGAAAATTTTTTATTTTGTAGTGAAAAGGATAACTATGTGTTGGAGCTCGACATTGAGCCCTTCAGTGCATCCTTTCCTTACCCAACACAACCATCTTCCATTGGTAATGGAGTTCAATTTTTGAACTGACATTTTTCTTCAATACTATTTCATGATAAAGAAAGCATGCAACCATTTTTGGATTTCCTTTGAGCACACAAATACCACATCCATGCCATTTTTCTTTCCCTGGTTAATATATTTCATCATTATGTTTGATAGTTAATTCATTATTCTTTTATGCACAATAAATATCTATCAAATAACATAGAAGGATGGCTAGTTGTTTTAGAGATATATAATATGAGTTGATTAAAAATTCACAGGGATATTTTGATTCTCATCTTTTTATTTCACTTCTTTAGAGAAAATTGTATATTCAAATACAAACTCAAATCAAATCAAACTATAATAGAGAATACTAATTATGAAGATGTTTCTCTCTCCACTACCTTGCAATGACGTTGCTTTTCTGAATTATACTTGAATTTCATTGATAATAACCTAGATTTATATATTGCTTTTAGCACCAAATTGACATCACACTAAACATATGAATATACCATTAAATATGACGTAAAGATGATTCAAATAATCTCACCTTTATCTTAAGCATGTGTCTGAGTAATTTATGAGGTGTGAAGTGTTATTAAAGGCACTATTTTTTTTATTTGTTTTGGTTAGAAAAGGATTTACTCTTGGTTTTATGTGAATTTAAATTTATCATATGTAGCATGTTGATAGATGGGAAAGAATAATGTGTGACATTTATCTTACAAAAATTGATGTTGAATGAAATAATTTAGAGTTTAACCAAGCTACAGCCTACCTTTGTAAAGGAAAAGTAACATCTTAAAAATCTACCTAAGAATACACCATATACAAAGTTTGAACATAAGTAATATATGGATTTTTATTTTTCATATATGTTATTTTTTATATTCAAGATATTACAACAAGAAAAATATTGATATTGTAGAAATAGTTCAAGGACCTCATTAAGGTCGATTTTTCTAATGTCATACTTGATTGATACCTTCTCATGACATGAAGTCTTTAAATATGAATTATTATGTTCCAGAAACAAATTAGATTCAAATTTTATAGATATAAAAGATAATAAAAAAAATGTAAATTCCTTCGTTTGATTGTTACTTGACTCTAGCATTGGAAGGTTACAAGAAATGTGATTGGAAAAAGGATGGGGATACAATGTTGAGAACATCTTGGATATGATTCATTTGTTGGTGGAGATCCCTCAGGCACCTAAGCCATTGACTTTGGAATTGTTTCTAGTAGAGAATCTTATGGTTTTTAATGTTGTGATTCCTTCACTTCATGGTTATAATGGGCAAGAAAATGTTTTAGGAATTTTTTACAACACACCGATGGAAAGGTAAATAATTTTTTATAATTTCAATGTACATTCCATGATATCCTCTCTTTATTGTTTGATTATATTTTGAACGTTTCTTTTGATTTTATTTTTTATTTTAAATATGAAATTGAAAATACTTGGTATCATGTCCATTTAAACAACAACCAAAACTTGAAGCTGAAATTAGTATTATATGATATTGATTGAAATCATTTTATTTGTTTGTGTTGAAAGATTTTAATTACTATTAGAAAAGTTTACTTTCATGTTGTTATTCGAGCACATGTTTTTTATATACTTGACCAATTTCATGCGTTAGAGAATGAAACTTTGTTATGAATAAAATGACAAGGATTAGACATCATACCTCATATTGTTTATTTTCAGAAGTTATCTACAACTTGAACTTTTTAGCATGTAACTTAATTGTCATGATTGTTCCTAAGCTTTCCTTGAAGGTTGAATACTAAGTTACTAAGGCGTTATTTTCTATGGTGACATTTTATTTTCTTTGTTTATATAGGTCATTTGGCCACATAGTGGCCACTATCGCTCAACTAAAGAAAACTTGTTCATGTTTCTTTCTTTTATGGGTAAAAATGGCTTTAACATTGCTAATGTTGAGGTATATGTCATATGAATCATTTATAGTATACTTTAGTTTATATTTTAAGTGTTCATTGTCTTTCATGTCTTACACTCTGCACTGTATCTTCTTTTGTTTTTAGAAAAGGAACTCAATATTGATGGTAAGCAACAAATTTTGATGAAAGATGAGAACAATAAAACTAGAGCGACAGATGCAAAATGAGAGAGAGAAGAAAATTGATCTAGTGATACTCTTAAATCCAATATCCTGCATAAGACACACACATAGAGACTGATGGTCAAGTCTTCAGAGTTGGTGAATTCACATGAAATGCCTTGGCAACACAATGATAATGTTTTGAAGTGATGAAACAACATTTCATGTGTAAATTGTAGTCCAACAAATATTAAGTTGAAAATTCATATTGTAATACTTGGCATTTCATATATTGTAATTTATGTGGTTGAAATTATTTGTAGTTGCACTTGATATTGTTTAGTATTGTAATTAAGATATGTAACTTTGTGTTTTCATATTAGATGAACCAATGCACATTATATGACATTTTTTTAATTTAGCCGCAAAATCAAAATAACTAATTTATGTTGATTAATATTGAACACATAAGATAAATATAAAACTAGTAAATTATTAGTTTATAATGATGAACACAAATAAAATGAATATATGGCTAAATTAGTCATTTATAATGATTATTAATGAAAGTAAATGAAATTAATATAAACTACTAAATTAGTCATTTATATAATGAATATGAAACTACCAAAAAATGATAAATGACTACTGCAAATGATAAATTTGTGATTACAAATGAAAACTAAAATTTTCATATATATGACTATTAGTAGCTAATTTACAGTATCTTATAACTCGACCAATATTTATTCATATTTCTTTGGTCATTAATTGGTTTCAACTGATGACTAAAATTTCCATATATGTGGCTATTAGTAGCTAATTTATAGTATCTTATAACACAATCAACATTTTGGTCAAATTTCTTTGGTAATTAAATGGTTTTCTTGGATGATCATATAGTAATATATTTTGTTGTATATTTGGTCATTAATTGTGGCCATTAATGACTAAATAAATGAATAAATTAATGACCAAATATATGACTAAATATACTACTAGACTATAAAATTGAGACAACCAATTAATGACTAAGCTAAAAATGACTAAAAGTTGGTCGTGTTATAAGATATTGTAAATTAGCTACTACTGATCACCGATTGAAAAATGGTAGTTTATATGCAAATTTTAGTCATTGTTTTAATAACTAATTAGCCATTTTGTACTAGTGGTGTGAAAAAATTGATGTACCCATTCTGGTGATGGATATTCGCCCCACATTGTAGTCCAGTGAAAAATATGCCCTCTAGGGTCATCCTTGCCATCATATTTTACTTCGAGTCTAGTATTTACTTGACCAAATCTGATTGTCATCAATCTCCGATATTCTTTCCAACTTCCAATATTTCCATTATGAGTACCCCACCATCTACTAGGTGTAGATCGCAGTGCTATGTCCAGAGCTTGAAACCTTTTTTCTTTGGGTAGTTCTCATTCAAATTCATCAAGAAACAAATTGGCATGTCCTATCCCATCATATTAAGTCAAATTACATACCTCTGCAGTGATGCAACGAAGTGATCTTGTAATGTTGTTACATCGCTTAGTAGAAAATTTGTGTAGCCTATTCTGCCATTTGTCCAATCCTTCATCAAAATATAAAAATACATGAGTTTCCCCTTTCCCAGCTTATCCTTACATCTGGAGTGGAATTGATCCAATATTCCTCTTTATTCATGAATTTGTAGATATTATCAATATCTGCATCACAATATTCATCCCGAACGGGCTCTATGTACCACACTCCTTCTGATGGGTCTAGGGGAACAATGACCCTCATATTTCCATGTTCGAACACCATCTGTATCTTCTTCATATTTATTATTGCATCAGTATCAAAATCCCAATCTAATCCAAGCAACGCTGGATATGGATTATTGTCATCTACAATCTCAATTACTTCAAAATCTGCCATAGAACGCAAATCTCAATTACTTCAAAATATGCCATAGAACGCACTCCTTCAATGCCTACTACTATACTAGTAAATCTTCCCATAGGAATAAACTTTTGTTGATTAGCCATTCTTAACTGGATTGGTGACCATTGAATCTTTGTTTTTCCCATAAGCTCCCACATCTTCTTAGGCAAGACATTGACATCAAATCCTAAATCCAGGATTACCTGATCCATGTCGTAGTCACCAATCCACGCAATTAATCTCATTTCTCTGCATGTCCTCTTCTTATGCATATGAAATTTATTTATTATGCGCGGCTCGTTGTGTGGTTCTTCCCTTCTCGCGCAGGAGTCTACTAGCGCATGGAGACTTTCAACAACCTTTTGGTCTCTCAATAACTTCATGCAGGTCTGAAAAAATTCCTTTGTCACAATAATCACCTGGGTCTTGTTCTTCTAAGGCATCAATTTCTATTAAGTCTATGGCTGCATTCTATATGTTGAAGCTCCGGGGTCCACAAAAATATTCTTTGCATCCAAAAATGTCTCCTTTTCTCTTTGCATATTGAACCCAATATTCTTATCTCCAGCCTTTCTGACCCACGTGTCATCCATAGGCTTTTGTCCTATTGTGTTATCTTCCCCTTTAGTTGTACCACTCTGGGTTACTATGTTAACATTAGGCTCTTCTTCACACGGCTCCGCAGTCATCATATCTAAGTTCTGCATAGGATGCTTATTTATTTTCTCCTGCATCTTCGCTATTAGAACAAGAAAATATTCTATTACAAATCAAAAGATCTACAATTCCTGCAAGAGGGGGTTGTTGAATTTTGACAATCCCTTGTGAAGTCTCCAACTTCTCCGCAGTTGTAACATATGATTGACCACGTCCTTGACCAATGCCTCTTCCTCATCCTCATCCTAGACCTTGGAAGCCTCCATGTCCTACTGGTGCACCATGATCTTCATGCACATGTGCCCTCAACTTGCATTTTATATGTACCCACAGTATGCTCTATCATTTACTAATAATTGTGTCAATTCTTTTCATCATGTCCTACAGAGCTACAGAAGTTACAAAAAACTACTTTGGGGTCTAAACATATTTTTTCATAAAATAACATTCTTTTGCACGATGTTGACCTGAATTTTTACACATCATACCATAAAATTGATCCTGGGTGAAACTTACTAAGCCTGCCACCATTGATGTAATCTCTAAATACAGGGCACTAATCTTTAGAATGGCCTTCTGCCTTACATTTTATACACCATACCTCTTAGCGAATTTATGATTGGATCTCCTTACCCTTATTTAGATCTTGCAACTCCAAATGCATTGTTGCTAATTTATTTTGAATCTAATGTACCCATACTTGGGTATCTGCGATTGGCGAAGATTCTAGTTTCATAGAAATTTATCTCTTATTTGATTGCTTTTATCTCCGTAATATAATGCGACTATGATTTTGGATTCTTAAATTCGGAAGTCAGTTTTGTCTTTGTCTCATCAAACTTGGCGGCCGGATGTGTCGCACAGTACTTAATATACCATTCCCATGCCCTTTCTTGCAGCGTTGTGACCAACTGCGCCTTCTTTATTTCATCATCTGTGACTTGTCACGCTTTCCATACTGCTTCAACGATAAAACAAAATTGTTCAGGATCCTCTAATCCTTAACCTATGAAAATAGGCATTCTGGCCTCATTAGCCATGTCTCTTGGGGGAGGTGGATGTGGACATGGAGGTGGAGGAAAAGTATGGGGATGGGGATGTGGAGTGAGGGTAGTAGAGGGATGGGGAATCCCAGAGGCACCCTAATGATATCCAAATTCTAACTGTGACACACCTCTAGGGATTATGAGGTTACTTTCTCCTTCTTCACTTTCAAATCCACTCAATAATGGATTGTAATCAATATCAATGAAGTTTTCATGATCCACCCTAAATATTTTACCACTTCATGTAGATCCAAAATTACTTCTTCCAAACATCAATCTGATTGCATGCACAATACACCCTTTTCACATAAAAGCATCTTAATCCACAACTTTAAAGAATTCGAGTACTTACCTCGTGGACCCTTGAAAATCATCCCTCAACTTTGTTGTAGGATACATATGTGTCTATGGCGAACTCAGTTATAAATCCTCCCAAAATACTATCTATCTAGAAATAAACAACTCTTGAGATCTTGTTATCAATCTCCTTGAGTTGCAGCAACAATTCAGGGCTCCAAGCATTAGGCTCGTTGTTATTAAAACATGTATTATTCTCAGCCAACCTTGAAAACCATTCGTGCAGATTATTCACAAAAGTTGAGAATAAAATATCGTGTTGCTCTGTAAAATGATATTTCTACAACCAAGTTTCATTTGAGAGACGCAAATTTCTATTTTTCTGAACTACGAACTCCCGTTCTTTCAGATTTACCCAATATTGGATCTCCCTCCTCGTCGAATGCCACATCCACATATTCCTCAATCAGATCTTGGTCCCAGTAACAAAACCGTTTGTTGGCTTGAGGGGGTCTAGACCCAGGTTCAGAGTAGCTATGTTACCAAAAAAACCCTTTATTACTAGCCCTTTCGGGAATGATCTGCTACACTGATCAAAGTCTCACCCGAGGAAATATTAGGGGATGCTAGAACCAAGTTTATGCATCTAGAGAGATATTAGGACATGGATTTATTTTTATGCTTCCTTTGTCTATTTTCCTGAACTACACAGATGCAATTATATACTCTTACAGTTTATTCCATATTCATCAATTACTACTATCATGCACTACACCTTTATCCATTTTAAGAATTCATTAACCTAATGCAACACATATAAAATCATAAAATACTTTGCTATGCATAAACATTCATACACAACTTTGCAATACATAAAATAACATCAAAGATAAATCATAGACAAATTGCGCAAATACACTAAAATACTTCAGAATAATGTGTCTTTTCAGTAAAATCCTTCTTTGACCCGCGCACACAGTTGTGGGTGGTCTACACACACAGCTGCAGACCAAGGCTTCTATGCACACAGTTGCAGAGCCTTCTTTGAAGACCCAAAACAGACTAAAACATAGATAATGAAATGATGGTTCTCTCTCTATATATCCCTTCTCCCTTGTCTCATTGAGTTATTTCCTTATATATCTTTATTTCTTACAATACCATGGTCCGCAAACCATGTGCGGGGCTCAAAATATCCAAAAAAAACTTGATCCCTTTACAAAAAGAGGGGATTTGACCTGCCCCAAAGCCCCTAAAATTCCTAAAACTATGTGCAAAGATTTTAAACTCAAATTTGGAGTCTTTAACTCAAAACTGAACCAAGTTGGGCCCTGTTGAACAATTACCAATCCTCCCAACCCCAAGAGATTGAATAAAGGGAAAGGTAGCCAGAATCAACAACCTCAAGGTAACCAGGGAAATCAAGGTCGATAACCTAATACCCCTAAGGGTTGCCAGCCTAATCCCGCAACCCAACAACATGGCATAAAACCCAAGAAGATAAAGGCTCTTAGAACCAATAAACATTGTACCTATTATGGATTTTTTTTCCATTATACTCATGAATGCCCCCTTTTACCTCAGATGCGTCAAGTATGGGAAGCTCATGCAACTACTTCTAGAGGACCTTAACCCATCCCCATCCTGATTCATCACAACCAGCAGTGCTTACGAATCCTTTTCCTCACCAAGGATATGTGTCTACCCAACCCACAAAAAATATTGCAACCCCTCAACCTTCACAATATGGCTAGAATAATTACCATATTCTCATGATGAATTTTGAAGAAGTCAACCTCTAGACTCAATCCCTCGAATATGAAAATCCTCCTAATAATTGGGTGACTGATTCCCAACCTAAAAGTTCCAGTGAGCCCCTTTCGTCACCAAATGGGGCCTTACAGACCCCACCCCTAAGGTAGGGGTTCATCCCAATATCCCCAAAGGTCCATTACATCGAAATGATGCTTCTTCTAAAACCTCCTATACCTACAACATAGTAGATGACTTGACACAGTCTCTTTCCTCCATGTCAATGTTATAAGTCCTCCAAATGTGCCCATCCCAACAGAACTCTATAATATATTCTTTGGGTGTTGTGGATCCATATGAAGATTTTTCTACTTCCTTCTATGTTGATAAAGCATAACATCCCTCACCTCCTTCATACGTTTCTTTTCGAATACCAATATCCATAAAAACACCACTGTACCATGGTGTATAACATAAGAAGGTGCTTCCACCTATGTGACGGTTGCTAGTGTTTCAAAGCAACTCAGTTCCCATGACCTGTCACCATCCACTATCACTCTTAATTCTAGGGACGATCACCCCTTGTAGCCCCTCGATTTATATTGCAATTGCCCCATTATTTTTGCTATTAAGATGGTCTTGATTGGCATAGAAGTCATTAATGCCCTTCTAGATTACTTTTGGGTTGTAATTACACATATGCCATGTCAATTGTCGCATCCTCTATATTTTGCAAGATGTGCTTTCCTCATAATGGAAATATCATCACTATCGATCAATTGACTTACAATGACCCTTATTCTCAGACCTCTCTGCAAATCACTATCTCATCGATGACTGAAAATCATACCACTTCCTCCTTTACTAATGTTTCCCCTAGAGTCTATAAATATTCCATTATACTTGGGGCTTACTATGGCCCACCAACTACTCCTTCTAAGCCTATATCTTCATGTTTTTTCATGCTTCAACCATCATGTGCCACAAGAAAGTGGTATGGTACACCTTATCAACATCTATCTCCTCTACAACCTCTTGCTCAAGATACAAATCATCGTTCAAGTATAATTCCTCCAAGCCATTTTGCACCTGTTGGTATCTCTCTTGTTCCTTTTACCCCAGGAACCGTTCGCCCAACTCCTTCCCATCCAGGAGCATTTCCTCTAGGTCATTACCCATTTAATCAGATACCTTTCTTGTTCCCACCACCAAGAACCTTTTCTACCCTTGTAATGGCTACGTTGAGTCTTCCTAACATCACTTTAGGGATCCCGTTATAGTACATTGATCCTCTCGCAAAAACTTTTCCCAGCAAACTCAAACCTTATACAACTTTGACTCTAATTCAACCCATTTTTCCTTTCCCTTCCTTTACTTCAATTCTAAAAAAACCTCAATACGAAGCCACTCCTATTTTCAAATCATTTAGTCAGGGGGGCAAAGCTAAGAAAATGGAAATAGAGATAAGACACCGTAAACAACTCCCACTCATCCTAAACCTCCAAAGCCTTCTCCTCAATGTGCTATGTGTGATGTTGATGGAATGTCACCAATAATTGTCTTGATCCCCCTCATATTAATAATGTGGTCTCTTATAATTTTCTTGGCCCTAACATTATTGAGGTCCATGTTAGCTTACATGATTCCTTCAAGAAAAAGAAAAAAAAACCTTACACGTGAATCACCCTTGTGCTTTGTGTGATAAGTACGGACATTACTCCCATCATTTTCCCCATCTCAAATATTTTTTTGATACACTTAAACTGCTTCACGAGTTATATTTCTATTGTAGTGACTCTACTTTCCGTCTATCTTCGGGTCCTGACCTCAATGCATCGCCAGGATAAGAGGTATCTCAAACCACAATTGTGATCCCTCCTCCTGAGGTCAAGATGAAAAATAGTTCAAACCTTATTATCTACTTGTCGTCATCCATGGGATCGATATATTGAGACTCTTTAGGAGTTTCATATGATGCTTCTTTCAAACCTACTTTCGAAGAACCAAGGAAGAACCTATTCCTTGGATAGTTAGTCCTACCGAACCCTCTGGTGAGCCATATAGATATCACATATCTTAGATTCTTAATACCATATCTTCAAATATTCTACTCTATGTGATATCAGAGTTACCACCCTGTTCCCATGTTTGCCTTGGTGGGTGGGGAGGATTCATGACCTCCTCTAGTATTTCATTCCCATATTCCTTTCTATCCTTGATTCTTCACCAAGAAAGTTTTTTCCATGAATCATTACGACCATTTTATAAAATTAAGGCCACCTAATTGAAAATCGTTGATCCAAAATCTGACTATTGGTTTGTCCACTATTATCTCACCAAGATTTAGGGCCTTCTCCTCCTCTCCAAATTCTCCAACAACTCACTATGGACATGAATTGGATTTGGGGGCAAGAAGCCCTTTTATAGGAAAAAACCTATTTTTCCGTTAAACATTACAAGAAAAATGTAGCTTGGTTTGAAGAACCATCAACACCATTGGAAATCTCTCACCAAGCTCTATAATGGGTATCTCTTTGATTTTGGTAATTTGAAACTTCACCAAGAACCCATTTTTTCCTTGAAGTCTCACTCTGTCGCCCATCAAAACCGAATCTCTTCATACAAGTCACCTGTAATTTGGTACCACTTTTCCTTTGCACTTTTTGAATTATGTGTTGATTTTTATTGCAAGTAACCATTATTTACCATGTTTTTACGGTCTCTTTTTGGCCTCTCCTATGTGGCAACATCATTGAGTCACCCTTGTTCAAAGAATCATAGATGAGTCACCCTTGCATCCATGGAGTATGTTCAGAATCCCATTGAGTCCTTTTATAGTACATCATCCATATTTGCATCATATTCACCTCATTTTTCTCATATTTTTCCTCTAGTTGTATTGCTATGTCTTTGAAAAGCATATGTTTGAGTAATTGACCATCCCCTCTAGAATCGAGTGAGTCACTCACAAGTCAACCATGTATATTATGATCTTACAATGGAATTAATCATTCCACTACTCATTGTATTCCTCCATTATCATCCCTTATGTCATTCTTTCAGTCACATTAATATGATCCTTGTGCAATTGTTGAGGAATCCTCATTGCCTCAACCCTGGCAGGACCTCTTCTATCAACTTCAAGTCATTTATTCCAGGAGAGTGGTTTAGAGGGCAGTGTACCTTGGATCCA
This sequence comes from Pinus albicaulis, assembly GCA_034641835.2. Lineage (NCBI taxonomy): Eukaryota > Viridiplantae > Streptophyta > Pinopsida > Pinales > Pinaceae > Pinus > Pinus albicaulis. The sequence goes on along the minus strand of CM076579.1, from coordinate 690,988,359 downwards.
ACCTTCATCATTGTTTGGTGCCTCAGATCAATGAAAGGGAAACATCATTTCCCTTTGACTTTTTTCTTTCTTACATGCTCGACTCCAGCTTATTATTGCACAATCGAGAATCATACACTTGATGGTCCACTAATCCAGCATATTGTGCCAACATTTACTAGGTGTGCACGATATGTTTTATTCCTCTTGAAGGTGTGGCCCTTCAAGTAGCCCCCCACATGCCTGAATGTTAGCAGATTACGATCCAACCTTAGTTGCATTTTTGTAGATTTGACTGACTCGATTCTTGTTTCTTGCAACACCCACAACATGCATATCTTCTTTAGATGATCCCTTCATATCTTCGAAGCCCTTTCCTGTTCAACAAGGATTATTTGGTTATGATCTCCCCTCACCATGTTATCTTGCGGGGGAATTATGTATCATGTACTCATATTATCAGGTCTTATTGAATTCAGTATTGGCCTCTGTTTTCCAGACACATTATGTATATGGGACTCAATGTATAATTCTATCATTTTTTGGACTAGTCAATGCTAGCATATCATATATCATGTACTTTATTTCTCGGGCCCACATTTTTGGGCACATCAATATTATTTGTACTCATTTATCTCAGTGGATATGGGTATGCCTCCTCCGCCTCATTTGAGATATGTACTTACCAAAAAAATGAGACTTCTATCAGCTAGGAGTGTAGGTGTATGTGTTGTATGCTAGTGTAGGCATATGTATTGTGTTTTATTGTACACTAAGTGTAGGTATATGTGTCATATTCCAGGTGTAAGTGCATGTATTGAATGGTGTTATATGTTGTGTATGTTGGTATGTGTGTGATGCACATCATGTGTATGCGCAAGTGGTTGAGGATAAGGCACTCGCTATTTTTCGGGTGTAGAAACTGATCCGGTGTGTGTGTATAAAGAAAAAAGGTAGAAGTGAGGGTATAATGGTGGATGCAACTTTGACTTTGGCAGTGGATTCTGGACTTCCTAGGAAGGAAGTGAATCCTGGTATTACTTTGAGGGCAAAGGCGTGAGCCTCTAGATTATCTTGTTGTAGATACAGGCATCATATCCTTTTATTTGTTGGTTGAGAAAATATGCATATGTGTATATTATTGTAAATATCGTAATGAGCTCTATTATAAAACTCCAATACACGATATTATTCTAATGATTTTTTTTTTCTTTTGAGAAATTTATTCATTTTATATACTACAACAATCTTAGTTATAAAGCTCCATGGGTAGTATGTTTTCTTTTCAATGGTTTTACTAAGGTATATGTGTGGTTGAACACCAAGGACGATGTCTCCCAAGGGGGAGGGTTTTATAATAGCCCTGGTGAAAATTCCATGTAATAAAGTTAAAATAATAACCACGGTTGATGGGACACTTATTCCAAGCTAAGTGTTGGGAAAAGCATCCTAGCGAGTGTTCATTTTGGTTATTATGGCTAAAGGAAATTGGAAAATGAAATGGAAAATGATTTCGAAAGGCATGAGGCATTACTTGGCATTTTATTTATGAAAATAATGGAAAATAGGAGAAAAGGGAGATGAAAGGTCATAGGTTACATGTGAGGAGGAAATTAAAGGAAAATAATGAGAGGCCTCTCCTATAAAAAGGATTTTGAGGATTAGTTGGGAATATTTTTCTTGCACTTATGGCTCTCTTTCTCTCTCTCTCTCTCTCATACTATTGGACACTTAGAATATTTTTTAGTATTCTGGATTTGGAGCAAGAAAGGCAAGAAAGTAGGAAAAAGGAGGAAGTAATCAAGGAGGACCAGGAATCAAGGGACTACAACAAGATTATTGGAAGGTATTGGTTTGTGTGTGTGTTTTCCTTGCTATATTTGGCATGCATTGTATTTCATGTGGTTTCTTGTTGTCTTGGCATGGTTTTTTCTAGGTCTGATAGTGTATTCAACCTATCCTTTCCATTTCCAGATAGCCATTATGTTGTGGAGTTCTCATTTTTTGGTTTAGCTAGATTACCAAATGGATTCAAGGCTGAGTGAGGTTAATATCTAAATGATTATAGAACCAGTTCATTTTTTTCCTCGATTTAGGTACTAGTAATTCGGGTTTGGATTGTGGTAAAACCTGAGAGGTGGTGGTTTTCTCTCCATCAGGCCTAGGAATCATGAGTTTGGGATATACTGTAAAGCCTCAAGAGTATGTCTTGGTTTAGGGATTAGTGACCCTTGATTCAAAATATGGGTTGCAGTAAATTTTGAGAGACTATGGGACAGGAAAACTCCTCACGGTTTAGGCAGAGAGAATCCGATGATATCCATGCCTATGTTGGCCTATTGATCGAGTGTAGATAACGGTAAATCCCGGATTATGATTGATGAGGGTGAGGTGGTTTAGCCTCAGGATTTCCTGGTTGGTTTTTCGGTTTGAGTCCCACATTCATGCTTGGAATATGGCACAGGGGTGATTGGGTGAAGAGAGATTTGGATTAGCCAATATATGGTTGGGTGGAATGTGGAATTCCATCTCTGGTTGGTTTTTACACTCATTAATGAGAATATAATTACTTTGGTATTTGATGTATAATTGCACTGGTTATTGTGTGGATTATATTGTTTTTGTATCTAGTGTATTTATGTTGTTATTATGTTGGTTATAAGCATGTAATTTATCAGTGATGATGTATGGATGTCTCTATGTTTTTACCTATAAACGAATACACAATGTATCTATGGTCAAATAGATTGTATTTCATCTTATGATGTAAAAGAGAAATGATTCTTAGTGATTCTCAAATAAGTATGAGACCCTTATGTTTAAATTTGTTGTTTATACCTATAGATGCAATGTTTATGACATGTTTGAAGAAATTCTTGTCATGGCTAGGAAGGGTTTAGATGAGTTCATGATGATGTGATTGCTTCTATACCTTTTTTTTAATGTTATTTTTGGGTAGTGACCTAGGCTCTTGGGCTAAAAAGGTGGCACAAATCCCATAGTTGTAGGCACAAAACTGAATTTTTGGGGCCATGGCGGCGACCTTTCCTTGGCATGCCTGTGGATATAGGCTTATATCCACTCCCTTTCCCTTACATGCCCATGGCTAAGGCTCAGAAGGGTCAAAAATCAGTTCTCCCTCAGGGTTCATGGGTCTGGGAGGTTGGGTTACCTCTTGGAGGTGTTTTTGATGTTATGTAAGGCTTGTTTGTCAGGTTTCCATCAGTTCCACTTCCTTAAGGTCATATAGGAGGTTGAATATCATATTAGTAGCCTCTCCTCGCATTTTTACCCTGGTTGTCCAGTTACTTGGGTAGATGTGGGAAGAGGGTGTTACATTAATACAATATCACCAAGGATAGATGTAAAAAATGAGGTAGTTGGATGGTGTCTTCTATAGTGAGATGGTGAGAAACGAGGTACTCCTCTTAGCAAGCATCGGAAGTCTTGTAGGATCCTATAGTGACGAGAAGCCCATGGGTCCCCTATGGTGCCATAATAAGTGTGTGAAAACTACTTTGAGGGAGGATTTCTTAGAAAAAAAAAATGATTCACATACATCAGGCAAAGAAAAAAAATAAATGGTTAAATTTCCCTTAAAACTCTTTAATGTGTGAAACAATCAATAAAAAGGTTTGTTAGGTTTTTTGTATGATAAAAAATCCTAAAATACCTAGCATCCTTCTGATAAATCAATAACTGGGCCTTGTGAAGGATTTTACAAGGGTCGTAGGGCCACGTCCCAAAAATATTGGTGACGTTTCCAGCAACCAAAAGACCAACCAAGGTATATAATAGGGTTATAACGAGGGGTATTGAATCCATGTCCCTAAAGTATTGGCGACACATCCAATAGCTTGGTCGATATCACTTGTAGGTGAAAGTGCTCCCACACCCACCATCTATAGGGAAATATGCCCTAATATTTGGCCACTAAGCTACCTACATCGAGTGTGGATGAGAGAATCTAAGCTTCTGGTTGTCAACTTTGGACTCAGATACCCTACCAAACATCAAGAGACAACAAGTTGGCCCATGATAATTTGTTGTCTATGCCTTATCCCTTAACAGGTTTTCTCTCATCACCTGTTTTGGCAATGGATTATGTAGTATTTTAATCTCCCTAAAAATACAACTTCTATGCTTCAATGTAAATAACCCTGACAAATTATTGGGATGCCTACCCGTGCGGTCCTAACGTAAACTATAAATTATTTTGTGACACCTGTGGTGAATTTAGTTGGTTGAAATTACGGTTATTTTTAAAGGGTCTTGCTTTGCTTAAGGTGTGCCAAAATAAAAATTCAAATAAACTACGAAGTACAAATGATGCAAGATAGCATACCCATTGCATAAAGTTTACAAGAATTTAGTGCGTGATGTGATGGTGTGTGCAAGGTGAATGGTGAAAATACAAAGTGTTTGAATTGCAACAATGTGGGTATGTGATGATCCATTACAATCCCCCTAATTACATTAGGTTATGTTTTTCCTTGCGAAAATAAAAATATGTGTGAATAATGGACTGATTAATTTTCCTAATTATGCTATGTGACATTTAGGGAGATGGAAAATTTGGTGCTTTGAGAAAATTTTCGGATCCCTCCCCAGGTTCACCAAAATGGTGCAAGGGCGGGAGAGCCTACTCTCTTTCTTACTAACACCAACTCCTAGTCCCAAAAATGAAATTATTTGCAAAACAAGTAAAGATGTGTAGAAAAGGGTCACATACTTCTTTCCTAGTTAATTTATGTGTGAATTTCCAATTAAAGGGGAGATGGTAGGTAGTGTTTTAGAACCTTTTTGGATCCCCCTGCAAGTTTTCCAAAATGCTGCAAGGGAGGGATAGCCTACTCTCATCCTTGATCACACTATACCTAGTCCCAACAAAAAAAAAAATTGAATTAAAAGATAAGCAAAACTACTCTACTTATGATGGTTAGAAAATTAGGCAGGTCACCAAATCCTGCCAAACACTCGAGAAAATGAAATTACAATGAGAAATATGGTTTTCTGTGTACCTCGCGGGTTATGATATGCACAATCATGAGACTTGTGTAACTCTTTCTATAAAATCCATGAAGGCGACCCAAAAACTTAAAAAGATAAGCTTTAAGGCCATAAGCAAGTTTAAGGGATATATGGAAAGTTGCAAAAAATATCATGTGACAAAACCAAATGGAAAAATAATGAGAAAATGCCTACAAACAACCAATTAGATCCAAAAGGCAAGCAAGTGGAGTTGCCAATTTTTGTGTTGAATTTGGTAGCACAAGTGTCCCAAATTATCTTATCTTGCAGTTGGTTGAATCCTACAAGAAGATACACAAACAATGAATGATATCAGTGGTTAAATATGGATCAAAAAAAGCATTGAATTAGATGAAAAAAACGCATAAAATAAAACTAAACTAAACAACTTAAAACAAGAAAATGAAGCAAAACAAATTAAGAATGTAATGGGAAAAGGGCCTTCTTTATTGATCGTTAGCAGTGGAAGAGTTAGAAATAGACTTTAAGGACACTTGAAGAGAGTTTTTTGATAAATGGTTCTCAATAGCTCTCAACAATGATTTCCTATTTTTTATCTCTTTTGCAAGCTCTTTCTCTCTCAAAGAATAAAAGAAGAAACTATCTCAATGATGGAATCCTCTTAGCATTGGAATGCTTGATTTCTTGGAGCAAATAGGGCAGCATAACAATGCAAAAATTCTTCTTATTTTATGGCTCTCCATCATCTTGAATTTATAGAAATTTTGAACACTCTCTCCCTCATTTGGCTTATAAATGAGATAGCTTGGTTCATAAATGAAATGGGAGCTTCCATCCTCCTTCAATTAAGGCTTCTTGATGCTCAAAGCTCAAATGATCATCTCTTCCATATTAGGAGATTGATTCTACTTCAATCATTGTGTCTCCCAAGGGGCTGACTATGATTTCTGAAACCCTCACAACTATCGAAGAAAACGTTGCGAGGGTGCACCAAATTTTCTTTCGAGCACTAACGAGGGTTGAGTTTTTTACTAAATTTTAGGAGAACCTTTTAATTTTTTCCTTTCATAATTTTTTCAATTGAAAATTTTTCATCTGTACATTCTACTTACTCACTTCGAGTTCCTTCCATTGTGTGAAAATGGTGTATCATTTTTTCATAACAGTAGTGTTTTAGTTGGTTTTCCTAGGTGTACTATGAGTGGGCTCATACCAACCTCCCTTAATTACCCTGACTACCACATAATCATAGATTGGCCTGCACTAACATGTAAATAATATGTGGAGTGGGAATCCTAGTTGAAGGATAATTCCATACTTCCTCTTTCCTTGTGGAACATGGCAGAGAGAGGGGGGTGTGGGCCAAAAGGTTGGAAGAGTGAAGGAAGAGTTAGTGGTTTGAGGTCTTCTTATAGTTGGTTGGAGAGAGCAAGACTATCGGAGAGACATAATTTCCAAAAAAATAAAGAAGTGAAGCAAGCAGATACAAACACACAGAAGGAGATGATGTCGCTACAAAGAGGAAAGCAGGGAAGATCATATACTCACAAAAATGATTTAATGAAACCAAACTTGCCAAAAGAAAATATTTAGAAGTGAAGGGTGATATTCCATGCATGTCTTGTATCAAGGCCACTCAATCATGTTTTGAATACTAGAGGATCGATGGGAACTCAGTGGATGAATTAGATCAGTGTGGTGCTTTCCTTAAGGCTAATAAACCACCTTGTGCTTGTTTCCTAGATAATAAACCATTGGGACACATAAATCTGAATCACTCAGGTGCTCTCTATGAGGCTGATAAACTACCTTCTTAGGGATAATGGACTAGTTTGGTGCTTGCCATGAATAAGAAACTTAAAAACTACCAAAAGAAGTTAATTACACCTCCTAGAACTCAAATATAACATATTTGACCTTGAGTGAGCCTTATGTTTTAACCGAGAGAGTAAGAAAGTCAATGTGGTTCTTACCATTGAAAAGCAGTTGATAAACCACCTAGAGAGTGGACTCCTTCTCTTGTTTATGTGATTAATCCTTTGGTGTGAATTTCCCAGAATATGCATCCCCTTAGACATTGGATCTCAATCAGTAGTGGTTAGCTACAAGAAATACTATAATGTGGTTGGCCTACAGTTGGGTGGAGGGTTGAAGTCCCTTCAATTTCCATCCATATCTAAATATACAAATAAGTGTACGTTTGTTGTGAATGTTGAATTATGGAATGAGATGAAATTCTATCAAGGTGCGAATGATGCAATATCTTGCGTATTATAAATAAAAATTGTTTCCTAAGCTATAAATCTCACTATTATGTTGATTATTGGAATGGTATCCCATAAACTCATGGATTCAATTTCTACCTGAACTATATATTTTATTATTATGTTCATGATGAATGTGTAGGCATATGTTTATGGTTATGTAGATGTACTCTGATAACATGTAAATGAGTACATAGTTCAAACTACTCTTACATTGGTTACTCTATTTGAATTGATAAGTTGAGACCTCGGCCTTTGGGCCATAGCTCATAGGAGTAGGTGGTTCGAGTCGCTGCTATGTGATACATGTTCACTGAGTTTGATGGCTTGGGTTTCAAGCCATCAGAGTCATGAATTTACTTAAGACTGCAAGTTTCCAGGAACAAGCGAGGCAGTTTCCCTCCCATTCATAGGCATTACACTAGGGTTCCCATTTCCCCTGATGCATGGTATATCATTAGCATTGGCGGGTGGTAGAGTATAGACTCATGTGAGTGCTAGTGGTTAGACCTTAAGTTTGCATTGGAGGAACCATGCCCCAACATAACTGTCTTTAATGAACAGATGCTAGCTAGTGACCATCTATCATAGTGGTTAAGTTTGAGATAGGTGGGAGGAAATATAATTGGTCAAATGCTGGTTAATAACAAATGAAATTCCTAAAGAGTGGGTCCCATTGCTCACTTCTCCCTGTGTAATACATACGAGCACTCCAATAGAGGTTGGTTGACCTGTTTTTTGGTTTCTTCATGGAACCTTACCATCGCTCACCACCTACCACCTCCTTCTCCTTAGTTGACGACGAGCATTGTGGGCAATGATAACTCATAGTGTTATGATGTGGGCTTGACAATGAGACCCACCAAGATGAGCTATCAAAGCTGCATGGAGGCCACATGGGCGCCACATGGTCAGTTGCTAACGGTCTCTTTCAATAAGTTTAAATTTTAATTAACTGTAACTTTTGATCGAAAAATCATATTAAGGTAAAATTGGTATCACCAAAAATATCTCAATGAGCTGAACACAACAATGATATCATAAATTAATTTCACAAACTAGAAAAAATGATGGGCTTTGTAACTTCTTCATAACAAACCTTTAGAATGAAGTTAAACAACAAGTAACACCTTCCTCAGCCCAAGAAAATCTATAAAAAAATGAAATAAAAATAATTACAACAATCTTAAAAAAATACTATGTGATAAATTATAATAAAATAGTCATAACTAAATTTAAAAAACCTGAATCAATTTTATTATCTAAAAAAGATTCCTAACTAGATTCTATAATTACAAATTAATAACTCAACTTATGTACAATCCCAAACAATATCATATCATATTAAGAAAAGGGCATGTTCCTTTTAAAAATTATCCTACTTTTTGATCTTTTTCTTTATACATATCATTATCATCATTGAAATTTTAAAACATTAAACTGCTTTTTTGATATTAAGAATACAAATGCATTATATTTTAATATAAATATATAAAATAAATTTAATATATATATATATATATATAATACTTTATCATTATTAATTTTTATTAAAAAAAAATCAATCCATCCATCATATTGTAATATTAAATACTATAAATCTATACATTCTCAAATTCCTTCCAATATTATCGTTATCTCAAGGTGAGCTGATGTAAAAATCCACACTTTCTAAAAAAAACCATTTTTTTAAATACTAGCCTCATCCCATTGCAAGGTAGGCTAATTTAACACGGTGTAGTCTAATAAGGCTATAATTTTGTTAGAATGGTAAATTTTTAGTAAGAATTTGGTGATTAATTTTTCAAAAAATCTAATAATGAGAATTTTTAAATTATTTTTTGATGGTTGAAATAGATTCAACATTATAAAAACCCATAAACGCCTAAAATCCTAAAACTTAACAATTTTAACTCAAATCTTTAAAATTTTTGACTAAATTTTTTCAAAATGTTACCAAGATTTCAATTATTTTCTGGAAAAATAATAGCCGGTTTAAACTACACCGTTTAACACTATGCTCACTTACCATAAAACCACTTTCTGGTCTCCTTGGAGCCGATGGTGGCTAACACAATAAATCTCTTCCAAGTGTTTTTCATTATTGGGCGTCTTATCATTTCATTACCATCTCACATCCGAACTCTCTCGCTTACGTCTTTTTTTTCGTGTATGGTAACCCTTTGGAAATTGGACCCAATAATACCTTTATTGTTAAACTCAAGCTTGCACCCACTTCTGACATAAAGTATGTTTCCCACTCAATTTTCTCCCCGTTGTTCCCATCAATTTTCACTTTGTTGTTTGAGTATCATGATGATCCACAATGTTGAAGCTAATCCAATCAAATCATGGCATCCCATTTGAAACACAGGTTGCAGGTTGTTGGATATAGCATGTTGAAAAGGAAATACAGTGAGGTTGTGGTCCCAATCCTACACCTTTATTTTGACATTGTTATTATTATGGATTCAAATTCAAATTTATGTTGGGTTTGCAAATATTAGTATTGATAGTGTCAGTCGAATTTTTTTATTGATAAATTTTATATATTTATTCTTTTAAAAATATATTGATATGGAATAAATTATTTGATTTGCATACTTTATGTGTTGTAAAAATATTCTTTTTTATTTAATATAAAATGATAGAAGATATTTATTGATAAGATGTTTGGGTAATGCGATTCCAATTACAAAAGATTTTACATGTATCCTATAATGATGATATCAACCAAATGTAGAAAAGGAAAATAGTTTTACATTTGAACATTGAATTGATTTTTATTGAAGAAGCTCTGACTTATTTTATTTTATTTGGGGATATATATATGGAAGTTGAAGTAAAATTTATTTTTAATTATTATTTTTATAATATTTTGTGAAAACTAGTTTGTTTTTTTAATATGAGTTTTAGAATAAGTGAAGAAGAGATTAACATAAGAACAATAATTTTTTTTTCAAATACAAATTAAACTTATATCTATACATTGTTGAATGACATCGATATCAATGACCTTTAAATTTAAGGAAGTTAACAATACGGCTAACAATGAAATTTATTTAAAAAAGATGGATGTTGTAAATGAACTCACTTAAAGGTGACATTAAATCAGCATAGCTATAACCCATCAAATTTAGATTGACAATATAAACAAATAAAAATAATGAGTTCACTAATCAAAATGATAGTACTATTGAATGGGTTTTATTAAGGTAGGTGAATTTAGTATAAACAATAATTTGAAAGTAACTATGGTTTAGTATGATGTATGGTACATGACATAAAATGACAATGTGGGTGTAGATTGTGGTTTCATATAAACTATATATTTCATTATAATTTTAATATTCTATAAATTAATATGAAATAAAATTGAAGGGAAGTAAAAAATTTGATCATTTTAGTTTGATAATTAAGAGTGAATGTCAAATGTCATCCTGAGGTGCATCTACATGCTAGGATATTATTAAAAGCACTACAAATACATCTTAGGATATTACTATTTTTTTGTAAATTTAGTAGTACCTTTCTATTTTCTATTTATAAAAAAAGATAAGCAAGTTGCAACAGATCAAAACTTGATGGCCTCAACCTTCCCGAAGGAAACCAGGTATGTCGGCCATCTTAAAGAGTTAAATTCCATCCAGTATTGAAAAAGTTTCAGTCTTCTAAAAGCCACTATGTCCATTTTACTATTCCTACCAAAGTCTAACTATAAACAGTAAATGCTATCCGCAAAATACATAAGAATAACAAAGAAATTATTAGTCAATCATCTGAGGATTCAACTGGTGCTGGGTCTTTAACACTTGAGTCTGGCATATCCACTTGGCGCATTGTTTGCAACTATCGCTCAATTCTTCCAAGACGAGCTGTAGCATGACGTTGCGAAACACGGATCTCCTGAATCTCTTTTTTTTATTTCTTACAGAACTGAAACCACTTGCGGATCTCCTCCCATTTCCTGAAGGCTCGTGATAGCCTTGGCCAATACACATTTGAGTGTCCAGTAAGTGTGAATGGACTGATGAAAAAGGGACAGTCTCCCTCTTGTATTCCCAAGGTTGTTAATGAAATCCATGGCTTCCTCCTGTGTATCTATCTCCTCTTCTTTATTGTCACAGTCTCTCTCCCAGCCCTGAATTAGATTGCGGACTTGTGGAGGGTTACCTGTACAGTAAACATCAAAGAGGTTTTCTATAACCTCTTTTTTTATTTTCTACCTTGCTTGCTAGAACCTGTAGTGGGCTTTAGAAGTTTTTGTTTCCCTTTTTCTCTGACCTGGTGCTTGGCAGGTTGTCCTTTTACCATGTTTGTATTCCTAAGTACAAACACTAGATTTTTCTATTGCAAATTCTCGGACAGTGACTGGACAACACCTGTTTTTAATTTAAAGAGGCATGTATATGGCAAGAAAAAGTCAATATATGTTTGCATGCAACAGTAAATAGGGCCCACAGTTACCTTCATTACCAAATAATAGACAACACTGCTATTCCTGTTGAGGGTGGTAGAATTGTATAATTTGAGCTTAGACACAGAGAGGGTAAAATTCAGGAGACGCAATTTCGAGACCCAGAACCCATGAGGACAGGGTTGTGGTTTAATTGAACAGAGGCTCCCATCACCCACCCAACTACTTCAAGGACCAGACCTTAAAACAAAGAAATGATCCCAGAGACCCTGCAGAGAGTCTGTACCTTGACCAATGAAATGAGGGTGAACGGAATGAGGTACAAGGCCACCACAAATGCGATTACCCGGGCAGTCCTGCATGGCCATGTATGTTATCTCATAGGCCTGAGACACATAAGCCCACATTACTTCATTAGAAACCAACATTCCATAATTGAAAACCACAAATTGGGCACAGTCAGGATTTAAGCCAGCATGACAGGGATTTCGAAAGAAAGGATTAACAATAGGGGCCGAGAAGACCAGAACCACTAAAGCATTACGCAATTGTCTTAAACAAAGGGATATAAAAACATAAATCTTTAATACCCTTGATTAAAGGCCATGAAACCAAAGCAATCAAACTGTAAACTATACTAGAAACCATAATTCAACAGACACCCACAGCGATGAACCACATGCAAACTCATTAAATTTTGGTTTCCTCCATCAAAATTAAGACAAGGAACAGGAGCAGACGAATTGCGCAACGGATAATCAACCTTGAAAATTATTGTGATACCAACTAGACAACTGACCTCTGTGTTCATGTTAAGGAGATTCAACACGTACCAAGAAACCAGTAGAAGTCGCAAACCTTCAGCCTTCTTCCTCACTGCTCCTCCTTCTGAATTTTGCTTGAGAACGATGTTTTCCTTCCATCCCACGGCTTGCATTAACCCCTTCTAACGTCGACGTTGTTTCCCAAGCCAGTCTGACAGCGTTAGTTGACTTCCAGTGATGTCATCGGTTTGACATGCTAGGATATTATTAAAAACACTAAAAAAAAAATATGATAGTTTCCATAGTAGAACTTACCATACCATCTCAAAAACAGTTAGTATAGAAACTAGTTATATATTTGGTTATTATATACAAATAATAGTTGACTTTGTTATTTGCTACCAAGTTATGCATTATAATTAATGATATTAATGATATTATAAATGATTATAGAATAAGCATTTAAACTTGGAAATGTAATTAATTAAAAAAAAAATCAATAAACGCTTTGTAATATTACATTTAAGAAGATGTATCACACAATATACTTTTTCAACTATGGTGGTGCTATACTCGCCTTTGTCATATAGCAAAGCGAGTAAGCTAATTATGTAAAAAAAAAAAACCCTCCTTTGGTTACAACTAAGGTAAAAATACCAAAATTCTACTTGATAAAAATTTCATTGATGATAATCATAAAATAATATTTTAAAAAATTTTCCCATTCTAAATGAGTCAAATATCTAAAAATCAATCAAATTTTATATTAATAATAATTATAAAATAAATATCATTTGAAACAAAAAAAATATTATTATTTATTTAAGAAGGCCTCTTTTGATAAGGGTCTATGACATAATCAAAGTCGGTGTTCATTCACCATCAATATATTTATTTCCTCGTCAATTTTACAAATCTTGATGGCCTCATTGTCATAAACAATGTCAATTTCATAGGTTCCAAGAAAGTTGATCTACAATATTCCTATAAAATCCTTAAACTTTGAATAAAATAATAAGACCTAATCTCTAGCTTTGAAAATATTATTCTTTATGAACCTATCATTCCATCGATTTGTATGATGTTGGATCATTGTCATATGATGTAAAGAATCTTGATGGAGTTCATCCAATTTCACTAATCTATAGAAGTCTCTATTTTTGTTCTTCAAAATAGTCGATACCAAGTTGTATTGATATCCTTTGGGTCTATATTTTTGTCTTTATTGGTAAAATAACTCTATTTCCATAAACCAAGTCATATGGTGTGTATCCAATAATAGTTCACCATATTGTTTGGTAGGCCCATAGTTATTTAGGAAGTCAATTTTCTCAATCCTTGAGGTGTAATTAGATCATTTTCATTATAATGGCCTCAAGGATCTTGTTTATTACTTCTACCTGTCCATTATTATATAGATGATATGGAATTGTTACCCTATATTTGATCTTGTATGCATCCATGAGGTTCTTAAAGAGCCTTGAAGTAATTTTTTTCCCTCCATTAGTGATTTCTGTTATGGTATCTTGAATATGGTAAATATTAACTGTGGAGAAAATATTCCACTACTTTCTCTATTGCAACAAGGATGTAGGACTTGCATCGAGAAGGAGGAGTGATAGGTCTAACAAAGTCAAGAGTCCATTTATCAAAGGGTTTTATTACTAGCTAAGGTTTTAGCAGAATCTCATCTAATTGTATTGTCATTCCCATGCATTAACAATTGTCACATATCTTTACATATTTATTTTCATTTAAGAATATTATGGGCCAATAGTACCCTTGATGGAGTACTTTATACCCAGTCATCTTATCTACAAAATGACCCTCTCAAGGGACATCATTGCAAGCCCTTAGTTTTCATATATATCATCCTCTTGTACACATAATTGGATAATATGATCTATCCTTGTATAGGAGAGGCATCAGTAGATCCATGAAAATATTCATCTTTGCTTGATGATATTTTTTCATTATTCGGAGATATACAAGTTCATAGTTTTCCTACAACTAAGTAGTTATAAATGTCTATAAACCAAGGTGAGTTAGTAGATATTGCAAAAATATGCTCATCAACAAATTAATATTCAACTGATGGCTCATTCTTATTATTTATAATCCTTGAAATAGAATATGCCATTGTATTATATTTTCCTAGATTATTTAAGATAGTTATGTCAAATTCTTGCAACAAAAACAACCATGTAGTTTCCCTATCAATGGTGATTGGTTTATTCATTAGATATTTGATGGTGGCATGGTTAGTACATAATATCAGGTGGTATCCAATTATATAGTGTTGAAATATATTAATATCATTAATTAACGCATGAAACTCTTTGTCTATTACTTTGTAAGTTAGCTCTATGGGAAAGATAGTTTTACTAATGAAGTAAATCGTGTATGAGTGATTTACCTCTTATTTCCCCAAGATAGCTCCAATAGAAGTGTCCAAAACATATATATAAATGTTAAAAGGAAGGGACCAATTGGGCCCTATGAAGATATAATCATTATATACTCTAGATTCCATTTCTTCAAAAGCATGCTTCACTAAGATACAATGTCCCACAAAGTAGGGTTGATGCATCACTAAGGTTGTTAGATGAGTCTAGAGTCCTCCTTGATATAAATGTGGTGTGTACACAAATCACGATGGATCCCCTTTATGTCAGTGTAGTCTTAGGAAAAAACGTTGCTATGCTTTTTTATAACCTTGTTTAGTCATTCCTATTAGTGTTCTATTATCCCTTGATTGATTTTTAAGGTTTTTCTAGGGCTAATTTATATGGCTTCCACAATTTAACTTTGTTCTTATTTGGAAGAGGACTCATGTTCTACAAGTGATGTATCTTCAGTGGCGAGAGAAGCATGTACTTAAGGATCCTTTTATATCGGTGAGAACATGTGAGTCGAAAGAGGAGGAGGAGACTACAAAGGCCCCAATTTATTCATCCTCAATTTTGTCTCTAAGGGAAAGATATTGGTCTACAGTAAGTACTTTAGGACTTTTCTCTCCATCTACCAAAAATGGAATTTTAGGATCAATGCTAGGCTGGAGGCCCCATGAGAGATTGTCATGTTACTAGATATGTCATCCATGGCCTTCCTAGAATTAAAGGATAACCCCCTAGGAGGACTTGGGTTTTACAACCAAGAAATCAGTAGGATACTCCCGTGAATGCACGAATATTACTGCATACTCTAAGATTCCTTCTAGTTTTATTGTAGACTAGTGAGCAAGTTGTAAGATGGTGAGGATTTTCCTATGACTGGAAAGTCCTAGGACTTCCAATTTTTCACATGTCATTACATTAATAGTGACACCAAAGTCGATCAAAATTATAGAAACAAATGCATGGTTAATTTAAATATTGAGAACAAGGTTGCCAGGATCTGAATATTTCATAGTAAGGACTCCTCTCATCATAATATCTAATAATTTTTCCATTACATGTATGGTATAAGGGTCTTTCCTTTTTCTATTATGTCTCCTTACACATAATTCCCTTACCTGTGATTAAATAGTAACATATTCAATTGATTGGGACAATGGTATACAAACACACACGTTGTTGAGTTCACTTAAGAAATAAAATTTATGCTTGGTGGTGGGTTTCTTTAGATCCATTTTTTTGAGATAAGGATGAGCTTGGAATTCCAAGAGAGATTGATTTGTTTTTGAGGTATCAGGAAATTGAAATGGTTCTATTTATTCATTTGGAAGTTCCTCATTAAAGTCTTCAATTTGAATAGGAGTTACTTTATTCAAAATCTTCTCTAATCTAAGGTGGATGTCATGACAATATAAGGAAGAGATGGAGTATGTGGGATGAGTAGCAAATCCAAAAGCGTAAAATAGTTTAGCTTTGTTACCATTATTTGGGTTAGGAATGGTTTGTGCAGGAAGTTGAGGTGGAGGGTTCTATTTGTGGATAAGGAAGAAGTGGCATAGGTGGTTGCAACAAGGTTTATTGAGGGCCTTTGAAGGATGGATCCCTACACCCATGTGGCGATGGTTAAGTGGGGGATCCATCCAAGGATTAGTAGGAAATCACCATCTTGAAGAAGTATATTGGATTGAAGGGTTAGTCTAATGTGAATTATAATATTGTGATTGGTCTAGAATGATATACATGCAATTTTGAAAGACGAAATATAGTTTCTCTAATTATTTAGATTCCTAATACAAAAATTTTAATTTGTGTATGGTTGGGAAATTACCAGTGGAATGGTCCCCACTACATATTTCATAGGCCTCAATGTGATCCGATGGGAATTTCTTTAATGGGTGCTTTCTTCTACACTTTGGACAAAAGATTTCCAAAGTCAATTATGCTTCTCCCTTCTTCTTGTTCATGTATAACATGTCCAATCGGGAACTCAATGAACTAATTATATCTATTTTAAAATATTATAACATATTTCTAATATCAAATTTGGTAATTCCATTACCAAAAGCGTTTTCAAATCTTGTTACTATGTCTCTTGGTTCTTTGTTAGTCTTCAAAAGTGCCTCTAGAATATCTCTGACATAACTCAATGATGACATAATAAGATTTTTGGGAGACATATCCTCCACCAATCAAGTTTAGAAGCTCAATAAATTCATCCTATATTCCTCTTAGCGACAAGACATGTAGTGTATTAGGATCCAAACATCCTTTTCTTTCCCTTTGTAGATTGTAGTTGAATCTTTCAATATTTTCTTCAAGGCTCTCATCTTAATTTTGTGTCAATGATATTTAAGAATTCCTCCTTCATTTCTTTGTATTTACAATAATCCCATTATTTCTCTAATAATTTATGTTTCATTTGTTCTTAGGTGTGAATGTTGTTGTTTCTAAGGCTCATGAACCGGTGTAGTATACAATTCTTAATTGTAGCAAGGAAAACTCCTAGCTTATGGGCATTCATTACATAATGATAATTATTGCAGAAAACATCCAATTAAAACATGAAGATGTTAGGATCCTCTTTTGATAAGCCATGGAAGTTGGGAAACGATGAGTGTTGAATATTATTCATCTTGGTCTCATTATCTGACTCAAGAATAAGGAATTTGAAGGTGAATTTTTCTTCCTTAATAGTATCTTGTACCATATTTTCTTCACAAATGTCCTCCTACTTTGTAGGTGCTTAAGGAGAGTCTGAAAAAATCATCTCTTCAGAGTCTAACTAATGTTTATCAAACGTTAAAGGAACAAGATTTCTATTGCTACAAAGGATGAAGCTTGCACAATTTTAGGTCTTTGAATAAAGGGTTCAAGTTTCTTATTAGCAACAAAGCTTGATGTAAGGGTTAATTAGTTTGGTTGACGGTGGCCCTTCTCCTCTTGAGAATGTCCTGCACTATTAGTATTATGGAGGATTCTGGTGGAGTTAAATAATCTACCATGTTGGTCTTTAGCTTGGTGAATGGAAAATTAAAAAGACATTCTTTCAAAAAGAAATTGTTGAAAATGAAAAATTTGAATGAAACACATTAGACCAATTATTTTAAGGAAGTATATTGACTAAATAAAAGAACAAGTGTAGTATTAACAGTTCCTTGTTAATAATGCCCAAAAATATGGTCCATTCATTTACCTCATAATTATTTAGTATATAAATGAGTAATTGTGCATTTAATTATCAATCTAGTGCTTGTATGGAACTTGTGAGCAATCATGCATTGTATGTGATAGTACGATAATGTTAAGTGTAGAAATTATTATCTAGATTTGCAACTGCACATGAATTTTTAATCAAAAGAAAAAGAAACAAACCTACTCTACTACTATGCGGACATTAATTCACAATTTAGAACACAAATCTTAGACATGCAATAAGAAATCACACACATGCAAATAGTATTTTTCCTGGGGAAAGAAATCTTCTAAAAAACCCAATGCCTGCTTGCATTAATATGATGAATAGAGATGTATTACAATTGATTTTCTCAACTCAACACAACCTACAAATGCATAACCTATCTCTCTGCTCACTGAGAAGCTCTGAACCACACTTAGTCAATTTTTTCCTCTACTTGAGCTCTTCTTTCCCTGCATTGTTCCTTGAGAAATTAGGCCCCTATTATTTAGGAATTCCACCAAAAAGGATTTTTTAGTTCCTTAGGTTTATCATCTAATTGCATGCAGCACCTGTACACTCAAGACTAGTCTACAATTGATGTTACACCTCCTTGGAATCTCCACCAAGCCTGGGGAACTTGAATTCTCTGCATGAAATAGTTATTTTGGTCTGATTGATCATTTAACTATATGATCGCTGAGTTTTACAGAATTCCCATTGCACAATTTACCCTCCAGTAGTTCCTTCAATAATTATAAATAATTTAACTGAAAACAACCTTTGATAAATGACCTTGATTGCTACAAATTAGCAATCACACATGCTTAACTAAAATCTAACTCCTCCAACTCAAATTTACTGAGTAAACTGGGTGACACAAGCCATGTCACACAAGTTATATGCATCCAAGTTGTCTGTTTATGTGGAAATCCAAATTTTCTCAATTTAATCAAGGAAAAATCAAATTGAGAATTTCTTGCTGCATTTTTCAACACTCCCTCTCAACAAGAAAGGGATTATAAACCATCCCTATCCTACACCCGTGGAACTCGAACTTCCCTCTTGAAAAGGCCTTTGTCAAAATTTCAGCATCATGTTCCCCTTACGAAATTTACTGCAACAAAATTATCTGCCTTTGTGCCCAATCTCGTAAATGTTGATGCCATATATCTATATGCTTGGATTGATTATGAAAAATAGGATTCTTAGAGAGCTTAAAGAATCTCTGATTATCATAGTAGATCACAGTTTGATCCATCATCTGACTAAACAATCCAACAAGTATCTTTCTTATCCATATCACCTCACATGTTGCTTGACTTGCAACCATGTATTTTGGTTATGCCGAGTTGAGTGCCACAGATATTTGATTCCTATTATACTAGGAAATAATTGTAGACCCAACAATGAAAATTCAACCTAATGTACTCTTTTGTTCTGATGGATTCCCCGCCCGATTTTCATTTGTGAAGTCACACAACTTCACTCCCTCTATACATTTGTACCATATTCCAAACTAGGTAGTGTCACTGAGGTATCGTAAAACATTCTTAACTTCCTTCCAAAATAATTTGGTTGGCCTAACCATAACTTGCCTCAGTTGGTTGACTACATAGCACATATATAGTCATGTTTTCACAAGATACATCAATGAACCCACTAGCTTCTGATAAACAGTAGCATCCACTTCTTCACCTAAAGTGGCATCTTCCTTCCTCCAATTGGTCACTAGAGGTGTCTCCATGGTTTTGAGACTCTCCATGCGGAATCTATGTAGTATCTCATTTTCATACTTTCCTTGAGAGAAAAAACAATTCCCCATCACCTTTTTATACTTCCAATCTGAGGAAGTATTGCATCAGACCCATATCCTTCATTTCAAATTCTCTTACAAGGTCCTCCTTGCAAGACCTGATCAATTGTTCATCACTAGTTAAAATAAAGTAATCAACATATAAGACAATAATAATAATACAATTACCTTCTACCAAGATATGATAGAGGTTTGCATTCGACTCACTTTTGGTAAATCCCAAACCAATGAGCTAACTGTTGATTCTAGTGTACCAGGCATAGGGTGCTTGTTTGAGATTGTAAAACACTTGCTTGAGTCTACACACGTGATACTCTTGATAAAATGTCTCAAAGACTTCTTGTTTCTTGATGTACACCTCCTCCTCAATAAATCCATTGAGGAATGCTTTTCTTACACCCATCTAGTGGATCTTCCATCCCATCTCCACAACCAGAGAAAGAATTTATCTAATGGTTGAGTACCTTGCTACAGGAGAAAAGGTATCCTCATAGTTAATGCCTTCAACTTGAGAGTACCCCTTGGCCACAAATATAGCCTTTTACGTCTCTATGGTTTTTGTATGTTTCCTACTTTACCTTGAAGATCCATCGTGAACCCATAACTGATTTATCTACTGGTCTTGGGACCACTTCCCAAACACTTTTCTTTACAATGGATTTTTATTCCTCCACCATTACATCAACCCATACAAGTTATTATACTTGTTTCTCAAAATAGGATGGCTCGGTCTCTACAAGCTCAGTCATTAGATCCATATAGACATTTTATCGATCTCATGACCTTCTCTGCCTGGGAAAATTTGAAGGAGCATCCAAATTCTCCCTCACATCCTGCACAAGTATCTCAACTTACCTATTTCTTTTCCTTCCTTTTTTGGATGATTGTGCTTGAGTGGCAATCTCAACTCTTTGCTCATAAATTTGTGGTTGTTCCACAACTTCTTGACTTTCCTCCTTTAGAGCTAAAATTTCCTCTTCTAGTGGGATCTGAAGCTCCCTCTCAAGAGAGCACTACATCAATTTCTCCTCATCAAATTTTACATCCCTTCGCACAAATTTCATTCTGATGGATGGAAATTACACATGGTAGTTGTGGGGATTTTTTGTGTAACCCACAAATACCCGTAATTTTGTTGTCAACGCAAGCTTCTTCCTTGATTATTTGGATATTACATGGCAGTAAACAGAGGCTCCAAATATCCTAAAGTGTGACACATCCAGATTTATCCCCGAGAAAGCCTCCTCCGGTTTAATCATGCCCAGAATCCAATGAGGACTCTGGTTCTACAAATATATTTTTGTGTTACATGCCTTAGCCCACAAATGCAGAGGTAGGCCTCATGCAAGATCGCCCTCGCTACTCTCACAATTATATGTTTCTTTCTCTCTTCCACCTCATTCTGTTCTCGGTTGTGGGGTGTTGTCAACCCTTGTCAAATGCCTTCCTTCACACATAAATTTTTAAATTCATTTGACACATACTCACCTCCATTATCCTCCCGAGAGCCTTCACCTTCTTGTCAGCTTCTTTCTCCACCAGTGCTTTGAATTCTACGAACTTGGAGAATGTCTCATCTTTCATTAGGGGAATTTTGAGGTCTAAAATGGGCCTCCCAAGAAAAATGTACAACCAGAATAAACTTTATAAGAACCAATAGGATTCAAGTTGATGATTTCAACCATGGGGGATGATTCACCATTTTTTAATTAAAAGGGTAAGGAGATTAAAATATAATAAAATAATAAAACTACTTTTTCAACTCTTATTTTCAACTTATCTCCCAAAATTTTTACTCAAATTTTGAGTGGGAGTACTCATTGGATGCAAAATGTAATTCCTCATATAAGGAGTGCCCATGTTGCATACTTTCGATGGACCCTGCTACATGAAAAATGAGAAATACATTAAAAAAATGTGATTGCAATCACGTTTTTCATGTATTTCTCATTTTTCTTGTAGCAGGGTCCATTGAAAGTATGCAACATGGGTACTCCTTTGATGAGAAATTAAATTTTGCATCCAATGAGTACTCCCTCTCGAAATTTGATTAAAAAAATTTTGGGAGATAAGTTGAAAATATGAGTTGAAAAAATAGTTTTTCATTTTTTCCCTCTAAAATTTGATGACGTAATCAAATCTTATTTTATTATTTCCACTATTATTTTATAATTTCCTTAGGAGGCCCATTTTAGACCTCAAAATTCCCCTAATAACTTCCACATGAAGAAGATCCAACACTTCCATGAGAATTCATCAATAAAAATGACAAAATATTTGTGCCTGTTAATGGAGACTGTCGATAAAGGTCCACATACATGAGATTGGATCCTTTCTAGGACTGCATGTTTTTCGTTGTCCCAATCATGGAATGTGGATTTTGTGTACTTCCCCAAAGTACATCCTTTGCATACATCCTGCTACTCAAGTGCTCCTTTGGGAAGGCATGTGGTTATTTGATGCATAATATTTAAGGCACCATAATGCAAATGCCCAAGTATTATGTGCCAAAGTTCACCGACATCTTGGCTTTTCACATTCTCCATATTTGTGCTTAATATTGATTTTGGGTAGCATAAGATGTGCTCTAAGTCTCAAACTTTGTGGTGAGGCTTAGACACATGCATTACAAATAACCCAAAAATTGTTTTGGGAAATTCTTCCCATAAACAATTTTATAAGAAAAAACAATTATTTTTAATGAGGACCCTAAGTCTAACTTAGGAAATTAATAATTAATCAGTATTAATGTAAAGTGTAGGTGAATCTTCTAGATAAAGTAGATAAAGTCTACTTTAATCTTAACCATTTATTGGAGATCTAATCTTGGCCGTTGAATTTTCAACGAGAAGGATATAAATGAAGACTTGAGGGTCATTTGTAAAAAACACCAAGAGAATCTAGAGATCAAATTGTTTTGATGGAGCAGTGCTCGGATGAAAATCAGATCTAAGTGATTCTTGATTGCAGTGAGGGACAGAGTAATTCTAGTTGGAGATATTCTTAAGCCAGGAATACATAGCGGAGGAGACAGAGGGAAATACACAGAAGAGGTAGCGTAAAAGATATGCAGAGGCAGTGCAATCCCACCCAGAGGGAGCATTGCAGCCTTGAGGAAATATGAAATTCAGCTGAGGATGAGTCAAAACCAATGCCAGAAAGTATGGGTGTGAGAACGGAAGGGGCCATAGGGTCATATCCAGCCATCAGAATATCATTAGCGCAAAAGCCACACACTCCCCATGCAGAGTGACGCAGAGACTGCGCAGTGACTTCGCAAAGAAGTGGAGGGCTTGCCATCCGAGGTTTGTTGATTAGTCGGACTTCCAGTATCAATTTGTGAGGTAATATCACCAGCTTATTTTTCAGTCATATTATTTGTAGGGATAGCCAGAAAGACATCACAGATTGTATTCAGAAAATTATTGCATAATATCTAAACCCTTAGATCTGCTGCATTGGTTTTCCCACATTGGTTTTTTCCGGGAACGTTTGTCCAAAAATAACGGTGTCCTGTGTTTGCATTATTATTTACTGCTCAGTTTATATTTTCACAAATTTATTTTAATGGGTGAAGGCTACTTCAGTAACTGCTTCAATATTTTAAGAAGTAATATTAAATAACTTGTTTAAATCAAATTTCCAAATAGGATAATTATTTCAACTTGTTGCGGTAGGGATTCAAGATCTATGATCTCGGATTTTTCACATGGTATAAAAGCGTGTATTGTGAAATAGGAAGAGAATATCTAGTTCTTAGTCAAAGGCCAAAGAGTTGCAAAAAGAATCCATTCAAATCCCTTGAGGGATTGCACAGTCCAAGCCAGGAGGGCTGAAAATTCTGGGAAGGTCTCTCTTTGAGTGAGTTGACAGAGAGGTAAGATCTCTAGATCGAAAGTTTGTCGAGGTATAGGGAGCAGTGTAGAGCCTTTGCAGAGAGTTGGTGGGACCCAGTTTCTGTAGGAAGATTTTGATTTTACCAGGAGGAAAGTCATTAGAAGAATAAGAAGCAACACAATGAGGGAATTATCTTCCTCAGGAAGTTCCTAGCCAGGGAATTTAAGTTTTTCAAAGGTCTGAGCAGCAGATCCATGAAATATATCTACGACCGTAAGCCTATCTAGTGTTGCAGAGAGGGGGAATAAGAGGATCATATTCTACATTCTTGATAGCCATGGCAGCTCATGGGCTTAAATATTGAGACCGGTTGGAGGGAGCCTCCAACTACGTGATCTGGAACGAAAGAATCACTTGTATTCTAGATGAATATGAGCTAAAGCTCTTTGTGAAAAACATGGTAGTTTTCCCTACAGATCCAGATTCGTTGAAGCAGTACAAGGCTTATATGGCGAAGTAAAAAAGACTACTCCTGGATGGAGTCAAAGATCACATAGTGTCAGCAGACAAAGATACTTCCAGGAAGATGTGGGAATCCTTAGCCACGCTATATGAAGGATCTCCCGAGAAGTGGAAGATGTACCTTAAGAAACAACTGAGGATGGAGAAGATGTGGAAAGGGGAACATATTGTTCCGTTCTTATCGAGACTTCAGGCGATTCATGATCAACTTGCAGTAGTGGGGTCTAACCCTTCTCCTACAGCGATGGTGAGACTATAATTGAATGTAGTCACTAACAATTGGAAGATATTTGTCCAGAGCATCCTGGGCATAGCAATCTTGTTAGGCTGGGAAGAGATGTGGTCTGCTCTTCAGAAAGAAGAGCTAAGGAGAGACTTGGTCAAGTGCAAACTTGATGGTAGCAGTGGAAGTGGATCGAAGGTGAAGGAGGAGGAGGAAGAAAATGAAACCCTTGCATCAAAAGGGTAGCAGGAGAAAAAAAGATGTAAGAAAGACGTCTCGAAGATCAAGTGTTTCAAGTGTGGTGAACTTCCCAATGTCCTTTGAAGCAAAAGTACAAGGTTGAGAAGCATGATCCGAAGGCTGCAACTCTGAAGATCGATGGGGATGAGTATGCCATGAGTGAGCACGCATCTCTAGGAGGGAGATGTGGAAAAATTGAGTTGTAGTTCAACAGAGTTGTAGTTGGGCAGGATCCTTGAGGAGTCCACATCTTGGATCATACCTTGCTATGGGAGCCCAAGATCAGCAGTCGCAGGCTGGAGGATCTTTCAGTCGGTGCAGAGGAGTGCATAAATGATAGATGCAGTAGTTAGCAACGTTAACATCTGAGCAGCGCAAAGCAGAGTTGCAACAATGTAGAGGGACGTAGCTCATATTAGCATCATTGCAGTGCTTTATAGGGGAAACATGGGTCTAGAATCAGTCAAAGTTTCATCGTTGAGATGCATCCTGAACACTTTTTCAGATTCATGGATGTTTTTTAGTTGCTTCTCTCAGCAGCTGAGTTGTAGTGCAGAGTTAGCAGTGGTAGTGCTAGTAGCAGATGCAAAATTTGAGAGGGAGTTACAGTATGGATGCAATTCTGATCATGGCAGGGTCATCAGCAATATAGTGCAGCATCATCGCAATGATTGATGGGAAGCATGTTAGACATCATCAGTGCAGAGGGAGATGCTTCAGATTCAGAGCAGTGTGTAGTAGGGCATATCTATTAGAGCACATTCCTCGCTAAGAGGGAGCATTTATTTTTGGTAGCATCATATGTGCTCTAAGTCTCAAACTTTTTGGTGAGGCTTAGACACATGCATTACAAATAACCCAGAAATAGTTTTGGAAAATTCCACCTAGAAACAATTTTATAAGAAAAAATAATTATTTTAATGAGGACCCTAAGTCTAACTTAGTAAATTAAAATAATTAATGAATATTAATGTAAAATGTGGGTGAATCTTCTAGATAAAGCATATAAAGTCTAATATCATCTTATTCGTTGATTGGAGATCTAATCTCGGTGGTTGATTTGTCAACGAGAAGGCTATAAAGGAAGACTTGAGGGTCATTTGTAAAAAAACATCGAGAGGATGTAGAGATTGATTTTTTTTGATGGAGCAGTGCTAAGAAGAAAATCAAATCTAAGTGATCCTTGATTGCAATGAAGGGTAGAGAAATTCTGGTTGGATATCTTCCTGATCCAGGAATACACAATAGATAATACATAGGGTAGTACATAGAAGAGGCCGTGTAACAGCTATGAAAAGGCAATGCCGCAGCCTTGAGGAAATCCAAAATTCAGCTAAGGATCAGTCAAATCCAGTGTCATAAAGCTAGGGTGTGATATCGTAAGGGGATAGAGGGTTAGATCCATCCAGAAGAAGATCATCAACACAGAAGCCACACATTCCCCACGCAGAGTGACACAAAGACTGCATAGTGATTGCACAGAGACTGTGCAAAGTAGTGGAGTGCTTGTCATGCAGGGCTTGTTGATCAATCAGACTTCTAGTATCAGTGTGTGAGATAATATCACCAGATTATTTTTCATTCATATTCTCTGAAGGGATAGCCAGAAAGGCATCCCATATTTTATTCAGAAAATTACTGCATAATATATAAACCCTTAGATATATTGCACCGGTTTTCCCGAATTGGGTTTTTCTGGGGACGCTTTTCCAAAAATAACGGTGTCCTGTGTTTACATTATTCTTTCTTTCTCACATTCTATTTTCAAAAATGCATTTTAATGGCTGAAGGCTGCTTCATTATCTACTTCAATATTTTAAGAAGTAATCTTAAATAACTTGTTTAAATCAGATTTGCAAGTAGGAGAAGAAGTTCAACTTTTTGTAGTAGGGATTCCAGATCTATGATCTTGGAATTTTCACACTTAATGAAGAAAATTCTTCCACATATATCTTATACAGGTTCTTTAAGTGAACCCATATATGCTTCATCTGTCCTGTGGCTATGCATCACAATAATTCCTTTCCCTTGTTGAATATCACATAATAACCACAGTGTTCCAAAACTGCAACATAGATCATATTTTTCTTTAGGCCTGAAATGAACATGACATCCTTGAGCCTAAGAGGTGAGCCTAAATCCATCTGAAAGGTGACTGTACAAACCTTGGTCATGCTATACCTTCCATCGTCCCCCATATTGATGTGCATCTACAAATATTTTTCTTCCAGGTCACTGAAAAAGTCTCTATGCCCTGCCATGTGGAATGATGCACCTGAGTCCAAGTACCACACACTCCCCATCGATTGTTTTCCAAGCATGCAATGAGAGTAAATTCAAGCTCGAAATATGAAACCAAGGCTTCACCTGCTGCTCCTTATGAGGTCTTCTTGCTTTCCTTTTTGTGTGGAAACTTTGTGGCATAGTGCTTGAATTCATGACAATGGAAGCATTTAATTTTGGACAAATCTTTCTTCTTGCACCCTTGGCTAGAATCTAGTTTAGATTGAGATTTATTCCATTTTCCATTGTGTTCCTTTCCATCCAATGCAAAAAAAATTCATCCTCTCCCTTGGATGAAGTCCCATGTTTGGTATTCCTCCTTATTTCCTCCTGTAAAAATAAGACCATAAGTGCTCCCAATTCGGTAGTTTCTCCCTCTCATTCACCAAATCTTGATAGTTATGCCAGCTCTTGGGAAGGCCCATAAGGCCTAGGCTTACCATGTCTTCTTCAGGAACATTTAAACGTACCCCTCCAAGATTGTCATGACATTGTGTGAACTTTCTCAGATACTACGGAATAATGTCATTCTTTTGTAGCTTGATACTTCGAAGTTTATCCTTGACTGCCAGCTTCCTGTGGTCACTATTATTCTCGAACAATTTTTTCAGTGTTTTCCACATTGCGAATGAAGATTATTTTCCATGGATATTTGAGAGAATGTGATCCCTTGCTCCCTCCAAGATTATTCTCCTCTCATTGGATACATATTTCTTCACTAAGCAAGGTTTTAGGCGTCATATTTCATTGGTTTTGCAACATCTATCTTGATGTATTCTAGCAATCCATTGTCATCCAAAACCACCTCCATGCAATCCTTCCATGCAAAAAAATTAGAGGTTCCTTCCAAGGCATACTCTAGCCTCATTCCATTGAAGGTCATCTTCGCATCTCTGAAGAAATATTGTTGCACTGAACTCCAAATATGAACCTCATGAGGAATAAATTTGAAATTTTTGCTCTAATGTGAATCCTGCTCTAATGCCATGTAGAAATTATGATGTATATTTGCAACTGCTCATGAATTTTTAACCAAAATCACAAGACATAAACCTACTCTACTGCTCTATGGACATTAATACACAATTTTGAACAAAAATCTCAGACATGCAACAAGAAATCACACACATGCAAATACTATTTTTCCTGGGGAAAGAAATCAGATAAAAACCCCAATGCCTGCTTGCATTAATCTGATGAATAGAGATGTATTACGATTTATTTCTAAAATGAGCACAACCTATAACTGCATAACCTATCTCTCTTCTCATTGAGAAGCTCTAACCCAGACTTAGTCAATTTGCGCCTCTTCCTAAGATCCTATTTCCTTGTGTTGTTCCTTGAGAAATTAGGCCCCTATTATTTAATAATTTCTCCAAAATGGATTGCGCAATTCCTTAGGATGAGAATCTGACTGCATGCAACACTTGTACACTCAAGACTAGTATACAACTAATGTTACACTTCCTTGGAATCTCCACCAATCCTGAACTCGAATTATCTCCATGCACTAGCTATTTTTGGTTGATTGATCAGTTAACTCGAATCACTAGCCATGTCACACAAGTTAACTGTATCCAAGTTGTCTGCTGATGTTGAAATTCTAATTTTCTCAATGTAATGAAGGAAAAATCAAATTGAGAATTTCTTGTTGAATTTTTCAACATTAAGTATCAATGAGACTATAGTATTACAGATGTTTGTTTTAGAGAAACATTTTAATGTCATTTACAAGTCACGAAGGAAAGGAAACCACACTTGTAGGAAATTAAAGGTCACCCTTTGATAATTGAAATAAAAAACTTCTACCTAGTGGGCCCAGGAAGGTTAAAGATATAACCCCCAACGTAGGTATTACAATCCACACCGACATGAATAAATCACACAGACAATAAAGTAGTAGCTTTCTCAATGCTTCTGGTGATCCTGATCCCTGGAACAAATATGCAAATTAAATGGTAGAATGTTGATAAAATAAAATATGCATAATCCAATCCAACTAGATATAATATACAAACAATACCATAATTCTAGAAAACATATTAGAGAAATACAATCCTAAAAAACAAATTAAATTACCTATCCAGAATTATGAGTTGTGGCAACTTAAAGAAATGTAATTAATTTAATAGAATCGACAATATAGAGGGATAAAGTTATTCATCCAATAAATGAGTTGCAATAATATTAAAAAAGAAAAGAAAAAGAATAGTGAGTTGCAACAACATACAAAAAAACAAGTAATTTATCATATTAGAGAGCTATGAAAGTATATAGGAACTAACTTAAAAAAAATAAAAATAAAAATATGAACTAATCTATATTGTTACAAAAATACCTAACTAAGGAGGTGGCCCTACCTACTTAAGAAAGGAATTATTTATAAAATAATGTCACCTAATTTAGTAGCACACCATTTGCATAGAGAAAAATAGGAAATGTAATAGAACCATGGTCTTCTATTAACAAAAATTTAGAAAGAAAAATACAATTATTTCGTCCTCCCTAGCTTGAGTAGAGTAGGGTGTTTTATACACAAAAATGAGGTATATTTTGATTAAGAGGTCAAAATACAACCATGAGAATATTTAGATTCTCAAGTTATTCCTTCCTGGGTACAAAAATCCACCAAAAAGAAACAAAAGATCAAACAAATGCTAACTCATTCAAGTATTGTGACAAGTGGAAACTAGTCAATATTCAATTATGATAAGTTTTTCCTTGCTGGTATTGAACTACCTCTTATCACTTCTTCATTAGGTGGTCAAATTTTCAACCTATAATCTGTTAATGACTATGTGACTAAAGGTTATCAAGAGGTGTGACGTGCTAGCTATCCTTGTTTGGAAACAATTATCCTCAATGGATAACTATCAATGTGTTGCAACATTAGGCTTGGGCATGTTGCAACATTGATTCTATTGGCATGTTGCAACACTACAATTTATCATGTTGCAACATTGTGTTACAGCATCAAATCCTATTCATGTTGCAGTAATTGTAGTTGCAACTTTTGCCTTGCAGTTATGTTACAACAATGGGACTTCATAGTTGTATCACAACACTAAGGTACATAGGGCATTACAATGATATAAGGGTGTTGATACAACTTGAAAGTGTTGCAGCAACACAAGAGTAGTTATCCTTCACCACTACTTCAAGAGTACCCCCTAGAGACTCCCTGAAGTGATTATCATATATTCTTGTAGGTTGTCATAGAAAGGTAAATTTATTCCTAAATACATAAGAGTGAACAGTAAAGTGACATAATTGGAAGATAAATGTGAATTTATTAAAAAATCATCAATGTGGGAAAAATATGTGATAGGGTGGTATGAAAGTATAAAAAGGGTACTCAAAATTTTTTTGGGCGAGTGTTAAAAAGATGCCAATTTGGGCCCCCAACAGGGATATTTGTGCACTTATACCCACTCTACATGCTTTCGAGAAGCTCCACATAAAGACAAATTGAAAATATAGGAAAAGAAACATGTTCCCTATATTTTAATGTTTCATGACCGACTTTATCTCTACCAAATCTTCCACATTATCAATATAGGAAGTAAGGATGCCTTAATGTTGAAAGAAGGTGGTGGGGTTTGGCAACATAGGGTAGGTGGGGGCTTTGGGGGTAGGTGGTGGGAGTGGGGGTGGGGGGAGGGTAGGTGTGGGCTTGGAGGAAAGTGTTTGGGGTGTAGGTGGGGTCGTTCAGGGGATAGGAAATGAAAGAGGATGTGATGGAGTGAGACGGGGATAGAGGTAGATAGATAGAGGGATAGGTGGGGTGAGGGGATGTAGCATGATTCAAAATATTATATTGGGAGTCCAATGAGCCTACAACCTAACTAAAAACATGCATCAACCCAAAATAATGGAGGTGTGTGGAAGTTATGAAGTAGTTACATTGGACCCATATTAACTCCAAGCTTGTGATTTATATGTCATTGTTTGCTATATTAATTTTCATTCCTAGAGTAAAAATAAAATAGCTTCTAAGCTTGTATCCTTTAAGATACTTTCATCAGATTGAGTTTATCTTTTTATAGTGAAATTTTATATCCATAAGTTTATGTGCAACAAATAATGCAATCTTCAGCTATTGATTCTATGATATTGGTTTTTCCCATCATTATTTACTTATTTCTTCCATTGTATTTTCATTGAATATCGTCATTATGAAGTGAAAGTTACAGAAGTAGTGATGCATGCATTACACATAACTTAAGAGATAGTTTTATATATCCTTTAAATCCATAAATTTTTATTTATTTAGATACAAAAATATTATTGACATAGAAATGTGACATAAATATTTTTGTGATTTACACAAAGGAATATATAATATCAATGGAAAATGAATTAAGATGATGATATTGATTAAATCAGTTTATAAATATTTTTTTTGCAAATCTATAATAATTAATCATCATCATCATCATCATATGATCTGGATTTGTGCAGGAATGCAATAAAATACACAAATGCACATAAATGCAAAGATGCAGCAGAAATAAGACTTCATTTCATTAATATCACATAATTGAAATATGCTTACAAAGAAAATGGAAATAAACTAGCTAGGGCGCTGGTAGCTTATCTCTGAGAAGAGATGTGGTGGCTACATGCCTCTGAAATGTATTAAAATGAGGCTTGAAGGCCTATTTATTATTTAGAAACAATGGAAAAACCTAAACATTCAAAAACCAAACCCTAGGAGATGAAACACCAAACTTTGGGCCCCGTTGGGTTAAATTGGTACATCAATTTCCCGAGGTTGTAACTTTGGCATATGATATTCGTTTGACGCACATGATACCTCGTTAGAAAGATCTATTCGAGGACTACAAATAATGAAAAAGAAAATATGAGTTTTGATTTGAAGATTCATATTTTCCTGAAGGTTATTTTCCAAAAAAAATGCCGTTTAGGGCCCCAAAACGTCTCTGGAAGTTTAGGACCCAAAAAACTGCCAAAAATAGTAAATTTTGCTACAATTAAGGAAATTGGAAGAATGAAAGAAAAAATGGTGGGGGTCCAAGTGGAATAGCTAGGTGGCCACCAATATCCACCTGAAACATTCCTCCCCCCTGAGGAAGCAATGGTCCCCATTGCGTTGAGTTCCTCCATGAGATGAGGAAACTTCTGCTGAACTTGGTCCCTAGTGAGCCACTTGCCCTGGTGAAGGAGTTGGCCTGCTTTGAAAACTCGATATATCTGGATCCTCTACTTTCGGGTGTTATTTATTTATGTGTCCATGATCCGATAAGTTGTGGCTTGTTCCGTGCAATCTGAGTTTAACTCTGTTGGTGTGAGTTGGATGCGCCCAATAGAGATGGAAAGTAGGGTGAAGGCTGTCCACATTGAAAACTGGGTGCAAACCAAGGAATGGTGGAATACTGAGCTCAAAGGAATTATCCCCTACACCCTTGGTGATGGTGTATGGACCGTATTGGAGCAGCTAAAGCTTGTGGTGGGATCCACGAGGCGCTCCTTTAGCAAATGTAGCCACACTTGGTCGCCCACTTGGAAGTTGTGTGGCACTCGATGATGATCATGTCGTTGCTTGTAATTAGCATTGGATCTATCCAATATGTCATGAACATGTTGGAAGATGTGTTGAATGCGCTCAGTGAATTTGTTTGCCTTGTCAGCTTCAGACTGGACATGAGTCGAACCGGCCATAGTAGCTGCAAATGACATGGCTATGTCAATGGGACATAGTGGTTGGAATCCAAAACCTGCCTTAAATGGGTTTTGGCCATTTGAGTTGTGGAGTGTAAGGATTCTGGACACCACATATCTCCACAATGGTATGATATTGTCCACTTTGGGCCTAAGCCCTCATGGCTTTGCTTATGGGCTTTACCCCAAAAGGCCTCATACCAATGGAGATATTTGTCCATCCTTATATACCCATGATCCTCCCCACTTCTAGTCAATGTGGGACTTTGGTCGTACACCCAACAATCCTCCCCTCGAACAAAGGACCATCGAGCCTCCCCTCAAACGATTATCCATCCGTCCACTCTCTACCAACCAGGATTCTCCGCTCCAATGCGTTGGAAGCACACGCCTTACATGGAGCACCACCTGCCTCGAGAGCTTGCTCTATCCCAGGTCAACTCCTCTTCACTGTGTTGGGACCAGGACACGTCCATGAAGAATCCGGAGCATACCGCCTGTCTAACCGAGCTCATCCATGGATCCCATCGTGATATTACTGGGGCCCACCACCTTCGTTCGGCATTCGAGGATTCATCCACTTCGCTAACTTCGGGGCATGGCTCCGATACCACTTGTAAGGATTCTGGACACCACATATCTCCACAATGGTATGATATTGTCCACTTTGGGCCTAAGCCCTCATGGCTTTGCTTATGGGCTTTACCCAAAAAGGCCTCATACCAATGGAGATATTTGTCCATCCTTATATACCCATGATCCTCCCCACTTCTAGTCAATGTGGGACTTTGGTCGTATACCCAACATGGAGGGCCCGATTATAGCTGTTTTATACATATGGGAGGCTCTCATCCCATGTGTGTGGATTATTTGAGTTGTACATACGCATAATGTGTACGATCATCCTGTTGACGACCTCTGTCTGGCCATCATTTTGGGGATGGAAATTTGTGGACTTGGTGAGCTTTGTGTCCAACATTTACCAGAGGTTGGACCAAAACGTACTAAGGAACCTGATGTCCTGATCAAATATGATAGATGGTGGGATCCCAAAGTGTACCCACACTCATTCAAAGAAGAGTTTAGTAATGGCTTCTGTTGTGATATTCTTCTTGTAGGCCGTCATAATGGCCATATTCGAGAATCTATCAATGAACATGAATTCAAAATCATTTCCATGCTTATTAGAAGGAAGGCCCGACATGTAATCCATGGAGATGGATTCCAAAGGTTGAATAGGTGTAGGAAATGGAGTATAGAGGCCTTACTTCTTGATGGTAGGTTTGGAAATAGCGCAGGAAGTGCAGGATCTGATGTACTTCCAAACATCCTGTCAAAGGTTCGGCCTATAGAAATACTTCTCTAGTACTTCCATTGTTTTCTCGTCCCCGAAATTCCCAACAACCTGATTGTAGTGCGCTCCCCAAATCATCTTGGCACACTCTCTTGAAGGAACACAAAGGCATCCCAGGTGACATAGCAGTGCATCCTGGAGGTGAGAATTTGGAACTTGGTTACCCTCAAAGAGTGTCTTGTATGTGTGGCCAAATTCTGGATCACTCTTGTAGAGAAGCAGCTAATCAGAAGTCTCGTTCCCACAAGATTTGAGCACGGTGGTTAGTGGTGATTGGTGGTCGGCTGAGGCTATCTACAACATTATTCGTGTTTCCCTTCTCGTACTTGATGTTCAAATGAAATTGTTGCAGATATGTGGACCACATCTGATGGTGATCACTCTACAACTTCCCTTGTGTCTATATGAACTGTAGGGGTCGGTGGTCTGTGTGGATGATCGTTTCCTTCCCAAAAATGTAATGCTTCCATTGTCGACACGCCTGCATAATGGAATACATATATTTTTCATAAGTGGTATACTTCCGGACTGTGTGAGACAATGTCTCACTGTGATATGCCACTAGATGCCCCTGTTGAGTAAGAACTGCCCCAATAGCATAGTCAGAGGCATATGTCTCAATCTCAAATGGTTGTTGAAATTCTGGTAATGTGAGCACTACGGAAGATCAGAGGCGATGTTTCAACTCTACGAACGCCTTCTGTTGAGATTCAAACCAAAAGAAAATTACTTTCGGTCCTCCCTTGGTGACTTGACTCAAGGGCCAAGTAATATGAGAGAATCTCAACACAAACCTGCGGTAGAAATTAGCATGAACCAGAAAGATGCAAAGCTTTGTTAGATTGGTTGGGGCTAGTCCATAATTAATGAATTGGATATTAGCTAGATCCATATGCATCCCCCACTCATCAATAATGTATCCCAAATACTAAAACTCGGTCATGCAAAAAGTGCACTTCTCCAAATTGGCACACAACTTGTGTTGCTGCAGTGTTTGGAGGACCTGTCGGATGTGGTAGAGGTTCTCTCCCCAAATCTGGATGAAGATCAAGATGTCATCCAAGTACACTACTACAAATGAGTTGTTGAATGGTCGCAATATGTCTTCCATTAGGCTCATGAAGGTTGCAGGAGCATTCGTCAACCCAAAAGGCATGACCAACCATTCGAACAGACCCTCCTTGGCTTTGAAGGCAGTCTTCCACACATCATAGGGTTTGATTGGTACCTGGTGATACTCGAACTTCAAGGCGATCTTGCTGAAATATATTTCCCCCTTGATTTGGTCAAGAAGGTCATCAATCCATGGAATCAAGTACCTATTACAAACAATGATCTTGTTCAGCGCCCAATAGTCAATATAGAGTCTCCAAGTCCCGTCCTTATTCTGCACCAACATGATCGGGCTCCCACAGGGTGATGAACTCAACCGAATGTGACCTTTTTGCAACAACTCCTGAATCTTCCTCTTGATTTCCTCATTCTCCAGAATAGAGCGCTGATAGATTGGTCCATTGGGGAGCGGTGCACATGGGGTCAGATCGATGGGGTGCTTGACCTGACAGTGCAGAGGCACCTCTGAGGGTGAGGTGAAGATGTCCCCGTACTCCTCCATGACATTGTCCATTTGTTGTTAGCGTGAAAAGGATCCTTGTGTGGAGGTTGTGACCATAGTATTCTTCTTTCCGTGAGGGCAGATCATTAGGAAAACAAATTTCTCGGTTTTGGAAATGAGCTTACCGCATTATTTTGCAGTAACCAAAGAGATGGTTGCAAGCGGTGCTACCTTCAGTATCCTATACAAATTATTGCCCAAAGTAACAATAACAGCGTGACGCCGCAAATAATACACAACATGTCACTTCCACAAGTATGGCTAGCCTAATAATTCATCACAAACATCAAGAAGGGAAATGTCACATAATACCTCATTCGTGAAGGGCTTTATGTTGTAGGGAAGGTGACACTGTTGGCTAACGCGAAGATCAGGTCCTTGGTGAAGCCACCCGATGGTGTACGGTTGTGGGTGTGTTGTGGTTGGCAGGCTGAGTCACTTCACGACCTCTACTAAAATGAGGTTCTTTTGGCTCATGCTTTCAATAATGAATTGCAGTGGGGAACCCTTTAGCCACATCTGGGAATGGAAGAGGCACTCCTCCTCCTATGGATCTTCCAGTTCCTCCTTCTGGATCTTCGTGGTGAAAACGATGGCATTAGGCTCCACATCGATAATTTTCTTCCCCTTTTCACTCCCCTTGTTTGGTTCTGATTCAGAGTCAGAGCATGCATATGATTCAGAAGCCTTCAGCTCAGCCACCAATGACTACTTGACCCAACACTCACTTGTGTTGTGAGTGGATCTCTTATGGAACTCACACCAGTTTCCCATTTCCTTCTTTGGATTCGCAGTGTTGTTCTTTGCTTACATATTTGGCGAGTTATCCTGGGATGCCCGACCTTGGCTTTGTCTTTTTTTCTGTGGTTTGGGGGAACCTTTCCCTTGCTTTTAATTCATAGATCCAAAGTCTCTCTTCTTCCATTTGAACTTCTTCTCAATCTTGGCAGCATGCCAGTATGCTGCACCAAACAAGGAGATGTCAGGGAACCCCATTTCCTCCTGAATGTATCTGTGCAGACTACTGCGGTACTTCAACACCAATTGTTTCTCTAAATCTTTGATACCCAATTTTTTGCGTAGGGTATGGAACAAATTCGTCATCTCATGCACAACTTGATCCCTTTTCTACCACAACCTTGTCCATTATATGTACTTGTCCTAATAGCTCCCCACGTAATAATAGTATTCCTTGATGGCACCTCAGAAAGAATTCCAAGTGGGTGCGACCGAAAAAATAGAGGGTTCGCTCTCATCCTTTTGTTCACAGTATGTTTCCCACCAATCCTTGACATGGGGGGCAACTTTGAGGAGTGCAAAATTAATCTTTTCCTGGTTGGAAAAGTCATGAGCCAAGAAATACCCTTCAAATCGATTCAACCATCTATCTACAATTTCTACATCTATTTGAACCTAAAGTATGGGAATTTCAAATTTTACTTGTACCTTAAAAGGATTTGCGCCTCTAGAGTGGATGCTGGATGCAAATAAGGCGTCGTTGGGCAGTCGTTGAATAATCTAGGAAAATTTATCCATCATCGTGTTCCTTTGTTTCTCGAGGCCCTCCTCGAGAATTATTTTGATAGGATCTCCTGCTCCCTCGTCTTTCTTTTTTTCCCCCCATGGGTGACCTTCGCGGTTTGTGGGGCTAATATTGCAAAGATTCAACCAGATCAAGCCCTAACTCCTTATACCCTGACCTCATTGGGGAAATGCAAAGAAGGATCACGAAAGAGCAGACCGCTCGAATACCACTGATCCAGACTTATGCAGGAACACAATAAAATACATAAACACATAAAAACATATAAATGCAACATAAATAAGACTTCATATCATTAATATCACATAACTGAAATATGCTTATAGACATAATGGAAATAAACTAGCTAGGGTGCTAGTATCTTATCTCTGAGAAGAGACGTGGTAGCTACAAGCCTATGAACTGTGTTACAATGAGGCTTGAAGGCCTATTTATTATTGAGAAATAACGGAAAGCCATAAAAATCCAAAAACCTAACCCTAGGAGTTGAAACGCCAAACTATGGGCCCTGTTGGGGTAAATTGGTACATCAATTTCGTGGGGTCGTAACTTTGGCATACGATCTTCATTTAACGCACATGATACCTCGTTATAAAGAACTATCCGAGGAATACAACTAATGACAATGAATATTAGTATTGAGTTGAAGACTCATTTTAGCCTAAAGTTTATTTTCCTAAAAAAAACATCGTTTAGGGACTCAAAACAGCTGTAGAAGTTGAGGACCCATAAAACTGCCAAAAATAGAAAATTGTGCTACAATTAAGGAAACTAAAAAACTGAAAGAAACAATGGTGGGGGTCCAAGTGGAATATGCAGGTGGCCACCAATATCCACTGGATCATCATCATAATCATTCATTAACACCAAAAAATTAAACACTTCAATTCATAGAACATTTGCCATAGAATGTATATGTTAATGTGTATGCATATGTGTATGTATATATATGTATGTGTGTATATTCAAAATAATCTCAAGTATATATATTTTACAAAACGGCACAATGTGCCTAATATATAAAATGACACATCATTCCCAAACACGGAAGAATGGCATATGGTGCCTTGGATACAAAATGGACTCATTGGTCATTCATTGACCACTCACACCTTTTCCACTATCAAGTGCATCCTGGAAGATGATATTTCTTATCTTACTAGAATTAGGAGCTTTAATCTTTTTATTTTTGGGTGTGGTTCATCTCTCTAGAGATTGGACAAAGAAACAACATTCTTATAAGAGTTTTTCCACAATAAATTAACACACTTACAAAAATATACTTTATAATTCAATCCCAGAAAAATCGCCATAGATGATACTCTTAGTCATGAGGGTGTTTCCTTTATCCATGACCCTAAACTCTCAACTATACCTCCCTACAATAGATACAAGATTCAAAGCATGAAATTAAAAAATAAAATGTCTAAAGTCAATTTGATTCAAGATACATAAAAAAAAACCATTAATGAATGATATCACCATGAATATCTCAAACTATGGAAAAGATTCACTAGAAATTGGAGCACTTAATTGCACACATTTCTTAGACGAAACACCTGTTATTTCATCCAATATGGTATTGACATGGAATTTCATTCAATAATGTGCATTGGGGCTATGTGGTGAAACCCTAGTAGATTAAATGGTGGTGGATACAAGGGGTGGACTAATGGGTGGTATATGGGTGCAACCACTATGGATTGATGGGATGGATAAGGTGGTGGGGGTAGACAAAAATGAATCCCCAAAGGTTATACAAGTTATGGTGGTAACCTAGAGGATTAAATTGGTATCCCAAGAGCTAGGTAATGGAAACCAAAGATCAGGATTTCCCTATAGCCTAGGAAAAACAATGGGCAGAAAGTGGGTAGCATTGAAGGGTAATGATCGTGATAGTTCTGACTTACATATCAATGATCGAACTTGTATAAAAAATTATAATATTTTTGTAAAATAAAATTTGAAATCAAACCAAAATTAGATAACAAAAATCACATTTAAAAAATATTTAACTTGACACATGGTACCTAGGAATGGGGTGATCTATCCATTGAAGGTGGACATAGTTCATCATGATATGATATCATATATATGACAAATTTTGCAAGCAAGGATCATTTTAATACATGAATTATTGCTACTACAACATAAGTGGTAGAAGTATATGCTAATGGATCTACTAACATTGAGGGTTTATTATCTGAACATAAAAACAACAAACATGATATAATTAAATATAGAAAGAAACATTTCTCTCTCTCTACACAAGGACACAAAAAATGAGATATTAATCTCCTCCATAAAATTCTCATACCTAGTGACCTCCATAGGCCAATAACAAGTCATATAATTACATATAAAAAGAAACATCTCTCTCTCTCTCTCTCTCTCTCTCTCTCTCTCTCTCTCTCTCTCTCTCTCTCTCTCTCTCCCCCCCCCCCCCCGCCCCCCCTCTCTCTCTACACAGGCACACAAAAAATGAGATATTAATATCCTCCATAAAATTCTAATACCTTGTGGCCTCCATAAGCCCATAACAAGTCATATAATTAAATATAGAAATAAACTTCTCTCTCTCTCTCTCTCTCTCTCTCTCTCTCTCTCTCTCTCTCTCTCTCTCTACACATGCACACACAAAATACTCATACCTAGTGGCCTCCATAGGCCCATAACAAGTCATATGCCTCTCTCTCTCTCTTCTATCTACACAAGCACACACAAAATGCTCATACCTAGTGGCCTCCATAGGCCCATAACAAGTCATAGGCCTCTCTCTCTCTCTCTCTCTCTCTCTCTCTCTCTCTCTCTCTCTCTCTACACAGGCACACACAAAATGATATATTAATCTCCTCCATAAAATGCTCAAACCTAGTGGCCTCCATAGGCCCATAACAAGTCTTTAACATCTATGAATTTCACATGAGGCTCTTGTCTCCTCTCCTAGTCATACTTTACTATAATGGCTAAATGCCAAACCCTTCCCCCAACATCACCTAAAATAGGAGGATGATAGCTAAGGGGGATAATAATTCACCTTTGAGGACATGGACATAGAATTGGGTCATGCCTAGCTCTTTATCTATATTGTGCAAACCCGTGACTCAACCCATAGAATTCACCAATGTCAAAGTAGTTGATATGGTGACCTAATGTAAAATTTTCTCATAATTTTGCAAGGAAATATAGAAGCATCACCATATAATTCTAAGGTGGTTTTTTAAATACCCAAAACCACCTATGCATCCAATGGTCTATAGATGTTTAGTAAGTGCATTGGTTCATAAAAATGTGTCTCTTTATCCCTTGTCACTATAATTGGATTCTTGGGTCCATAAGCAATGTCATCAACTATTGTTTTGAAAT
Organism: Pinus albicaulis; assembly: GCA_034641835.2. Taxonomy (NCBI): domain Eukaryota; kingdom Viridiplantae; phylum Streptophyta; class Pinopsida; order Pinales; family Pinaceae; genus Pinus; species Pinus albicaulis. The sequence goes on along the minus strand of CM076579.1, from coordinate 690,947,891 downwards.
GTTTATAACTTTGATTTAAAATTTATTTAGACCCATCCTCTTATACTTAGACATTTTTCCCTATAATTAGAAATGTGATTTAATTGGCCTTGGGAATTTGCAATGCAAGATAAATTATGTCTATAGAAGTGGCTGGTGATAATTAGGTGGTCTCTACGGCATTTCACAAGTCTTGTATAATGGTTATAAGGGAGTTCAAACTTGCATTAATTTCCATGTTATTGTTTCTCGGTTGGGGGTTAGATTTGGTGTTTCCTCCTATGGTGGAATTCAACATTTAGGTTTATTGTTTCCCATTTTAAAACAAATTATGATATTTAAAAAAAGATAACTCTATCTAGAATCAAATGAAGGAAAAAAATTTCAACCCCTCCTTGCATTTCTCTCCCAATTCACTCCCAATTTTCTCAATGTTGGGAAAAACTTGAGACATGGTTTATGGAAGAAAAATACTTTCAACACACTTTTTCTATTCCCCCCTCCATAAATTCACATGTGCATTTTCAGGAATGCATGTAAACTCTCAATAATGCATGCATGTTTTTAAGAACACACATGTTCCTACCAAGGACATCCTAAGAATCACTTGGAATACTTTATGGCGGCTTAGAAAATCCAAAAGATGGGATTGTAGGGATGCATGCGTCTTTTTATTCTAACAATGCCAACACTTTCATGCATGAGAAAATTCCTACTAACCCCATCAACACTTTTTTATTATCATCTTCATGTGAGGAACCTACATCTGTCCATTTATTAAATTAATTGTTTTTTTATCACCAATATTTTCATCTTGGTGCTAAAATTGAAAAGCGATAAGTCAATAATTCATTCTATAATCTTTTTAAGATGGTTAAAATAATTTTACTCATGTGATTTTAGTTTATTTTCATCCCATGGAATCCAAATTTTTTTTTTTATTATCACTTAAGTGTGTGACTATTTCAATGCCCCTCTTAATGAAAAGAAAGGTTAAGAACTAGGGATGTAAACTAGTGGCTCCCCATTTTCCATTAGAATTGGGGATGAGGGGATGACCAAGTAAGGTGATTATTGAAATAACTTATCTCTAAGTTTTCACCATAACGAGTTACAAGCTACTTGAATGTTTCATAGTTTCCAAATTCTATACATTACAAAATCACCCTATATTTTCACAATAACTCCTATATTAAGGATCATTGATTGGAAAATGGGGCTTCTCTAACAAATTATGTCACGAGGAAAGTCTTTTTATTTGTTGGATTATGACGTATTTAAGAAATTCAATTTTCTAGTTGGATATTGGTGATCTAATTATTTTTGTTAATATTACAAATAGTGGGATACATATGTCACAATATCTAATTTCAAACTAAGGAAATAGTAAAATTTCTTCATAATTTGATAATTCTTTTGGTTCCCTCTGTGTCTAGACTAAGGAATATCACCCGCTTAAGAAACTCAATTTTTTGGTTGGATATTGGTGATATAATTTTTTTAATTACAAATAGTGGGATACATATGTCACAATATATAATTTCAAACTAAGGAAATAGTAAAATTTCTTCATAAATTGATAACTCTTTTGGTTCCCTCGGCGTCTAGAATAAGGAATATCATGAAATTCATGAAATACCAATGCTATCAAGTTCCTTTGTTCTAGTACATAAACTTTGTTCCTCCAAAGTAACACCCCATATTCAGTTTGATGATAAACATAGTATTTCATGGCCTCCCTTTTTCTTTAACCCTTCCTCCTTAAAAAAACCTAGAACACTTCTTGATACCATGTATCCTTAATACTATATCATGGCATATTTAAGAAACTCAATTTTCAGGTTGGATATTGGTGATCTAATTTTTTTGGTTAAAATTACAAATAGTGGGATACATATTTCACAATATCTAAATGGGATATCAATAATTTATCAAAGTATTGCTACCATTCCTATGCATATAGCTTCATGGGAAGAAGAGCTTCCATTGAGTGGCTTGGATAATTTAGCATTCTCATGAGAAAATGACAAGTTGGGAATTATAAATGTATGTACACCCAATATCAAATTATTTGTAACGCATATTATGGCATATTTAAGAAACTCAATTTTCTAGTTGGATATTGGTGATATAATTTCTTTTGTTAAATTTACAAATAGTGGGATATGTATGCCACAGTATCTAATTTCAAACTAAGGAAATAATAAATTTCTTCATAATTCGATAAATATTATGGTTCCATGGGTGTCTAGAATAAGGAATATCATGCACTTCATGAAATACCAATGCTCTCAAGTTCTTTTGGTCTAGTAGATAAACTTTGTCCCTCCAAAGTAACACCCCATATTCAGTTTGATGATAAACATAGTATTTCATGGCCTCCATTTTTCTTTGAGCCTTCCTCCTTAAAAAGCTTATAATACTTCTTGATACCATTTATCCTTCTTATAATGAATCTTGGTTACTACTCTTAAGTCTAACTAGGCTTGTGATATTACACCTATATGCCATCTCTAGCTCAAATCATTGACCACTGGATTTTCCTTTCATTTTGTATGTAGTATGTCACAATTATAGTTACTTATGGATTCCACCCAATGCTACCTCCTAGAATTCAAATATGGTTTATTCTCCAAGAAATTCGAACTTTCAATAATGCATTATTCAAAGAAGTTACAGATCACGATTCATGTAATTTTTTTCATGAATATTTAACTTCCTTGACCCATAATTTACTACTCCTCTTCCATCTTGCATGGACACTCCCTCAATTCCTTCCTTACTCACATTAGTGCATGCTAGGAATTCCTTGTCAAAATTGGGAAGGATTCATATTAGTGTAGACATAATTAGCTTATTCAATTCTTGAAATCCTTTTTCGTGAAGGTTTTTCCAAATAAAATTAACTTCCTTACCTTATAACCTTGACAATGGGAACGCAACACTTGATAAAAAATTAAAAAATATTTGATATTAGCTAAATAGTTCCAAAAAAATTCATTCCTCAACAATATTCCTTTGTGTTGGCCAACTAGATATGGGATCTACCTTATTAAGTTCCAAGTTTAGTCCCTCTTGTGGTATTATGTTCCCAAGATACTGAATCGTCTTCTTGAGGAATTAATACTTACCAATTTTAGCATACAATTAGTTATATTGTAAGTTATATTTCACTAATTGAGGATGTTCTTGATGTTATTCCTTAATATTAGAATATACCAAGATGTAATTGATGAATACCAACACAATCATGCCAAGTTATTTCCAAAATACATCATCCATCAACCTCAAGAATATAGTTAGGGAATTTTTCAGCAAAACAAGTAATAACAAGAACTCAGAATGCTTGCATTAGGTTGTGAAGGTATTCTTTGGTATGCCCTCTTTGTCAAATTTGATTTGCTGATAAACCAATCTTAATATAACTTAGAGATTGTCTTTAATCCCTTGAGCTATAAACTTCCATGGATATTCCATTGAAATTGTTCATCACAACCGATCTGATAAAACTACCAAATATTTAGTGTTACTTTTTCCTTAGCCTTAAGATTCTTTAGTTAGCTGATTTTCTACCCAATTAAATGAAATATCTAAAATATGATTAATAGAAAATTGAAATAAATACATACTCCATCCACAATAGAAACCAAACATTTCCCTAGGAAACCTTTACAGGAGAAAACCTAGATATAAGGTGAGGTTTCTCTGCTCTCTTTTCTTTGGTATGAAAAATGTGCAACTACAAAGAAATCGATACTCTCTATGGAGTTACCTAAGACCAATGGCTTATATGGTTGTTATAGAATCTTAACTCCCTCTATTTTCTCTTTAAATTCCCACTCCCAGTTTCTTTTCTCTACTATAAAACAAAATACAATAACATAGAATGAAATGCCTATTGCTCCTAGTGGACCCGTATTTTACATAACTTGATAGATAACTAGGGGTAAGGTTTGGCTCCTTCAACCCTCAATTAGACTTACAGGTTTGAACTTTGTATATTCTTCTTCAATTTCCACACATGGATATCCCCATATGCATAAGTGATAGGGGTTGACATGGCATCCACTCATACAATGGTGGTCAACATGGTAGGTTAACATGTGAGAGGCATATATTTTCCATATGACCTCCATTTAATTTTATTATTGCATCATTGGAAATATATCTAAGTATATAAAATTTTTAGATGTTTTTTCATAAGTGAGAGTATTTGAAGTCCAAAAAACTCCATTTAATGCCTCAAAATGGCTTTAGAAGGTTTCAAACCCCAATTCCCTAAACCAAGACCTATTGATTAAAATGACCTTGCAAGATGATTCCTGCAATTTTTCCACTTTGAAAGCATTGGGATATATGAAAAAAAATATAATGGTCCAATCTAGATCATCCCTTGAGTTGGATAATGTAGGTTTTAACCCTGTACAAAAATTATTTGCAAACGAATCTTAAAAACAGAAATTAAACAATAGCGACAGCATAAAACATAAAACAAATATACACAGAGATTTTCCCCTGGATCCCAAATCGGGATGACCAGCTTGATTTTTCATTGTATTCCTTTTAGTGTTACAACACATATATATACATGTCGAAGCATACATAAACCCCAATCCATTAACCCTGGATTAGAACATAACCGTAGTTCCCTTGACCGGATCTACAAAATACCAGGGGCCAAAAACCATCATGCCCCAAAACCCTGTGCAAACCCATGCAAAAAACCATGGGCAAGTCTGCCCACCAGAAAATAAGGCCCAATTTTTTTTTCTCAGGGCGCTACCACCCCCCTTGTGACCCCCCTGCTGCGCCCAGCGCAACGTACAGGGGGGTCTGTCGCCCCCCCTGTGAACCCCCTGTTGCGCCCAACGCAACGTACAAGGGGTTCTGTCACCCCCCCTGTGACCCAACCCCCCCCCCCCCTCCCCCGTGCATGACTAGTCGTGGAAAGAATATAACACAAACCCAACATTCTCCCACTTGTTGTTTTCTTTCCACAGGAGGCCACAGGAGAGCTGAGTCATTAGCCCAACTTTGCAACACCCATTTTTTCTCTATATCAAGAGAATTTCTGAGTGCTCATAGACCTTTTCAATGCATCTGCAACATTCTTCAAAGTGTACACCTTTACCAGCAACACCCTTTTAGCCTCAACCATATATCTCACAAAGTGATATTAAACATCAATGTGCTTTGTCTTTGAATGATAAGCAGGGTTCTTAGCCAAGAAAATTGCACTTTGCCTATCACAGTCTATCCTTATAGCCTGTTGCACCAACCCCATACTTGAACACAATCTTTGCAACCAAACTGCTTCCTTGCTTGCATGAGTGGCTGCCATGTATTCTACCTCTGTAGTTGAAAGAGCCAATACAGATTGTCTTTTACTCATCCAACTGACTGCACCTCCAAATAGGATAAACACATACCAACTTGTAGGTCTTCTTTGGTCCAGATCTCCAGCCCAGTCTGCATCAACAAAAGCACGAATGTCCAACACTCTTTCCAATCCTGGCCTTCCCTGGTAGCACAAGCCATAATCACTAGTGCCACACAAATATCTGAAAACCCGCTTCACTGTTGTCCAATGCTCCTTCCCTGGGTTTGACATAAACCTGCTCAATACTCACTTCACATTACGTGTCAAAATTACAGTATACCTAGCCGCCATTAGGCTTCACACGCATATGGAACACGGGACATATACTCCTCTCCTTCATGTGTCTTGGGACATTGTTCAGCAGACAACTTTACACCTACAGGAATAGGAACATTCACTGGTTTACTATCCTGCATACTGAAACTCTGGAATATAGTTTCAACATACTTCCTCTGGTTTAACCAGAGCGTCCTCTTTGCCTGATCTCTCTTAATTTCCATGCCCAAAATATAGTTTGTAGCACCAAGATCCTTCATGTCGAATTTGGAGAACATTTGGGTCTTCAAATCTTGGATAATTTCTTTGTCATTTCCAATCAACAACATATCATCCACATACAAGACCAAATAAATAACACTGTCACCAATTAATTTAAAATAAACACAGTGATCCTCCTTGCTTCTGGTGAAGCCGAGTCCCCGTATATAGGTATCAAATTTCTGATACCACATCCTTGGTGATTGTTTTAACCCATACAGAGACTTCTTTAACCTGCATACCAGTTCTTTCTTCCCCTTCACCATAAAGCCTTCAGGTTGTTTCATGTATATCTCCTCTTCCAGATCCCCGTGAAGAAATGTTGTCTTCACATCCATCTGTTCTACCTCAAAATCAAATGTAGCAGCAACAAATAAAAGTAATCTAATAGAAGTAACTTTGGCAACAGGAGAAAAAATATCACCAAAATCAATTCCCGCACCTGGGAATAACCTTTTGCTACCAACCGAGCTTTGTATTTCTCCACCTTGCCAAATACATTCATTTTCTTCTTAAACACCCATTTTCTCCCGATGGGCTTCCTTCCAACCGCCAACTCCACCAGATACCATGCCTCATTTTTATGCAAGGATGCCATTTCATCAATCATGGCCTCCTTCCCAAGTTTTCCATCCTCTGAATCTACTGCCTCCCTGACGGTTCTGGGATCATCATCAGTTATAGTTAAAGCAAAATTTGAACAGAAATCAGATGGACTATACCTTTCTGGTTGTCTTCTTTCCCGAACTGATCTTCTCACAGCTAGAGTTTGTGGCTCTTCCTCTTCTAAGTCTTCTTCTGATGTAGAGTCTGATTCATCCTCCTTTAGCTCATACTCTATCTTCTCAGGTTCCTTTGGTAGGACTTCATGTTTAAACATATCTTTCACCTCTCTAAACACCACATCTTGGTTGTACACAACCTTCCTTGTTTTTGGGTTCCAAAGCTTGTAACCCTTTAAACCATCATTATACCCAATAAAGATGCACCTTTCAGATTTATTATCCAACTTGATACTTTTCTCATTTGGAACATGTACATATGCATCACATCCAAATACCCTCAGATGTGAAAGATAGGGTTTCTTACCAGTCCATACCTCATGTGGATTCTTATCCTCCAACACTGATGAAGGTGATCTGTTAACCAAGTAACATGCAGTCTCCACTACCTCTGCCAAGAATTCTTGTCCTAACCCAGTACTACTGAGCATGCTTCTTACCTTTTCCATCAGCATTCTGTTCATTCTTTCTGCAACTTCGTTTTGATGAGGTGTGTATGGAGTATTCTTTTGACGTGCTATACCACACTTCTTATAGAACTCTTCAAATTCCTTCTTGCAGAACTCCCCACCATTATCTGTCCACAACACCTTTATCTTCTTCTCTGTCTGGTTTTCCACCAGAGCCTTAAATTCTCTAAATCTGTCAAAGACTTCATATTTCTTCCTCAAGAAATATATCCATGTATTCCTTGAGAAGTCATCTATGAATGAAACATAGTACACAGACTTACCCAATGATGGAACCGAGACAGGTCTAAACACATCATTGTGCACAAGCTCTAATATCTTGTTTTCCCTCTTAGCACCAGAAGCAAAACTCACCCGATTCTACTTCCCATATACACAATGTTCACAGAAATCGAAATCCAAAGAGCTATTAGACATAGCTTCTACCATACCATTTCCATGCAGTATCCGAAGGCCCTTATCTCCAATATGTCCAAGACTTTGATTCCATAGCATGGTGTTTTCTCCAGAGACCGCTAGGATTTCTGCTCCACTTCCAGGAACCACAAAACTGTTGCACCCATCAATAACAGTGCTTCCCTGAAGCTTGTACAGATTTCCAATTTGAACTCCCCGCATTAATACCAGTGCTCCCCGAACCATATTACAAGTATCTTTCTCAAACACTGTTTTTGCACCTACATCATCCATCTTGCTTACAGAAATCAGATTTTTTGCCAATGCAGGAATGTGCAGAACACCAAGAAGTGTTCTAATCCTTCCACCTCACAGCTTCAACTTGAATTTTCCACGTTCGATGATTCTGGCCTTCCTATCATCACCTAAGAAGACATCACCGCCATCATATTTCTCATACTCGTAGAACCACTCCCTATGGGGAGTGAAGAGAAAGGATGCACTGGAGTCAATCAACCATGACTCATGATCTACATGTGTATTTGAAGAAGAAGCCAAATACACATCCCCACCTTCATCCAAGGTGGTTTTTTTCCTCTGCAGAAGGAGCATCATCAGATCCCTTTCCTTCCTCAGGAGCTTTAGATCTATAGTCCTTTTTGTAGTGCCCTTCCTTTCCACATTTCCAGCACACCTTTACAAAATTTCAAGGAGATTTAGATCTCCCTCTAGATTTAGATCTCGCACTCGAAACCTTATTATTGTTTCTGTTCTAGGACATTCCTCGTACAGATAAGGCATCTCCATTCTGACCCTCCATATTTCTTCGTCTCATTTCCTCCGATAGTAAGGCTGAGACAATGTCATCAAAATTCAAGGTAGTTGTATTGCTACCTATTGCAATAACCAAATTGTCCCACGAATTTGGGAGAGAACAAAACAAAATGATGCACTTATCTTCATCTGAGATTTTAATATCAACATATGATAGCTAACTTACCACAGTATTGAAGGCGTTCAGATGCTCTGTCACTGAGTCTCCATCCTTCATCCTCAGGTTATACATCTTTTTCCGCAGGAACAATTTATTCACCAGAGACTTAGATTGGTACAAAGTCCCTAGCTTGTCCCATAGTCTTCGTAAGTAGCTTCCCGGACACATTCAACAATACTGAATCTGAGACACACAACTGTATTGTGCTCTTTGCCTTTTGATCCAACTTCTTCCAGTATTCATCTAACATTGTCGTTGGTTTAGTACCTGGATCTACTGCGATCCACTGGTCTTTATCCACCAGCAGATCCTCCATCTTGAGCTTCCACAACTCAAAACTTTGACCATTAAATTTCTCGATCTCTATCTTCCTGCCGCTCGCCATCTTCTTTCACCGCAAGAATTGATCCCACAGATCTCCCACTGAACAGGGTCTACCTCAGGCCCGAGCAAAAAACACTCAGCAGCAAAGGTGTCCCCTTGAAGCCGAAACAACTTTGATACCAAATGTAGGTTTTAACCCTGTACAGAAATTATCTGCAAACAAATCTTAAAAACATAAATTAAACAATAGCGAGAGCATAAAACATAAAACAGATATACACAGAGATTTTCCCCTGGATCCAAAATTGGGACGACCAGCTTGATTTTCCATTATATTACTTTTAGTGTTACAACACATATATATACATGTCAAAGCATACATAAACCCCAATCCATTAACCCTAGATTAGAACATAATCGTAGTTCCCTTAATCGGATCTACAAAATACCAGGGGCTGAGAACCATCATGCCCCAAAACCATGTGCAAACCCATGCACAAAACCATGGGCGGGTCCGCCCACTAGAAAATAAGGCCCAATTTTTTTTTCCCGGGGCACTGTCACCCCCCCTGTGACCCCTCTGCTGCGCCCGGTGCAACGTACAGGGGGAGCTATCGTCCCCCCTGTGACCCCCCTGCTCGTGACTAGTCATGGAAAGAATATAACACAAACCCAACAGATAATATATATCACAAATATTGGTTAGAGGATACCTATTCTTAATCATTACTCTATTCAATTCTATAATCAATGCGCATTCTAATGTTCCATCCTTCTTGAAAAATAACATAGGAGATTCCCAAGGTGAGGCATTTGGGGCTATAAATCCCTTACCTAACAAATTTTCCAATTGCACCTTGATCTCACCCAAATTATTAATTCCCTATGAGAAAGTTTCTTTTCATATAAGGTTCTCTCCATGCATGACATTTGTCTTATAATTTACTTCTCATTAGCAACCCTAGTAATTATTTATACATCCAAAAATCCTTTGATTGTGGGAAGTTTTCCTACTTAAATGCTTTCTTCCTCTACTAGTTCAATGACAAGAGTGTGATGCCCTTTGCATCCCTTATGCACACTGGTCTTGCCACTTACATAACTAATATTTTCCTTGCTATTCAGGGAGTATTTTCTTCTTTGATGCTTCTCATTACTTCCTCCTTGTGCACATATTCAATCTTCTTTTCATAACAATATACCTTATTTTTGTGGAGTTCCAACAAATTTTGTCTTTTGATTCAATTATAAGCTCTAAATACCAAATCATGCAAACATATTCTATAGTCCCATCCTCCTGATTCAACCATGCACTCATCAATTTCTTGGCTAATCCATTTTTTTGCACCATTTTCCATATATACACTAGAAGGGTTCTAGATCTTCTCGATGCTTAGCTTACATTTTTCCACCACTATAAAGGTCATGCAATTATGAGTACTCATTATATCAATCGAGAGAGTCGAGGGTTGCTTAGAAATAACACATTTGGCTAGAATGAGGAAGGCTTGACACTCCGCCTATCATTTATCATTTTTTTCATGTTATTTGAGCTTATCACTTAGATAATCTCTCTTAAATACCTCTAAATTCATTTTCTTTCCAAGAAAAATTTCATAAAAAATTTCTAAAACTCATAGCTATAATTGTGAATATTCTTAACCATTATAACCCAAAAACACATCATCCTCACCAATAAGATTGAGATAATTAATTTATCCCAAAACAAAATCTCCATAATAAATTTAATCAACTGTGACCACTTTACAATGTCAAAATTGAAAAAAAAAAATCAATAAACTCGTTAATATAAATATATAAGACGAAGAAAATTAAATTAATAACTGCTAATTTAACACGGAATGTTACATACATGAATTTTCATTTTCGCTCGTAGATTCTCGTTATGCATGTAGACATGAATTATCTTCTGAAAAAAAAAATGTATACATGAATTATGAATTCTCACTCTTATACTTCTTGCCTTTGGAAACTGGGCCCAATAATACTTATATGAATGAACTGAGGGTTTCACTCTCTCAATTTTCTCCCCATTCTCTGCAGCATATTCCATTATTCCTTCGTTGTCAAATAATCATGGTAATCCCCAATGTGAAGCTAATGAAATCACGGCATTCCATCGTTAAAAAGTAGGCCCTAACCAAAAACTGCATCATGGGAAATGCATTATGGATAGAGATTAGAGTATTGTATGGTCCCAATCCCACCTTTATGTAGACATCGTCATTACGGATTCGAACTGAAAGTTTGCGCGTGAGGACAGCGGGATGTTCATTTTTTTTTTTCAAAAATGAAGTTGAAATTTTGTTAAATTTGAATGTTTATGGCTGCTCAAAAATTTATTAAAGTTGATGAGAATAAATTATTTCATTTATAAAGCCTAGGGATTTTAAAATATAATGTTTATTATGAAATGAAAATAGTTTGTTTTTTTTTTTTTTAATAGATTATTTGATTTTTTATTATAAAATGAATTTACTTAAATTTTATAAAAGATAATATTAATAAAGTATAAAAAAAAAGTAATTGGTTAGTGAATTGAAATTTAATGAAAAGCTCTTATTTTATGCATGATTATTTATTATATTTAATGTAAATTACCTATATATTGTAGGCAAATTTTATAGATGACAAAGTGGTATGGAGTTTAAAATTTAAAAATCTACATTTTTACATGAGTTATAAAATTTGGATATTTCATTTATTTCTACTATCATTTTATGGAGATGATTACATTTTTTTTTTTTTTTTCTCCGAGGTTTTTTATAATAAGCAATGTAAAGATTAGTATTGGAATTAGATATGGAATTTTACATTTTACATAATGTTTTTGAACACATTTGAGGTGGAATAAATATTTTGTAATGTCAACATTAATAGGTAGAAAAAGTTTAAAGCTACAAATTTGTTGTGCAAGTATACAAGTTATGGGTTAGAGTACAATGCCACCTGCATTGAGTAAGGCATGTCTAGAGTTTTACATGAGCACATAGCACATTGTTTTAAATATTGGGTAGTATAGGGATAATGCAATCTATAATCTATATAAAGATATGAATATGGAAGACATTATATGCTTGGAAGAATCCAAAGGTATTAGAGGATCAGGAAGGAGCATCATTGGAATTGTATTTATAGTTATTGATGAGAAACATGAAATAGTATCCTTAACACTCAAGGTGATAAGCAAATATGTAAAATTTGTAATGATTGAAAAGAAGGGTTGGTGAAAGAAAATAGAGGGAACAATTTGAATCTGCAATGAATGAAAAGAAGGGTTGGTAAAAGAAAATAGAGGGAACAATTTGATAGTCATAATTCCACCTAAAACGTGAAATGATAGGAATGAAAAACAAATATTTGTGGTGAAATGATAGGAATGAAAAACAAATATTTGTGGTCAAATTTTCAGTTGACCTGTAAAATAAATTTGAAATTCCTAAGTCTCTTTGTAGAAATTGAACATTTTCCATAAATAAAGAAAATCAATTTATCAACATCTTGGTGAATGACATTAATGCCATTACTTAATACGGTAGTATATTAAATCCTAACAATTGAATTTAGATTGAAGATACAACTATATAAGAATATTGAGAAGGATATATATATATATATATATATATATATTTTTTTTTTTTTTTTTTTTTTTTTTGTAAGTTAGGTAGTACCTTTTCTATTTTTCATTTATAAAATCAGGACAGGCTACATCATAAAATATATACTTGGCCTCAACCTGCCCGTAGGAAACAATCTTATTGAGATGGTGTATAAAATACTTGATGTAATAAGAAAATGTGGATGTAGATGATGGTTTCTTCATAAACATATAATTCATTATGAGAATCACATTCTATAAATTTATATGGAAGAAAATTTAGGGAAAGTAAAACAAATTAGTCATTTGAAATTTATCTTTGACAACCAAGAGTAAATGCTAAATTTCAACATTAGTTGCATGAGCATTCTAGGATATTATTAAAACCATTATGAAGAGATAATAGTGTCCATAGTAAACTCTAACTATGAAAATAAAAAATAAAAAGTTTGGAAACTAGTTCTTTCTCTAAGGAATATATTCAAATAATAATTGACTTTATTATGTACTACCTAAATTGATAGTTGATTTTGTTATGAGCTTGGAGACTTGCATTAGGCAAGTTAATCAATTCAAGGACAATAAGTAATAAGAACTCTATATTGTGGTTAATTGGTATTATTTGTTGTTATCCTCTCCACCCAGATTTAATTCATTCAAGTGACATGATGAACTTTGATGTAATGACTTCAAGAAATTGTTCTTGAGTTTGAATAGTCCCCATAAAATTGAAACATATATGTTCCTCCTATAAAATATAAAGATATTTTTCTTAAAAGAAATTACTGATCATGTTGCAATTAAAAATATATATTATAACATATACATTGTAAAGTATTGTGAAACTATACTCTTTAAATATTACATAATCGAAAATAAGATTCAAACTTTACAACTCTAATACTAATCTAGAAAAAACCTAGATAAGATCAAAGTTCCACTTCATCTATCACACAATAGCCATAAAAAAATAAGTTAAAAATATTGCCCAATTGAGAAACCCATTAAATTTTAGAAGACAAGAAAATATTATTATAAAACTCATGAATTTCATTACAAGTTACATATTATTGCTTTCAAATATAACACATATTTCATTTTCAAAATTTATTTTTAACTTTGATAAAGAATACAATTTCAACCTATGCATCCATCCAAAAGCTAAGTACACATTGCTAGCAATTATCGAATCCTATGTTAAGTTAAAGATATATAAAAATATTTGTTGAAATCATAAACATGATTTCAAAACTTTGCATAATTCAAAAGTTATAAAAATTTATAATGAAATTGAAATATTTATATATTTAGTTAAAAAGAATTAGAAAAACAACTATATCACTTAAAATTAATTTATTCAATTTTATTAAAATAATAATAATAATAATAATAAATTATTATATAACATTATTTAAAAAATAATTTCATAATAATATAAATTTTACTTTTATAACCATAATTTATTAAAAATAAAACATTAAATTTTAATAAAAAGCCTTAACAATAGGACTCGTCGCTCAACCAAACCATCCCATCTCAAAAAGAAACCAAAAAAACATCAAAACCATCTTTAGCTTTAAAAAAACCAAAAAACATGAAAACCATGCATATAATTGTGTTTTCTCTTTTACATTGTTTCATAATCTGCTTTCAATAAACCTTTTTCCTTCGCCCGTCTCAAATTATTAAAGAAAGCGCCTAACTTTTGGTGAATATGGCCCGAAATCAAATCAAAGTTGGTTGTGCTGCACTATGGAAGAAAACTTCAAAAATACATCAAACCTCAAATTTAAATTACTTACGGAAACTTCTTTAAATACCATATATTTTTTTCTCTACTTCTCTCCAACATTCATATAATATAATAAATTTGGTAATATGATTGCAAATCAATTCTGCTACACTTTTGGTTCTGCTTGGCGTGGCCTCCGGTACAACCGAGTCCATTCTCTGTCGGTACTAAATTTTTTGTTTTTCTGATTGTGTCCACCGCCTCCGCATGCGGGCTGCAAGCCAAGCAACCGACCGCACTCACATGACAATCTCTTAATAAATATGGGCTCTTGCCATTTCTCTCACAGAGGCCCTCTCAACAATAAAGTCTTCGGGTTTTAACTCATTTTCTCAGCTTCCCTCCACTGGGTATCTGATTTCTGAATTTGGGCTCTCGCAGATTGGGATTTTTGAGCATCTGGGTGATTACCCAGAAGCCAAAAGTGCGTATAAGCTGAGATATGTGTAGTACTGCAATGACGTTTATGTGCGTGTATATAAGCGGGGGGCTGAAGACAAAGGTGAGAAATCTGACAGAGAGACCCATCGATTTGCAGATAAGAGTTGGATCCATTCTGAAGAAGGCCTACACTGTTAAAGCCGGCAAAACAAAGACTTTGGATTGCAGAAAGATCTACTTGTCATATGCCCCTTCAAGAAGCGAGGGTGCTGCATCATTCTATTATGATAAGAGTTGCCAGCCATACCTTTGGATCCACAATCCCAGTGAGTTTAACAGGATGGTGAAGCAGCAATATATTAGTTTAGAGGATTTGAGAGACTATTCTGAAATCAAGATTTTCAGAGAGCCGGGGAGAAGCAGTTTTGCTGTATACAAGAAGGCCAGGTCAGATTTGTGCTGAGGGCAAACAGATGGATTTCACCATCTCTTTGTACTGATACTGGTGTATAGTACTACTTTTTTGTTTCGTCACATTGGCTTTGGCTTGTTAAGTTGGTAAATTGAATTGAAAAAGAATAAAAAGCAGTGAATTGATGATTTTATAGGCCATTTTTTAGCTTTGTGAATGTTAAAATATCATTTCAATATTCTGCAATATTCTGCATTCAAATTAGAAATTATTTTTTAACCAACCTAGGAGCATTTCATATTTAATATTTCTGGTACATGGTTAAGATTTTATTTTTAAAAATCAAAATATAATAGTTCTAAAATAAATATTTTTTTTGAGAGATTATTTAATTTTTGTTTAATGATGATAAACTAGTTATATGTGTGAATATTAATGGTGCTGTTTACTGAGGTTATAATTTTGTTTCCAATTTAAAATAAAAAATAAAAAATTATAGGAGTGTTTAAATAGGTATTTTTAATAGTGGAAATGGATTCAACACTATTAAAAAATTTTGGGTACCCAAAATTATAAGGCTTGATAACTATAACTCAGATTTCCCAAAATTTCTGCCAAATTTTTTATCAAAATCTTATTAAAATTTCTACTATTTTCAAACCAAAATTATAACTGTGTTAAACTACTCTAATAATAACTAATAATAATTATTGTTATTATTAATATGATAAATTAAATTATAATAATAATTTTTCTAATTATATTAAAAATTCATTACTAATCATTTTAAATTGATATATCATCAAAATTAAAATTATATATATATATATATATATATATATATATATATATATATATATATATATAAAACATAATGGTTAGTAAATGTAATTAGTTTCCTTTATTTCTTTAGCTTTTAGGATTTACATGGTTATATTATAAATATTAAGTTTATATTACAGATATAATTATCACTTTTATATTACAATCTTATATTTATTTATCTAAAAAAAATTTCAAAATTGATTTTGAGAAATGTGTTTTTAATATATTTTTAATTAGTTTTTTTTAAGAATTTCATACTGGTACTAGGGGTTTTTGAAGTTATATTTTTAAGAAATTGTTTTTGATGACATGACATTTTATTATACATTTGTGTCACTAGAATAAATTAATTTAGAGAATTTTTTTCAATTATATATATATATTATAAGGAGGTTTTGAAATTATAACTTAAAGAAACTCTACTGGATGACTTGAAATTTTATTATGAAAACTATCAATTTAATTTTTTTGGAATAAAATTTTATTATAGATTTGTGTTACATGAATTTCGTTTTTATGAAAATTAAGAATATTTTATTGTGGTTATTGTTTATACTGATTTATTATAGATTATATCTCTGGAATTATTTTTATGAAAATTATAAATTTAAATTTCAGTGTGGTAATGGATTAAATTTATAATAAAAATATACAATTTTTTTACAATCATATATATATATATATATATTAATAAATATCTCATTAATATCAAAATTGAATACGGAAAAATTATAAGATTCATTATGATTAATTTAAATGACTTTAAACTAGAGCATTTTCTATACTTTATAATAAAAACCCAATTGTGAAATATTGTAAGACATATTTATGAAACCACATCATAATTGATGTTGTTAGATTTTTAATGTTGTTAGATTTTTAAACTACAAAGTCTTATATTGTAGAATATGCATCTGAAATTATATGATAGTTGAAATGACAGGATCAAATGTTTAGATTATAGTTTTTTTTTTCTGAAAATTATTTACATAGTTTTTTTTTTTAAGTTTTATGATCAAACGTGTTATACAATATTTACATAGTTTTTTAAATTTTTATGATGAAATGTGTTATATAGTATTTTCTAATGTTTTTGAGATTTTTTGATTAATTTAAATACAAGATTATTTTATTCAAATTTAGGATATATGTTTCAATTATTAATTATTTATTTAAAAGATTTGAAAGGCTAATGTCCATAGCATTTGAAATGTATTTAACAATGGTTTGCATTAAAAAAATATCATATTTTCATACTCATTTCTCTATAGAAAATGTTTTTCTATGTTTAAACCATCATGCATATATTTAATTGGTTTTACAATTATATTCCATAAAACCTTGTTTTTCAATATACTGTATTTTAACCTTTCATTGTTAGTAATATTATAGGAATAAGTTTTATATATATGAGAAGAAAATTTTACATGGTTACACTTGTAAATTTATTAAATTTAAATTACAATTATAACTATTAATTGTATATAACAATTTTATTTTAATTTTTTTCTTAAAGTCGATGGTCTCAAATTTCTCTGAGGGGAACCATGTCGGCTGACCATCTAGTGGAGTCATATCCTCACCAAAATTTGTATGTCCTAACCAAGTCTTGGAAAGCTAAAAACATAGAAAAATCATGCTCACTTCTAGTGTAGATAAAATAACTCTAATCATCTGATGTTTCAACGAGAGCTGGATCCTTTACACTAGATCCGTGTTGGAATGACGGGGGAATACATGGAATGTGAGTTTCAATTCTTGCATGCTGCCCATTCACTTATATCATACATAAATTCAGTTGTTTTATTTCACGTCTCATCAAATCCAACTCTCCAAAATTCCACAAGGGACCAAATGGTGTCGTTGTCATGCCCTTGGCCATCAAGGTCTACATTCTCTAATATAAAAGAAATGTCTGAGAGTATAAGTTCCATCTCCCTCTAGTGTATCCAGGATCTCCTATGATGTTGACCAAATCACTCACTAACTCTGCCATCTCTGATTCTGACTCAGAGTCTATAATATTATCCCAGTATTTCAGTTTGAAGCCTGCAGAGTTCAAAGAAGATGATATGTGGTTGGCATTTGCTTCCACACTTGAGTGGGTCCCACCACCAAGCCCCTTCCTCTCTCGTCTCGGTGTTGTTTTCCACCCTAACCTCCTCTGGCCTTCCCCCTTCCTTGTCCTCGACTGGGTTTTGCATTATTGTCGCGTCTCAGACCTATTTATGCCATGCTCGTCACTACGAAAAACTTTGGTAGATACCCACAAGCCTGTTTTGAAAAAAAACCACTAGAATTTGACCAAGAACCTCTGCACCAACCAATATCTTGAATTGATTCTTCTATAGGTGATGACTGAAGGGCCAAGACCAATCTATACCACACAAACATCCACACCCTACTGCAATGTCCAAATTGTCCCTACACTGCAGGGTTGTGCGTCTGCATCCAGTTCTTTCTTATTGTGACCAAACTCGCTGCAAGGTCCAAAACCATCTCTAAACAAAACCAGATACAATGCAGGCCCACCAAATTACCCCACACTTACATAAGACTCACAAGAGACCCCTCCACAATTGAGTCAATGTACATTGCCATCTGGTTACACATGCGAATGCATGCAAGGGGATGCCCATGCCACACCCCTACATTTATTATCCTCTTTCTTATAACCATGGTGATGCTAAGCCCACCTTAGATTCAAAAATTCAACCCTATCTCTCTATCTCTCACCCCTATTGATAATTTTGAAATTATAATTTTGAGAAAGTGTATCCAATAACATAAAATTTTATTATATATTTGTGTTATTGGAATTTAGTTTTTATGAAATCTACAAATTTAAATTTTATTGCGGAAATATAATTTTGTTATAAATTTGTCTCTCTAAAATTAGTTCTTATAAAAACTATATTATAAATTTAAATTTTATTGTTGTAATTTATTAATACCTATAATAAAGTAAACAAAATTTTCAATTTATAATTTGTTTATAATATATTTAATAATTATTTTTGAATATTAAAATTAAATATGAAAAAATTATAGAGCTTGTTATTAGAACTAATTTAAACCAATTTAAACTAAAATATTTTCTATAAATCTAATTGTAAAGTATCGGAACATATATTTATGAAACCACATGATAATTGCTCATGTTATATTTTTAAACTACAATATCTTATATGATAAGATATAGAATTGAAATTACATAATAGTTAATAGTATCAAAGGTTTAGATTATAAAGTTTTTTTCTAATATTATTTATATATATTTTTAAAGCTTTATGATGAAGTGTGTTACATAATGTTTTCTAATGTTTACAAGCTTTTTTTTATTAAGTTAGATACAAGATGTTTCATTGAATTTTAAAACATGTATTTCAAGTATTAACTATGTGTTTAAAAGATCGGAAAGGCTGTGTTTGAAATTTACTTAACAATCGTTTGCATTAAAAATGGTCTTTCCTATACTCATCCCTCTCTGGAAAAAGGTTTATTTAAACTGCGGTGCATACATTTAACTTGTATATACTATATTTCTACCTTTCACTGTTTAGGTTTATTTAAACTGCGGTGCATACATTTAACTTGTATATACTATATTTCTACCTTTCACTGTTTCTTGTGTTATAGGAATAAGTTATATATATATATATATGTGTGGGTTTAACTATAAATTTTATATTACAATCTTATATTTAATTTCTTTAAAAGTTTTTTCAAAATTGATTTAGATAAATGTTTTTTTTTAATAAATAAATATTTTAAATTGTTTTTATTTTAATTTCTTTTCATGTATCATAATCAGGATTGTATTTGATGACAAATTTTATTATAGATTTGTAAAGTTGGAATTTAGTTTTTATGAAAATTATAAATGTAAATTTTATTGTGATAATAAAATTTTGTTGGAATTTAGTTTTAATAAAAATTATAAATATAAATTTTATTGTGGTAATAAAATTTTATTATAAATTTATGTAGTTGGAATTTAGTTTTTATGGAAACAAAGAATTTGAATTTTATTATGATAATTAATCATATTTTTTATTATAAATTTGTATCAATGAAATCAGATTTTACCAAAACTACAAATTTAAATTTTATTGTGACAATTAATCATACTTATAATAAAAATAAACCATTATTTTCACAATATTATATATAATACATTTTTTTATTGGTAAATATATTAAACAATAATACAATTTTCTTCTCAATTTTTCATATATTTATGTATTTTCCTTTATTTTAACAACTTATTATTTGTAAGATTGAAAATGATTTAACACTAATAAAACTTTGACACTTACAAAAAAAAAAAAACATGCTGTCATTAATCTTCAAAACTTTCATGACTTCATCCTCATCCGTGAGTTTTCGTTGCGTTGGAAAATAAAAATATTTTTCTAATAACTATGTTTTTATTATTTTTTGTTGCATTAAGTTAATATTTTTTATATTTTTTATTAAATTAATATTTATTGTATTGAGAAGTGTTTTAGTATAAGATGATGTTGCAGTAAATGTTTGTAAATATTTATATGTCTATTTAATTAAAGAACATGTTACAGTAAATGTTTGTAAATATTTATATGTTCATTTAATTAAAGAACATGACATTCACATTAGAAATGGAAGAACTCTAACTTCTGCTCTAGAAGAACACACTAATAAGACTTGTCACTATGGAAGAACCCTAACTTCTTCTCTGGAAGAACACACTAATAAGACTTGTCACTATATTTGCCTAGAAGAGGCCAAGGTGATTGCCAATGAAAAACATCATTTCAAACATAAAATTAGCAAGGCACTGGAAATCATGGAACACCCGAAAAACCTCAATAGAGATGGGGTTTGGAAGTTAGCGGAGATTGGATCCCCATAGCATCAAACATTCTCATTAAATGCAATAAACCCCTTCTTTTCTCCCCTCCACCACTCATTACCAGACCCCTGATATTTCCCTAGAACTCACCTTCCCCCTTTTTTCCCTTCCCTTCACTTAAATATTTAATTAACTTTTAAAACAAATATTTCTATAAACTCTAAAAATTTACCTAATTATTAAGCAACCCTATTCTAATAATTATACAGACCTTATACTTTATTATCATTATTAACTTAATAAATAATAAATAATATTAATTATATTTTAAACTAATTAACATCATAAAAAATATTAATTATTAATAAATTATATTAATTATATTTTACTAATTAACATCATAAAAAATATTAATAGTATTGCATTATTAATGTGTCTAATAAAACTTCATTATAATTTTAACTCTAATTTACATCATCTTCATCCTTAGTTAACCTATTATTAACTATAATCAAATCTAATAAAATCATTAATACTAATTCATATTGATTTACTGTTGAATTTTAAATTCAACTGCAGCAACTCTACAGGAGTTTCCGTGGAGTAAATACATTAAATCGCGTTGATTTTGAAGCTTACGTCAGCAAGCAAAATCCGGACCCGAAGTTTTATAGAGTGGATTTAATTTGGAATTCGCATAACAAATTGGGCCTACGTCAGCATTTGATTTTGGAACGCGAAGATCATTTACAAAAGAGTTTTATTTACTTTTTGAAATCCGTAAAGTTTCATAAAGTTTTTAAAGACCTTCGGTAAAATTTTTTTACTAAGGTTAATATATATTATAAATATTTTTAATATTTATAATATATATGAATAATGTTTTATTTTTAAAATGTTATGTTCTGGAAAGTTTAAAAGGCCCGAAAGCCAAAACAAAAGGGGTCGTGAATGTATTTTTTTAAAAAGAACAGTTTCATTGCACAGCAGTGCGGGAAGATAAAATTCATACAGCAGTATGATCACTGGTAAATTGAAGATTGACGGTTAGAGGTGCCAGCGAGCAATTTGCCATCAATGCATTTTAGAGCGGCGCTGACAGAAGTTAATGGAGACCATTAATGTTTTACCAAGCGGTGAATTTTGTGGTTGAATGTCAGTAAACGGCATTAATTGAATCTGGGATATTTTGTTAATATACAGAGGCAGAGAGCTGTAATTTTTTTTAAGGATCATTACACATAGCAGAGTGCGTTTGTAAATGACAGCAGAGAGTGTTTTAGGAACAACAGAGTATACACAACAGTGTATGTTGTTTTAGAAAGACAGAGTAATTTTTCTGTGTGAGACAGAGAACAGTTTTGTTTGGCACTGTGTTTTGAAACAGTCCAGCAATTGTAATCCCTCTTTTGAGGAAGAATCTGTAACAGCAGTTTTTTTTTAATAGAATTTTTTTTATGTGAAACTCTGTCACTCTGGAAGAAATTCTGAATATTTCTCTGTGTTTAAGGAAAAGGCAGTTTTATTGTTTTGGAATTCTGAAAATTCCAACAAGGTATCAGAGCCAATCCAGGCTATTTGAAGGTCAAATAAGCTGAAGGAAAGGAGTTCTTTGTTGCAGCAGCTTCTCCAGCAGTGTCAAGACTCAGCCAAAAAGAATCCAAAGGTATTTCTCTATATAAGTTTTGTGTTACTGTTGCAGAATAGTCAGTTAATTTTAAACACACAGTCAAGTGTTTTTGAATCATAGTTAAGAGTGCAGAATGGCTGGAGCCAGCACATGTATGAGTTTGGGAAGTATCCATCTCCCACAATTCAATGGAAAAAATTATGACTACTGGTCAATAACTATGAAAGCTTTATTTACCTCACAAGAGTTATGGGAATTAGTTGAGGATGGCTTTGAAGAGCCAACAAATGAAGCAGAGTTTTTTATTTTAACTTAGGCAGAAAGGGAGTCACTGAAGAACAATAAGAAGAAAGATGCCAAGGCTCTTTTCTTCTTGTATCAAGCAGTGCATGAGAGTGTGTTTCCAAGGATAGCAGCAGCCAAGAAATCCAGTGAAGCATGGGAAACTCTCAAGACAGCCTATCAGGGTATGGAAAGAGTGAAGACATCAAAACTTCAGTTGCTGAGGAGAGACTTTGAGACTCTCTGTATGAAGGAGTCTGATAATATTGACTTATTATTCACTCATGTGATTGGAATGGTCACACAAATAAGATCTCATGGAGAGACTCTTGAAGACAAGAGGATTGTGGAAAAACTCTTGAGAAGGTTACCCTAAAGATTCGATGTGATTGTCACCACCATAGAGGAGACTAGGGATCTCACAAATTTTTTAGTGGATGAACTACATGCATCACTAATGACACATGAACAGAGATTGGGTAGGAGTGAAAACTCATCTCTGGAGCAAGCCTTTAAGACCCAGATGTCTTTCGGAAGAGGAAGAGGGCAAGGCAGAGGAAACAAGAGAGGAAGAGGCAGAAGCCAAAACAGAGGTGGAAGAGACAGTCCAGCAAATGCTCAAGGAAGGGGCAGCAATCCAAATCAGCATCAAGGCCAAGGCAGTAGCCAGCAGAGTGGTCAGCAGAATGCTCATGGACAAAGGTATGATAAGTCCAATGTCCAATGTTACAATTGTAAGAAATATGGTCATTATGCTAATGAATGTAGAAAGAAGAAGCAAAATGATATGAGAAGTGAAACTAGTGCAAATTTCACAAAAGAAAACAACAGTCAAAGTAATTTGTTTTTAGCTTGTAATATGGCTGAAGAAAAGAATGAAGATTTATGGTTTCTAGACTCTGGTTGTAGTAACCATATGACAGGAATATAGCAATGTTTTCTATGTTAGATGAGAGTGTGCAGTCACAAGTCACACTAGGAACTGATAGCAAAGTTTTTGTTATGGGAAAAGGAGATGTAAATGTCCTAACAAGATTAGGTGCAAAGAAAACCATAGCAGATGTTTATTATGTTCCAGGAATGAAGTGTAACCTCTTAAGTATTGGACAGCTTGTCCATAAGGGGTACAATGTTTTCTTTGATAATGATGTTTGTACCATCATGGACAAACCATCCAGCAAACAGTGTATTGCTGAAGTGAAGATGACAAGGAACAGGATGTTCCCTCTCAGAATGAGAGCAGATCTGATGAATGGTGAAGAGAAAGCAGCAGTTGCACAAGAGACTTTCCAAAGCGAACCAAAAGATGACA
The DNA here is from genome assembly GCA_034641835.2 of Pinus albicaulis. Classification (NCBI taxonomy): domain Eukaryota; kingdom Viridiplantae; phylum Streptophyta; class Pinopsida; order Pinales; family Pinaceae; genus Pinus; species Pinus albicaulis. Next base: position 690,923,942 of record CM076579.1, on the reverse strand, counting down.
ATTGGTTATGGCACTTGAGATTTGGACATCTCAACTTTGGAGGTCTTAATCTGTTGAACAGAAAAGGGATGGTAAGTGGTTTACCATTGATAGAGAAACCAGACAGCCTTTGTGAAGGTTGTATTCTTGGGAAACAACACAGAGAAAGTTTTCCTTCCGGGAAAAGTATAAGGGCAAAGACACCCTTAGAGATTGTCCACTCAGATGTGTGTGGACCGATGCAAACTCCATCACTTGCAAGCAGCCACTATATATTAACATTCATAGATGATTTTACAAGAAAAACTTGGGTTTACTTTTTGAAAAACAAAAGTGAAGTGTTTGAAAAATTTCGCAATTTCAAAGCACTTGTTGAGAACCAGAGTGGGTTGCATATCAAAGTCTTAAGGACTGATAGAGGAGGTGAGTATATATATAAAGATTTTCTACGTTTTTGTAGAGAAAATGGTATTCATAAACAGTTTACAACTAGATATACTCCGCAGCAAAACGGAGTAGCCGAAAGGAAGAACCGAACCATAATGGACATGGCGAGGAGTATGTTAAAGGCAAAACATTTGCCGAATGATTATTGGGCTGAAGCTGTACATTGTGCAGCGTATATTTTGAACAGGTGCCCTACAAAAGCAGTTATGAACAAAGTGCTGGAAGAGGCATGGAGTGGCGCAAAGCAAAGTGTCACACACATGAAGGTTTTTGGATGTGTGGCTTATGCACACATTCCGGATCAGCTAAGGAAGAAGTTGGACAGCAAGGGGGAGAAATGTATTTTCATTGGATACAGTGAGGAATCCAAGGCATACAGGTTATACAACCCATCCAGCAAGAAGTTTCTTGTGAGCAGAGATGTTCAGCTCATTGAAGAGGAAGCTTGGGATGGAAGCATAGAGAAAACAGTGAATGTTAAACACTGTTTATCTCATGATGAGAATGATGATGAGGTGGCTGAAATACATCCCCAAACAGCAACACCAACAAAAGAGCAGCAAAACACACCCTTGAGGAGAAATGAAAGTGCTTCTCCAAGCACACCACAAGGAGGAAATTCAAGTGCTTCTCCAAGTACTTGTACACCTACTGAAAGAGGTAAGAAATTCAGAAGTTTGAAAGATATTTATGAACAAGATATAACAAATGAAGGTATCAATTCTTTGTTTGCTTTATATTGTCATGTTGATGATCCTGTTCATTTCGAAGAAGCTATCAAGGATAGGAAATGGATAGAAGCTATGGATGAGGAAATAAATGCCATAGAGAGGAACAAAACTTGGGATTTGGTTGAACTCCCAAAAGGTAAAGATATCATTGGTGTTAAATGGGTCTACAAGACCAAGAGTAATGCTGAAGGCAAGATAGAGAGACACAAGGCAAGGCTTGTTGTCAAAGGGTATAAGCAGAAGCATGGCATTGATTATGAGGAAACTTTCGCACCGGTTGCTAGAATGGAAACCGTGAGAGCAGTGTTGTCTATAGCAGCACAAAACAAGTGGAAAGTTTACCAAATGGACGTGAAGTCAGCATTCCTAAACGGAGTGTTAATGGAAGAGGTTTACATTGATCAACCTCTCGGCTATGAAAAGAAAGGCCAAGAGCACAAAGTGTGCAAGTTGAAGAAAGCTCTTTATGGGCTGAAGCAAGCGCCAAGAGCGTGGTACAGTAGGATAGATTCCTATCTACTGGAAAATGGTTTTGAGAAATGTGAGGGAGAACCCACCCTCTACATCAAAGAACAAGATGGTAAAATTTTGATTGTAGTCTTGTATGTTGATGATGTTATTTTTACAGGTAATGATGATTACCTTATTGAACATTTCAAAACAGTCATGAAGGAAGAATTTGAAATGACTGATATGGGTTTGTTAAGATACTTCTTGGGAATAGAAGTAGAACAAGATGAAAATGGGATTTTTATCTCACAGGCAAAGTATGTTAATGAGGTACTTGAAAGATTTAACATGCAGGAATGCAAAGCAACGATCACTCCCACAGTGATGGGATTAAAACTCAGCAGAGAGGACAGTAGCAAGGATTTTGATCCTAGTTTATACAAGAGCATAGTTGGCAGCCTTATGTACTTGACTGCAACTAGGCCGGACATAATGCATGCTGTTAGTTTGATTTCCAGGTTCATGGAAAAGCTAAAAGATGCACATTGGCAAGCAACAAAAAGAATTTTGAGGTATGTTAAAGGTACTAAAAGGTTTGGTATTTTGTATACTACTTCAGAAAATTCAGATTTAGTTGGATACACTGACAGTGATTGGGCTGGAAGTGTAGATGATCGGAAGAGCACTTCCGGTTATGTTTTTCATATGGGTTCAGGAGCCATTTCATGGGCTTCTAAGAAACAGCCAGTTGTAGCATTATCTACAGCAGAAGCAGAATATGTGGCAGCTACGGCAGCAGCGTGTCAAGCAGTTTGGATGCGGAAAATGTTGAGAAGCTTATGTCAAGAACAGGTAAAAGGGACAGTGATATTTTGTGACAATAGCTCAGCTATTGCATTGTCTAAAAATTTTGTTTTTCATAAAAGGACAAAGCACATTGACACCAAGTTTCATTTCATACGGGAATTGGTTAGCAATGGCGAGATTGTTTTGCAGCATTGCAGAACAGAGGATCAATTTGCAGATATCCTCACAAAGCCACTTCAGCAGAAAAGCTTTGAACATTTCAGAAAATGCATGGGTATGCAGGAAAACCCAGCTGTTGAATTTAAGGGGGAGTGTTGAATTTTAAATTCAACTGCAGCAACTCTACAGGAGTTTCCGTGGAGCAAATAATTTAAATTGCGTTGATTTTGAAGCTTACGTCAGCAAGAAAAATCCGGACCCGAAGTTTTATAGAGTGGATTTAATTTGGAATTCGCATAACAAATTGGGCCTACGTCAGCATTTGATTTTGGAACGCGAAGATCATTTACAAAAGAGTTTTATTTACTTTTTGAAATCCATAAAGTTTCATAAAGTTTTTAAAGACCTTCGGTAAATTTTTTTTACTAAGGTTAATATATATTATAAATATTTTTAATATTTATAATATATATGAATAATGTTTTATTTTTAAAATGTTATGTTCTGGAAAGTTTAAAAGGCCCGAAAGCCAAAACAAAAGGGGCCGTGAATGTATTTTTTTAAAAAGAACAGTTTCATTGCACATCAGTGCGGGAAGATAAAATTCATACAGCAGTATGATCACTGGTAAATTGAAGATTGACGGTTAGAGGTGCCAGCGAGCAATTTGCCATCAATGCATTTTAGAGCGGCGCTGACAGAAGTTAATGGAGACCATTAATGTTTTACCAAGCGGTGAATTTTGTGGTTGAATGTCAGTAAATGACATTAATTGAATCTGGGATATTTTGTTAATATACAAAGGCAGAGAGCTGTAATTTTTTTTAAGGATCATTACACACAGCAGAGTGCGTTTGTAAAATGACGAGTGTTTTAAGCAGTATACACGGCGGTGTATGTTGTTTTTAGAAAAATGATAATTTTACGTGAGACGGAGAGAGCAGTTTTTGTTTGTACAGGTGTTTTAGCTTGATCCGGCAATTGTAATCCCTCTTTTGAGGAAGAATCACATGCTTGGCCGAGTTGTTTTTTTTTTAATAGAATTTTTTTTATGTGAAACTCTGTCACTGTGGAAGAAATTCTGAATATTTCTCTGTGTTTAAGGAAAAGGCAGTTTTATTGTTTTGGAATTCTGAAAATTCCAACATTTACATCATCTTCATCTTTAGTTAATTTATTATTAACGATAATCAAATCTAATAAAATCATTAATACTAATTAATAATGATTTATTCCAACCACTTCCTGTTCTTGGAAACAATTACCATCAGCTTAAAAATATTTTCTTTTCATTAATTAATTTCAGCAATTTAAATAACTTGCTTTATCAACAGTGACGATTTAAGTTTTTCTTGCCAGATAAAAAAAAATTAAACAAATTGTCTTTAACTAGTTAACACTAATTAACTTTAATGAAGCTGTCACAACTTCCCCCCTAGAAGTAACATACAGGTGTGGTAATTAAAACATGATACTTTAACGTTTACTGTTGCAATCCACATTGCCATGTTTGCGATGTTTTATTTTCACAGATTTTCTGTTTCTATTAAGCTACCCATGCTTACAATAAGAAACAATACTAATCGTAAATATGCATTTCTCAAGCACATAATATCTTATGCAAACATTTCCGATTCCCATAATGTTCTGTTCCAACAGACTGACATACAAAGTAATTATCATAATCACTTTTTCACAACTTTCAAATAGCTTTAGTCAAAATTGATTCGTGCATATAACTTTCATTAGTTATTCATTCACTTAACTAGTCAATGGATTTTAATGCATCCATGGCAATCAATACAACGCTTGGTCAGTCAACAAGTCTTTCAGTGAAGTTTCACAACTTGACCCATTAAGAGGTTTTATTCGATTTAATTTTAACACTATATCATCTTATAGTAGGACTTTCCTCATCCTTTGTATTCATGCATTAGTTTCACACACCATCACTATACACATTCATCGTTTTTAAGTAGTGCATGGTAACTTAGAAATTTTATTGCATGCAAAAAAATTTCTTCTTTTCAAGCTCAAATGAAAAGTAACTATTTTTCTTTCATGCTTTTATACTTTCTTTCCTAAATAAATAAAGCATAACACACATATTAACCTCATATGCATATTCTTATGCATTTTTAAAGGAATCAACATGCATATGCATAGACTTCTTAAAATAACATAAAATACTTATCTTTATTTCATTTGAAGGACTTCTCTCCCTACTGCAATACTCATCCATATCAGGAATTCACATTGCTTCTCCACAACAATGTTTTCTTTTAGCAGCATCGATAAGATTTTATAGCATGATTAGATAAAACCTTAATCAATTAAATAATCAATCTCTGAATGATCCTTTAACACCTATTCAACTGCATATATGAGATGTGAATACCATGTCACAACATGCTTTCTTCTAACATCTCTACATTAGTGTGACTAAGTAATTATCAATTCATGTCATATAACTCCCACATTATTATGACATTTTCCACACACGCACATATTTATACAAGACAAATCACTATATCTGTTCAGAAATTCCTTTAATGGAAAATAACACACTGTGCATTCGCTTTACTTAAACTTTTACAAAAGACCCACCACTGCAGCTTTTGCCTTTGGAGCATGCTATTATATTAAAGCTAACACATTGACTATTGTTCCTATGCATACAATGCATAAAGATTCTAATCTTAATTTCCCAACAGAGTACTTAACATAATCGAGTAAGCAAACTCATGATTCCTCTTCAAGGACACATAACATAATAGGCATGCAAAACATGGTTTTATTTTCCACAAAACTAATGGAATAAACATAAGAATACATGCCTTATTCTTGAGATATTATACCCACATTAGCCATGTATATATTTCAAGGAAAACAAAACATTACTTTAGCTTTGTACATGTAATTCATCTTCTTTGCCAAAGAATATTTTCTAAAGTATGATAACAAAACATGTTATCGTTTCCACATATAGACTTATGTTCTTTTCGATGAAAGCTAATACAAATATTGCATGCAAAGAACCTTGTTCCTCTATGATTCTACATGCAAGTTTCTCATGCTTTGCTTCCAATAATTTATCATAGATTTCCTCTTTTATGCATAGAAACTACGCAATACTAACAAGGTTAAATTAACCTTTAATATACCCAAATCAAGAAGTTGACATAATACATCTAGCAATGTAGTATATTCAAGAGGTTATTCTCTTTAACCTATATTTATTTTCGATAAAGGAACTTGGATTCCTTATCATTTAACACACAAGTACGAAATACCTTTTTAAAGAAATCAATCTTCCTATATTTTCTTAAATAAGATATAAAGGCAAGCAAGTTTACTCATTTATGTTTTACTGCTGCTCACACCTTTCAAGATACATACTAGTAATCTTTGCAAGAACTCACATGGGTTCTTTTCAGCAAAACTAGCATAGTAGTTTGGTCTTTTACCATGGTATATCTTTCTAAAAGATTATCATATTAGCAATGATTTATTACTTTCCAAAAGAACTAGCACAATCTTGCATATTAAGTAAAACCATATTTTACTCTATATTTGTCTCCTTCAGTTGCAAGATTTACATGCAAGGTTTATTTTCAAGATATACATATTTATTTTCAAGAAAAATCGAATGTATATTAGTTAAATTTTCAAGAGAAACACGCACATGTTTCATTTTTCAAGAAACCAAAATCCCATCTTCTTTCATGAAAACTTCAACACAACAATAGAAGTTTTTACGCACATGGAAAATACATATCTTTTTTAAATAAACTCTAACTTAATAGTTATTTACTTTGTAAACATTATTATTTTCCAAAAAATGCAATAACACCAACTACTTCCAAGACAGAAGGATATTAAATACATATCTCTTAAACTCATTATTCAACGATTAGAATCGATACCTTCCTTCACATATCTTATTTCATTTTCATACCTCCCGACCTCTTTACTCCATTCAGCATGAATTCTGAACCTTTGGCTTCATAATCTCCCTTATACTTCCCCACCATTAACTTCACGGGGAAATGTAAGGAGTTAAATTTTTTGCTAATTCATATTCATGGGAATGTTTAACAGTTCACAATGTAACTTTTAGAAATAAGAATAGTAAACTCCTTAACCCTTAACAACCTCCATTACAATATATTAACTTAATACTATATGATGTAACCATCCATTCATCTCATTACTCATGTGGTAATCACATAATTGCCATTATGAACATCATACAAGAAATGAATCCAAAATCATCAACTTGACACAATAATCAATCACATCATTGAACACAAATATACCCTGGAAACCCTGTAGGGTGAAAACCAGCAAACGTTTAATTTTATTATTAAACGCTCATGAGGGTGTTCAGCCCATCACTCAATGGCTTATAAGGGAGACCATCCCTTAACCATCGTTTATATAATCTTACAAGGAAATATGAAAATATCTAGCTTTAAGCAATTACAATAAATATGATACCATTTACCCTCTGGTCTTCATATCTTCAGATCTTCACCTCCTGGTGGCATGGATATACCTACAATGGACCATATTACATTGGACCTTCCTGCAATTCGCACTCGTCTGCACGAACATTAATCATTTACCTGCCACCATGTCAAGCATAATATTCCTTTGTACATGTCACCATCATTCCCTGCTATGATGCCTTCAACATAAAATAATGTCAAGATTCATAAAGTATTAGTCAATCACTATAGTAGTTTCTCCATCTACTCATGTATAATCATGACAAGCAAGTAAAGTACCTTGTCATTCTCTCTTTAATAACACATACCTTATATGTGCTGGTTATAGATCATCACAATAACTAATGCTTATGTCACATAAGCACACATTCCTGCAAGACATTAGCTACATCTCCCAAACTTTCTTTAAAATAAACTGATACATCAGCTAAGATATTAATGCACGTGATTTACATACATTTAATAAAAAATAGCTAACCCTTAAGCTATTACCTTTAGTGCATGGAATGCAAGTTAACATAATGATTGTCTCTTCCAAGCATGCGAATGCATACTGATTCCAAAAGACTCTCCCTAAAGGAGTGCCTTCACAACGAAGCACATAAATCATGTTCAACGTAGTTTAATACTACAAGCTATCTTTCTACATACCAAAAATGTATATTAATTTTTTTTCCAATAAAATCTAATACATACGTTGCATGCTTAGGCATGATCTTCCTGCCAAAAGGAAATCACAATCATGACAAAATGAGAGTAATCACTCAGTCTGTTCATCTAAGGAATATAACTTATTAGTTCCTTAATATAACTTATTAGTTCCTTTAACCATGAATTTATTAAATAACTTAACTTTACCAACACCGTGGTAAACAATCCATAGATTTATTAATTGACTAATATTTGCAAACACCATGGTAATCTACCCATGGTTTTATGAAACAATTAATGTTTGTCAACACCATGGAAAAACTACCCATGGTTTTATGAAACTATCCATGGATTTGTTGAATAACTAATCTTTACCATTGTAATATAATTAGTTGATAAATCTTATTAGAATATCTTCCTAAATATTAAGATAGTTCAACATTTCTTTATACATGCAAAGAACACACCTCTATAACTTAATGACTATTCTTTGTGCATGCAAGAGAAATAATTCTCTCTCTCTTTGTGCATGCAAGAGAGATAGCTCTTCCTTTACTGTAGGAAAACACATAACTCCCTTCTTAGATTTCTATCATCATGAACTACTATTTTTCATGTAAAAGAAAAAAAGATTATCATAATAGCAATCTTTAAAACAACATGGATTCTTTTACAAATAACTTCTTGAATACTACCACTCTTAACTATTATGTAAAAGATTGGCATAATAGCAAAGAATAACATAATAGAAATCTTCTCAAGAAACGTGGATTCTTTTCCAAAAACCCACCAATAAGTTTCCCTTTTACCATTCAAGTATTAACGTAAAAGTCTTTTCAAGAAAAGACAACAAGGATTCTTTTTAGAAAATAACCACAAAATCACGTGGTTAATCATCTTTTAATTAAAAATTCCTATGCATGATGACATATCATCGCACATTTTTTGTGATGAAAATACAAAATTTTACCTAATAAGAAAAAACCACATTTTACTCTATATTCATCTTTTGAATTTAATATTCAAAAGCATTAAAATTTGCAATTCAATGCGTATTGGTCATATATTTAAATATCAATAATTTACTATGAATTTGGCAATCCAATATACATAAAGTATTGCCATATGCTAATAGCACATTGTAGAATGCAAGAATTTCTATCCTCCAATATAAATGCATGTTTAATTATAGTGAAAAGGTTAAGATAAAACATGCATATACTCATATGAGTTTTCCACAAAACTATCATCATGAAACTATTATCATGAAATATCAATATATTAAAAGAGAGATTCTTACCAAACCACTCTCGAATCTCATGAAAAGAAGACAAACAAAATTACCTATTCTCAGGTTGACCCTTCCTTCCAGATTCAGCATTATGGAATCTCATGAAAAGAAGACAAATAAAATTACCTATTCTCAGGTTGACCCTTCCTTCCAGATTCAACATTATGGATGGCCACGTTCACTTGGTATTCTGCACTCCCACGCCATTGTTGATACTTCAAGGAGCTCCTTCCAATCGTTTAAGTCATGCATTAACCACTGTTGCCTCATTACGAACCTAGCTTCCAATTTAGTGGCGGGCAACATTCTCACATACAATGCAACGAGAGGGTGAATCTCTTAATAAATAGATGAGGGCTTGCTACATGGCTGCGGGTGGAGAGCAATATAAATCTACTAAAAAAATAAGTATGGCGATTGTCATATTGATGACCCTTGCGGTAAATCAAAGGGAACGAGAAGCACGGGAGCATGATTGGATGGCGATTTCTTCTAACAAACGAGTGAGCCGCTCCAAATGAATGAACATTCTCAAACTCATCAAAGCCGTTTGCAAAACAGAGAAGCTGGAATTCTTCTTACAGGCCCTTTTTAGCGCACTTCTCTCCTTTTCTGTAAATACGCTTGTGTTCGTTTTAACTGATTCAAGAATCCGTTTACATTAAACCAATTCTTTATTTCCTTTATTAAACAGTTAAACTCTAAATATATTTACAATATTCATTTACGTAAATTGAGGAGGTCGGTTACATACTCCCCCCCTTAAGAGAACACCGTCCTCGGTGTGCTTCTCGCATTGAAGTTAAAACTTATACTCATGATATAATAATATAATCAACCCAAAGGGCTCATTCCCCTCACAAGAAAACACTTTCATTTCCTTAAATGCCATTAATTGAATCAATAATGTTTTTTTCTCCATATTCATAAGCATGTATAGCGCAAAGAAAATTTCATTTCCATTTCTACTGCTTATCCCTTATTCAATTCACAAAAGTATAGAAAAATCTCTATACGAACTTACCAATTACTATTGGTATAAATGATGGTTTTTACGCAACCTCTCATCGAATGGTTGAACACCCATCAACACTTCCTGGATAGAGCCTGTAATGTACGACTAACAATTCAATCACATTAGTCACATAGTTTTCAAAATGAAAATACTTGAAACTATCAAACATTCTTGCAATATCACAGATGTTTTAATCAAGTACTTCCATAAGTACTCAGAGAGAACCAATCCTCTCATCAATGCATCATGTGCACACTATCTTAGCTCCTGCTAAGACATTCAAACAAATTAGTAATAAAATAAATGAACTTATACATTCAATAATTTATTTTAATATAACACCATTTTTACTTAACTTGTTCTACTATGAGAACCACAATGGTAACAAAATGCTCCTCCTAATCCATAGGATTAAGTCATTTTTCGCATCCAGACAGTCAATCTTTCCACACTAAAATGTGTTTATACTTATCTGGAAATTTAGTCTTTCAAGATGTGGTCCTCCCAACCATCAAGTGAGGCAATTACGTCCTCCACTTGCCCCCTAGCTCCAGAATCTGGACAGTGTCACGGGTCAACAGTGGATTCTTCTACTGTGACATCGGGATGGCCAATCCAGTCACACTCAGAAAAGCCTGGAAGAGAAATTCGGGACAGTCCGGTCTAATTCTCCAATTCCAGTCACACTCAGATATTTTTGGCTTTACAGGGGCTGCTGGAAGCTATTTTCAACTGGTCCCAACCAGCTCGAGAAAATACTCCCCCTTTACCAATTTCACAGAACACCAACTCCTCCCCGGGGATCCAACTTATCCTCAGAGGAGTAGGTAACTATCTTTCCAACTGTCCCCAACCACTTCCTATTCTTGGAAACATTTTTACCATCATCTTAGAAAGATTTTATTTCATTAATTAATTTCAACAAGTTTGTCTTTAGCTAGTTAATACTAGTTAGCTTTACTTAAGGTGTCACAACTTCCCCCCTGGAAGTGACATACATGTGTTGTACATTATTAAAACATGATACTTTAACATTTACTGTTGCAATCCACATTGCCATGTTTGCAATGTTTTATTTCACAGATTTTCTGTTTCTATTTAGGCTACTCATGCTTACAATAAGAAACAATGCTAATTGTAAATATGCATTTCTCAAGCACATATTATCTTATGCAAACATTTCTGATTCCCATAATGTTCTGTTCAGACATACTGACATACAAAGTAATTATCATAATCACTTGCTCACAACTTTCAAATAGCTTTAGTCAAAATCGATTTGTGCATATAACTTTCATTAGTTATTCATTCATAACTAGTCAATAGTTTTAATGCATCCATGACGACTCATGCAAACACTAGTTAGTCAACTAGTCATTTAGTTAAGTTTCATAACTTGATCCATTAAGAGACTTCTTTCAATTTAATTTTAACACTCTATCATTTTAGAGTAGGACTTTCGTCATCTTTTGCATTCATGCATTAGTTTCACACACCATTACTATACATGTTCATCTTTTTAAAGTAGTGCATGGTAACTTAGAAATTTTATTGCATGCAAAAACAATTGCTTCTTTTCAAGCTCAATTGAAAAGTAACTATTTTTCTTTTATACTTTCTTTCCTAAAGAAATAAAACATAATACACATATTAATCCCATAAAGAATCAACATGCATATGCATAGACTTCTAAAAATAAAATACTTATCTTTATTTCATTTGAAGGACTTCTCTCCGTACTGCGGTACTCATCCCCATCAGGAAATTCACATTCCTCCTCTATGACAATGTTTTCTTTTAGCAACATCGTCAAGATTTTATAGCAGGATTAGATAAAACCTTAATCAATAATAATCAATCCTTGAATGATCCTTTAACACCTTTCCATGTGCATATATGAGATGTGAATACAATGTCACAACATGTTTTTTCTAACATCTCTACATTAGTGTGAGTAACTAATTATCAATTCATGTCAAATAACTCCCACACTATTATGACATTTTTCACACACACACACATTCGTACAAGACAAATCACTATATCTGTTCAGAAATTCTTTTAATGGAAAACGACACGATGTGCATTCGCTTTACTTAAACTTTTACAAAAGACCCACCACTTCAGCTTTTGCCTTAAGAACATGCAAATATAATAAAGCTATCACATTGGCTATTGTTCCTATGCATACAATGCATAAAGATTCTAATCTTAATTTCCCAACAGAGTACTTAACATAATCGAGTAGGCAAACTCATGATTCCTCTTCGAGAACATATAACATAATAGGCATGCAAAACATGGTTTTCTTTACATGGTTTTCTTTTCCATAAAACTAATGGAATAAAACATAAGAATTACATACCTTATTCTTGAAATATTATACCCAAATTAACCATGTATATTTTTTTAAGGAAACCAAAACATTACATTATTTTTGTACATGTAATTCATCTTCTTTGCCAAACAATTCTTTTCTAAAATATGATAACAAAACATGTTATCTTTTTCCACATATAGACTTATGTTCTTTCCGATGAAATCTAATACAATGATTGCATGCAAAGAACCTTGTTCCTCTATGATTCTACATGCAAGTTGCTCATGCTTTGCTTCCAATAATTTATCATAGATTGCCTCTTTTATGCAAAAAAAAACTACGCAATATTAACAAGGTCAACTTAACCTTTAATATACCTAAATCAAGAAGTTGACTTAATCCATCTAGCAATGTAATATATTCAAGAGGTTATTCTCTTTAGCCTATATTTATTTTCAAGAAAGAACTTGGATTCCTTTTCACTTAACACACAAGTAAGTAGTCCATTTTAAAGAAAAACAAGCTTCCCATCTTTTCTTAAAGAAGATATATATAAAGGCAAGCAAGTTTACATATTTATGTTTTACTACTGCTCACACCTTTCAAGATATGTACTAGTAATCTTTGCAAGACTCACATGGGTTCTTATGTGCAAAACGAGCAACGTAGTTTGGTCTTTTACCATGGTATATCTTTCTAAATGATTGTCATATTAGCAGTGTTTTCTTACTTTCCAAAAGAACTAGCACAATCTTGCATATTAAGTAAAACCACGTTTTACTCTATATTTGTCTCTTTTAGTTGCAAGATTCACATGCAAGAATTATTTTCAAAATATACATATTTCTCTCCTAGAAAAATTCAAATGTATATTAGTTTAAATTTTTCAAGAGAAACACGCACATGTTGCATTTTTCAAGAAACCAAAATCCCATCTTCTTTCATGAAAACTTCAACACAACAATAAAAGTTTTACGTACATGGAAAATACATATCCGTTTTAAAGAAATGCTAACTCAACAGTTATTTAGTTTGTAAGCAGTGTATTTTCCATAAATACAATAACTAGTGTTTTCAATACAAGAAAGATATTAATACTTATCTCTTGACTCGTTGTTCAACCTGGATTAGACATTCGATTCCTTCCTTCACATACGCGCATTTCATCTCGGATCTCCCAACTTCTTTTTGCTAAATCCCAAAGGCGCCAGTTTTTGAACCTTTAGCTCTGATATCACTTGTAACATACACCATTAACTTCACAGGGAAATGTAAGGAGTTAAATTTTTTTATGCAAGTTACTCATCATTACATAGATTAACTTCACAGGGAAATATAAGGAGTTAAATTTTTTTTATACAATTTACTCATCATTACATAGAATGTTTAAGAGTTCACAGTGTAAAATAGTAAACTCCTTAATCCCTTAACAACTTCCATAACAGTATATTAACTTAATACTATATGATGTAACCATCCATTCATCCCATTACTCATATAGTCATCACATAATTTCCATTATGAACATCATACAAGAAATGAATCCAAATCATCAACTTGACACAATAATCAATCACATCATTGAACACCAATATACCCTGGAAACCCCGTAGGGTGAAAACCAGCAAACGTTTAATTTTATTACTAAACGCTCGTGAGGGTGTTCAGCCCATCACTCAATGGCTTATAAGGGAGACCATCCCTTAACCATTGTTTATATAATATTACAAGGAAATATGCAAATATCTAGCTTAAGCCATTATAATAAATATGATATCATTTACCCTCTGGTCTTCATATCTTTAGATCTTCACATCTTGGTGGCATGGATATACCTACAATGGACCATCGTACATTGGACCTTCCTGCAATTTGCACTGGTCTGCACAAACATTAATCATTTACCTGCCACCATGTCAAGCATAATCTTCCTTTGTACATGTCACCATCATTTCCTGCTATGATGCCTTCAACATAAAATGATGTCAAGATTCATAAAGTATTAGTCAATCACTATAGTAGTTTCTCCATCTACTCATGTATAATCATGACAAGCAAGTAAATTACTAACCGTTCTCTCTTTAATAACACATACCTTATATGTGCTGGTTATAGATCATCACAATAACTAATGCTTACGTCGCATAAGCACACATTCCTGCAAGACATTGGCTACATCTCCCAAACTTTCTTTAAAATAAACTGATACATCAGCTAAGATATTAATGCACGTGATTTACATACATTTAATAAAAAATAGCTAACCCTTAAGCTATTACCTTTAGTGCATGGAATGCAAGTTAACATAATGATTGTCTCTTCCAAGCATGCGAATGCATACTGATTCCAAAAGACACTCCCTAAAAGAGTGCCTTCACAACAAAGCACATAAATCATGTTCAACGTAGTTTAATACTACAAGCTATCTTTCTACATACCAAAAATGTATATTATTATTTTTCCAATAAAAGCTAATACATATGTTGCATGCTTAGGCATGATCTTCCTGCCAAAAGGAAATCACAATCATGAAAAAATAAGAGTAATCACTCAGTCTGTTCATCTAAGGAATATAACTTATTAGTTCCTTTAACCATGAATTTATTAAATAACTTAACTTTACCAACACCGTGGTAAACAATCCATAGATTTATTAATTGACTAATATTTGCAAACACCATGGTAATCTACCCATGGTTTTATGAAACAATTAATGTTTGTCAACACCATGGAAAAACTACCCATGGTTTTATGAAACTATCCATGGATTTGTTGAATAACTAATCTTTACCAATGTAATATCATTAGTTGATAAATCTTATTAGAATGTCTTCCTAAATATTAAGATAGCTCAACATTTCTTTATACATGCAAAGAACACACCTCTATAACATAATGGTTATTCTTTGTGCATGCAAGAGAAATAATTCTCTCTCTTTGTGCATGCAAGAGAGATAGCTCTTCCTTTACTGTAGGAAAACACATAACTCCCTTCTTAGATTTCTATCATCATGAACTACTATTTTTCATGTAAAAGAAAAAAAATATTATCATAATAGCAATCTTTAAAACAACATGGATTCTTTTACAAATAACTTCTTGAATACTACCACTCTTAACTATTATGTAAAAGATTGGCATAATAGTAAAGAATAACATAATAGAAATCTTCTCAAAAAACGTGGATTCTTTTCCAAAAACCCACCAAGTATTAACGTAAGAGTCTTTTCAAGAAAAGACAACAAGGATTCTTTTTAGAAAATAACCACAAAATCACGTGGTTAATCATCTTTTAATTAAAAATTCCTATGCATGATGACATATCATCGCACAAGGACTATTGTATGAAAATACAAAATTTTACCTAATAAGAAAAAACCACATTTTACTCTATATTCATCTTTTGAATTTAATATTCAAAAGCATTAAAAGTTGCAATTCAATGCGTATTGGTCATATATTTAAATATCAATAATTTACTATGAGTTTGGAAATCCAATATACATAAAGTATTGCCATATGCTAATAGCACATTGTAGAATGCAAGAATTTCTATCCTCCAATATAATTGCATGTTTAATTATAGTGAAAAGGTTAAGATAAAACATGCATATACTCATATGAGTTTTCCACAAAACTATCATCATGAAACTATTATCATGAAATATCAATATATTAAAAGAGAGATTTTTACCAAACCACTCTCAAATCTCATGAAAAGAAGACAAACAAAATTACCTATTCTCAGGTTGACCCTTCCTTCCAGATTCAGCATTATGGAATCTCATGAAAAGAAGACAAATAAAATTACCTATTCTCAGGTTGACCCTTCCTTCCAGATTCAACATTATGGATGGCCACGTTCACTTGGTATTCTACACTCCCACGCCATTGTTGATACTTCAAGGAGCTCCTTCCAATCGTTGAAGTCATGCATTAATCACTGTTGCCTCATTACGAGTTCCCTAGCTTCCAATTTAGTGGCATACGGCATTCTCACATCTGTCTAACCAGAGGGTCGAATCTCTTTAATAAATAGATAAGAGACTTCAACTCTGTCTTGCAGGTGAGAGCAATATAAATCTGCTAAAAAAAGAAGTATGGCAGATTGTCATATCGATGACCCTTGCAGTAAATCAAGGGAACGAAGCACAGGGCAGCGCAGATTGGATGAGCGATTTCCTCTAACAAACGAGTGAGCCGCTCCAAATGAATGAACATTCTCCGACTCATCAAAAGCCCAACTGCAAAACACAGAGAACTGGAATTCTTCTTCTGGGTCCCTGTTGGCGCACTTCTCTTTTCTTTTTCTATATGCAGCACATGTTCGTTTTAACTGATTCAAGAATCCGTTTACATTAAACCAATTCTTTATTTCCTTTATTAAACAGTTAAACTCTAAATATATTTACAATATTCATTTACGTAAATTGAGGAGGTCGGTTACATACTCCCCCCCTTAAGAGAACACCGTCCTCGGTGTGCTTCTCGCATTGAAGTTAAAACTTATACTCATGATATAATAATATAATCAACCCAAAGGGCTCATTCCCCTCACAAGAGAACACTTTCATTTCCTTAAATGCCATTAATTGAATCAATAATGTTTTTTTCTCCATATTCATAAGCATGTATAGCGCAAAGAAAATTCCATTTCCATTTCTACTGCTTATCCCTTATTCAATTCACAAAAGTATAGAAAAATCTCTATACGAACTTACCAATTACTATTGGTATAAATGATGGTTTTTACGCAACCTCTCATCGAATGGTTGAACACCCATCAACACTTCCTGGATAGAGCCTGTAATGTACGACTAACAATTCAATCACATTAGTCACATAGTTTTCAAAATGAAAATACTTGAAACTATCAAACATTCTTGCAATATCACAGATGTTTAAATCAAGTACTTCCATAGGTACTCAGAGAGAACCAATCCTCTCATCAATGCATCATGTGCACACTATCTTAGCTCCTGCTAAGACATTCAAACAAATTAGTAATAAAATAAATGAACTTATACCTTCAATAATTTATTTTAATATAACACCATTTTTACTTAACTTGTTATACTATGAGAACCACAATGGTAACAAAATGCTCCTCCTAATCCATAGGATTGAGTCATTTTTCGCATCCATACAGTCAATCTTTCCACACTAAAACGTCTTTATACTTATCTGGAAATTTAGTCTTTCAAGCTGTGGTCCTCCCAACCATCAAGTGAGGCAATTACGTCCTCCACTTTCCCCCTAGCTCCAGAATCTGGACAGTGTCACGGGTCAACAGTGGATCCTTCTGCTGTGACATCAGGATGGCCAATCCAGTCACACTCAGAAAAGCCTGGAAGAGAAATTTGGGACAGTCCGGTCCAATTATCCAATTCCAGTCATACTCAGATGTTTTTGGCTTTACAAGGGTTGCTGTAAGCTATTTTCTACTGGTCCCAACCAGCTCGAGAAAATACTCCCCCTTTACCAATTTCACAGAACGCCTACTCCTCCCCGGGGATCCAGCTTATCCTCAGAGGAGTAGGTAACTGTCTTTCCAACTGTCTCCAACCACTTCCTGTTCTTGGAAACAATTACCATCAGCTTAGAAATATTTTCTTTTCATTAATTAATTTCAGCGATTTAAATAACTTGCTTTATCAACAGTGACGATTTAAGTTTTTCTTGCCAGATAAAAGAAAATTAAACAAATTGTTTTTAACTAGTTAACACTAATTAACTTTAATGAAGCTGTCACAACTTCCCCCCTATAAGTAACATACAGGTGTTGTAATTAAAACATGATACTTTAACGTTTACTGTTGCAATCCACATTGCCATGTTTGCGATGTTTTATTTTCACAGATTTTCTGTTTCTATTAAGCTACCCATGCTTACAATAAGAAACAATACTAATCGTAAATATGCATTTCTCAAGCACATAATATCTTATGCAAACATTTCTGATTCCCATAATGTTCTGTTCCAATAGACTGACATACAAAGTAATTATCATAATCACTTTTTCACAACTTTCAAATAGCTTTAGTCAAAATCGATTCGTGCATATAACTTTCATTAGTTATTCATTCATAACTAGTCAATAGTTTTAATGCATCCATGACGACTCATGCAAACACTAGTCCGTCAACAAGTCCTTTATTGAAGTTTCACAACTTGACCCATTAAGAGGTTTTATTTGATTTAATTTAAACACTATATCATATTACAGTAGGACTTTCCTCATATTTTGCATTCATGCATTAGTTTCACACACCATCACTATACACATTCATCTTTTTAAAGTAGTGCATGGTAACTTAGAAATTTTATTGCATGCAAAACAATTTCTTCTTTTCAAGCTCAAATGAAAAGTAACTATTTTTCTTTCATGCTTTTATACTTTCTTTCCTAAATAAATAAAGAATAACACACATATTAACCTCATATGCATATTCTTATGCATTTTTAAAGGAATCAACATGCATATGCATAGACTTCTTAAAATAACATAAAATACTTATCTTTATTTCATTTGAAGGACTTCTCTCCCTACTGCAATACTCATCCTCATCAGGAATTCACATTGCTCCTCCACAGCAATGTTTTCTTTTAGCAGCATCGATAAGATTTTATAGCATGATTAGATAAAACCTTAATCAATAAATAATCAATCTCTGAATGATCCTTTAACACCTATTCAACTGCATATATGAGATGTGAATACCATGTCACAACATGCTTTCTTCTAACATCTCTACATTAGTGTGACTAAGTAATTATCAATTCATGTCATATAACTCCCACATTATTATGAAATTTTCCACACACGCACATATTTATACAAGACAAATCACTATATCTGTTCAGAAATTCCTTTAATGGAAAATAACACACTGTGCATTCGCTTTACTTAAACTTTTACAAAAGACCCACCACTTCAGCTTTTGCCTTTGGAGCATGCTATTATATTAAAGCTAACACATTGACTGTTGTTCCTATGCATACAATGCATAAAGATTCTAATCTTAATTTCCCAACAGAGTACTTAACATAATCGAGTAGGCAAACTCATGATTCCTCTTCAAGGACACATAACATAATAGGCATGCAAAACATGGTTTTATTTTCCACAAAACTAATGGAATAAACATAAGAATACATGCCTTATTCTTGAGATATTATACCCACATTAGCCATGTATATATTTCAAGGAAAACAAAACATTACTTTAGCTTTGTACATGTAATTCATCTTCTTTGCCAAAGAATCTTTTCTAAAGTATGATAACAAAACATGTTATCGTTTCCACATATAGACTTATGTTCTTTTCGATGAAAGCTAATACAAATATTGCATGCAAAGAACCTTGTTCCTCTATGATTCTACATGCAAGTTTCTCATGCTTTGCTTCCAATAATTTATCATAGATTTCCTCTTTTATGCATAGAAACTACGCAATACTAACAAGGTTAAATTAACCTTTAATATACCCAAATCAAGAAGTTGACATAATACATCTAGCAATGTAGTATATTCAAGAGGTTATTCTCTTTAACCTATATTTATTTTCGATAAAGGAACTTGGATTCCTTATCATTTAACACACAAGTACGAAATCCCTTTTTAAAGAAATCAATCTTCCTATCTTTTCTTAAATAAGATATAAAGGCAAGCAAGTTTACTCATTTATGTTTTACTACTCCTCACACCTTTCAAGATACATACTAGTAATCTTTGCAAGAACTCACATGGGTTCTTTTCAGCAAAACTAGCATAGTAGTTTGGTCTTTTACCATGGTATATCTTTCTAAAAGATTATCATATTAGCAATGCTTTATTACTTTCCAAAAGAACTAGCACAATCTTGCATATTAAGTAAAACCATATTTTACTCTATATTTGTCTCCTTCAGTTGCAAGATTTACATGCAAGGTTTATTTTCAAGATATACATATTTATTTTCTAGAAAAATCAAATGTATATTAGTTAAATTTTCAAGAGAAACACGCACATGTTTCATTTTTCAAGAAACCAAAATCCCATCTTCTTTCATGAAAACTTCAACACAACAATAGAAGTTTTTACGCACATGGAAAATACATATCTTTTTTAAATAAACTCTAACTTAACAGTTATTTACTTTGTAAGCATTGTGTTTTCCAAAAATGCAATAACTATTACTTTCAAGACAAGAAAGATATTAGTACTTATCTCTTGAAACTCATTGTTCAACCTGATTAGAGATGCGATGCCTTCCTTCACATATGCGCATTTCATCTCGGATCCTTCGACTTCTTTTCGCTAAATCCCAAAGGCGCCAGTTTTTGAACCTTTAGCTCTGATACCACTTGTAACATACACCATTAACTTCACAGGGAAATATAAGGAGTTAAAAAAAATTTATACAAGTTACTCATCATTACATAGAATGTTTAACAGTTCACAGTGTAACTTTTAGAAATAAGAATAGTAAACTCCTGAACCCTTAACAACCTCCATTACAATATATTAACTTAATACTATGTGATGTAACCATCCATTCATCTCATTACTCATGTGGTAATCACATAATTGCCATTATGAACAACATACAAGAAATGAATCCAAAATCATCAACTTGACACAATAATCAATCACATCATTGAACACGAATATACCCTGGAAACCCCGTAGGGTGAAAACCAGCAAACGTTTAATTTTATTACTAAACGCTCGTGAGGGTGTTCAGCCCATCACTCAATGGCTTATAAGGGAGACCATCCCTTAACCATCGTTTATATAATCTTACAAGGAAATATGCAAATATCTAGCTTTAAGCAATTACAATAAATATGATACGATTTACCCTCTGGTCTTCATATCTTCAGATCTTCACCTCTTGGTGGCATGGATATACCTACAATGGACCATCGTACATTGGACCTTCCTGCAATTCGCACTCGTCTGCACGAACATTAATCATTTACCTGCCACCATGTCAAGCATAATCTTCCTTTGTACATGTCACCATCATTCCCTGCTATGATGCCTTCAACGTAAAATGATGTCAAGATTCATAAAGTATTAGTCAATCACTATAGTAGTTTCTCCATATACTCATGTATAATCATGACAAGCAAGTAAAGTACCTTGTCATTCTCTCTTTAATAACACATACCTTATATGTGCTGGTTATAGATCATCACAATAACTAATGCTTACGTCGCATAAGCACACATTCCTGCAAGACATTGGCTACATCTCCCAAACTTTCTTTAAAGTAAACTGATACATCAGCTAAGATATTAATGCACGTGATTTACATACATTTAATAAAAAATAGCTAACCCTTAAGCTATTACCTTTAGTGCATGGAATGCAAGTTAACATAATGATTGTCTCTTCCAAGCATGCGAATGCATACTGATTCCAAAAGACACTCCCTAAAAGAGTGCCTTCACAACGAAGCACATAAATCATGTTCAACGTAGTTTAATACTACAAGCTATCTTTCTACATACCAAAAATGTATATTATTATTTTTCCAATAAAAGCTAATACATACGTTGCATGCTTAGGCATGATCTTCCTGCCAAAAGGAAATCACAATCATGACAAAATAAGAGTAATCACTCAGTCTGTTCATCTAAGGAATATAACTTATTAGTTCCTTTAACCATGAATTTATTAAATAACTTAACTTTACCAACACCGTGGTAAACAATCCATAGATTTATTAATTGACTAATATTTGCAAACACCATGGTAATCTACCCATGGTTTTATGAAACAATTAATGTTTGTCAACACCATGGAAAAACTACCCATGGTTTTATGAAACTATCCATGGATTTGTTGAATAACTAATCTTTACCAATGTAATATCATTAGTTGATAAATCTTATTAGAATGTCTTCCTAAATATTAAGATAGCTCAACATTTCTTTATACATGCAAAGAACACACCTCTATAACATAATGGTTATTCTTTGTGCATGCAAGAGAAATAATTCTCTCTCTTTGTGCATGCAAGAGAGATAGCTCTTCCTTTACTGTAGGAAAACACATAACTCCCTTCTTATATTTCTATCATCATGAACTACTATTTTTCATGTAAAATAAAAAAAAGATTATCATAATAGCAATCTTTAAAACAACATGGATTCTTTTACAAATAACTTCTTGAATACTACCACTCTTAACTATTATGTAAAAGATTGGCATAATAGTAAAGAATAACATAATAGAAATCTTCTCAAGAAACGTGGATTCTTTTCCAAAAACCCACCAATAAGTTTCCCTTTTACCATTCAAGTATTAACGTAAGAGTCTTTTCAAGAAAATACAACAAGGATTCTTTTTAGAAAATAACCACAAAATCACGTGGTTAATCATCTTTTAATTAAAAATTCCTATGCATGATGACATATCATCGCACAAGGAATATTGTATGAAAATACACAATTTTACCTAATAAGAAAGAAAACCACATTTTACTCTATATTCATCTTTTGAATTTAATATTCAAAAGAATTAAAAGTTGCAATTCAATGCGTATTGGTCATATATTTAAATATCAATAATTTACTATGAGTTTGGAAATCCAATATACATAAAGTATTGCCATATCCTAATAGCACATTGTAGAATGCAAGAATTTCTATCCTCCAATATAATTGCATGTTTAATTATTGTGAAAAGGTTAAGATAAAACATGCATATACTCATATGAGTTTTCCACAAAACTATCATCATGAAATATCAATATATTAAAAGAGAGATTTTTACCAAACCACTCTCGAATCTCATGAAAAGAAGACAAACAAAATTACCTATTCTCAGGTTGACCCTTCCTTCCAGATTCAGCATTATGGAATCTCATGAAAAGAAGACAAATAAAATTACCTATTCTCAGGTTGACCCTTCCTTCCAGATTCAGCATTATGGATGGCCACGTTCACTTGGTATTCTGCACTCCCACGCCATTGTTGATACTTCAAGGAGCTCCTTCCAATCGTTGAAGTCATGCATTAATCACTGTTGCCTCATTACGAGTTCCCTAGCTTCCAATTTAGTGGCAGGCGGCATTCTCACATCTGTCTAACCAGAGGGTCGAATCTCTTTAATAAATAGATAAGAGACTTCAACTCTGTCTTGCAGGTGAGAGCAATATAAATCTGCTAAAAAAAGAAGTATGGCAGATTGTCATATCGATGACCCTTGCAGTAAATCAAGGGAACGAAGCACAGGGCAGCGCAGATTGGATGAGCGATTTCCTCTAACAAACGAGTGAGCCGCTCCAAATGAATGAACATTCTCCGACTCATCAAAAGCCCAACTGCGAAACACAGAGAACTGGAATTCTTCTTCTGGGTCCCTGTTGGCGCACTTCTCTTTTCTTTTTCTATATGCAGCACATGTTCATTTTAACTGATTCAAGAATCCGTTTATATTAAACCAATTCTTTATTTCCTTTATTAAACAGTTAAACTCTAAATATATTTACAATATTCATTTACGTAAATTGAGGAGGTCGGTTACAAAAGTATTAAAGAAATAATTTACACTACACTTTTAGATTATAAGTTGGATGGAATCTAAGCATTTTATTTTTTATTTATTTTTTAAAAATTTCCATATTAAACAAATATTTAATGTAGTTAAACTTATATAATTTCAAATATTTAAATCTATAGTTTAATGATTTTAGACATTATTAATCAATAATCATACCTTTAAAAAATTAAATGTAAAATAAATTTATTTTTATATTCAAAAATACAATTAAACACATCATTACACTCTCATTCCGAATCTAAAATTATATCACTAAATTCAATAAATATGCTAAAATAATCACCTTAATAGATTACACTTAAACTTAACCGAAAATAAATATGAAAGAAACTATATATATGACTCAACCTGAACTAACCCGAAAATAAATATGGAGGAGACTAAATACACATTTCCTTCGTAGGTTATGAGATTGAAAGTTGTTTATATTTAAAAAGAATTAAAATAAAATATTACCATAAGTCTTCAATGAGTGAAGAAAGGGTCGATGGAAAGCTTTCCTCAACATTTTCCATGACATTAACTTTTAAATCAGGTAAATCACGTTTGAAAAATAAAACTTTATGTTGTAAAAAGATTTGGTGATGATGTATTTTTTTGGTAAAAATATTAAAAGTTTAATTCTCGACCATTATGTAAGGATTTTTGGACAATGGACAATTAATTGTGATTTGGGAAAATAAAATAATTCTCTCGAATATAAATAAATGATACTTTCTTCTATGGGATCACCAAAAGAAAGGTGTCACCTTAAAAAAAGTGTCGAAAACTCAGAAAAGAAATCTGAGAATGTGAAGATTTCAGACTAAAGTTTTTAGGAGACAATCTTGTCACTCATAGTTGTGGTTGGGAGGAACATGGATGACACGACCTATCATATCGTTGTTATTATTTTTTTATTTATTTGCAGGTATGTTATGTTTATTTTTCTTTATTATTGTATTTTATTTTATATATATTGTTGAGAAGTTTGATATTAAATTCGTGGTATAATGTATTACATAAATATTTTTATCATACTTGTTTATGGATATGTTATTGTTATGGTTTATTTATTTCATTTTTAAAGAGGAGAATAATTGTTGAGTTTTTTTTGACATTTTAGAGGAGTGTAACTTATTAAATAAGTATTTTAATTATAGAATATTTATTTATTTTAATAGTAAAAATAGAAAAATAAATTGAGAAAACTGATAAGTCTATTGAGTCTTGGATAGATGGTGACTAGATGCTTTGTTAAGACATTCTTTGATGTGAAGCTACTTGTTTAATTCACCTTGATAGGGGTGATATATTGGACACGATGAAGATGTAGTCTCAAGAAAACAATGATAAAAAATAAGAAAACAGAGAATGATAGACCAAAGCATTGAAGGTTGTATAAAAGTAATTTTAAGAAAAAAAATTAATCAAATAAAAAAAAGAGAATATTCTTTGCATTTTTAATATATTATCTACTTGTTCCCTGGATGTCGGTGAAAGAATTAACATGCGTGAAAATCACATCCCACTCCACGGGATAATGGAATCTCCCATGCGAGCTTCATCTAGGATCCAAATACCATTAGCCACTCACGAAACTCGGAGAACCATAAATGATGACGAGAGGACGGGTCTTGCGTCACCATGCCACTGAAGCATCACGTCGCATCTATCACCATTAATGTCCATCATGATTAACCGATATGGCAGCCATACACATGCAGGCCTACTCGGGTTCTCGATCCTTAGCATGCGGATACATGCGAAGCCCACTCATCGCTATCCTCATGGCACTCATCCCTGTATAGTGAGCTACACCCCTCTCATTACTCGGCTGTTACCTTGGCCTTTTGCCCCCCTCACTACGCTTTGGCTTCTCACCAGGCTTCTGAGAGCTCAGAAGCCCCGGTCACAGCGTGGGAGATGCACGATCTCCTTTGGGTATGCCTCCCCTCCTACGCAAGCACCCCCAGAGATATTTCTTCCCCTTTAGCCCCAATGCTACTCGCCCTTGTGTGTTACTTTTTCTCCTGAACTACTCTCCCCGTCCGGAGTGCGCAATGGCTCCAAGACTTCACCAGCCACTATTCGCGGAGGTCGAGCTCTCTCCCGGACGTTATCATCATGGAGAGGATAATCATCTCAAGTCAATTGATGGCTCCTCTTCTAGCATGTTTTTCACATCGAGTCTCGATCCGTGGCGTGCGAAGCCTCCGGGCATGCTACGCGAGAGAGGAGGTCGTGGTTCGGGGGAAGTCCACCATCTCTCCGGATGCACTCCCCGGCAACACAATTATGTCCCTACGACGGTTGCGGAGAGAGATGAGGACATGAACATGCAGGTCATGGGCCAGGGGCGGATGCGTGTTCCGACGGCATAGGCTTTGAACTCCCCCATCCTCTACACTCCAATGGGCATTCTGGCGTCTTGTGGCGGATGTGGAGGCGGTACCTTTCTGAGGCTCCTACTTGCCCTATTGAGAGGAGAAACCCAACAATGATGATGAAGATGATAAGTAAAGTATGCTTGCAGTTCTCTTATGTTTTTTGTCATGCATTGCCTTGAGGACCTTTCTACTATTGTTTAATTTGTGTTTCTTATATACACTCTTGCGCATAATGTATTTCTCGGTTTTAAGTTTTTCTAAGTGGTTTCCTCTCCGTGGCGGCCTAGAAACGGTAGCAACAAAGAATTTGGGATTGGTTAAGCGCGGCTTGCCAATATTGACTGTAGCATATGTAACTTTATGTTTTCGAAATTAATAGAATAGCCCAACTTACCAAACTTATAAGATAACTTTTTCTTTGTATGTAAGCTTGGTAGTACCCCTTTTCATTTTTCTCTTTTTTTCTCCTTTTTTTTCTTTTTTTTACTCAATCTTCAACAACATGTTCAAATACATCACCCGGAGTGAGGAAGGGAATTGAACTGTGATAGGGATGTATAACGACACCTCCATTTAACCAAGACCCCACAAACATAAATTTTCTTTGTATTGAAATAAAAATAAATAAAAATTGATTAAATATGATAAAATGTACGGTACGTTATTTATCATTTAATCGTTAATTAAGTGTTAGAGAATTCTTTCTTAGTTAATATATATTTTTAATTAAGTGATGCGAGTTTATTGGTTTAATATATATTTTTATGGTGGAATAAAAGAAACACAACAAATGGTATTTAACTTTTGTACATATCATATATAATAGAAAGAGGAAATGAATTAATAAAATTATTTAAACACAAATGCATAATATTGATTATTTATTTATTTATTTAATATAAAAATAATTGAATATGTGATATTATGGAGATTAAGAATATTTTGATTGGTGGGCAAGAATGGTTGTGTGAAATGATTATGCTTTTAGACATGTGGTATTGGTAAACCATAGTATTAGCTCATGATATTGTAACAAATCTTATTTATGAACTTAAGATATCCATAATGAAAAAGTGTATAAGTGGTTTACTACTTATCAATTATTTAATTTATATGGTTGCACTAATTTTTTGACAATCAATTTATAAATTTAAAAAAATTCAAATTATTTAAATATTAAATATTCATATTAAAATTATATATATTGTAACTTCTAACCATGTAAACGTTAAAAACATTCTTACCACAAATATGTAAAAATAAAAACAAATGTACACTTATTTCAGCATTCAACTTTATCAAAAGATATTCTTGCTCTTACTTACATTTATCATTTTATGATATATGTTGAAGTTGATGTTGATTGATCAGTTAATAAATTCATAAGATGAAGGTATGAAAGAAATCAATATTAAAACCTTGTATGAAGGCTTGCAAACCCATAAATGTATAAATTAATGTTACCCATTATAACACACATAATTGCACCATTATTGACTAGTACCATGTTGGTTATATTTAGCTTGTATCACATCTCTTAAACTCGTGCTTTGGTTATAGTTTTTGGAGAATTATTATAGTTTTTGATTTTCGATTTGAGACATATAACATCTAGCCATGGCTTGAGAACCCAAGGTGAAGATTTTATGGTACCTGAATTTGATTTTGTTTTTAATAGAATTTAAACTTAGGCTCGAGATGATTTGGTGAATTACGATGCTAAACTCATTTGCTTAATAAATTGGGTTGATCCCTGCCCTCCGTGGCTAGTCGGTCGACAGTGTGAAGGAGCACAAGATTGGTCGGGGTATTACACTACAGACCCTAACTACTTTTGCATTACGCAATCGCTCCCGCAGGGCTCTACAGCCCATGTATGTTTTCATGTCCATAGAGCCCTCTTGCAACCCATGTATGTGTTCATGCCTCACTTCGTCGGTTTCTTGTGAGAAATAGGGAGTGTATTGTTATTCCTTCCATTCCTCCAACAAAGTTTGCCCTTCGTTTGCTATTCTTCATCATGGTTGCCTGATGTTTTCTTCTTGTTGAGAGTGATTCTCGGTTTATTTTACGATCTTTGTGGCTCGGCGAAGTGCAGTCTCTGTCGGCCATTAGGGTCTTGAAGCTTTGTTCCTCTCCCGGTTTCGTCCGTCTTTTCAATGACAAGGATGAACATTCGGCTTCCTTCAAGCCAACCCGGAGTGAGGCTTCATCGTTACTAGCGAGTTATTACGAAGAAATTCTTAATCTTTTTGTGTGAAATTCTTTCTTACGGTTCTACGTTAAATATTTTCCTTTCGGGGTTATGTTTCGGGGCTAGCTCCTCGAGAGGTAAATTCCCTCTTTAGGACTTCTAGTTAATGATTTTCTTATGTTATCATAAGCCCATAGTGTACTTTGAGATAGCATTTCTCACTCTGTAATTGCTTGTGTTTTGGCAAGAATCTTAGCTATACAAAACCTACCCTTTCTTGTTTCAATAGCAAGAACATTTGTCACTTAGTAATTTCTCCTCTCTGTGTGTACGAATGCTCGGTTCTCAAGCTCTCTATAGAAATGCTTGGAGACTCTTTCCATATTTTACATGCCCATTTTCGGAGAGGAATTGTTGCTTTGGGTTTCAAAATTTTATTTCTTCATTTATAGAGTTAATATGTGCCCATCGCGGCTTCTTTGTATCGAGTATAATTATAACTTTTCTCCGAGTTTGAATGGAAGGTTTTCAACCCCTTTTCTAATGTTCATAAGTTGTTTATCGAGTTATACGAGACTATGTTTCGGATATTAAATTCTAAGTTTTGGACTATGCCATTATTTGGCACTTTACTTACATGTTAATATTGTCTTACTCACATTTGATTATAAGCGGTTGAGGTTCGGGTGCCTCCTCCTTCGAGGGGCAATGCACAATTTTATATCAATTTATAATGTTATGATTATTGCACACAGTTTACGGGCTTTCTATGTAGATGAATACTATTTAGTATATATATACATTTGGTGTTTACATTTGAGTTTTCAGGTATTTCCATTCTATTTCTACAATAATTATTCTTCCGTCTATTCATTCGAAACTTTCTGTGCTAGTTAAAATTTATACTCTACATAGTACTATTTTTCTTTTCTTTTCTTACTACGTAATGGTGATATTTAATTCAATGAATTCAAGTTATACGGTACTCTTTCCTTATATAATGAAATATTGACAATTCCTAATTTCAACTTTTAAATTTAGTATTTCCTTATTTCCTTTTTCTTTTAATAAATTGTTTTCCCCCGAGATGTAGGACCATCTTTAATGAGAGAGGGTTTACTCCTCAACCCTCGGTCACATTGTATTTATCCCTCTTGATGCAAAATTTCATGTACGGGTTATACTACGGATGGACTAAATGTCCGTCCAAACATTTATTTTACTACGAAATTTCAAGCTGTCTCTTACGGGTTATTCAATTTAAACCTTTTAGACTTCCTTCTTCACCTAGTATGGATTGTTTCCAAACTAGAATATTTCATTCTTTTACTAAGAATATTTTTACGATTAACGAGTATTTAAATATTCCACTCAAAACTCAAACGGTCAAATAATTCAAACGGTCATATCAATTCATTCATTAAAAGGAATAACTTCAATCTTTAATACTCTACTTCCATAACGTACAATAATATTTTCTAGAAACTATTGTCTTGTTACAATATAACAAAAATCTTGTTCCTAATCCATTCGGTGCATAATACCTACCTCGGATGTGTAGGGTTGATGGCATCCTCCCGGCCATGAGAGAGGCTACTACATCCTGCAGCACTCCCCTCGTGCTCCTCGCGGAGTAATGACATTAGAAATTCTTATGGAGGTAGACCTCGAGGCCATTGTCTAGTCTCTCCTCCGAATATCAAGTTTTTTCGAGTTCCACTAGCTCCGCGGCTACGGACACTCTCACCTTCCATCCTTCTTGTTGTATTTTTCCTCTTTGCATAGAACCCCTTTTCCTCTTCAAGGTTTTCTTTTTATTCCTAGAGGAAAGGTAATTATCAAATAACTTATTTTGTCAACCACTCTGGTATCTTGGACACTTTACCATCGGTTATGGAAACCACACCATAGTATTATTTATTAAAAATAATTTTTTTTGTTCACCAATTTTCTTAACATACTTAATGCACATTTTAAGTTAAACAAGTCAAATGTATCAATTAAAATATCATAACAACTTAAATTCGGGTGTTACATCTTCCCCCTCTTAAGGTAAACACTTGTCCTCGGTGTTTTTACTCCATTCGAGTGAATAATTAAATTTGGATAGGCCTATTGTACAAATATTTCATCTTCACAAGTAGCCTCTTTCGGGCAAAAGTGCTTCCACTTTAGCAGGTGATGGCTCGCCTCCGGAGCACTATTTATCTTTGCTCGAGGAATACGTTGAGGTTCTACCAATAATTCATAGTCTAGTTTTGACCTGCAACAGATTAAATTAATGATTTAATACTTATTTATCTCCCTTAGAACTCTTTGTATCCAATTCAATCCTACTTTGAATATTACGCAATGTATTACATGCTGGGTCCTTTATTGTTTCAATATAGACACATGAAGCACATTGTGCACCTATATGTGTCCTGGTAAGTCTAGGCGATAAGCCAACGGGTCCTACTCATTCCAAGATTTTGAAAGGTTCACGAGCCCAGGGGTCCAAATTGGCGCGAGGTTGGCCAAATCCTCACATAAACATGATCACCTACTTCAAATTCTCGGTAGGTCTCTTCGTCTGCAAACACTTTCTTTCGATCTGGGAAGATTTGGGTACACAGGATCTTGTTTACTTCTTGTTCCATCTCGGCCAACATTTTGTTGGAAATATTGTCATTGATGGCGGGAGGCGACACTCGGAGCAAAGGGAGCGGCTTGTTGAAGCAAAGGAAGGCCCAAAAGAAGCACGGTGAAAGCAATAGAGGCGGCAAGAAGAATGTCAAGCATTTGTAGCGAGTCATAGAAGCACGAGTGAAGAACCGTTATCGAAAGATAGAGACGGAGAGCGGAAGTAACGAAGCGAGAGACGAGCGAGAGAGCTTGATTACAAAATTCCGGGAATCGTACTCTCCAACCGTGAGGAGACGAAGGCGAAGAGACGACGGTTACAAAATTCAGGAAATCGCTTCACTCCAGTAATGAAAGAATATATATATATAAACATATACAAACTTATTAAAATCGCTTAACTCCTTGTGATGCAATGCATATAATACAAAACCATTAAGAATCGTGCAGTGGAGGATACATATAAATGCCGCACGTTACGTATGTTGCGAGAGGTCAAGGCATACATATGATGTTATATAAGCGGAGGTATAAATCAAAGTTTTATAAGGTGGGACCCCTCCCCGATTGCAATCGGAGAAAAAGGTTCAATCGGCGGAGTTTTGTTATGTGCTCCGTCCGAAAGCCGAGACCCGATCGGAGGAGTTATATACCACAATTTATTGCTAATCACATCTCAGAGGTTCTATTGTCCTTGATCGGAACCTTAGATTGATCGCATGTCTTTTGTAAAGCATTTTGCGATTGAAGTGGTGAACACGATCTTGTTATAAGCGGGAGTTAATATATGCAAATCGCATCAGTGTTCTGATCGCAATCGAAACTTTTCTATTATGCGCCCGGTGCATTTGATTGGAAATCCGGACCCGATTGGTATATAATATGACTCATATACAACTTGAGTTCGAGTCTAATCACATCGGAAAAAACGCGGTGAACGATTGTCCAATCTAATCGGAGCGGGAGCGATCAATTGCAATCGGAGGAGAACCAATTCATCGGAAAACATGTAGGTGGGCAGGAGCATTTGTTAAGTATTATCAAGTTTATTCGGTAGAAGAAACAATTGTTTGTTAAAACCTTATATAAGGATGTCGAGAGTTGATTTAAGTTGTATCAAAGGAAACATTTACATTATATATATAAAGGGCGATTGTATTAAAATATGCGCGTGAAGTGCAGCCCAGACCCACGGAAGACCTCAGCTTAAGGTGGAGCGATTGGTAATATAAAACGGAATGTTGCGATTGTATTGAAAAGTGCGCAGGTGTGGTGTTTGTAGACCCATGGGCCTCGAAGCTTAAGGAGCGATTATTAATATCACATTTGTGATATATGTCAGTTAAAACACGAGAATGTTCCACATCCAACAGACACTAATAGCATAAAAGGGATTGGAGTTCCTCCGGATTTACGTGTGAGATATAAAAGGAACGGTTACACGCATGCGATAGGTACACCACGAGCGGAGGACGAAAGGACAAATACACGGTCGGAGAAAATACGGATACGCGGCAAGCCAAGAGACAAAGCGAGTGGTAGTTCTCATTTAAATTTGAATGTAAATGTTTTATTTAAATTTTTATTATTTGTGATGCATTGGCAAGTCTCAGGAAAACAAACTCCCACGCAATGTTAAAATTGACACCTACGGTTATAATTTTGAGTAAGTGATAAAAGGAGTGAGAAGGCGAAGGCAAAGAGACATGACTTTCCATTTCGAATTCCAAAGCGGGAATGCAAACGGTCATGTGAGGAAATCTATAAATAATATCATCTTGATTTGCGAGAGAGAGAGTAGAGCGAGGGAGAGAGCATATAGAGAGAGAGTGCAGAATATAGAAGGCGAGAGGAGAAGATTAAGAGAAGCTACGAACGAGTTGATATACGGGTAAATCGACAAACATTCGGTTGCAGAAAATGAGGAAGTTGGAGCTTCCCTATCAAGTTGCGTAACGTAGGCGCTCGGTTGTAGGCGGCGGGGTTGGAGCCTGCGCTGGGTTGGTGCTGCCTTGAAAGCGGGAAGGGATTTGGTGCTTCCTTGCAAGTTGTAGCTTGCGGGAGTGAGGTAGGAGCCTCCTCGCGGGTTGGTGCCTACGGAAAATAGTGGTGAGAGGGAGTTGGAGCTTGCCTTTGCGTCACAACAATAATAAGATGTGGTTTTTCTCCCTTTATGGGTTTCCACTTATATCAAATTGTCCTCTTTGCATGATATTTATGTATTGATCTGATATGTATCATTTTGCTTATCCCCTGCTCTCATATTAAGTCTATACTCTATTAAACTAATACTTTACGATTACATTCTAAAATTACTCTCACATCGAATGGAGTTTGAAATGAAGGTGTAAATAAGTTTAATGAAAAGTTTAAGAGATCGGGAATGTATTAAGCGATTCACCCTCTCAATTTAATTTAGAGGTTCAATTCAGTATCGAGCCAGTTCCTTTGTACAAGTCTAACAGGCGAAAGGAGATCTAGGTTCTCAAGATGGCTAGTAAAGAAGGATGCTCAACCAATAAAGCCCCTTTCTTCAACAATTTGAAAATTCTGCTGGAAAATCGGGAGATGAAGGCATACATAATGTCTCTAGGAGTAGAAATGGGGGCTGCCCCGTACGAATTGGGATATGCCAAGTCCAAGTGTCTGAGAGAAAGCTAAAGAAAGCTTTGTAGCTAATGCAAAAGCCATGAATGCCATCTTTGAATGGATTATGTGAAGCAAAGTTTATTAAAGTAATGCCTGAAAGACAACGCACATGAAAAATATGGAATACTCTTGAAGACATACATGAGACCCGAGAGAAAGTAAAAAACGCAAACTTCAAGTATAAGACGGTTGAAAACTTAAAAATGAATGATGATGAAGATGTTGGCGGCTTCTTCTTAAAAGTTGCAAAAAATTGTTAACGATATGAAAGCTCTTGGAGAAACCATACTAGAAAGTATAGTTGTGCAAAAAGATTCTAAGATCACTCCCATCAGTTAATCCCAAGGTATACGCAATAGAAGGGAACGGCGGATTGGGAGACCTACGACCATGAGCCCAGGATACTTGGAAATCTAATAGCCTATGAAATGAGGCTCCCACGGAAGAAGCCAAGTACAAGGGAAGCGGCATTCAAAACGAAAAGAAGAAAGAAAGAAAAAGGAAAGAAATATGCTGCTACGATGAAGAAGAGGCTAAATTTGTCAGAAATTGGATAGAGGCTCGGAGTAGATACAAAAGGTAAACTTCCCTTCAAATTCTTTAGCTGTGGAAGAGTTGGAAATTATCTTTGCTAAATGTCCTCCCTTGAAAGTAAGAAATCAAGCTCAAGAATCGAGAGAAAGACACATCAAGAAGCCCAGCGAAGGAAAGAGATTTAGCGAGAAAATCCTTCTATGCTCGGCAAGACGAGCGGTGCATACGAAGACTGGATGAACCCTCAAGTGAACAAGGAACCTCGAATTTTTATTGATGGCCATAGAAGATCTTGAGGGACTCCTACTAGAGAAGATGAAGAAGAAGGGAAGTAGACCTTGAGGAGCTAAGAAGTGCTCTGGAGGAGATTGACGGACTCAAACTAAAATGCAGAAAACAAAAAGAGATTCTCCTAAAATGTGTGAAAGAAGAACAAAATTCGAAGTCCTCATGCGGTGAAGGTAAAGCAGAAGAAGCGAGAGATAGAAGATATGTTACTTCAACAAATCAAAGGTAAAACTCGGGGAAACAAGAGGAAATTTGGAAGAAGAAATTACGTATTCACACCGAGAAAGAAATTAGAAAATGCTCAACAGAAAGTTTCTATATACCCTTCTCAAACAACAAGCTCTATTAAGTTGAATGAAATTTTTGGTTGCTTTCAGATCCCCTATGATAAAAGTTTGGAATAGGCTACGAAGGAGAATCAAGTAAGGAAAAAGAAAAGGTTGACGAGAGAGATTATTTTTGTAAAAAGCAAAGAAGGATAGGAAGTAGCTCAAATAATTCCTACAAAAAGAAGAAATGCGCAATAAGAGAATGAGGAAATGAGAAGAAACCTCTAGTAACAAAGAATGCAATAACTACTAAGATAACGGGAAAAGGATCATATGCTCTGAGTATGTCAAATTTGGAAGCCATCAAAGGAGATTCTTCCCTCCTATGAAGAATGCCACCTATTATGTCTGCCATAAGTAGGACACATTCTTTGCATATTGTTATACAAGGAGGAGCAATTCAAACCACAAAAGATGAAAACGGTGAAGAAATTTGTCTCAAACAAACAAATGGAAGAAACAACCTTACATCGGGTATGCAAATAGCTTCTATGGATGTTTGCTTTTATTGTAAGGAATTTGGCCATAAAATTCTTGAATGTAGAAAGTATGGACAAAGAATGATGTTCAACACCTCAAGGAGGTTTATAAATCAAAGAGTTTTTCTCATGCTCACAGTGCAACTATGATTAAATGTTGTATATGCGATCAAGTTGGACATATGCGGAATCCAAATGTTCTTTGAAGGATGTAATTCATCAACTCAAAGATACCAAACAAAGAGGGCCTCCGAGTGGATAAAGAAGGTGAATAAATGTGACTTGGCTTTAGCGCTCCAAGATTTGAAGAGTCGATGGTATTTGGACGGTCGGTACAGCCAATACATGGCAGGAGATAAAAACAAGTTTTTTAACTCTTGACGAAAAGAAATCGGCAATGTCACTTTTGGAAATGACAAATCGGGAAAGATCCAAAGGAAAGGATCGATCGGCATAGACAATGGCAGAGGAAAGGCCCAAGATGTATTATATGTAAAGATGAAATTTTGAAAGCAAATTTGCGAGTGTCGGTCGGATGTGTAATCACAAAATTTGTGAAGTTCTCTTTAGAGCACAAGATTGTGTGAGATCCAAGCACAACGGTAAAAACTCTACTCAAAGGTGTTGACAGTAATGTGTACATAGTGAAGAGGAGGATGAAATTTGCCATCTTAGCAAACTCGAGTCATGGTTATGGCATAGGAGATTGGGACATCTTAGCTTTGACCATATCATTAGGCGAAGACAAGAAGAACGCTCGGAGATATACAGAAATAAAAAGGCCCTTAAACACAATATGCAAATCTTGTTAGTTGGGAAAACAAACTCGCACATCCTTTAAATCTAAAGAAGAGTTATCAACAAGAAGACCACTTGCAACTTGTGCACATGGATACGTGGACACAAGAGAACTAAAACACAGTGGAGAGTCCTACTTTATGCGATAATAGATGATTTCTCCGGAGATGGCATGGAGTTGCTTTTCTCAAAAAATAAATCGAAGCATTGGAAAAATTTAAGATATTCAAAGCATTAGCGAGAAAATCAAGCTTGGATGCAAGCTAAAATGTATCGAATCCCGGACGGAGGAGGAGAATTCCTGATTATGACTTTGTAGACCTATGTAATGAACATGGAATAAAGCAACAATTTACTATTGCGAGGACACCTGTGAATGGAGTAGCGGAGAACAAAACGGGTACGTACAACAAATAGCCGAGCTATGATGCAGAGAATAATATTGCTCAAACCTTGAAGACGTACACACGACGTACATATCCTTAATAAAGCTCACTTAAGGCCAAACGGTAGCAAGGCCTCCATATGAACTATGGCATGGAAGCGGCTTCAATAAAACATTTCAAAGTCTTTGGTAGCAAGTGTTACATAAAGAATAATGATGAAAACCTTGGGAAATTTGATGCAAGAACGGATGAAGGAATATTCTTAGGATATGCATCCAAAAGTAAAGTGCAGTCTTTACGACAAGACTCTTCGGAAAATAGTTGAATGTATTGATGTGAGATTTGATGAAGAACTTCCAAACAATACAAGAAATACGGAAATACAACATGACCCATCGGACAACCATGAAAGAGGAAGACAAGGATGATGATGAAACAAGCAAGACAACGAATGATGCGAGCTGAGCTCGAAAACCCCCTCAGATACACTCGGAAGAATCATCTAGAAGATCGGATCATAGGAGACAAAGAAGCGGGAGTCCGGACAAGAAGGCGGCTAAACAGACAACAGAAGAAGTATACATAGCCATGTTATCACAAATAGAGCCAAAAGAAATTTGAAGAAATGACAAGGACAAGTATTGGGTAAAACGATGAATGAAGAATTGGACCAAATTGAAGAACAATACACGAGAGGCTTAGTTCCTAGACCTATTGAGAAAAATATCATTGGTTCAAAATGGGTATTCAAAAACAAAATGAATGAGCAAGGACAAGTAATCGAAGTAACCAATTTCAGTGCACCAAAGGATACTCACAAATTGAAGGACTTGACTATGATGAAACATTTTGCACGTATCGGAGAATGGAGGCTATCGAATGTTCACGGCATTTGCATGCTACCAAGACTTCAAGGTATATCAAATGGATGTAAAGTCTACTTTTCTTAATGGAGATCTAGAAGAAGAAGTGTACATGGAACAACCGGAAAGGCTTCTCATTGACGGACGAAGACTATGTGTGCGGGCTGAGAAGGCCCTATATGGGTAGAAACGGGCTCCTCGTATACAGTACTCAAGGCTTGGACAAATATTTGCAAAAACGGGGGTTTTAAGAGAGGTGGAGTAGACATCAATCTATACATAAAAGCGCATGAAAATGAACTCCTAATTGTTGTTGTATATGTTGATGACATTATGTTTGGAAGCAACAAAGATGAACTAGCAAAGGGTTTGTTGATGAGATGAAAACGAGTTTGAAATGTATGATTGGAGAACTTCAGTTTCTACTTGGAATTTGCAAATTCGGCAAGAACACAGACACATTCATTTCTCAAGAAAAAATACTTAAAGAAATCTTGGAAAAATTCAAAATGGAGGGCGCAAAGCAATGACAACCCCCATGATCACGGGATGCAAGGCATTGTGCGTGGTAGGGTACGCAGATGTAGATCAAAAACTCTACGGATCCATGATAGGAAACTCAACGCACGCTGACTTCAAGACCGAACATCATGCTAGCGATGCAGGACTAGTGGCAAGATATCAATGACACCTAAACAAAAAAGGCCACATCATACAGCATTAAAAGAATACTCGAATATCTACAAGGAACAACACAATATGGGCTTTGGTATCCTAAAGGCAAAAGCTTCACCTTAACAGCGTACACGGATGCGAGATTGGGCCGAGTTTGTGTGGATGGCAAGGAAGAGTACAAGTGGAGGTGCATTATATCTAGGAGAAAGTACGGTGGCATGGCTAAGCGAAACAAACATCCATATCTCTGTCTACGAGTGAATCGGGAGATAACAAACGTAATGACATGTTACACAATTCATACATGGATGAAGAAACTCTTCAAGACATGAAGGTAAGCATTAATGAACCTATCTCGATCAAATGTGATAATACAAGTGCTATAAGTATATCTAAAAAATCCTGTGCTTCATTCAAAAACTAAACATATACCAATCAAGTATCATTTTCTCAGAGAACAAGTGGCTCATAAGATAGTTAAAGTAGTTCTCTTGTATCAACGAAAGAACGAGATAGCGAGATATATTTACCAAACCACTTGCAGAGAACCATTCGAATACTTGAGAGACAAACTAGGGGTAATGCAGCAGATACTATTCTCTAATATGAAGAGAAAGTAGTCTCGAAATTAAAACGAAGATATCATTCCGGGGGAAGAACGACCGGCAAGATAAGCATACGGCAAGTCACGAGGATCGGCATTATCAATATTATCGGCATTCGAAGCCACGAGAACCTTTCAATCGTAAAATGCATCATCTCTGTGCAATCTAGCACATATTACGGGCACTACAAATGAAACACGGCATGATCCAATTTCAACGAGAAGAGGACCTAAAAGCGTAACTCGAGAGAGGAAATCTGGCTTGACGGAACCCAAACGGAGGAGATGAGGAGTCTCATCCTTTGCCATTGATAATGAAAGGGGAGGAAGAACAAATAGCGGGGAGGAAGAGCAAGCCTTGAGAAAGAACAGAAACGGGAAAGTGGATTGCCATCAATGCACCAAAGGGGAAATTTGTTGGAAATA
This sequence comes from Pinus albicaulis, assembly GCA_034641835.2. NCBI lineage: Eukaryota > Viridiplantae > Streptophyta > Pinopsida > Pinales > Pinaceae > Pinus > Pinus albicaulis. The sequence continues at coordinate 690,884,812 of CM076579.1, read as the reverse complement.
TTGTCATTGATGGCAAAGGAGGCGACACTTTCGAACCAAAGGAGCGGCGAAGCAAAGGAAGGCAAAAGAAGCACGGTAAACGATAGAGCGACGAAGAATGTCAAAATGTAACGATCATAGAAACCTGATGAAGAACCGTTATCGGAAGATAGAACGGAGGCGAATAACGAAAGCGAGAGACGGAGCGAGACTTGATTACAAAATTAGGGAATCGTACTCTCAAGCCGGCGGAGAAAGAGCGAGCGAGAGAGCGAGAGAGCGATTACAAAATTAGAATCGCTTCACTCCGGCGGCAAAGAATATATATATAAACATATACAAAACTTATTCGGGGTACGCTTAACTCCGGCGGCAATGCAATGCATATATCTGAGACCATATTAGGGAATCGTCTACCTAGATGGAGGATACATATAAATGCCGCACATTACGTATGTTGCAGAGGTCCAAGGCATACATATGATGTTATATAAGCGGAGTGCATAAAACAAAGTTTTATAAGGTGGGACCCCTCCCTAATCGCAATCGAGAGAAAGGTTCAATCGGCGGAGTTTTGTTATGTGCTTTCCGTCCAAAAATGGACGTCGAGTTATATACCACAGTTTATTTCTAATCGCATCAGAGTTCCCAATCGCAATCGGAATGTAGATTGATCGCATGTCTTTTGTAAAATATTGCGATTGAAGTGGCGGACCCGATCTGTTATAAAGGGAGTTAGCCTGTGCAAATCGCATCTAGTGTTCGATGTAATCGGAAATTTTCTATTATGCGCCCGATTGCATTTGATTGGAAATCCGGACCGTTAGTATATAAACTACAACTTATATACAACTGAGTTCCGAGTCTAATCGCATCGGCAAAATGCGATTGTAGGCAGTGATCAATCACAATCGGAGCGGGAGAGCGATGTCCCTTGTCCGGAGGAGAACCAATTCATCGAAAACATGCCGGAGTGGGCCAGAAAGGGAATTTGTTAAGTATTATCAAGTTTATTCGGTAGAAGCGACGGTTGTTTGTTAAAACCTTATATAAGGATGTCGAGTTGATTTAAGTTGTATCAAAAGGCGGCTGTTATATATATAAAGGGCGATTGTATTAAAATATGCCACGTGAGTCTCTAGACCCACGGGCCTCGGCTTAAGGTGGAGGGCGATTGGTAATATAAAAACGAATGTTGCGATTGTATTGAAAAGTGCGTGTGAATGCAACAAGCCCATGGAGCTCGGCTTAAGGGGAGGGGGCGATTATTAATATACGAGCGCATGATATATGTCAGGTTCAGCAGAATGTTCCACATCAACAAGACACTAATAGCATAAAAGGGATTGGAGGTTCCTCAGTTACAGTGGCAGATATAAAAGGAACGAGTTACACGCATGCAAAAAGTACAATGAGAGGACGAAAGGACAAATACAAAGTCGAGAGAAAAGACAAATGCGCGAAATAATGAACAAAGCAGTGAGCTGGAGTTCTCATTTAAATTTGAATGTAAATGTTTTATTGTTTGTGATGCATTGGCAAGTCTCACGAGAGAAAATGACTCCCCCTTTGTAATGTTAAAATTGACACCTACAATTATAATTTTGAGTAAGTGATAAAAGTGAAGGCGGGGGAAGGCAAAGAGACATGACTTTCCATTTCGAATTCAAGCGAGAATACAAACGATCATGTGAGGAAATCTATAAATAATATCATCTTGATTTGCGAGTGAGAGCAAGGGAGAGAGCATATATAGAGAGAATGCAGAATATAGAAGGCAAATAAGATTAAGAGAAGCTACGAGAACGGGGCGATATCTGAGGTAAATCAGCCAAACATTGATTTTTAGAAAATGAGGAAGTTGGAGCTTCCCTATCAAGTTGCAGCTTGATAGGTTGTCGGTTAATAGGCGGCGAGGTTAGGCCCTCTCTTGTAGGTTGGTGCACAACGAAAAGCGAGAGGAGTTGGTGCTTCCTTGCAAGTTGTAGCTAACGAAGTGAAGTGAGACTCACAACGGGTTGGTGCCTAGCAACTTGATGGTGAGAGGGAGTTGGAGCTTGCCTTTGCATCACAACAATAATAAGATGTAGTTTCTCCCTTTATGGGTTTCCACTTATATCTGGTGTCTACGTCTTGTGCATGATATTTATGTATTGATCTGATATGTATCATTTTCTTAATACCTAGCTGCTCTCATATTAAGTCCTCTTGCTCTATTAAACTAATACTTTTACGATTACATTCTAAAATTACTCTCACATCAAATAGAAGGTTTGAAATGAAGGTGTAAATAAGTTTAATGAAAAGTTTAAGAGATCGGGAATGTATTAAGCGATTCACTCGAGTTTAATTATAGGTTCAACGCATTTCGGGCCCAAACATCGGCTTGGTCTCTCGACTACTCCGAGTTAATGGAAGTTTGACATTGCCCTCTTGTATAATGTCACCAAAGGGACTCATCTAGCGATTCTTGGTATCCATTTTTGTAAGAAAATTATACAAGGTGTAAATAATCTTCCCACTTCATACGTTGTTGCATTTCATACATCCATAGCACATATCCTCCAAAATTTGATTCATCCATTTCTTCAACCCATCCATATGTGGATGGTATACGTACTAAATTGAATTTGTGTGTACAGGCGGTAAACGGGGCCTTCCCGAAAAATCGGAGGTGAATTTTACATCTACGCTGGTCTTATTTTCGGTATGCCATGTAATCTAAACACTTCACGATAAAGATATCAACAATGTCACGTTTTATAAATTGAATGTACTCGAATAAAGTGATTTTTCTTGCTCGGTCGGTCAAATACCACCATTATCGAGTCATTAAGTTGCTGTAAGAGCTGTAACAAAACCTAACGATATAACTTCCCACTTCCATTCGACATGAGAATAGGTTGCAACAAACATACTTGGGTATTGATGTTACTTGACTTTGTTGACATTCCAAACATTTAGTCAAGTATTCGGTAATATTTTATGCATTCGCGGCCAAAAGTAGTCTTTCCTAATTTACGGTAACATTTTATGGTAACCAAGATGTATAGAACAAAGAAGTTCGATGATATTCATCTAATATCAACTATTTTAAACTCATTAAGTTAGGAATGTATATTTTTCCCTTGAAACATTAATAATTGTTCATTATTGATCTTATACTCTATTTTCTTTGTAGAAATTATATAACTAATGCATTATACATCAGAGATTCTCACGATCACACTATTTGACTTCATGCATAATACGAATCTCTTCTACTATTTATCATTACTTGCGGAAATTAAATCAATTGCATGCACACATTAAAACCATAAGAGATTACATATATGAACACATTAATTTATGGGAAAGCAAAAGCCTGCAAACCCCCGGCCTATCTTGTATAATATATATGTCATAGAGATCATGTAACAATCATCATACAAAGCTCCTCACAAGCTCTAAATTACAAATCTCCAATTGCTACACACTAATCGGGTTTGATCTAGCAAATCCCATGCAGTCTACACTTTTTGCTATGTAGTGTACCTAGAGGGGGATAATATAAGGTACGGAGAGGTGCCCAAGGGAATAATATGATGTATTAATATAAGAATGATAAATAAATGGAGCCATAAATAAAGTGGTTAACCCACATTGTTACAGTAGCTATGGCCATTTATTTATCATTCTTATATTAATACATCATATTAATCCCTTGAATTTCTATTTTCTCTCCTCTAGGCACTACATGCTAACTGCCTCTACTACGCAATCACTTCTTTGAAGAATGGCTCTGAATGAACTCAATTGGTCCAACCTTTCTCACACAATCCTCATTGGCATCTCCAACCAGGGTTGTGTGTTGCAATTCATGCAACACTATAGTCTGATTGATAGTCAACTTGCTCTTTCACCTACCTCTCTGCGATTCTCCCCTTGAAAGCTGTCCATGCTGCTATTATTTAAGCTGATACTATTCTTGATTTATTAATGAGTTAATAATTAGTAAATTAATTAATAATTATTCACACCACTCTCACTAGTGTATCAATCGGTTAGACTAGATACAACTAGCTCAATTGTGTCTAAGCTGAGTTAATGAAGTTACAACTCCACCAACTACCTCAATAACTCCACCAAACTACGTCACATGAGTTCTAAGCGAAGTCTCCAGATAGCTCCACTTAAATCTCGGGAATAGCGTAATTACTTCTGTCGGATCACATTGCCACATGCATTGCACTTAGCGAAGTGCTCCAAGAGAATAAGATAATGTTTATAGTCCAAATATTATTAAGAGCTAATAATATTCGACATATCTATTTTTAGATTGGAAATCTAAAAAATAGATTCCGCAATATGTCCCAAAAATATAAGTCCATATATTTTTTGCCAAACTTGACCCGACCATCCACAAATAGCATCTTGCAACTCATAGAATATGATCGACATGTCTAAAAATAGACTTGTGCCAAAAAATAACTGCGGGCCCACTTAGTGAAGGCGTCTCTTTTCCCTTTAAGCTCATCATCTTGTTGCAATCTCAACACTCCCTCCTCAACAAGATAGGGATTATCTGCCACCACGATCTTGCCCTTGTGAGAGGTATTGAATACCTCTGGTGAGCACCTTCGTCAAGATATCAACATCCCAGATCCTCGTAAGGAATGTAAGAAAGTAACATGATCTTCGGCGCACACAATCTACGTATGATGATACGGATGTCGAAATGTGTTTAGATCTATCGCGGAAATCTTTGCTTATTAGCAGGAATTTGATGCAACTCGATTATCACAATATATTACGGTAGGATCTAAGTGTGAACCGAAAAACCCGACTAGGATCTTCCCCATCCATATAGCCTCACATGCGGCCAAACTGGTGCCATGTACTTTCCGGCCTCAGGCGAGTGCCATGGATCTATTCTTCTTGTTGTACCAAGCTGTTGCCAACCCAATGCGAAAATCCTCTAGATGCTCTTTACGTAGTTGGGCTCCTTCCCAATCTGCATAGTGAAGCCACACGGCTTCACCTCATCAAAACCCCATCATGCCATAATCCATATCCGGATGCGCCTCGATATATCTCAATACATGCTTTCTGCCTTCCAAAGAGCTTGGTAGGCTTAACCATAGCTTGTGAAAGTTGTTTAACGACATAGCATATGTCGAATTCGTGTATTGACTAGATACATAAGCGACCCCCAATTGTCGATACTTGATGGCATCCACTACCTCTTGCCGATGTAGCATCCTCTTTCCTCCATCCACTAGGAAGGGAGTGTCGATAGGCTTGCGACCTTGCATGTTGAACTTTTCCGGTAATCTCCGGGCATACTTGCCTTGAAGACCTGAAACAATCCATCAACTGCTTGTTGCCAAATTTCAATCCCGGGAAATAATGAAGGAGGCCCAGAGTCGTTCATCTCAAACTCCTTTGCAATATTAGCCTTGCATTGAGTGTATCAGCAAGTTCATCACCTGTGTCGAGAATCAAATCATCTACATAAAGTACAATGATCGACAACTTACCCTCCACACACAATTTACAGGTATAGGTTTGGATCCGCCTCACTCTTGGAGAATCAAAGTCACAGTGAAAATAGCTGAAATACATCTATGTGTACCAAGCATGAGGTGCTTGTTTCAACCCATACAATGCTCTTTTGAGCACACGCACACATGTGACTCGTGCCCAAGAAGATATCGAAACCTTCGGGCTGATCTATGTACACCTCCTCCTCAATTACTCCATTGAGAAACACATTCTTCACATCCATCTAATGAATGTGCCACCCCATCACCCTCGGAGAAGCGAATCATCGCGAGTATGGAAGAATACCTTGCGACAAGTGCAAAGTTTTCCTCATAGTCGATCCCCTCAATCTGTAGAAGCCCGGGCAACAAATCTTGCCTTGTACTTCTCGACGCTCTGTCTTGCTTGCTTCACTTTGTAGATCCATCGAACCTACCAGGATTTCCCTTCAGTAGCCAGGACAATCTCCCATGCTACTTGTTACGAAAATCGAATCATACTCTTCCACCATGGCATCTACCCATGCGGGGTCCTCCATAGCTTCCTTGAAGAGGATGGCTCTGTCATGATACACTTGCTCGTTAGAGCCACATGTATCCAGAGTATATCGGTCAGTAGTAGCTCTTGTCTGCATTGTGATGTAGGTGCTCTGATCTTCTCTGCATCAAGATTCGGTCGCTCATCTTCTATAGTGTGCTTCGCCCTCGATGGTTGGCGGGTTGCATGAGTGGTTTCTTCCTCCATGAACCTCCTCTTGTGGCTGATCCACATCCTAAGGATCATCCTTAGGAACTAATAACTCCTCATGCGTAAGTGTGGCTCCCTCTCAAGCGAACACTTCATGGATTTCTCCTCATGAAATTTGATATCCCATCACCACGACGAGTCTTCCGAATGTCTGGAAAATACACACAATAGTTGTGGGGTGTATCGAGTGTACCCCAAAAATATCCCAACCTCTGCAATTGGCTCCGGCTTCTTCTGGTATCCTTTGTCACATGAATGTAAACGGGTGAGCGAAAAATCCTCAAATGAGAAATATCGGGCCCTCTTACTAGAAAACGCCTCCTCGGGTGTACTCATGCCAAGTATCCTATGAGGACAACGATTTTGCACATAAACCGCGTGTGCATGCCTCAATCCACAAGTGTATGGGAAGGCCACGATCATGCAACATCGCCCATGCTTACCGATCATTGTTCTTTCGCTCTGTGATCCCATTATTTCTTTGTGGGTTATGAGGCACTATGAGCTCTCTTGGTGCTCTTGTCTTTGCAAAAGTCCTTGAATTCGCTGATGAATTGACCACCATTGTCACTCCTAAGAGCAGCTACCTACTTCCCCAACTCTTTCTCCACCAATTCCTTGAACTCACGAGAACTTAGAGAATGTCTCGCACTTCTTCTACATGAAGAAGATCCAGCACTTAGAAAAAATTCATCGACAAAGATCACATAATACATGTGCTTTTCTATCGAAGCTACTAAGAAAGGTCCACGCACGTACGTATTGAATTCTCTCAAGGATTGTCGTGGTGTGACTATCATTCTCGTGAAAGGTGGCTTTCACAAATTTTCCCAAAGTACATCCCTTGCAACGTCATTGCGCAAGTGTACCTTTGGGAATCTGTGAAATCTCTTGCAAAATTTTCAAAGCACCATGGTGAAGATGGCCCAATCTCCTGTGACATAGCTCACCCTCATCCCGGCTCACCACTCCTTACGCTGCCATTCTTTGCGCAACCATCTACCTACTTATTGATAAAGGTTCTTAGCACCGAACCCTATCTCAAGTTCTGAACGTTCCTTGCTAGCCGGAAAGCCTTTCCCTCACTAAATACAACATCATATCCTTGTCTTCCAACACCGCCACGAGATCAGATTCTTCTTCAATTCTAGAACATGCATGACAATCCTTCAAGATGAAATGTTTTCCCGGACTCCCTCTCAAAGGAAATGGTCCAGATACTAGTCATACTTGTATCTACCATCATCGCCCATCTCGAGGTGCCGCTGCCGTCCTTCTCATCCCGGATTAGTAAACAAATATTTGTCTCTAGTCATATGGAAAGACACACCCTTTGTCAGAGAAACCACCTTGAACCCATCACACTTGAGACCAAGCATCTTGTCCGAGTGAAAAATCCGGCTCAAGCTGAGGCTAAGGCCTCTCCGAACACGGATCCAACAACACCTTATTTTTCTTCTTCTATGGACGATTCGAGTAGCGTAATGTTTGTGTTGGTGACGAGTGAATTCACTTCACCTTGGACATGTCTGCTTCTTGCCTTTTGCCTTTGGATTGAGAAGCGTACTATTTTCCTTCCCCTTCCTTACTTTGGCAGCCAAGCGAAATTTTCTTCATCTTCATTCTTCGATGAAGATCCATCCTGGTACTCTGCCTTATCTCCTCTGCACAAGATCCCGTCAAATTCGCTCCCATCCGGAAATTTATCTCGACCATTGACGGAGTCGATAGGAATGCCAACTCTTCGAAGCCTAAGGAGTGCCAAGCTCACCAATTCCTCGTCATCTATAGTAACCCACACACTTCCCGGCTCATCCACGCGGGACAAACTTCGTGAGGTAGTTGGGTTATCTTGTCGCCTATATTCTGAGTTTATCCTTGAGCGCCAACTTCCTGCGAGGTCGCTCTTGCTGGAACAAGTTTGTCAATACTTCCACATCCAATAATGGAGAAGCTTTACCATGAAAGGTTGGACACTATGTGATCCTTCACACCTTCTGGTGCGGGAAACCTTGCCACTCCACAATCCGTACTTTTTCTATTTCCACCTAAAGTGTGTGTGAATGCGTTCCAAGCTTCATGCCCATTCATCTTCCAATCCGAACGAAGCTCATATCTTTGTTCTCTAACTACATCTTCAGCGGAGATTCCACTCTTAATTCCAAAGTGTTAATATCTCAAATCTCTGAGATTGAGATATTAATTCCAATCTTTATATCATGCGCCATCCCTACAATCTCACAATACCTGGTTGCTATCCTTTCATTCAATAAGGGTTTTCCTTTGGATTTAATTATCCTTTACTCCAATCTCATATCACCCCCGATAACAAGGCTCCCATGGTGTTCGATTAGACATTACATGCACAAAATAATTCAATGGGTATAATATATGCAAGTCTTCTCATATTCAAACATATATGTAACATAATACTTTGGCCACTAAACCATACATTAACTCACGTAATGTCGCGCCACAACCATTATATATATCCCAGAGCTTATATATTATGTTTGGACCTTGGAAACGTGGTTATAACGCTTTTAACATATTCCTTCGAACTTATATTAAGACCAAAATATGTCGAAACCCATAGTTAAACCAATTCATTTATATATATAACTCTAGTCGAGATTACAATTCAATCAAACGACCAATCCACGGAACACAGGTACCTTGCTAACCTACGCAGGTGCTTTTATTAAACTTCCAACAACTACGACCGTGATCACGCGTCCGATGTCGAACCTTCGAATGATCAACGGTCGTATACATTCCGCTCGGTGTCAACGTCGATCCTTAACGCGGAAATCGCGGTTTAAACGGTGGTATTTGAACGGTGGCTTAGCCACGTGTCATGAAGTCTATGGAATCATTGCAAATTTATCAAAAACCACTTTTCGTATAAAGTCGTGCGGAGGAGCCGTGGTTTCGTTCCAAACTACTTTTATAGCATTTCTCCTGGTCAAGGTTAAAGCTCCTCTCCGGGTTAAGGTTCTTCGTTTTTACGCGCTCGGGTTACCGTCTATTCAATATAATGTAGTTCTAATGCGTCTTCGCTCCTTTTTCTGGTTCAGCGGGGTTAACACGAGATTCTATTATTTGCTCGACTATAACATTCTCATGTATCCTTTTGCTCGGCGATACACGATCCCTTTATTTGCGGTACTTTAACACGGGGATTGCCGCACATTCTCCTTATTGGTCGCATAGACGGATTCTTAAATAGCCACGAAGGGTCTTAATTATCACGGGTTTTGATTATTTTCCGTGCTTATTCACGGGACTCATTCAAACAAAGCGGATACACATTCACACATGAATTAACTCCACATGGCACAAATATGCGGAACATTTCTTATTTACCTGATGAATTGACATACGATTCTTATTGTGGATCTTCAATCGTGTGCCTTCCTTTGCTATGCGGCTCTGCAAGTACGGGTGCGGGCTGTGTAACACTACTGTGCGGGTCTCCTCCCAGGCCTTTCATCCTGAGAGGTTTTTCTTATACAACTACAAGGAATCGATTCAATTCCTTGATGACTCATGAACTCTTCAACTTCCTACAATTCCAATTAGACTAGCCTCCATCGACTATCTCTTCGGGTGCCCATCAATCATTCGGGCGATTACAATATTTTCCTTCCTAATTAATCAAATATGAATATTTATAGAGACAAAAAACTTATAAGACCCCCTCCTACATTTATTTATGTACAAAGTTGTCTTAGGTCTAATGCTCTGCATCGGACTCCCCGGGTTCAAATGATTCATGATCTCATGATCATGTGCTTTATCTTTATCTTCACGGGTCACATACTGCGTACACTTATTTGGTTATTTGTTACGGCTTATTCTTCTTCCGCCTTACCTCTGGCCCATACCTTGTGTTGTAGCTTTCCACTTGAACATGCCTCACGGCCCGTGTGTCTCTTTCTTGCTCTGCTAATTTTGCTTCTTCTTTGTTATTTTCTCCTCTGAGGCATCTTACTTGCATTAGTCCCCTTACAAATTCAATCTCTTTGTCTAATATTTCCTTTATTTAGCGGGATGCTTGCTTCTATTTCTTTTTGCATTCTCATCTCTTCGGTTCTTGCTTCTTTGCCAGCTCCTATGCTTCTTGCCACCCAATCATCCATGTCCTCTACTGCAACGGTAAATTATGCTCTTACGCGCCTTCTTCAGCTTGTCGCTCCCGGCCTCTCTCCGAAGAGCACCCCCAAAGTTTGTTGTTCGGCATTTCACCTCCTTTTGAATACCTTAGAAAACATTCTTGCCACCTCCTTTAGCGAACAAATCTTCTCCATCTTGCAACTCAGAGTTGACATCTTCTTCTTCTATTCGGCAATCTTCGGCAATTGCCTTCCTTCTTCTTGATTGATTCTAGCAATCAAATCAAGTTCTCTATCGCTATTATCTTCATCTTACGTCGAGTGAACTTTGATTCTCCCTTGGCATGCGGCTGATAGTACGCAATACGGTATTCTCTTCAATCTTCTCTTGGCTATTCGAACAAGCCAATTCATCCTTGCTATCAATAGCAAAATCTTTTCTATACATGAGACATGGTTGTCCCATCTTCATTCAAGCGCATAAATATATTCACAATAGCTCTTCTTCTCTAAGAAAATTCCAAGTGATGGATTGTCTTACGCCGCCTCAGCTTGAGCCACTTCCTTAGTTCCAAACCCCCGAACCCAATGGTCCCTCTTGATGATTCAATCAGAAATGCTTTTCTATCTTCATCCCATTGTGTCTTCTCGATGCAGCAGCCCCCAGTCAAGTGAGTCTTCTCTGCTTGTAAGGAATCTGTTGATTCGAGCGTACTCCGACGGCTCGAATTTCCCATTCCATGGTTTAAGTCTTCCACGAATTCTCCTTCTCTTTCAATTTACGCCCCATGCGCGTCAATTCTCCTTGAACATCAACGAGATCTGCCTCCTCAAAACATTTGTTAAAACAAAATTCACAAGGCCTCAAAGCCTTTCCTTCTTCTGTCAACACCTCTGTATGTTGTCCCAACTTTCTTTTCTCTTCCATCAGCACATCAAAATGCTGATTCCAAATATTCAAACATTTCTTGAGACTATCAGCCAGTCTCTCTTCTACACCATCCTCTGCAAGGCTGTCTTTCTGCTCTGGTTCACAAGAAGGAACTTTATCATCTTCAGTCATCTCTGTCCTTACCATCTGAACACCTTCTCTCTATGGTTCTATCCTCTGCTCATGCCACAATCTTGGCATCTCACCACAATCTTCTTTATCTTCTGCTGTCACTATCTCCTCAGTCTTCATCAGAATAAAATCCTGATTTCCCATCTATGAAAAGACTCCAGCTATCTGTCCATCATTCTCCACATGGCCATTTAACAAAATTAGCCCATCATTATCAGCATTAATGACAAACTCATCATCATCATCCCCATTGAAACAATCTCTTCTACCAAATAAGGAATTAATGAATTCCTTCTGCTGCAGTGGTTTAATCTGTTCTTCATCTGAAAGATACTCATCATACTTTACTTGGCAACATTCAACTTCATCTGTCACAGTTTCACCATATGAACTGTCTTCATTAACACCTGCATTCACACACAACTCGTCAGATGCAAAAACACAAGTCCTCATGGTCTCAATTGGTGATTTGGTCACCAAATATTTCTACTGTTCCAAGTCCTCCATTTTCTCCAGAGATTCTTCAATGGTCTCTTCTTTAGAGTCCTCAAGTTGTTCAACCTCCAGCTTCCGGCCAATATCACAAACTAAATCTCTTCTGCTTCCAATATGTTGGAAAGAATAATGTTTCTCCAACTGTGCATGGACATCCTCAAAACATGTAGCTGCTCCATTTTCTTCCTTAGTGACAACATCAATAGTTTTCTCTCTCTCACCTACTGTTCCTGCAATCATAAAAAATATGTCAGATGTAAGGCTCTTGGACCCCTTGGTCCCACTTGAAGCTTTAGTCTCCAAGTCCTTTTCCAAATACTCAATCATTCTGAGTATTTCCCTTTTCTTCCGAGCATTCATCATCTGCTCCTTCTTCCTTTGTAGCCTCTGCCGCTTCATCTTCTTCTTCATGAGCCAACCAATTCTCTGACTTTCTTCTATCCATCTTCACCATTAATCTTCCCCGATCTCACCATTTCTCTCGGGTGTAATTCTTCATCTGTGGATTTCTTCTTCTTCATGCCATTTTCTTTGGCATCTTCACACACTCTTCCGCTGTGGTTTCTCTCATAACCTCTGCAATCACTGCAGTCTCTGTTATGGCCCTCAATAGCCATTCTCTTCTCTAGGAGTTCTTCACTCACAAGCTGCACTAAGCCTCTGCAACAGCAAGCTCTCTTACTACAACTTACCTCACCAAGCTTCTCTCCTGAGCTCCGGCTTTCGGCAAGTACTGGTCCCCTCTCTTTGGAACCTCCTGAGCACTCTCTCTGCTCTCTAGGCTTCACTCTGCAACTTTCTCAAGAACACCCCTTTTTTTTCTTTCATCCAACCTCATTTGGGAATTATTTCAGGTTCTGCCACACTCTTTATGCACTCAGAATCCCTTGCTGGACTCTTCTATCACTGCTCTCAAAGCTTGTGATCTACTTCTGCTGAGATGTCTTCAATTGTCTGCACTCTGTATTCTGCAAACAAATCCTTCCAACCAGAGTTCAAATAAGGCTCATCTTCTCTCGAGAACACTACAATTGTCCTCCTTATCTAGCCTTTAGCTGAATACCAGGCTCACTCTCTTACCTCTCAAGATCCCTGACTGATCTTGTTTCCTTTCTTTTCTTTTCACCTGCACTGCATCTACCTGCTGCAATCTTCTGTCTTCAAATCTAGATTCTTCTCATCTGGAGACCTTCACTGTATGTCAAATAAGATCTGTAGTTTCCTCTATCAAACAGATTCAAACATCAACTATCTTTTTCCCGTTCAGTACATGTGCATTTTCAAAACAAACTTTTCAACAAGCTAATTAAATTCAAGCTCTGATACCACTTTTGTGCAGGGGCAACCTTGCCACTCCCACAATCCCAATACTTTCTATTTCCACCTAAAGTGTGTGTGAATGCGTTCCAAGCTTCATGCCCATTCATCTTCCCAGTCCGGCATCTCACAGTGCTCTTATTCCACGCTATCAAATTCATACAAAGAAGGCTGGCTATTTTAATATCTCAATTCAGAGAATTGAGATATTAATTCAACACTCTGTATAGTTATAAGCTCTCCAAGACATACATATATTGATCCCCATGCTCATTCCATCACATATTTGAACATTGTCACCCTACCGCATATAATGCTACGGTCACGGTCTCCGTTCAAACATTAAACCACCACGATATGGTTAAACCCCCGTACATTCCATAGGCGCTAATCTCACAGGCATAGTTAAATGGCCTACCCATTCAATACTTAATTATTGACCGAATAACCCTTGCAATGGTTCAACATCATAATATAATTAACTTTGATTAATTCTTTTGACATGTTCCATCGCACCTTATATTAAGACCAAAATACGTCGAAACCCATAGTTAAACCAATTCATTTATATATAAAACTCCCCAGGCCCCACAATACAAACGCGTACACCGTACCTCTCCTAAACCCCACGCACCTCTGTTAAACTCTGCGCACCTATAGCAAATGATCACCATTAGATCTCGAACCTCCAGATCAACGGTATACATCCATTCCGCTCGGTGTCCACAGTCGGAGTTTAATGCGCGAAGGCGCACTTTAACGGGTGGCTTCCAATACCGCCCAGGACACGCGTCGCAATTCCTATGGAATCGTTGCGAATTTATCAAAACCACTTTCCGTGTAATAGTGGTGCGGAAATTACCACCCTTCGGTTCTAAACCGCCATTTATGTTCCAGCGTCACGGTTCCGCCTCTCCAGGTTCTGTTCTTCACTGCGCTCGGGTTCCACTCCTATTGCTCGGTTCCGCCAGGGTTAACACAGGTTCTATTATTCACTCGACTATAACATCCTCGTGTCTCTGCTCGACGATACACAGTCCACTGTTGCGGTACTTTAACACAGGTATTTGCCACACATTCTTGTTATTGATCGCATAGACAGATTCTTATTAACCCACGGGATCTTAACTATCACGGGTTTCGATTATCCTCCATTCAGGTTCAAACATATAATTACACAAAACTTATTTAAGCAGCACAGATATACATTCACACATAAACTAAGTCCACAAGACACAGATAGATTGAAACATTTCTTACTTGCACAATGAATTGACATACAATTACAGACTGGCTGAATCTTCAATCTGATGGCCTTCTTCCTTTCCTATGCAGCTCTCTGCAAGTACAGGTGCAGGCCTGTGTAGCCCTTCCTGTGCAGGTCTCTCCTCCCAACTCTGTCACAGAGGTTTTTCTTATACAACTACAAGGAATCACTTCAAATTCCTTAATGATTCATAGACTCTTTAACTTCCTACAATTCCAATTAGACTAGCCTCCAAAACTGACTATCTCTTCGGGTGCCCATCAATCATTCGGGCAGTTACAATATTTTCCTTCCTAATTAATTAAAATAACTCAACTATGAATATTTACATAGGGAAACAAAACATAAGACCCCCTCCTACATTTATTTATGTACAAAGTTGTCTCTGCCCACTGCTCCCCGCATCACCTTTCCAATGTGCATCCTTCTCGACATTTTGTTGTCTTTCTTTGCCATGTCAAGCGTGGCAAAGATCGCTAGCGTGTTTGGAATTTCTGCATCTATGAACTCCTTCAACCCATTGTCATCCAACACCGCCTCCATCCTGTCCTTCCATGCAATATAATTTGAGCTTCCCTCAAGGGCATACTCTAATCGTAATCCGTTGAAAGACATCTCAACTTCGACACCAAGAAAACACTGCTGTAAATTCGAATTCCACCAGCACAAAACTCAACCGCTTCAATGTTTTTCAATTGCTCCAATGATCAATATCGCTCTGATACCATTTATAAATTTGAATAACTGATATATTATTCACCAAGATTCTCCCGATCACACACTATTTTAGCTTCATGCATAATACAGAATCTCTTCTACCATTGATCATCAATTGCGGAAATAAAATCAATTGCATGCACACATTAAAACCACAAACAATCACACATATGAACACAGTATTTAATGGGAAAGCTTAAAGCTAAAAACCCCCAACTATCTGTATATTATATGTCATAGAGATCATGTAACAATCATCATACAAATCTCCTCACAAGCTCTCAGTACAATCTCCAATTGCTACACACTATTCAGGTCCGATCTAGCAAATCCCATGCATCGATCTCTGCCACTTGCTAGCCTGCCTCTACTGCGCAATCACTGCTGAAGAATGGATTTGAATGAAATCGAATTGGTCCAACATTTCTCACGCAATACTCATTAGCATCTCCAACCACTGTGTGTTTCAATTCATGCAACACTATAGTCACAACTGATAGTCACACTGCTCTTTCACCTACCTCTTCACTGGTCTCCACTGAAAACCGGCTCCATGCATTGTAGTTAACTGATGTATTCTTTAGTTGATTAATGAGTTAATAATTAGTGAATTAATTAATAATTAATTCACACCACTCTCACTAGTATATCAATCAGTTAGACTAGATACAACTAGTTCAACTGTGTCTAACTGAGTTAAACTGAACACAACTCCACCAACTACCTCAATAACTCCACCAAACTATGTCACATGAGTTCTAACTGAAGTCTCCGTGCAATAGCTCCACTTAACCCTTAGGAATAGCGTAATTGCTTCTATCAGCTCCTGTGCCACATCTGTGCACTTAACTGAAGTGCTCCAAGAGAATAATATAATGTTTATAGTCCAAATATTATTAAGAGCTAATAATATTCAACATATCTATTTTTTAGATTGACAATCTAAAAATAGATTCTGCCCAATATGTCTAAAAATATAAGTCCATCTATTTTTCCAACTTGACCAACCATCCACAAATAGCATCCTGCAACTCATAGAATATGATCGACATGTCTAAAAATAGACATAGTCTAAAAAAAGACTTGCGCCAAAAATAGCCTGCGGACCCACTTAGTGAAGGCGACTCTTTTCACTAAGCTCATCATCTTGTTGCAATATCAACAGTATTTCCTTGATTTTCTACTTGTTGCGCTTTCTACCATAGAAATTGATATTCAAGATCCTTTTCTGCAGCTTCCTTCACTTGTTCCTGGAACTTCAATTCCACCTGGTTAAAATAGAGTTCATACACGAAGTGCAGTTTTCAACTTAAAGCATCTGCGACACAATTTTATTTTCCCTTAACATGCTGAAATTAAAAATCAAATTCACTTAAGAATGCATTCCACCTAGCTTGACGAGCATCCAAGTCAGCTTGCTTAAAATAACTAGTCAAACTACTGTGATCTATTTTTAATACGAATCTTTTTCCCAATAGGTAGTGTCTCCATACCTTCAGTGCATGCACCACTGCAGTCAACTCTTGATCATATGCGGAATATCATTTTTCGTGATCTTTCAACTTCCTATATTCGTAAGCCATGAATTTTCCATCTTGTGTCAATACTAATCCCACTCCTTTGCAAGCATCAGTGAAAATTTCAAACTCCTTGTTTGGATCAGCGACCTTTAATACAAGAGCTGTAGTCAGTAATTTTTTTAACCATTCGAAATTGGTTTTCCATTCACTAGTCCATTTAAACACTCGTCCTTTTCATTGTAATGAGGATGTAGGAAAAACAATATTAGAGAACCCCTCAATAAAATTCTGGTAATAGCTGCCCAACCCAATGAAATAATGTATGTTTGCTATGTTCTTGGGTACTCTCGATTCCATAATGGTCTTTATTTTTTCAGGGTCTACTGCTATACCCTAAGAAGAAATAACATGGCCTAAATATTGAATCTACTCTTTGTAAAAATCACACTTACTGAACTTGGAATAAAGTTGATGTTCTCTCAACATTATTAATACCATTTGTAGATGTTCTTTATGTTCCTCGACCATTTTGAGTAGATAAGTATATCGTCAATAAATATTAGAACAAATTTATCCAAAAATTGATGAAAAATGCCATGCATTAAAATCATGAATGTTGGTCGTGCGTTGGTTAAACCAAATGGTAAAACCACAAAGTCATAATGCCCATATCAGGTATAGAAGTTTGTTTTATATATATCTTCATCCTTTATGCATATTTGATGGTACCCAGATCTTAGATCTATTTTCGAAAAGACAGTTGCCCCTTTTCCCTGATCGAATAGATCATCTATCCATGGTAGTGGGTATTTTTTATTAATAGTTAACTTGTTAAGCTGCCTATATTCCATACACATCTGCATCGTACCATCTTTATTTTTCACGAACAACACTGCTGCCCCCCAAGGAGACACACTTGGACAAATATATCCCTTGTCTAACAACTCCTGTAATTTCATTTTCATCTCATTCAATTCATGTATGCTCATTCGATATGGTGCACGTAATATCGGTGCTACCCCTGGCATTAATTTGATGGTGAAATCGATATCTCGTTTTGGAGGTAATCCCGGTATATTTTTCGGAAACACATCCATGAAGTCTTGTACCACTAGTATATTATCCATCATAGGAGTCTTATCCTTAGAATTGGAAAATCCCACATGAATAACATAGATCTGACAACATTTTCTAATGCATTTTCCCAACTGAGAAGCAGTAACAGGACGTGGCTTAAGTGGTTTCTTAATCCCTTGAAATTCTTGGTGTGATCCATCTTCTGCCTTATAATATATAATTCTCTCTTTGCAATCCACCAGTGACCAATGAAGCTCCAACTAATCCATTCCCAAAAGTTTGTCATAGGAGCCCAATGGTAGTATGTTCAAGTCGACATTTATGTGCTGGTCTCGAACTTCTAGGGGGTAGTTGGAAATTTTAGCATTAAATATTCTCTTGGCCCCAGTGCCCAATTGTAGCACCCAGGAATTTTTATATTTTTGACTCTGCAAGTTACATTTTTCTACTATTCGGGTATTTACACAACTTAAACTGGAACAAGGATCAACCAAAATTGAAACAATTTGGGAGTACAACCTACCTTCCAGTTCTATCATGGTTAGTTGATAATATCCTTGCCAATCCTCAAGTGTCACATTAATTCTTGGTATATTTTGCGCCACATCCCCTACTGTAGTTGCCTCTTGCAAATTAGTTGCAGTCTCATTTCTCCCACGGTGAGGGAAATTCTTATAATAATGTGCTACACCACATCCCCAACACTATAATGGCGGTTTCTAGATCTGTCCATGTTCGGGTCTACTGGATGCTTCTGTGGGTTGCTCTTCAGCTGGCCACTTGGTCTTCTACTAGTTCTTCCCCTGCTATCTATTTTTTGTATCTCTAGCAGCATTCTTATAACTACTAGATCTACTACTTCTAAAATTGGAATTATTTTTTTGCCCCTTCTTTGGCGACCAATTTCTTCCAGCTTCTCCTTTCACCTTGGACTATTGATAGCACACATATTCTTTTCATATCACCTCATCCATGGTATTTGGATTTAACTTGATCCTTTCCTTCATATGAGTAGGTAGACTACTCAAGAATCGTTGTAATTTTTCTTTTTCGTCTCTCTGATACGGTACATATCTCAATAAGGAGGTAAATTTTGTTATGAATTCATCCATTGTCAGTTGTCCCAATCTCAAATCATGAAATTCTCGAGACTTCTCATCATAAAAACGCTCGTTTAAGTATTTTTCTTTAAAATGCTGCTACAGCTTGTCCCAAGTCACATTTTGGTCCTTGATTCCTCACACTTTTTTTACTTGCCCCCACCATAATGTGGCTTTTTCCCACAGTTGATAAATATCCAAGCGAGGTTTCAATTTACTATTGTATTCATAGACTTGAAAATATTTTTTTATGTTAATTATCCATGCTTCCGCTAACTCCTCAGCCTCTCCGTCGAATGTAGGAGGTTTTGTTTTTCGGAATTCACCTTTAAGCTCCAATTTTTTTTTTCATCTCCTGCTGATCTAAGACATTTCCTGACTCGGCCTCATTATAAGTTCTATTCTTATTTCTTCGTTAGGTATGACTACTTTTCGGCTTATCATTAGGTTGCAACCGTTGTTCACCTTCTTCGTGAGTGTCTCTTTTGGGTATGGGTTGAGTTGTCCCTTGATTTTGTTTATCTGAGAGGATTTTACTGATCCTTTCTTGTTCCTGCATCAACCTCTCATTATCTCTTCTCACTCAAACCATCGCTTCTTGTAACTGTCGCACAGAATCCAGTAGCCTATTGGTTTTCCTTTGCTGCTCTTCGAGTAGTCTGTTGGTCTATTGATGTTGGTCCACACTGAGTTGCACCCACATTTCTTGATTTATTTATGGGTTAGTGTGGGGGTGTTCTTCCCCTATAATCCTGGAAGCTTTATGTACCGAACCTCTCCTCATTGTACCCTATGAATTCCTTCTTATTATTTTTGTGCACAATTTACACATTAATTTTATTAATTAGGTGACCCAATTGGGTCCCAGTGTATGAGCGCTGCTCTGATACCACCTGTAACATCTAACCATGTAAACATTAAAAAAAATACTTACCACAAATATGTAAAAAAAATAAAAAATTACACTTTCATTTCGGCATTCAAATTTATCAAAAGATATTCTTATCACCTTAAATTTATCCTATCATATATGTTGATTTATGTTGACTGATCAGTTAATAAATTCATAAGATGACAGTATGAAGAAATAAATATTAAAACCTTGGTATCAAGGCTTGCAAAAAAATAAATGTATAAAGTAATGTTATCCATTATAACATACATAATTGCACCATTATTGACTAGTACCATGCGGGTTATATTTGGATCATATCACATCTCTTAAACTCGTACTTTGGTTATAGTTTTTGGAAAATTATTATAGTTTTTATTTCTGATTTGAGACATATGCCATCTAGCTGCAACCGAGAACCCAAGGTGAAGATTTTATGGTGCCATGGGATTTTATTTTGTTTTTAATAGAATTTAGATTTAAGATTCGGATGATTTGGTGAATTATGATGCTAATTCGTTGCTTGAAAAGTGGTTTCATCCCTTCCCTTTGTGGCTATTCGATCTGATAATTGTGAAGGAGCTTGGGGTGGTTAGGGTATTACCCTACCCCCCAAACCCTAACTACTTTCACATTCTGTCGATGCGCTCCACCAAGCCTTGCAACTCCTGTCGATGTTCATGCCTCACTCTATCGATTTCCTGCGAGAAATGGAGGTATTAAATGTTGCTATTCCTTTTATTCCTCTGAGAAATTTTCCCTTCATTTACTATTATTCATCATGGTTGCACAACATTTTATTCTTGTTGTTGAGAGTGATTCTCAGTTTATATATAGTCTTTGTGGCTCAAAAGGGTCTGCTCTCTGTCAACTATGAGGGTCTCAAGCTTTGTTCCTCCAGTTTGCTACGAATTTTCAATGAAAAGGAATAACTCCTGACTTCGTTCAAGCCGGCCCAGGTGAGGCTTCATCACTGCAATGGTTATTATGAGGAGAAATTCATAATATTTTTGTGTGAAATTATTTCTTACAGTTCTCTATTAAATTTTTTCCTTCCAGGGTTACGTTTCAGACTAGCTCCTTCTAAGAGGTAAATTCCCTCTTTAGGACTTCTAGCTAGTGCTTTTATTATGCTATCATAACCCTAAGGTGTACTTTCAAATAGAATTTCTCACTCTTTAATTTCTTGTGTTTTGGCAGGTATCACTATACAAACCCTACCCTTTACTGTTCTGATAGCATTAACACTGTCAGTCAGTAATTTCTCCTTGTCGTGTGTACAGGTACTCCAGTTCTCAAGTTGTCTCTACCGAAATGTTTGCAGACTATTTCCATATTTTACATGCCCATTTTGACAGGCATTGTTGCTCTGGGTTTCAAACTTTAGTTCTTTTAAATCTATAGAGTTAATATGTGCCCGACGTGGCTTATCTGTATCAATATAATTATAACTTTGCTCCAGTTCGAATAGAGGGTTTTCAACCCCTTTTCTATTGTTCATAAGTTGTTTATCACATTATACAGACTCTGTTTTAGTTATTAAATTATATTTTTTGGACTATGCCATAGTCTGGAACTTTACTTGCATGTTAATATTGTCTAACTCGAATTTGATTATAATTGATTTGAGGTTCCAGTGCCTCCTCCTTCAAGGGGCAATGCATAGTTTTATATCAAAATATAATGTTATGATTATTGCACAGGGTTTCTTGGATTTTCTATGTATATGAATACTATTTAGTATATATATACATGCGATGTTTACATTCCAGTTTTCTGATATTTCCATTTCATTTTCTATAATAATTATTCTTCTCGTTTATTCATTCAAGAAAGTTTCTCTGTCCTAGTTAAAATTCATACTCCATAAAGTACTATTTTTCTTTTCTTTTCTTTCTGTAATGGTGATATTTAATTCAGTGAATTCAAGTTATTTTGTTACTCTTTCCTTCTATACTGAAAGATTGATAGTTCTACAGTTCAACTTTTGATTTCAATACTTTCCTTTTTTCCTTTTTCCTTTAATAAATTGTTTTCCCCAGATGTTCAGACCATCTTTAATGAGAGAGGGTGTACTCCTCAACCCTCACTCCATGTATATATCCCTCTTCAAGATAGACTGTCCTATCTGGGGTTCTACTCTGGATGGAATAATTGTCCCATCCAAACATTTATTTTACTACATAATTTCAGCTCTCGCTTACAGGTTATTCAATTTAAA
Organism: Pinus albicaulis; assembly: GCA_034641835.2. Lineage (NCBI taxonomy): Eukaryota > Viridiplantae > Streptophyta > Pinopsida > Pinales > Pinaceae > Pinus > Pinus albicaulis. The sequence continues at coordinate 690,862,779 of CM076579.1, read as the reverse complement.
CATTTTAGACTTCATTCTGCACCTAGTATGTACTGTTTCTGAACTAGAATATTTCATTCTTTCACTAACAATATTTTTACAGTTAACAATATATAAATATTCCACCCAAAACTTAAACAGTACTAACAATTCAAATAGTCCTATAAATTCATTCGTTAACATGAATAACTTCAATCTTTAATACTCTACTTCCACAACATACATTAATATTTTTAGAAAATGTTGTACTATTACAATATAACAAAACTCTTGCTTCTAATCCATTCTGGTTTATAATACCTACCTCAAATGAGTAGGGCTAATATCATCCTCCCAGCCATGAGAGAGGATATTACATCCTCTTCTCCCCCCATGCTCCTCACCAGAGTAAGATTATTTAGTAGTTCTTCAAGAGGTATACCTCAAGACCACTGTCTAGTCTCTCCTCCAAATATCAAGATTTTTTCAGAGTTCCACTGGTTCCTGCCAGCTTTGGACACTGTCACCTTCCAGCCTTCTTGCTGTATTTTTCCTCTTTGCAAATAACCCCTTTTCCTCTTGAGGGTTTTCTTTTTATTCCCAAAGGAAAGGTAATTTTCAAATAACTTCTTTTAATCTAACCACTCTGGTATCTTGGATACTTTACGATTATTTTATGGAAACCACACCATAATCAATCTTTATTAAAAAAAAAAGTGAATTTTTGTTCATAATTTTCTTAACATACTTATTAAATCTGTTTAACTTAAACAAGTGAAATGTATCAATTAAAATATCATAACAACTTAAATCCATGTGTTACATCTTCCCCCTCTTGCGGTAAACAATGTCCTCGGTGTTTTACTCCATTCTAGTGAATAATTATAGATAAGCCTCTCCTACAAATCTTGCATCTTCCCAAGCAGCCTCTTCCAGGCCAAAGTGCTTCCATTGCACTTTAACTTAGGTGATGGCTCGCCTCCAGAGTATTATTTCTCTCTGCTCGAGAATACATTGAGATTCTACTAGAAATTAGTCGTCCAGCTCAACCTGCAACAACAAATATTAAATTAATTAATGTACTATTTATCTCCCTTAGAACTCTTAGTATCCAATTCAGTCCTACCTGAATATTCTACCAATGTATTACATGCTTTGGGTCATGCACATATCATTTCAATGTAGACACATGAAACACATTGTGCACCTGTATGTGTGCTAGTAAGGCTAGCTGATAGGCCATTGGTCCTACTCTTTCCAAGATTTGGAAAGGTCCATAGAACTGGGGGGGGGGGGGGGAATTGGTGCCGGTAGTCCACCTTAAGGTGCTCTTCTTTGGCCTAATCCTCACATAAACATGATCACCTACTTAAAATTCTAGGTAAGTCCTCTTTCAATCTACATACACTTTCTGTCGATCCTGGGAAACTTTTAGATTTTGCCAGATCTTGTTTACTTATTTTTCCATCTCGAACAACATTTCAGGCCCAATCATCAACTTGGTCTCTGGGCTACTCCAGTTAATGGGAGTTCGACATTGCCTACCGTATAATTCCTCAACGAGACTCATCCTGAGGGATTCTTGGTATCCATTGTTGTAAGATAATTCTACGAGGTGTAAATAATCTTCCCCCTTCGTAGGTTGTTACATTACATACATCCGTAGCATGTCCTCCAAAATTTGATTCACCTGTTCTGTCTTCCCATCCGTCTATGGATGGTATGCAGTACTAAATTGAATTTGTGTGCCTAGACCTGTAAACACGACATTCCAAAAAGTGGAGGTGAATTTTACATCTATGTCTAAGATAATTGTTTTCGGTATGCCATGTAATTTAAACTCTGCCCTCATAAAGATATCAACAATATGCACCTTTTTATAATTTGACTGTACTAGAATAAAGTGAGTTGCCTTGCTTAGTCGGTCAACTACCACCATTATCGAGTCATTGTGTCGCTTTGTTTTTGGTAGGTATGTAACAAAATATAATGGTATAACTTCCCACTTCCATTCTAGCACGGGAATAGGTTCCAACAAACCTACTAGGTGTTGATGTTCTACCTTGACCTATTGAAATTCCAAACATTTAGTCAAGTATTCAACAATATTTTTACACATTCCCGGCCAAAAGTAGTCTTTCATAATTGTTGTTAACATTTTATGGTAACTAGGATGTCTAGAATAAAAACTTCGATGATATTAATATAAAATCAGCTCTTTTAAACTCATTCGATTAGGAATGTATATTTTCCCTCGAAATTTCAATAGTTGTTCATTGCCGATATTATACTCTATTTGATTTCCTTGATTTTCTGCTTGTTGCACTTGCTTCCATAGAAATTGATATTCAAGATCCTTTTCAACAACTTCCTTTACTTGTTCTTGGAACTTAAATTTCACCCGACTAAAATAGAGTTCATACACAAAGTGAAATTTTCTACTTAAAGCATCTATGACACGGTTCTCTTTCTCCTTAATATGCTGAATTTCGAAATCAAATTCACTTAAGAATTCATTCCACCTAGCTTGATGAGCATTCAAGTCAGCTTGCCTAAGATAACTAGTCAAACTATTGTGATCTGTTTTTAATACAAATAGTTTTCCTAATAGGTATTGTCTCCATACCTTCAACACGTGCACCACTGCAGTCAACTCTAGATCATACACAGAATATCATTGTTCATGATCTTTCAACTTCCTAGATTCGTAAGCCACAACTTTTCCATCTTGTGTCAATACTATTGCCACTGCTTTGCAAGCATCAGTGAAAATTTCAAACTCCTTGTTTGGATCAAAGACCTTTAATATCGTAGCTATAGTCAGTAATTTTTTTAACTGTTCGAAACTGGTTTGGAATTCACTTGTCCATTTAAACACCTGTCCTTTTCGCTGTAACGAGGTTATAGGATAAACAATATTAGAGAACCCCTTGATAAAACACCGGTAATAACTAGCCAATCCCATGAAATAACGTATGTCTACTACATTCTTGGGTACTCTCCATTCCATAATGGTCCTTATTTTTTCACGATCTACTGCTATACCCTCAGTAAAAATAACATGGCCTAAATATTGAATCTGGTCTTTCTAAAAATCGCACTTACTGAACTTGGCATAAATTTGATGTTCTCTCAACATTCTCAATACCATTTGTAAGTGTTCTTTATGTTCCTCCACCGTTTTCGAGTAGATAAGTATATCGTCAATAAAGATTAGAACAAATTTATCCAAAAATGGATGAAAAATGCCATGCATTAAACTCATGAATGTTGTTGGTGCGTTGGTTAAACCAAATGGTAAAACCACAAATTAATAATGCCCATATCAGTTATGGAAGGTTGTTTTATATATATCTTCATCCTTTATCCTGATTTGATGGTAACTAGATCTTAGATCTATTTTTGAAAAGACAGTTTCCCCTTTTACCTGATCGAATAGATCATCTATCCATGGTAGTGGGTATTTGTTATTAACAATTAACTTGTTAAGTTGTCTATAGTCCATACACATCCACATCGTACCATCTTTATTTTTCACGAACAACATTGGTGCCCCCCACGGAGACAAACTTGGACGGATATATCCCTTGTCTAACAACTCCTATAATTGCATTTTCATCTCAGTCAATTCAGGTACACATTTAATATGGTGCATGTGATATCATTGTTTCCCCTAGAATTAATTCGATGGTGAAATCAATGTCTCATTTTGGAGGTAATCCTAGTATATTTTTCAGAAACACATCCATAAAGTCTTGTACCACCACTATATTCTCCATCATATGAGTCTTATCCTTAGAATTGGAAAATCCCACTTGAATGTCATAGATATTACAACCTTTTCTAATGAATTTTTCCAACTGAGAGGAAGTAATAGGACGCAGCTGAAGTGGTATCTCAATTCTTGGCATGATCCATCTTCTTCCTTATAATAAATATATTTCTCTTTGAAATCCACCAGTGACCAATGCGCCTCCAACCAATCCATTCCCAATGGTATGTCATAGAAGCCCAATGGTAGTATGTTCAAGTCAAAATTTATGTGCTAATCTCCAACTTTCACGGGGCAATTGGAAACTTTAGCATTAACTCTTCTCTTGGCCCCAATGGCCAATTGTACCAGCCAGGGATTTTTAAATTTATGGATCTGCAAGTTACATTTTTCTACTATCCAGGGATTTACATAACTTAAACTAGCACCAAGATCAACCAAAATTGAAATAGTTTAGGAGTACAACTTACCTTCCAGTTCTATCATGGTTGGTTGATAATCTACTTGCCAATCCTCAAGTACCGCGTTAATTCTTAGTATATTTCACGCCACGTCCCTACCGTAGATGCCTCTTGAATATTAGTTGCAGTATTATTTCTTCCATTGTGAGGGAAGTTCTTATAATAATGTGCCTCACTGCATCCCCAACACTATAATGGCAGTTTCTAGATCTATCCATGCTCTGGTCTACTGGATGCTTCTGTGGGTCACTCTTCAGTTGGCCACTTGGCCTTTTGCTGGTTTCTCCCCTACTATCTATTTGTTGTATTTCTAGCAGCATTCTTATAACTTCCAGATCTACTACTTATAAAATTGGAATTACTTTTATGTCCCTTCTTTGGTGGCCAATTTCTTCCATCTTCTCCTTTCACCTTCGACTGATGATAGCACATATGTACTTTTCATATCACCTCGTCCATGGTCTTTAGATTTACGAATTCGATCGTTTCCTTCATATGAGCAGATATACTACTAAATAATCGTTGTACTTTTTCTTTTTCATCTCTTGGATATGGTATGTATCTCAATAAGGAAGTAATTTTTTTTTATGAATTTGTCCATTGTCAGCTGTCCCAATCTCAAATCATGAAATTATCAATACTTTTCATCTTGTGTTGTGAAACCAGCTCCAAAAATAGAAGAAAAGAGATATCAACGCCTTAGAATAAATAAGTCACTTCGAGGGGGAAACCTCCAATACATTACATGAATGAAAAATTATTAGATGATACAAATTACAAAAACTCCTTTCTATATATAGGAGTCCATGGGGCCACAATGTAATCCTAGCCGACCTAACAATAAGAATGTAAGGGCACAATAATAACAATATGGGGGTTACAGGGGTACAACAATAACAATAATGGGGGCTACAATAACATAATAAGGGACTACACTATTATTATAGGGACTTAACATGCCCCTCTCCTTCAAACAAGTGTTGTCTTCAACGCTTGATTATTTCTAAATGCTTCTGTATAAAATTCTCATCCCCCATGTGGAATCTTCTACAGGAAAGTTATTCCACTTGCTGAGATACTCTGAAATTGATCATACTTCTTGAGTTCTTGTTTCTGTGACTGATTCATAACTTCTTTTGATGTGATGTTGATCTTCCTATTGTTTCATTCTAGATTATGCACCAAAGTTAGGTTATCCTTTGAGAGTTGGAGAACTTGTTGTTGATGCTTGATGTGATATTCCAATAAGTTATCATCCATATTGGCTATTATTTTATCCTTCAAACCATACAACTTAGCCTCCATTTCTGCTTTTAAACCATCTATGTAATCTTCGGTTGCTCTTCGTAAGATCAAAATTTGTTGCACTTAGTACCGTAATTTTGATATCTCATACTGCAATTATTCCTCTTCATGCATCATAGTATAGATTTTTGAGGGCTTAATGGGTATGAAATTATTTTTCAGAGGAATTATAGAACCCAATACTGATAAAAATTCCCAATAGGCCCTTGGAATCACTTCAAACTGCTTTTTCAAACAAACGTTATGCAATTCGAAAAAAAATACACACCTTTTTCTTGCTTTTGAGGAGCTCTATATTGAAACTAAATTATCTATGTGATTTTAGATCTTCAATTTCTGAAATTTGATCCTGCGGTAGCCCTCTGAATCCTCTTTATAATTCCACAGGTCTGACCTGATTTGGATTCTTCAAGGCAAAGTTATGTCCCATCACCCACAATGACCTAATTATGGACTGGTTCAGTAGAGAGAATTTGTATGACTTTCCACGTGTCACTGTTTTCTCCTTTGGCTCTGAAATTTATAGAAAAGAAACTACATTCTGTGTACTTCCATTCATTTTTTACATAATTCCAATACGATGCTCAGAGAGAGAGTTATGAAGACTTTCCCACGATAACCTCTTTGAGATGAAATTCAGGAGCCTGAAAAAGACCTAACTTCCACAGATCATATCTCCGCAAATATTGTGAACCAAGATCTGAAATTGTGCGACGATGTTCCTCCGGATTTCGGCTTCTCACTCTAAAAATTTTGGCTTCTGAATCTTCGTAGAAAAAAAATTATAGCGAAAATTTTGCGATGACCTGTTTAGGTTAAATTCAAGAGCTTGCAAAAATACCTAACTTCCACAGATCATATCTCTGAACATACTGCGAACCAAGCTCTGAAATTTTGTGACGATGTTCCTCAGGATTTTGGCTTTGCACTCTAAAAATTTCAGTTTTTGAACCATCATAGAAAAAAATTTATAGCAAAACTTCTACGATGACCTGTTTGGAGCAGCGAAAACCCTAGAATCCAAAGCTCTTATACCAAATGTTGTGAAACCGGCTCCAAAAATAGAAGAAAAGATATATAAATGCCTTAGAAATAAGCTACTTCAAGGGGGAAACCTCTAATACATTACATGAATGAATAATTCTTGGATGATACAAATTACAAAACCTCATTTCTATATATAGGAGTCCATGGGGCCACAATGTAATCCTTGTGGGGCCACAATGTAATCCTAGCAAACCTAACAATAATAATGTAAGGGCATAATAATAAAAATATGGGGGTTACAGGGGTACAAAAATAACAGTAATGGGGGCTACAGTAACATAATAGGGGACTACACTATTAATATAGGGACTTAACAGAAGCTTTTTTCATAAAGAAATAAGGTTAAACGCATAGTAAGGCTGAACATCACCACAGTAAAGAAATAGACCAAAAAGGGTTGACCTGGGCAAAGGGTATGCACACATAATTGTTACCATATACAAGCAGAGATGAGAAAGGTAGTGAAATCATCGTCACAGTCACTAATAAATGTAAATTGGCTAGCACCATACCAGACTTAATTACCTAACGCCGATCTTCTGAAAAGCAGGTCGAGATGTTCGGACCACATTCGTTGCCTCTTCGGGATCATCACATTCCACTTCCAAGACTACCTTTGATCCCACGAAGAGCCATTGAAGCTTTTAGATACATGAAGAGCTGCTCAAATTTAATTTTACAGGCGATGTTGTCAGAGATTTCCTTTGTTTTGGCCTTGCATGGCCATACTTGTTTAATTTTCAGTTGTTGTAATAAATGAATATTGCCAAAGTATATTAGGGCAACCAACTTAAGTTGTTAGTTCAATACTTCTTGAACTTCCATTTTAAAGGGTTGGATATTGTTAGCCCCTGCATTGTAAGATCTAATATATTGGAGTACTGTAACTGTTTGGAGTTGGACATCAATAATCAAAGACTGTTTACAAGATTCTTGAGCTGTGTTAAAATGGTGATGTGATAGTTTTATGTTTTAAATGTTTCTGTTGTTTTCCCCACTATTCATCTATTCCTCTAATTGTAAATCAGAAATTTTAGATTAAGATTTGTTGTCAGAGAACCTTAATTCTATTTGCATTTACAATATGAATGTTTTTTGTTGAATTCTGATTAAAGGATTCTTAACTACCCTTTAGTCACTATTGAAACTTGCTCTTTCTTTCACCTCATAATTCATAGAGCTCTTAAAATCCATTCAGCACACCTAACTTGCCATGTGATGCTTTTGAATGTTGATGTGCCATTCCAGCCTTTCGACCCCATAGCCCAATGGAATAATCCATGCAGCCCTGTTGTCGAACGACCAAATCAATCAATCAAACAACCCCCATCACTGTAACTAGCCTATTATCAACACTTATAATCATCAAGTTAAATCATAAAAACAGAGAGAGCCCTCTCTGAGTCTAGGAAGGCTAGGTCCTGGACTCTAAAGTGTTTTGATGTTGTGCATTATAGTTTAGTCTTGCCAATCTTATAAATTATAGAGTGCTAACATAATGGAAACCATACTGGGGAATTATTGAGAAGCCTAATATTTCATCAGAACTTAGAAACTCCAGTCAAAATATTGTGTGTTTTAAGAAATTGCTAAAAATTTGTTTTTGTAAAAATATTCAGCCTGTTTGTGCCTTGGGTCTGAATTCTGGCTTCCAGAAGAATCTTTACGAGATCCCATCCTGAACCGAATCCCCCTGCGATAGTTGACAATTCAGAGAGAATCCTAAGAAAAACTCTCAGATTTGAGAATCCAACTATTAGCAAGCCTCTTCACAAAGCAAGTTCCCTCCCTAAAAACCTTAAAACCTTGCAAGATATCCAGTTCGACTTACACTTTGAGAAAAGCTTGCTCAGAACCAAATCTTAGAATTGGATAGACCAGGTAGTTTTTGATGCATCCATATTATAACAAAGTACATTCGGGGAAGCCTCTACCTCCAATCAAACTAATTCTAAACTTCTTCAACACTTTGACTCCCTTCAAGGTCCGCTAACATAACTCATTCAGCTATTGATGATGCCCATCTTTAGCAGTCTATAGAATTGTCTGATCTGACTACAGTAGCCTATTTTGTTATTTCTAGGTCTACTCATCCTCAGTCAGACTGCCCAAGTTTATCTGCAGCTCCTACCTTCACCTTGAAACTTTCCCACAAGGGTGCCCAAACCTCCACCCATACATCCATTGTCCACCATCCTCCATTTAACCCTCCACCTCCCTTAGTCAACCCTCCTCTTATCAAACCCACTTGGATTTACCCACCACAAATCATGGCAACCTGGTATGCTCCATTAGTGCTACCAAAACCTATGGTGCCTATGCCACAGGATTATCAATCCAAAATCCCACATTTTGATGGAACTAATCCTGAAAATGATCAACAACATGTGGAAAAAATGAATGATGCTTTTGACTACCAAGAGATAGAGGATGAAACTATCCAAATGAGAATGTTTGCTCAAATTTTAGGGGGAGAAGTAAAAAAATGGTTCAAAGGCTTGACCCCTAGCAATATCCATGACCTCCCTGCCCTTCATCAATTATTCATAAATAAATGGGAAGTTAAGAAAAATCCTCTCCAAATCCTGTCAGAATATGAAAACATCAAGAGAAATGTTGGAGAGAGTGTCCAATATTACTACACCATATTCAACAATATATACAATTACCTCCCTCCTCACATGAAACCTCCACAAGGCTTAGCCCTAATGAAATTTTCAGATGGTTTCGACCTAGAGATGGCCTATCAACTCAGAGAAAAATACCCAGCTACATTGGAAGACATGCAGAGGGGTGAAGTAAGTGTGGAAGCAAACCTGATTGCGAAAAGGGCTAGAATGAGAAGTGAGAAGAGAGTTACTATTAGGGAAGAGTCTGCAGCCTCCACCTCTGATGCTAAGATTTATAGCCTCGTAAGAACCATAGAGAGAATGATGGAGAGGATCAACTTGAATTAGAGAGTTGTCCCTATGGAAAATCAGTCGGCTCCTCAAAATAGAAACCAAAACTTTAGAAGAAACCCCCCTCAAATAAGACAGAGAGAATAGAGAGGGCTTGACTAGAAAATTAGGCCTTCATTCCAAGAAAATTATGCTAATGAGGATGAGGGGGTGGTTGAAGAACTATAAGAAATTCAAATTAATATGATGGGAATTAATAATGAAGATACTACCTTCCTCACCGAAGGAGAACAAGACTTATTTTCTTCGACTCAAACTGAAGTTGAATTTGAAGAGTCTATAGATTATAAACAAGGATTCGAGAATGCCATCATGGAGGTGCACAGACAATATAATATCAGAAGCAAGAAAAATTCGGATATTCCCAAGAGAAAGAATTCTGAAAACTTTGCTACGAAGGTCCCTGAATCTGAGCCCAAGAAAGCAGCAGAGAGTTTAAGGAAAATTACTAAAATAGCTGGAAATAATGATCTATAAATAAGCACTAGTAGATCAGTAGTTCGCCCTAGAAAAACTGTTCTAGTTGATATTCTTAATACATGTCAAAAATATGAAATAACTACAAAAATAGTGCTTGAGAAGAATGATTCAAATCTGCCAAAGACACAGACACCATTCAACATTGAGAATGAAATTTCCAAAATAAAAAAATTTGTCCCTCTCACTGAATTGGTAAACCAAGATGTATATAGGTCCCAAATCCTGAAAGTGGTGAACATATGAGGAATCACTGATACTGTCAATCTAAATGATGACAAACCTGATATTTTGTTTGGGCTAGAAGTAGAGGGTAAATTCCAGGAGGGAGATGTTCCCCCATTTTATCTCAGTTTGAATATTCATGATAAAATTCTCCATAATGCCATGATAGACTCAGGTGCATCTCATAATCTCATGCCAAAGGCAGATATGGAGAAACTTGGCCTGAATATAACTAGACCCTACAAAGACATGTACTCATTTGACTCCAACAAGGTTAAATTTCTGGGCCTCATCAAATATCTTTGTATTACATTAGCTCATATACCAGCCAAGAGTCTAGTGATGGACATAGTGGTGGCTAACATCCCTCCCAAATATGGTATTATTTTATCATGTACATGCAGAGCCAAGCTTTTAGGCACTCTCCAAATGGATATGACTTATGCTACCATACCATTTTTTGACCAATAAAGGAGATTGTATAGGGAGACTCTAATGAAAGACATGGTGAGTAATCAGTAAAAGCCTCATAACTACCCCCTGTATTCTGTCCACTATGATATTGATTCATTTATTATTTACAATGATGTAAATATGAATGAGAAAGTAAATGAAAGAGAAGAATACCATAAGAAAGAACAGTCAGACCAAATGAAAATTGTGCAACACAAGTCTAAAAATGAACCTTTTTGGAACATGATTTTTGATGGTACTTGTGGCAAGGTTGGCTCAAGAGCAGGTGTGTGGGTGTGAAATACTAAAAATAACTACACAGAAGGGAATTCTTACAAGCTAAACTTTCAGTGTACCAACAATATAGAAGAATATGGGGCACTCCTTTTGGGTTTACAACTACTGAAGAAACTAGGAGCCAAGAGAATCTTTTTCCATGGGGATTCTGAGCTGGTCATTAAACAAATCATGGGAGAATATTCAACCAAGCATCCTAGGTTGAGAGCATACAAGAATGTTTCTCTTAACATCCTGAAAAAATTTGAATAGTATGACCTTGTTGCCATTCCAAGAAATCATAATATCCTGGCTAATGGGTTATAATTTTGAGCCAGCGTTTGTCAATTATCTCATCCCAACAAACATTATAAAATGTAGGTTAAACACCGCCCAACAGTCCCTGACAATATGAGATATTGGCAAGTCTTTGAATATGACAAACAGATTGAGAATATTTTGCAATCTAAGGGTGAGTTTGAAGATTCCAATTTGGACCGAGACTGTGAAGAATATTGTTCCACTAAAGATAAAATGTGTAGGGAGGAGCCCCCTCACCATTCTGATCTTAATTTTTCAGCAAGAAGATAATAATAGGACAAAGGTGCATGAAGATCCATAAAAGGAAGAATTTGAAGTACTGGAATTCAGAGACAACACCCTGCCTAGAGAATTTTTCCCTCTGGAGGAACTATTTGATTTCAATGATGTGACTAAGAAACCAAAAATGGAAACTACAGAAGCAAGTGTCTAAGAATGCAATCTGGGCAGTGAGCATGAGCCCAACATGGTAAAGTTATCAAAACCACTGCCGACAACCATAAAACATAAATACATCGCTTTGTTCAAAGAGTTTATTGATGTGTTTGCATGGAGTTATGAATACCTAAAAACTTATGATAGGGATATTATCCAGCACAAAATTCCACTTAAGGAGAACTAGGAGCCTTTCAAATAGAAACTGCATAAGATAAATCCTATCCAAATGCCTCTGGTGAAGAAAGATATCAAGAAGATATATGATGCCAAGATAATATTCCCAATCAAGTACTCTGAATGGGTTTCCAATCTTGTACCAGTAAGAAAGAAGACAAGTGAGATCAGGCTTTACATTGACTTCAGAAATCTAAACAAGGAATCTCTTAAGGAAAACTACCCTTTACCAAAGATGGACCACCTATTAAAAAAGGTAGTGGGCTCCAATAGAATCTCTTTTCTAGATGGCTTTTCAAGATACAATCAAGTGTTGGTACATCTAGATGATCGACACAAGACAACATTCACTACTCCTTGGGGAATCTTCATGTATGTAAAAATGCCCTTCAGATTAATAAATGCTAGTGCCACTTTTCAAAGAGAAATGGATATTTCTTTTTTAGAAGAAATTGGTATTTTCATTGTGATATACCTTGATGATATTATGATATATTCAAAAACTGATGAAGAGAATTTGGCTCATTTGAGAAGAGTTTTTGAAAAATGCAGAAGATTCGGTCTATCTTTGAACCCTAAGAAATCATTATTTGGTCTTGAAGAAGGAAAGTTTCTAGGTCACATCATATCTGAAGAAGGGATTGAGGGCATTCTACAAATCAACCATCCCAGAGACATCAAGGAACTACTATCCTTCATTGGAAAGATAAATTTTTTGAGGAGGTTCATACCAAACCTTGCTAAAATCTTGAGGAATATCACCAACATGCTCAAAAGGTATTCAGGAGTCAAGTGGACTAGAGAGGCTAAGCAGTCCTTTGACCCGGTAAAGCATGCACTTACTACAACACCGGTTCTCATTAGCCCTGATTTCACCAATGATTTCATCATTTTCTCCTTTGCATTAGAGCACATGATTGATGCTGTGTTTCTGCAGAAAAATAAGGATAGAAAAGAGAAAACCATAGCATTTTTCATGGAAAGAAGGCTTTTGCAGCAATCAATAGAAATTTTAGTTTGTAATGCCATTCACACATCATTGCATTCATGTCCAATACAGTTGTCAAAGACATCCCAACAGAGGATCTTGATGGAAAAAGGGGCAAGTGGATTGTTGTCATCTTGTAGTATGATTTAGAGATCAGGCCCACCAAGCTAATCAAGGGACAAGGATTAGCCAAGTTGATGGCTGAAACCAATTTTCAAGCACTAGATATTTACATGATTCATTCACTGGATGAACAAGAGGAGTTGGCGACTCCACCTATTGAGGAAGCATTCCTAAATTCTCCTTGGTATGCAGATATACTATATGTTTTATTTTATTTAAATGATCCTCCTGGTTTGTCAAAAAAAAAAAGATAGATTCTTGAAATTGAAAGCTGTAAAATTCTGCATCCTAGAAAATGTTTTGTATTGGAAAGATTCTGGGGGAATATTGCTTAAATGTTTGCCTCAAGAAGATGCAGATAGGGTTACAAAATAATTCCATGAAGGGGATTGTGGAGGTCATCTCTACTGGAAAACCACTGATAATAAGATCCTTAGATTTGGTTTCTATTGGCCTACCCTTTTCACAGACACCCACAAAATGGTAGCCACATGTCATAAATGCCAAATCTTTGAGGGAAAAAGAAAGTTGTTGCATCTTCCTTTAAAGCCTATCTTTGTTGAAGCTCCTTTCCAGCAATGGGGTTTAGACTTCATTGGAGAAATCCATCCTTCCTCCTCTGGCCAGCATAAATGGATCCTCACTGCTACAGACTATTTTACCAAATGGATATAGGCCATCCCTTCCAGAACTGCTACTAACACTTATTATCAAATTCCTTTAAGCCAACATCCTGTCCATATTTTCTTGTCCTAGGAAAATAATTACAGATAATGTTGCTGCTTTTAAGTCCAAGAAGATGATATATTTTTTCCATAGATATCACTTTTCTTTGGGGCATTCAACATCTTATTACCCTCAAGGTAATGGATTTTTTGAGTCCTCCAACAAGAGCCTAGTCAACATCATCAAAAATTTGTTGGAAGACAATAAGAAATATTGGCATAACAAACTGGTACATGCATTGTGGGCTGACAGACTAACGACCAAGAAATCAATTGGCATCTCACCATACCAGTTAGTCTATGGAATGGATGTATTTTTCCCAACATCTTTAGGAGTACCAACCATGAAAGTCATTCAAGAAGCGTAGGCTGAAGAAAATGATGTGCAAAGAAGAATAAGCTAGACAATTCAGCTGCAGTAGTCCAAAGAAGAGGTGTACAAAAAAACTCAGGTGGTGCAAGAGAATATGAGGAAGATTTTTTACAAGAGGACAAAAGCCAATGATTTCAATACTGGAGATAAAGTGCTGAAATGGGATTCCAAAAGAGAAGAAAAAGGGAAGCATGGCAAGTTTGACAACCTGCGGAAATGCACATAAAATATTCATTCTCTCAGAGGAGATAATGCATTTTTCTTGCAAGAGATGGATGGAACAGAGCTATTTGGAGGTCATGCCAATGGCAAGATGCTGAAACATTATTTTTGTTGAAAAAATCATATTAAACTTTCATCATTGTAAATACCATAGTTTACAATTTTCAATAATCTGTTGGACAAGGTTGAAGCCCGAAGTGAAGGCCATAAGCTTAGTCTGATAAGTGAATATGTTAAATTTTTCTGAAAATGTTGCAAATAAAAATGCCACTACTATTGAAAATATTTTTGTGTAGTTGTACAATTTAAGGATGATTGTACAATTTTGAATTTTCTGTTGATAGGTTAGAAATGAAGATTTTCCAAACCATTTAATCTTGGCTTATTAGTAGGTAGGTAGAAAATGACATTGGTTCAACAGCCTAATCTGAACCAATAGGAGAAATAAGGGATAGGTGATAGGTTAGAAATTCAAAAAGAAAAAATGATGTCCAGGTCTGCAAGTCTAAATGCACCCCAAACGAAATAAAATGATTAGAATCATACAATGGGTAGGTAAGTGTGCCATTGAGCTCTCAGTATTTTTGGAATTTTTCTAGTTTTCAGTTTTCAAGTTATTTTTTAGTCTCAGGATGAAGTGTGTTACAGAATTCAATTTGCAGAGAGTGTTGACTTCAACTTGCAGGTTTTCAGCCACAAAATTGGTAGCAGATCAGGTGGCAAGGTTGGGATCAGCCCAATGGATCAGGCCACTAGTCTATGATGTTCTTGACACCTCCTGAAGGAGCTGCCATCCCCAACTGGAGCCACTGTTAGATCCCTGTAAATGACAGTATCACAAGGTGACTGAGTATTTCTTATTTCATTTACTGAAAATAATATTCCATGGCTATCATTTATTTTCAGTGAAAGAAAGGGAACTCCTGACTGTAAAGACTTTAAAAGGAATTAATATGATTTTTTGTTTAATAGAAGGAAGGAAGTGTTGCTGATAAGGTGTCATGGGAATCAAACTTCGTTTCTGCCCTCATTCCATTTCATCCACCCTCTTTAACCCCTCATTTCCTCTATATTCTAAAATTATTTGAATCCCATTTAGACCCCAAAACCCACATGCATAACCTTTGGGACTTATTTTTCTATAAACCCTTTTACATATTCTGAAATTCCATGATTATAGCTCCACCCCCCACAACCGAACGCTTGATACATGCATATATATCACATAAAACACTCACATTGCCTCTATATCCTAAGTCGAAAAATTTACCCCTCTTCGCAATCGCACATCTCAAAATTTAAAGGACAATCGCCCAAGGGTAAATATTATAGACGTCGAAGTGTGATATGCGGGGCTACCGAGACCCATATCATTCTCATATACACCTCGAAGTGCTTTGAAATCCTCTATTTCTTGGTTTGGAAAGTTTTTTCCATTTCTTAACTAAAAACACTTGTCCGCTCGGAAAAGTTTATGGACGGGTCCATTTCCCGATCGCAATCACAAATCACAGTATTTTGGGCGTGGAAGGAAAGGGTTAAAGTCAGCGAAGTACGATGTGGGCAGGATGACGTGGTAGAGTGACATGGCAGGGTGATGTGATAAGGTGACGTGTCAAGGTGACGTGGCAGAGGACGTGGCCTGGCCCACGTACGACACATCACAGATCTCACAGGTCAAGTTTATGATTAAATGCTAAAAGTTGAGAAGTGCGATGGAGGCCCAGACACGATGTAGTTTTAAAGGAAAATTCCAAAGGATTTTGAATCCCCATGCAGGGCCTTTTATGTGTTAAATCATAGTGGAGGAGGAAAAGGGGTTACAACGTAAAAAGATGTGGAACACCGAAGTGAGATGGGAAATATGGTGGGACCCGTCGCAACGGGCACATCACAAAAGATAAAGGATAAGTCGCCAAGGTAAAATGTTAAACTGTTGGACTGCGATGTGCGACGATGGTGGGACCCGATTGCAATGCGCACCTCACAAATGTTAAAAGAAAAGTGCTAAGGAAAAGGTAAGAACAACTAAATGCGAAGTGCGATATTGGATCGGATGCGATGTATTCCAGAACCAAGATCTAAGCATTTTCAGGTCCAGGTGAACAATTTTTTACGTTGTTTTGTGTGTAAAAGGATCAAGTCAGGCATATGAGGTTTGAAGCTCATTTCATAAAGAAATAAGGTTAAACGCAAATCAATGTTGAACATCACCGCAGCAAAGAAATAGACAAAAAAAGGTCAGCTCGGGCAAAGAGTATGCACACAAAATTGTTACCATATACAAGCAGAGATGAGAAAGGTTGTGAAATCATCGACACAATCACTAATCAATGTAAAGTGGCTAGCACCGCACGAGACTTAATTACCCAACGCCGATCTTCTGAAAAGCGGGGCCAGATGTCAGGACCATCTTTCATTGCCACTTTGGGATCATCACATACCACTTCCAAAACAACCTTTGATCCTACGAAGAGCCATTGAAGCTTTTAGATACATGAAGAGCTGCTCAAAATTAATTTTACAGGCGATTTTTTCAAAGATTTCCTTTGTTCGGGCCTTGCATGGACATACCTGTTTAATTTTCAGTTGTTGTAATAACGAAGATTGCCAAAGTAGATTAGGGCAACTAACTTAAGTTTTTAGTTAAATACTACTTGAACTTCCATTTTGAAGGGTTGGATATTGTTAGCCCCTGCGTTGTAAGAACTAATATATTGGAGTAATGTAAATTTTTGGAGCTGGACATCAATAATCAAAGACCGTTTACAAGATTCTTGAGTTGTGTCAAAATGGTGATGTGATACTTCTCTGTTTTAAATGTTTATGTTATTTTCCCCACTCTGCATTTGTTCCTCTGATTGTAAATCAGAAATTTTAGATTAATATTTTTTGTCGAAGCACCTTAATTCTGTCAGTGTTTATAATATGAATGTTTTATGTCGAATTCTGATTAAATGATTCTTAACTTCCCTTTAGTCATTACTAAACCTTGCTATCTCTTTAACCTCATAATTCATACATCTCTTAAGATCCATTCAACACAGTTAGCTTGCCTTGTGATGCTCTCGAATTTTGATGTGCCATTCCAACCTTTCGACCACATAGCCCAATGGAATAATCCATGCAACCCTACTGTTTAGCCACCAAATAAATCAAACAAACAACCCCCATCACTGTAACTAGCCTAATATCAGCTCTTATAATCATCAAGTTAAATCATGGAAATAGAGAGAGCCCTCTCTGAGTCTAGGAAGGCTAGGTCCTAGACTCCAAAGTGGTTTGATGTTGTGCTTTATATTTTAATCTTGCCAATATTCTAAATTATAGAGTGCTAACAGTATCAAGGCTTGAAAACCCATAAATGTATAAAGTAATGTTACCCATTATAACATACATATTTTCACCATTATTGACTAGTACCGTGCTGGTTATATTTGGCTCATATCGCATCTCTTAAACTCGTACTTTGGTTATAGTTTTTGGAGAATTATTATAGTTTTGATTTTCTATTTGATACATACGCCATCTAGCCGTAGCCGAGAAATCAAGATGAATATTTTATGGTACCATAGTATTTGATTTAGTTTTTAATGTAATTTAAACTTAAGACTTGTATGATGTGGTGAATTACGATGCTAACTCGCTGCTTGAAAAGTGGGTTGAACCCTGCCCTCCATGGATAGTCGATCTAATTATTGTGAAGGATCTTAGGGTGCTTAGGGTATTACCCTACCCCCCAAACCCTAACTACTTTTGCATTCTACCAATGCGCTCCATTGAGCTTTGTAAACCCTGTCTGTGTTCATGCTCACTCCACTAGTTTCCTGCAAGAAATGAAGGTATTAATTGTTGCTATTCCTTCGGTTCCTTCGGCAAGCCTGCCCTTTGTTTGCTATTATTCATCACGGTTGCACAAAATTTTCTTCTTGTTGTTGAGAGTGATTCTTAGTTTATTTAGAGTCTTTGCGGCTCGGCAGGGTCTGCTCTTCATCAACTGTGAGGGTCTCAAGCTTTGTTCCTCCGATTTGATGCAGCTTTTCAACGAAAAGGATTAAAAACCGGTGTCGTTCAGGATGACCTAGGTGAGGCTTCATCACTGCACTAGTTATTACGTAGAGAAATTCTTAATCTTTTTGTGTGAAATTCCTTCTTACAGTCATCTGTTAAATTTTTTCCTTCCAGGGTTACATTTCAGACTAGCTCCTTCTAAGAGGCAAATTCCCTCTTTAGGACTTCTAGTTGGTACTTTTCTTATGCTATAGTAACCCTACGGTTTACTTTCATATAGTATTTCTCACTCTTTAATTGCTTGTGTTTTGGCTGGTATCGCTATACAAACCCTACCCTTTAATTTTCTGATAGGAAAAACAATGTCAGTCAGTAATTTCTCCTCACCTTGTGTACAGGTACTCCGGTTCTCAAGCTATATCCCCTTAAATGTTTACAGACTCTTTCAATATTTTACATTCCCATTTTGAGAGGCATTGTTGCTCTGGGTTTCAAACTTTAGTTCTTCTAAATTTATAGAGTTAATATGTGCCTGTTGTGGCTTCTCTGTATCGATATAATTATAACTTTTCTCCAGTTCAAATGGAGGGTTTTCATCCCCTTTTCTACTATTCATATGTTGTTTATTGGGTTATACAAACTCTGTTTTTGTTATTAAATTCTAAGTTTTGGACTGTGCCATAATTTGGAACTTTACTTGTATGTTAATAGTATCTTACTCGCATTTGACTATAACTGATTTGAGGTTTTGGTGCCTCCTCCTTTGAGGGGCAACGCACAATTTTATATCAATTTATAATGTTATGATTATTGCACACATTTTCTGGGCTTTTCTGTGTAGATGAATACTATTTAGTATATATATACATGCGGTGTTTACATTCTAGTTTTCCGATATTTCCATTTCATTTTCTACAATTATTATTCTTCTTGTCTATTCATTTAGGAAAGTTTCTATGTGCTAGTTAAATTTTATACTCCACAAAGTACTATTTGTGTTTTATTTTATTTCTATAATGATGATATTTAATTCAGTGAATTCAAGTTATTTTTTTACTCTTTCCTTCTATACTAAAAGATTGATAGTTCTACAGTTCAACTTTTGAATTCAGTGTTTTCCTTATTTCCTTTTTCTTTTAATAAATTGTTTTCCCCAGATGTCTGAACCATCTTTAATGAGAGAGGGTTTACTCCTCAACCCTCAGTCTGTGTATTTATCCCTCTTCAAGGTAGACTGTCCTGTCTGGGATTCTACTCTGGATGGACTAACTTTCCCGTCCAAACATTTATTTTACGCTATAATTTCAACTGTCTCTTACATATTATTCAATTTAAACCTTTTAGACTTCCTTTTGCGCCTAGTATGTACTATTTCCTAACTGGAATATTTCATTATTGTACTAAGAAGATTTTTATAGTTAACAATATTCAAATATTCCACCCAAAACTTAAACAGTCCTAACAATTCAAACAGTCATATTAATTCATTCATTAACAGGAATAACTTCAATCTTTAATACTCTACTTCCACAACATACAATAGTATTTTCTAGAAACTATTGTACTATTACAATATAACATAAATCTTGTTTCTAATCCATTCTGGTTTATAATACCTACCTCAGATGAGTAGGGTTGATGGCATTCTCCCAACCATAAGAGAGGCTATTGTGTCCTCTGCTCCCGCCGTGCTCCTCGCTAGAGTAAGATTGTTTAGCAGTTATTCTAGAGGTGGACCTGAAAACCACTGTCCAGTCTCTCCTCCAAATATCAGGTTTTTTTCAGAGTTCCACTAGCTCCTGCCAGCTCTAGACACTCTCACCTTCCAGCCTTCTTGCTGTCTTTTTCCTCTTTGCACGTAATCGCTTTTCCTCTTCAGGGCTTTCCTTTTATTCCCAAAGGAAAGGTAACTGTCAAATAACTGCTTTTAATCTAACCACTCTGGTATCTTGGACACTTTACCATCAATTTATGGAAACCACACCGTAATCAATATTTATTAAAAAAAGTACATTTTTGTTCATAATTTTCTTAACATACTTATTAAGCTTGTTTAACTTAAACAAGTCAAATGTATCAATTAAAATATCATAACAAATTAAATCCAACAACCAAGAACCTAATCCTACCTATATACTAATGTAAGCAGTATTCCAAGTAATACAATTTATAAAATTTTAACCAAGATTGTGATTATTTATTATTTAAATTTTGCTTTTAAATATATGAATAGATATATCTCTTTAGAAAATCCTTTGAAATACTTGGATTTTGCAACTTTTACAACTCAAACTTATAATTCTAAATTTTCTTTACTAAATTTTATACAAAATTGAATGGAAAAAGATACCAAAAAAATGAATCAAAACATCTTACACTACACTTTTAGATTATAAGTATATTGGAATCTAAACATTCTATTTTTATCATTTTTTAGAATTTTCCCATATCAAAAAGTATTTAAGACAATTTACACGACACTTTTGGTTATAAGTGTGATGGAATCTAAGTATTATATGTATATATATATAAGAATTATTCATGTTAAAGGGTATTTAGGACAATTAGCCTATACAGTTTGAGAGAATCAAATTTATAATTTAATAATTTTAGAAAATCAACATTTATAAGTAAAAAAATGTTAAATGTAAAATAAATTAATTTTTATATTCAAACATATAATTTAAACAATCAAACACCATATTACAATCTCATCCAAATCCAAAAATATTTTACTAAATTTGAATAAATAAAAATCATCTTAGTAAATTACACCTAAACTTAACCCCAAAATAAATTTGAAGGAAACTGGATATATGGCTCAACCTGAACTAACCCACATTGAGATATATGGCTCCGGAGGAGCCTATATACACATTTCCTCGTAGCTTATGAGATTGAAAGTGGTTTACGTTTTAAAATTTTCAAAATAAAATATTCAGATTATTAATTTTCTCACAAGTCTTCAATGAGGGAAGAAAGGGTCGATGGAAAGTTTTCCTTAACATTTTGCATGACATTAAAAAAACACTCTAGCATGACATTAAAAAACACACTGGGTTGTAAAAATATTTAGTGATGACGTATTTTTGGAAAAAAATATAAAATTTTAACTTTTAATTATTATATTGATAATAATATGGAAAATTTTGGCTAACTGGTAGAATTAGTTACAAGTATTTTGGACAATTAATTGCTAAATATGAGAAAAGAAACTAATTTTACTAAATATAAATAAATGATACTTTCTTCTATAGAATCACCCAAAAAGAAATGTTAAAAGCTAATATCAACCAATGAGAAGTTGAAAACTTTAAAAAAAAATTGAAAACTAAGAAAAGAAACATGAGAAAGTGAAAAGTTCAGACTAAAATCTTCTTACAACATAGAAATGGGCAGGGTAATTTACTCATAGTTTTGATCGGAAGGAACATGGACTACAGAAACTATCATACCTATCTACGTAGTTTATTCTTCATTATTACCTTTGATTTAATTACAAATATGTTTATTTTTCTTCATTATTGTTGATTTACTTGATCTAAAAATGATAAAAAATATTGTTGAGAAGTTTGATATTAAATTAGTAGTGTATAATGTATTAAATAAATATTTTTATTATACCAGTTTACCAATATATTATTATTATTTATTTATTTAATTTATATAAAAAAAAAAAAAAAAAAAAATTGTTCACTTATTTGACATTAAGTTAGTAGAGTTTAATGTACTAAATAAGTATTTCTAATCCTAGAATATTTATTTGTTGAAATAGAAAAATAGAAGAAACAAGAAGTTTCAAGAAAACAATGATAGACCAAAGCATTAAAGATAATATAAAAGTAATTTTAAGAAAAGAAAAAATAATCTTCTCTGCATTTTATTCTATCGTCTTATTGCTGTAAATCGGTTTATTTTTGGATTTATGAAATTTCATATGTAAAGAAAAATTGGAAAATAAATTATAATTGAAAATTATTTATTTTTTTATAAATAAAATAAACAAATATCTATAAGATTAACTAAATTACTTACTATGGTTTCTTTTCTGATATATTTATATTTTAATAATAAATACATATTATTAGTGATTATTAAGTTTTAAAAAGAAAAAAAAGACAGCAACATGTACAAAGTTATAACTTTCGATATCTTTTTTTTAAATGTGAAAATTTATACCTGAAACAATATGTATAAAGTAAGACATCCGATTAAAGTGTTACCAACCATGGAAATTAGGCATAATATCAGCATTCATTTTTTTTCCTATTACATATAATTTGAACACAAATGAATTAGGTTTATTTATAATTTTTCATATATAAATCAACACATTTGTTTATTTGATAAAAATAAATGTTCTTTCTCACAATATCTATCATATATTTATATTGAAATAAAATTGATTTAAACATAATAAAATGTCAAATAAGCTTTTTGGTGAAATAAAAGTAACATAATGAATGGTATTCAAATTCATTTTATAGCTTATCTAATAAAAGAAGGAAAAGGAATTAATAAACTATTATTCAAATACAAATGTATAGCATTGATTTTTTATTTATCTATTTGATATAAAAATAATTGAATTTATGATATTGTAAAATTATGAATAGATTGATTGGTAAGAATGGTTATAATATCTCTTTCTTTGGTTCAATTCTTTGATAGAGACATAATTATCACAAATAAAGTTGAAAAATATTTTGTTAAGAAAAAAATTATATGAACAAGTGTTATGTGAAATGAGTTATAATTTTAGACATGTGGTATTGGTAAACTATAGTATTGACTCATGGTATTGTAACAAAACCTATTTATAAACTTAAAATCTCCATAGTGAAAGATGTGTAAGTGGTTTAATACTTATCAATTATTTATTTGATATGGATATCTTAATTTTATGACTATATATATATAAAGAAAAATTAAAAAATGAATATGTCACTTTTCATTTAAATATATTTCATCCTAACATGTTAAACATGAAAAACAAGTGAAATTATAAGAGCCTATGTTGTGATAACAAGATGACCATAAATAAAATAGAAGCACAACTTAAGACACTTAATAGAAAGTTGATTAAGTGCTACAGAGATCCAAAGATTATTATGGTTCCATACCCTATGGCCTGAGGTCATGGAGTATGGTCGTGGAGTAAGAGTGCATAATTGCAATTTATGCTTTGCATTAAATGCATCTTTGCCTTTGGTAACCAATATTTACAAGTCTATCGAGCCATAAATACCTTGAGCAATATATGCCCACAACTTTGCATTAAATGCCTCTTTGCCTTAGGTAACCAATATTTACAAGTCTATCGAGCCATAAATATCTTAAGCAGTGTATGTCTACGATTGGATTGAAACATGTACAATATCTAGGGATGGGCATATACTGCCTCGCGTATTAATCTCCCCATAGCCTGGTAACTAAGCTTTTCTGGATTGAAACATGTACAATATCTAGGGATGGGCATATACTGCCCCGCGTATTAATCTCCCCATAGCCTGGTAACTAAGCTTTTCCTTTTCCTTTGAGTTTGAGCAGCCTCGTAAATAAGCTTTGCCTATGCCTTCGAGTTTGAGTAGTAATATGGGAGTACACGTTTCTAGCTTGGAATTAAACGTCCATCTGCCACCTTTTCGTGATGGAATTAACCTTTGTTTAAGGAATTGTATTTGAATTTACTTGGATTAACTTGGCATTACATTCAGTCTTGATGTTCACCGAGCTATTTTTTTCACACTATTTTTGTAAAATTATTAGAGCACAAATACAAATTTAGCTAAAGAATAATTGCACAAAATTGCAAGAATTGAAAAAGAAAAAAGAGAATTGAGAATCAATTTGATTCATCAATATTAGGTTGAGAATCAATATATAAAACAACTAAGTTAAGCTTAGTTGTAAATGCAATAACTATGGATAATTAGAGCTAACTGAAGGTAAGTGTGCTTTATGTTCTGTTAATGTGCACATGCACCACATGCAAGCACTAGAGTTAACTAACTAAAGCCAAGTGCACACCACATGTAAGCACTCGAGTTAACTAGCTAAGGACAAGTGTACATGACATGCAAACACTCCAGTTGAACTAAAGCTAATTAAGGCTAACTATGTGCATGTACACCGACACCCCCCCTTAAGCATAACTTAGGTGAGCGTAATGAAAAATGAATGAGTCCCAGAAACACAGTCATTTTAGGTACCCATATACAATGCATGAAAAGAGGAAAGAGGGAAAACCCAGTGGGAAGAAAAACCCCCCTCAAAATATAATGCAAAAAGTAGAGAAAATAAAATTGCTTGGCAGTCATGTCCTTCACCCTTAGAAAATCTCACATAAATCAAAACTTCTACTCAGTGAAAATCTTGGTGAATATATCAACAGTCTACTCGAAACTTGGACAATACTGGAGATCGATGATCCCATCATGGATCTAGAGGAATAAGCTTCATTTTTGGATGTAGATGTATCAACTCCCATTTTTGGATCAACGATTGAATTTCCTTATACATGGTTGCATGCCAATATGGATTCCCTGCAACTTCTTCATGCGTTTGACGATCAGATTCATGTACCTTGTATGCATGCATGGGAATAGTTGTCTCTAAGGATGCATAAAAGTGCATGTGTGGCTTTAGAGATGCCTTTGTGGATGCATACATGCACATACATGGTGTTATAAATTCCTCCTTAGATGCATGCATGGGCATGCATGACTGTACGACTGAGAATGCATGTGGGGCATCACTAAATTGAGACCTCATTAGATCTGCATCATCAACATCATCAATAGTAGAGGAATTAAAGTCCTCTTCCATGTTTTTGAAATTAGTGTCTTCATCACTAGCAAAGGAACATATTTCCTCATGTGCGATGTCTTCATTATCGGACAGTATAAAATTCTCATCTGCAACAGGTTCATTAACAATAGAAGAAACATAGTCTTCTTGTTCAACACTGTCTTAAGAATATTTTTCCACATTATTGGAGTCTCCACCAATTTCATGATTGCTATAATAACTCGATCTCTTTGCCTCCAAATGGTGTTCTTCTAGATCATTTTCATCACCATATTATCCTTTCAATGTAGTCCAAATTTCATGTGGTGATTCAATATTTCTGATCTCATAAAGAATATCACAAGACACAGATAGACACAATCTTCCATAAGCCATGTGAAATCTATTAAGCTAATCTGACTTCTCAATTCCCATGACTATTTAGTATAAACCTTTGTTCCTAATATGAAGCAAAAGCATTGGCTTCCATTCATAGTAATTATATGGAGTCATAATAGTAGAAGTTGGGAATTCCATTCTTTCACTTTGTGGTTGTAGAAACAATTGTGACAATTCTTTAATATTTTGATCTGCAAATCATATCTCCAGATAACTTCCAATTCTTTGATCTTTAAACCTGCCAAATATTGTTCATGCACCTTCTCCAAACCCCTGTAGGTCTGATACCATGTAAAATTATTAGAGCACAAATACAGATCTAGCTAAAGAATAATTGCACAAACTTGTGAGAATTGAAAAAGGAAAATTGGAATTGAGAATTTGATTCATCAATATTAGGTTGATAATCAATATATAAAGAAACAAAGTTAAGCTTAGTTGTACATGAAAAAACTATGGATAATTAAAGCTAACTGAAGCTAAGTGTGTTTTATATTTTGTTAATGTACACATGCACCAAATGCAAGCACTAGAGTTAACTAACTAAAGCCAAATGCATACCACATGTAAGTACTCGAGTTAACTAGGTAAAGACAAATGCACATCACATGCAAACACTAGAGTTGAACTAAAGCTAATTAAAGCTAACTATATACATGTACACCAACAATTTTTTTAGCCCTTACGCATTTGAAGGTGTTTTGTCTTTCTTGATGGCCTCTAATGAAATTGCTCTTGAAAATTTGGCTTACCCTTTCATTAAGGAAGTTCAAGTCACTAAGGTGCCTGTTCAACTTTTAGGTTTTTCTTTTATTTGTTTTCTTTCTTGTTGGCTCTGATTCCGTGGGCATGGATTGGGCCATTTTATGTATTAGGTAATTTGAGATATTAAAATGGATTTTTTGATTGTTTGCATATGCGTGCATTTTATGGGTTCTGGATTGCAATGGAAAGTGTTGATTCATGTGTTCATCATGTTCTTGATTTGTTGCCATTCCATAACTCAAATTTTTAATTGTGTTTTCTTTTTTGATATAGCAAGCGTTAGTGGAGTTTTGTTTGGTCCATCAGTAAAATCATGTATTGTGCAATAAAGGGCCTCCATGGAAATTAAAATGATTTTGTCGAGACCTATCTTTAAAAAAATCACAAATCGGCTTTACTTGGTTGAAAAGCACAACACAATTGTTCAATGGAAAACCCTGTGTCGAACGGTCCAGTACAAAGAAAGTGGGCCCTGGGGACGAGATACAGTTTAGAAAACGTTGTGAATATCAGTTTTACCAAATCTAACCCAAGGTTACTTCTCTCTGTTTACTTCGTCAATTCTTCCTGTTTTTTTATCGAGTTGTGTTAGATGCCTACTTACGATTTTACCTTCACCAAATTATTTATAAAATTTACTTTAGAATAGACAAAGGTTATTTCCATTTCTTCAAATATCAATACCTCACTATTCAAATCTTCCAACTCAAATTTGAGTGAGGGCCATTGTAACCACCCTCTTAGCCATTAACAAATGGTTAAGTTTTTGTTAATTATAAACTAATTAAGACTGATGTTATTTGGTTCTAATTGGAATATTGGGATAAAAGGAATTTTGATATTTAATAAAAGAAAGGATTTTATTGTGGAATTGGTTTCTGAATAAAAACTGATGGTAAAAGTAAATCAAGATTCTGAAGGCAGTTGAACAGAAAAGCAGTTCCACAGCTAACCAAGAAAACCCTGGGGAATAAGTAAAGGATTCCAAGGAGGGTTAGGGGTTCTGTGGAGAAGATAATACAGTCATAGAGGAAGGGTTTCTCCTCTAGGAATAAGACTGTGGCTGGAGTCGGAGAACTGGACTGGATTGTCCCGAGTACTCCTCCAGAATATACTGCTGACAGAGCTGGGGAAAGTGGACCGGAATGTCCTAGTTTTTCCTCCTACGGAACTCTGCGTTCAACAGGAAGCCAGGACTTGAAGCTAGGGGGGAACTGAGGGACGTAATAGCCCTGGTTCATGGTTGGGAGGAAAAGCACACCATCAGATGATTGGATCACAGATGAGTAAAAGTTTATGAAGCATTTTAATAGGTTTAAAATTAAGTTAATACTGTGCATGTTTTTTTTGGAAAGTAAACTATGTTAAGAATTAATAAGTTACTGAATAGTATAACAGTATTATTTAAAGTTAATATGCTCAAGAAAATACAGTACAGTAGCAGAGGAAGAATCTGGAGTTTGCTTGATAGTAAATCCAGTTTTACTGATTAGTATAATAGTATCCTTTTACAGTTAATATGATTTAGGAAAAAGAATACATTACAGTAGCAGAGGAAAAGTCTGGAACTTGCTTGATAGTAAGTCCTGTTTTATACTATGATATCCTAAAGTAGTTGGTTCTGGAAACGATGATTCCAATAGCAGTAAGCTGGAAACTGAAATTTCAAGCAACGAAGAGAAAACAAGTGCAGTAACTCTAGCATACAAGACTACAGAAATGTTAATGTCGTAAACAGAAGAACCCTGATTAAATTGCTAGAAGATAAACAACACCGGAATAAGTTAAAACTTCCTCAGAATGGCGGAACACCTTGTCAGCTAACTGTCGAGATTGAAACCCTCTGGAAATTTAGTAGGAAATAATTAAGAAAAACACAGGCAAGAAGATAGTAACAGAAACCAGTAGATAATCATACGATATTTACGAGTTGAGAAAAATAGTCGCAGTATAACAATGTAGCTAAGATAAATATGGTGCACGGGAAAACAGCCCGACGATGTTCTGAAAACAAATTATACATATCAATAATTTAAACAGATTGAAATCGACCATGGAACCTATTGGTCCAACAGCAGCGCCGTAACCATTAACCAAATCCCAAACAAGTTCGGAACCTTCCGGCCTAACCCAAATTAGTATTACGCCGACGGTGAGGCACAAGGCCACAGGTTCGAAACCTGGGCAAAACAAAAGAAAACCAAGATAGGTATCATGAACTTACACCAGAACCCTCAGGGTTAATACTGAAACCGTGCGCTGGGGGTAAGTACCTGTGGAACGGCTGCCATGGCCAGGAGAGGGTTTGAGCCGACAAGTTCCCGTGGACAACCGAGTTCCTCCGAAGGGCATGGCGCAACCGAAGAGGGTACCTGTCAACAAGAATTCATCATGCGGAGGTAAATACCAAACCCTGTTGCAGACGCACAGATAAAAATAAACACAACAGAAAACTGAACCAAAACCGTCATACCTGTAGCCAGCATGGTGAAAACCGTTCATGATAAACCGGAACCCCAAAATCAGTATTGACAGTGCACTGCCGCAGGAAGCGAAATCAAACGATGCCAGGGTTAGAAGATGGGTTAAATCGTGGTATTAATCTCTTTCAGATCTGAACGAAACAAAAAGAAATCTAAGTTCAAACCTGTGAGAGAAATTTGAGCTTGTACCTGAGGGTTAAAACATTTTTTTTTCTTCCGGACGCAAGACCGAGAGGGTTAAACCACGCAGTGACAGTAAACAGAAAAGCCTGAAGAAAATCAGCAGGAAACCTCCTCTCCAGACTCTCGCCGGAGCGTAACAATGAACAAGGAAAGCAGTTACAAACCCCAAGTCATCAAAACCCTAAAGGATCTCCACCGTATGATCATCGAGAAAATCGACGGTGCGATGTGGGACACTTGTCAAGTAGCGGCAGTGGGCCAGTGACCGGATAAATGAACTTAATGAATCTCGTATATCAAAGTTAGAATAAGGGTAGAGTTGCTGTACGTGAACAAAAACCAAATCACATGAAAACCAGACCATCGACCAATCAAGCTTAGCGTAAGTACATTACTAGGGTAAGTAATTCCATGTGTAAATAGTTAACTCGGCCTTGCCGCCAATTAACAACAGTTCTACGGAACACATATTTAAACTCTGCCATAATATCACTGTACCGCATTGTAGATTGGTGTATATAATAACCCTATCCATATTCCAACCATTTAATTATTGTCATGATTATACAGGATTCGATATGGTAAGTAAATTTTTTTTATTACTGTGGTAAGTCTATGTGTTTGATTGTTACAAGTGGTATCGGAGCCTGTTACAAGGCTGGGACCCTATTGGGTCAACTAACGTTCAAACTGTGTGTTAATTCTACACAGTCCAACAAGTAATGGAAAGACAAGTGAGACGGACCCCTTCACAACAGTCACAACGAAATGCTGGGGACATGCAGCCTCCGCTAGGGGGCAACCCTGAGATGTGGGTTCAGTTGGGGATAGAACAGCACCAGCGGTCAAACCGGCTGATGGAAGAACAACAACAACAGACCCGCATCTTATTGCATACAATACAACAGTTGCAGGAGGAGATGGAGAGGGTACGACAGGAGAACGCCAGAATGATGCAGGAACAGGAAAGAATCTTAAAAAGCCTGTCTGATAAACAAAACCACAGGAATGAAAATCCCAGTGCTGATAGAGAACATCAAGAGGGGAATGAACAACAAACTGAAGAGCAAGATGTGAGTCAAAAAGAAAAAAGTCCGTCCCAGCGCAATACCTTGAACAGAAACCTTAATGAAGCAGAATCTGAAAATGGTACAGAACGGAAAGCAGGAAAAAGACAGAAGGTGGAATTACATGGAGAATTTATAAAGATTAAACCACCCACCTTCGATGGAGAAAAAGAAGAGGTAGCTGAAGCCTGGTTGATAAATATGAACAAGTACTTCCAAGTGTATGATTATGATAGTGGTCTCAAGGCACGATTGGCAATTTATCAGCTAAAGGACAAAGCCACCCTATGGTGGGAAGAAGTGAAAAACGTGAAGGGAATAGAAGATCAAGACGTAACATGGGATAAGTTCCAACAGTATTTTAAGGACAAATATTTGACGGAGCGATTCTACGATGAAAAAGCTCGGGAATTTCATGACTTAAGGCTAGGCCAGATGACTATAGACGAGTTCATCACCAAGTTTACTTCGTTACTGCGTTATGTACCGTATCTAAGAGATGAAAAGGCCAAGGTTCAGAGATTTCTGAGTAGTCTACCCACCTACATGAAGGAGCGTATTGAATTTGTCAATCCTAGAACGATGGATGAAGCTATCAGAAAGGCAAGGCTGTGCTACCAGCAAGCAAAAAAATAAGGTAGATCAAGGAAAAGGATGGCCAGCAAAGAAGGAAAATAGGAACAGTGCTGGATTCAAAAAGGGCAAAACCAGTAACTTCAGGAATTCAGTCAAGAATTCAATTAATAAGCAATTCAGCAGAAACCATCAAAGGATTAGATGGCCAGGTGAAGATAAAACTGTGGAAGCTTCAAATAGACCAGAGCAAACTCCAAACCAGCGACCACCACTGCAATGTTGGGGCTGTGGGGCAGCGCATTACTACCGGGATTGCCCACAACGTGGAAAAGCTGAAACAGTGAATAATTTGCAGGAAGCCTCTACGGTGGGGGACGTTGCCAGAAGCATACCAAGGATTCACGCGGCATTGGAGGATCGGCAGGCTGATTTCCAACCCACCATGATAGAACTGGAAGGTAAATTGTTTTCTCAAACTGTTTCTATTTTAGTGGACCCGGGCGCAAGTCTGAGTTATATAAGTCCTAAACTTGTTGAAATCTGTAAACTACCAAGTCAGAAGTTTAAGAAGAGCTGGTTGGTTCAGTTAGCTACAGGAGCTAAAAGAAAGGTTAGTGCTAAAATAACAAATTGTGCTCTGCAAGTCGGTGGACAGCAGTTGACAGTGGATTTGAATATTCTGCCCTTGGGTTCTTATGATGTGCTGCTGGGAATGGATTGGCTGGAAAAGCACTGGACACTCCTAGATTGTAAGGAAAAGAAAATTTATTACAGAGATCAGGAGGGAAATCGCCAAGAGATTCAGGGCATAAGGAAGCCTATACAACTACGTCCAATTACAGCTTCTCAAATGGGAAAATGTATTAGGAAGGGATGCCAACTGTATGCCATACAAGTTGGACTATCAGGGGCTACGGGTAAGACTGCTCTGCTGGAAAACATACCTGTGATACAGGAATTTAAGGATGTGTTTCTGGAAGAGATTCCCGGATTACCACCAAAAAGAGAGGTTGATTTTACAATAGAGCTGCTACCAGGAGCTTCACCAGTATCCCGGACTCCCTACCGAATGAGTGTACCGGAGTTGACAGAATTAAAAATGCAGCTCCAAGAATTACTGGATAAGGGGTATATACGACCCAGTGTATCTCCTTGGGGGGCACCAGTACTGTTTGTTAAAAAGAAGGATGGAACCATGCGCATGTGCATGGATTACAGGCAGCTGAATAAGCTGACTGTTAAGAACAGGTATCCTCTACCCCGTATAGATGACCTGTTCGATCAGGTAAAGGTAGCTACTGTGTTCTCGAAGATTGATTTGCGGTCTGGCTATCATCAGATTAGAATTAAGGATGAGGATATACACAAAACTGCCTTCCGCACAAGGTACGGCCACTATGAATTCGTGGTATTGCCTTTCGGTTTAACTAATGCTCCAGCCACTTTCATGAGACTGATGCATAGTGTTTTCCATCCTTACCTGGACAATTTCGTGTTAATCTTCATTGATGATATACTGATTTATTCCAAGAATGCAGAGGAACACCGGAAGCATTTGCGCATGGTGCTAGAGTTATTAAGGAAGCACCAGCTATATGCAAAATTCAGTAAATGCGACTTCTTCAAAGAAGAAATACAGTATCTTGGACATGTGATATCTAAGGAAGGTATAGCGGTGGACCCGGAGAAAATCAAGACCATAATGGAGTGGAAGGTGCCACAAAACGTAGCAGACATACGATCGTTTATGGGTCTCGTTGGGTACTACCGGCGATTTATAAAAGGGTTTTCCAAGATAGCTTTTCCCATTACTTCCTTACAGAGGAAAGGAAAGATTTTTAAATGGACAAAGGAATGTCAGGACAGTTTTGAAAGGTTGAAGCAGTTACTGACAACTGCACCTGTATTGAGTGTGGCAGACCCGGATAAGGAGTTTGAGGTTTGTACAGATGCCTGCAAGGAGGGAGTGGGAGCTGTACTATCACGAGAGGGAAAGGTGATAGCGTATGAATCTCGCAAGCTGAAGGATTATGAGCAGAAATACTCAGCTTACGATTTGGAGCTGACAGCGGTGGTGCACGCTCTCCGAGTATGGAGACACTATCTACTTGGAAAGAGATTTGTATTAAGGACTGACCATAGTAGTCTAACCAACTATTTCAAACAAGCTGATTTAAATTCTCGACAAGTGAGATGGAATGCTTTTTTGAGCGAGTTTGATATCGATCTGCAACATGTAAAAGGAAAAGAGAACCGGGTTGCGGATGCATTGAGCAGAAGAGTGCACATCATTTGTGAGTTGTATGTTAATCAAATTGAAACCAGATTTCTGGATCAAATCAGAATGGAGGCTGACAAGGATCCTGAGTATAAGTACCTGTGGCAGCAAACGCAAGCACTTGAAGGCCAAGGTGAGCATGGGGATTATGAGATTAACCAAGATGGGTTGCTGGTTTTCAAGAGGAGGATAGTTATTCCAAACAGGGTGGAATTAAAAACCATGATACTAGATGAATAGTACAGAAGCAATTATGCTGGACACCCTGGATATCAAAAGATGCTGACTGCTATTCGAAAGGATTACTGTTGGTCCGGTATGAGAAAGGATATAGCGAATTATCTGAATAAGTGTTTAGAGTGCCAGCAAGTGAAGGTGGAGCATAGGCATCCTGCTGGATTGTTGCAGCCCATACCCATCCCTGAATGGAAATGGGAGGTAATCTCATTAGATTTCATTACGGGACTACCGAAAACAAAACGAGGTAATGACTCCATAATGGTAGTTGTGGATCGACTAAGTAAGTCGGCACATTTTATACCTGTCCACTCTACTTTTAAAATAGTACAGATAGCGGATTTGTTTATGCGTGAAATCTTCAGATTGCACGGCATCCCTAAGACTGTTATCTCAGATAGAGATGTAAAATTTACATCAGCTTTCTGGAAGACTCTGTTTTCAGGATTGGGAACGCAAGTACATTTTAGTACAGCTTATCACCCGCAAACAGATGGTCAAACAGAGCGAGTAAATCAGGTACTGGAGGACATGCTGCGAATGTATGTCATGCAGCAACCAGTTAAGTGGGAGGAGTATCTTCATTTGATAGAGTTTGCCTATAACAATGGATACCAAGAATCATTAAAGATGAGCCCGTTCGAGGCACTATATGGGCGACAATGTAGAACTCCCGTCAATTGGAGCAGTCCCGAGAATAGACTCATGCTGGGACCAGACATGTTAGCAGAGATGGAGGCAGAAGTGAGGAAAATTCGTCAGAACTTGAAAGCCGCACAGGACAGGCAGAAAGTGTACGCGGATAAAAGGAGATCATATCGTGAATATGAGATCGGGGATCATGTTTATGTCCGGATTAAACCAAAGAAAAGCACTTTGAGATGGGCGTCTTGTGCAAAGTTAGCACCTCGATTCTGCGGTCCTTTCCAGATACTGGAGAGAATAGGACCGGTAGCATACCGTTTGGCTCTACCTAGTCACATTTGGGTGCATAATGTTTTTCATGTATCATTACTAAAGCGATATGTTCATGATCCAAGACACATAATACATTGGCAGAACATACAGGTAGTAGGCGAACCTGGTTATTAATGTTTTTATAATATTAAAGACTCATTGAAGTAACATAGGTTTGCTTTGTGCAGGTAGAACCAAACGGGGAATTTCTGGTCGAACCACACAGTATAATCGACCGGAGGGAGGTCATGCTCCGGAGACGAGTCATCGCCCAGGTTAAAGTGCAATGGAAGCACTTTGGACCCGAGGAAGCTACCTGGGAAGACGAGAGCT
The DNA here is from genome assembly GCA_034641835.2 of Pinus albicaulis. Classification (NCBI taxonomy): domain Eukaryota; kingdom Viridiplantae; phylum Streptophyta; class Pinopsida; order Pinales; family Pinaceae; genus Pinus; species Pinus albicaulis. The sequence goes on along the minus strand of CM076579.1, from coordinate 690,828,403 downwards.
TTGTTCGGGAAGCTTATCCTGAGCTGTTTGCAGGACTAGAGTGATAACACCGAGGACGGTGTTCTCTTCAAGAGGGGGAAAACTGTAACCACCCTCTTAGCCATTAACAAATGGTTAAGTTTTTGTTAATTATAAACTAATTAAGACTGTTGTTATTTGGTTCTAATTGGAATATTGGGATAAAAGGAATTTTGATATTTAATAAAAGAAAGGATTTTATTGTGGAATTGGTTTCTGAATAAAAACTGATGGTAAAAGTAAATCAAGATTCTGAAGGCATTTGAACAGAAAAGCAGTTCCACAGCTAACCAAGAAAACCCTGGGGAATAAGTAAAGGATTCCAAGGAGGGTTAGGGGGTCTGTGGAGAAGATAATACAGTCATAGAGGAAGGGTTTCTCCTCTAGGAATAAGACTGTGGCTGGAGTCGGAGAACTGGACCGGATTGTCCCGAGTACTCCTCCAGAATATACTGCTGACAGAGCTGGGGAAAGTGGACCGGAATGTCCTAGTTTTTCCTCCTACGGAACTCTGCGTTCAACAGGAAGCCAGGACTTGAAGCTAGGGGGGAACTGAGGGACGTAATAGCCCTGTTTCATGGTTGGGAGGAAAAGCACACCATCAGACGATTGGATCATAGAAGAGTAAAAGTTTCTGAAGCATTTTAATAGGTTTAAAATTAAGTTATTACTGTGCATGTTGTTTTTGGAAAGTAAACTATGTTAAGAATTAATAAGTTACTAAATAGTATAACAGTATTCTTTAAAGTTAATATGCTCAAGAAAATACAGTACAGTAGCAGAGGAAGAATCTGGAGTTTGCTTGATAGTAAATCCAGTTTTATTGATTAGTATAATAGTATCCTTTTACAGTTAATATGCTTTAGGAAAAAGAATACATTACAGTAGCAGAGGAAAAGTCTGGAACTTGCTTGATAGTAAGTCCTGTTTTATACTATGATATCCTAAAGTAGTTGGTTCTGGAAACGATGATTCCAATAGCAGTAAGCTGGAAACTGAAATTTCAAGCAACGAAGAGAAAACAAGTGCAGTAACTCTAGCATACAAGACTACAGAAATGTTAATGCCGTAAACAGAAGAACCCTGATTAAATTGCTAGAAGATAAACAACACCGGAATAAGTTAAAACTTCCTCAGAATGGCAGAACACCTTGTCAGCTAACTGTCGAGATTGAAACCCTCTAGAAATTTAGTAGGAAATAATTAAGCAAAACACAGGCAAGAAGATAGTAACAGAAACCAGTAGATAATCATACAATATTTACGAGTTGAGCAATTATGAGCAAATAGTAAATGACAACAACAATATTCAGATATAAATATATTTGTGACTCAACGACGATATTACGAAAACAAATTATACATATGTATTATGATTAATCGACCATGGAACCTATTGGTCCAACGGCAGCGCCGTAACCATTAACCGAATCTTAAACAAGTTCAGAACCCTCCAGCCTAACCCAAAACAGTATTACGCCGACGGTGAGGCACAAGGCCACAGGTTCGAAACCTGGGCAAAACAAAAGAAAACCAAGATAGGTATCATGATCTTACACCAGAACCCTCAGGGTTAATACTGAAACCGTGCGCTGGGGGTAAATACCTGTGGAACGGCTGCCATGGCCAGGAGAGGGTTTGAGCCGACAGGTTCCCGTGGACAATCGCGTTTCCTCCGAAGGGTATGGCGCAATAGAAGAGGATACCTGTCAGCAAGAATTCATCATGCGGAAGTAAATACCAACCCTGTTAGGCAGTCTGCACTTATGGCCCAGACCAAAGCGCGTCATACATGGCAGCATGGTGAAAACAGTTCATGATAAACTGAATACATTTGGTATAGGCAGATTTTATAGTGTATTACATGCAAGCACGTCACTTCAAATTTTATTACAGAGTTAGAAAGACTATTAATTATTAATCTTCAGACCAAGCAGGCAAAAAAGAAATCTAAGTTCAAACACAGCAGAAAATTTGAGCTTGTACACGAGGAGTTAAAACATTTTTTCTTCGGACGCAAGGCCAGAAGTTCCTTAAACTGCAGTGTGGTAGCAGCGCTTGGCATCAGTGAGGAAACCTCCTCTCCGGACTCTCGCGGAGCATAACAATGAACAAGAGACGATTTACAAACCCAAAGTCATCAAAACCCTAAAGGATCTCCACCGTATGATCATCGAGAAAATCGACGGTGCGAAGTGGGACACTTGTCAAGTAGCGGCAGTGGGCCAGTGACCGGATGAATGAACATAATGAATCTCGCATATCAAATTTAGTATAAGGGTAGAGTTGCAGTGCGTGAACAAAAACCAAATCACATGAAAACCCGGACCATCGACCAATCGAAGCAGCGGTACATTACTAGGGTAAGTAATTCCATGTGTAAATAGTTAACTCGGCCTTGCCGCCAATTAACAACAGTTCTACGGAACACATATTTAAACTCTGCCATAATATCACTGTACCGCATTGTAGATCGGTGTATATAATAACCCTATCCATATTCCAACCATTTAATTATTGTCATGATTATACAGGATTCGATATGGTAAGTAAATTTTTTTTATTACTGTGGTAAGTCTATGTGTTTGATTGTTACAGCCACATATTTAAAATTCACGATTAAGAATCAGCACACTAACTGGCTCATTTGTGAGATCAAAACTTTAAAGTTCAGGGTTAAGAATTAGCAAACTAACTTACTCATAGCATTTCTGTAAATCAAAGTTTGGCTTTCAAAATGTTTAGGCTCTGGATCATTTTCTGTATTTTTTACACAATACATAATGTGTTACTACAAAATATTTTGATAAAAAAAAGAAAATTGATACAATTGTGTTGTATTTTAAAAATTATGTGAATTCGATTTGTTTTCAAGGTGATTTTAGTTTGGGAGTTGTCTTTAGTGAGACTTTTTGGAGTTTCTAGTGTCTGATGAAATTTTTTGAAGTGAAATCTTGATTTTTGTTATTTAAACTCTTATTTTGATTGTATATGGATTCAACACCCTAACAAACCTTTACAGCACTTTAATTGTGCAAAATTACCCATCAAATTTCTGTTTTCAATGAATTCCTACCAAATTTTAGAGAAATTAAACCAAAAAAATCCACTAGACAATCCATTCAAAAAATTACACTAAAAACAACTCATTTAAATTGTGCACATGGTTTGAAATAATCAATTAATTATGTTGATAATGATTTAGTTTTTATTTCTAAAAAATAAAGATTTGAATCTTTTCTCCTTCGCTGTATGCTTTCTAGTAGTTCTGGTGATAATTGGTGTTGGATTCATAAATAGACCAGCAGGTAGAGAAACAGGATTGGCTCCACTTGCCAGAGAAAACAACTTTATATACACAACATTCCAACTTGCAAACTCGAGGTTAGTGAGCTTAATTTCTTTGAACTTTTTTTTTAAATTCATAAAATATGTTTTATACTTGTATATCTAAAAATGATTTTATTTTATTCACTATATGTATATTTATTTTATTTTATTTATCTCATATAAAAGAATTCATTATATGTATATTTGTTTTATTTTATTTAATTAATATTTTTTTAATTAAATAATTATTGAATTAAAATATTTAATTCATATTGTTAGAATCTCCTATTTTAACCTATAACCTATTCAAAATGGTTGTCTGTTTATATATATATATACACTTACTTACTGTTTTTTAAATTAAAAATAATGGTTTCTAGAATAATACGCATATTATTTAAGTATATTATAGTTGATATATATAAACTAGTAAACCTATAAAATCTATATTTTGTGTAAATAAAATGTTTTTTCTTAATTTTAATTAAATATATTAGAAAATAAAAACTTTTCAGTTTTCTAAAAAATTATTATAGCATTTGTTGTTTTTGTCTTTTTCTCACATTCTTTCAAACATAGACAAATACATACAACAAGATTCAATATCAAGATTAGCTTTGTAACAATTACCTGTTTTTGGCAGTTGATATATATCACTTGGCATGTCTTTATTCATTCACAAATTTAAAATACAGATAAACCAAATAGCCCATTTAACTTTTTATAGAGTAGTTTTAGATTTAAAATATTTTTAGAATTTTAGAAAACAATAACAATTTAGCAATTATAAAATGAAATATGTGGTTCTTTAATATTCTAAATTTGTAACTTTCTTCAAATTTATAGTAATGTTTCTTCCATTTTTTTTATATAATCTTTTTATTGAATATATATCACTTATTTTTATCTCTATAAGAAAAACAAAATTTTCTAATGTTTTTTCTTAATATTTTACAGGTCATTTTCACTTACACAATACAATGAAATTTTTAGTAACTATAAAACAAAGTGTGTGCTTCCATATATATAGATTGAAATATCAAGCATAAAATAAGACAAAAAAAAATAAAAAATATTGAAATTTTTTATGTGGTTGTTATTGTTAGCTTTTTTTAATGTTTCTAGTAAATATTAATTTAAGTTAAATATTATATAAATATCCATTTGAATACAATCTTATTATTAAATAACTTATATTGTATTGATTTGTAAATTAATTTAAAAAAATGTTAATTAGTATTTTCTTGTGATTTTAATACTCAACCTAATTCTTTGTAATTTAAAATATAGTTTTTGTGATAAATTTCAATTAAAATGAATCTAGAGCCTATTTGTACTTATATATTCTTTACATATTTTAATATTAGAAATTTTGTATGCTACTTTCTTTTGACATATTATCTTATTGTTCAAAGTGTGACAAAAATGTGTACACCTTTCTCAATACTTATACCCTTTTGAATATGAATTGCAAACTTGTTGCTTGCTTAGATTGTATTTGATCTATGTCTACTAGTGCATTGATATTTAATCGCTATGTGCTTAATATAAAATTATTTCATTATATTACTTTCATTTGTTTAATTGTATTATTGTATTTTGTCTCTTTTTGATAAAATGTAGATGATGTTATATTCAAATTGCCTTATAGCTTGTTCTTCATCTTCTTTGTCCTAGAACTAGGTGCTTGTGCTTGACTAGGTGGTAAAAAAAAAATAGAAAAAAAGAGACTTATACATGTACGGAAAATTCCACATTGTTCTCCAATGGTAGTAAGTAATACACTATTTAGCATATTCCGCCCTTTTTCCAATCTAAATAAATCTTGCATTTGACACTCTCCCATATTTTCCCATTGGACCACATGGCAATGAAAAATGTTTTTGCATTAAATGGGTCAAATTTGAAAGAAATCAATCACAAGTTATCTAGATTCAACTTATATAGACTACAACATTTCTTTATTATCCAGAGGGTTGCTTGTTATATTCTTTTGTTGTTGTTCTTCACTTCTGCTATACCTCAATTGAAATTTGAGAAGGAATTGTTAATCACTTCAACCATTGCTTGAGTTTTCAACATGATGTTTCTTTGTAATCATTTTATACTGAACTAACTCTTGAGTAACTTGAAGACCTGCACCATGCTAGTGAGGTTCATACATATTTGCAAGGATTTTCTACACCTTCTTCTCTTTCTACTTCTACAATTAGCTTATGAGGAGATGCTTTTTGAATAACATGGTTCTCTAATTTGTTGTCAGTTCTAGAGAATGTTTGGCTATTTACAAATGGGAAACACTATCTTCGGTTGATGGATATTAGTATAATATTTTATTGCACAACCAAAATCCTATGTGTGTCCATTTTGAGCCACTCTTGTTGCACCACACAATGGAAATCACATCTCTGATCCCTAGATCGATAGCTCCATGCCAATGTTTCTCTAGACAATATGAAATGTTCTCAATTGGAAAAATCCTGATGCAACAAGGGTTCTTGATCTATGGCCATATTGTCAATGAGTACCATGTAGTTCTCAATAGGAATTTTCCTTCATTTGCATCGTCTCTACACATTCGACAAAATCTGACATTGCTTTATGTTGTAGAGTTGACACCTTTGGAAGAAATATTGGTGGCACCAAGGATGACCTTTGAAAAAATAAGGCTACTTGGGTATAAAAGATCATATATTAGGTTAACGAGCAAAAATATAAATGTTCCTACCAATTTAGACAAAGTTCAAACAACCTTACCTAGAAATATCAATGAGTCCATCATAGTTGCAATTATACTAAAGAGAAAAATGGAATACAAGAATTCTTATTTTTTAGGAAACATTCGACCAAAGAAAATGATCACTACTTTGCATGAATTAATCAACATGTCTCTATAAAAAAACACATAGTAATCAGTAATGACTAGCAAAAACACTTCAAAGAATTAAAAAAAAAACATGACAATAATATTCCGGATACAGAATTCAAGTCCCATTAGCACAACCGGTCGAGGATTGGCCTCGTTAGAAAGACAATCCAGGATCAAACCTCACGGGGGGTGGTTGTGCCCTATGCTAGACGGAGGATACATGCTAAAAAAACCAGTCGACTTAGGGCTGGTGTGGCCGAGGACGAGTGTGATCCCTAGGTGAATTTGTGGATTAGATACCCTTGTGTCAAGACTCCTCAAGACACGGGTCAAGCCTGGAGGATCACAAACAACTTGAAAATATATATTCTGGATATAGATGGTGTAGAATCACCAAATGTTGACAAAAATTTAGATTCAAAATCTGAAACACTTGTGCATGGCTTCTCAAAGGCCCATTTAATCCAGGATGTTGATACAAGAATTGTGCAAATTGTGCCTTCCAAAGGATTCCATCCATTGGGGATTTTTCAAGATAAATTTCTTGGAGAGCTTAACTTCCTGACCTTGTTTTATGCCTTGGCTTGACCACAAGGTATTCATTGTGGGAGAAATACCATATCACGTCCATTCATATTCGTAGATATATATTGAGGAAACATGACTTAATATATTGAACATATAATAGGGGGTAAATATTTTTTATATTGGAGGCTATAAAAAATGGAGCTCAAAGTTAATGAAACATATAAAGGGGTATAAAAAATGTTAATGAAAAAATGGATACCTACAATATTCAGTGAAAGTAAGGGTTTATTAAATTGGCAAGGTGTATTGGGTTTGTATTAGTAGGGTGTTAAATAATATGATATTTAGAGGTATTTTCCAATATGTAGTAAAATTAAGGGTATTTTTTAGTATGCCATGAATGCATGTGATATGTCAGAGGTTCATTGAGTGAATCCCTGGTGGGTATGACCTATTGATGTCATTAATTGTTTATCCTATCGATAAATTTCACAATGAGAACTATTGCATATCTTTGAGTACTTATCGACACACGTTACCAATATATTAAATTCAAAGAAATTTGTTTCTTGATAAACCAAGTTTCCAACTCAGCTTGGATTTCTATTCACAAAGGAAAGCTGAAAGGACAAAAACTACTTGCCAAAGATGTGTCATACACTTTATCCAGGACAAATAACAAAAGGATTGTAAAAATCATTACAGATAAACAATGATGCTCTAGATGCCATAGACAGAATTCGAACGCACATTAAAATGGGCCAACCAAACATGGATTGAGGCATATTTGTCCCAAAAACACATTATTTGTGCTAATAAAATTAATTCTTCTGTCCAATTTTATCATTGAGCGACGTTGACCCTGCTTCGACCATAATTTCAAACAAAAACGATGAAATACTTGTGGTTCATTTTCCATTAGAGTGTGACACAAGTGCTTGTCTTGTTGAAGAGTATGATATTCAACATGACCTAGTGGAAAAGATAAAATACAAAAAAAAACTTCATATACAAAGACTATTGAATCTTTTGAATATCCATTTGTTTTAGACATAATAGAATATCATGGTATTAGAAGAAAACTAAATGAATATCAACACCCAATAACAAAATAAATAGTACTATGTGTTAAGAAAAATACTGAGAGGGGGGGTGAATTAGTATTTTAAACACACTTCAACTTTTCAATTTCTTATTCTAATTTATGTACGCTACTGTCATTCGAGAAACTAGTGTATTTATGTGATTGTTATCAATGTAAACTGCATATATCCAAATAGCTAATTATTTATCACTAATTTTATTAATTGTTCATCTTTAACCAGTGCTTAATTACTTCATTATTCATTCATTAGGCGGCAATAAAGAGTAGATAGATCATCAACATACAAGAAACATATCAACGCACATGAACACCAGGATTCTAGGTGGAAACCCAATGTGGGAGAAAACCATTGTTGTTGTCGTATTTGTCTTCTTCTTTTATTATAAAGGAACACTTCTTACAATATTTTGTTGTCACAGAATCTAACTAGTACGCAGGCACCCACTTGAATAAGGCTACAACCTTCTCTCGTTCTCTAGCACTAGCACCCACTAGAAGGGAGCTACAACCCCCTTAACTCGTTTACCAGCTCATTTTTGAAGGGAGATCATATCTCCTTTCTAAAGCCCGCAACCCTTAGCTCCTTGTGGACAAATTTTTCAGAATGTTTTAGACTAGATCCACCTATCAAACAATCATTACACAACCTATAGGCCACCTTTCATCAAATTTTCAAACTAGACCCATATCAACCATAAACCCAAACAAATTGATGCTTTGAATCTGAGACACTTTCATACTGCAAATAAACTGAAATTTTGAAGCATCAAGTCATTAAATGTAGAACCTAACTAGAAACAATAAATATCAATTTATGTACGTGACTGTATTGAACAAGACTCACTTATATACGTGTTTTCTTTGTATAATACCTATGTACATATCTCAAAATACTAAATACATTAATCACTGAACCATTCATATAACATTTCACCAGCTACAAATCACTGAATCAATCACAAATTTATAAATTAACACTCATTCAAACTTCTATGCCATTAGAACTAATCAATTCAACCAAGTCACCTCAAATGTGATAAATACATCATTGAGAGACATTAGCAAGTAAACCATATAACATCAATTGTAAACATCAATCATCAAATATGTAAGCATCAATCAAGATTAAACCTTGTTTTACGTACGTGACATCCATAATGGATATCAATGTATGTACGCGCTTACCATGTAAAACACCAGCATACAGATCTGCACATACTAAATATTATTTCACAGAATATATACGCGACCCTTCAAAGGTGAATTCGTGTATGTAGGCGACTATGACCAAACATACCTACATATAGATATGAAAAAAAAAAATTGCAAACAAAATTTCACTTTCCGCAACCTTGAATGTCAACACTACATATTTCTGAACAAATTTTTTAGATCATAGCATCACATTTTCATCAATATTAGATATTTGTAGCAAGTAAGTTAAGCATACATGTCAACATATTTTAGATATTTTAGATCTGAGTCTTCTCCTTGCTCCCTGGTGCACACTTGTTTCATATCAAATCGTTCATAGAGAACACAATACTTTCACACATGACACTTTGATCTCCATCTCCTTATATAGTTTTAGCCTTAGCCAAAACCTTACATAAATCCCATGGTAACTTCGATAGTATTCTTTGACGGGATAAAATAATCGATTTCACACCCATTACTATGGATCAATACCATGGTCAAGATATGGGTATTCAAATTACCATGGTGCATATTATGTAAGCGAATTTTCTTCATAGTGACTGTGTATTTACATGGCCTAACTTCATAGGACCTGCATATACTTTCTCAAAAAATTTCGTTACCATCCATCTACCACTGTATTGTGTTTTCTTTGATCATACCGACTGTAGCTTCCTATTATCAGATATCAACATCTTTATCAAGTAGGTTACCACCAAGGAAAACACATTAGCCATAATTCCAACAATCTCCCCTTTTCGACTTGATGGAAACTACTTTGGTGTTGGGTCACCACCTGCAAATACATCTCGTCACCTCCTGTAAATACCTACAAATACATATGAAAACATACCAAGCTTATCCCCAAGAATTATTATTCAAACACCAAGCTTCTCTCCCCCTTTTACATCAAGGGAAAAGGGTTTACCAATGTTGAATGAAAGATTTTCTCCCCCTTTGTAGAGAAGATCATTGTCGGTATAATGTACTGAATATGAAAACCACATACTAACTATGCTCCCCCTGAGCATATGCTGAACTTTCTTGAAGATATTCAATGACATACATGACTCTATGAGTCAACCAAATATGAAATTTCCTATCACCACGGATTTATGAACCATCAAATCAATCTCCCAGCATAATGGGGTTACCTATTTGACTCAACATTTAAACATCAATTTCCCAAAATAATGGGATTACATACATAAGTCACTTGGCCCAAAGAACCCATACATAACTGAATTTTACAATGATTTATAGCATGGGTCTTTACATGACCTTTACATTAAGGGACATATATGACATATATAACCAACAACAGAGACCTCAATGGTGAGGCAGTAATACAGTGACGCTAATCAACAACCATCAGACACCGTATAGGAATATGTAATATGAAAATCTGATAGCATCATCATAGAAGAAACATGAACATCTTCCTCATCATTTAAGTAATATAGGGTAATGGCGCATAAAAATCTTCAGCGCCATTAACATGGTACTAAGTATGCAATTCTTTTAAGCATCAAAGATAACTAGTAACAGAACAACAACATATATAGATCCACATCAGTAATAGTAGAAATATCAAAGATATGAAACAAGACATGTTTATGAGACCATAATGCCAACAACAAGGGACTTTAGAGTTATAATATATGCTTCCCTTGAACCAACATACTGCAAAAAACCACTGTCAGAAACATAATACCAAACATGAAATGGTGAATGCATATAGAAGGCTACCCCTTGAATCTGTGCCATTGTGTATTAGTCACTGAGATGTATATGCATTTTTCTAATTCCGAAACCATGTATATACACGTCTATCTTTCACACAATCCGTGTACAAAAAGTAAACTGTAGAAATTTTCAGTCGCGGTCACTATTTATTCAATAAGATCCATGGGATTTTTTACCTTGCCCTGAGGATGAACCACATTAGTTGGATCGAAACATCGACCAAATCCTAATGATGTGATTAATCCAAAAGGCATTTGTCTACTTTATGGATCACAAAATTCTTAGATCTAACATAACATACTTGTTGGAACAATTAACAAAGTAATGAAGTAGGAATCATTCCAAGTTTCTTTCTGAGATATTCAAAGGAATCACTTGGAAGGGGATTTGTAATTATATATGCAACTTGTTCCTTTGAAGGAAAATACTCTAGTTTGACCTTTTCTTCAAGCACTTTCTCTCTCAAAAAATGATATTTTATTGGAATGTGCTTGGTTTTTGAGTGCATGACAAGATTCTTAGAGATTCTTATGACACTAGTATTTTCAATGAGAATAGGCATAGGTTGAGGACAATTGACTTGAATGTCTAGCAATGTTTGCATCATCCATAGTAGTTGAGTACAACAAGATGCAACAACAATATATACCACCTCAGCAGTAGACAAAGTGGTGGAACTTTGTTTCTCGTTGAACCATGACACCAAGTGAGGTCCGAAATAAAATGATCCTCCACTAGTAATCTTGTGATCATCAATATTACATGCCAAGTCTACATCTATGTAAGCATGAAGTGAAAAATATGAATTTTTGGGGTACTGTAGACCAAAGTCTTGAGTTCCTTGTAGGTACTTGAATATTCTATGGACTGATCGGAGATGATTTCCTTAGGATTTGTTCGAAATCGTACAATAATTCCAAATAAATTCATAATGGTTGGTCTTGTACTTGTAAGGTACAGCAAGCTTCCAATCATAGATCTATATTGGTGTGCATACCGAATTGCAGTATTCCATTCCATATTTCTTCAAAATCTATTTGAGTTACTTGGTTTGAGAAAGAAGGATACCTTCCTTAGTCTATATAATTTGAATACCAAGAAAGTATGTTAGTTCACCAAGTAGACACATTTCAAATTCTTGCCATATAACTGAATCAAATCCTTGACTCAGATTCTACATTGCTTACAAACATGATGTCATCTACATAAACACCAACTACCAAAAGTTTATCTTTGTCAATTATGATATATATATTTCTATCTGTTGACCCCATTTGGAAGCCTTGTTGTTGAAGATACCTGTCAAGACAATAATACCATGCACGAGGAGCTTTTTTTAACCCATAAAATTCCTTCTTAAGTTTGCACACAATATTTTTATCACTGCCAAGAATGAACCCTTCAAGTTGTTCATTATAGACTTCTTCTTCTAGATCCCCATTTAAGAATTCATATTTAATATCCATTTGATACACTTTAAAGTTATTAAAACTTGAAAATGAAATAAACATTCTTATGGCTTCAAGTCTAGCTATAGGTGAAAATGTTTCTTCAAAGGCTATCCCTTCCTGTTGAGCATAGCCTTTGCATACAGGTCATGCTTTATTTCGAATTACTTCTCCATTTTCATTCAATTTGTTCTTGAACACCCATTTTGTCCCAATAACATTTTTATCATTAGGTTTTGGTACTAATTCCCATGTATGGTTCTTTTTTATTTGATCAAGTCCTTCATGCATTTCCTTAACCCAACATACATATTTTCCTTATTGATTCACATTTTTAGGTTCAATTTTGGATAGTAAGGCTAAGTAACTATAATTTCCAACAATATGTATTCTTGTTTGTATACCTTCTTCTTTTTCACCTATAATTTGAGATCCAAGATGATTTTTCTGAGCATACCTTGAAAGAGTATTTATTTTGTATCTGTATCTTTGTTTCTTCTTCTCATGCTTATTTATTTCCTTCTTGAACAACCTTTTGGCTTGTAGTAGAGAGAGGTTCGTCATCTTTGGGTTATTCCATTTTGGTACCTTTGGGTACTTCATCAATTACAACATATATGCATTCAACAATATTTGAAGTCTTTTATTGTAGAATTTATATCCCTTGCTTCTAGAAGAGTATCTAAGAAGGATCCCTTCATCATCTCTAGATTCATATATCCCAAGCTTATAATCATTATTTTTTATGTAACATTTGATTCCAAAAATTCTGAAGTGTTTGACAGTTGCAGGCTTACCATGCCATAGTTCATATGGAGTTTTATCATTGTTTACTCGAAGATGAGCTTTGTTAATAATATTCACAGTTGTATGTGTTTCTTCCCCCCAAAAGGAATGTGATGCTCCTGCCTCATCAAGAATAGCACGTGAAATTTGTTGGATTGTTCTATTCATTATTTCCACTACTCCATTTTTTTTAGGAGTCTTAGCTATAGAAAATTGTCTTTTTATTCCATGTTTTTCATAGAAATTGAAAAACTCATATGATATAAATTATCCTTCTCTATCAGATCTAAGACATTTTTGTTTCAAATCTAACTCATTTTCTACCGGAGCCTTGAATACTTTAAATTTATCGATTGCTTCATATTTATATTTTAGTAATCCAATCCAACACATATTTTTAAAATCATCAATGAATAATATGAAGTATTTCTCACCACGAGGAGACTTATTTTTCATAGGACCACACAAATCAGTATGAATAAGTTCAAGTGGCTTACTTGAAGTAACTTCTTTAGCATTAAACTGAACTCTGGTTTTCTTACCAAATTGACATGATTTACAGATGTTATTTTTAGGTGGAGAGATGTTGGGCAAGTCATGAACTATTCATTCTGCTTGATTTGTGTAATTGAGAAACGCTAAGGTGTTCCAATATTTTGTACCAAAGCCAACTTTCTTCATATTTTATTAAATAACAATGTTCTTGGTCACCTTCGAAGACATAGAAATTACCTAGAGTTCTTCTTCTCTTTATTATGATTTTACCTATGTCCAAATTTCTTACCACACAGTTCTTTGATCTAAAAAAAAAAATCATGCCCTTGATCACATATTTGACTAACACTAAAAATGTTATTTCTTAATCCATCAACAAATAAAACATTTTGTGCTTTGACCTTTTTCTTTAACAGCAAAGTTCCTTTCCCTTTGATAGTAGCACATGAGTTATTACCAAAAGTTACATTCTTTTCTTTCTTTATTTCATTACAAGACATAAAATTATCTTTGTCACTTGTCATATGCTTCGAACATCCGTTGTCAATGTACTACATATTTTCTTGATCTCCTATGTACAAATCTAGACCAAAAATTTGGGCTTGTTTTCTTTTTCCATACAATTGATGTTATTGTCTTCTACTCATGTTCGTAATATGGTTCCATTATTCTTCTGCATTTAGTTTCTTTATGAAAAAATTTATTGCAAAGAGCAGATTCAATTTCATCTTGAAGAGGTGAGAAAAAATTATAAGAAGATTTATTTTCCCCGATTTCATTCTTTTTTTTTCTTGCTTCTCTAGTTATAATAGTTTTTTAAGTGACAAACTGAACAAATTTGTGACCAAAATTATGACAAGTGAAGCATTTACCATTGAAGTAGGAGTACATGGGAGTATAATACCTTCTTCAGTAGCTTCCCCTTTGATTATGGTATGGTTGTTTTTCTTGATAGATATTTAATTCTTCATTATTTTGTTGAGATTTATAATTCTGATGAGTGCTTCCTTTTACTTCATTGAGATAGCTTCTTGTACCTTTTTTAGAAGACTTTATAGTTTTTTATGATTCACCATTTGAATTGTATCCAAGACCTTTCTTACTTAGAGGAGACCATTGCACTTTGATGATTTATTCTAAAGGCTCAGATCCTTTATCAAATATAATATTTAGAGCCCCTTTTTTCTCAAGTTACTTTCTTAGACCCACTATTTCCGATTCTATACGTTCATTATGCCTTCCATTTTTTGCAACATGTTTATTCAAAACTTCTTTAGCTAATTTAGCTTCTTCTAGATGGATTTTTTGGCTGAGTTATTTCGTTAATAAAAGTGTTTTCCTTACAAATATATTTTTCTTCTAGAGCATCCATAAAAACATCATCAAATTCATCTACACATTTTTCTTCAAATGACATAAGCAATTGATAATCTTGATTGGATTCAAGATCCTCATTATTGGAAGCATATTCACTATCTTTGTGAGTATAAGAAATTTTCTTGGTAACCAAACCTTACTTTAACATTCCCTTTTAAATAATTCATCCCTTTATCATGTTTTTATTTATATGGAAATTTAACAGTGTAGTGAGAAACCCTTCCACAAATAAATCATTTGAAAGGAAGCTTACCTCTAAACTTTCCAGTTCATACTTGGAGTTTCTTCATGAAATTTTCTTCTTCTTCGTCTGAAATATAACCTGTTTCCTTAAGCTCTTCCTTTTCCTTTCCTTTGTGTGTAGCTTTGAATGTTTCTTCTCTGATATCTGATGGACCCCCTTTTCTCATTTCATAAGATGTTAAGATCCCATGGGGTTTTTAAATAGTGAGGTTCTTCAAATATTTCATTTCTTCAATGGAAGAGACTTTGGAATTGAACTTTGGGGTTAGATATCTTATAATTTTCTAAAAAAAAATCGAATATTTTACTTAATCACCAATATTTTTCATTGAGTTATTGATCTCATATTCCCTAAGGAAAAATATTGCAATACTTTCATCATTATTCATTTTGAGACTCTCATATTAAATTTTAAGTGTTTGAATTTTATGGTTCTTTACCTTAGTGTCACCTTCATAGCTATGGATAATCTTGTCTCATATAGATTTTGCGATATTCAGCTGCATAGCCTTCACAAATTCTGATTCTACTAAGTTTCCTAAGAGAGCATTGATTTCCTTTGAATTGGTCTCATATCATTTCTTCCCCACATCATATGTGGGAATGGAGGATGGATATTGATAGCCTCCTTTAAAGATTCCCAAACATCATATCCAAAATACTACATATATGCTTTCATTCTGAATTTCCAGAAAACCAAGTTAGTTCCATTAAACGAGGGTGGATGGATAGAAGATACTCTCTCTTGATTGCTCATCTTTATGGATCTCCCTTTAAGTGACCAAACTTCTTCTACGATACTTTCTCTAAAACCAATTCAATAAGAAAAATATTGAGAGGGGAGGGGGAGGGGGGGTGAATAAATATTTTAAACACACTTCAACTTTTCAATTTATTATTTTGATTTATGTATGCTACTATCATTCAATAAACCAACGTACGTACGTGATTGTTATCAATGTAAGCTGTGTATATCTAGATAACTAATTTATCATTAATTTTATTAAATGTTCATCTTTAACCAGTGCATCATTACTTCAATATTCATTCATTAGCTACTATTAAATATCAAATAGATCATAAACATGCAAGAAACATATCACAACACATGAACACCAAGATTTTAGGTGGAAACCCAATGTGGGAGAAAACCACAGTTGTTGTCGCCTCTATCTTATTTTTTTATTATAAAGGAAATTTTCTTACAACCTTGTACTGTCGCAGACTCTAACCAAGACGTAGGAACCATTTTACAAAATAATTCAACCTTATCTTGTTCTCCAACACCCACTGGAAGGAGATATAACCCCCTCAACTTGTTTATTGACTCCTAGTGGAAGGGAGATCCTGTCCCTTTTCTGAAGGTTGCAACCATCAGCTCCTCGTGGGCCACTTTTTCAAAATGTTTCATACTGGAT
Organism: Pinus albicaulis; assembly: GCA_034641835.2. Classification (NCBI taxonomy): domain Eukaryota; kingdom Viridiplantae; phylum Streptophyta; class Pinopsida; order Pinales; family Pinaceae; genus Pinus; species Pinus albicaulis. The sequence continues at coordinate 690,811,843 of CM076579.1, read as the reverse complement.
CCACTTGTCAAACAATAATTACACGACCTTTAGGCCACCTTTCATCAAATTTTCAAACTAGACCCACATAAACCATAAACCCACATAGACTAATGCATTGAATTTGAGACATTATCATATTGCAAATCAACTAAACTTTTGAAGCATCAAGTCACTAAATGCAGAACCCAACCAAAAACAATAAATATCAATATATGTATGCGAATGTATTGAAAAATAATCATGTATATATGTGTTTTCTCTGTATAACACCTACGTACAGATACAAAAATACTTAATACCGAATCATTAATCAATCGACCATTCATAGACCATTTCACCTGTTACAGATCACTTAATCAATCACAGATTTCTGAATCAACACTCAGTTAAACGTGTGTGCCATTAGAACTGATCAATTCAACCAAGTCACCTCAAATATGATAAATACATCATTGAGAGACAACAACAAGTAAACTAGATAAAGTCAATTGTAAACATCAATCATCAGATCTGTAAGCATCAATCAACATATCAAACCCTAGTTTATGTATGTGACTTCCATAAGGAATATCAACGCATGTACACGCTTACCATGCAAAACACCCACGATTATTTCATCTTGAAGAGGTGAATCCACATATGTACGCGACTATGCCCAAACATACTTGCATATAGATAGGAAAAACTTTTGCTGCAAACACAATTTCACTTTTTGCAACCTTCCATGTCAACACTACAGACTTCTAAACAAAATTTTTAGATCATAACATCATATTTTCATCAATATTAGACATTTGGAGTAAGTAAGTTAATCATACATGTCAACATATTTCAAATATCACGGATCTAACTCTTCTCCTTTCTCCCTGATGCATACATGTTTCAGATCAAATCATTCATAGACAACACAATGCTTGCACACCTAACACTTTTATCTCCATCTCCTTATATATTTTTAGTCTTAGCGAAAACCTTGGGTAAATCCCATGGTAACTTCGATAGTATTCTTTGACAGGATTAAATAGTCATTGTCGCACCCATTACTATGGACCAATATCATGGTAAAGACCCCTAGTATTCAAATTACCATGGTGCGGATTATGTACGTGACTTTTCTTAATAGTACCTATGTATGTATGTGACCTAGTTTCACAGGAACCGGGTATACATTCTCAAACTTTTTCTTTACCATCCATCTACCACTTAACTATCCTTTCTTTGATCATACTGACTGTAGATTCCTATTATCACAATTTTGATGTCTTTATAAAGTAGGTTTCCATCATGGGAAACACATTAGCCATAACAACAACACTATGGAGAAAAAACAATTCTTTTAGGAAGTTCTATTGGTTTAATAGAGGTGAGTGGAGTGGTGGTCGTATTGCATAACAGATCATGTTGAAATAAAGGTGACGATGGAGTTTAGTGAATGAACTGTTTTCTATGTGTTTAGGGTTATTTTTACAGTTCATTTTTAGACATAGGATCATGGTCTATGAGTTGCAGGATGCTATTTATGGATGATTGGTCGAGTTGGTAAAAATAGATGGACCTCTATTTTTAGACATTGGGCGGTTTCTATTTTTAGACTGCCGAGCTAAAAATAGAACAGTCAAATATTATTAACCCTTAATAATATTTAGACTACAAACATTATCTTATCCTCTTGGAGCACTTCAGTTTGATGCTTGGATGTGGCACATGCAGCTGACAGAAGGAAATACGCTTTTCCTAAGGGTTAGTTGAGCTATTGCATGGTTGACTTCAGTTAGAACTCATGTGGCAGAGTTTGGTGGAGTTGATGAGACAGTTGGTGGAGTTGTGTTCGCTTTAAATTAGTTGAACTAGTTGTATTTATTCAATCTACAACATATGAAGATGAGGTGAACAATTATTAAACTCACATAAATCAACTAACAACAAGCATCAGTTGAATCGAAGGCATGGATAAGCCTGAAGGAGACCAAAAGGTTAGAGGCAAAGGGTGAGGTGACTATCATTGTGACCACCTGTAAAGGAGATTTGCATACACACATTGATGGAGGTTGCCTATATCATAAAGATGCCGAAATCAACTTTGGATCCCATTCATTCTCATCCGGATCAGCAAAGATAGGCAGTGAGATTCTGTGGAGAGATTTCAACTTGACCTGTTCAAATCCTATAGTTTGTGTAGCATGCAGGATAAAACAGAGCCTGAGAGCTTTGTGCTATCTATTGTTACATGTTCTCTATCATTATAATATATAGATAGTTGGGGGTTTTCAGCTATCATCTTTCCCCATTACATACTGTGTTGATATGTGTACTTGATTATGTTTTAATGTGCGCATGTGATTGTTTCTATTTCCGCATATTGATGATCAATTGTAGAAGAGGTTATGTATTATGCATGAAGCTTAAATAGTGTGTAATCGGGATAATCTCAGTGAATGATTCAGCTATTATTCAAATTTCTACACTTTATCATGCACTGATGTGATACTACAAAAAATACTTGTGAAATGACCCACTAAAAAAAAAGGCCTCATAGTTGCATTTGCTGGCAAAGATGCATACATTGAAAACAATGTGACAGTCTACTCAGCTTTTCGTTTACCAATATCAACATGCAACATGATGCCATTGAATTATATCATACTTTATATATTGACCAAAGAGTATGAAAATTTTGGAAATTTTCTCATAGATTAAGCATCACTAATTGGCTCTCGGTTGTTATAAAAATTTGAAAAACAACTATGGGAAATCATACAGAATCTTGTTTCACCATTTGGAAACCTTGACGTAATATTTTTTGGTGACTTATACCAAGAACAACCTATACATGACCGTTGGATATTTGAACACCCATTCATTAAGAGAAATATTGCTCCTTATAGCTTATGGAAACACAATCTCGCAACTTATGATCTAAATCAAGTAATGCAACGAGAAAACAAAGAGTTTGTGTTCATCCTAAATAGACTTAGAACTTGTTCACATACCGATGATGATATTGCATTTTTCAACAAACATTGTTATAAATGCCCACCAAATGATCCAAAATTTCCATATCTCTTCCACTTAAGAAAAAAAGTACAAGAATAGAATGAAAAATGTTAACACCCATCAGTAGAGAAACGATCACACTAAATTCACATGATCAACGAACAAAACTATTAGATGCAAATTACCATAGAAACATGAAAATGAAATCACCAGTTTCATTGTGTTAAAAGAAACCATGTTTATTGAATTGATTGGAGCAAATTATGACATAGAATATGGCTTGGTTAATAGTGCCGAAGTCATTTTAAAGGAATCCATAACACTTGAAAATGATGCCATCTGGATTGAATTTTCCAATCCAAAAATGGAAATATATAATGGAAAAAGGTGCACCACTTGTTCAAAATTTTAATAATGGCCACTTGGACACCTATTACAAGAGTTTTTAAACATCATGAGTCAAACAACAAAATTTGTTTCACAAGACATCAATTCATTTCTCAATTCGCATGTGAAAGAACCATACATCGATCACAGGGCCTGACCATGGATAGATTGGATTTTGACCCAAAATGATACAAGCAACATGGACTTATTTACACTACACTATCACTTGTTAAGGATATGAAATCTTTGTATGTATTAAACAAATTGCAGCCAACAAAATTATCTCTTTGTGAAAAAAAGTATCCCAAGAACTACAAAGACTTAAATAAATTTCTTGTTATCAAATTGAATATAGTCTGCATTTAATTCAAATAGAGAACTGCTTAACAATATGATCATTGAGCACACATAACTGCTCATTGCTTTGAAGATATTTTTGTTAAGTATGATTTGATGAAAGATGATATCCTTTGTTTCCAATAAAGAAAGACAAATTCACATCCATCAAATCCAATGTTTGCAAAGAGATATAACTATATACATCTATTGCATATGCATGATATTTTGACATACTACCCAAAAAATATCACAATTGAAAACCTATTTTCTTATACGACAAATCACATTGAAAAAAATTAGAACTTTCCATTTTGAAGAAAAAGGTGTTACACTTGCAAATGTCTATATCACTCAAAATGAAAAAGTTGAAGAAATTATTGATTTCATCAAGTTCATTTTAGAACATGCAACAAACAAACATCCAATTGTGCTTGTTGGTGATTTCAACTTGGACATGTTGCAAAATAACTATCAACAAAAAAAATTAGCTCTATTTATGTAAAACAACAACTTTAATTTCCATACAACAAAACCAACAACCAATTATGGCTCTATGCTTGATCACTTTTGGACAAATTTCCAAGGTAACATTCCATGTCTTTCACACCTATTGGATAGACCATCATGCAATTTTCATTAATATAAATTGGCTGCTCTCTTAGGCCATTTTGCCAATGTTCATATGGAAGGATCCATAGTGTTTGAACCTCATAGATAATATAAATATTTGTAGATATCCAAGATAGACATATGCACATTTTTGCAAAAATATTGGCACTTATATTCATGAAATATCTGTAGTAACTTCCCAATATTTTCTTGATTTCATTTATGCATAGAACAATTTTTCAAAATAAACTTGTGAAGATTCAAACATCTAGTTAATAGAATTTCATATGTATAAATGCATGTACCATAGCTATAGTTCACATGTCTCTATTAGTATATCACTTTGATTCTCAATTTTTGTTCTAACATCAATCTAATGCATAGTTACTGTAGAATATTAAGCATTTACAACTTCTGAAGAGTTCCACAATACTCAAAATATAAGACAATGCTTAGAACAATGCTCAGATTGAAATACACACAGCTCAAATTATATAGCTTTGCAGACAATGTATTACAGACTTCAGAGTCAGATTTCCGTGATGCAAGAAGATCGAGAAACTTCTCGCAGATGCAGAGCAGGGAAACTAAACTCAGACTCAAACAAACTCGAAACACACTAAGAATCCAAAATTTTTGAATGCCAAATGAACTTACAATGCTAGTATTTATAATATCCTAGCAGGTCATCTAGTTAAAACTTTTACTGGGAACTTGGAATCCAAAGACACACTTTCGGCTAGACCATCATGCAAGATGTCTATCACGAAAGGACTATGTACTCAAAAGTAATGAACAGTTCTAAAGATTCGGGCAAGTGGGGACAACCACTTGTTATCTCGTCCCTTGGAGGCTAGGCCATATGGGGACCGAATCAGACAAAATCTAATTAGTACAAATATGGCCTGAATCTAGGACATTGGATCTTTTATAAAGTAGATACACAGTGGAGATTTGTATTCGGCTAAATCCCACAGAAACCAGAAATTAGAATATATACAAATTAAATTAGATATGAAAGGACTTCATATGGGTGATCCTTACAATCAGTCACTATTAGCTCTGTCTTCTAAATCATGTTCATGATCATTATGCCTTTCATTTCCATGTGGCTGTACTAAAGCATCTATATCAGGAGCAAGTGCTTCGTATGGAACTGACTCATCCAACCACACAGGAGCATCTTCTCGGAAGCAACAATAGAAAGGAAAGGTATACAAATGTGGAGGTCTCTCTGATTCATCCACAGATATCAAGCCTCTAAATCTGATAGCCAATTTAAAGGATTCATCCTCTTCATTTGATACCACAGTTGTTTTCAGATGGACAAAGTTAAACTCGACAACATAGTCATTTTGAACAGCTACATGCATTTCCCAATGAAGGATCCTAACAAACTCATGAAAACCTTTATCAAAGATATGACAAGCTCTAGGCATATACTTAAACATGAACAACCTAAACCAGGGACTCCACCAATTATTACCAGGGTCTATTTCAACAGCATAAAATATGACTTTAACTGAACCATGTATCCTAGCCCTCTGATGGATAGAGAAATAATCTTCCCATGTCCAGTCAGTATTCTGGATACACCCAAAATAAACAGGATCTGGTTCTCTGGATAATGCATAATAAACGCGCCATGGTCTAATTATATAAGGTAACTCTCTAGTATATGACCATCTAGATTCTTCAGAATCACACCAGTTTTGTAGTATGACTTGCCTAAGACACAATGGTAAGACTAAAAATTGTTTAGCAAGACACTCTAAACAAAACTCATAATGACAATTACTACAGACGGTTATTGTCTTGACTGGACTAGACTTTACAGAACTTGATGATGAAGCTTCACCCTGATGAAGCAGTCTGAACATTTTTATCTCTTTGAATTCTTGAGCTCCCTCTCTTGTAAGCATGTCAGCCAGATAATTCTCTGCACCTAACTTGTAGACTATATCAAAAACAAAACCCTCAAGCCAAAGTTCCCAACGCAAAACTCTGGTATTCCCTTGCTCTAATAACTTTTTATTTTCCAAGATGATTTTCATATGCTTCAAATTTGTCCTGAAAATAAACCTAACACTTTTCAGGAATAGATGAAACCTTTTGATGCCTCTTTTTACTGCAAGTATCTCCTTATGAGAAGAGGGATACTTTTTCTCTATATCATCAAAAGTACCTGAAGAGTAGGCACACACAAGTTCTTTTCGTCCATGCTTCTGCAACAATACTGTGGCTCAAGTATGATCATAAGCATCTGTTTCAAGAATAAAGGGAAGATTAATATCTGGAAGTTTAAGCTTTGGCAGATTACTAATCTTACTCTTAATACTTCTGACTGCTTTTGTCAATTCATCTGTCCAGCTGGTAGCTTTCTTCTTTAATCTGTTCAAAAGGACTTTTGTATCTTCAGACTGGTTTTCATAAAATTTCCTTATGTAATTCAAACATCCAAGAAAACTTTGAAGAATCTTTATATCAGGAATAAAATCAGGAAACTTTAACAGATGAGTTAGTATATGAGGCTGAAGTTCCACATAACCTTTTTCTATGTGCAATCCCAAATAATATATCCTGACTTTACCAATCTGTAATTTTTCTTTTGAGTCTGAGAGGACTAATCCATGCTTGTAAACAAGCTGATAAAACTGTTCAAGATGCATCTTGTGACTATTCACATCTTTACTGAAAACAAGCAAATCATCTATGTACACTATGATATAATCTACCCCTCCAAAAATGTCTTCCATTCTTTTCTGAAACTCAGAGGGAGCATTCTTCAACCCAAATGGCATGACAATCCATTGATACTGACCATGGGGGACTGTAAATGCAGTTTTATATCTATCAGCAGGAATAATGCCAATCTGCCAAAAACCACTTTTGAGATCAAACTTGCTAAAAACATTGGCATTAGCGATTTTGGCAAGCAACAATTCTTTATTAGGCAGAGGATACCTGATAGGCAAAAGAGCATCATTCAAGGCTTTTTAGTTGATTACAAGCCGTTTCTTGCCTCTTTTTTGTTCACTGTGCTTATTGACATAGAAGGTAGGACAAGCCCAAGGGCTTTGGAAAGGTTCAATAAGCTTTTGCTGGAGGAGCTGACCAATTTCTTCTTTACACAATTCCTGTTCTTTTGGACTCATGTGATTAGCACTAGCTTTCTGTGGTTTTGAAATATAGACTTCTTTATATGGGAGTGCAACAATATATTTTTCTCTTGTCCAAAAGGCATCTGGTCTATTAGCAGTACAATCTTTTCGAAGTTTGTCAGAAATTGACTGCAAGGTTTTTGGACCATCCAACTCAGCATTTTTGACAATATTGTTAATCTTTGATAAATATTGCAAACTGTGCTGAACCAGATCTTATTCTTCAGGCTGAACATTCACTTTATAATAATTTGAAGCAGGAACTGTAACCAAACTAGCTTGTGTAGTGAAAGTGATAGTTTCTGTGCAAAAAGTAACTGGAAAATATTTCTTCAAGAAATCTTGTCCCAATAAGACATCAGTGCCTGTATCAAAACTATACAAAGTAACAAAAACCTGTACATCATTCAAATAAATGGGAAAATCAGGAGCTATGTGATTAATTTCCATCAGATCTTTAGTGATAGCCCTGAACTGAAGTTTAGTAGGCTGCCAATAGTAATACGGAATAGCCCCAAACTTGCAGCAACTACTCATGGCTCCAGAATCAGTCTGTGCATCCAAAGTGTAAGATTTTATACTGGGAACTTTGACTTTTCTGTCTCCTACTCCCATGACATTGATTAATTCCACATTTTCCTTTGGAGTATTTTCTTCTGGAACATTCTTCATCAGCATTCTTGTCAATTTAGAATTGCATTCATCATAATCAGAGATAAGTAATTGGAGTTTGGATGATAACTGAATCATTTCTAATCTAGTATGATGAATAGAAGATTCTAAATCTGTGATCTGTTTCTTAAGAGCATCAATTTGATTCATGCTTGTAGATTCTGTGATCTGCAAAGGCTTGAACATTGAATCGAACTCTTGTTGTATGAAATCATCATTTGAAAATCTTTCTTTCTTCTTCTTCTTGGATGGTAACTGACTTTCTAACTTCTCTAGTTTTTCTGTCAATCTTCTTCTTGTTGTAAACTGGACTGGGTCAAGCTGTGCCAATTCAGCTTTGACTGCTGCAATCTTCACCTGTAAATCTTCTGAAGAATGAAACATCTTAATGTCAGGAATGAAAGTTTCATCTAGGTCAGAGGACTCAGAATTCAATACTAACTTTCCAATTTCAGGAATTTCATTATCTTCAGAGTCTGAAGAAGAACTAGAGACTTCAAAATATTCACCATATGAATGGGAGATAAGATCCCAATCTTGTGGATTATGGACAGTAGAAAAGATATCTACAATTTTCATTTTCTTTTTGTCTTTCTTTTCTCTGCAAGCATTGGCATAATGACCTTCTTTACCACAAATAAAGCAAACAACTTTTTTAGAAGGTTTTGTCCTTTTCCTAAATACTATCCTTCTTCCTTTGAATGATCTTTTTGAAGGATAATATTTCTTTCTTCTTGTTATATATTTATCAGGCTTTCAAGAACAAGACTTTTTTCAAACTGTTTTCTTACTTTTCTTGTGGCATCCAAAATCATATGTCTCCTTAAAATTATTGCAGAATTTTGTACTAAAGTGCATTTGTTTCTTAAAATTCTTCTTTGCTTTGCTTTCTGCACATTCTTTCTGCAAAATTGTTACTATCAGCTGCTGGATAGCTGCAAAATATTGGCCTTCCAAATTTACCTTATGGGTCTCTATAAGTTGGTTGATCAAATCAGGAATTTTTCCTGGCATAGATTGTATGTAATATCTTAAATATGCAACATTGTGGGGATCATTTGCCTGATATAATAACTTCTGCATTACACAAAAGTAATCATGCAAATAATCGATATTACATAACTTTTGGGAGAAGAATAATTTTGCATGATGGGATGAATCTTCTGGAACCATTCCAACAAACTCATGTTTTAAAGCATCAAATAGAGCCTTTAAAGGATCATCTTCATTTTCAACTATTTGATCTTTCTCATTTTCTGCCAGCTTTTCCCACCATTTTTTTAGTATACCAGTAAAAGACCAGATTATTTGGGTTACTATATCTGACCAATCTGCTTTTGTTTCAGCTTTTCTTTGTAATGCCCAAGCATGGACATTATGGAAGACAGCAATCACTTCATTGTAATCTAGACAATCAATATTCACCAATAATGAATTTCCATATCCTTTGGAACTAGGATTGTCTAATCTGACTGTTTTTGACTGAATATTCTCAGTATATTTACCAAAGGGGCTTGTAGCTGAAGCTTCATGAGCAGTAGTCCCACTGGAATCTTTCTTTCCTTTATGTGGAAAATAAAAGGATTCACTTCTATCTCTTTTTGAACTTGGTTCACCTTGTGTTGGCTCAACAGGGGTTCTCTGAGTAGAAGTTACTCCTGACATGGCCAAAATTGTAGGAGCAGATGGTTGGCCATTTTGTCTTATCAAAGAACTAAGCCTGAAATAGTTCTTAGGTAATCTGAGGCTTTCTACAGAAGGAAAGTCAGCTAATCTATTCTTCATCAATTCTGTCTTTTCTGTAGCTAGACTTATTCCTTTCTGTATTTTCTCAAGTCTAAGTTTATCCATATTCTCTACCCCCTTAAAAAGAATGTGCTTTTGCTCATCGGGACTGGAAGAGAATCTTAACTTAGAACTAGATGCCGCTACTTCTTTGTAATGTGGAGGAGAAGTAGGAGCAGGAAGTGCATCTCTAAGATGATCCAAAGATTTAGAGATAATACCCATATTAGATTGAACATCATTCAATTTCTGAGTATGTTCATTTTGCATCCCCAAAACTTAATTATAACATGTGTGCATCTTTTTAATATGCTCTTTGATTTCGAGGACATCCTTGGCAATATCATCTATGTTTTGTAACATACAAACTATTTGGTATTTTGTATAGTTATGCATCTTTTCTGAGTCATTTTGTTCAGGATCTGCCACATTTTTCATATGTAACCACTGCATATCATCTTTCACAGTTCCATTCTTAAAAATTCTTCTGGCATTTCCAGGTTCTAGATGTCTTTCACTGATCTTTGCAACTATTTCATGCTAGGCTCTTGGTAAGGACAAACTTTTTATTTCTGGAATGAATATCTCCTGTTTAGGAGAATCTGTTGGAGGTTCTCTTTGGAAAGTAGAAGATGAAGATGGAATACAAAACTGATAGTCATCAGTTTTATGTGATGCAGATTTTTTATGGAGATTTCTTGGAGCAGGATGTTTGGAAGACAAGCTTCTAGGAATAGTGACAGCTGTTTGTGAAGATTGTGGAATAACAGGTTTATTTTGGAGATCCCTACCCCCCAAAATTGAAGAACTGGAGAGAGAAGTCATGGATCTCGAGAGGGATGGAGTAGTGAACCTGAGTCCAGAGGACCCATCAGGATGTTGGATGATAGATAACTGCTGAGGTTCTTTAGCGGTTTGCAGTTGAGTATATTTTTGCGAGAGCGGAGTATAAATGTTATTTCACTCTACAGGGAGAGTGCATTCTACAAAACCAATCTTTAAAGGAGCAGTATTACTAGGGCCAACAATCACACCTTCTTTTAGAGCTCTATCTTTCAAAGACTTCTTCTCCTCTAATTAGGTGCATACTTTTATTCATTCTCAATGGCTAGTTCTATGAATGAATTCATTCAGAAACCCGAAGACAGGAAATTAGCTCATAAGAATAGATGGTCTTTTCTATCTAAGTATCTGAATAAATCTCAAGAAAATGATACACTATATGATGAGAAAGTACTTGTGCAATCATTTGAGCCACAGCCTAATCAGACATTGCCAGAGATAGATGTCAATAAATTATATAAAATGCCAGTATTTCAGTTTAAAGCATCTCAGTCATTCAGATTTACTTCAGTTAATATTCCTATCTCTACTGGAAAGTCAGTCTATCAAATTTCTCTGATAAAGAAAGAAGATGTTGAATGGGGATTGGAAAATGGTTATAAATATGTCTATATTGGTATGGTTCAATTTAGGATAAATCCACTAGTTAGACCTGGTTTAAATACTTCATGTTTAGCATGTGTGTTGGATACAAGAATGAACAATTTCTCTGATGCTTTATTAGGAGGTTTCCCAACTCCATTAAATAATGGACCTGCCTGGTCATCTGTTATTCCCAGATATCAAGTTTCCTTGACAGACCCATACATAAATGAATTCTTGAATGCCTATATACAGTTCTATGGTTTTGATGTTGCTCCTCAGTCTCAAATAGCTCAGTTGCATGCTTCCATTTGCTTACGATTTGTGTCTACCTCAATGCCTCCTTTAAATCTAAAATTGAAAGATAGAGCTCTTAAAGAAGGTGTGATCGTTGGCCCTGGTAATACTGCTCCTTTACAGATTGGTTTTGCAGAATGCACTCTCCCTGAAGAGTGGAATAATAGTTATACTCAGCTCTCGCAAAAATATCCTCAACTGCAAACCGCTAAAGAACCTCAGCAGTTATCTATCATCCAACATCCTGATGGGTCCTCTGGACTTAGGTTCACTACTCCATCCCTCTCGAGATTTATGTCTTCTCTCTCTAGTTCTTCAATTTTCGGGGGTAGGGATCTCCAAAATAAACCTGTTATTCCACAATCTTCACAAACAGCTGTCACTATTCCTAGAAGCTTTTCTGCCAGACATCCTGCTCCAAGAAATCTCCATAAAAAATCTGCATCACATAAAACTGATGACTGTCAGTTTTCTATTCCATTTTCATCCTCTACTTTCCAGACAGAACCTCCCACAGATTCTCCTAAATAGGAGATATTCATTCCAGAAATAAAAAGTCTATCCTTACCAAGAGCCTAGCAAGAAATAGTTGCAAAGATCAGTGAAAGACATCTAGAACCTGGAAATTCCAGAAGAATTTTTAAGAATGGAACTGTGAAAGCTGATATGCAGTGGTTACATATGAAAAATGTGGCAGATCCTGAAAAAAATGACTCAGAAAAGATGCATAACTATACAAACTACCAAATAGTTTGTATGTTGCAAAACATAGATGATATTGCTGAGGATGTCCTAGAAATCAAAGAACATATTAAAAAGATGCACACAGTGTTACACCATTTTTTGGTCATCTAACCTATTATCATTAGATGGACCCAAGTACACCATGTAAGACCAATTTTACCCTAAGTAAAATTGCTTTCACTATGTAAAATAACTTAATAAACCACATTTATTAGGTTGTTTATGGTATAAAAAGGAAACCCCAAAAGGAAATATTAAACAAACCTATATTTGTTTGATTTTCCTCATGGAATAATTAATTAAACCATAATTTAATTATTATTCCTAGTCATGTTTAACCAAAAACAAAGAAATTAATTAGATAAACCTTTATTTATCTTATTATTTTCTAGGAATAATTATTTAATCTTATTTAGATAATATTCCTTGTTAAATATGACCAAATCACCCACAAATAATTAAATAAATCATTATTTATTTGATTATCTTCTAACTGCTTCCTTAAAAAGATAAATAAATCATTTATTTATTTATTTTTGACAAATAAAGAGATTTGACCCAAGTCAAATACCTTTTCCCTCCAACAAATATAATAAAATATTCCATATAAGGTGGATCTATATTTGGTTAACATTATTTTAATCCATATATATTCCTATTGATGACCAAATGATTGTTTTCGACGCCCATCAATCAGAGCACCCTCCTCTTCCTTCTTCCGTCGCCTTCCAAATCCCAGTCAAAATCCGGAACGCCAATGTTTCTCGGTGTATAATTGATGAGGGGGCATCCACCTGTGTGATGTCCGCTTCGGTTTGGAAGCAACTCGGATCTCCTGAGCTGGCCCCTTCCACGATCACCCTTCGAGCGTGGGATGGCCACGCCTCCTAGCCCATTGGCCTCTTCCGTAATTGTCCTATCACCCTTGCCGGTAAGACTGTTTGTGTTGACGTCGAAATCATTGACGCCCTGCTAGACTACAACATTCTATTGGGGCGAAGCTACACCTATGCTATGTCTACTGTCCCATCCACGGTTTTCCGCAAGATGTCTTTCCCTCATAATGGAAAGATAGTCACCATTGACCAGTTGACATATCATGAGCCAAAATCTCAGACCTCACCTAAGATGACGATCTCTTCTGTAGCCAACAAGCAAACCGTCGATTCCTTGACTAGTGTCTCTCCTAGCGTCTACAAAGACTCCTCTTTGCTCGAAACCTTCCCTGGTCTTCCTCCTCCTCCTATCTCTGATTCCAACTCATCGAATGTTTGCATGATGCAATCGTCTCGGGCTGCTCTCAAGAAACCTGCTTCGGCTAGTCAGCAACCTCGCCCACCGCAACCCGCTCTCAGCCCTTCATCTCAGCCAGCCGAACCTCCTCCTTCTGGCCCTTCTCCTATAGCTGGTATCCCTAGACCCCTTTATCCCCCTGGAACGGTTCCCCCAGGCCTTAACCATCTCGAAGCCGTCCCTCTTGGTCATTACCCTACTGGTCAGATACCTTTCCTGGCTCCCCCTCCCGGAGTCTATTCTGTCCCCATCATGGCCACCCTCTCTCTCCCTAACCTGACCTTGGGTATCCCTGTCTGGTACCATGATCCTCCAGCCGCAACCCCGCCTGGTCAACCCAAACCTTATATTGCTTTGACCCTGATTCAACCAGTCCCCATGACTTCTCCCGCTGCAACAGTGCCTCAGTCACCTCAACAGGAACCACCTCCTGTTGCGACTGATTCGGGTAAGAAGGGAAAAGCTCGCAAGGGGGCATCAAAGGACAAGGCTTCCCCGAAAAACCCTGCCCCTCCTCTGCCTCCAAAGCATACCATCCAGTGTGCTTTGTGTGATGTTGTCAGCCACGCCACCCATACCTGCCCTGGATTGCTTCATCTTAAGCCCATGGTTAATGTCACGTTCCCTGATTCCACGGTCCCGGAAGCCTCTGTTCCTTCCACAACCACGATCAAGAACCCAAATACTATTCACACCAACCACCCATGTGCTTTGTGTGATCTCCATGTCCATTACACCCACCTTTGTCCCTGCCTCGAGGATTTCCGCCCCTCTCTAGCCGCGGTCCACCAATTCGAGGCTAAGCGCAATGAGTCCACCTCTCTCCTATTTTCGCATTCTGCTTCAGCAGAGCTACCAGATATGACTTCTCCCATTGACATTCCCCCTCCTGATGTCGAGATGACGGAGCCTTCGTCCAACATTTTCTACCTATCATCATCCATGAGACCCTCGGGGAACATTCCATCTGAATCCTTCCTTGTTGTTTCACTTGACCTTCCTTCAGCGATCATCTTGGGCTCAACATCGGTAGATCCTTTATCTACTTCCTCTTCGGTCACCCCTTGTGACAATGCGCATGTGAACCTCTCTTCTCATGATGATGATTCAGGTCGCTTCACCACGTCAGGTGGTCTTTCTTCCACCAGTCACCCCATCTTCTATCATGATGACAACATTATGGAAAAAATCCCCACCCCTGACTTTATCTATTCCCCCTTACATCGAACCCATGCGTTCACATCACATCCACCTTGTGGCCATTACATTGAAATCCAATGTTAGGGTAAGGGGGCACCCACATTTGAGAGACCAAGAGAAGCAATTCTCCACAACTCTCCTAGTGTATCTGGTCGTGTTGACTTTAGTCCCAGTATTCTTCCACATTTAGAAGAACCTCTAGATTCCCATATCACTTCAGATCACTCTAGGGATGATACCCCTTATCGTTCCCTCATCTTACATCAGCAACCCAGTCTCTTAGACATTATTGTTGACCAACCTATAGCTTTTCTATGAGAGCATCAGTTCATTATCTCCAAATCCTCTTTTTGGGATAGTGACACCAGGTATGCCAACTCGGAAAATTAAAGTCCTTTTGATCCCTATATGCAGTACCAAAAGAGATTGGTAATCCTCCATTTCCTTTCTCAAACTACATAACCATAACGAGAACAAATGGCACACCACATCATTTAAATGTGTTTAGATTCCCCTTTTTCTAAATACATTTTGACATGACCACACCATGCTCGGGGGCACCTATGCCCCTCAACCATAACCCTCCTCACCTCGTTTTTGGAGAGGAGGCTGTCTTACCAATCGAGTGTGAAATCCCTTCCCTTCATCTGGCTGTTGAACTTCTCCCTGACACCCAACCTCTAGAACAACAACTTATCATGCCTGAGCGTGCCTCTAAAGACCGCCGTGTTGCATTGCAAACCATGGAAGCGGCCAAGAAACGCACCAAAGCTCAATATGACCGAAAAGTCCAGCCTCGTTCTTTTCACAAAGGTGACCTTGTTCTAGTATATGACCAAGCCCATGATGTCCTTGGTCACGGGAATTTTGACTCATTATGGCTAGGCCCTTACGTCATTAGTAAGGATCTTGGTAAGGGGGCATACCTTTTAGAGGACTTCGAAGGAAATAATCTTCCTAATCCTCGCAATGCACTCTATCTTAAGAAATATTACCCTTAGCATTTCCCTTCTGAGATGCGTGTTTTATGTTCTGTTAGATAGCCAGCATATTTTTTGTAATTTCATCCTTCGCCAAGACCTATTTTGTCCAAGAAGGATCACTTCACCTCTCCTTCAAATCGAACTTCCTCACTTACAACACTTGTACTTGGGGCACCATTTTGCCTCCTTACTTGTCTTTGTTCGTGTCGATTTTCGTCATGATTTACCATCTTGTACTCATGTTTTCATGGTCCCCCATTGGGCCTTTACTGTGTGGCAGCACCATCAAGTCGCCCTTGTTTAGAGCATCCAAGTTGAGTCATCATCACATTCATGGAGTCTATCCTGAGTCCCTTTGTACCCCGCTATAGCCCTCCACCATTCATTGCTTGGTCTCTCTCTTGTGTCGCACATTATGGCCTTCAGTCCCACTGTCCCCTATCCCTTATGATATTGCGTCAGTTGCTGCCATGTCATTCATGCCCTTTATGCTCTACCAAGGGAAGTCGTCCATTCGCTACTCAGTCCCTTCCATTTCACCATCATCATTAGTGTCAGTCTGTCAGTCACTCTACTATTTTCTCTCGTGCCTTAGTTGAGGATCTCTCATTGCCTCACCTATGGCGGACCTCCTTCTATCGACATCAGCTCATTCATTCCAGAAGCCAGGTCTATAGGGCGGTGTACCTTGGTTCCAGCTTCCACTCTTGTTCGGTGCCTCGGATCAAGCAAAGGGATCTCTCATTTCCCTTTGACTTGATTTTTTCTCCACTCCAGCTCCTTTCAGCATGACCGAGATCCGTATACTTGATGGTTCAGTGATACAGCAGCGGCTCTTGATGATTCTCGGGTGTGTGTGAGATGTCTCAACCCTCATGAGGGGGTGGCCCTGCAGGTAGCCCCCCACATGCCCGGATGACCTCTTCTTTGCAGCCTTTGATGCCGCTCCAGATTTTGATGATGTTGGCCTTAGCCACTTGCAGCACCTCTTTGATTTGCATGTATCGGTCAGATTTTGTGAGCCCTTCCCCATTTACAGGGGGCATTTGGGTTGTATTTATCTCATGTACTCAGATAATTATTGTATCAGTCCTGGCTGTTATCCCAGGCACAACATGTATGTGGGATTCCTCATTGTATTTTTATCTGGCTCATGATTATGCCGGCTGTACTTTGTGGTTCGGTCCCTTGTTTACTGGACACACTATTCTTTTGTACTTTGTCTCGGCGGGCATAGGTATGCCTCCCCCGCCGCCTTCAGCACAGGTACCCTCTCATAAAAAGAGACTTGTTGCACTTGCGAGTCTCGTCTCCTCAGGGTCTAGTCCTTCAGCACACTATCTACCTCACATTTCTCTCTCTGACATCCCTTTTGTTGTCTAGTGATTGTGTTCTTACAACGTACTTCGGTCATACGATTTGCTCCTGACACTCGCACGCTGGGGGGCAATCTGTTACACCATTTTTGGTCATCTAACCTATTATCATTAGATGGACCCAAGTACACCATGTAAGACCAATTTTACCCTAAGTAAAATTGCCTTCACTATGTTAAATAACTTAATAAACCACATTTATTAGGTTGTTTATGGTCAAAACAGGAAACCCCGAAAGGAAATATTAAACAAACCCATTTTGTTTAATTTTCCTCATGGAATAATTAATTAAACCATAATTTAATTATTATTCCTAGTCATGTTTAACCCAAAAACAAAGAAATTAATTAGATAAACCTTATTTATCTTATTATTTTCTAGGAATAATTATTTAAATCTTATTTAGATAATATTCCTTGTTAAATATGACCAAATCACTGAGAAATAATTAAATAAATCATTATTTATTTAATTATCCTTCAACCACTTCCTTAAAAAGATAAATAAATCATTTATTTATTTATTATTAACAAATAAAGGGATTTGACCCAAGTCAAATACTTTTTCCCTCCAACAAATATAATAAAATATTCCATATAAGGTGGATCTAGATTTGGTTAACATTATTTTAATCATGCACCAAGATCTAGAATGACCCAATATTTTGTTATAAATAGGAGGGTTTTTCCCACCATTCTTCACCTTTTGTTTCCTATTAGATCACTCTGGATCTATACACTTGGTCACATTTTTCCATTATTTGCTGTGTGAACTCCCTTTGAGCTCTATTCTTTGCATTGGGTTTTCTACACCAACAAGAGAGAGAAATCTTAGATCTGAAGTGCTGAGGACTTCCAAGAACCCATCCCACTGAGGAGAATTGGATACGCCTTCTTGTTTTCCTCCCAGGTGCCCAATTAATACAAAAATTCTTTCAAAAATCATTCTTGTATTGTCTATTGGTATATGGAGCAAACCCTTGTTTTTACTGCTTAATGTCTTTCCATGCATAGATCTGGTTTTTTGCAGCTCTTTTCTTGTTCAACTAACCGCAGATATGAAGATATTGGCAGCCACTTTTGTTGTTAGGGCTATTAGTTATACGTAGCTAAAGTGGTCCTTTTTCGTACACTTCGACAAAGGATTCATACTAACACACGGGTTATAATGAAGTTTTGGGGATGCAAAATGAACATACTCAGAAATTAAATGATGTTCAATCTAATATGGGTATTATCTCTAAATCTTTGGATCATCTTAGAGATGCACTTCCTACTCCTACTTCTCCTCCACATTACAAAGAAGTAGCGGCATCTAGTTCTAAGTTAATATTCTCTTCCAGTCCTGATGAGCAAAAGCACATTCTTTTTAAGGGGGTAGAGAATATGGATAAACTTAGACTTGAGAAAATCCAGAAAGGAATAAGTCTAGCTACAGAAAAGACAGAATTGATGAAGAAAATATTAGCTGAATTTCCTTCTGTAGAAAGCCTCAGATTACCTAAGAACTATGTCAGTCTTAGTTCTTTGATAAGAAAAAATGCCCAACCATCTCCTCCTACAATTTTTTCCATGTCAGGAGTAACTTCTACTCAGAGAACCCCTGGTGAACCAAGTTCAAAAAGAGATAGAAGTGAATCCTTTTATTTTCCACATAAAGGAAAGAAAGATTCCAGTGGGACCACTGCTCATGAAGCTTCGGCTACAAGCCCCTTTCGTAAATATACTGAGAATCTTCAATCAACAACAGTCGGATTAGACAATCCTACTTCCAGAGGATATGGAAATTCATTATTGGTGAATATTGATTGTCTAGATTATAGTGAAGTGATTGTTGTCTTCCATAATGTCCATGCATGGGCATTACAAATAAAATCTGAAACAAAATCAGATTGGTCAGATATAGTAACCCAAATAATCTGGTCTTTTACTGGTATACTAAAACAATGGTGGGAAAAGCTGGCAAGAAATGAGAAAGATCAAATAGTTGAAAATGAAGATGATCCTTTAAAGGCTCTATTTGATGCTTTAAAACATGAGTTTGTTGGGATGGTTCCAGAAGATTCATCCCATCATGCACAATTATTCTTCTCCCAGAAGTTATGTAATATCGATTATTTGCATGATTACTTTTGTGTAATGTAGAAGTTATTATATCAGGAAAATGATCCCCACAATGTTGCATATTTAAGATATTACATACAATCTATGCCAGGAAAAATTCCTGATTTGATCAACCAGCATATAGAGACCCATAAGGTAAATTTGGAAGGCCAATCTTTTGCAGCTATCCAGCAGCTGATAGTAACAATTTTGCAGAAAGAATGTGCAGAAAGCAAAGCAAAGAAGAATTTTAAGAAATAAATGCACTTTAGTAAAAAATTCTGCAATAATTTTAAGGAGACATATATGATTTTGGATGCCACATAAAAAGTAAGAAAACAGTTTCAAAAAGGTCTTGTTCTTGCAAGCCTGATAAATATATACCAAGAAGAAAGAAATATTACCCTTCAAAAGGATCATTCAAAGGAAGAAGGATAGTATTTAGGAAAAGGACAAAACCTTCTAAAAAAGATGTTTGCTTTATTTGTGGTAAAGAAGGTCATTATGCCAATGCTTGCAGAGAAAAGAAAGACAAAAAGCAAATGAAAATTGTAGATATCTTTTCTACTATCCATAATCCACAAGATTGGGATCTTATCTCCCATTCAGATGGTGAATATTTTGAAGTCTCTAGTTCTTCTTCAGACTCTGAAGATAATGAAATTCCTGAAATTGGAAAGTTAGTATTGAATTCTGAGTCCTCTAACTCAAATGAAACTTTCATTCCTGACATTAAGATGTTTCATTCTTCAGAATATTTACAGGTGAAGATTGCAGCAGTCAAAGCTGAATTGGCATAGCTTGACCCAGTCCAGTTTACAGCAAGAAGAAGATTGACAGAAAAACTAGAGAAGCTAGAAAGTCAGTTACCATCCAAGAAGAAGAAGAAAGAAATATTTTCAGATGATGATTTCATACAACAAGAGTTCGATTCAATGTTCAAGCCTTTTCAGATCACAGAATCTATAGGCATGAATCAAATTGATGCTCTTAAGAAACAGATCACAGATTTACAATCTTCTATTCATCATACTAGATCAGAAATGATCCAGTTGTCATCCAAACTCCAATTACTTATCTCTGATTATGATGAATGCAATTCTAAATTGAAAAGAATGTTGATGAAGAATGTTCTAGAAGAAAATACTCCAAAGGCAAATGTGGAATTAATCAATGTCATGGGAGTAGGAGACAGAGTTGTAATTCCTATAAAAATCAAAGTTCCCAGTATAAAATCTTACACTTTGGATGCACAGATTGATTCTGGAGCCATGAGTAGTTGCTGCAAGTTTGGGGCTATTCCGTATTACTATTGGCAGCCTACTAAACTTCAGTTCAGGGCTATCACTAAAGATCTGATGGAAATTAATCACATAGCTCCTGATTTTCCCATTTATTTGAATGATGTACAGGTTTTTGTTATTTTGTATAGTTTTGATACAGGCACTGATGTCTTATTGGGACAAGATTTCTTGAAGAAATATTTGCCAGTTACTTTTGGCACAGAAACTGTCACTTTCACTACACAAGCTGGTTTGGTTACAGTTCCTACTTCAAATGATTATAAAGTGAATGTTCAAGCTAAAGAAGAAGATCTGGTTCAGCACAGTTTGCAAGATTTATCAAAGATCAACAAGATTGCAAAAATGTTGAGTTGCATGGTCCAAAAACCTTTCAGTCTATTTCTGACAAACTCCGAAAAGATTGTACTGCTAATAAACTAGATGCCTTTTGGACAAGAGAAAAATATTTTTTTCAACCTGGGAGTTTTCAACTTTATTCTCCTTTGGATTCCACAAATTTCGAGTGGTAAGACCTAAGTGATGGTACAAATTGGATTCCCAATCCAAGGAGTACCCATGTTGTATACTTTTGATTGACTTTACTACATGAAAACTAAGAAATACATGAAAAATGATTCCAAACACGTTTTTTCATGTATTTCTCATTTTCGTGTAGCAAGGTCCATAGAAATTATGCAACATGGGTACCCTTGGATGAGTAATTAAATTTTGTATCAAACGATGACTCCCACTTAAATTTGATTAAAACCCTTAGGGAGATAAGTTGAAAATACGAGTTGAAAAAATAGTTTTATTATTTATTATTTTTATTATTTTTATGTTTTTACCACAAAAAAATGGTGAATCATAGCCCATGGTTGACATCATCATCTTGAATCCTATCAGTTCTTATAAAGTTTATTTTGTTGTACATATTTCTGTTAAAATGCCCATTTTGACCTCAAAATTTCTCTAATGTTTTAGCATTTTAGCACACAATAAACAAAAGTGTCAATTGATTTTGTTATCACTCAAAGCCTTCTCAGAAGTTGTGTAAGAGGAAATTATACCCGAGGTAACCACAAACCAACCTTTTAGATGCGTAATCATGCTGATCCGTATCCGCAGAGGGCCTTTTAAGTGATTTATCTTGTTTAAATGATTTCAGTCAGTTATTTAAAGATAGAAAATGGTGGAATCTAAGGCAACCATGGGCAAGGTTGAGGCTTTCACCATTGGGCTATGGAGTTCAAGGATGGCTTTACCGAATTTCTTTTCTAAACACAAGATGGTATTACAGTAGCAAGATAGCTAGACAGAGAACAATCCTTAAAATTTAAAGTGGATGGATGGTCTTAAAGGGATGAAAGGCACGAAGAATCTTTCACCATATTCAAGAGAAAGAAGAGAAAATGACTACAAGCAAAGAGAAATGAAGGATTCTTTGTTACAACATCACAATGTTTAAACTGAAAACATGAGCAATTAAGAATTCATGCTTATAACTAATCCGTAATATACCAAGAATAATCACATTTGAAAACAATAGGCAATTAAGCAAATTCTGTTTCAATCTTTAGTGAAACCATTCGTAAACGGATATGAAGATAGTATAAACTAATATAAAATTTAAAAACACAAGGGTTGGAAAACTTATTGAACCTAAGTCCAACACATGAATCCTGGAACAAGTCTGTGCTGTCGAAATGCTTACCTGAAGCCACAAATTTGTCCAAAAGCTTTTATTCCGAAAACCTCAATGTTACAAAGTAGTAGCAGAACCCACCCTCAACTCTCTTTGAGGGGTTATTTATACAAAAAATAATCCTAACAATCTTACTCTCATTCAGCTAATAATCTGTGCTTACTTAAAGCATATTTACAAACAACAACAGACACATGTGGTCTCGTAAATAATAATGAATAACGGCTTACAGTCAAGCCTTTTCTTCATGGACGTGCTGAAGATAAGTGCTTATAATAAGGTTTCCAGGTCGTCCTTTCGCGTATTCCTTGACTTGTTGAATACTTTTTCTCACTTGACATTTTTTGACCTTTTCATCCGATACTTTTTCATCTCCGCTTTTTCGTTTTTTACCATTTACTCAATAGTAAAGATAAACTTTTATCCCGAAACATTTTTACAAAATTTCCAAAGATTTCCTTCCACCATCGATCATCTCGTACGATGGTTCTTCTCAGTTTTCAAAGTTTCATCTCCGTTTCAGTAAGTTTATAAAAAGTAATTTCAGCCGTAACAGATACTTTAGTTCATGCTCCGTATGAAATAGATTCCTCACTTTTTCATAAATACTTTTCCCGCCTGGTATTACAAAGTTCAAGGAGCTAGTAGAACCTATAGCCGTATTTTTTAGCATGAGCTTTTGTCTTTTTGCATGTTTGTAAGTTCACTATTTGATCCTCCGTGAGCATGGGACTTGGCAATTCACCGTCCAAAGAAAGCTTGAAACTTCTCTCTCGAAAACGTTGATGTCGACCAAAAATGTCATTACACCCCTTCTTTCAGATTTTCTAAAGGAAAGTCCTTGGTGAAAATTCTCTTTGCTCAAAAACTACACTGCCTGGCCATCAATTCCTATCAATGCAAGTCGTTGTTTTGTTTGGAATTCAAAAATTCAATGATCTCTATCGGGCATGCTCCGCTAAGCCCCTTAATTCATGTCTAGTTTTATTTATTTCTCTGGGCTGTCTTCGACAACTCATTCTGCTCCAAAATAGCTTTTGGATGGAAGGCCAAATATCCCTTATTAAGTTAATGATGTTGTCCCAAAGAATATCATTTATTTCGTTCGCAGGCTTTTCCGTTGAAAGATATTTTTGCAAAGTCTTCAACCATTTTCTCCAATTTTTTTATTTCCTCGAGGTTGTCGTTGTACCGTCCTTTTTGATGTGTCATATTTTCCCCTCCAATTTTGTTAATTGTAATTTTGTTTCTTGGAGTTCTCCGTGACCTTTAGCCGCAAACTCTCCATTCCGTTTAATTAAACTTCGAATTCAAATTAGAAATGTTTACCTCGAGATGGTTGTTCGTTATTCCGTAGTTGTAGTATCCGTTGTTAAAGCTGTTTGATGATTTCCTGCCCTCGCAATGCTTTTTCCAACTCCTTTTCTGTTTCATTTAGTCGTCCGTCAGTTCAAGAGCAACTCCATCATTTCTTCTTGTGAATTTCCTTTTATAACTTCCTCAGGTCTGGGGTGCCTTGAGGTCGGTATTTTCACCGTTTTCCGAGTGCAACATATCATCCTCTTCTTTATCAAATAGTTTCAATACCTTAGTGTCTTTGGGATTGGTGACCCAAACCAATGATGATCTCTTCTAGAGACTTTATTCTATTGTCCTTGGCCCGTGAGGAGGCCCTTTCAATCTTCAATGTTGCGCGGGTATTGTTCAAGGAATCTGCAACAAGAAGTCGCCATGGCTTTGTTGGTGAGAGTAGAATAAAACCATTTCCGTTGGTTCGAAAAGAAGCCCCATTCGATCCAAGGGATGATATCCTTTGCTAACACTTCAAAATTTGTTCGATGTAATCTGCTGTCGAAGTTGGCTTTGGCACCTTTGCTTTGAAGTGGTCTATCGGTATTTAATTTTGTGAAAGATCAGCGTCATACCTAACCTTGCTTATTTGTGAGGAGCCATCTTCATATACTGATCTTTGTATCTTCATTTTCAATGGTTCATTCTTTTGTTTTGATATTAATGAAGGTTTTCTTAATGTCTCCGCATCTCTGTTTTGCTGTCCTGAAAGAAGATACTAAAGGTTTTAACCCGTTTTTGTATCCCTTTTCTCGCTTATGTTTGTTTCACTTGTCGTACTCGTTTGCCGATCATCCTCCCCTACCATCATCAAATACCTCATCTATAATCTCGCATCCTGGAGGTGGATCGTACTTGTGTTTTTTGGCTTAGCAACTTGTGGGCCCTTTTGAAGGTGTATCTTGTTTTTCGCTTTTTTCCCCTATTTCCACATTCCATGAGTTGAATTTCCCGGAACTTGGATTGCTGCTGTGTGTTTGAGAAGCTCCGGATTGTTCTCGTTCTTTGGAACTCGTGATTTTTCTCTGCCATGACCGTGTTTCAACGACTCAACTATAGGTTCTTCTTTACCTCAGCTTCCATTGCTACCGATGGACTATCTTCCGTATAGCCGAGCAGAGTAGTCATTGGAAGATGTGCCAATGTATGGTACCGTATTTATCTATGTTTCTAGGTCAAATTTCTTTCTCAAATACTTTTCATAAGTTTATTCAATTTGGTATGTACCACTTCTCTTCAACAAGCAATTCCTTTAACCCATTCATCTTGATTTTCACATCGTTCTATGTCGTAATTTGTGAGCATAAGGAGATGACTTATTTTTAACCTTCTTTCACAAATGAAACCAAAAGGGTCAGCAGGAATTCAATCTAAAG
The DNA here is from genome assembly GCA_034641835.2 of Pinus albicaulis. Classification (NCBI taxonomy): domain Eukaryota; kingdom Viridiplantae; phylum Streptophyta; class Pinopsida; order Pinales; family Pinaceae; genus Pinus; species Pinus albicaulis. The sequence goes on along the minus strand of CM076579.1, from coordinate 690,786,780 downwards.
ATGTTCGGAATTTTTCTCTCTAATATAAGTTCTCGTATCTCTCTCATTGAATAATTGCAAATGAAAGTTGACCTAATCGGCTTTTGATCCTGAACTGTGCTTTTCTTTATAATATAAAATGATTACATCTAGTTATTCATCTCTGCTCAGTATTCCAAAGCAAAATTACCGTGCTGTATATCCGGGTAACTTGAATGGACAATACATCCATAAAATCTCCGTATGACCGTATGGTTTTTGGGATAAGTACCAATCCCTAACTTTTATAACTTCTTGACAATTGAAAAAGGTCTTTCTTAACTTTCATTGTTCGGGGGAGAAACTCCTCACAATAAGGCTACAGACAGTAACCTATCAATAATTTCTAATAAGAGTAGGGAGAATTTGGTGACAAACAATATGGGGGACCTTTCAAAAATAATGGGGATCGGGATTACCTTTAGCATCATTGAACAGGTGGGAAAGGGAATTTGTCTGAGTGATAGAAAATTATGAGATGATAGATAAATCGAGGAGTACTTGAAAACTTTTCATCATTCAGCCTAAAATGATTCGATTTTGTTACAATGAAGGAATACAATTACATTGAACTTCAAGAGGTCGCCCAAAAGTAAGATAGATAAGAAAGCGCAGTTATTCCATCTACATACTCACCGGTATTGAATCCTAAGACAAAGGATACACATTACAATAAGCTCTTCCTGTTTATCAGTGCAAACCATAGGGGAGTCCTTTGGTCAAGTGCTTGTTATTAGGAAATACTCACAAGGCTATTAGCCTTCTGGAGGAATAAAGATGGTTTTCTCAATCAACCCTTCCATGGACAGAGGTGCTAATTCTGTTCTCGTCTAAATTAAAATATAGCATTGATAGCTCTAGGTGTGATAGGAACAGAATACTGATCAGAGCTAATACAAATTTCTTTGTGTGGATCATAATTTGCATGACAAGATTAATACTGTGAAACGGGACTGAGAACAAAAATACCTTGAGATTGATTCCACAACCCTATACATCTGCCCTTTCGAGTGTTCGTCTCTCCTGCAATGGCCAGGAACAACCCGACCTCATCAAAGGCAGTCTTTTATTTTAAATTTCGAGCTTCAGTCGCAGGTAAATAGTCCAAATCGTGTATATTCAAAGGAGTGACATTTAGAGGATAAATTACTTTGTTTCCGTGATTCTCCAAATGGAGGTTTCAGCTTTTTCTTACACCCATTTTATTATCCGACAAGATAATTAAACAATTTTATATGTTTGTAACAAATCTGTTATGTTTTAAATCTTCATTATAATTTTAGAGACTTTATTCACTCTTCTTAGAAAACACAGAACTAAGAACAACTTGCGCCTTCAAGTGCTTGGTTGACAAACACCTGTTTTTTAATGGAAACTGCTCTTCACTAGGTAATGAACAATGGCGGGGACGTTCTTCTAACACCGGCGCAATGAATCAGGCAATTTGGTATTTACAAGAAATTTTGAAATTAGAAAGTGAGCTTAGCCTTTCTGGAAACTAAAATAACTAAAAAACTTAAAAAATGGCTTTGGTTTATGTCAAAAGGGTTTTTTTGTCGTTTTCGAGGTGATGACGTCATTTGACGCACGGGTGACGTAAGGAGTGGGGTCGGCGGTATTCGGCGCGTAGCGTAAGCTCCGCATCGCTATGGACGAGGGCGGTAAAATGCGCACAGTAAAACATCTGTTGCAGGACGCTGCTCACGTGAACAATACCAGAAACCGCCCATCCCCTCATTGCCAACACGCTACCGGGCAAGGGATGGCAGCTGATTGATGATCGGCGGATTCACGGACGAAGGATCCAACTACCGAAATGACTAGAACTTCGTTATCTTCAAGGTGGGCCAATGGTTTTAAACAGGTTTTAATGTGATATTCGATTATCTTCGGGGAAAGGTTAATAGGTTACAATGGTTGTTAATTAGTCCAAATGATTAATTAAACTTCCAAGAATTTTCAGGAAATGGATTGCAGCGAGTTTTGGGCTTTTGTGTGGAATGCTACGTGGACGGAACACTATGGCACAGACTCCGTCGCATTTTTATTCTTGTTTTTTGGTGTTAAACACGTATATTACATGTTCAACGTTTTTTGTACGTATTTTATTATACGATGAATTAATTAATACACAACTAATTCACCATAGGCGGGATTACCGTATACAATATAGTTTTAACTAAAGGGCTTTATAAAGCGTGGTATTTATTTTAAACGAGCGAAAGAGAGACAGCGTTTGGTAAAACATTATAATAAGAGGGTTTTTTTGGGGATATTTATTAGAAAAGGAGTTATATACTTAGGGAAAAGGGATTCCATCAGGGATTTAATATAATAGAGTTAAATGTTAATATGACATGATTAAGGAAAATCAAAACATCTTTGTTCATCTAAGAAAGTGAAAAAACTTAAGGAAGTAAATTGCATATTTATCAACACTTAAGTTTAGAATAACAAGTCAGTCTGAGGAATTTTAGAATTTGTTATATCATTTCCTAAGTAAAATAGGATTTTACCAGGAAAGTTAAAGATGGAAGATAATCAATGATGGATTATTTCAAGTGCTTAGGTCTTTTGATCATTAGGCCGAGGGTCCGGTCTTAAGCGACAGAAATGCCTTGGAGTCTTTGATCTCAAATTACCTAGTACTTTTGGGGAAAATTAGTAAAACTCGAGGGGAAAATGATGAGGGAGGTTAATGAATTTGACTTTTGCTTGCCGTGATTTTTTTCACAGTATTTCCCCGTTTAGTACTTGTGATGAAAGTAAACATAAACCAACATGTAGCAAAGACCATCTACCTACCCTATCTACTTAACACTACCATTTTCTTCTTTATTAGGGTGCATTTAGATTGCAAACCCCGATCAATCTTTTTCTTTTTTACATGATGAATCTATCTATTTCTACCCTTATTACATCCAAGGGCCCGATTAAACCGTTGAGCACCTTTTTATTCACTCTACCTAGGGCCATTATCCGGCCAAGATTAAACCGTTTAACAGATATTTATTCTCTAATCTATAACATGAAATTGAAATATGACCAAGTCAAGTTTTAAATGTGCTTGACTTATTCAGCAGAATTGGGGCAAAAGTTTCACAAGCCGCACACAATTGATTTATTATAACAAAGAGGCAAAATTTAGTAAGTATTTGGATTTGCACACTTTCTGGTCTATTTTTTGCTTCGGGGTCTATTTCTTTCTTTTTTGACCATTTATTCTTTTTTTACCTTGATCTTTCTTTTAGGTATACCTTTTACATTTTTTAAATTTTTTGATTTTTTTTTTTTTGGTTTTTAAGAACATGGGAAACACTCTTGCTCGGTGTAGTTGGGGTTTGAACATATTCCACACTTCCATCAAGACAATCATGAAAGATGAAACCTATTGACATGTGGAGGCTAACACCGGCTCCACTTGGGGATGGCTTTTCCTTGTGGAAAGTCAAGAACAACAAAGTCGATGCTTTAGAATGTTCTAAATCGAAAGCATGAAATCTTCTTCTCGATAGCTTTATTTACATATGAAAGTGAAGTTTTTGGAACTTAGGCCTTCACTTCTCGGCTTCAATCTCAAGAAGTCACCATCCAATCCAACCTATGAACAAAATGAAAATAAGCAAAAAACAATATATTATGTACAAGTTGAAACATTTAAACATTATAGTAATGATCAAAATAATGTTAAGTATCAACAATGATCAGTCTTTTCAACTTCCCTGAACTACTTCCAAGTCAATGTCGTGTGTGTATGTTTACTGTGCAGTAAGGCTGAATGGTAGGGTGCCTTTCACAAGAAATCAAACTTCCCATGTTTTTCCTTTTTTCTTCTCTTCTAGAATCTCATCTTAGACCTTGTCCCCTAACTCAAAATCCTCTCGCTTTAGTCCTTTTATCAAACATTAGCTTCTTCGAAGACTTGCATCTTGCATACCTCTTTCTCCTGCTTCATGGTGATTGTTCTCGATTATTAATTCTTCTTTGGAATGTCATTTTGGCTCACACTTGAGCTCAAGTAATTTCTGCCATTCCGGACTTCAAAGATGATGGGAATCTGTTTCCGTACCACAAACCAACCTTATATGGACTAGTCCCAATGGGATTTCTTGTTGTAAGTCCTGCCCGCCCACAATGCATAGGTCAGCTTTCTTATGCCGCTTTCATATTTTCTCCAACACTTAATGATATTGATCAAACTCTATTGGAGGATTCTGTCAGTCCATTACCTGGGGGCACAGGGTCATGAATGGCCCAAAGTAATATGACATGAAAAAGTGGAAATTAACGAGTTTCTTTATTTAAATGTTACATCAGTCACAGGCATCCTTTCCGGACATCCAAACCAGTATGTTGGTTTCTTTTGGGAAACCCTATGTGATTACGAATCATCGATCTGCCTACATGGGATGCAGTTTTCAATCCATTTGTGTGTCATCTCGTAGTGCTTAAAATCCATCTATGTTACCCCGAAGAAGGGGGGCAATCTCTTCCAATAAATCTAAACCCCATTGTTGAAAGGGCTCCTTCGTGAAACCGTTCTTGTGCTGCGTAGGTAACAACCTTTACCCTCAAATATATGACACTTGGTATTAACCTGTTACAAATTTTCACATCGTAAAATAATGTTGGCCGGCATGAAACTGTTTCAAGATCTGTCACAGACGCAGAGATGTCCTCCACAATCCCTCGCATGAAATTCATTAAGCACTTTGATCGCTTCATTTTTAAGACAACTAACAAAATTCCTTCATGATTCTTCAAAACAAAGTGCTATCTAAAATACAATATTTCAAAGATGTCATTTTTAAAAATTTTGTCATTCTGACAAACTCCCAGAGGAGCTTGGGTGTTTAATAGAACACAGAACAAGGTCAGAGCACTTGCAGTGAATCTAAGAAAGCTTGACCGATCTCAGGAGTCGCCACTCCCCGTCATATCCGCCCACGATATCTAAGGCTTGGCAACGGCCGCTCAAGTGTTGTGCTAAACCTTGGCCTTTATCGCTTGGTTGGTTTAACCTCAATATCATATTCCAAAATGGCAGCTGATTCACTCTACCTCGTTTACCTTCCTTCAATGTGCTATCTTGAGTCAAAATATCTTTTTAATCATCGTATTAGCACATATGCTATCACATGAGAAGGTATAACAGGCACTGAATTTTTGATGGCTTTTACCAATGCAAAGTTCGTTTTTTCTGCATAATATTGTATTTTGTGAGACATCCTCGCGTTTTTTACTAAAAAAATGCTATTGGATTTTCACACCCTTGGTCATCTTTTTAAGTAAAAACACCAGTAACAAAGATAAGCTCAGAAGCAAATGAAAAGATAATAAAGTCTCTATCAAATTTAGACCATTTAACCTGTGTCCTTGTTAAAGCCATTTTAATTTCCTCGAACATTGTTTGGCTTCGTTGCATCGCTGTACCACGTTTTGTTCTTTCCTCAACATGTTAGTCGTTAATCTAAGTAACCTCGTTAGACTAGAAATAAATCTTCTAGTTATTTTTCCTATAAATGTTGCAATTCCTTTATGTTTTCGGGGTGTATTTGCAAAATTGCTTGAATTCTTTCTTGACCGTCCTAATGCCATCTTAGAATATATGCCCTAAAGCTTCTTCTTCAAAAACCAAACAATGACTTCTTAGGTTTAAAGAAATCATATTTACTTGTAAATACTTCTGCCTTAGGTGATTTAAATGTTCTTGATCTCGTTTTAGAAAACAACAACCATTCAAGTAAATAAACTTAAAACTGTATCTTCACAAAAGCAATGTCCATCGCTCGAAATGTAGCTCCGTATTCTTGAGCCCAAATGGCATTTTGACATATTTGGTTTTACCTCCATGGTGTGGTAATGTCGTTTTATCTCGATCATCGTGAAGAACTTAATCTCAACAATTTCAACCATCCAAAAGAGTGATATTTCGAAGATCCCACTACCTTCTTCGGCATGGCCCATTTTCACAGAGACAATTGTCTTTTAAAGAAACTTTATTCAAATCTTCAAATCGACACAATCGATTTCTCTCGTCTTTTTCCTTACAAAAAATGTTGAAACCATTCTCCAAACCGATATAGCGATAATCCCCGCTTCAAACATTCTTTTGATTTCTTTTTTCAATTGAGGGCATAAAAACAAGATTAATTCTCCTAAGTTTCTGCTTGTGCCTTCTGTTTCAAAGGTGATAGTATGTTGAATGAGCGTGAGCATCAGGATTTGAGGTCTTCAGTAACCTGTGCAAAGACATCCTGAATTCTTTGTTTCAACGTATTTCTGTTCTTTGTTCTTTGGGTAGATTGTATTGTCTTGACAATTTTGGGAGGCTCGGTGTTCCTGGAGTTGCATTCTTCATATCAGCCTTTAATGTGTTCCGTGTTTTAGTCCGAATGGAATATCATTTGAGTCAATAGATCCTCCAAAGGTGTTAATCCCTTGGTAATTGATTATCTTTTAAATCGATGATTTCGTATCATCTGCTGAATTATCAAATTCCATGTGTTTCAAATTTTGCATGTCTTTTCATGAACGTGGTTGATGTGCAGATATGGACTGCATTTTCTATTGAAATTTCTATTTTTTGTTTCTTTTTCGATCAAATTTATCACAATTATGTCTTCACCTATTACAAATAAAACTCATTCAAGTGTCAAAAAATTATTGATTTGATCGTTCTGTAAATACTTGTTAATCAAAAAGATTGTCTCCGGCATTAGTGTGCCCTGCTTATCTCATTCGAAACTTCCGATGATTGGGGATCGAAAGGCACTAAAAATAAAAATGTTGTTAAACTGGTGAGCATGCAAGTTTGTTTCCTGGGAATTTTAAAAGTTAATAAACAAGGAGAATTTCACAATCGGTTTCTGGGTATTGTTTAAATTAAAATTTTCTATTAACATTCTCCTTTAACTTTGACATTAACTAAAGTCACCTACGATTGATACCTCAATGCCCCTAACTTCATGCGTGTTCCAATAAAAGGGCTTCATACCTCATATGGTGTTATGCATAGTATTTGAAATTTAATCTATAAGCATGACCCTCTGTATGCATTTGTTTTCCACATTGTAACCAAATCCCAGCCCGCCCTAGTCTCACATCGGCCATCAAATCAAATGTTACAGACTTTCACATGTTCAATCTTCATCATTTTATTTAATTTGAGTCATTTTTGTTTGTTAATTAGTTTTTTTAGGTATTTCTCTACTATCCGGTGTTTCTTTGTTTTCAAGAGATTTCTTCAATTTTTAACCATGGTTTAAGCTAGTGACTTCCATTTCAAGAGTCATTTCGTAGAAAGATTCAGTCAAGATTGTATAGAATAAAAGAACTACAATTCATGTGGCCATAATAAACAGTGAAGCTTTTGTGTTTCTGCTTACCACTGTTACTACCTAAAGTTTCTTATAATCTTTTTAGCTCTAATTTTAAAAATTAAATAGTTGCATAAGACATGTCTAATTTAATAGGGATCCTCCAAGTTTAGCACCCCAAGACCTAGACAATAATATACCATATTTAGGTGGAATATCAAGAACTATTATGTCCATTAAAACATTGCAGGTATGAAACTAAAGTGACACACAGATCTTTAATCAAACCTAAACATTTTACCCACTGAATCAAATGAAAACAAATCTTTGTATGGTCATCTAAATATCGATCCAATCTTTCCATTACCTGCTTTTAAGTATCAAATTGTGAGATGCTCAATCAAGCATTGCATTGCGGAGTATCTTGTCGTAATGATTTTGTGCTTACATAAAATGGAGGAGTTCCTCCACTTTCTGGTTTGCCATTAACCTCGTGTCAAAAAGAAGTTTGGGTCAAATGAAGAATATTTACTGAATCATCTAATCAATGTTAATGTGTTTAGGAAGGATTTTGAAATCATCCCCATAGACATCATGTTTAGCCAATTCTAATAAAGGAAACAAATATATCTTGAGTTTGCCTAGTTTAGCTTCAGATTAAAGGGTTTTTCCTGCTTGAGTTTAGTGCTTTTGCACAATGGATTTTCTCTTGGTTGATTTGATCTTCAATGTTTTTCTCTTTTCATGAATGAAGTTTGCTTTAAGATGTTTCCAGAATAACTTTGCATCGTTTTTTCTTCTACATTTTCCATGAGGAGACAGTATTAGATTGTTGTATGTTGATTGGTTGGTTATCGAAGAGATTCTTCAATTATTGGATTTTAAAAAATCAGAAGTATCCTATATAAAATTTGTATCCTGGGAATGTTTTTAACAGAGGAACGTTTTGTTTGCCTTTGACACTTTGTTTGTAGTTTTCTCGTTTATTTTTCTCTGCACATCTATCCGTCTACTTCTCAGTTGTAACGTTTATGAACCTCGTAGATTGTCGTGTCATATCTTCTTTGGAAATCAAAAGTCTCACCGAATGAGTGTGGAATGTTTCAAGGATATGATCTTCGATCATCCCGAGATAGGAAGACTTCCTCGTTTCATCTTTGTCCCTGCCATTATTGTTTATTTCGTTACCCTCCGTAGGTTTCGAGGTGGCGGAACTCTAACAAAGTTTTCTTGGAAAATAATTCATCGTTTGACCAGGACATTCTTTCCAATATTTTGCCCGATTCTAAAGTTTGGGTTTCTTGCAACATTCTACACGCATAGTATCTTCTTTCAATGGTTTCCACTCTATCACTAATCTTTCCAGTACCTTTAATGATTACATCTGGCCTTCTTTTCAAAAGTCAAGGTTCTTCATTCATAGGCATTCTTTCTTCTCTCGCCCTAGCTCCTGCTCGTTTTTTCTATCAGATTTGCTTCTCTACACTCACCACTATGCTTTGCATTTCCTCTAATGTTTGTGGAGCTCTTTCCCTAAGGGAATAAGCTATTCCAGTCAAAACCGTCCGGAAAACTTCGTCCAACACGTTATTAGTGGGGGTCTTAGGTTCAGAGAACCGCATGAGAGATTCATTGAATTCATGATGTAATCTTGTACTAAGCCGTTTGGTCTTTCTTTAATTTTTCAAATTCTCGAGAAAACTGGAGAGATCCTTCTTTTTCTCCCATCCGTTCAAAAATTCCTCAAATGGCAAGTTTGTGTCAGCACATCAGTTTCGGGTGAGAGCCCCAAACCAGCTCGAACTTTCTCCCGCAAGACTTTGTACGAAAATTCTGCTACCCGATATCATCAAGATTTCCATCTCATAAACCCAAAGTAATCCGTCATCCTTTGTGTGTTGTTGAGTCGTGTAGGTACCGATCCGTCAAAAGGTGATTCCCATTGGTAGTCCTGGCAAAGCTTGAGGTTGGTCGGTAATACTAAAGGCATATCGATCGTCACTTGAAGATAAAGTGGATTGACAAGAGTTACAGTTCAGTAGGAGAGAAGGTGGTTCAAGGGAGGAAATGAGGTCCGAGCGGTGGAGATGGAGGTTCCACAGTGTTTGAAAAGTGGCCGAGCTCGAAGATGCTTCGCTTATTGCGAAATGTTTGGAGCTTTCTTTCAAAGGCTTGCTCGCATTGAATGGAGTTATGCACACTCCGTCGAAGACGAGATGAATTAACTGGTATTGCAAATCTTCAAAGAACAAAGGATCCGGAATTAATCTAGATACCCAAATTTCCCGTAAATTTACAAACAAAGATGTTTTAAATCGTGCATCAAAAGGAATGTCATCAATATAAATAATTTTCATAGACAAGTTACGGCATCTGGAGAGTGGTCTAGAACCACCGTACTTTCCTCGACTTCCTCTTTTCAACTTTCGACTTCCTTGTCTTCTAAGAATCCTAGGTGACCGTGTTTGGATTTTCAAAATTGGTAAGATTGGGCTTGTAGTTTGACCTGCTGCCTAATCCTTCGAAGCCGCCTTTCTTAGAATAAAGTGTTTTTTGGATTTTGGGTTTTAATTGAAAAATAAATACAACTTTCTACAAATTCTTTAAGAAATAATGATATGTGATTAAGATTTCTCAAAGATCCTGTTTAAAAAACGTAGAATCCGATTAAAAAAATTTGAAACTAAGATTCAACTTGTAAGCTAAATCGTAGATAGACTCAACAACATTTATTTACTTTTGTATTTGCGCAGCAAAAGCAATTTCAAAGGCTACTCGGGTCGATCTTCGTACCTTGCCTATAGCTTATAAATCAAACACTAGTATCAATAAAATGATTCGAGTCCCGCATGGTCGCCACTATGTTATCACTCAAAGTTTTCCCAGAAGTTGTGGTAAGAGGAAATTATACCCAGGTAAAATCAGCGAAATCAACCTTAGATGCGGCATCCAGCTAACTTATCCAGAGGGCTCTTCTTTATGATTTATCTTTGTTTTCGAATGATTTTAGCTAGTTATAGATTCAAAGTTTTAGTTTGGGAAAATGGTGGAACCCAGCAAACTAAGGGCAAAGGTTGAGGGCTTTCACCATTGGGCTATGGAGTCTAAGGATGGCTTTACCTAATTTCTTTCAAACACAAGATGGTATTACAGGCAAGATAGCTAGACAGAGAACAATCCTTAAAATTTAAAGTGGATGGATGGTCTTAAAGGGATGAAAGGCAAGCCTAAGAATCTTTTCACCATATTCAAGAGAAAGAAGAGAAATGACTACAAGCAAAGAGCAATGAAGGATTCTTTGTTACAAAGTAATCAACAATGTTTAAATCAGCAAAACATGAGCAATTAAGCATCGAAAGGATTAACCTTAAGAAAACATCAAGAATAATCACATTTGAAAACAGAGTACAATTAAGCAAATTATGTTTCAATCTTTATGTAAACTATCTTGCAGTTTGATATAGATGATAGTAGTAAACCAATATAAAATTTAAACACAAGGGTTGGAAAACTTATTGAACTGAAGTCCAACACATGAATCCCGTAACAAGTCCAAAGGTTTCAAAACGTCATCCGTTAAGCCACAAGTGCAATTGGCTCAAAAGCTTTTTATTCCGAAAACCTCAATGTTACAAAGCAGTAGCAATAGAATCCACTCCTCAACTTTTCGAGGGGTTATTTACATAAAAAATAATCCCAACAATCTTACTTATCCTAGCCAATAATCCAAAGCTACTTAAAGCATATTTACAAACAAATAAGAGACACATGGTCTCGTAAATAGAACAAATAATGAATAACGGCTGATGTGCTGTTCTTTCATGGACGTGCTAAGGATAAGTGCTTATACCGTTCGTGCTGTCCTTGCGTATTCCTTGACTTGTTGAATACTCTTTCTTCTCACGCACAATTTTCGACCTTTCATCTCGATACTTTTCATCTCGCTTTTTCTCGTTTTTTACCATTTACTCAATAGTAAAGATAAACTTTATCCCGAAAACATTTTTACAAAATTTCCATTTCCTTCCACCCACCATCATCCGGTATCATTGTTCTTCTCCGAGTTTTCTTAAAGTTTCATCTCGCTTCGCAAGTTTATAAAAAGTGGGCTCGTTCGGAAATAGATACTTTAGTTCATGCCCGACAACAGATTCCTCACTTTTTCATAAATACTTTTCCTGGGCCAAGGCCACAGTTCCTATGAGCTAGTAGAACCTATAGCCGTATTTTTTAGCATGAGCTAGCTCTTTTCTCATGTTTCTGAAGTCTGGTTTATTTGATCCTTCCGTGAGCATGGGACTTGGCAATTCACCGTCCAAAGAAGCTTGAAACTTTCAAAATTGTTGATGTCGACCAAAATGTCATTACACTTTCTTTCTAGATTTTCTGTATGAAAGTCCTCAGAAAATTCTCTTTTGCTCAAAACTACAATTCGTTCGTCATCAATTCCTATCAATGCAAGTCGTTGTTTTGTTTTGGAATTCAAAAATTAGATCTCATTGGCATGTTCCCGCTGCTCCTTAATTCATGTCTAGTTTTATTTATTTCTCTTGGGCTATTCTAATAACTCATTCGCTCAAAAAATAGCTTCGGATGGAAGGCCATGTCTCATAAGTTAATGATGTTGTCCCAAAGAATATCATTTATTTTGCTCAGAGTTTTTCCAAAGAAAGATCTTTGCAAAGCCTCAACCATTTTCTCCGCAATCTTTTTATTTCCCCGAGGCTGCTCAAAGAAATTTTTGACAGTCATATTTTCCCTCCAATTTTGTTAATTGTAATTTTGTTTCTTGGAGTTCTCATGACCTTTAGTCATAAAACTCTCCATCTCTGCTTAATTAAATCCTCGTAATTCAAATTAGAAATGTTTACCGAGATGGTTGTCTTCATGGTTCCGTAGTTGTAGTACCCGTTGTTGAAGTTTGCTTGATGATTTCCCCCCGTTCCGGCAATGCTTTTTCCAACTCCTTTCGTTCATTTAGTCGCTCTGGCTAAATTCAAGAGTGTTCCATCATTTCTTCTTGTGAATTTCTTTTACAACCTTCAGAACTCTGGGGTGCCTTTGAGGCCGGTATTTTCACCGTTTTCCGAGTGTGCCTATATCATCCTCTTTCTTTTTTTATCGTTGCCTCAATACCTTAGTGTTCCTTGGGATTGTGACCCAACCACGATGATCTCTTCTAGAGACTTTATTCTATTGTCCTTGGCTCGTGAGGAGGCCCTTCAATCTTCAATGTTGCAACAGAGCCATTCAAGGAATCTTGCAACATAAGTCGCTTGCCATTTTCATGGTGAGAGTAGAATAAACCATTTCCTCGTTTGTCTATGAAGCTTCCTGGACCTAACGAAGGGATGGATATCCTTTTATGGAACACTTCAAAATTTGTTCGATGTAATCCGTCGTCGAAGTTGGCTTTGCACCCTTGCTTTGGAAGTGGTTCATTTTGCATTTTACCTCGTGAAAGATCAAACGTCGACATCAACCTTTGTTGATTGTGAGGAGCCATCTTCAGGTACTGTATCGTAGACCTCATTTTCAATGGTTCATTCTTTGTTTTGATATTAATGAAGGTTTTCTTAATGTCTCCAAAGATTCTGTCATGAACCGAAAGAAGATACTTCTCAAAGGCTCAACCGCTTTTGCATCCCTTCTCGGCTTATGTTCGTTTCCACTCTGTCGTACTCCGTTTGGCCGACACCATCCTTCCACCACTGAACAAGTATCTTCATATCCATAATCTCTACATCCTGGAGTGTGGATCGTACTGTGTTTCGTGCTCGTAAACTCGTGGGGCCCTTTGAAGGTGTGGTATCCGGAGTCGGCTCTTTTTCCTCATTTCCACATTCGGCGGAGTTTGCATCTCCGGAACTTGGATTTGCTTTGCCGGTGTTTGAGAAGCTCCGGATTGTTCTCGTTCTTTGGAACTCTCGTGGTGATTTTTTCCGCCATGACCAAAATTTCAACGACCTCGAACTATAGGTTCTTTCTCACTCCTTGGCTCGCCGGCCATCGATGGACTATCTTCCCGTATGTACTGTTGTAGAGTAGTCACCGAAGATATGCCAATGTATGGTACCTCGTACTTGATCATATGTTTCTAGTTTAAATTTCTTCTCAACATCTTTCATAAGTTTATTCAATTTGGCACCTCTCCACTTCCCTCTTTCAACAAGTGTAGTTCTTTAACTCATTCATCTTGATTTTTCATAATCGTTCTGCGTCGTAATTTTGATGTATATAAGGAGATGACTTATTTTTAACCTTTCTTCACAAATATAAAACCAAAGGGGTCATATTAGTGGCACTTAACTATGATGTCATAATTTTCTCTAATATAAGTTCTCGCATCTCTTCTCTCACTCTTCTCTAGAATTGCAAATGAAAGGACCTAATCGGCTTTTTGATCCTTAACCGTGCTTTCTTCTTTACATATCGTAAATGGATTACATCCGAGTTATTCATCTCGTCTAAAGTATTCCAAAGCAAAAATTCTCATTGGTGTACATATCTCGGGCAACTTGAATGGATGTAATTCACATCCATAAACTCGATGATCGTATGGTTTTGGCATACACCAATCCCCAACTTTACAATCCTTGACAATCACAGGTCTTTCATCCCGCATCAAGCCCTGGGGGAGAAACTCCTCGTTAACAAGGTTGCAGGTAGATGTACAAACCGATCAATGAATTCTCAATAAGAGTAGGGAGAATCGCAGGACAAATGAATGATGGGGGACCAAAAATAATGCACTTAGGATTACCTTTAGCATCAAGTTTCTCAATAGGAAAGGGAATTTGTCCTAGTGATAGAAAATTATGAGATGATAGACAATCGAGGAGTACTGAAAACTTTTCGACTATCTACAGTTTTAAAATTGATCATGGATTTTTTTAATGAAGGAAGCATAATCATACTTAATCTCGTGAGGTCGCCCAGTGGGTAAAGATAGATAGCAAAGCCAGTAGTTATCTCATTCACATACTCACCGGTATTGAATCCTAAGACAAAGGAGCCATTCAATAAGCTCGAAAACCTAATGGAAAAGCAAACCATAGGGAGTCCCTTTTGGTCGATGCTCAAAATATGAAGAACATCGACATATTGTTTTCACTTTTCCGAGTTACTGGCCTGGGTTTTCCTCATCAACCTTCCATGGACAGAGGTGCTAATTCTTGTTCTCGCTCAAATTGTAACATGGTGCATTGATAGCCTCGAGGTGATAGGAACAATACTTTGACTGTGAGCTAACACAAACTTTTGTGTGGGATCATAATTTGCATGAAAGAATGAATGATTTCAGTGGGAAAACGTGGACCGTAGGAATAAAATACCTTGGGAGATTGGATTCCCACAACCCTATAAGATCTTGCCCCCCTTTCGAGTGTCTTCATTTGAATACAAGCTCAAATCTAGGACTTTACCAAATGTTCTTTATTTGGAAATCTTCATCTATCGAGGTAAATAGTCCAAATCTCTGGGGAGCATTCAAAGGAGTGACATTTAGAAATAGCTAGTCTCCATTTTGGTTCTTGTGATTCAAATGGAGGTTTCGCTTTTTCTTGGCATCGACGGATATCTTGGACAAAAGAGGAAATTAAACAATTTATGTTCGAAGCAAATTCACAGTGTTTTAAATCTTTTCAATGAGGACTTCGCAGAGGATTCTTGACCACTTTTTCGTAAAGAAAAACACGAAACTAAGAATAACTTCAGCAACAAGTAAATATAAACACCTGTTACTTAAACCTGTTTTCAACAAAATAACAATAAGGGGGGACGTTCAATACCCAAGTAAATAATTTCTCAGTAATTATGTATTTAAAGAAATTTTATACCGTGCGTATTATCTCTTCAAATTAAAAATAACTGAAAATAAATGGCTATATTTACAAGTCAGGCATTTTGTTGTTGAGGATGACGTCATTTGACGTATCGTGGGTGACGTAAGGGAGTGGGGTTTGCGAGAATTGCAAGCTGCAGCGGTAAGCTCCGACCGCTTATGGACGAGGCGGTAAAATGCGATGGTGCCGATTCCGTGACGCTGCCACGTGGAATGATGACTTTTCAGAAAAACCCCGCCCATCCCCCGTCAAGCACGCCTGCAAGGGATGGGCAATGGATTGATGATCGCCGTTGATTCATTTATCGACATCCAAACGTCGAAAGGAGACCAGGGAACTTGTGCGATTTCAAAGGTGGGCCATCGTGGTTTAAACAGTTTTAATGTGATATTTGATTACCCGTAGTGTTATTAGGGCAAGAATGGTTGTTAATTAGTCCAAATGATTAATTAACCCCAGAATTTATGAAATGGACTGCACGTAGTTTGGCCGGTGTGGAATGCTACGTGATCGAACACTATGGCACAGACTCCGTCGCATTTATTCTTGATGGTGTTAAACACGTATATTGTATGTCTAACGCTTTTTGTACGTATTTTATTATACGATGAATTAATTACTACACAACTAATTCACCATAGAAGTGGATTAATGTATAAGGTTACAGTTTTAACCAAAGGGCTTTATAAAGCGGGGTATTTATTTTAAATGATGGAATACATTTGGTAAAACATTATAATAAGAGGGTTTTTCGGGGATATTTATTGTAGTAAGGGGAGTTATATACTTAGGAAAAAGGATTCCACTAGGGATTAATATAATAGAGTTAAATGTTACTATGATAAAGGACAAGGAAACTAAAGCATCTTTGTTCATCTAAAAAGGTGAAAACTTATGAAGTAAATTGCACATTTTATCTTCAACACTTAAGCTTAGAATAACAAGTTGTCTTGAGGAATTAAGAACATAGAATGAAGCCTAAGTAAAATAGGATTTTATTTAGGAAAAAGTTAAAGATGGAAGATAATCAATGATGGATTATTTCAAGTGCTTAGGTCTTTTGATCATTAGGCCGAGGTCCATTTTCTAAGTCAAGGAAATGCCTTGAGCCCCTTTGATCTCAAATTACCTTAGTACTTTTTGGGGAAATTAGTAAAACTCTTTGAGGGGGAAAATGATGAGGGAGGTTAATGAATTTGACTAAAGCTATTTCTGTGATTTTTCGTTGTATTTCTGCTTTAGTACTTGTGATGGTGTGAACATTAACCAACATGTGTAGCAGCACTATCTACCTACCCTATCTACTTAACACTAGCCATTTTTTTCTTATTAGGGGTGCATTTAGACTTGCAAACCCCGATCAATCTTTTCTTTACAGATGGCAGGTCTATCTATTTCTACCCTTATTACATCCAAGGGCCTTATTAAAATTGCTGAGCACCTTTATCTGTACTTTATTTGACAACATTCCGCCAAGATTAAATCGTTTTGGCTAGATATTTATTCTCTAATCTATAATATGAAATTGAAATATGACCAAGTCAAGTTTAAAAATGCTTGACTTATTCATGAATTGTGGCAAAAGTTTCACAAGCTGCACACAATTGATTTATTATACATAGTAAAATTTAGGGTACTGATTTGCACAATTTTCCTTGGTCTATTTTTTGCTTGGGGTTCATTTCTTTTCTCTTTGACCATTTTTTATTCTTTTTAATGGATTTTTTCTTAGGGTATACCCTCTTTACATTTTTTAAATTTTTTGATTTTTTTTTTTGTTTTTTAAGAAGAGTGGAACACCTTGCTCAGCAAGAAGGTTTGAACATATTCCACACTTCCATCAAGACAATCATGAAAGATGAAACCTATTGTGATATAGGAGGCTAATGTATTTCATAGAATTATCAATAATCTTTGGAAAATAATCACCTTCATCATGGTGATAAAATTGCTAAGAAAAGTATAACCTGTGAGGACCCTTGTTCGTGCATTATACATATTCTATTGCGTTAGGAGTGCTATGATGTGTTGTGTTACCATATACCTATGTATACATTTTATGGTTGCACCTTTGTGAATCGTGCTATAAAGCCCAAGTAATAAAAGCCAATGAGCGTATCAGTAATATGTGATCACACTTATGTTAATAAAATACATTGTTACCTAAACGAAGTCAAACGCAGAGATCTTAGCTATGACTCCATAGCAAGGAAAGGTGAGGGGATTAAACATAATACAAAAATCTAAGAAAATGTTCCAATGAACTTTATGGAACATAACCCAAGTTCATAGGGAAATATACAACCCTATGTAATAAGGTGATGTAATATCCTTGGTTCTAAAAATGAGTGGACATATCTAGCCTAAGTAATTACAAGGGTTGAATTCTTTGGGTGACGCTTAAAAAAAACAACATACAGACAAGCCTTTCTAATGGAAAGGGGATCATTCTTTTTTTTTTTCTTTTCCAAGTTTATCTTAGAGACTAGAGGGACAAGGAAAGCTAAGAAAATTATTCAACAGGGGAATCTATAAAACCGTTACGAATCCTAGGTATGATTTATGACCAATCCCCTTGGTTGCCTTGGGTAAGGCTAAAGCCTCTTGGATGGGGGATTGGCAGATTTCCTTATGTGGCCTAGAGGGTGCCTAAAGACTCTTGTGGGCAATGTGAACACTTAAAGCCACAAATAATTTGAGACTCTCAGATGGTCTATGCTAGAGCCCTAGATAGGGTAGTGACACAACCTAAAATACTATAGTGACAAAATGGGTGCACTACCTTCGATTGTGTAGATTGATGAGAGATAACAGACTATAAATTAGAGTTCTAATGAACTTTGGTGTCTTTTCCTATTCCATATTAATCTTGATTTTATGACCTTAATGTAGCCTTAGCTAAAATTTAATATTAATATTACCATAAAATAATTCATCTATCTTTATTATAAAACATAAAAAATAACATAAATCATTATTTAGTAAATCAGTATAAATATTAAAACATTTTCCATACACTTACCAATATTCATTTTATTTACCTCAAAGTGCTTTCTTGTGTTATCTATTTTTACTCCAATTTCCTAAGATTTCATTTTCCAACCACAATCACAATTCAACTAACAATATTCACTATAGCATTATTTTCAATATACTTAATTTGAACCCTATAGCAAAGTGGGTATTTCAAAATGAAATGATGTCAAGGAAAAGATCAGACTAAGTTCAAATTAAACAGTTTCATGTCAACCAAAAATATAAATTTTCAATTAACTGAACTTTTGACTTTCTAAAACATTTAAGATATCAATACTTAATTTATCACAAATGCTTCCACATCAACCCGTATTTCAAAATCAAATCGGACTCCAGATGAATGAGCCTATCACAACAACCCATAGGCTAAGTCAGCGTCCAATTTAATAGTCCATCAAATCAACTAAAAATCAACTAGGTTATGGGTGATTTTAACTTATTTGATATTTATCCTATCTTTGTACGGTAATATATGAGGATTCATTTGGTGTAGTTAAATGAGGTTATTTTTTAGTAGATTTTTTGCTTTCCTCAAATATGATGTGATTAGAAATTGTGATTATATTTAGCTTAAGTAATAGTTAAACAATATGAGTGTGAGAATTTAAACGATGTGAGTGCTTGATAAGCTGGAATGTTAAATCTATTTTTTATTAAAAATGTTATTTAATATTAATATGAATTATATTGTGTAAAATCATATAATCAGATTTAAAAAACCAAAAAATGAGTACATGGATGTTTTGATGAATCAAAAATCATTCTTCTTCTTCCACTGTAGTCTTCTTGTGCAGAATATAAAAATGTAATTCTACCCAAATTTGTACATTTATTTATATGTTGGTGGAGAGATTATGATCAAAATCTAATTTTTGGTCACAATTTAATAATAATTTTTTTACTAAAAGATAACCAAACTTTATAAGATTAAACTTTCTCACCTCACCACTAAATCACACTTAACAAATTCAAAATCGTATAAAGCCCAATTGGCCAGATTTAAGAATGGCGAAAAGAAGTCCAAGACATGTCGAACACACTGCACGCGAAAAGAAGTCCAAGACATGTCAGAACACACTGCACCGGCAGGTATATGTTGATTCTCCCACCAAACACGTGAATGGTCCTTCAGGAGGTCACGAGTTCAAACTGACTAAAGCTGAGCTGTGAAGAGGGGCGGGCACATGCTCCCAGTGGGCATAGTGGTAGTGTCAGAATCGAGTCCGTGTAATGCGAGTCGCGAGGGCTGCCCCAGTTGCCGATCCCACTGTTTAAAAAAAAAGAGTAAAAAAAGCCTGAGCAAAAGCCTAAACAAACCTTACCTGCTCTCCACCAGTCAGAAGCTCTAAATTAAAACAAAGCTTTCTTAAAGGTGGCCCACACTTCGTTCACGGTGGTCTGGATTTGGGATTAAGTTTTTGCCAAAAATTGGATTTATGGCTATGAACAAATCACTCACTGACTTTCCTACGAAGCTATTTATTTTTTTAAAAATAATTTGCACCGATGCTATAAGGATTAATGTTGTGATTTTTCCCATATATAGGGAGGGCATATTGCCTTCATGCCAAGGCAGTGCAGTGGAGCAGTTTGGGTTTCCTAATTGGAGCCCTGTTAGCTAATTCTGTATTTGCATTGAACTTCTAGATCCCTCAGCATATCCATAATTTTTGTGGTGATTGGTCTATATTTACAAATACCATACCAGTGTTGTGAAATATGGATGTGCACTCTGTGCTTTCTCTTGGCTTGGCTGTCCACTGTACTCATGTTGCAAACTAGCTGTAATGGGGGGCATCCTCAATGAAGAAGTCAGAGCTCCAAAACCATGTAGAAATCTGGGTGTTGTATTTCCATAATGTAATCTACAATGGCCTGAACTCCATAATGCCACATCCACGCTTGTGGGTGTTTCCCCACGGGGCTAACCTCACACTTCTTAATGGAAAGACAATCACTTTGGAGATCTGGCAGTCTTCGACGATCCCATCACTTTGGGATGAATAATTTCACCCTCCTGTGGGCAGAGCTCAGGGTTTCTACTTCATGACAGAAGAACACTTTGAGTGCCCGGCTTGGATTCACTTTTGTGCTCAACTCACAGATTACAAAGGAACTATCACATTCTCTGCGTCAATACTGCACTCTATGAGTGCTACTGATAACATTTATCCTCCAAATCTACTTACTCATCCTTCATGCCTTCCTTCATTTCTATGTTGGCTTTAAATGAATTAGTGTTTCTCTCGCTTCAAAATCTGTGAGCGTACAGTGAACAAAATGTAATATTGTTCTTCTTTTTGCTTACCAATATTGTATTTCGGAGTTTTGTGGAAACCTTCCACATATTTATAGGTTGCTGGAGAATTTAATAAGAGTTTTGGGTATGTTTTAAGATCCGTCTCAAGTGGAACTTTTCACATGATATATTCAATCAATAAATATGTTGATTGCAAGTTTAATAAGAGTTTTCTATGTTCATTGGAATGTTTTCTAATATATATAAGTCTGTCTCTCTATCTTGAGAAACATGTTTCCAAATATGTTTAGAAACATCCAAATGAGACCCTGTTAAGTACGCAGCATGGGGAAATAAATAAATAAATCAAAGGAAGACTTAGAAGTGATGGAATAGCAGGAAGGAGAGACAAATAATATTTAACAACGCTGCACTGCCTGCTATTTGTACCATACCATTCTTGGTCTCGAAAATAAAAATCATTAACCATGAAAGAATAAATTAGCTTGACAAGCATAGGATAAATGGTGTACACAAGGACAAATGAATATGAATAGTAAATTAATTAAATGAAATTTATAAAAATTAATACCATTATTTATTGACAATGAATATTTGTAGTTGTAGTTACTTATGGTTTAAACATAGCCAGTTAAAGTAAACCAATATGAAGATTTGGTAAAATGAAATCTTGTATAAGTGTACAAACTTCAATAATAAAAATAATTCTTCAACTTTAAATATTAACCAAAACTGACAAATAATCATTTAATTTAATTTAATTTCAAATATAAATATCAGCTAAATTTTTATTATTAATATTGAAGTTATTAAACCAAATTATCTAAAAAATATAATTTCATAATTATTGTTTTCACTAATTAAATAAAAATATAATTTTCAAATAAAATTTATATTACTCAAAATAATTAAAATTTAATTTATTATGTTTTTTTAATTTTTACAAATTACATATAAAAAAATCTAAATTTTAATTTAATCTTATAATTTATAAATATTTATTTAAAAAAAAATAATAATTTCATAACCCTTAGTATCAATTTTTATTAACTTGAAAGTTATGATGTTTCTCTCAATACCATATTGTTATAGGTTGAATACATTTGTTTTTCTCATAAATAAAGCTATTGTTTTTGGGTTATTGTTTTCTGGAACCAAACTTAAAAAAAAAAAAAAACTTTAAAGAAAATGAATTAAGCATTTATGAAAAAACTAGTATGAGCACATTGTTTTATATAGCTAGTGAAAAATACATATATGAACTACTCAATATTGGAAAGATTGTTAGGTTCTTAAATCTACAAAACAAAATATGAAGTTTCAAACAATAAAATAAAATAGAATAGAAATTTATATATTCATATTTCAAAAAATTAATATTAAAAATTAATTATTTTGAATACAATTTCTAATTTATTTATATTATATATTATATATTTTGTTTTTTAATTAAATGATTGATTTTTCTTTTTGGTGCAAACACATTGATTTATCTCTATAGTGCAAAGGGTTTCTCATTCACCTCAAGGATTGAACCCAAATACCCACATAAGGAAGGCAACTCCTTGTTTCAAATAATGAAGGCGATTCAATCTGTTATATCAAAAAGTACACATTCATTTTCTTTTCTTTTTTCATCACATATTCATCGCTCATATATTTGTCTTTAATCATGAATAATTCACCGCGTATGCCAAAGATTGTCAAAGGTAGAACTAGCACGCCTACTTCCACAAAAACCTTTATGAGTATATAGAGTCTTTAGAAGGTAGAGAAGAAAGAGAAGTCAAGCCACAAACAAAGAGTTAGAAGCCATGTTGAAATAAATTTACATCTCTGAAGACAAGATCCAAAAACAACAGAAAATAAATAAAATATTGAGAATAAAATGGAGACAATGGAGATTAGACCATAGGTAATAGAGAAAACAAAGCTAAGATACCAACCAAAAATCCCAAACAAGGAGATGTTGATACTTAGAAAGTCTTAAAATGAAGGACATGATTAAAGAACTAGAAGAAAAAGTTAATAACAAAGTCACCCTAAAATAGCGCAAGGTGTAAAATTAATATCAACCATTAGAGAAGAAATGAAAAAATTGATAGAATTAGACCATGAGCGTAATGTATGGAATTGAACCTTATAATCTTTATTTGAAAGAGGAGGTAGACAATGATACTTAGCCATAGCCCAAACATAATTACATAATAGATTACAAATTGAAACAACGTGTCTCATAGAAGCAACAAGGTTAAGAAACACCCAGAATAAAGGAAGGTTGATTTGGATAAAGGTGAGCTCTACCGACTACAAGTACGAGAGGTTATAAAACCTCAAGTCTAAAAGGAACGAGAATATTTATAGATGAAGATCTCATTCCAAGATCAAGCAGAATTAAGAAAGGAGGTTCAAAAGGTAAATGAAGCTAGAAGAAAGGAAAAAATGGGCAATAATCAAAATAGAAAATTCATTATTCAAGATAGAAACCAAAAAGATAGTAATAAATAACAATTCAACATGCTCAAGATTCTTTCTTGGAACTATCGTGCTTTCCATGTAACAAAGGCCCCGAGCTGTTGGGATTCCATAGTTGAGAACATGTTAGTTGAAACTGGGAGCATGAAAACTAAGGTCCCTAACATAGATGGTTTTCATACTATCATCAACTGGACACGCACCGACGTAGAGGCATTGGGGGTATAGCTTGTTACATTAGGAAGAACATCTCCCCCTATGCTAGGCTTTACAAAAAAAAATACCCTTATAACGAATATGTTTGACAGAGATTATCGATATTAATGATAAAAAAACCTACATAAAGAATCACATTATTTTTTGCTCATCAATTTAACTTCTATAAGAAAAATAATTTAGATTAAATGGTCTCATGTTGGTTTAGATAATGATATTTCTAGCTTAAGGAATGAAGTAATATCCTCTTAATGGGTGACTTTAATGCTCTAACTTCAATCAACTCCAAGTTTATTTTCACAATATTCTAACTTTTGACCCTTTCAGTTAGGACGAAGACCTTACCTCTAGCCAACGGGTACAAAAGAAGCTCTCAAGATCTAGGGGAAAATTTGTTTGGGTTTGAGCCAATGAAGCTCTACGAAGCTGCTCAAGATCCTACAATTTGGTAACGGCTCAAAGAAGTGGCCCAATTCTAGACAGATGACCTCGTATCCATGGGGTTTCGTAGCACGTGATAGACTATGTTATTTCCATATCCATTTATACAATGAAATAATAAATTTTGACATCTTTGAACAAATCACGAGCCTGACTCAGATCATAGACCTTTAATTAGAACTCTCAAATTTTTCATGCATAGAGATCCCATAAAAGATAATCCTTATGCAGCTAAAAGAACTTAATCTTTTTGATAGAAATAAAAGTGATTCTTTCTAAATGAATTAAAAACTAATTTTCTTCCTTTATCTAGTATAGACAACATAGAAGACCCTATCATAATTTTAATACAACCCTCTCATATTCTATTAACAATTTCTCAATTGAAATTAAGTAATAAAAGAAAGAGCAAAACCAACCCTTTATGATAAATATTGTAAAAAGTGAGGAGAGAAATGAGAAGGTTGTTGATGAGTCTCTTAAAGTTGGCAAGATAAAAATATAGAAAGCCCTAACTAAAAGGAAAAAAATGCCGCATATTCATAAAAGACAATAAAATATATTACACCTCTCTAAGGTAGCTCCTAAGAAATTCTAGAGGCAGATTCTAATTAGAAAAACTAAAGATAATAATAGAATTGCTTTATAAGACTAGAATTCCTATCTTAAAAAGCTTTATGAATCTCCAAATGTCATAGATAAATTTGAAACTTTGCTCACAACAGAAGAAGTTTTCTCATTAGAAGACATAGATTTTGCGGTTAAGCACTTGGAAAATGGAAAAGCTAAGGACATTGAAGGTTACCAGGTAGAAATCTTAAAAATTGGAAGTCCTGTCCTCATCCCTCAAATCCACAAGCTTTTCAATCAAGCAGTAAAGCAAGGGTTCCCTAAATCATGGACTCAAAGCCTCATTATTCCTATTTTAAAAAGTGGGGATACAAATAACCCCTCTAATTATCGAACAATTATGATTAGCCCTCTCTTAGCCAGGTTATATGGTATTATTTTGGAAAATAAGATGAGCATATGGATTGAAAGTGAAGGTAAGTGGGCTAAAGGCCAAGTGGGTTTTAGAACGCAACACTCAACAACATACCACCTCGTTATGCTTAGGATCATTGTGGAGGAATGTCGTAATGACAAATCCAATCTCTTTTGTTTCTTTGTGGACTTTAGAAAGGATTTTGATACAGTGCCTAGAAATAACCTATGGAATATATTAGAAGAGCTAAAGGTTCCTTTCGAGTTGAGAGCTACCACTATAAGGTTATAGAAGAATTAAATTTCCAAGTTTAAGAGCAATGAGGGGTGGTCGAAAGATATTAAGTGTAATATCAGAGTTAAATAAGGTTCCCCCCTCTCCCCTACTCTATTTGGCATTTACATCGACAAGATAGAAGTTTTCTTAGAGGAAGTAGGTCGTGTTGGACGATCTTAGCCGGAATAGTCATCATCCTTCTTCTTTATGCTGACGATATTGTTCTTCTGGCAAGTTCCCATCTGATCTTGATAAAAAACTAAGAATTCTTAAGGATTTCGGCTCTACCATGGGTATTACTGTTAACACTGACAAAACAAAATTTATGATTATCAAATCTAAGAAGGACACTTAAGCTAATTTTGTGTATGAATATAGCAACTTGGAGGAAGAGTCTTCTTACAAGTACCTGAAATTGATATTTATTACAAGCTCAGCTAGAACTATCGCATTAAGAAAAGGATTAATGGAGGGTGGAAAGCTTATTTTGGTATTGAAAATAATTGTAAAGAAGAAAACCTTGTGATGTGGAATAAAAAGAAGCTCCTCTTTGAAACTTTATTAACTCTTGTTATCTTGTATGGATGTGAGATTTGTGGTTGCGTCATCTCTAGAGAATCCTGGAGAAATATTGAGCAAATCCATAAGCATTTTATAATGTATAACCTCAAAATTAAAAGCAATACACCCTATCATATTCTCATTATAGAAGTGGGTCTTTCCCCTATCGAGAGCCTAGCTATGACTAGGGTCCTGTTGTATAAGCACAAAAGAAATAGCATGGGAGACCATAGACTTCCTAAGCTAGCTTTAAATTCCAGCCAAAAACCACCTAAGGCTCAAATGAGGTTGGTATAAAGATAACAGGGCTTGGTTAAACCATTGGGAGATCAACTAAAATGTTGCATTGAAAAAGATTAATAACATTAAAAATATTGTTACTTCTAAGTTTAAAGAGAAAATGTGGCGTGAGAAAGATTCAGAGGCTAAAATAAAATTAAGATATTATAAGGAGGTCATCAACCCTACTCTAGAAGATCAAAAGTATCACTCTGTTTTAACTAGCTCAAAGAAAAAAAATTAATATAGCCAAGATAAGAACGAACTCTCATGAGCTCCATAGTGAAACAGGTCGTTGGGGAGTTCCTAAAACACCATGGGTGGAAAGGATCTGCCATCTCTGTGAGAATATGAACATTGAGGATGACAATTACTTCCTCTTATAGTGCCCTGCATACACCCACATTAGATCTTAGTTTCATAATCTTTGTTGCAATACAAACCTTCCTAACCTTTTAACATGTCAAAATTATAGTGAGCCCGGGATGCTTTTCTCCAAGCTCTTTGAGCATAGGAGTAAAATTTTAAAACAAAATAAATAATTTGTTTCTTTAGGTCCGATAGACCAAATTTTGGTCTCAGTGGACGTTAACCATCATCATCATCGGTATGATTAATAAATATAACTTTTTTTTTTAAGAATTTAATTAAATGTTACCATCTTTAAATAGATATAAATATAATTATATCTTATTTAAAAAACAAAAATATTGATATTTATTATTTAAATTGATTATTTATTAGTTGAATTACTCATTTAGAAAAAAATCGTAATATTAAGTTCTTACATCTCAAACAATTTAAAAAAAGCATACTTCTTATAAAAAATACATCATTCGATGGAAAACAAAATAGGTCGAATTTGCCCAAGAAATTTATCTATCCTGTGACCAGTCTAGGGTCGAGCTGTTCCACCTTGCTAGGACTTTTGCAGAGCTTTGATGTGAATCATTCAATAAGAATTAGCTGGATTTATCGCCACCACCACAAATGTCGTGTGGAATAGTTAGACACTCGTCCCTCTATTTCGAAAATATGGATCTCTAACCAGTGGTCAAATTTTTGGTTTAACCTACTTTTTCTACATTGGCATTGGGTTATACACATTTACAAGGAAACCATCTGCAGCGTACCAGATCAGATTTGTTCCAGTGGCAGGAGACTCAACAACAGGGGATTGAACACCTCAATGGAGAAATATTTCAATGATGATTCACACTTAGGGAAATTTTTATTGTGATGTGAATGGCATAAAGAGTTGAGTTCTCACAAAAATAAGCTCAGGAAGACAAAATTGTGAAGATTTGAATTTACTCTTTGCTGAAAAGGGAGTATTTTCTATTCAGGATTTCTGCTAGGGAGGATTTCCCCATTTTAAAATGGAAAGAAAATCGATAGAAAATGTTAAAAATGACAATGAAATATCAAGTTCTGTGGAAACGAATCATTTAAGTCAAGTCAAAATTGTTTCGACATACAAAATAGGTTTGGGTAAATGCAAAGCAATATCAGGGCATTTTAAGGTGCCTCAAATGGGAACAAGGACAAAGACAAAGACAAAGAAAAATAAAACAATACCAGAGAAAGAAAATAAATAAGAGCAGCAAAAATAAAAAAGAGTCAACCATTTACAGTCCAAAATCCACACCTCTTACTTGGTCATGAGATATCTACGTCGAAGAACTGATGAGGGCCATGACAAGGCTAGAGATTTTGGAAGCCAAATAATAGGAAAGGGACTGCAAAATTTTAGAGATCACATTTGCATATAGGTGTTTAATCGAACGTAATATAAATTTTAAAAGAACGAGTAACAATGTTACAAGAGGCTCTAGAGATAGGAAAACAAAAATGGAAAAGCATGAAGACAGTGTAGAACACCATGAAAATATCAACGGAAACAAACAAGGATGTGATAATTTCTAAAGCAACTCAAGGCTAATTCATAGTTGTAATATTCCCAAATGGGAAAAGCAGGAATATAGAAAAAATGCTTGAAATAGCAGTGTAAACATCACATCAAAATATGAGACCAATATGGAGCTTCTGTATTCATCATAACAATAGAAAAATAATGGAATACAATGAGGCACAAGCCATAAAACATGAACTAATAAGCCTCAAATAGATAAATCCCCTCAATAATGAGGTGCTTCTACTACACAAAATGTCAGAAGACTGCTACATTGCAGTCATAGGAGCACTGCTACAGCAAATGAAAATAAAAAAGATAAATGGTTGATATATGCCTCAAAAGATACAGAAAATGAAGATCAAGGCTCTATACAACCTCTAACAAGAAACCCAAGAGGGTTTTCAGAAATACACCAATATACAATAAATGAATCAAAGCCCTAGGGCTGAAGATTCACTACAAAAATACAGTTGGAAAGATGTGGCTGATCTGATATGGAAAAGAATACAACCTCCTCCAATATACTCCTTAAATGAAAGGCTGATCACCTCACTAGAAAACCTCCTCCCCAGATGGTGTACTGAAACCACCCGTGCAACTCCTCCCTAAAATAACGCAGATCTGGACTGAAACTGCACTGTAGGGGAAAATGATAGTGTGGCCTGATGCCAGATGCTGCAATAAGGCTCAAGGGCCTTCCTTACTAGCCTCACAATGTAAGTAAACCTTCGTCCACTGAAAATATAGATCAGAAATCATCCAGATGTATTCTCCATTACTGCAACCTGCAACACAACAAAACCCTCTGCAGAAAATGCATTGCAGATGAAAGATGGAGCTTGGCATGATGCCAAAATGTGGAAATCTAGTGCAATCACTTTTCCTGAGTAGGCACTCAAATTCCCCCGAGGATGAAGGTGGGATTCCCGCTTGGGAACACCCTATGCTAAACAACACTGCAATCTTAGCTAAACAAATGAAGAGAGCAAACAAGTCTTAACAGACCATATCAAAATAATAATCTCAAACATGATCACAATGGCTGCCATCCTCTTCCTTATATTCTTGGTGATCTTCCTCACCCTTGGCCCCACTCATTAAAGTCACTACTTACATGCATGGAGTCTCCCTCCAAAACTATGCTGTCCCATAATGAATGTCACTCCTCCATGACCTCGCTATTGATTTGGTCAAAGTTGACCGAGTCTATGTGCTCCAGCCCATTTTCACACATAAGGGTGCTTTATCAAGCCACTAAAGTGATATCCTTTCACATTAGTAGTGAATTTATTCCTACTAAGGAGATTTATGGGTCTCCATACCCTCTTATTCAAAAAATTAAGAAGAAAAAGCAAAAATTAATATTCCAAGTAGCTCATGGCTAATTGGGAATATTATAGTTTCCCCCTCCTAAATGTTTCTTGTCCTCAAGCAACTGTAAAGGTGAGTGCTACAACTTTCCTCCTCCTTCATTGGTGACACCTCCATGTGATAAGCTCTCCTCATAAACCAAGTGTCTCCCAATCAATCCCTCCATGAAATGCTCCTCCCAAGTTCTCGTGAGATGAAAATGACTCATCCCACAAGGAAGTAAAATACCCAATGATGTAATCATGGTTTGCCCAATGTTCTCCCTAAAGCATATAGCATAAGCAGCATGGAGAATATCTCTCCCAAAGGGCACATCCAACACTTGCATCCCACCTCCAATAATTCCCATAAAAACAATAAGGACATCATCAATGTATGGGATCAAAACCAAGTATATATAAGCTTCCATATGAAATAATGGAGGTGGATCATAGTCCCTCGTGTGGAACCAATGAAATATATCTCTTGATTGCCTCAGATAATGATATGTTAAGTGGTTTCGCCACCACTTACTTGCTGCCATAGTCTTCTCACATGCTTTGAGAAGGTGAGAAATGTTTGGTTCCTTTGGAGTGCACCCTGAATGGTAAATCATCTCTCTATATCCTCCTAGGGAGTGGCCATGCTCAACACAGTTTATGGCCCCAAGTTTACAATGAAGTTTAGAAGGTAGAATGCTCCCCCTTGGAATAATGGCCTGCACATGTATGGTAAAGGAATGAAAATACTCATTAAGAAAATCATTATGCATACAAATATGATCCTTATCATATGCTTTGTTCACACAAATGGAGTGGTCCATAGATAGATCCCCTCTTATTCCCAAAGAGGAAAGAGGTGGCTGTGATAACTCCATCAAAGAGTTATGTATCTCCTGCATCTCCAGATGATCCATGAATCTGTTCAAAAGATGATGTATCTCCTCTTCAAAGCCTTCCTAAGCAAACCCCTCCATGATAGTATGGTATGATCTCACGAAATAAGTGTGGCTGAAGAGAAAATCCTCATGTGATGCTTGTAGTAACTTCTACTTGAGCTTGGATGCTCTAGGTAAGAAGATACTACCATGATAGTAGATTACCTCATCTCTGAGTGAAATCTCCTCCTCTAATAGCTGGTCATCAAGTATCATGCATGTAAAAATATCCTTGGAATAATCCACCAACAACTAGGATTTCCAATATGGATCTATCCTCCATAGTGACAGCGCTGATGATCTGTCATGTGGTTTCTCCCTTCTTGTACATATCCTATGCCAAAGTCACATACTGGAAGGCTGTTATCCTCCCTCTGCTACTCCTTTCTCAGCGGAAGATCTGAGGTGAGAGTGGGTAATGATGATGTTGGGAGAATGTCTCCCTCCTCCTTGAGTCTACCGAAGACTATCAACGTTGTACCATGACCTCCCAATGCCCCCACTCCTCTTGGATCTATGAGTGGTGCAACATGATGTGAGACATTTATCACCAACACTTGATCAGGTGGCCTCCCAGGTGGTTTGCCACAAAACAATAATGTCTCGTGGGCCAAATTCATGCACATAATAGATGGGACTGTTAGGTCCTTACTTCCATTGTGCAAATCCATCTATGTTTTTTGTGTGGAAGTTGTTTGTGAGGGATATGTGTGCATGCCCCCAATCATATGATTTTTTCCACTTTTTCTATCCACCCATTCCATATGTAAAGTCTCCCAATCTGTGGTGACTTTCCCCAAAGTAATCAACCACTGCACATCCAATATCACATTGGTGTCAGGTATGTCAACCACAAAGAAGTGATGGGTCAATGTATATTTCCCCATGGTGACAGATAAAGATGGAACATAATGCATGCAATGCATAGTTCTAGCTTCTGGGACCAAAACAGAAAATCCCTCAAAATCATCAGTGGGTATTTCCCTCCTCTCCACTAGTTGGGCATCAATAAAATTTTGGGTAGCCCCACTATCAATCAAAGCTAAAACCCTCTGATCCAAAATGGAACCTCAAACCCTCAAGGTCAAGTGCTTGGGTACTCTCAATGATGCAAGGGCCCCTCCAATTGGAGCAGGTGTTCCATTCCCACCTCTTGGTGGTGGTGGATCCTCTCCTTCTATCCCAACACGGTGACCTCCTTCTGGTTCCTCTTCTTCTTCCCCCTCATCATATGAAAATACCTCTATATAGTGTGCCTTCCATGCTTCATATCTATGTCTGGTTTCCCATGCTTCTTAGCATGTGAAGCAAAGCTTCGTTCTCCTCACGTCTCTTTGGACATCACTACTAAGAGGTACTTTGTTTTGGCTCTCCTTTGAAAGAGGAGCCTTCTCATCTTTTCCCTTGGATGGAAAAGTGGGCTTTTGCTGAAATGTTGCCTTTGCTTTTGGCAAGGCATCTTGTAGATATCTAGCCCTCTCAATGGAATTTGAAGGGTAGTGGGTTTGGTAGATTTAACCAACCCATGAAGAGGTTCTACTAGCCCATCAATAAACATATAGACCCTTCTTTCTGCAGATAAATTAGGAACCATAATAGAAAGTTTTAGAAATTCAGAAACATAAGTTTATGGATTACATAATTTTTTGAGCTTTGCTAGCCCCATGAAAGGTTCCTCTAGATCTTTTCAATCAAACCTCTCCACCAACCTCCTTATGAACTTAGAAAATGTAGTCACATTGGCATGACCCAATGTAGAAAGACCATGAAACCACCAATCATGTGCTTCACCCTCAAGGTGCAGCACTGCTATCTTGATGGCCTCCATCTCCTGTACTTGGTTCAGATGGAAGTAGATGTCTAGCTTCTCTACCCATGATTTGGTAGTGTATTTAGGTGACCCATCAAAGTTGGGTAACAAAAATATTCCCATAATCCAGTGTAGATCATGATTATGTATGAATCCTCCACCTCTATTGTGATGTCGGGGTCTCCTATTGTCCTTGATCTGACAAAATTCTTGAAAACTCAAATGATCCTTGAATCTCTGAGATTGAGACTCATACTCCATGAAATAGTCTTTAAGATTTTCTTTTTCTTGAAACCCTCCATTTCCCACTGCTAAGAATGTAGGCATTATAGAGCATTGGGAAACCTATTGCTTCACTGGTTGATCACTCCATTGATGAGAAATGCCAGAGCCTTCACCATGTAGAAACCCTTTAAGAGATTCCTTGTTTCTATCCATCCTCATCTCCTTTATTTCTCTAGCAATGTCTTACATAGTTCGAAGAAGAATCTTAGGAAACTCATTCTCCTCATCTCCTCCTGATAAAGGGCTTTTACCCTTGTCTTCTCTATCATCTGTATAGTCATACTTTTGGTTTCTTCTGAGATGCCTCCTCTCTCTATCTGTGAGAGGATCTCCTTCTTCTGATGACATATTGGCTTAAGATGCACAAACTGAGCCAAGATTATGCCCTGATACCACTGCAATATTCCCAAATGGGAAAAGCAGGAATATAGAACAAAATGCTTGAAATAGCAGTGTAAACATCACAATGGCTGCCATCCTCTTCCTTATATTCTTGGTGAGGTTCCTAACCCTTGGCCTCACTCATTAAATTCACTACTTCCATGGATGGAGTCTCCCTCCAAAACTGTGTTGTCCCATAATGAATGCCACTTATCCATGACAACGCTGTTGATTTGGTCAAAGTTGACCAAATCTATGTGCTCCAACCCCTTTTCACACATAAGAGTGCTTTATCAAGCCACTAAAGTGATCTCCTTTCACATTAGCAGTGATTTTATTCCTACTAAGGAGATTTATGTGTCTCCATACCCTCCTATTCAGCAAATTAAGAAGCAAAAGAAAAAATTAATATTCCAACTAGCTCATGCCTAAATGGGAATATTACAATAGTTAACAAGTTGGTCAAGGAAATTTTTCTAAAAAATTTTAGGAAAGAGAAATAAATAGAAATTTAAAAGGTTTTTAAAAAGAAACAAACATAAATTAAAAGCACAATGTGTGTGTGTCTGTAAACAATTTCAAAATTTAATGGTAACATTGTAACAATCTCCTAACAATTACTTTTATTTATTTATTTCTGGCATTATTCTTTAATGGATTAAGGGTTCTTTATGACACCTAGTATGTTTTTTCATATTATAAGCATTGGTTTTTCCCAAAGGCTTAGTGAATATATCAACAATTCAATTTGTTTTTATTGGATCTTCTCTCTAGCAATATGATGTTTCACTTTGTTTTATCTTACAAGATAAATTGTATTATTCATTAATTTCAGTTTAATTTTATTTTTTCATTTCATAGTTCTTGGTGCTAATTTCCTTTCTCCCATGCCCTCAATAATGCACCTTAGCTAAATTGTTTCATAGGTAGATCTCCATAATGCTTTTTACTTAGTGTAAATAGAGGACAATGAAAACGTTGGATGATTTTGATCGAGGTGGATATTGGTGGCCATCGGCCTATTCCACTTGGACCTCCAACATTTTTCTCTACCGGTTTATTAAATTTTCAACATAGTTTCCTATTGTTGCAGTTTTCTATTTTGGCATTTTTCTGGTCCTTAACTTCCAGAGTCGTTTTGAGGCCCTAAATGTCATTTTTTTGGAAAATGGGGAAAAATATATCAAATATAGATGTTTGAAGTCAAAATTTGTTTTCCTTAGATAGAAATTTCTAATGGGATATAATGCATGCCAAACCGAGATCGTATGGAAAAGTTATGACCCTGGAAAGTTGACGTTCCAACTAACCCCATCGGGGCCCATACCTATTGGTGCTTCATCTCCTAGAGTTAGCTTTTTGGATGCTTATGGTTTATCATTATTTATTCATGATAAAAAGATATTTGGGCCACATTGTAACATGGTTCAAAAGGAATGTAGCCATCGCATCTCTTCTTAGAGATAAGATAGCATCGCCCGAGCTAGTTTGCTTTCATTTTTCATGCAAACAGTTTTTCAGTATTTGCTATTTATTAATTGAAGTTAAATATCACTTTATCTTTGTGTTTATGTTTTAAATATGTATTTCATTTCATTCTTTCATAAATTTAGATCGGTGGTATAAGATAAGTCTACCCTTTCTCTTTTTTTCCTGTGCATGTCCCCAACATGGTCAAGGAATAAGTAGTTGGGAATCGAACTGTTTGAACCCTTGCAATACAATCATTTCTAACCCCAAAGATCTCCCACGAAAGAAGAAAATAAAGACAAGGGAGCGGGAGATCCTATCAAATTTTTACTCGAAAGATCCCTCGAGCGACAGAGGAACGAGATGATGCATATTTTTTCCTCGATCCTTCGATGGATACCAATGGGCGTCACATATTTATCCAACAATCACTTCGGAGGCATCACCCCATTTAAGGTATAATTTAATTTTTTTCATTCCCATATTTGAAGGCCAGATAGACACAAATGCTTTAGATAAATGGTTAAAATTGCTGGAAAAATATTTTTTGGTCCATAATTTTTTCGATAGATAAAATGTTACATTTGCAATCCTTAAGGCCACTGCCGATGTCAAGGACTGGTGGGAGTATTACTGTGAGAAAATTTTGAGGAGGAATCATCACTATTTTCATCCACACCCTCTTGGGACTCTTTCCAATATGTTTTTAAGGAACAATATTACCCTATTGGGAGCTATGAAGACAAATACATAAAATGGACCGCATTACAACAAGAAAGGGACCAAAAAATTTCAGAGTTGAGCAATATCTTTCATACCCTACGCACGAAAATGAGTATCAAGGACACTAAGAGACATCTGGTGCTAAAGTACCATGGTTTTCTATACAAATAAATCCAGGTAGAAATGGATTTCCTGGAAATTTCCTTGTTTCGTGCAACATACTGATATGATGTCAAAATATAGCATAAATTTAAAAAAATGAAGTGAGACTTTGGATTTGTGAATCTAAAGTAGGTAAGGGCACATCCAAATGATAGAAAAAAAGGCATAGCCAAGGTGGAATGGCCCAAGACGATTTTTCGAATCTGCAAGCAAAAAATTGGGAAGACAAAGAAAGATTCAAGAAAGTGGTGTGAGTTCCACAAGAGGCCCACTCACAACAAAAGTGAACACAAAGCATTCATTGGTGGTTGAGTTGAAAGCTTCATATTCAAAAACATGTTCCAACTTTGAACCAAAACCTAGCAAAGGGAAACAAATCATTGATGTAGAACCCAATGCCACCATTTCCACCACCAAGGTAAAGAAAAGTGAACTCAAATATTTGGAGGAGGGTGAGCGTCTCTTCCACTCACATATGTGACTGAAGGGTGCTCCACTGTAGTTCATTACCGATAGTCGAAGTCAAAATATCCTCATCTCAGCAGAGGTCATTAAGTGGTTGGGCCTACCAAAAACACCACACCTACAACCATATACCATGATGTGGCTCCACCAAGGGCTAGATCTCCACATCATCTAGTAGTGTCACTTGCCTTACAACATCAAGCCTTTCATGGACGTGGTATTGAGTGAAATTTCTCCCCTTGAAGTTTGTGATGTTTTATTAGGCTAACCATACTTGTGGAAGCGTCATGTTGTGTATGAATCCATATCTCATACTTTTTATTATTACTTTGGGAAAAAACCTATGTAGGATACCAAAGCTAGCCCCACCTATTTTCATTTATTTTATCTATGCTAAGCAATGTAGTAAGATCATCTCCAATACTAGGAAATTGTTTCTCCTCCTTATTCGCTCTCAAAGTAATGGGAAGGTCATGGTCACATCCATGGCCTTTAGAAAGGGCTCCTTCACATAGTAGAATAAAGTGAATAAGGCCATGGAAGAGTACATGGACATATCCTCGCCTACGAGGGTAGATTTTCACTATTATGTCAAGCATTCAACCGATTTGACCCCTGGTGCACCTCTACATAATGAGCCAATATATTTTCACTCTCTTCTATAAAATAAAGAAATCATTAGCAAAATAAATTTCTAAGCATGTTCGACAAGTTCACTCACTGTATTGAACCTAATTGTGTATGTGATGAAAAATTGGATGGAGGACTCTGAATTGATTATAGAACGAACAATTAAAGCAAATTGAGAACAGATACTATTCATGGTTATGACCTTATTTGATACGGATTTGTCTTGGAAACATGACACAATACTATAACATCAAATACAAAGATGTGATAAAATAACACTTCATTTCATTAATATCAAAGAACTGAAATTTGCTTACAGACAGAATGGAAATAAAACTAGCTAGGGCGCTGGTAGCTATCTCTGAGAAGAGATGTGGCAGCTACAGGCCTCTGAACTGAGTTACAATAAGGCTCGAGGGCCTATTTATCATTTAGAAACAATGGGAAATCCTAAACAGCCAAAACCCTAACCCTAGGAGATGAAGCGCCAAAACTATGGGCCCCGGTTGGGTAAATTGGTGTTTCAACTAGAAATTTGTCTTTAAGCACTCTATCTCGTTTGATGCACATGATACATACATTAGAAATATCCATTAGAATGGCGATTTTAGAGAATATCAATTTTCTGGAATGGAATCATATTTTCCGGACAAAAGATGCCAAAAAACGTCGTTTAGGGCCTCAAAGCAATAAAGTTGGACATGCTAAAATAATGGTTATTACCCAAAATAAAAAACTGAAAAGAAAATGGTACAGGCTTTGAAATGGAGATAGCGGTGGCCACAATATCCCATGGACTCACTCCCCTTACGGAAGCAACGGTCTGACCCATTGAGTTCCTCCATGAGATGAGAAAATTTCTGCTGAACTTGGTCCCTGGTGAACCACTTTCCTTGGTGCAGGAGTTGGCCAGCTTTGACAACCCGATACAGTTGGATCTTCTGTTGGCGAGTGTTCTTGATTTTCATGTCCATGATACAATCTGTGGTGGCTTGTTCCATGTAGTCTGGGTTTAACTCTGTTGGTGTGAGTTGTTCTGCAATGTCCGAGGTGTCCAGTAGAGGTGGGAAGTAAGGACGAAGGCGATCCACATTGAAGACTGGGTGTAGACCAAGGAATGGTGGAATACTGAGCTCGAAGGCATTGTTCCCTATAGCCTTTGTGATGGTGTACGACCAATATTGGAGTGGGTGAAGCTTGCGGTGGGGTCCAGTGAGGAGCTCCTTCTACAAATGTAGCCACAATTTTTCACCCACCTGGAAGTTGTGTGGCACACGATATTGATTATGTCGTTTCTTTTACTTATCATTAGATCTGTCAAATATGTCATGAAATTGTTGGTGGATGTGCTAAATGCGCTCGATGAAGTTGTTCGCTTTGTTAGCTTCAGACTAGACATGACTTGAATCATCCTGAGTAGCCGTAAATGGCATGGCTATGTCAATGGGACATAGTGGCTGGAATCCCAAGCCCACCTAAAAGGGGCCATGGTCGGTTGAGTTGTGAAGAGCCCAATTATAACTGCGTTGTACATAGGGGAGGCTCTCATCCCCTGTGCGTGGATGCTTTGAATTATACATGTGCAGAATGTGTAAAATCATCTTGTTGAAGGCCTTTGTCTGGCCATCAGTTTGGGGATGGAAAGTTGTGGACTTGGTAAGCTTGGTGTCCAAAATTGACCAGAGGCTGGACCAAAATGTGCTGAGGAACCTGCTGTAGTGATTTGATATGATAGAATTGTTGGAAATACTGAGAGGGGGGGTGAATCAGTATTTCTTTCAATTAGAGCATTAGTTAATCTTCAATTATTATCAGTGTTTGTACAATGATAGCAGCAAATAAGAGGAACACAAATGCACATAGTTTTTAAGGTGGAAACCCACTCCGGGACAAAAACTACCTAATGCTTTTCTAATAATTATTTTCAACTCCAATTGAAAATAAAGCTCCAACTTCCTAGAATCTAGAAAAGCATTCTTCTCCAACTCCCACTGGATGGATGCTCCAACTCCCGAGATTCTTCAGTAGTCACTGAACGGATGCCCCAACACCCAATGAGCTACAACTCACCCTAGCACCACCCTAGCACCCTATAGAAGAATAAAAGAAGAATGGACTCCCGTACCAGGGAAAATGGTCCACTTTACAATGATATAGAATGATGTAGAAGAAGAAGATATACTAGACCATAACCCCAACTTTCACACAACCACCTAATGATGATCCTAGACCTCCCAACACTGCCTCTTCAACCCTTGGCAGATAGATACCAGTACAATTTGTACAATAATGTATTTACAATGACTAAGTACAATGATACCTTTACAATGATTGCATGTAGTGCTGCCCACTTGAAGACTTCATATGACGAACTTCTTGCTGCTATTATGCACCTTGATTGTTGCTCTTGTCATGCTACCCTCTGCTGCACCTTGTTTTGTTTTTCTGCCGTGGAAAGTCTGGTCCTTTGCAATCCTTGACAACACATGATCTAGCTTTTTCTTGCCTTCTAGGAGCTCGATATTGAATCTAGTGTATCTCTGTTATTTCAGATCCTCAATATCCGATTTTTGGTCATGTAGTAGTCATCTGAGTCTTCTTTCCAATGCCACAGGTCTGACCCAATTTGGATACTTGAAGAGAGAGTTATACCCAATTTCTCACACTGCCCTAATTATGGACTGTTTCAGCAGAGCGCACTTGTATGGCATGCCACGTGTCACTGTTTCTTCATTTGCCTCTGAAATTGATAGAGAGAAAACTACAGACTGTGCGCTATCTTCCACGTTTTACAAAATTCCAATCCGATACTCAGAGATATTTATGACGATTTTACCAAGGTCACTTCTTTGAGATGAATTTCAGGAGCCTGCAAAAACCCTTACTTCCACAGATCATATCTCCAAACATATTGCGCAAATTGATCTAAAATTTTTACTGCAGCTTCCTCAGGATTTCGGCTTCCCCTCATAAAAATTTCAGCTTATGAGCCTTCGTATAAAAAAAGTTAGAGCGAAAATTCCACGATGACCTGTTTCAATGGCCGAATCCCATTGCATAAGGAGGAAATGAAGATCACAATTTATATGAATGCTTAAGTTGAGAGGTGCTTCAACAAGTGAACGTGGGAGGGATTTTAGTAGCATAAAAAATATTAATTATGACTTTTCAATGACCCATGCCCCAACCCCATGGGGTTTTAGCCCATTAACTGGGGGTACAAACTTCAAACATGAATATCTCTCAAACCGTGAAGAATTACATGGCGTGCCATATATCAACGGAAACATCTCGACAAGTAGAAACCATCAAAAGCATTATTGACCCGGAATATGTTAATTTGATAGGTCAAAATTACCATGCAATATTGGGTTAGCCCCTGGTGCTGCTTGGGTTGACATCAATGACAACTGCTGATCAACAATCTCCCCCTTTGGCATTGATGGAAACACAAGTACTCCCCCTGCGATCATGACACCTCTTCGTACAACATTCTCTCCCCCTTTTACATCAATGGCAAAGGGTGACTCCCCTTGAAACACAACCATCCTGCAGACCTGTACACACTTCCACTCACGCTGACACACAACTATCCTGCAGACCTGTACACACTTCCACTCCCCCTTTATATTCTGAAAAAGGAAAATCTAATGAGAAATTGGGAGAATCCCAAGCTTCTGGAAAAGATATTCCAATGCTGTCGAATATTTAATATGTGACTCTTTTGGTGCTGCTTGGAATCTTGCTACTTGTCCAACTGCTTGCATAACATTTGGTAGGAAGGCTGTTACATATAGAAGACTACTAATCATAGATCTGTACAACCTTTGATCCACATCCTTAGATGAGTCGTCAATGCTCAATTTGCAACCTGTTACCACTGGAGCAAGGAAGGGTTTGCAATCTTCCATTTTAACTTTCTTGAGCATTTGCTTAATGTACTTGGCATGAAATATAAATATTCCTTTCTCTTGCTGAGATATTTGAAGCCCTAAGAAGTATGTCAGCTCACCAATTAAAGACATCTCGAAATCACTTTGCACCTTTGTAGCAAACTTCTTACTTAGTCGATCATCATTTCTACCAATTATTGTATCATCCTATTTAGCTATTAGACATGATTTAGTTACTTCATCCAGAACATATATGTCATTTGGAGCTCGACTTGCTGTAGCCACAATTTCACCATACACGCCTTTCCTAATTTCACATTTCGTGGAGTTGAATAGTATTGTGTGTCCTTGATCACACATTTGTCCAACACTGAGTAGATTGTGATTCATGTTTTCAACCAATAGAACATTCTTGGCCAGAACATCTTTGCTTCTGAGAGTGACAGTACCTGATCCTATAACATTTGAAGATCCATCATTTCCAAAGGACACATTTCCATCCTTCTTCTCTTTCAGAGATACAAATTTATTTCTATCTCCAGTCATATGCGTTGAGCAACCGCTATCAACATACCACACATCTGTGTTCTTTTGAGCCTTGAGAGTGAGAGCACAATTATCATTCTTCTTCTTCTTCCATGTTCTTTCATTCTGTGGCTTTGAATATTCTTCTGGAGGATTTTCAAGTCTGCAGTCTTTGGCTATGTGTCCAAAGTTTCGACATTTGTAACATTCAATATTATTTCTTAAATGGTCAAATCTACTAATATTTTGCTGAGCCTTGGGAGGTTCATATTTGACAGATCTCCTAGAATTGTATTCATTCCTAGGGTACATGCGACATTCTACAGCTTTATGACCAAATTTTCCACATGAATAACAGTAGCCATAAAAAATATGTTGGTACCTGGATGGAAATTTTCATCGAGGAATTGTCTTCCAAGGTTTTTCTTGCAAATCTTATCCAATGAAGTCTACATGCATGTCAGATCTCATAGGTTCATTGTATTTTGTTGTAGAAGGTCCTGATTCTTCTTCTTTGTAACCGATGCCAGTTTTGTCGTTGTAAGATCGTTGATTGTTGATGATTTCTTCCAATGCCATTGAGCTGTTGGCATAGTTTTGGATAGTTTTTCCTTTCTTCACTTCCTCACGCAGCGAGACTACTTCGGCTTCTAATTCTTCCCTTTCTTGGTTGCCTTTATTCCAACTTCTTTTGAAGTGACTCTTCAATGCA
Organism: Pinus albicaulis; assembly: GCA_034641835.2. Taxonomy (NCBI): domain Eukaryota; kingdom Viridiplantae; phylum Streptophyta; class Pinopsida; order Pinales; family Pinaceae; genus Pinus; species Pinus albicaulis. The sequence goes on along the minus strand of CM076579.1, from coordinate 690,745,812 downwards.
TTTGTGTTCTTCAACTTCAATTTTGAGACCTTGAACTTGTTCTTCAAGAGTTTTGGAACGGATCTTCTCTGCCTTGAGATATTTTATAAGCTTGATTGCTTCCTTATAAAATTTGTCTATGGTCCATCCTTCTTCTTCATTGTTTGATACCTCTTACTTATTGTGCTTGCGTTTATTGTGCTTGGCCATAAACAATACTCTCTCATTGGCTTCTTCTTCACTATCATTGTCTTCATCGGATGATGAGCTATCTTCTTTAGAGAGAAAGTTCCTTTTGGATCCTTGCTTGTTGAATTTCTTAAAGCCTTTCTTTCTTTTTGAGTTGCCATTACTTTTGTTTGGACATTTTGCTGCAAAAATCCCAACCTCATTATAGCTCAAACATATCAATGGAATTTTACCTTTGAATTGTCCCTTACCAATTTGTAGTTTTCTCGTGAAGTAAGCATATTCTTCATCTGAAAGACCTTCTTCATCATCTCCCTTTTATTCACACTTGCAGGTGCATATCTTTTCAATTGAAGGTTGTTTATCCTTATTGGTTTTCTTAGATGCAACGAACGCAGTTTCTAGATTCAAAGTACCCTCTTCTTCATCAAGTCTCATTTCATATGCTATGAGAACTCCATGTAATTCCTCTTTGCTGAGTTTGTCCAGATTTGCACTGTATTCTAAGACCGATACATTTGGGTTGAATCTCCCTGGTAACGTTCTAAGAATCTTCCGTATAATAGTCTTCTCATCAACTGGCTCTCCTAATCCTTCTAGAGTATCGGTTATTTCATCAATGTATTGAAAGTATGCAGCAATGTTGCAATCTTCTTTCATTCTGAGTTGCTCAAATTTTTCTCTATAGATTTGAAGCTTTGCTTCTTTGACATTTGAGTCACCTGCATATATATTCTCAAGATTGTCCCATACATTTTTGGTGGTTTTACAACCCAACACCTTATGATAAGCAGATTCAATAAGTCCACTGATAATAATATTCTTTTCTTTTGCATCATTTACCAAATTCTTCTTACCTTGTTCATCCATGGTTGATGTAAATCCATTTTGAACAGTGTCCCATACTTCGTAACCTTGCGCCAAGAGATAGACCTCCATTCTTCCTTTCCAAAGTGCATAATTATTTTCATTGAATAGAGGTACACCATTCTTGGTATACTCCATGACCTCCTTCTAGCTGTTAAAATACTATTGAAGGAACCAAACTCTGATACCAATTGTTGGAAATACTGAGGGGGGGTGAATTAGTATTTATTTCAATTAGAGCATTAGTTAATCTTCAATTATTATCAGTGTTTGTACAATGATAGAAGCAAACAAGAGGAACACAAATGCACATAGTTTTTAAGGTGGAAACCCACTCTGGGACAAAAACCACCTAATTATTTTCTAATAATTCTTTTCAACTCCAATTGAAAATGCTCCAACTCTCCTAGAATCTATGTGCATTTTTCCTCCAACTCTAATCGGGATGATACTCCAATGTTTCATATTATTCTATCGAATCCTTGCACCAATAACCAACAGCTGTCCCACCCAGCACCACCCGCCACCTTGTTAGTAGAATAAAAGGAATAATGGACACTCAGCCTGTGATAAAGTGGTCCACTTTACAATGATATAGAATGATGTAGAAGAAGAAGATATACTAGACCATAACCCCAACTTTGACACAACCACCTAATGATGATCCTAGACCTCCCAACACTGCCTCTTCAACCCTTGGAAGATAGATACTAGTACAATTTGTACAATAATGTATTTACAATGACTAAGTACAATGATACCTTTACAATGATTGTATGCAGTGCTGCCCACTTGAAGACTTCATATGATGAACTTCTTGATGCTATTATGCACCTTGGTTGCTGCTCTTATCATGCTACCCTCTACTGCACCTTGTTTTTGTAGGTTTTAACCATGAACAAAAATTATCTACACACGAATCTTATAACAGAAAATAAACAATAGCGAGAGCATAAAACATAAAACAAACAAACACAGAGATTTTCCCCTGGATCCCAAATCAGGACGACCAGCTTGATTTTCCATTATATTCCTTTTAGTGTTACAACACATAGATATACATGCCAAAGCATACATAAACCCCAATCCATTAGCCCTGGATTAGAACATAACCGTAGTTCCCTTGACCGGATCTACAAAATACCAGGGGCTAAAAATCATTGTACCCCAAAACCATGTACAAACTCATGCACAAAAAAATGGTGGGTCCTCCCTTGGTGACTTGACTCAAGGGCCAAGTGATATGAGAGAATCCCAACAATAAACCCGCAGGAAATTAGCAAGATCAGAAAGTTTAAGTTTCATAGTGTGAGTTGGGGCTGTCATCCAATTCCTAACTTCTGACTTGGATCTTGGCTGGATCCACATGCACCCCCCTTTCCTCAATAATGTATCCTAGATATTGAACCTGGGTCATGCCAAAAGTGCACTTCTCCAAATTGGCACACAACTTGTGTTGCCGTAGTGTTTGGAGGACTTCTTGGATATGGTGGAGGTGTTCTTCCCAATTCTAGCTAAAGATCAGAATATCATTCAAGTACACCACTACAAATGAGTTGGTGAATGGATGCAATATGTCATCCATCAACCTCATGAAGTTTGCGGGAGCATTTGTCAACTCGAAAGGCATGACGAGCCATTCAAAAAGGCCCTCCTTGGCTTTGAAAGCAGTGTTCCACACATCAGAGGGTTCGATTGGTACCTGGTGATACACAGACTTCAAGTTGATCTTGCTGAAATATTTTTCCCCTTTGAGTTGGTCCAAAAGGTCATCAATCCGTGGGATCCAGTACCTATTCTGGACAGTGATCTTTTTCAACGCCTGATAGTCAATACAGAGTCTCCAAGTCCCATCCTTATTCTGTACCAACATGATCGGGCTCCCACAGGGCGATGAACTTGGCCGGATGTGACCTTTCTACAACAACTCCTGAATCTGCCTCTTGATTTCATCATTCTCAAGAATAGAGAACCTATAGATCGGTCCATTGGGTAGCGGTAGACCTGGGGTCAGGTCAATGGGGTGCTTGACCTGACAGTGCAAGGGCACCCTTGTGGGTGAGGTGAAGATGCCCTCGTACTCCTCCACAACCTTTTCCATTTGTTGTTGTCGTGCAAAGGAGCCATGTCTGGAGGTCGTGGCCACAATATTCTTCTTGCCCTGCGGGCGGATCATCAGGAAAACAAATTTCCTAGTTCTGGAAATGAGCTTACTGCATTGTTTTGTGGGAACCAAAGAGATAGTGGGAGGTGGTGGTACCTCTGGCATCCTGTAAAACTTATTTCCTAAAGTAATAATAACAACGTGAGGCTAGGACTCATACACAGCATGTCACTTCCACAAGTATGGTTGGCCTAATAATACATCAGAAACATCAATAGGAGCAATATCACACAATAACTCATCCATGAAGGGCTTGATGCTATAAGGAAGGCGGAACTGCTGGCTGACGCGGAGATCCTGTCCTTGGTGAAGCCACCCAATGGTGTATGGTTGTGGGTGCACTGTGGTCAGAAAGCCTAACCGCTCCATGAAATTTGCTGAAATGAGGTTCTTTTGGCTCCCATTTGTTATTGCCTAAATCCACCTCAGGCTGAAAAGAGGCAGAGTTCAGGGTAACATCAAACCACGCTCATTCTGGTAGCTAGCCCTACCAGAACAGGAGAGGGCTCTCTCCGGGTCAATCTCAGGAAAAATGTATCAATAGGGCTTGAGATGACTAAAATAAAAACTAATTTTAGGCTAGGTATATAGATGAAAATATTTGATTTGATTTTGGGGGTTTTTGTTGGAAAAAAGGGAAAGGCAGTTTTGGGTGCGGGGATAAGGCCCAGTTTTTGCAGAGTTCTGATTGGAGCAGGGAAAGAAATGGTTTTGATGCTTTGAAATGAAGGGATGGATGGTTTATACCACTGAGGAGCTGAAGAGGTCAAGATGTCTCAAGGATCCTCTCCAAACAGATGAAAACATGTAAAATTAAACAAATTCCACGGCAGAGCAAAGCAAGCTACTGAATTCCACCTTTAACACTAATTTGTTTAATCTAAGAAGAAAAAAGAAGAGAAATGATACACCTAAACATCGGTGAACTTACAAATACATAGATAAAAACACCATCAAAACACAGAGCCACATGAATCCCAAAGAGTGCTGCGAACCCTGGTCTTTCCTTTGCCAAAAATGCAAAAGTGTATGTACAATGAAGTGCCAAACAATTCCCAAGTATCCAACCCTGAAAATGACTCAGAAAATACATGATATAGACAATAAAAACCAATTCCCATGCCTCTATGGGTCGCTCTCATCATTCTAGGAGTTGTTTCAACCAATTCTAAACTAGGAATTGAAATCTAGGCAATTAAACAACTTGCCTCTATATGGTAGGAAACTGATTCATTCATTTAATTTTCACATTTAGTGAATGAATCCTATAGAAAAAGTAAAAATGTGTGAAAATTTACATCATGATCATGAAATTACATCAGGGTAGATCAATAGTTACATGAAAAAGTGAAACTAGTCAAAACTGGGCGAAATTCTGAGCTGAAGAGTGAAAAATAGGCCAAAATTCTCTATGCGTAGCACAACTTTGGAGCTAATTTTGAGGCCCTTCCCGAAGTCCAAATTGAGCTAATGATAGCTCGTTGGAAATCCCTACCTGTCAGATTTCCAACCCAAGTGGAATTTTCGGATTTGGATGTGATTTACCCCTCCAAAATTTCAATCTCCCAAGAGTGGTTCCTGTGTGTGCAGAAGTGGCAGAAAGGCCATTTTCAAGGTATTTTTAACCCTTTAGGCAACCCAGAACTTGATGAAATCCTTAAGCCATTCCTGAGCATGCATAAATTTTCATAAAAAATCCAAAAATATAAAGTTTCCCTCCAGAAGATCTCCCAATCATAAGCGCGCGCAAGGTGGCGCTACGCGTCGGGCAGGAAAATCTGTTTTGTGACCAAAAAATTCAAAATTGAAAAATTTTTCTCCAAATTTGCTAAAATTTGAGATGAAGGTCCCTCATCAAGTATCATGCTTAGCCAAAGAAGCTTCGGCCAAGATTCGGAGTCTATCCTCCCTTTTACGACGTTTCAGTTCCCTCTTTAGCCTCGCTTTCAAGATCTTGATCCTCGCTTTGCAAACATGTGTGCGGGCCCAATAATGGTTTTTCATGTGTCTGAGAATGTCCTTGTCCTTATTGGACTTTTCCAATAGCTTCTCAAGATGAACATTGACCCTCGTAAGCCAAATCTCCCGCTCAATGGATGTATCGATATCTGTCTCCATGAGAATTTGCAAGGTCTATGTCAAGTATGTGTTTGGTTTGGTTTGAAAATGATAAATGAGGACTTGGTGTCTTTGTCTACAATTACCAAATGTATGCCAAGTAGGAAGGGACTGTGGAAAAAAAAAAAGGGACAGTGGGTATAGCGAACTGTGGGAAATAGTACAGTGGTAAAAATGTGATTCAGTCAAGTGAATTTTACAATGTGGGGACAGTCACTTGACTGTGTTTGGGAATTGGGAATTTTGCAAATGATATGGGAGATGGTAGGGTTTAGGGATAGGGAAAATAGGATTTAGGCACAAGTGATATGAGTGATTTTATAAGGGAATAGGGAAAGAAGGGAAGGCACTGTATGATGATATGACAGTGGTGGGGAAAGGAACCACAGATGGAGAATGGGATTTACACTACTTGGCACAAAAATCAGACCTTTAAAATTTAAAATCCAAACCCTAAGGAGCATTTTTTGACCACATGAGAGGGTTTAAAATTTCACCAATCAAACTTTCAAATTCCTCCTTCCAAATAACACCCAACACAAGCTAAAATCAATGGCAAGAGCTCACAAACTTACTTGGAGCAAAAAAAATTGAGTCGTTTTGGAAATTTGATGAAGCAGTGGTGAGAAACGGCTTGTCGGTCCTGTGCACCGCGCACAAAACCCAGTGCACTGTGCCATGTGAGTGTGCCACGCGCGTTCAAAAATACACTGCAGTGGTCGGCTCTATGCGCTGCGACCTCCCAGTGCGTCGCGCCTACCTCCCAACGCGCCGCGCACAAATCTTCAACACAGAGTCCGGCTTTAACAAATGATTTCGCCTCTCCACAATTGAAATCGATTTCTCTGATGCCTTCTTAAGTGCAAATGAATTGATAAATGTGGGAAATATCTTATATAGTCATGGATTTGATTTTTGTTTCTTACAAACCCACCTTTGTAATGTTTCAATTTTGGCACTTTCACCTTTTTAATACAAACTCTGTTTTTTTTGTTTCCATTTGACTTTTTTTTGACTTGAATGATGACTCTTTTCTCAATTTCTACAGGGATGGTTGGCATTGGATTTTGGCAAAGGATGACCAGGGTTGCGCTTGAAGTACTTCATGACTAAAAAAATTTAAAAATTACATCTTTATTACAAACAATAAATTTGACGATTTCTTCTTCAAAACAGAGTTTTGAAGAATAATTGTTCTTAAGCATTATTGATGATGAAAATTTTGAAATAGAAACTTATTTTGAACCTCCCTCTGTGCCTGCTAGAATTATTAGTCATTTTGAGGACTAAATCAACTAAACCCTAGACCTAAAAAGACCTAAAAACCCTAAAATGACTCTTTGCTGACCAAGAGACCAAACAGGACTATGAATGACTTTATAATAGATTTTGATGAACAGACCAGAGCCAGAAGGATAAGGCATGACGGGTATGACTAACAAGGCCCTTCCGTCACATGATGGCATGCCCCTAATGGAGTGCAGATGAATGAACTGAATGGGACACCTAAAAATGAAATGCAATAAGAGAAATGATCTCTGACGAAGGGATGAAAAGACCGACTCTAACATTGGCTCCAATGGGGATGGTAGCTCTTGGGAGGTGCCAAGAACTGTAGATCTCTGGGATAGTAGGCAGTGCCTTCGTCCATTGGGCTATGGAATCGTTGACTTGACAAAACAACAAAAAACTCTTGACTGATTTATTGACTGAAACTTGACTGAAACTGACTCAATTTGAAAACCAAAATGACTGAAAAACATGACTCGACAAACTGAAACCAAAACTGAAATCCTTCTTCAGAATTATAGCCTTCACTTCGGGCCCCAAACTGAAGAAAAGATCACAGCACACTCTTGAAATGAAACTGAAATAAAATGCTATGTATAGTGACAATGTAAACAATAGAAAACATCTCAGAAATGATACCGCTTGAGTAGCCGACCATTGACCAGCCCTCCTGGACAATCTTCCCCGTTCATCTCCTTCAGAAGAAAAGCGTTCTGACCACGATATGCAACAATCTTAAAGGGACCTTTCCAAAAAATTTCAAACTTACCGTGCTTACCCTTTTCCTCATTCCTTGCATCCCACTTCAGCACCACTTCCTCCAATCGAAATTTGTCCGCCTTCGCTTTTCTGTCATAAATTTTCTTAATTCTCTCCTGCAACTTGAATGTGTTTTGAAAAACTTCTTCTCTCGTTTGCTGCAAATGAATCATATGATTTATTCTTCTCTACATATGGTTTTCTTCACTGTCATCTTCCTGCAAAAGTTTGACCACCGGAACAGCAAGAGAGGTAGGAAACGCCGTGTCAACTCCATATACCAACTCAAAGGGGGACATACCAATGGATTTCTTCTGACTCACTCAATCAACCCAAAGTGCATTGACTAACTTCTTGTGCCAGCCTTTCTTATTTATTTCCAGCAACTTTTTAATGATGTTGACCAAAGATTTGTTGGAAGACTCCGCCAATCCATTGCATTGCGGATGATAGGCAGTTGAGTGCCCCAAAGTGATATGATACTTGTCACAAAACTCAACCATCCTTTTTGATTTGAAAGCTACTGCGTTATCAGTAATTATCTTATTCAGGCAACCAAAACGAGACAAAATGTTATTCTCAAGGAATGAAATTATTACCGCATCCGTAGCTTGTCTGGTGGGAATTGCTTCGATCCATTTCGTGAAATAATCTGTCACCATGAGGATCCATCTATGCTGAGCTGAAGAAGGAGGATGGATCTCCCCAATGAAATCCAAACCCCACTGCTGAAAAGGGGCACTTACCTCAATAGGCTTAAGTGGCAAAGGCTGCAATTTCTTCCTTCCTTCGAAAATCTGACATTCGTGACAGCCTTTGACAGTCTTATATACATCAGAAAAAAGTGTCAACCAATAGTATCCGGCTCTCAAAATCTTATTGGCCGTAGTTTTCCAAAAAAGGTGACCCCCGCAGTCTCCTTTATGGAAATCCTCCATGACTTGCTTCGCTTCTTCTTCCACCAAACAATTCAACAAAACACCACTAGGATCTTTCCAATAAAGTGCAGAATTAAAAATACAAAATTTTTCAGCCTTCAATTTCAGAGTTCTACCTTTGTTTCTAGTCATGCCGGGTGGCGGTGACAAATTTTGAAGTACATACACAATATCTGAATACCACGGAGAAAGAAAAAAAATTTCCGATACCTGAAATGGCGAATTTTCCTCATCCTCATCAGACATAGCAGCAATCAGATTTATGTCTAATGCATGCAAATTTGATTCAGCCATAAGCTTCGCCAACCCCTGTCCTTTGATAAGCTTCGTGGGCTTTATCTCCACATCATACTCCAGCAAAGCTGCAATCCACTTGCCTCGTCTTCCTTCCGGATCTGTTTGTACTAAAACATCTTTCATGGCAGCGTGAGGAACATAAGCCAAAATATGGGAATGCAGAATGTATACCCGAAAATCCTTTAATGCTTTCACAAGAGCAAGAGCTTGCTTTTCAATGATGTTATACTTCAAGGCTGCATCTCTTATAGTTTGGCTGAAAAAAGCAATTGGCTTCTCATGCTCGTCTCTTTTCTGCATTAACACTGCTGCCATGGTATGCTTCGAAGCAAATGAAAACAAAATAAAATTTTGAGTGTAATCCAGGCTAATCAAAACTGGTGCTGAAGATAGTGCCAACTTCCCCAAATTGAAGGACTTTACAGCCTCTTCAGTCCACTTCACTTGGTTGTCCTTTTTAAGCATGTTTGTAATCTCTCTTAGATGTTCAGCAAGATTAGGCACAAAGTGGCGTAGAAAATTCATCTTACCATTAAAATACTGTATCTCCTTCTTGTTCCGGGGTGGGTCAATTTGCTGAATTGCTTCTACACGTGCTGGATCAATACGAATGTCATCTTTTGAAATAATGTGACCAAGTAGTTTGCCTTCATCCATGGAAAACAAGATTTTCTTTGAATTAAGTGACACACCATATTTTCTGCACTTTTGAAAGACAATTTTCAAGTGATACATATGTTCTTCATCAGAATTGGAAAAGACCATCAAATCATCAAGATATACAACAAGAAAAACATCCTTCTCATTCGCAAAATCCATTTCCATCGCCCGCTGAAATGTCGCACCATCGTTCTTTAAACCGAATGGCATCTTGGCATAGTGGAAAGTTCCCCACGGAGTGGTGAACGTTGTTTTGTCTCTGTCGTCCTCATTACCAGAATTTGGTTATACCCGGAATAACCATTGAGTAGTGACATACGAGATGCTCCAACTACTCGCTAAAGTATATGATCCATTTTGGGCAATGTATAATTGTCCTTCAATGACACCTTGTTCAAATTTCGAAAATCAACGCACAAATGAATCTCACCCGTCTTTTTCTGCACGGGCACCAAATTGGAAATCCAATAAGAAAATATGATGGGAACAATGATTCCAGCCATGTATAATCAATTCACCTCTTTCTCAATTGATGGAAGCAACTTCGGATTGATTCTTCTCAGCTTCTATCTGAAAGGCTTTTGATTAGACTTGATTGGAATAGTGTGCTGAATTATATTGGTATCATACGTCTTCAAGTTTGAATAATCCCAAGCAAACACATCAACAAAAGATGACAACAAACTGATATATTTGGCCTTTACCTCCGGTGGCAATGCTTTTGAAAATTTCACCATCTTTGGATTCTCAGCTGATCCAATGTTTACCTCTTCAACTCCCTTCTCAGTTGGCCGCAAGGTTGGTTTTTTAGCAACGCCATCCTGATCGAAAAGCTCTTCTAAAGGTATCAAACCTTTAGAAATAAAATTGTATTTTAGCTGCAACACTTCCATTTGATTGACTTGCACATCAGCTTCACCATCATCATATTCTACATCAATCAAGGTATCTTTGAACTTACCTTTGTTTTGCAGAAATTCATTAATCTCATCATCATCTTGGAAAACTTGCCAACATATTTGATTATCCGGGACGGTAGGATGGTGCTTCACATGGATTTCAAACTTATTACTTGAATTCATTGGGATCTTCAAATTACTTGCTGCCTTAGCAAGCGCATCTGCAATGCCATTTTGAATGCGAGGAATACAAGTCAAGGTATAATATGAAAACAACTTCAAAATATCAAGAACAACATTTCAGTAAGCACACATTCGAGGATGCTTGGTTTGGTATTCACCCTTAACTTGCTTAATCACCAATTCGGAGTCGCCATAAACTGTAATTCTCTTAGCATTCAGCTTTCTTAGAATTTTTAGGCCAGCAATCAGAGCTTCGTACGCAGCCTCATTGTTCAAACAATCAAATGCTAACTTGTAAGAACATACCTGTACATTGCTCAGTACCTTGTTTAGAGCGGAAAAAGGACTGCGTACCCAAATACCAATTCCAGCACCATCATTTCCCACTGCACCATCGAAATCCATATTCCAGAGACCATCTTCATCATCTTCTAATAGCTGAAATTCTACTAGCTCTGTTTTTCCTGCTTGCTGTCCACTATCTTTAGCTGATTGCTCAACTGTGCTTTCCGGTTTTTGTCTTTCTTTCCTAAAAAATTCTCTGAAATTCTCGGTAATATTTGGGATGTCCTCTACTTGAACTAACTGACTATCTACATCATTGAAACTATCAGCATACAAAACAAAATATTCTAAATATGTATGTACATAATTAATCGGGTGATTAACCGGTTTCTCCTTGCTTGTAATCATGTACTTCATTTTTTGTTCCCGGTACAACTTTCTCATTTGGCCAAACACGGGAATCATTGCATAGGAGAAATATAGTTGTAATGTTCCTTTCAATTTTTCTCCCCAAGATCTGGAAAGTAGCATACCAAATCTGGGAGGAATGTCGGCCACTACTACATCCATCAAAACATTCTTTGTTGGAATCTGATCCAAACTAACAACCAAGTCTTTAATGAGCCCAATACATCTCACTCTGTTAGAATCAAATGAATAAAGATCATGGTACTTCCTAGTAATGTCCAAACCCAACTTCTCCATGATTTCCCTTGGCATAAGATTATGGGAAGCACCGGAATCAAGCATGGCATTATGCAACAAAAACTCATGTAATCGAAGACTGATATAAAAATGAGGCACTTCGCTATCTACAGACTCACCATCTAAAGCTGGTCCAAATATCAACTTCGGTTGATCATCTTCAACATTCACCATATCAGACATTGGATCAAAATTCAAAATTTTAGAGACTTGACTCCTATGACTGCTGTTCTTCATTATTTCAGTCAAGGGAATGGATACCTTTAATTTAGAAATTTCATTCTCCAAACTAAAAGCTGAAGCCTTTTCAATCTCTTTGGCTGGAACATCTTTCTTTTCAGCCTTCTCCCTCGATACAATTGGCTGATTTGATTTTTCTGCTGATGATGACTTGCTGGCAGCGGGATCAACTATCTCTTTTTCCTTCTTTTGTGTAATAGGTGAATTGTTCTTCGGTGCTGAAACTTACTTTCTCTTCTTAATTGGGTTGACAGGCACATCTTTTCTTCTAAGTGAATATTTCTTCTGCTGGGCGGACAAATAATTCATATAACCTCTCTGATACTCATCTGACTCTTCCTCAAGAGCTGCATCACTGGCCAAAATGAAATCTTCATCTCTTTGTATAGCTGAACTTTCTGCATACTCCTCATCTTCAGTGATATAAATGGGGAAATCATCCGGAGTAAAGAAGTGATTTTCTTCCCCCACTACATCATCTTCATCATCTGATTCCTGACCAACAAAATTCTGCTAAAGAGGTGTCTTTACTTGCTGTTGGACTGCTGGTTCTTGTGCTCGCTGCTCTCATTGTTTGATCCTGAATTGTGGCTGTTGCTGACCACGGAAATTGGGATTTCGAATCTGTGGTTCGGGCTTATCAAGTGTGAGCCTTTCAATCATCTTTTCCACCTTGCGGAGTACTTGATCTGATGTAGCATCTTCTTCCTTTATCACGACTTTCTTCTCGGCTCTCAATCTAGCTCTCTTGTCATTCAAATTAGCTTCAACACTAACGGAAATTTTCTGCATGTCCTCTAAGGTGGCCAGATCTCTTTCTCATAATGAATAGGCCATGTCCGGATCAAAACCATCCAGAAATTTAAGCAAATCTGATTTTTTAGATGGCCTTAAATCATCAGGAATAGCATTATAAACCGCATTAAATCTAATACAATAGTTTTGCACGGACTCACCAACATTGCGCTTGATCTTGGTATATTCAGAAGTGATTTTGAGTGGATCTTTCTTTATTTCCCAGTGATCTAAAAACTGTCTCTGAAGCTCAGCCAAGGTAGGAATACTTCTAGGTCTCAAAGCTCGGAACCATTTTCTTACCTCACCACTGAAAGTTTGCACAAATAATCTCATGGTTACATTTTCTGCATCAATTTCATGGAGATCGAAGAAATCTGCCATTCTATCCACATGTTGCTGAGCAGGCACACTTTGAGGAGTGCCATTAAACAATGGGATTTTACTTTGGTAATCTGCAGACATGTCACCCAAATTCTGAGGTAACACGAGGGGAGAAAATCGAGCAGCCATCGCTCTTGGTGGATTCACAACCGGTCTCGGGGATATTGGTGGAGTATTTGGAGCAGTTGATGTATGAGGTGGGGATGGAGGTGAAATTATTGTATAATGCTGATAAAAAATAGATGGTTGCATGGGGATAGTCAGAATAAAAGAAGGCTCGATGGGGATTTGTGAATCAGATGTAACAGCTGATGGCCCAAGAGTTTCAGAAGCGGATTCTATGAGTTCAGGGATATTCGTTGCCACAATAGAGTTCTGAATATTCAAAATATAGCTATCAATGGATTTGTTGGCTTGTTCAATTTCAATATATTTAATAAACTCAGGATCTATGACAGTGGAATCAAGAGCACTTTCATATTTAGTTTCGAACAAGGACAACTCAAACTGCTCATCAAAATCGAGATCTTCAATATATTCGAAAATAGCGGGACATGAATGAGATTTAAAGAGAGGAATCACGGGACTTTCTCTTCGATGGATTCTTGCAATCAGATTGGGATTCTCATACACTGGAGGCGGATCAGGATCAAGATTCGCTCTAGTATGTCTTCTGGAAGCCAGTGTGTTGATCTATTCAAAATTCAAAGGACAAAACCAACTTGTTCAGCCTTTTGTAATTCTAGACTCAATCACCCAAATTTCTAGAAAAATTTGATATACTGAGGTAATTCACAACTCAAGTGTCACGTTCACAAGCTAGACCGAAGATTGACTAAAGCAACATTCATCTAGTTTCGCTGATGCATAGCAAGAGCGTTTCAAAGGCTACCTGGCTAACTTCAGGCTCCGTCTGTAGCTCATAAATCAAATAACACCAACAAGCAAACCATTTTTTCCCTAGTATGGTCGCCACTATGTTATTTCCTAAATCCACCTCAGGCTGAAAAGAGGTAGAGTTCAGGGTAACATCAAACCATGCTCAGTCTGGTAGCTAGCCCTACCAGAACAGGTGAGGGCTCTCTTCGGGTCAATCTTAGGAAAAATATATAAATAGGGCTTGATATGACTGAAATAAAAACTAATTTTAGGCTAGGTATATAGATGAAAAGATTTTATTTGATTTTGGGGGTTTTTGTTGGAAAAAAGGGAAAGGAAGTTTTGGGTGCGGGGATAAGGCCTAGTTTTTGCAGAGTTCTGATTGGGGCAGGGAAAGCAATGGTTTTGATGTTTTGAAATGAAGGGATGGATGGTTTAGACCGCTGAGGAGCTGAAGAGGGCAAGAGGTCTCAAGGATCCTCTCCAAACAAATGAAAACATGTAAAATTAAACAAATTCCAAGGCAGAGCAAAGCAAGCTACTGAATTCCACCTTTAACAATGATTTGTTTAATGTAAGAAGAAAAGAGAAGGGAAATGATACACATAAACATCAGTGAACTTACAAATACATAGAGAAAAACACCATCGAAACACAGAGCCACATGGATCCCAAAGAGTGCTGCAAACCCTGGTCTTTCCTTTGCCAAAAATGTAGAAGTGTATGTACAATGAAGTGCCAAACAATTCCCAAGTATACAACCCTGAAAATGACTCAGAAAATACATGATATAGATAAGACAAACCCATTCCCATGCCTCTAGGGGTCGAGCGCATCATTCTAGGAGCTGTTTCAACCAATTCTAAACTAGGAACTGAAATCTAGGCAATCAAACAACTTGCCTCTATATGGTAGGAAACTGATTCATTCATTTAATTTTCACTTTTTAGTGAATGAATCCTATAGAACAAGTAAAAATGTGCCAAAATTTACATCATGATCATGAAATTACATCAAGGTAGATCAATAGTTACATGAAAAAGTGAAACTAGTCAAAACTGGGCGAAATTCTGAGCTAAAGAGTGAAAAATAGGCCAAAATTCTCTATGTGCCTCGCCCAAAATCTCTATGCATAGCACCACTTTGGAGCTGATTTTGAGGCCCTTCCCGAAGTTTAAATTGAGCTCATCATAGCTCGTTAGAAAGCCTGGCCTGTCTACTTTCCAACCCAAGTCGAATTTCGGGATTTGGATGTCATTTTCCCCTCCAAAACTTCAATCTCCCAATACTGGTTCCTGTGTGTGCAAAAAGTGGCAGAAAGGCCATTTTCAAGGTGTTTTTGACCCTTTAGGCAACCCAGAACTTGATGAAATCCTTAGGCCATTCCTGAGCATGCATAAATTTTCATAACAAATCCAAAAATATAAATTTTCCCTCCAGAAGATCTCCCAATCATAAGCGCGCGCAAGGTGGCACTACGCGTCGGGCAGGAAAATCTGTTTTGTGACCAAAAAATTCAAAATTGAAAACATTTTCTCCAAATTTGCTGAAATTTGAGATGAAGGTCCCTCATCAAGTATCATGCTCATCCAAATAAGCTTCGGCCAAGATTTGGAGTCTATCCTCCCTTTTACGACGTTTTAGTGCCCTCTTTAGCCTTGCTTTCATGATCTTGATCCTCGCTTTGCAAACATGTGTGCGGGCCCAATAATGGTTATTCATGTGTCAGAGAATGTCCTTGTACTTATTGGCCTTTGCCAATAGCTTCTCAAGATGAACATTGACCCTCGTAAGCCAAATATCCCGCTCAATGGATGTATCGGTATCTCTCTCCATGAGAATTTGCAAGGTCTATGTCAAGTATGTGTTTGGTTTGGTTTGAAAATGATAAATGAGGACTTGGTGTCTTCGTATGCAATTACCAAATGTATGCCAAGTAGGAAGGGACTGTGGAAAAAAAAAAGGGACAGTGGGTATAGTGGACTGTGGGAAATAGTACAGTGGTAAAAATGTGATTCAGTCAAGTGAATTTTACAATGTGGGGACAGTCACTTGACTATGTTTGGGAATTGGGAATTTTGCAAATGATATGGGAGATGGTAGGGTTTAGGGATAGGGAAAATAGGATTTAGGCACAAGTGATATGAGTGATTTTATAAGGGAATAGGGAAAGAAGGGAAGGCACTGTATGATGATATGACAGTGGTGGGGAAAGGAACCACAGATGGAGAATGAGATTTACACTACTTGGCACAAAAATCAGACCTTTAAAATTTGAAATCCAAACCCTAAGGAGCAGTTTTTGACCACATGAGAGGGTTTATAATTTCACCAATCAAACTTTGAAATTCATCCTTTCAAATAACACCCAACACAAGCTAAAATCAATGGCAAGAGCTCACAAACTTACTTGGAGCAAAAAAAATTGAGTCGTTTTGGACATTTGATGAAGCAGTGGTGAGAAATGGCTTGTCGGCCCTATGCGCTGCGCACAAAACCCAGTGCGTCGCACCGTGTGAGTGCGCCACGCGCATTCAAAAATACACTGCAGTGGTCAGCTCTATGCGCCGCGACCTCCAGGTGTCGCGTACCTCCCAATGTGCCGCGCACAAATCTTCAACACAGAGTCCTGCTTTAACAAATGATTTTTCCTCTCCAAAATTGAACTCGATTTCTTTGATGCCTTCTTAAGTGAAAATGAATTGATAAATGTGGGAAATATCTTATATAGTCATGGATTTGATTTTTGTTTCTTACAAACCCACCTTTGTAATGTTTCAATTTTGGCACTTTCACCTTTTTAATACAAACTCTGTTCTTTTTGTTTCCAGTTGAATTTTTTTTGACTTGAATGATGACTCTTTTCTCAATTTCTATAGGGACGGTTGGCATTGGATTTCGGCAAAGGATGACCAAGGCTATGCTTGAAGTACTTCATGACTAAAAAAATTTAAAAATTACATCTTTATTACAAACAATAAATTTGACGATTTCTTCTTCAAAACAGAGTTTTGAAGAAGAATTGTTCTTAAGCATTATTGATAATGAAAATTTTGAAATAGAAACTTATTTTGAACCTCCCTCTGTGCCTGCTAGCATTATTAGTCATTTTGAGGACTAAATCAACTAAACCCTAGACCTAAAAAGACCTAAAAACCCTAAAATGACTCTTTTCTGACCAAGAGACCAAACAGGACTATGAATGACTTTATAATAGATTTTGATGAACAGACCAGAGCCAGCAGGATAAGGCATGAGGGGTATGACTAACAAGGCCCTTCCGTCAGATGATGGCATGCCCCTAATGGAGTGCAGATGAATGAACTGAATGGGACACCTAAAAATGAAATGCAATAAGAGAAATTATCTCTGATGGAGGGATGAAAAGACTGACTCTAACACCATTGTCGACAATGAACTGTAGCGGGGAACCCTTTACCCACATCTAGGAGTGGAAGAGATGCTCTGCCTCCTCTAGATCTTTTGGTTCCTCCTTCTAGATCTTCGCAATGGCAACATTGGCATTGGGCTCCTCATCAATAATCTGCTTCCCTTTGTCATTCCCCTTGTCAGTTTCTGATTCAAGGTCATAGCATGCATCTGATTCAGAAGCCCTCATCTCAGCCACAAACGACTGCTTAGTCTGACACTCACTTGTGTTGTGAGTGGAGCTCTTATGGAAATCACACCACTTTCCCATGTCCTTCTTTTGCTTCACGGTGTTGTTCTTTGCTTGTGGCTTTGGCAGGTTGTCTTGGGCTACCATGCCTTGGCTTTGTACTTTGTTCTATGGTTTGGGGGCACCTTTCCCTTGGTTTTGATTTGCAGATCCAAAGTCTCGCTTCTTCTGTTTGAATTTCTGCTCAATCTTGGCAACATATCGGTATGTTGTACCAAGCGAGGAGATGTCAAGGAACTCCATTTCCTCCTGAATGTATCTGTGCATACAACTGTGATAATTTAGCACCAAATTTTTCTCTGAATCTTTGATACCCAAATTTTTGCGTTGGGTATGGAACAGATTCGTCAGCTCATGCACATCTTGATCCCTTTGTTGTCGCAGCATGGTCCATTGTATGTACTTGTCCTCATAGCTCCCCATATGATAGTATTGTTCCTTGATGGCATCTCGGAAAGAATTCCAAGTGGGTATGGCTGAGAATAGAGAGTGTTCTATCTCTTCCTTTTTCTCACAGTAGGTTTCCCACCAGTCCTTGACATGGGGGGTAGCTTTGAGGAGTCCAAAGATAATCTTCTCCCGGTCGGAAAAGTCATGAACCGAGAAATATCATTCTAATAGATTCAACCATCTATCTATGGCATCTACATCTATTTGACCCTCAACTATGGGAATGTTAAATTTTACTTGTACCTTAAAGGGAGTTGCACCTCGAGAGTGGCTGCTGGATGCAAATGCACTTTCGATGGGCAATCATTGAAGGATCTAGGCAAAGTTATCCATCATCGCGTTCCTTTGTTTTTCAAGGGCCTCCTCGAGCAATATTTTGATAGGATCTCCTACTCCCTAATATTTCTTTTTGTCCCCCATGGGTGTTCATCGGGGTTTGCGAGGTTGATCTTGAAAAGGTTCCACTATATCGAGCCCTAACTCCTTATACCCCGACCTCGTTGGGGACATGCAAAGAAGGATCAAGAAAAATAAAACCACTCTCACATCACTGATCTGGATTTATGCAGGAACATAACAGAATACACATATAACCATAAATACAAAGATGCAGTGGAAATAACACTTCATTTCAATAATATCAAAGAACTGAAATTTTCCTAAAGACAGAATGGAAATAAAGTAACTAGGGCGCTGGTATCTTATCTCTAAGAAGAGATGTGGTGGCTACATGCCTCTGAACTAAGTTATAATGAGGCTTGAGGGCCTATCTATTATTTAGAAACAATGGAAAACCCTAAACATCCAAAAACCTAACTTGGGAGATGAAGCGCAAAAACTATGGGCCCTGTTTGGGTAAATTAGTGTTTCAACTTCGCGGGGATGTAACTTTGGCATACTATCTTCATTTGATGCACATGATACATCATTAGAAATATCTATCCGAGGACTACAACTGTTTCCATGAATATAAATTTTAGAACAAAATCATATTCGTTAGAAAAACGATGCCCAAAAAAAGTCGTTTAGGGCCTCAAAACAGCTTTGGAAGTTCAAGACACGAAAAACTGCTAAAAATAGTAAGTTGTGCTGAAACTGAAAAAATGAAAGAGACAATGGTGGGGCCCCAAGTGGAATAGGCAGGTGGCCACCAATATCCACTTGGATCATTCTTGAATATCTCAAGGGGGCTAAGTACTTCAACAAGATTGATTTGAAGTTTGGCTATCACCAAGTTCCAATAGAACCCATGAATGTATGGAAGACCACCTTAAAGTCCGAGGGTCTCTTTGAGTGGTTGGTCATGCCCTCCAGTCTGAAAAATTACATTGCAAGTTTTATGATGCTAATATATGATATCTGATGTCCTTTCACCAACTCATTTGTGGTTGTATATCTAGACGATATCCTCATCTTCAGTAATATTTAGGAAGAGCACTTGCAACATATTTGGTAAGTCCTTCAAACCTTGTAGTAGCATAAGTTATGTGCCAAGCCAGAGAAATGCTCTTTTGGCATATACAAAATCCAATATTTAGGCTACATAATTGATGAAAAAATCATGCATGTAAATCCATCTAAGATCTCGATCATTTGAGAGTGGTCATTCCTGACGACTTTAACAGAGCTTCGCAGGTTCTTGGGACTTGATAATTTATATTAGATATTCACATTGGGGTTCTCTCATATCACTTGGCCCTTATTCAAGTAACCAAGGGTGGAGAAAAAGAAAATTTCTTTTGGTATGATTAAAAATAGAAGGAATTCATTAAACTATAACACCGCCTTTACTTTGCACCAATCCTCACTTGCCTGACCTGTAATAGCCATTTGAGATCGAGACAAATTCCTTCGATTATGCTATTAGTGCAGTCCTCACTCATCAAGGGTATCTAGTTTCCTATCACAATGAGACGCTCTCTAGTATTTCTCAAAGGTATCCCTACCGATAATGGAAATTCTGGGGAAATGAGACAATCATCCACATGGATCATTGGCCTCTTCAATTGCTACATACACAAGGGAAGTTATAAAATAATCACCATCAGAAATGGTCCACATATCTGCAGAAATTCCATTTTAACATTAAATATAAGGAGGGTAGCACCAATCACATTGCATACTTTCTTAACCATCCCTGAATTGTGGCATGATGCACAAATATTAAATCTTGTGGGCACGAGACCTCTGTATGGCTATAAATATATGAAAATGACTTAGAATTCACTTACACCTACAAGATGTTGATGACTAGAAAGATGGTTTGAGATTTCCACCTTCAAGATAGATTGTTGTGCTATCTGGGACATATTTGTACTCCTTATGGAGTGTGCTAAGATTATTTGGGAGGTGCATTACAGACGAGTCATGGGACACTTTGGTGTGGAGAAGATAATGGCAGTACTGCAAAATTATTTTTATTTTCCAAAAATTCGACAAGATGTTGGAAAATATATTACATCTTGCACTTCCTGTGTCATTTCCAATCCAACCTTATAGAATCAAGGAATATTATACACTCCTTTGATTATTCCTAGCCAACCTTGAGAATCCATCTCCATGGAATATATCTCTAGCCTTCCTTCTACCAAGCATGGTAATGACTGTGTTTTTGTGGTCATTGAAATATATTTTCTAAGGTGGCCATATTGGTTGTCTACAAGAAGAGTATTACAACACATTCCATTTCCAAGCTCTTCTTCGAACGAGTGTGGGTGAAGTTTGGGATCTGGTAGACGATTATATAATATTTGGATAGCATGTGTTAGAGAAATAGAGAGAGATCAAAGTGTGATTACACACAACACCAAACACATTTTTTATTGATCACATAAAGTAATTACATATATAATAATTAGACCACCAACTTCTAGATGATAAGATCTGAAGAAGGTGGATCTATGACTAATAGATAACTCACACACATAGGGAAATAACTACTTCTATAATCACACCTAGAGACTCACAATTACAACTCACAACAACACATGGAAGCATTACTTCCAACACCCTCCCTTAATTCTTACATGGAAAACATTGAAAACACATATTACAAGAACAAGAATAATCTATATTTGAAAAATCTTCATTACCACTCACATCCACTCTGGAATATTGCAAGCACTTCTCTTTCACCATCATATCTTCGAGCTATCACTTGACATCCATTTAAAATGTAACCGCCTCAGACCATCATTGTTAAACTTTGCAAGATCAACAATATTGAGACCTTGACTCGTCGGGGCTTCTATGATAAGAGTTGCCAAGTAATGAACCATCCTATGAACCAACCACCATCTGTCAGATATTTCTCTTCGACTATCCATCAGTTGCTAAGATGGAGGTCTGGATACTGATTGTGTTCAAAATTTGATCAAACAACTTGAACTTACTAACACACAAGAATTGATGTTTCAGACACCGAGGCTTCTAGTTTAAGAGCCGCCAAACCTTTTTGTAACCAATAAAAAAACACAATAATTGATGTTTCGGAGACCGAGGCTTCCATTTTAAGAACCACCAACCCTTTTTATAACCAATAAAAACAAAAAAACCAACCACCAAAATGTACATAGAAAAAATCAATGACTTCTCTTTATTGATTTCTGTAGATTAGATCAAATATATAATAATAACTTTTCATATTGGTATCTTCCATCGGATCTCAATCTCTAGATAAACAATACCACAATATTTTATTAGCTCAGATCATTCCACCTGCATGTTGCAATTGTGCATCTTGCACCATATGATAATCTTGATAACCAACATTTAAAACATGTAGAGATTGGTCTCAATTGTAGATCCACACTAGATCAAACCAAATCTATGTTGATCCAACTTCTTCACAAGAGTATATCCTCTTCTTTTACAAATATTTGTCCATAATGGAACTTCACACAACAACAACAACATTGGATCTTTGAAATTCTCCTTTCCATGCAACTATCCACAGTCCACACACAAATCAAATATTCACACAAAAAATAAATCAAACACTATATTAAATTAATCTATGTACAGAGGAGTACCATGGCTAAAATTTCATGATACCATCCCCTCTTATGAGAGAGTCAGGGTTGAACCGACTATGATACCATGTTAGAAAAATAATGAGAGATCAAAGAGCTATTACACACAACACCAAACACATTTTTTATTGATCACATAAAGCAGTTACATATATAATAATTAGATCACTAACTTCTAGATGATAAGATCTGAAGAAGGTGGATCTATTACTCATAGATAACTCACACACATAGGGAAATAAGTACTTCTAGAATCACACCTAGAGACTCATAATCACAACTCACAACAACAAATGGAAGCATTAATTCCAACAACATGTTCCTAAGCACATTCTAGTTGATCCTCTTGTCATTGTTGGACACCAAGATCACCATGTCAACAACATTCCACCTCGAAAATGATGGGAAAATAGATGTTTTCAACAATATAATAACACACATAGTATACATCCACAACTCTAATCATCCACGAACATGGGATGAGAATCTCCACAATGTGCAACACAACTACAACAGAGCTTTATATAACTCAACTAGCCAGAACCCGTTTCAGGTGGGCCTGGGATTTCAACCACTATGTCCCATTGATGTTTCAATGCCACTTGCAACTACATAAAAAAAGTGTGCACATGTTCAATATGAAGCTGATAAGGCCATCAAGTTTATTGAACACATTCAACTGCATTGGTAGGTTCATGATATCCTGGATAAATCCAATACTAAGTACAAACAATATCATGATCTGCACCAGGTTCCACATAATTGTTAAGATGGCATTAAGGTCTGGTTGCATTTATAGAAGGAACGCCTCACCGAAGCCCATTAGAAGCTTCAAACTCTCCAATACAGGACTTACACCATCACGAAGGCTATGGTGACAACATTTTTGAGCTAAGTATCCCCCTATTCCTTGACCTTCACCTACTATTCAATGCAGACCACCTTTGAAATTACTTGCCACCATTGTTTGACACATCATCCATTGTTGAGTAGTCAACACCAACAAACACCAACCACGATTGCATTAAATAGGCCACAATTGATCAGATCATGGACACAAAAATTAAGAAACTCGCTAAAAAAGGATCAAACTGTATTAGGTTGTCATAGTCGGCTAACTCCTGCACCAAGGAAAGTGGCTAACCAAGGACAAATTTCAATAGAATTTTCCTCATCTAACAACTTTGGATTAAATTACCATGTAAATAAATAATGTGTTATCACTTAGAAAAAACCCCACCTGTCGAGGGGGAAAATAAGGTAACCTCTAACCTCTTTGGATTCAAATTTGGACCTTTAATCTAGAGAGGGATCCCTCCTTAAAACTCTACCACTAACTGTCACTCAATGGTAGGTAATTTAGCTCATTGACCAGATTTAGTTGGTAACACATGCATTTTTTTTTGGAAAGAAGAAGACAGGGGTCGTTGGGCATGCAGTCTTTGACATAAAATATGCTAGCTATATTCTATATGAACGAGTTTAAAAAAGGAAAAATATATTTAGGATTCTTAGACAAACTTTCATCAAGTTATGATAGAAGACAGTAGGAAGTAAACATAAAAATATATATAATTCACATGATATCTATGAATGATATTTAAGTTGAAAACATATGAGAAATCTGGAAAATGTAAATTTTAGCTTATAGGTAGAGTTCAAATTTAATCACTTATTTCCAAACAGATAAGACTTATGAATCATATTTGTGAATTAGAAGAAAAATAATACACTAGAAGGAAAATTATCACACATGAATCTATGCAAATTAGCAAAAGTAACATTATTCACAACAAATTATATTAATATCATATGTATACACAATGCACAAGGTTTCTGAAAAATTCCCAACCGCATTACGACATCTACTGAAATGAGGTTCTTTTGGCTCCCATTGTTGACAATGAACTGTAGCAGGGAACCCTTTACCCACATCTAGGAGTGGAGGAGATGCTTGAACTCCTCTAGATCTTCTGGTTCCTCCTTCTGGATCTTCATAGTGGCAAGAGTGGCATTGGGCTCTGCATCAATAATTTGCTTCCCTTTTTCATTCCCCTTGTTAGGTTCTGATTCAGAGTCAGAGCATGCATCTTATTTAGAAGCCCTCATCTCGGCCACCAATGACTGCTTGGCTCGACACTCTTGTGTTGTGAGTGGAGCTATTATGGAACTCACACCACTTTCCCGTGTCCTTCTTTGGCTTCGCAGTGTTTTTCTTTGCTTGCAGCATACCCGTATGCCGTACCAAGCGAGGAGATGTCGAGGAACTCCATTTCCTCCTTAATTTATCTATGCAGAAAACTATGATAATTTAACACCAAATGTTTCTTTGAATCTTTGATACCCAAATTTGTGTGCAGGGTATGGAACAGATTCGTCATCTCATGCACATCTTTATCCCTTTGTTTCCGCAGCATGGTCCATTATATGTACTTGTCCTCATAGCTCCCCACGGGATAGTATTGTTCCTTGATGGCATCTCAGAAAGAATTCCAAGTCAGTATGGCTGAGAATAGAGAGGGTTCTATCTCGTCCTTTTTCTCACAGTAGGTTTCCCACCAGTCCTTGACATGGGGGGTAGCTTTGAGGAGTGAAAAATTAATCTTCTCTTGGTCGAAAAAGTCATGAACCAAGAAATATCCTTCTAATAGATTCAACCATCTATATAATACATCTGCATCTATTTGACCCTCAAATATGGGAATGTCAAATATTACTTGTACCTTAAAGGGAGTCGCACCTCCAGAGTGGCTGCTGGATGTAGATGCGCCACTGTTGGGTAGTCATTGAAGGATCTGGGCAAAGTTATCGATCATTGCGTTCCTTTGTTTTTCGAGGGCCTCCTCAAGAAATATTTTGATAGGATATTCTGCTCCCTCATCTTTCTTTTCATCCCCCATGGGCGTCCGTCGGGGTTTGCGAGGCTGATCTTGCAAAGGTTCCACCAGATCGAGCCTTGACTCCTTATACCCCGACATCATAGGGGACATGCAAATAAGGATCGAGAAAAAGCATACCACTTTGATACCACTAATCTGGATTTATGCAGGAATGCAAAAAAATACACATATAACCATAAATACAAATATGTAGTGGAAATAACACTTCGTTTCATTAATATCAAAGAACTAAAATTTGCTTACAGACATAATGGAAATAAACTAGCTAGGGTGCTGGTAGCTTATCTTTGAGAAGAGATTTGGTGGCTGAAAGCCTCTAAATTGAGTTATAATGAGGCTCGAGCACCTATTTATTATTTAGAAACAATGGAAAACCCTAAACATCCAAAACCCTAACCCTAGTAGATGAAGCGCCAAAAATATGGGCCCTGTTTGGGTAAAATGGTGTTTCAACTTCCCAGGGACGTAAATTTGGCATACAATATCCGTTTGACGTGAACCATACCTCGTTAGAAATATCTATCAAAGGAATAAAAATTGTGAGTGAGAAACATCAATCAATGGATTCATGTTGCTCTTGTTTTTCCCAAAAAACATCGTTTAGGGCCTTAAAACGGATCCAGAATTTCAGGACCCGAAAAATTGCTAAAAACAGTAAGTTGTGCTGAAACTGAAAAACTAAAAGAGACTACGGTGGGACCCCAAGTGGAATAGGCGGGTGGCCACCAATATCCACCTAGATCATTTCCAGATGAGGGAACCAGTCACCTCTGTGTTGAGGCGAATCATCTCATGGGCAGGCCAATTATTTGCGTATTTGGAGAGTGAGAGTTGAGCCTAGGGTACTTCTGGATCGGAGACCCATTTCCACAAAATTTTTGCTCCCATTATCGCATTTTTGTGATGTGGGTCTCTTATCCCTAGGCCTCCCGAAATTTTGGGAATGCAGACCTCATTCCAATTGAGCAACCCCCATTTCCTGTTGTCTTCCTTGCCTCCCGAAAGAAAGTTTCTTTAGAGGTTTCTGATTGATTTGAGAACCCATTTGGGGGCCGCCAGGACTGAAAAGAGATATAAAGGCATGGATTGGAGAACTTAATTGATTAGGACAAGATACCCAACAATGTTAAGGGTTCTATGGGTCCAGAGGGAAAGTTTGGCTTCTAGTTTATCCAGAATTTCTCGTCAGGAGGAATGTTTGATGGCAGAGTTAATGAGGGGGGCCCCAAGATATTTTGAAGGGAGGGATGAAATGGGGAAGCCCAGGATTATGGAAATGTTGCGCTGGGTGATGATATGGGTATTGAAGAAGAAGGTTTGGGACTTCTCGGTACTGATGGTGGTGCCTGCAACAGAGGAGAAGTTGTCGAGGATGTCTTTGAAGGAATGGGTTGAGATTACAAAGTGGAAGATGAGCCAGCCAAGGCCTTCAGACATCAGGATAAAAATGAATGAGGACAGGGGATCGCCTTGGCAGATGCCTCTGGAAGGGCAGAAAGGGGTGGTGGGGGAGCCATTGAGAAGAATAGAGAAGATGGGGGAGGAGATCAAGCTCATGAAATCAAACGCTAGCAACATTTGATGGATGTAATTCTAGCTAAGTTTGTCAAAGGCTTTTGAGAGGTCAATCTTGAGAAGCATACCTGGAATTTTCTCAGTCTTCAGAGAGTGTATGACCTCATGAGTGAGAATAATTCCATTAAGAATTTTTCATCCTTCCACATAACCAGTTTTCTTCGGGGAGACAAAAAGCGGTAGCAGTGGTTTGAGCCTATTGGCTATCACTTTGGAGATAAGCTTGTACATGACATTGCATAACACAATCGATATATACTTGTTGGGGGTGGTGGCGTGCTCCTCCTTAGGGATGAGAGTGAGAAGAGTGGCGTTGAGCACGGGGAGCATCCAATGCATACTTCAAGATTCCTCCACCATTTCCCAGACTTCCATCTTAATTTCTTCCGAGAAAAAATGAAATAAATTGGTAGTGAAGCCATCCGGCCCCAGAGCTTTCCGAGCCTTTAGTTGTTCCATGGATTGATCCACTTCATGAAATTTGACTAGCCTTAAGAGCATTTGATTATGTTCATCCGTTATGAGAGTGGGAATATGCTGAGTGATGTTGTTGATATCGGGCTGTCGATCAATAGAAGGCTCCATGTGGGTATCCTTGAAATAATTAAGGAGTTCTTGTTCTATGTCCACATGGGCTTCCAGGTTAACTCCTTGATCGTTTTTTATGATGTAGATGTGATTTATCATTCTTCTTTGAATGGTAGAACGGTGGAAGAATTTGGTGGTTTTTTCCCCTTCTTTGAGACAGCGAATTCTCAATTTTTGCTTCCAGAGAATCACTTCCTGCGTCCTTTTTTATTATATTTGTCTTTTGATGTACTATTCTTGGTGAGCGAGGTACTCTGTGCGCCCTTTGGAAATGATGGTTTGTTGAAGGGCCACCATATGGGTATCTAGGTCCCTTTGACTTTGGAAGATATTTCCAAAAGAAGTCTGATTCCAGTGCTTTAAGAGAGTTTTCAATACCTTTAGCTTTGTAGGGTTGTTAGCCACCTATAATATTTTGTTATACCTAAGGGTGGCTAAAACTTTTTGGAGCCTCCAAGGAACAAATTTTATCACTAAAAGTTGTTGGCTCTTGAAGCCTCTTTAAGGCCTCCTACCTTTTCCCTCTATCCAAAACTTCACTGCTGTTCCCATTTTACACTTTGAAATCCTGCTGATTTCCAAGCCAGATCACTACTGCAAAGGCCATTTTTTCCTCACCCCACTTCAGAACTAACCTCCATTTGCTTCCCCTTTTCCTCAGTGAATTCCTCTATTTTTCATGAGTTCCCTTCTTCCATTCATGAAAATCCACTTTATTAAGGTTGAAGACTCATTCTTTAGCTTTACCGAAACCCCTCAAATAACCCATAGGACTTTATAATAAAGACTTTATGTTATAAAGCCCTGCCTTTCTAACCACTTCCCCTTTTTCATACCCCGCCATATATTATAAATATAAATTTATTATAAAGTTCATATCATATAAATTATGGCCCACCGCTTATCGCAAATCGCAAATATCGCATTATCGCATTTTCCATGGGTCAGTCAATCGACTCATCGCTAAAAACTTGCGATGCGATCGTTCTGCCCGATCGCATATCGCAAAGCGCATGTTTCTTGTTATACATCCATTTGATTCATCGCAAATATTTGTGATGCGATCAACCCATCGCATATATCATGTATCGGTCCCATCGAATCCACGTACGATGCCCCGCCATTCATATAAAATATGCCTTTTCCTTTGTAAAGTTGAAAATTTTCATTTCGGGTGTTTATAAAGGTTTTAAAACGATCACGTCGCCACCCAGTTGATGCAGCTCCATAGATCGGAGACGATTAACGAGCCTCGACTCTGTGGACCCCCAGGCCATGCGTATTTGTTTTCCAAACCCGCGCGGTATTTTTCGCACTGCCTTTGAGCGAAAGGCTGTTTTCCCCTGATGGCCAGTGATTCCATACACTTGCCGCCGCGTGTCCTCTGTACCTTTTTCAAAACCGCCGTCCCCGCGCATTAACGTTCAGACCAGGGCATGCAGCGAAATCTACCACAGCCATCCGATCTGGGCCCACTGATCCAACGGTGAGCGCTCGCTAATGTTGCTCGATGGATAACCAAAGTGCCGGATGAATGGCTTGACCTTCGTCACACTACAATCACGTCGCCGTAGTCGATGCGCAATCGACGGTCCATCCATGGCTGCGATTCCTCGTTTTGACTTTCAACATCCTCGATTACATCTTGACGGTACGATTAATTCGGATCAACGGCACAAGTTCCTTGCAATGAGGGCATACCCGCAGATTTTCCGTACACCGGACCCCCGGCCAGCAACTCCCCGGCCAAGTCGATCTGCGCGATCGGTAAGCTCACGATTGAACTCTTATTAGCACTCCCCTGCGACTCCATTTGATTAATAATCTAGACGAGTCGGACCGATGCCTTCCGGCCAATACGCTCCTCCACACACCTTTCGATGCAGTTAAGCCTATAAAAGCAGGATTTTTTAATAAGTTTTCGTATTGTCCAGGGTTCTAAGTCATTTTTCATGGTTTTCAAGGAAGATTCAGAGAAGGAGTGTGACGACCTGCACGTCTTCGTTTCGTCCGAGGAAATCATCCGCAGGGTTGAAATGCATGTTTCATCGATGTTTTCTCAGGCATTGATGCCTTATAAACCCTGCGCAGCCCGGCACGACAGCAAGAAAACCATGAAACAAGCATAGTCAAAGATTATTAGTGTCGAAGACCAGGATGAACCAGAACAGAGAATTAATGGATAGATTAACGGGGATTACGGCTAAGACAGTTATCAAAAGCCTAATCCCCAATCTAAAACATAGTTTAAAGGAAAACCTAAAGTGTTTTATCAGGAAAACCCTCCACCGCCACAAATGGAGGAAAATTGATTCCTCCCAGTGACTAAAGCACCACTTGTGCCTCAAAGTATTCAATTAGGAGCCGAATTTACTGATCAGGATCAGATATTTTGCCTCAAAGCAACCGAAGAGTTATTTCTGCCAGGAACTTCAATGCAAAAAATATCTGCAGAATTACTTCGATGCCACATAGTGCCTCAAAGGTCAACAAAACTCCTACTAAGATTGAAATAATTATGTAAATCATTTAATACAAAGGATATGTATGTAAGTCTCCTCATTTGAGCCCCTCGAGGGCCAATGAGCCATTTAATTTTGTATTAATTGTAATTGAGATCTTTTATCAGATCTCACCTCCTCATCCTTCTATATATACTACAACAGAAGATGAGTGAGTGTTGGTTGTTGTTGATTACAAGTTGTAACACTGAAACTCTTTGAAATAAATATACAAATCTGTTGAAGTTGAAGAACAAATTGAAGTCTTGGATGTCTTGATAATGTTGTTGCATACTTGTTCCTGAGAAGTCTCTATCGTTGGATCCATGAGCTTGGCTATTGGTGAAGTATTCTAAATTTTTCTATCTTTTTTCCCCTATTTTCATTATGTTCCATAATTTCTTACTACAATAGGTTGAAAGTTTTAGACTAAGAAATGACTCCTGGAAGCACCTTAGATCTGTTCATCCTTCACTGTTTTATGTTTTCTTCTGCTGAAGTATTTTAGAGGCTTTAAACTTTCTCTTTAGTCTTCATGCTTGTTTATTTCTATAATAGCTCAAATAGTTGGTTTCAGCATGATTTATGGTTCTCCCTGCTTGTCTGCCATCACTTGAAAGCTGTTATTGAAGTCTCCCTTGAAGTACCATTGTTTTAAGTTAATCAAAGAGGTCGGTTTTGATCTTGCCCTTTGCCATTACTTGAACAGTTGTTTTGAAGGTCGTTATAGTTGTAAGCATAGATGTTATTTAGGTGTTCCCTCTTCTATAAATGCAACTATCAATGAATCTTTTATGTTTTCTAAGTCCTTTAAAATAAAATCTTTGAGGAAATAGGGAGTTCCCCGAATCTTAGATTTCATTTTAAAAGTTGTCTTGAAGTCATTATTTGCTTAAAGAATGTTTGTAGAATTTATGGTTAGCCCTGTCTATCAAATGTGTCTTTATTGTTAAGTTATGTTTTCAATTTCCCTTTGTTGAGAATTAAACTTCTCTTTCCAAAACATTAATGTCCATCTCATTCCAAAACAAAGGATCCTGTGGCCAAGTTAGATTTTCCCTTTGATATCCCATATCCCTTGAAGAGTTTGTCATGATCTTATTTTGACTCCATTGCCCAATGAACCGGATATTTCCTCTTTCTTTCTATCTTTCCTAGACCTTTCATATTCTGCTGTATCAACTCAACCCAACCAAACAAACATCTGCACGTAATAACTAGTCTAAAATCCATAACCAAAGCAAACAAGATAAACCTTTGAAAACAAATATTTGAGAGATCCCTCTCTGAGAACAGGAGGACTAGATCCTGGAACTCTAAAGATTGGTTCTGATGTTGCCTTGTCTTTTGATTTGCCAAACTGTCAAAACACGGGACAGCGAAGGAAGTGATACATTTTCCAAAGCCTTAGGAAGTGATGATGTGCCACCAACTAATTACCATTTCTTTGAATCCTTGGTGGGGGAGCCAGAATTTCTCAAAGAGGAAAGGTTTGTTGTAGGTGCTTCCAGGGCGCATCCATTGCAGTTGAATGGGCCAATGATCAAAGCCCATAATAGGCAAAATTGTGGAGAAGATGTCACCCCCCATATGAATCGAGGCATCTAATATTAGGAAGCAGTCCAACCGCTATGAAATTTTCTGGGATCCCCCTCTTCTGTTTTTCCAAGTGTGAAGCCCATTAGAGGTTGGCAAGTTGACCAACTGATTCTAGAGGATGAAATATTTGAATCTGTAGCTATCAGTCTCTAGGTGCAAATGACCTTCTTTTTTTTCATTGAGGTTGGTGATCATATTGAAATCTCCTCCGAGGATCCAAAGGGGATAGGCTCTCTGGGCATTAATGGACTCAATGGCTTCCAAAAGATTGATTTTAAGGGAAAAGGATTGGGGGAAGTAAATATTGGTGGGATGGCCATGGATATTGGTACCAATTATATGGAAAGAGGCTTGGATGAAGTTGAGAGAGGCATGGAGGTCATTGAGGGAAAGGATATGGGGGTTTTAGGTGATGGTCAACCCTCCAGAGGCTCCCAAGGAATCAAATGCTGCACTATTACAACCAAGACACAACGTGGATAAGATTGAGTGGAATGTGGTGCTAGAACATTTGGTTTTCTACATGAAAAAAATGGATGGTTTTTCTTATTGTATTATGTTCTTTATCATTCGGTGCTTTGAGGGGCTATTGATCCCTTGAATATTCCATGATGTGAGCTTCATCATTAAGACTGGTGGGTGAGGACCTTATAGAACTTAGTCAAATTGGGGTATCATCCCGATTCGACAAGATGATGCCCCCAGATAACCAGACATTGCAAATATGTGGGTCTGCCTCTCTTTCTGGATTTCCTCATGATATTGATTGTGTCCTGAGGGAAATTATCTCCCTTGATGCCTAGTTTAGTTCTTCCTTTAAGTTGTCGAGATTTGAATAGAGCTTCCTCTAGGTTGTCTATTTTCTAGGCCAAAATGGTGTGATACTCTTTAGTGTTGTAGGCGATTTCTAGGCTAGTGATGTCAAGATCTCCGAAGTGTATGTTCTTCGAATCTTATTCCATATAGATTATCTAGTCTTTCTCCTTCCCTTTATCTTGAACATCATGCTATAAAGGGATTTCCTAGATATCCTCCTCCATGATGGAGGGTTGCTCGAAAGGAGGTTTTTGGATTTGTATGGAAGCAGGCTTCTAGATATCCTTTTTCTTATCTTTCTTCTTGGTTCCCTGTTGCTTGTCTTGCAGCTTTTTGTCTAAGGATTTAGAAACCTCGTTAGGTTTCAGACCAAAGGTTTAGGATTTCTGGGGAGAAGAGGGGTTGGGAAGGGGAGTACTGAGGGGAGGGGGATCTATCGAGGAGGAGGTTGGATGTCCATCCTCTAGGGATTGACTGGATAGGAGGTGAAAGTTGTTGCTAGTGGAGGGTTGGAAAGGTTCGGGTTTAGGGAT